>CM067842.1:695461981-696711981 GCA_034509565.1 Triticum monococcum
TGTTCTTATGTTAAAGTTAAGCTCATGTTTTAAACCATGTTTAAGTTTTTCACGATTTTCCTTTTATGTTCATTCATAACTTATTGTTTTTTTTTCATATAGGATATTCATGGGCCAATCCTCGGTTACCGACCAGTGAAGTTTATCGTGATTGCTGTATTTGTTGGATTAGCATTTGCAAGCATTGTAAGTGCTCACATGTTCTGCATGCACATTGCACAGCATCATGATTATATCTGTTCCTCCTATTAGCTTCACTACCAACCGCTTTATATCTGGTGAAATATGAGTGCTATCTACAGGCCAAGTCTATTTTTTCATTGAAATTCTCTGATGGATCATCAACTTATTATTCTGTCTGTATTTCTGATAAATCTTGCTGATCATCAATATGGAGCAATTCACTACAGTGTGGTGTTGTTTGTTCTTGTCTGGTTTCATGTTGCAAATCCAGTGGTTAACTACCACAAATTTGGGAAAAACTACTAAATGAGACAGAACCACTTACATTTTCTTAACTTTGAGTATGAGCATGTGTGGTTGACAACATTGTGTTTCTTTTGTCCCAACTAGGCAATGTCAACTAGACTACAACCCGGATTGGAGCAGAAAATCGTTCTTCCACGAGATTCGTATTTACAGGTTCAAACTATCACTTGCATTTTCTGTAGCTTAAGCCTTAATTGCTTCTCTTTGTATTTCTTTTAGAATCATGCTCATTATAATGTTTACAGGGTTACTTTGATGACCTTGAGAAGTATATGAAAGTTGGACCGCCACTGTATTTTGTTGTGAAGAACTTCAATTACAGGTAACTAGAAGTAAAATAGTTCTACACATTTTTTCTGCATGTTTGAAGAAGCATGATTATACAATGGAAAACAAACAAACATGGCTGAACATTCCTTGTCATATCATTGACCCGTTGTGCTTTCTTACTTTTATCCACCACATTCTTGTCTTTAGATTGTTCTGGATATGTCAAAAATTGAAAACCAAGTCTCTCATGTTTCTACATGAGCTGTTACTGTTGCAGTGTTGCTTTTTGAAAGAGCCAATTTTGTTGAGCTCTTCGGAGTTGCATGCTTAACTCAAATAATATGCAAAAGTCGAAAACCAAGTTTCTCATGTTTCTGCATTGGCTGCTACTGTTGCAGTGTTGCCTTTACAAAGAGGCGATTTTGTAGAGTTCTTCTGAGTTGCATGCATAACTGAAATAAAATAACAATTTGATTTCTGATGTGTTACACTGTTTCCAGCTCTGCATCGGAAAATACTAATCAGATATGTTCCATCAACCAGTGTAATTCAAACTCTCTTCTGAATGAGGTATACAATTGTTTGTCTCTTGACTAATTTTTTCCGCAGTAATACTCAGTATGAAATGATTGATTGATTTGCTAGTTTAATTTAGTTGCACAATACATTTTAAAGGCAAGCTTTGTTACTGTAAAGCTACCGGCTCCTGATGCAACTTAACCAATGTGATTTTGATAAGCATGTATAGATGTTCATCATATGTTGATAACACTGCCCTCCATTTAACATGGTGGTTGCTACCATGCAGATAGCAAGACAATCTTTATCTCCTGAAACAAGTTACATAGCAAAACCTGCTGCCTCATGGCTTGATGACTTCCTAATATGGATGTCTCCCGAAGCATTTGGATGCTGTCGAAAATTTGTTAATGGAAATTATTGCCCTCCAGATGATCAGGTTCAGAACTTTTCCCTGAACCCCCTTTAGGGGTGCAGCACATTTATACTATATTTGTATTAGCTGGAAAAACAAGCAATTTTCTTCTGAAGCAATGGACACATCCCTCTCTGGGAGAAATAAAAGCACTCAATTTTAGTCCTGAGAAAATATGAACTGGTTGTATGTTAGCATATTTGCTAATGGTCACTTGAATTTCTACTTTGCAGCCTCCTTGCTGTCAACTCGATCAAGATTCAGGTTCATGCAGTTCAAATGGAGCGTGCAATAATTGTACAACGGTATACTATCTACTATCTTTCAGTTGTGATATCTAGTCCTTTTAGCGTCTTAATCAATTTCAGAGAGCTGCATTTGCACTGCTGCGCCCAATTATGTGTAGTGGGAAATATAGTATATTTCAACCACAGTTCACATATCAATAGATACATGTTAAGTAATTTCTGATCTACTAGTTATGCTTTTGTCTCAGTGTTTCCTACATTCGGACTTACACAATGGGCGTCCATCCACAACGCAATTTAAAGAGAAACTTCCATGGTTTCTGGATGCACTACCATCAAGTGACTGTTCTAAAGGGGGAAAAGGAGCTTATTCTACAAGTTTGGACCTCAGTGGTATGTGGTGTATGCCAATTATGTACCATCTCAATATTTTATCATGCTAGAGAACATGCCAAAGAAATATCATACTCCCTCCGTCCCAAAATAAGTGTCTCAACTTTGTACTAACTTAAGTACAAAGTTGTACTAAGGTTAAGACACTTATTTTGGGACGGAGGGAGTATATTTATAAATGTGAATCATTTTAATCAGGTGAGATGTATAGTATTATTTTTGCATTAAACGTGCTTTCATTTTGACCGACTGAAATTATAATACTATTAATTATCCACTGACATATTTGGTAACACTGTTTGTTTGTCAGGTTATGAAAATGGCAATATACAAGCATCAGCATTCCGTACATACCATACTCCCCTTAATAAACAGGTATGGATTAGCATGCCGCCCATCATAATTATCACTAGTTTCCTTTCCAACATGGTAAAGTTTAAGTAATATTGATATTTTTTGTAGACTGACTATGTTAACTCATTGAGAGCTGCTCGGGACTTCAGTTCTCAAATGTCCAAAGATTTACAGGTAATTTGCCTGCATCCATTCTTTAGATGATGATGATATTAAAGGACGTTTTAAAAATGCTGACCCAAATATACTGAAGTTATTGCCGTGAAAACATACACAAAAAACGATTTGCTGTGTTTCACTCTTAACCTCCGTCCCAAAATGTAAGACGTTTTTTGACACTATGATAGTGCCAAAAAACGCCTTACATTTTGGGACGGAGGGAGTACTACACATATTAATAGGAACCATGGAATTTCCCTGTTGGCGAAGGTTTAATAGATCGTTACTGTTCACATGGTTCTAGCAGTGTTCTAGGATTATTGGAAGGACTAGCCAGTTCATCCTGAATTTTTGATTATTTGGGCCTTTACTGAACACATTATCCCCAGATGCTGATGTAAATATTAGCAGCCACTAGCTATTCAAAGACACACAAGTATGTGTGAATTTTGTATTTGTAGCTAAGCTTTATGGCATAGTAACTACTATATGGTTCACTCTATATTTCATACTGATTATTGTTAGCTTTCGCTTTGAATGCTATTGCTTGGATATATCTTGTAACAGTCTTCGATACATCTTCGTGCAGATGGAAATTTTCCCATATTCGGTGTTCCATATATTTTTTGAGCAATACCTCAGCGTATGGAAGACAGCCATCATGAATATATGTGTTTGCCTTGGTTAGTTACTTTTATTGCATTTGCAGTTTCTCAGATTATTTACATATTCTTATGATATAGTTCTCGCGGATCTCATTTTCTCTGAATTCTTTGCTTTGGTATCAGATAGAAGTAACTTATTTCTCTCACCTAGTATGAATGCACATTATAGACATCCCTGCTAAACCAGCTTATTTTGATGTGTTCTCAAGAATTGCCTCACCACAGTGCGCCGAAGAACCAAAAGTTTGACGTATCACTGTCGGCTGTTGAACTGGTTTAATTAGTTGGTTCTGGTATGAGCGACCATACCATTTTGACATAAGTTAGGGATAAGAGTTTGAATTAGGAGTGATTGGATGATTTCAATCAGGAAATATTAGCTCGATTTGGTCCTCTTGAGTTGTAACCCCTCAATATAAGGGGATGGTTCCATTCAATGAAGGTCTAGCAAGAAGTTCTCTCTATTCCCTTTCATTGCGCATTGCTGCTCTACCGACACTAATTTCACGAAAGCTGGCTAGTAACTATGGTCTAGTGCTGGGACCACCTGCAATCATAACCACAATCATAACAAATATAATCACGCTAAACATAATTAAATATATTTTTTGTAATGTCTGTACCTTAATTTGAGATTTGACACAGTTCATTTTTATGCAAAAATTAACAGGTGCAGTATTTGTTGTTTGTTTAGTAGTCACCAGCAGGTCAGCAACTCCTTTCAGAAACTTAGCACTAACTATTTTCTGTTACTCTTCGAGTCGGTAGATTGTGATAATTTGTTACCTCTGTCCATTTCAGTTTGTGGGCTTCAGCAATCATTTTGATTGTTCTGGCCATGATAGTCTTGGATCTGATGGTATGTTTGTCTCTCTCCTGTCCAATATATAATACTACTTCTGATTATATGTATTTTCAAATTCATAGCAACTGATGGCCTCTAATGGATATTGGATAGAACTTAGCTATGTTTTAAACACAAGTGGTTGCAGAGTAGAACCATGTGGTGACTTCATGTCAACAATTAGCTAAAATATATAGGATTTGTTCAACTGTTGGTGAAAGCAGTTGGCTTAATTAGCTATGCATTATGTATTGATACCACATTGTGGAATAATTGTAACGAAGCATAAGAAACACCCATAAATCAAAAGACGGTTTCACATTACCTTGGTATTATTGGCATATGTGATTGAGTTTGCAAATGTAAAGCTAGTGTATCACATTAAGGAGTTACAGCACAGTTCAAGCCCGTGACAATTGTACTTGTTATCGTAGCTATTCTGTATTTTCTAGTTTCTACAGTAGTTCTAGAATTCAAGTTTCAATGCTAAATTGTTTAATTGTTATATTCATTATCAAGATTTAACATCTTTCAAACTTTTGGCAGGGAGTGATGGCTGTCCTTGGAATTCAGCTCAATGCAATTTCTATTGTAAACCTTGTTATGTCGATAGGAATTGCTGTTGAATTCTGTGTTCATATCACACATGCCTTTATGGTAGGTGCATTGTACATTTGGAAATGCCAGTTCGAAATCTTCCAGTTTAGCTGAGTCCTGTGATAATTAGAATGTTGGCCATAATAAACTTGAAAAACATTTAAATTTGTTCTTCCCGTCACTTGAAACTTTTATCATCTGCTATCAGTGATTTAGCAGTTTACTTTGAAATGTGAAAGTAGTTTGATTCTCTATATGGTCTGCATGACATTAGAGCAACTAAAAAACAAAGAGCAACAATAACAAACCAGTTTGCTGACACCCAAATCCATCCCAAATGAAGGATCATGGAAATAAGTTCAGATGTGTTTCTACTTTTCAATGATATAATTTCTTCATGTTTATGTTGTCCCTTTTTTCCATATCATGCCTGAACCCTTCATATTCACCTTTTAATTTACAGATAGGCATCGGGGATAGAGAAAACCGTGTAAGGCAGGCTCTATCGACGATGGGTGCTTCTGTATTCAGGTTAGCCTCATTATTGTTCACATTATTGGGACAATGTTACGTTGGGTAAAGAGATAGTAATATCAATTGAATAAGTCTCTTGCAGCTTGTCCTAGATTGTCCGAGATATATGTGAGTATGCGTAGACGTGCCTTAGCGAGTGTTACATATAAACAGTTCACAATTTTATTTCAGTTCTTATTTCGCATAAGAAAGTTTTCTAGTGTTGCGGATAAATTCACGGCAGTCCAGTTGCAGTGTTGCGGATAAATTCACGGCAGTCCAATTGCAGTTTTTTCCCATATGTCCGAATCTGTTTGTGGTGTTTACAATTTTATTATATCTTATTCTGACCCACTGTCTTGATTTTTCAGTGGAATTACCTTGACCAAACTTGTAGGAGTTATTGTCCTACGTTTTGCAAAATCTGAAGTTTTTGTGGTACATACATCTTAGCCCACACTTCTTAGTTCTGTATTCCTATTGGAGTTTAGCTTGAATCACCTTTGTTTAATCCAAATGGTGCAGGTGTATTACTTCCAAACGTACCTGGCACTCGTCCTCATTGGCTTTCTGCATGGGCTTATCTTCCTACCGGTTAGCATTTTAATTACGTATCGTCTCTTAGTTGTCTCCAGGTATTTGCATAAGCAGCTTAGCTGAGCCCTATAATTGATGAATGTTTCAGGTAGTGTTGAGTCTGTGTGGCCCTCCTCAAAAAACCATGAAACCGATTGAACAAAGTCAGACTCCGCCTTCAAATGAGCAAACTTGATTAGTACATAATATTCAGGGATTATTACAAAGCATTTCAGTGTACATATCCATCTGTTACCCCGGTGCTGGAGGAGCTGTGAGGGTGTAGATCATTTATAGAGGCGGAGTAATCTCTATAGAAAGATAGGCTGTACATTAGTTAAGTTTACTGAACTAGTACTAGTTTAGTTGATATCGCCGCGAGGAGAAGGAAGCGTGAGGTACTACTGGCAGTTCCATGGTTTCTGGTTTGTATTTGTTTCATGCGAGAAACCAATGTCATATTTGGTGCCAATCAGCTATGGTTTGGTCGCTTCAGTTGCTTTATTCCAGCCATGATGTGCTTGCGTGTACAAGAAGCGCGCAGAGCATAGCAATCGACGCTCGATTGAGAAATGTTCCACCGAATGGCATGCGTGGTCAGCTATCTCCAAGATTTTTTATGGCAGGGGGCATAACTCTGGAGGTGTTTGGTTCGTGCTTTTGTAACGTAACCTGATTACAGCGTCAACGGATCCCGTCAAATCTTGTTTGTTTTGGTTGCTCCGTAATCACATAACGCAGTATTAGATCCCAGCCTAGTTCAAATCTGTTACTAGTCAAAATTGTCCGCAATGAAAGCCGCTGCGGTGTTTCCCTCCTCGCTATATCCTCTGCTTAAAGCGTTTTTGCTGCCACCAGCTGTCCACATCGCCGCCGCAAACAGCCGCCATCGTCGCCGTCGTTGCGTCCGCCACCGGCACCACCGCAAATAGCCGCCACCGTCATCGTCGTTGCGTCCGGCGCTGTAGCCGCCACCGCTTCGGTCGCCGCCGCCGCGTCCGCCGTCGTCGTTGCTGGCATTGTTGTTAGCCTCACTGTCAGGCCCTCGCTCTCGCTCCCAAGACACGAACGATGCCGCCTTCTTCCTCGCCCGCCATGCACAGCTTGGATCTGCTTCCAGCCAGCGGTTCGCCCTCGGCTGGTACTTGCCCAACTCTAATATTCATTAACGTTACAGCGTAGGTAGCCAAACAAAATACTATGATTTTTGCCCATACCGTTTACGTTAACAGTGTAACTTAATTGCGAACCAACCTGTAGTTGAGATGGTTAGATGGACAGTGGTATCTTCAACCCACCAGGGTTTAAATCCTGGTGCTCGCATTATTCCTGAATTTATTTCAGGATTTCCGCCGATGCGCTTTCAGTGGAAGAAGACGTTCCCGTCGACAACGAGGCGCCTAAGGTGATTTCGTAAATCTCAAGATGATATGTCGGCTCAGTCTCTCAAAGGTATTCATAGGAGTGAATGTATGCGCGTGTATATGAGCGCTTATGTTTGTACTAATGCTAAAAAAATAGTGTAACCCAATTATGTTTGCGTTTGCATTACCGATCTGCAACCAAACACTTCCTAATTTGCAGGAACAAACAAACGGCTGCTGCTAGGGATCATCCGGATGATTTCTTCATCCCCTAGCTAGCCGTCCGATCTGCCACTAGATGCTGTCGATGGCAGCAACACAACCCGAGTCTTCTTCCTCTGATCCCATCTACGCGCGTCAGAAAAACAACATTGCGCCTCCTCTGAAAACGATGCGGGCAAACGTAGCTCCCCCCTCCCTCCCACGGTGGCACCCCGCGCCGGCGACCTCGTGACACCGGAGCCGCCGGCAAGCGCTACATCGCACCTCCAAAGAGCCCTCGACGACAGCTGCATTGCAACTCCAAACTGCTGCATGGCAGCGCCGGGTGCTGCTCCATGGCAACACTGAGCGCAGTGAAAACCTCAACGCAACATCGACAACGCTCCAGCAAAAGCTTCATTGCATCTCCGGCCAAGCTTCATTGTAGCACCCCTCGTCGGCATGGCAGCAGCGTCGTCGCGCATCGCCTGCTGCAGCAGCACGAGGTGAGCGGCGACTGGGATTGCAGCAGAGCGTCGTCCCTTGGAAGCCGGCTTGCAATGGCGACGGCGGTTTGCAGCAGCGGCGGCGCCGGTCTACAGCGACGGGCGCTGGCGCCGGTGTGTGCTGCGATGTGCTCAAGGAAGAAGAAAGGGAGGAAAAAAGAACGAGCGACTCAACTTCTGGAGGAAGAGATAACAGAAAGGAAAAGTGACAATGGGTGAGCGAGCAAACAGGGACGCGCGTCAAAGGCGGCTTACGCCCGTGAATAAAAATTCGCCTCCCACAGTCTACCTCTAAGGATTTTATAGCATGGCACTTTGAATGCTCAGGTGTTTTTTCGGTTCACAATGCGTACAGGCTAGCCGTTAATGACAAGGAGGCGAATCGAGATTTGGGACAAAGCAATACAACGCCAACTGGAGAAAGAAAGATTTGGAGCGTGCTTTGAAAAGCAAATGTTCCTCCCAAGATTAGAAATTTTGGGTGGCGTTTGGTGACGGAGTCACTCGGAGTTCATACAAGTAGACATAAGAGAGGGTTGGAGCTATTCCCTACATGCTTTATTTGTGGGATGGAACCAGAAGATGGATATCACGCAGTCATGAGATGCACAAAAGCTAAAGCCCTGCGTGATACCATGCGTGAGGTCTGGACCCTTCCCCGGGATACTGATCTTACATGTACGGGGCGTGAGTGGGTCTTTCTAATTAACTCTTGATAAGGCGAATGAGGAGGAGCGTACACACCTCCTCTTCATCTGGTGGCGAGCGTGGCACCTTAGAAATAACATTATATTTGGTGACGGGAAAGATACAATAAAGGCATCAGCAGAATTCCTACAAAGTTATGCTAGCTCCTTTGCGGCGATCAGTGCAGGACAGTCGCTTCCTGACTTTAAAGGAAAAGGAAAAGTGATGCCAGACATTTCATTCCTTGAGACTAAACAGAGAGATGCAGATTATCAATGGGTTAGATCTAACTCAGGTTGGCTCAAACTGAATGTTGATGCAAGCTTTATTCAAGAGACAAACCATGAAGCTTGGGGGGCGGTTCTACGAGATACGAATGGGGCGGTGATTGGATCTGCTTGGAACACAATTTGTAACTGCGCTAGTGCTGAGGCGGCCGAAGCTGAAGCTTGTCTTGAAGAAATCCGAGATACCATGCAGTTCATAGACCGACCAGTAGTTATTGAGAGCGACTGTGCGAATGTCATCCAACAAATTTCTTCAAAGGACTTTAATAGATCTCTTATTGGTAGCTTGTGTAGGGAAATTCAGAGTTTGCTAGGCCAACTCCCTGATTTTACTATTGCTAAAATCTCTAGAAATGACAATAGGGTTGCCCATGCTCTCGCTAGTTTTGTTAGGAGTGGTGTGAGTAAGGGTGTGTTGATCGGCTCACCTGCGTGTTGCGACTGGTCGATGATGATTGTAATGAACCTATATTGATTGTTTAATATAATACACACCTTTAAAAAAAAGTGTTTTCCCAAACGAAAACACTCGTTTTGTGCAATAAACGTAACTTTTTCTACCTGCCTTGCTTGATGAACAATACTGTAGCAAAGCTGACCGTCAGGTTGAGAACTGACGAGAAATAATTTGTGCTGGTGATTCACGTCAGCATTTCCTTTCGCGAGATCTTCTGCCATGATATCGACCTGTGAGCCTCCATCCAGCATTACAGATGTGTCAGATCGATGCCATATAGCTAGCCAAAGGCTCAAACATCACAGGTTTTTCAAATCAACCGGTCCATGCTGGTGGCAATTAGTCAAATTAGACAGGTGCACTGCAGCAGTGTCTGCCTGCCACATTCATTCACTGGCAAAGTACTGGCACATATCATTTTATATTATCATCCCTATACAGACCTGCAAGTGCAACCCTAATCCAAGCCTAACGACCCCCTAATCTCTACTTTCAGCAACGCGTCTGCCACGGGCGGTCTCTCCCCAGCCTGCCCTTCAGAATGTTACTCCACCCGATCCAAATTAATCAATTAATTCGGATCAGACGAGCATTTTTTTTTCGCGGGTAGAGGAGTATTTTTTTCCAAAAACTATTGAGAAGAAACCTATGCTATACCACGAGAAAAATGTGGCATCTCCAACGACAACACGTAAAAAACCTCCTGCATCCTTTCGTGGACAGAGGGACCAGTCTGCGGACACGGATGCGGAAGGCAGCCATTCAATGGTAGCCACATACATTTCAAACCGCATTTAACTAACCAGACAAAATTCATTCGAATCGGCCAATATTCATCAAAGTTCGGATAAAAAATAGCACAAATCATCCACACATAGCATGCAAATTAAGTGTAGTACAACAAGGTCTCAAATTTGACCAGATTCCGGATTGCCAACAAGTTTTTCAAGAACGGATCATGTCCTTCCACACATACTTCCCTTTCAACTTCATCCAGGAGTGTGTGCATGTAAATGGCCGCTCCGCTGACCTGTGGTACAACACGGCGGCTCGTGCGGGCTACATATAATGTGTAGACCAACATTGAGTGAATAAATCAATCAACCAGTTTAGCAAGAGGAAGTAAAACTTACCATCTCCTCCATGCCCGCGTGCAATGACCACCTTGCCTCGAGCTGACTGATCAAGTTGCAGTACTTGATGACGCTGACCTGGATAGCGTGCCAGCGATACGACCAGCCACGCATCGCACAACAACTCATCCTCCATGCTCGAGTAGCTCACCATTCTTCGTACTCTAAGGAGGCCAAAAGTGGCCTCCACCGTAAAAGGTACTTCGGACGCTGCGTCCGGAGATACCGAAGCTCCCTCCTCCCACGAGGAAGATGAAGACGAGGAGGAGGAGGAGGAGGAGGAGGAGGAGGAGGAGGAGAGAAATTCTCCCCTTAAGGGGGGGGGGGGAGAAGAAAAGGGCGGCTTCCGTGGACCTAGAGGCGGAGACATCCAAGAAGGGGAAGATCTCCCTTTCGGACGATTCGGACTCGGACGCCGAAGCCATCCCTGAGTGGCGCCCCGGGTCGAAGCCCCTGGCCGCATCGTAAGTGCCCAAAGATACCGTATACATATCCGGTTTTTATGATTGCAGTTTTAACACCTTTAAGTTTCATGCTACAGTCCGGCTCGCGATCTCCCCCAACTATCATCGTCTTCTGGGAACTCGCTGGGGCTAGAGATGGTGGAGAGCGAGATGCCTCCACAAGCCTCCCCGCCAACTGCCACGGACAATACCGAAGTGTTGTCCCGAAGAGCCTCTCCGGGCCATGGAGAGGTGCGGGAGGCCACCCGGACGGCGCCAGAGGGTAACACCTCGGCTGCCGCGACCATGGGGGAACCGACCCCCATGGAGACCAGTAATGGGGGCCATGACCAATCCGCCCCCAGCAGAATTTTATTCCGGAGACCCGTAAAGCTTCGGAATCGAGCGAGCGACCTCCTTTGAAGGAGGGGGGAGCGTCGACTCCACTGGCGACCTCTATCAGTTCAGAGGCGCCGGACACTCTAGTGGAAGTGCTTTGACGCGCTTCCATTGTGGAGGAGCACCGTACCCTTATGGGTACGGTGGTTGAGAAGGTTCAGTCCGCCAAAAGCGGGCTGAACGAAGCCTTTTACAGCCTATTGACATGCTTTGAGGTACGTGATGTAGTATTCTTAACTACTTTGCATATGCACAAAATATGCCTGTGTATAGATAGTAACCCCTGAGACTCTGTTCGGCTTTTGAAAAAGAAAGACTGAACAGAGGATCAAGTAATATTCACAGGAGATAACATACTTGCCTATTTTGATAAACATGCTTCATTGTTGGCGGCAACCGCCCAGGCCGCCGAAGTATCTGAGCTCAAGCAAAAGCTGGAGCGGTCCGATCAGGACCTCGTCCGCATCAACAAGCGGTTTGATGAGGCGCAAGGTGTGTTTTGAAAAAAAATGTTTACACACCTAGAGTAATATGTCCATTCCGGGTCTAATCTCCTGTGTTGTCCTGATCATTTTTGCAGGTAGTGCGGCCGAGGTCGAGAACCTGAAGAGTGCCCTTGCCCAAGCCAAGGAGCAGGCGCGGTTAAGCCAAGCAGCAACTGACAAAGCGGCTACGGATTTAGAGGCCGAGAAGGTCGCCCACCGCAAGTATGAGGAGCGGGTGAAAGAAGTGGAGCATGAGCTCCAAGATGCCACCAACAAGTGTGAGACCTTGGAGGAGAAGAACAAGGCCCAAGCGAATGATCTCACCAAGGCTCTTCAGGAGGCCAAGGAGGTGCGGACCGAGTCTCGGGCGGCTCGCGAGGAGATCAAGCAAGCCGGACAGATAGCGGCTGGTAAGCCCTTTCTTTTACAGAGTATATTCGGTGGTCGGAGATATGCCTTGCTTAATCGACTATGGAGTTCTCCAGACGCCTTTGCGGATCTCCCAAGGAGTGCGGCAGATGCTGCGCAATTCTTTCGGTCCCAGGAGGGAGACACCACGGAGAAGCTCTTCTGGTCCCAGTACCTGGCGCCAGAAAGGCCGCCGCCGCTAAACAACTAGATGATGCAGTTGGCGGATCTGCATAGGATGTCTGGTTTGGCCATGAAGGACATCATAGTCCGGCTATGGCCAACCGGACCCATTTCGAGCAGTTACTTCGGCTTGGTCAAGCGACTCGGCGACGCCCTGCCCCGAGTTGAAGCTGTGAAGCGCTCGGTGTGCATAGATGGTGCACGGATGGCCATTGCCCACGTCAAGATGCACTGGGCGAAAATGAAGGTCGCCGCCGTGGCCATTAAGGGTCAACCTGAGGGCAAGGACTACCGCAAGCCAGAGCGATATTTCGAGGACATCCTGGAGGGTGCCCGTTTAATAGAGGGACAATGCTCAAAGGATATAATGTTTGAATGAATGTATCCGAGCCGCCCAGACTTTGTATTATGAAGAAAGGCCTTTGTAATATACTTGTGCTTTTTTATCTGCAATTATTTTCCTCCTGCGCGGCCGTTTTTTGTATCTGAAAGTTTACCAGTCGTCGGCTTCAGCCCCCACGTAGATACTACGGGGGTGTTCAGTATAGCACATGAGCACACTTGACCCAACGTCTTGGTCCGTAAAGGAGGTGTCAGTGCAACGAACCAGGCGATCAAACTATGCGGCTTTATCACTCTCACTTAGCCATAGTAGTTTGACAATGGGACTATAGGTTAGCCCCTGGTGTTTGTTCGGCTATCCGAACTTGGATGCTTTTAGCCGCGTGACCAGGTAGAGGCCAGTCCTTCATATAATACGAGAAAAAAATCGCAAAAGATTTAGCAAGTCACCGAACCGCTGACCAGCTCTCGCTATATCATGACAGTCATTTTTCGCTTTCTCTACTGAGGTGTTTGACCGGACGAGCGAGAAACACAATCGCAGTAGTTCTCCCTTTACTACCTTAGCCGAACAAGCAGAACATAAGGTGGTAACCACAGGAGCCGGGCAACCCAACTATTGACCAAAGACATGATTCGAAGCCGATGCATATAATGCGGTATTCGGGATGCCGAAGTACACTATAAAAGTGTTCGAACTTTATGTTTTTGAAATGTATGTGGCCGAATAGAGCCCCTGGCAATTTACACCGAGGTGTGTATGTCAATTTGTCGTGAAGATGGGATACATATTATGAAATAAGCCAATACCGAATAAGGTTGGACAAAACTGTTTCCGCTATATTCTGATTGATACGTCGAACGTGCTCTTACAGAGAGTGCCACAATCATCAAGGCTATTTTACATGCCAAGAATTTGGGAACAAGGGAAAGTTGTAGACAGGTCCTAAAAAAGAAAAAAGGGGGGTCTTGAAGATCCTTTGGGCGTCCTGCCGCACGTCTGCACCGCTTTTTCACCTTGGTGTGGGATCCTTTGAAAGGATCAACGATCAAGTATACATAAGGGGCTTGGAAAAGGGGCCCTTGGTACCATCAAAAAGTGATTTGGATTTTGAAGAACCTGAAAAATAAAAAAAGGAAAAAGGGGAGAACATGAAGGTCCGAATAGGGTCGAGCCGTATTGTGGACTTTGTCCTTAGTGTGCCTCCGTCCTTGCCCATGGTATTTATAGTGCGTAGTTATGTACGCATGGTGCATATGCCGCGATTAAGTGGGGGTGCTGACGAAGGCCGAACTGCTAATCTAGTTCTAGACGAACCGAATTGTCATTCTGCAGGGTAGACCCGACTTTTTTGACAGTGTCCGGGGGCTTGATGGCCGATGAAGTATTCGGCTTGATAAGGCCACCCTGCACCTCGGCTGTGAGGGCCACGGTATGCTCCTCAGTACGGAGGGAGCGTTCCATGTTTCCATTGACTGTTATAACATCGCGTGGTCCGGGCATCTGTAGCTTTATGTAGGCATAATGCGGGACTGCATTGAAACGGGCGAAAGTGGTTCGTCAGAGCAGTACATGATAACCATTGTGGAAGGGGACGATGTCGAAGATTAGATCTTCTCTTCGGAAGTTATCCGGTGAGCCAAAAACTACCTCCAGCGTTAATGACCCTATGCAACAGGCCTCTACACCAGGTATTACTCCTTTAAAGGTGGTTTTAGTGGGCTTGATTCTTGACGGATCAATGCCCATTTTGCGGACAGTGTCCTGGTAAAGCAGGTTAAGACTGCTGTTGCCATCCATGAGGACTCGTGTGAGATGGAATCCATCAATGATTGGATCAAGGACCAATGGTGTCGAACCTCCATGACGGATACTGGTCGGATGGTCTCTGTGGTCAAAAGTGATCGGACAGGCCGACCATGGGTTGGATTTTGGGGCGACTGGCTCTATGGCGTAAACGTCCCTTAGTGCGCGCTTGCGCTCCCACTTGGGGATATGAGTGACGTAGATCATATTCACTGTTTTTACCTCGGGGGGGGGGGGGGGGAGGGGGGATTTCTTTTGCCCCTGTATTTGTTGGGCGAGGCTCATCATCATCCTCGCTAGGCGACCCTTTCTCCTTATGTTCGGCGTTTAACTTACCGGCCTGTTTAAAGACCCAACAATTTCTGTTGGTATGATTGGCAGGCTTGTCAAGGGTGCCATGAATCTGGTAAGGCCAATCTAGTATTCTGTCCAAACTGGATGGACCATCTTTGTTTCCTTTGAATGGCTTCTTCCGCTGACTGGGTTTAGAGCCACTGAATCTGGCGTTGGCCGCCGTGTCTTTGGTATCTTCACTGTTGCTTCGACGCTTGTGTTTGCTGCGTCGTGGCTTGCCGTTGCCATCTCTGGCTTCGGAGGTGCCAGGGTCGCTGGTGCTGTTGCTTCTACAAGCTAGTCAACTATCTTCCCCCACGCAAAAGCGGGTCATGAGTGCAGTGAGAGCTGCCATGGACTTTGGCTTTTCTTGGCCGAGGTGTCGGGCGAGCCACTCGTCACGAACGATGTGCTTAAAGGCCGCGAAGGCTTCATCGTCCAGACAATCGATGATTTGGTTCTTTTTAATTAAGAACCTAGTCCAGAGTTTGTGGGCTGACTCTCCAGGTTGCTGGACTATGTGACTGAGGTCATCGGTGTCCGGAGGCCAGACATAGGTGCCTTGGAAGTTGTCTCTAAAGGCATCCTCCAAATCTTCCCAGCTGCCAATAGAGTTCTCTGGGAGGCTATTTAACCAGTGTCATGCTGGTCCTTTTAGTTTCAAGGGAAGGTATTTGATGGCATGGAGATCGTCACCATGGGCCATGTGGATATGGAGAAGGAAATCTTCAATCCATACCACGGGATCTGTCATGCCATCGTATGATTCAATGTTTATGGGTTTAAACCCTTCTGGGAACTGGTGCTGCATTACCTCGTCGGTAAAGCATAAGGGGTGTGCGGTGCCCCTGTATCGGGCAACGTCACGACGGAGTTTGGATGACATCCGTATGAGGTTTTCGGCCCTGGTGAGGTTATGCCTGTCGCACCAAGCTTGACGGTCATCTTCTCGTGTTGGGGCGCGCCCCCTTGATCCATAGATTGATCTTGTTTGGCCTGCTCTATTGCTCATGTCTTGTCGTAAGTTGTAGGTGTATCCTGGAGCCACTGTCTCTCTGCCCTTACGGTGAGGTGGTGCGGGTTAGTGTTTGGTGTAGGTGGCCGCTTTATCTCGCCCATGTGGTGGCAGGTCTGGTTCATCAGCATGGTCATGTTTCGACGGAATTGGCTCGAAGGCCTCATCGTCGAATTGTGGTAGTAGCCGACGCTTTGGATAACTCTTGGTTGGGCGTTGTAGGCCATATTCTTCGGCAGCTAGGACATGGGTCCATCTGTCGTTGAGTGTATCCTGTTCGGCTTGGAGCCATTGTTGCTGCTTTTTAAGGGTTCTTGCGATGGCGATTAGAGCGCTCCTGCTCGAGGGGTTCCTCTGGCATGATGAAATCTTCGTTGCCGAGGCTGACATCATCCTCGGAGAGCGGTAGATAATTACTATCTTCTGAGTCCTCGTTCCCGACCGAATCATCGGGGTTAACTTGCCCCTCCTCCACATCATCCTATTCGGATGTGGGCTCGATGGGGGCTTCGGGGTCTTCGGCGTCCTCTGGAGTGTTATTTTCTCCGGTGCCAGTGTTACTGTCTTTGCCACGACACGATTTTGAGCGGCGTCGCTTCGGCGGTGCCTCATCAGGTTTGTCCTCCACCGGATCCTTCCTGTCTGCACCGTCATCCTCTTTGGGTGTATCCACCATACACACGTCGTATGTGGAGGTGGCCGTCCAACGTCCGGCAAACGACGGGTCTTGGCCTTGTGCGTCTCCGGCACCGTCGTCCATGCCGTCGATATCTTCAGAGGTGTAATCCAATGATACGTCTCCAACGTATCTATAATTTTTGATTGCTCCATGCTATATCATCTACTGTTTTGGACATTATTAGGCTTTATTATCCACTTTTATATTATTTTTGGGACTAACCTATTAACCGGAGGCCCAGCCCAGAATTGCTGATTTTTGCCTGTTTTAGGATTTCGAAGAAAAGGAATATCAAACGGAGTCCAAACGGAATGAAACCTTTGGGAACATGATTTTCTCAACGAACAAGACCCGGGAGACTTGGACCCTACGTCAAGAAAGAAAAGAGGAGGCCACGAGGTAGGGGGGCGCGCCCACCCCCACCAGGCGCACCTGCCACCCTCGTGGGCCCCCTGTTGCTTCACCGATGTACTCCTTCCTCCTATATATACCTACGTACCCCCAAACGATCAGATACAGAGCCAAAAACCTAATTCCACCGCCGCAACTTTCTGTATCCACGAGATCCCATCTTGGAGCCTGTTCCGGAGCTCCGCCGGAGGGGGCATCGATCATGGAGGGCTTCTACATCAACACCATAGCCCCTCCGATGAAGTGTGAGTAGTTTACCTCAGACCTACGGGTCCATAGTTAGTAGCTAGATGGCTTCTTCTCTCTTTTTGGATCTCAATACAATGTTCTCCCCCTCTCTTGTGGAGAACTATTCGATGTAATCTTCTTTTTGCGGTGTGTTTGTTGAGACCGATGAATTGTGGGTTTATGATCAAGTCTATCTATAAACAATATTTGAATCTTCTCTGAATTCTTTTATGTATGATTGGTTATCTTTGCAAGTCTCTTCG
This sequence comes from Triticum monococcum, assembly GCA_034509565.1. Taxonomy (NCBI): domain Eukaryota; kingdom Viridiplantae; phylum Streptophyta; class Magnoliopsida; order Poales; family Poaceae; genus Triticum; species Triticum monococcum. Next base: position 695,479,655 of record CM067842.1, read on the forward strand.
AATTATCAGTTTGGTTTGACCTACTAGATTGATCTTTCTTGCAATGGGAGAAGTTCTTAGCTTTGGGTTCAATCTTGCGGTGTCCTTTCCCAGTGACAGCAGGGGCTGCAAGGCATGTATTGTATTGTTGCCATCGAGGATAACAAGATGGGGTTTTCTTCATATTGCATGAGTCTATCCCTCTACATCATGTCATCTTGCTTAAGGCGTTACTCTGTTTTTAACTTAATACTCTAGATGCATGCTGGATAGAGGTCGATGAGTGGAGTAATAGTAGTAGATGCAGGCAGGAGTCGGTCTACTTGTCTCGGACGTGATGCCTATATACATGATCATACCTAGATATTCTCATAACCATGCTCAATTCTGTCAATTGCTCAACATTAATTTGTTCACCCAGCGTAGAATACTTATGCTCTCGAGAGAAGCCACTAGTGAAACCTATGGCCCCCGGGTCTATCTTCATCATATTAATCTCCTACTACTTAGTTATTTCCTTTGCTATTTACTTTGCCTTTATTTTACTTTGCATCTTTATCATAAAAATACCAAAAATATTATCTTATCATATCTATCAGATCTCACTCTCGTAAGTGGCCTTATAGGGATTGACAACCCCTATTTGTGTTGGTTGCGAGGATTTATTTCTTTTGTGCAGGTACGAGGGACTCGCACGTAGCCTCCTACTGGATTGATACCTTGGTTCTCAAAAACTGAGGGAAATACTTACGCTACTTTGCTGCATCATCCCTTCCTCTTCAGGGAAAACGAACGCAGTGCTCAAGAGGTAGCAAGAAGGATTTCTGGCGCTGTTGCCGGGGAGGTCTACGCAAAAGTCAATATACCAAGTACCCATCACATACCCTTATCTCCCGCATTATGTTATTTGCCATTTGCCTCTCGTTTTCCTCTCCCCCACTTCACCCTTGCTGTTTTATTCGCCCTCTCTCTCTCTCTATCCTCCCTCTCTTTCTCTATTTGCCTCTTTTTGCCCGCTGGCTTTTTGTTTGCTTGTGTGTTAGTTTGCTTGCTTGTCACGATGGCTCAAGATAATACTAAATTGTGTGACTTCACCAATACCAACAACAATGATTTTATTAGCACTCTCATTGCTCCTCTTACCGATGCTGAATCTTGTGAAATTAATACTGCTTTGCTGAATCTTATCATGAAAGATCCGTTTTCCGGCCTTCCTAGTGAAGATTCCGCTACCCATCTAAATAGCTTCGTTGATTTGTGTGACATGCAAAAGAAGGAAGATGTGGATAATGATATTGTTAAATTGATGCTATTTCCTTTTTCTCTTAGGGATCGTGCTAAAGCTTGGTTTTCGTCTTTGCCTAAAAATAGTATTGATTCATGGAATAAGTGCAAATATGCTTTTATCTCTAAGTAATTTCTTCCCGCTAAGATCATCTCTCTTAGAAACGATATTATGAATTTTAAGCAACTTGATCACGAACATGTTGCACAAGCTTGGGAGAGAATGAAATTAATGATACGTAATTGTCCTACTCATGGTTTAAATTTGTGGATGATTATACAATTTTTTTATGCCGGATTGAATTTTGCTTCTAGAAATCTTTTAGATTCGGCCGCGGGAGGCACTTTTATGGAAATCACTTTAGGAGAAGCTACTAAACTCCTAGACAATATTATGGTTAATTATTCTCAATGGCATACTGAAAGATCTACTAATAAAAAGGTGCATGCGATAGAAGAAATTAATGTTTTGAGTGGAAAGATGGATGATCTTATGAAATTATTTGCTAATAAGAGTGTTTCTTCTGATCCTAATGATATGCCCTTGTCTACTTTGATTGAGAATAATAATGAATCTGTGGATGTGAATTTTGTTGGTAGGAACAATTTTGGTAACAACGCGTATAGAGGAAATTTCAACCCTAGGCCTTATCCTAGTAATTCCTCTAATAATTATGGTAATTCCTACAACAATTCTTATGGAAATTATAATAAGATGCCCTCTGATTTTGAATCTAATATTAAAGCATTTATTACTTTGCAAAAGAATTTTAATGCTATGGTTGAAGAAAAATTGCTTAAGATTGATGATTTGGCTAGGAACGTTGATAGAATTTCTCTTGATGTTGATTCTTTGAAACTTAGATCTATTCCACCTAAGCATGATATCAATGAGTCTCTCAAATCCATGAGAATTTTCATTGATGAGTGCAAAGAAAGAACCACTAGGATGCGTGCTAAGAAAGATGCCTTTATAAGAGCGTGTTCTTCTAGTTCCTATGAAAATAAAGATGAAGATCTAAAAGTTATTGATGTGTCCCCTATTAAATCTTTGTTTTGCAATATGAATCTTGATAATGATGGGACTGAATATGATCCACCTTTACCTAGAAGGCGTTCCAAGAATTCAGAATTTGTTGATCTTGATGCTAAATTTGATAAAAGTGGGATTGAAGAAATTAAAACCCTAGATGTTGCTAAACCCACTATTATGGATTTCAAGGAATTTAACTATGAAAATTTCTCTTTGATTGATTGTATTTCCTTGTTACAATCCATGCTAAATTCTCCTCACGCTTATAGTCAAAATAAAGCGTTTACTAAACATATCGTTGATGCCTTGATGCAATCTTATGAAGAAAAACTTGAATTGGAAGTTTCTATCCCTAGAAAACTTTATGATGAGTGGGAACCAACTATTAAAATTAAAATTAAATATCATTAATGCTATGCTTTATGTGATTTGGGTGCTAGTGTTTCCACGATTCCAAAGACTTTGTGTGATTTGTTAGGTTTCCATGATTTTGATGATTGCTCTCTAAACTTGCACCTTGCAGATTCCACTATTAATAAACCTATGGGAAAATTAATGATGTTCTTATTGTTGCAAATAGGAATTATGTGCCCATAGATTTTATTGTTCTTGACATAGATTGCAATCCTTCATGTCCTATTATTCTTGGAAGACCTTTCCTTAGAACGATTGGTGCAATTATTGGTATGAAGGAAGGAAATATTAGATTCCAATTTCCATTAAGGAAAGGCATGGAACACTTTCCTAGAAAGAAAATTAAATTACCTTATGAATCTATTATGAGAGCCACTTATGGATTGCCTACCAAAGATGACAATACCTAGATCTATTCTTGCTTGTTATGCCTAGCTAGGGGCGTTAAACGATAGCGCTTGTTGGGAGGCAACCCAATTTTATTTTTATTTCTTGATTTTTGCTCCTGTTTATTAATAAATAATTTATCTAGCCTCTGTTTTGGTTTTGTTTTTTGTGTTTAATTAGTGTTTGTGCCAAGTAGAACCGTTGGGAAGACTTGGGGAAAGTCTTGTTGAACTTGCTGTAAAAAACAGAAACTTTAGCGCTCACGAGAACTGCTGTAATTTTTATTTGGAAAGTGATATTTAGTTAATTCTTTTTTCAGATGATTAATAGATAAATTCCTCACGTCCAGCAATTTATTTTAGAATTTTTGGGGTTCCAAATCTTGCGCTAGCTACATATTACTACATACTGTTCTGTTTTTGACAGATTCTGTTTTTCGTGTGTTGTTTGCTTATTTTGATAAATCTATGGCTAGTAAAATAGTTTATAAACCATAGAGAAGTTGGAATACAGTAGTTATAACACCAATATAAATAAATAATGAGTTCATCACAGTACCTTGAAGTGGTCTTCTATTTTCTTTCGCTAACGGAGCTCACGAGATTTTCTACTTTAAGTTTTGTGTTGTGAAGTTTTCAAGTTTTGGGTAAAGATTTGATGGATTATGGAACAAGGAGTGGAAAGAGCCTAAGCTTGGGGATGCCCATGGCACCCCCAAGATAATATAAGGACACCTAAAAGCCAAAGCTTGGGGATGCCCCGGAAGGCATCCCCTCTTTCGTCTACTTCTATCGGTAACTTTACTTGGAGCTATATTTTTATTCGCCACATGATATGTGTTTTGCTTGGAGCGTCTTGTATTATTTGAGTCTTTGCTTTTTAGTTTACCACAATCATACTTTCTGTACACACCTTTTGAGAGAGCCATACATGATTTGAAATTTGTTAGAATACTCTATGTGCTTCGCTTATATCTTTTGAATTATATAGTTTTGCTCTAGTACTTCACTTATATCTTTTAGAGAACGGTGGTGGATTTGTTTTATAGAAACTATTGATCTCTCATGCTTCACTTAGATTATTTTGAGAGTCTTAATAGCATGGTAATTTACTTAAATCCTAATATGCTAGGTATTCAAAGTTAGTAAAATTTTCTTAAGAGTGTTTTGAATACTAAGAGAAGTTTGATGCTTGATGATTGTTTTGAGATATGGAGGTAATAATATCAAAGTCGTGCTAGTTGAGTAGTCGTGAAATTGAGAAATACTTGTGTTGAAGTTTGCAAGTCCCGTAGCATGCATGTATGGTAAACATTATGTAACAAATTTGAAACACGAGGTGTTATTTGATTGTCCTCCTTATGAGTGGCGGTCGGGGACGAGCGATGGTCTTTTCCTACCAATCTATCCCCCTAGGAGCATGCGCGTAGTACCGAGGTTTTTGATGACTTGCAGATTTTTTCAATAAGTATGTGAGTTCTTTATGACTAATGTTGAGTCCATGGATTATACGCACTCTCACCCTTCCATCCTTGCTAGCCTCTTCGGTACCGTGCATTGCCCTTTCTCACACTGAGAGTTGGCGCAAACTTCGCCGGTGCATCCAAACCCCGTGATATGATACGCTCTTTCACACATAAAAATCCTTATATATTCCTCAAAATAGCCACCATACCTACCTATTATGGCATTTCCATAGCCATTCCGAGATATATTGCCATGCAACTTTCCATCATTCCATTCATCATGACACATTCATTATTGTCATATTGCTTAGCATGATCATGTAGTTGACATGGTATTTGTGGCAAAGCCACCGTTCATAATTCTTTCATACATGTCACTCTTGGTCCATTGCATATCCCGGTACACCGTCGGAGGCATTCATATAGAGTCATCTTTGTTCTAGTATCGAGTTGTAATCATTGAGTTGTAAATAAATAGAAGTGTGATGATCATCATTTTCTAGAGCATTGTCCCAAGTGAGGAATATAAAAAAAAGAGAAAGGCCATAAAAAAGAGAAAGGCCATAAAAAAAGAAAAATGAGAGAAAAAGAGAGAAGGGACAATGTTACTATCCTTTGCCACACTTGTGCTTCAAAGTAGCACTGTAATCTTCATGATAGAGAGTCTCTTGTTTTGTCACTTTCATATACTAGTGGGAATTTTTCATTATAGAACTTGGCTTATATATTCCAACAATGGGCCTCCTCAAGTGCCCTAGGTCTTCATGAGCAAGCAAGTTGGATGCACACCCACTAGTTTCTTTTGTTGAGATTTTATACATTTATAGCTCTAGTGCATCCGTTGCATGGCAATCCCTACTCCTTGCATTAACATCAATCGGTGGGCATCTCCATAGCCCATTGATTAGCCTCGTTGATGTGAGACTTTCTCCTTTTTTGTCTTATCTACATAACCCCCCTCATTATATTCTATTCCACCCATAGTGCTATGTCCATGGCTCGCGCTCATATATTGCGTGAAAGTTTATAGGTTTGGTATTACTAAAGTATGAAACAATTGCTTGGCTTGTCATCGGGGTTGTGCATGATGAGAGCATTCTTGTGTGACGAAAATGAAACATGACTAAACTATATGATTTTTTAGGGATGAACTTTCTTTGTCCATGTTATTTTGAGAAGACATAATTGCTTAGTTAGTATGCCTGAAGTATTATTATTTTTATGTCAATATGAACTTTTGTCTTGAATCTTTCAGATCTGAATATTCATACCACAATTAAGAAGAATTACATTAAAAATTATGCCAAGTAGCACTCCGCATGAAAAAAATCTGTTTTTATCATTTACCTACTCGAGGACGAGCATGAATTAAGCTTGGGGATGCTTGATACGTCTCCAACGTATCTATAATTTTTGATTGCTCCATGCTATATTATCTACTGTTTTGGACATTATTGGGCTTTATTATCCACTTTTATATTATTTTTGGGACTAACCTATTAACCGGAGGCCCGGCCCAGAATTGTTGTTTTTTGCCTGTTTTAGGGTTTCGAAGAAAAGGAATATCAAACGGAGTCCAAACGGAATGAAATCTTCGGGAACGTGATTTTCTCAACGAACAAGACCCACGAGACTTGGACCCTACGTCAAGAAAGAAAAGAGGAGGCCACGAGGTAGGGGGGCGTGCCCACGCCCACCAGGCACGCCCTCCACCCTCGTGGGCCCCCTGTTACTCCACCAACGTACTCCTTCCTCCTATATATACCTACGTGCCCCCAAACGATCAGATACGGAGCCAAAAACCTAATTCCACCGCCGCAACTTTCTGTATCCACGAGATCCCATATTGGGGCCTGTTCCGGAGCTCCGCTGGAGGGGGCATCGATCACGGAGGGCTTCTACATCAACACCATAGCCCCTCCGATGAAGTGTGAGTAGTTTACCTCAGACCTACAGGTCCATAATTAGTAGCTAGATGGCTTCTTCTCTCTTTTTGGATCTCAATACAATGTTCTCCCCCTCTCTTGTGGAGAACTATTCGATGTAATCTTCTTTTTGCGGTGTGTTTGTTGAGACCGATGAATTGTGGGTTTATGATCAAGTCTATCTATGAACAATATTTGAATCTTCTCTGAATCCTTTTATGTATGATTGGTTATCTTTGCAAGTCTCTTCGAATTATCAGTTTGGTTTGGCCTACTAGATTTATCTTTCTTGCAATGGGAGAACTGCTTAGCTTTGGGTTCAATCTTGTGGTGTCCTTTCCCAGTGACAGTAGGGGCAGCAAGGCACGTATTGTATTGTTGCCATCGCGGATAACAATATGGGGTTTTCTTCCTATTGCATGAGTCTATCCCTCTACATCATGTCATCTTGCTTAAGGCGTTACTCTGTTTTTAACTTAGTACTCTAGATGCATGCTGGATAGCGGTCGATGAGTGGAGTAATAGTAGTAGATGCAGGCAGGAGTCGGTCTACTTGTCTCGGACGTGATGCCTATATACATGATCATACCTAGATATTCTCATAACTATGCTCAATTCTGTCAATTGCTCAACAGTAATTTGTTCACCCAATGTAGAATACTTATGCTCTCGAGAGAAGCCACTAGTGAAACCTATGGCCCCCGGGTCTATCTTCATCATATTAATCTCCTACTACTTAGTTATTTCCTTTGCTATTTCCTTTGCCTTTATTTTACTTTGCATCTTTATCATAAAAATACCAAAAATATTATCTTATCATATCTCACTCTCGTAAGTGGCCTTATAGGGATTAACAACCCCTATTTGCATTGGTTGCGAGGATTTATTTGTTTTGTGCAGGTACGAGGGACTCACGCGTAGCCTCCTACTGGATTGATACCTTGGTTCTCAAAAACTGAGGGAAATACTTACGCTACTTTGCTGCATCATCCCTTCCTATTCGGGGAAAACCAACGCAGTGCTCAAGAGGTAGCATCCAGCATGTTGGTTAAGTCCTCGATAGTGGCTATGAAATGGGTGGTGGGTGGGACGTAAAATTCCCTGCTCTCAACCCCTAGTCCGGGCTGGGCATAGTTCACATGCGATTCCTCTATAATGGCGAGGGACAGCATCAAGTCTAGAGCCTCATTTAAGATCGAGGGCTGGACGGGGAAACGAGAGTCTGCGGGACTGGCCAGGGCAAAGGCCTCTTGGCCACGCTTGCTGGGCGCAAGCTTCAAGAGTTCGGAGCTAGAGTCCGGGGGCGAGTCCGGCCTTTCCATGATAGGGGGAACCTAGCCTGACTCCGGGCTGGCCGAAGACAAAATCACCTCCGGATCCCCGATTGTGAGTTTCACAGCTGAGAGTCGGATGGGCTTCAAACTCCCATCTTCGGACCCAGCAGTTCGCTCCGGATCTAAGGCCAGAGCGGTGGTCGGGGCCGCGAACCCTTCGTAGATCAAATCTCCTCGGATATCAGCAACATAATTTCGGTTCCCGAAACTGATCTGATGACCAGGGGCATAGCTATCGATCTATTTGAGGTGACCAATCCAGTTGGCACGTAGAACAAAGCCGCCGAACACAAAAATCTGGCCAGGGATGAAAGTTTCCCCGGAAACAACATCATTGTTGATGATCGAATGAGCCATCGAACCTTCTGTCGACGGCACAGTGAAACTCTCAATGAAAGCACCAATGTCGGTGTTAAAACCGGCTGATCTCGGGTAGGGGGTCCCAAACTGTGCGTCTGAGGATCGAAGGTAACAGTAGACAAGGGGGACACGATGTTTACCCAGGTTCGGGACCTCTTAATGGAGGTAAACCCTACGTCCTGCTTGATTGTATTTGATGAGTATAGGGTTTACAAGAGTTAATCTACCCCGAGATCATAATGGCTAAACCCTAGATGTCTAGCCTGTATGAATTCTGATAGCCTCTACTGTTGGGGATATAACTATCAGTTATGACCCGCCTAGGAGGGGCCGGGTCAGTTCCAATGACGGGTCACAAAGGAAGCCCAGAAAACAGTCAAGACAATAGTTTATTAAAGTTTATAGAAGGCCTAAGCCCAGAGGCAGCTTAAGGAAAGACTTGTATGGAAAGGCATGTAAAAGAAGTCACCGAGCCGGACACGCTTTATAAGCCGACCGGGACTCTGTAGGCCGCCAGGCGTCAACCCGTGTATATAAGGGGACGACCCAGTGGCGGCTTAGGGCAATAAATAAGAGATCGATAACCAAGCCGATGAACTAGCCTCTTGGTGATCGAAACCCCAGCAATATCAACACAACTAGACGTAGGCTTTTACCTTCATCGTAAGGGGCCGAACTAGTATAAAACCTCTCGTGTCCTTTGTCCCAATTAACCCCTTCAAGCTTCCTAGTTGCGATGGCCCTACGACTAAGTCCTTCTGCTAGGACATCTTGTAACGCCCTTGATGCGGCTATATCTCCCACGTGTCGAAGCACGACTTAGAGGCATAACCGCATTGAAAGCAATGTCGCAAGTGAGGTAATCTTCACAAACAACCCATGTAATACAATAAGGGAAAAGATACATAGTTGACTTACACTCGCCACGTCACACAAATACATAAATAAGTCATTACATTCATCCAATACACTCAAGGTTCGACTACGGAACCAAAATAAAGATCAACCCCCAAATGCGACAAAGTCCCCGATCGCCCCAACTGGGCAGCACTACTGATCATCTGGGAAAGACACGTAGTAACGACGAGAGTCTTCATCGAAGTCCCACTTGAGCTCGGTCATATCATATGGAATGGTATCATCGGTCCCTGCATCTGGTTTTGGAAGTAAACTGTGAGTCACGGGGACTCAGCAATCTCACACCCTCGCGATCAAGACTATTTAAGCTTATAGGTAAGGGTAAAGGTATGATGTGGAGCTGCAGCAAGCGACTAGCATATATGGTGGCTAACATATTCGCAAAAGCCAGCGAGAAGAGAAGGAAAAAGCACGGTCGAACAACTATGATCAAGAAGTGATCCTAGAACAACCTACATCAAGCATTACTCCAACACCGTGTTCACTTCCTGGACTCCGCCGAGAAGAGACCATCACAGTTACACACGCGGTTGGTGCATTTTAATTAAGTTAAGTTTCAGGTTATCTACAAACGGACATTAACAAATTCCCATCTGCCCATAACCGTGGGCACGGCTTTCGAAAGTTCAAATCCCTGCAGGGGAGTCCCAACTTAGCCCATCACAAGCTCTCATGGTCAACGAAGGATATTCCTTCTCCCAAGACAATCCGATCAGGCTCGGCATCCCAGTTACAAGACATCTCGACAATGGTAAAACTAAACCAGCAAAGCCGCCCGAATGTGCCGACAAATCCCGATAGGAGCTGCACATATCTCGTTCTCAGGGCACACTCAGATGAGCCAGACGTCGGGTAGGCTAGCCCAGAGTTGCCCCTGGTAGCCCCGGACATCGCTCAGTTGGACCAACACTTAGAGAAGCACTGGCCGGGGGGGGGGGGGGTTAAAATAAAGATGACCCTTGAGTCCACGAAACCCAAGGGAAAAAGGCTAGGTGGAAAAGGTAAAACCAATGTTGGGCATTGCTGGAAGAGTTTTATTCAAGGCGAACTGTCAAGGGGTTCCCATTATAACCCAACCGTGTAAGGAACGCAAAATCCGGGAACATAACACCGATATGACGGAAACTAGGGCGGCAAGAGTGGAACAAAACACTAGGCATAAGGCCGAGCCTTCCACCCTTTACCAAGTATATAGGTGCATTAAGATAAACAAGATAATATTGTGATATCCCAACAATAAACAATGTTCCAACAAGGAACGATCTCCAATCTTCACCTGCAACTAGCAACGCTATAAGAGGGGCTGAGCAAAGTGGTAACATAGCCAAACAACGGTTTGCTAGGACAAGGTGGGTTAGAGGTTTGACATGGAAATATGGGAGGCATGATAAGCAAGTGGTAGGTATCGTAGCATAGGCAAAGCAAAAGAGCGAGCATCTAGCAAGCACAGATAGAAGTGATTTCGAGGGTATGGTCATCTTGCCTGCAAAGTTCTCAGAGTTGCCTTGATCCTCGTAAGCGTACTCAACGGGCTCCTCGTTCACGTACTCGTCTCCCGGCTCTACCCAAACAAGAAAAACAAGCAAAAGGGAATACAATCAACCACGTGCAATGCTCAAGCAACATGATGCAAACATGGTATGATATGCGGGATGCGATATGTGATGCATATGCATGATTTGGAAAGGAATGATAGAACCTGGCCTCAACTTGGAAATCCAAGAGTGTCATTGGAAAGAGGAGTTGATTTCGGTCGAAATCGATATAAAGATCACCGGAATCGGATGCATGGTTTGGAAATGACAAGCAAAACAAATATGGCACCGGTCTGTGATAAACAACAAGTAGCCTTCTAAATACATCAAGATAAATAAGCTACTGCACTCAAACATGACAAAACAATACATGGCAGGGATCCACTCAAGATGCTTGACAAAAGATGAACACTGAGCTACGGCTAATTCACTCAATAGCAGGTTCAAACAAGCATGGAAAAAGTGCAAAAGATAACAGGTTTCAGACTTAGTGAAATTAACAGCATGCCAGGAATTTATCATCAGGAAGCAATGTTTAGAGCACGATAACTACATGCTACAGGAACATATCATGGCAAAGCAAGGCATGGCATGAAGCTAATCAAAGCATATAACAAAAGTCCCTTACTGACCATAAGCCAAAAGGGATCAGAAAATACAATTGCAAGCATGCAAACATGGCAAAAACATAAACAGATTCAGACTTAGTGAAAAACTGGAGCATGCAAAACAGTTAACAAGTAGGAATGTTTACGAGCTCGATGCACTCACTACGAGGCATTGCATGACAAACTAAGCATACACCCAACAAATAGACATGGCATAGAATCTAGACATGGCAAGAACAACAACATAGCATGCACGGATCAACAACAACAAGCTTGGCAAAATTGCAAAACATGTTAACAATCTGCCAAGAACATTTTATAGCAAAAGTAGAGCTCAATTGACTCAAGCTAGGATGCTCCATAATTTCAAACAAAGACATGGATGGATAGATCACAACATTATCTACAAAACATCCTTACTGATCATCCTCAAAAGAGGCACGGATCACTAGAAAACAACATGAACATATGGCATAAAAATAATGACAGGGCAAGGACTTAGTGAAATTCTAAGTCCCTGAAATCAGCATCATTGAGTAAGCTACTTTGCATGCTTGTGCTAGTCACCACAAAGATCACAAAAATACATGGCATACACCCCTGTAAAGATGGCATGACATTCTTCAAAACACATGTAGAGCTCAGGATCATAGCATGCACACATTAATCATGGCAAAAATGACAAAAGTGCATTTGCTGAAATAGATCTGAAACTATCATCACATAGCCCTCTTCCAACATCATTTCGGGCATCAAGATGAGCTCAAATGAAAATGATGCAATGAGATGAAATGATGTACTCGTCGAGACGAACATGTTGATATGCTACACGCACGAATCAGAGCCACGATGAGGAAGTTATGATGCGCCAAAGTATGCAAAAATTAACAGGAGGAGAGGGAAAAGTCAACCCCAGACTAGGGTTTACTGTAGCGGGATCTCAGATCCGGCGACGAGCACTGTAGCAGCGGTGCAACTCGAGGTCTTCGGCGAGTTGCGAGCTCGCTACGGCGAGGGGAGGCCGGGGCACCCGAGGGCGGCGAGGGGCGCGCGGTGCTCGAGCGGATCCGGCGGAGAGGCAGCTGGCCGGTGGCGTGGACGCGTGGTGGCGCTGTGGAGGCGAGGGCGGCCGGCGTCGGGCTGCGCGAGGCCGGGCGGCGGGCGATCTCGTCGGCGGCGAGGTCGAGCGGCGAAGGCGGCGGGGAACCGGGTCGGCGATGGCGGCGAACAGGCGCGGGCAACGGTGCTTGGATGGGCCGCGGGAAGGGCCGGCGATGGGCCCCGCAGGCCCTGGCGGCGCGGTGAACTGGGGACCTGGCGGCGGCGAATAGGGCGGCGACATGTGACGGCGGACAGGCGGAGTGGATGTGTCCGGCCGTCCGGATTTCGTCCGATGGCTGGAGGAGGAGGGGGGCTAGGGTTTCGTCTGTGAATTGAAATGGGGGGTCTTTATATAGGCGTAGAGGGAGTTAGGAAGCTCCAAATGAGGTGCGGTTTGCGGCCACACGATCGTGATCGAACGATCTAGATGATGGAGGAGGTTTAGGTGGGTTTTGGGCCACTTTGGAGGGGTGTTGGGCTGCAACACACACGAGGCCTTTTCGGTCCCTCGGTTAACCATTGGAGTATCAAACGAAGTCCAAATGCACGAAACTTGACAGGCGGTCTACCAGTAGTAAACCAAGACTGTTTGGCAAGTCTTGGTCCAAACCGAAAACGCTTAACACCCATACATGAAAAGAGGTAGAAAGGGACACCGGAGGACATAGGAGCGCCGGAATGCAAAACGGGCAACGGGGAAAATGCTCGAATACATGAGACGAACACGTATACAAATGCAATGCACATGATGACATGATATGAGATGCATGACAAAGACAAAACAACACGAAGAAAAAAACCCGACAAAGAGGAAATAACATAACTTAGTGCCGGAAACGGCAAGAGTTGGAGTAAAAATAAGGTAAATTACATCCAGGGTGTTACACATCTGCCGTAACAATTCCACGACAGTTGGCGCCCACCGTGGGGCCAGCGCATGGTAGATTTGAGTTCTTGAAGGGCAACTTCGAAGGGCTCAAGGGATACGTTGTGGGCCGGATGACCAAGAGTCGTCGCGGCAAGCTCTACATCGACGACGAAGGCTGGGGCCCCGAGGCTGGCTCAATTGAGTACGGGTACTGGGTCCCCTTTGATGGGATTCATGTCTTCATTGGCCAGATCGGCGAATCAGGCCCTGAGCTGGACATCTGCACCAACATCATCGAGACGGCTCAGCACGCGAGACCCGCCCAGGCTCGACCCGCCGTAAACCATGCTTTTGTGGGTTGCATCCATGGAGGTGAATACTCGAAAGGATCAGTGGATGGCGGTGAGATGGCCATCTGTTCAGACGCTACGTCATCAACAAGCGAGACAGACTCGTTGTATCAGCTGCAGGAGGGCATGCTTGGGGGCTGTTCCGATGGCAGCAGTATTCCGGACCCCTTTGAGCCGCCAAATTGAGCTGGAGTTTTCATGGCAGGCACCCAGCCCAGGCAGAACTCCACGACTGCGGCAGTGATGACCACCGGGTCAACAGCAGCCGGGTGAGGAGACCCCGCGCGCTCCCTGGCTCAGATACTAATGGACCTCACGGATAAGCTGACGACCCTATTAACTGCCATGGTGGAACCGGCGGACAAAGTTCAGCATGATGCGGAGGTGGCACGGGTGTGCGAAGAGATGGCACAGGGCAAGGAAAACTTAGCGGCTGAAGAGGTCAGGATGGCCGCGGAGCGGGCGGCTTTGGACGCTCGTGCTCAGCAGCTTCAAGCAAAAACTTTCCGGCTCTCCATGGATCTGAACGCGTCAAACGAGGTCATGAGGAGAAGGCACCAGAAAACTCAATCACGTCTACCTCTGATGCTCGATCCTAGGAACCTTTTCCATACACCTGGGGCCGGTCCAAGTAATCCGCCGGAGGCAAATCAGATCACGACACCCGGAGCACCGGTTCAGCCACGGGCCATGGAACCGCCTCGCATGCATAGCGCTCCACCTCATTATGCGCCAACCCCGCTGGGTCACTTCTCCAATCCTTTGGAAAACCTCATTGCTGCATCGGCTCGTTTGGCGGGTCTCCCGATGGAAGGCGACTCTCCGACCGCAGTCGAGACACGAAGGGTGAGGGAGCTTCTTCAGACAACTCTGGCACAGTTGGATGCATACTCTTACAGTCGAGACAGAATCCATTCAACCCCTCGCCTAAGCCAGAGCCCGAGCTATAGCAGGCATATGGACTCAACTGAGATGTCAAGCAATGCTCAACGCCGCAACTAGCCGCGCATGCATGAGCCGGTGCAGGCGGGAGCCCTTAACTTAGCGGATCAGGAGAGGATTCGACAAGAGGCTGAGCGGGCGATTCAACTAGCAGCTGCGCAGGCGGCTCATCAGACTTTTCCGGCTTATCCAGCAACCTCCGTTGAGGCAGGAGTAGCCACAAGGACCGGAGGCGTTCCTTGCTTGGTGCCAGCTATACGTAATGAACGCTTACCTAAGGACTTCAAGGGACCTCGTAAAGTGCCTAACTACACGGCCGATTTGCAGCCTGGGGCATGGATTGAGAGTTATGAGATGGCAATGGAGCTTCTGGAGGTCAGCGATGCAGCGATGGCTAAGTACTTCACCATGATGTTGGATGGAACGGCTCGCACTTGGTTGAAAGGGTTGCCACCCAATTCCATCGGCTCATGGGCGGAGTTGAAGGCCCGGTTCATTCAAAACTTCAAGGACACATGTAAGCAACCTATGTCAATCCTGGACCTGACTAACTGTAGGCAAGAGGAAGGGGAGTCCACAACCCATTGGGTGCGCCGGGTCAAGGAGATAATTCATTCATCTGATAAGATGGATGCCGGCTCGGTAGTCTTAATGTTGGAGAAAAATTGCCATTTTGAACCTCTGAAGCAAAAGCCGGGGCAGCTTAAACGTGACTGCAATGACATGGGCCAGTTGATGGCAGCTCTCGTCAAGTATGCTGATTCTGATAGTACCAAGGACCCTGTGTCTAATGAAGAAAAGACAGGGAAGGGAAAAAAGAACGACAACGGCAAGGGTCACCAGCATAACCCGTCAAATCAAGGAGGTAATAAACGTAAGACTAACGAATTTGTGGCTAACACCAATGCGCAGGGTAACAATCAACGGCGCAAGGGCAGGCAACCCCCTCGGTCGGGCGGGTCAGGTCCCACCCTTGAGCAACTATTGAATGAACCTTGTCCAAGACATGGAACCCGGGAGAAGCCAGCCACCCATCTGTGGAAGGATGTACAATCATGAAGGTGTTTAAAAATTCAAATGCATTTGATGGAGGTCACGACCCTGGCGGCGGTTCAGGTGGAGGCGGCTTTCATGGCCCGGGCGCCGGTTCAGGTGGAGGCGGCTTTCACGGTGAGGGTCATACGGGTAACCAATGAGGTTATAATCCACAACCTGACCAAGGTAATCAGCAGCAACAGTCAGGATATCAGAGCAACCCAAAACAGTTGAATAGTGGGCAATATCATGTGTTTACCACTAGCTTGTGCAAGAGGGACCAGAAGCTTCACAAGAGGGCTGTCAATGCCGTTGAACCGGCGATTCCACGTTACTTACGGTGGTCAGAACAGTCTATTGTGTGGAGTAGAGAGGATCATCCTCCCCGGGTTGATAATCCGGGTCACTTGGCCTTGGTAGTAGCGCCTCAGGTTGGTGGATATAAATTCACTGAAGTACTCATGGACGGAGGCAGTAGCATCAACATCCTCTACTATGAGACGTTTCGTCGGATGGGATTGATTGATAAGAGTCTTAAGCAATCCAACACTATTTTTCACAGTGTGGTACCTGGCAAGTCGGCATACCCAGTTGGTAAGATTGAACTCGAAGTAGCCTTTGGGGATGAATATGATTCCAAAGCGGAGAAATTAACCTTTGAGGTGGTTAAGATCAAAAGCCCATATCATGCTTTGTTTGGACGGCTGGCTTATGCCAAGTTCATGGCTCGTCCGTGTTATGTGTATCTGCAGCTCAAGATGCCGGGTTATAAGGGCACCATTATAGTACATGGAAGCCGGAAAATAGCCCTGGAGTGTGAAGAAGGAGATGCTGCATATGTTGAGTCTGTTTGTGCAACAGAGGAGCTAAAGTTTTATAAAGATAATGTTGACCCGGCAGACATGACGTCTCTAAAGAAGCCAACGACGGAGCATGAACCGGTGTTGAAATTCAAGTCAGCTGATGGCACCAAAACGGTTGATTTTGTGCCCGGCGACTCATCCAAGCAGTTCATCATCAGCGCCAATTTGGATCCAAAATAGGAAAGCGCGCTCATCGAGTTCATCCGTGAGAACCGGGACATCTTTGCATGGAAACCTTCTGACATGCCGAGTGTCCCGAGAGAACTCGCTGGGCACACTCTCCATATTGATCCAAAGTTTAAGCTGGTCAGACAGTTTCTCCGACGATTCAATGAGGAAAGGCGTAAAGCTATTGGAGAAGAGGTGGCCCGGCTCTTGGCGGCCGGGTTCATTGTGGAAGTCTTTCACCCAGAGTGGTTGGCCAACCTGGTGGTTGTACTAAAAAAGAACGGCACCTGGCGTATGTGTGTGGATTACACCGATTTAAACAAGCTTGTCCAGCTGACCCTTTTGCTCTCCCCCGTATTGACCAGATCATCGATGCTACGGCGGGTTGCGCATGTTTGAGTTTTCTGGATACTTATTCAGGTTATCATCAGATCAAGATGGCAATCAAGGACCAGGAGAAGACAACTTTCATCACTCTGTTTGGATCCTTTTACTATGTGTCTATGCCCTTCGGGCTTAAGAGTGCCCAGGCAACTTATTAACGGTGTACGCAAAATTGCCTTCACAATCAGATTGGGTGTAACGTTCATGCTTATGGTAAAGTCCAGGAAGGAGGAAACCTTGGTCACAGATCTGAAAGAGACATTTGATAACCTCCGGGTCTACAAAATGATGCTTAACCCGGCCAAGTGTGTTTTTGGAGTCCCGACTGGCAAGCTCTTGGGTTTTTTTGGTGTCCAACCGAGGTATCGAAGCTAACCTGGAGAAAATTAAGGCAATCACATCCCTGGCCAGGCCAACATGCATCAATGGCATTCAACGGCTGGCGGGTCATGTTGCTGCTTTGAGTCGGTTCATAAGCCGGTTAGGGGAGAAGGCGATGCCTTTGTATCAGATGATGAAGAAAACAAATGATTTCGTTTGGAGCGATGCTGCGAACTCTGCTTTTGAGGACCTAAAGAAACAACTTGCCGAGCCGCCGGTCCTTGCTGCTCCAGTTGAGAAAGAGCCGCTATTGTTATACGTATCCGCTAACTCACGAGCTGTTAGTGTGGCAATTGTGGTAGAGCGCAAGGAGGTTGGCAAGGAACATCCGGTTCAACGGCCAGTTTACTATGTCAGTGAGGTGTTGATTGAATCTAAGCAAAGATATCCACATTGGCAGAAGCTCGTGTATGGGGTGTTCATGGCAAGCCGGAAGCTCAAACATTCCTTTCAGGGTCACCCAATCACTATGGTTAGCTCTGCTCCTTTGGGAGACATCATTCAAAATAGAGAAGCCACTGGACGAGTCACCAAGTGGGCCATTGAACTTGGGTCTCATGGGTTGAAGTATGTAGCACGTACTGCAATCAAATCTCAAGCACTGGTTGACTTTATTAATGACTGGACAGAGATGCAGATGCCAGAGGAGAAATCAGACAACACATATTGGACGATTCACTTTGATGAGTCCAGACAGTTGGAGGGCTCGGGGGCTGGAGTTGTGTTAACTTCCCCTCGAGGTGACAATTTTTGTTATGTGTTGCGGCTGATGTTTCCTTGTACTAACAACGCAGCAGAATATGAAGCCTTGCTCCATGGTCTTCGAATGGCTAAAGAGATGAGCCTGAGCCGGGTCCAGTGTCTTGGCGATTCAGATTTGGTGGCCCAACAGGTGTCAGGCAAGTGGGATTCCAAGGACCCTCTCATGGCGGCTTATCACCATGAAGTTGATGCTGTTGCAGGACATTTTAAGGGTTATCAGGTGGAACACATCGACTGTAGGAAGAACGAAGCGGTTGATGCTTTAAGCCGGTTGGGATCTCAGCGTAAGCCGGTGCCACCTAACACCTTTTTAGATGTTTTGCATAAACCGTCTGTTAAGTTACCTACAGAGGAAGATCTAGCCATTCCTGACTCGGAGGCATAGTTGGTGGCGGCTCTTCACATCATCCCAGATTGGACAATGCCGTTCTTGGCTTACATGACCCCGGGAGAGCTGCCAGCGGATGAGACCCTGGCCCGACAGATAACCCGACGGTCTAAGTCAATGACGATTTCTGACGGAGAACTATACCATCGCGTCTCTGGAGCGTTTCAGCGGTGTGTTTCCCCTGAAGAAGGCCAAGAAATACTTCGTGAGATCCATGAAGGTGATTGTGGTCATCATGCTGGGTCAAAATCTCTGGTGTCCAAAGCTTTTCGTCATGGTTTTTACTGGTTGACAGCTCACGCTGATGAAGAAGATCTGGTCAGTAGATGTGATGGATGTCAAAAATTCGCACGATGAGCACATGTGCCGGCTCAAGAGCTACGAATGATTCCAATCACTTGGCCGTTTGCGGTCTGGGGGCTTGACATGGTCGGACCTTTCAAAAGGTCTAAGGATAAAAAGACACATCTTTTAGTGGCAGTTGACAAATTCACAAAGTGGGTTGAGGCAGAACCAGTGAGTAAGTGTGATGCGGCCACAGCGGTTCAGTTCATGAAAAAGGTGATCTTCCGTTTTGGTTTTCCACACAGCATTATCACTGACAATGGCACTAATCTATCCCAAGGGGCTATGGAGGAGTTCTATTAGCGCGAGCATATCCGGCTTGATGTTTCTTCTGTAGCTCATCCTCAATCCAATGGTCAGGCTGAGAGAGCAAATCTGGAAATCTTAAAAGGTCTCAAGCCCCGGCTTATGGTTCCCTTGCAGCGAACGCCGGGTTGTTGGGTTGAGGAGTTACCCTCGGTGCTGTGGAGTATCAACACCACCCCTAACAAGTCTATAGGTTATACACCTTTCTTCATGGTTTATGGAGCGGAAAAAGTGTTGCCTAATGACATCCGTCATGACTCGCCCCGTGTGGCGGCTTATGTTGAAGCTAACAATGAACAAGCCAGACATGATGCACTTGACTTGTTAGACGAGGAAAGAGACTTAGCAGCGGCTCGATCAGCAATTTATCAATAGGACCTGCGCCATTATCACAGCCACCGGGTTAAGTCCAGGACTTTTCAAGAAGGTGACCTGGTGCTCCGGCTCATCCAGGATCTGTCAGATGCACACAAGCTATCCCCACCTTGGGAAGGACCCTTTGTGGTCAGCAAAACTTAAACAACGGGTCATATTACCTCATTGATGTTCGAGAGCACAAAGACTCACGTAAGTCGGAAGAGGAGACCCGCCGGCCGTCGAACATTGCTCAACTTCGTCCATACTACATCTGAGCCACCGGCTCTCATCATGTACATACTTTGAGGTTGTATATACTATGATAAGTAATAAAGCAGGACCATCGGTCTCTTTTCTTTTCAAAGATTACGCATCTTTGCTATTTTTTACTACTAGTTTCAAATGACTATTAAGGAGCTGATCATATTTGAATCAAGTCTAACCTTTTTTGGTCTGGCTTATGATCATGTTCGAATCTAGCTGCAAACTATCAAGGTCACTTGGGGGCTTCCTGTTCAAACATAGGTTGTATTCGAACCAAGGAGAGCATAGCTGTCGTAACCCTCTTGATCGGCTCAAAGCCAAACTCACTAGGGGGCTTCTTGATCGTATTCGAATCACAGCTTAACCCCTTTTGGGTCTGACTTGGATCGTATTCGAATCAGGGTCGTTTAAAACCTCTGAAGGTCATTTGGGGTCTTCCTGTTCAAACATAGGTCATATTCGAACCAAAGAGAACATAGCTGTCGGTACCCTCTTGATCGGCGCAACGCCAAAGCCAATGGGGGCTATATGATCGTATTCGAATCTTAGCTTAACTCCTTTGGTCCGGTTTACTGATCGTATTCGAATCAGAAAACCCCCAACCTTTAGTTACAAGGCTAATTTTGTTTACCACCTGTTATTTGTCTTATTGGTTTTTGTTGTCTCAATTTCAAAATAATCAATCATGGTCTTTTCACCGGCTTGACTATTTGACAACAAGCCACCATGGCATAATAATCATCAGGTATTCAGAAGCATTGACTTCTCGCAAAGACTTGATTATCCACCTCATCACCCGGGTCATATAAACCGGTGGTATGGAGGTCAAAGATACATGTATGGCTATTGTTTATAAACAGTTTCCTTCTGTATTAATCAAAAGTTATTTCAACCTTGTTTTCTTTTTACGTCTGGTTCTATTTTCTACCATGATAAAAATATTGGCTATAAACCGGGTGTTCTGACCTGTTCGTTACTAAGCCGCCAAGCCAGTTTTTCCCTTTTATCTAGAGGAACAGAGCGGAAGTATTGCAGGGACAACCATAAATATAATGCATATATTAACATCGGCAAACACAGAATCACACACGGTGTCTTATGCACGATGACATGGGCAAATTATGCAGTGTTTTCACAGCTAATCTATTACAAGGCTTTTAAAAGCCCATGAAGATGGTCTTCACTCCTCCCTCGCTGGCTCACTGCCTTCTGCTAATTGGAAGTTAGGTTTTGACCAGTCAAAACCGTCTACAACAGTAAATTATGCTTCTTCATCAATCAAGCCGGCTGGATCAATATCCGGAGCAAAAGTATGTTGACGAACTGGCGGGATAAGGTCGGTCACTTTGTAGGAGGGAGTCGCCATCTTCTTATTGTCCAAGTCAAAACCGGCTGGTATTTATCAATATTTGTTTCATCTCCAAGAATGGTGGCCTGAGGTCGCACCTCCCTCACGCAAGCGACGAAGTCATCCTGTTCAAACAGTGACCCGTCTTCCTTTACCGTGGGGCACCCTCTGGCTACATCTGTCGGGTCTAGATCTGGCACCCAAGCCTTGGAGCGGCTTAGGGCAGTTAAAGCCCCGGCTCTAGCACAGGAGCGCTTGACTTCTTGGAACCCGGCGGGTAAGATTGATAGCTTCTTTAAGACATCACTGAGCCAGTTGGGTCCTTGATTGGCAGGAGAGATAGTGGCAAGTGCCCGTTGTGCGCCAATGTACAATTGCTCCACTAAGGTATACACTGCCTTCAGTTTAGTCATGTTGTCTTGGCTCAGGTTCTTGCTTCGTGGGCCTGCACATGGTTTTTTTAAACAAAGGGTCAGCTAGCGGTTTGTATTCCGGGTCAAAAGAAGGTCAAAAAGGTCAGTACAGATGACTTACCAAAGATGGCGGACACCATTTGAGACACCCGGTCTTTTAATCCGGTCAGTTTCGTCGTAACCTCTTCAAGGGCCGCTTCAGCTTTCTCGGCGCGTTGCGTCAGCAACGTTTTTTCCTCAACCCAGGTTTTCTTCTTGACAGTCAAGCTGGTTTTCAAATTTTCCGTCTCAGCAAGACTCAGTTGCAGCTTGGAGTCAGCAGACTTGATTTCTGCTTCCTGATCCGCCAGCCGGGTCTTTGCATCAGTTAATTGCGAGCTCAATTCAGATAAGGCATTCTACAAAATATACACAGATGTGTCAAGGTTTCAATTAAAGTCCAAGAGTCAAGATTCAAGTCTCAAGTACTTTTGCATTGCAAAACCACTTGACACTTGGGGGCTAATGTATGCCAAAACAATTTCTTATGATTCTAAAATACTTCAAGTCCCAAGTACTTTACAAAGTAACAACACTTGGCACTTGGGGGCTAATGTATGATATTCAGCAAAGTCTATCAAGGTTAAGCCGGATTACAATATTTGTTGGATTCGGTATAAGACAGTTATGAAATTCAAAGTACCGGCTCATTTATGGTTAAGTGAACCGGCCCTTGGGGACTACAGGTGAAGCTTTGTTCTATTTTATTGGACTTCAGAAAAATCTAAAGGTAAAGTCTTAGCCTATATCATAAAGTCTACATATCATTCCGGTTTTCTCATAATCTGAAGACTTGGGGGCTGGCAGAATATAAATAAGCCGGAAGAACATACCTCGTACTTCAGCTGCAACTGCTTGACCATTTCGATCTCTGAGTCATGGCTGGAGTGCACATGGCTGAGATAGCCGGATAATATGTCGTTGGCATTCAGATGGCCATAATGCGAAATATCAAAATGCACTTTCTGTCTCTCCAACGCCTCTTGTTTCGCCATGTGACGAGCCAACACGGTGGGATTCCCCGGCTCAACAAAGCGGCTTCCGGTGATCAGAACGTATTGCGCAGACGGTGATGGCGGGTTGGCTGAGCTGGATGGTCCAGTTGCAGAAGGATTAACAGTGGTATCGTCAACTGACGGCTCAGGAGGATTTACTTCGGCGTTGACAGGTGGGTCTTCTAGAGCTTCAGTTAATGGAGGAGAAGGTGGCATTGCCGGTTCAGGTGCAAGGACTGGCGGGTCTTCCACCGTCTTAGTTACCTTGGCCTTCTTGGACTTAGCTTGACCACTAAGAGAAATGTTATGGGACTGTCAGTATAAAGAGACAGTTTGAAAAACATGGAGGAAAGAGTATTTTTTCCTTACCCAGGGGCAGTCTTGAAGGCCGGAAATTGGGTCTAAGACGAGTCGCCAGAAGAGCGAGACACCTCCTGCAAAGATAAAACAAAATAAGTAATGCAAGGGAGAAGATCCATTAACATAAAGTCAAAGACAAAGAAATAAACCTCATTCTTGCGTTTTTGAGGAGTCTGTTGAAGAACAGCAGGCGGTTCATCATCATTCCGGGTCTGCCGGCGGCTCTCATGTTGCTGCTTTTTCAAAAGAAAATGAGGGTCCAGATAAGCCAAAGGGTGTGAAAACCTTACTTTCCGGGTTATGACTCGAAGTTTCTGTCTTGGCAAATGGGCTGAGTCGGAGGAAATAGTTACCTCTTCTTCCACGGCCTGACTAGCCCGCGTGTCGTCCTAGCAATGATTAGTGTTAATAAGATTGTTAAAAAGCTGGCCAAGGGAGTCAAGGGCTACCTCCGACTCAGAAGAATTATCATCAAGCTTCAACAGATCTTCAACGGTGCTTTTCTTTTTCTTCTTAGATCTCCGGGTCGTCTTTTTGGTGGTTATGGCGGCGACTCTGGCTTTCTTGGCAGCTTCGTGATCGTACTCAGCTTTCCAGAAATCAGATTTGGCCTATAAACAAACAAGTAAGATGAAAGGTCATGCAGGTATTTAAAACAGCTGAGGAAAATGCAAAGAGGAAGAGGGCAGAGGTTCTTTACCTCTGCAACCGGGTTAAGCTTGCATAAAGGGTTTAACCCGACTTTACTGTAGTCTTCGTATTTACCGTTCACCAGAAGAGTTGCCATTGAAACAATATCTTCTTCCGTTAATTGAACAGAGCTGTGACAAAGCGAGTCATCTGGGCCTCCACCATATTCGTACATCAGTTTGGATCGGCGGCTTAGAGTGATGACCCGCCACGCAACCCAGCAACGGGTTAAGTCAACTCTGGTTAAACCGTTCCCTAATAAAGCATTAATCTTTTTAATGGATGGTATCAGCTTCTTGCGTTCGTGAAAGTGCAACTATCCCTAGGTGGTTTTGGTAATTCATAACAACATATAGCTCATTGAGCTAATGCTATTCCAAGATGATTATTTCAGGAAAGCTCAATGATTGGCATGGCATGGATGTGAAAGTGGAACCCTCAAAATGCTAAGGACAAAGAATTGGCTCAAGCTCAAAAGTTCAAGACTCTTCATTTTATATTTTAGTGATCCAAGATCACATTGAGTCTTTAGGAAAATCCAATACTATCAAGGAGGGATGAGGTGTTGCTTAATGAGCCTCTTGCTTTATGTGCTTAGTGATATGCTCCAAAATCCTCAACCACCTTTCCATATCCACAAATGACCTAAACCCTAAGCCAAACTCGGTCATACCGATTCTGTCAATCCGGCGCCATCGAGTTTCACTTGTCATTTGCCACTGCCAAACCCTAGCAATTCGGTCCTACCGATAAGGATCTCGGTCTCACCGAGATGGGCTTGCAAACTCTCTGTTTCCCTTTCGTAACTTTTCGGTCTCACCGAAAGAGAGAATCGGTCCCACCGAGAATGCAAGGTAAACTCTATGTTTCCTTCTTGTAACTTTTCGGTCTCACCGAAAGAGCAAGTCGGTCCCACCGAGTTTGCCTGACCAACTCTCTGGTTAGCTAATTGCCAAACTCGGTCTCACCGAGTTTGTGCGATCGGTCTCACCGAGATTACGTTATGCCCAAACCCTAACTGAATCGGTCCTACCGAGTTGCATCTAAGTCCCACCGAAATTCTTAACGGTCACTAGGTTTACTATTTCGGTCAGACCGAGTTTTCTGATTCGGTCCCACCGAGATTGGTAGATTGTGTGTAACGGTTGGATTTTGTGTGGAGGCTACATATACCCCTCCACCACCTCTTCATTTGAAGAGAGAGCCATCAGAACACATACACCATTCCTACTCATATGTTTTGAGAAAGAACCACCTACTCATGTGTTGAGACCAAGATATTCCGTTCCTACCATATGAATCTTGATCTCTAGCCTTCCCCAAGTTGCTTTCCACTCAAATCTTCTTTCCACCAGATCCAAATCCTATGAGAGAGAGTTGAGTGTTGGGGAGACTATCATTTGAAGCACAAGAGCAAGGAGTTCATCATCAACACACCATTTGTTACTTCTTGGAGAGTGGTGTCTCCTAGATTGGCTAGGTGTCACTTGGGAGCCTCCGACAAGATTGTGGAGTTGAACCAAGGAGTTTGTAAGGGCAAGGAGATCGCCTACTTCGTGAAGATCTACCGCTAGTGAGGCAAGTCCTTCGTGGGCGATGGCCATGGTGGAATAGACAAGGTTGCTTCTTCGTGGACCCTTCGTGGGTGGAGCCCTCCGTGGACTCGCGCAACCGTTACCCTCCGTGGGTTGAAGTCTCCATCAACGTGGATGTAGGATAGCACCACCTATCCGAACCACGGGAAAACATCCGTGTCTCCAATTGCGTTTGAATCCTCCAAACCCTTCCCTTTACATTCTTGCAAGTTGCATGCTTTATTTTCCGCTGCCAATAAACTCTTTGCATGCTTGCTTGAATTGTGTGATGATTGCTTGACTTGCTCTAAGATAGCTAAAATCTGCCAAGAACTAAAATTGGGAAAAGGCTAAGTTTTTAATTGGTCAAGTAGTCTAATCACCCCCACTCTAGACATACTTTCGATCCTACAGTTCGGCGGCAGTGAGCTTGTCAGGGAGTGCAAATTTGGAGTCAAGACACTCTGTGCGATAACCCGACAATGGACGCTCATTTGTTGGTGAAGTGTCTTGACAATAGAACCAAGTCTGATTCCAGTCCTTGGGATGACTCGACAAGACTATTAGGGGGAAGACGGCGCCTTGTCGATGTTGAATTGAGATACCTCCAAGTTCCAGGCTAGGGCCATTGGTGCACTCATTCTGGCGGTTTAGATAAAAATACTCTCTAAAGAGTTCTACAGTCGGTTCTTCTTGAAGGTACACCTCGCAGAGAACTTGGAAGTTGCAAATATTGGATATGGAATTAGGCCCGAGGTATTGAGGGTGGAGTTTGAAAAAATGGAGGACATCTCTGGAGAACTTTGAGCTGGGTGGGGAAAAGCCACGGTTCATGTGATCAGAAAAGACGATAACTTCACCATCTTTTGGATTGGGCCGTTCCTCCTCCGGGTCAGGCGCACAGTAGGACATAACATTCTTCCCTGGCAAAAAAACCTATGGTAAAGAATTCCTTCAGATTGTCCTCAGTGACTATTGAGGGGACCCAGTTGCAGATAGTCGGTGCTTTGGACGGCATGATGTTCAAAAGACGAACTGAAAAGAAAGCAACATACCGGCTTAATTCAATGATAATGGTGAAAGTAAATGATGATGATACAGGGGAGTAATGGCGACTTAAGTAAGGGCTAATGTCATATAAGGAAAAATAAGCCAGCACAATAAGCCGCCATGACTACAGATATTTGAGAAAGCAATTTCAGCTAAGTGTTGAGACAAACAAGTTTCCCAAATGGCTTGATATTATTCCAGATCAAATGGCTATTCAAAATGGAAAAAATTCTAGACCTAAAAGTTTATCACATATGAGTTTGAAGTCCTAATGAGGCCTTTATACCGGGAAAAGGGATTTGCTAATGTCAAGAGTAGGCACCAAATAGCTACCGCACAAGCATATATCTCTTTTTTGGATCAAGAAGAGGTGGCAGTGGAAGAACTGCGAAGAACCACGAAGAACTACGAAGAACATCCGGAAAACCTAGAAGCCCTAAATGCGGATCTGAGGGATAAGAGGGCAAATACTTACGGCCACGAATCCTCCACGAAAAGTCACCACCGTTTCTCTGAACCGATTCTGGTTGATGCAGCGGCCAAGGTCAACGATGATGAGATGCTCTGCAACAGCGGCGGGGCTCAAGCAGCAGAGGGGGTTGCGATAGGAAGAAGATGAAGAAGAGAGAAGAATGAGAAGACCGGGGCGTGCCTATTTATAAGGAGATAAGTGAACAGGCGGGCGCGAAAAACGAGGAAGACCCATATAATGATTATCCAACCAAAACAGGCGCCTTGATTCTCGAAAAGCATTAAAGATGAAGATCCGTTGAGAAGATGACGTCATGATAGTTTTTTGTGTTTTCAAGAGATGATGTAATGGTGGGTTACAAAATTTCTACGGAGAGAAGAAGATGGATTTTTTCTAAAAGTATTGAAGATTGACAAAGAACAAAGTTCAAAGTCAACCTGGGGCCTAATGTTGGGGATATAACTATCAGTTATGACCCGCCCAGGGGGGGCCGGGTCAGTCCCAATGACGGGTCACGAAGGAAGCCCAGAAAATAGTCAAGACGATAGTTTATTAAAGTTTATAGAAGGCCTAAGCCCAGAGGCGGCTTAAGGCCCAATATTGTAAACCGCCATATGTAAGGAAAGACTTGTAAGGAAAGGCATGTAAAAGAAGTCACCGAGCCGGACACGCTTTATAAGCCGGCCGGGACTCTGTTGGCCGCCAGGCGTCAACCCATGTATATAATGGGATGACCCGGTGGTGGCTTAGGACAAGAAACAAGAGATCGATAACCAAGCCGGTGAACTAGCCTCTTGGTGATCGAAACCCCAGCAATATCAACACAACTAGACGTAGGCTTTTACCTTCATCGTAAGGGGACGAACTAGTATAAAACCTCTCGTGTCCTTTGTCCCGATTAACCCCTTCAAGCTTCCTAGTTGTGATGGCCCTACGACTAAGTCCTTCTGCTAGGACATCTGCTATGACAATTCCATGACATCTACGGACTAAACACTCCGGTTTATATAGACACCGGAGGGGCCTAGGGTTGTACAGAGTCGGTTCACAGAGAAAGGAAAATACACATCCGGACATTTAAACTGGCCATCCACGCAAAGGAGAGTCCCATACGGACACAAGGGAAGGTCTTCTGCCTTGTATCTTCATGGCCCATTAGTCCGACCCATATCAAATAGCCCGGACACACGAGGACCCCTTAGTCCAGGACTCCCTCACCCACAACAGCCAAATTTGAAGGGAGACAACTAGTAGAAGCTATCCTGGCAAAAGTGATCTTCACCTGCAAAAGGCTCTGGTGGTGACGCTGCGGTGGGCTCTGTGATGACCTCCGTCCTGCCGTCCTGGCGGTCTTGGTCTTGTTGCACCGATATGGAAACCTTTGCTTAATTCCTCGGGACTCCGCATCTGCGCTTGCCTCCTTGGCACCAATCAGTAAACTGGTACGCTACGTTCGCTGGAACCCGCCTGGCCTTGGTTGTCATGGCTCACGTCATATGAACCTCGCGAGATGCACCTTGCTTTGATATCTCCGCTCCTCGGGAGCCAGCCTAGTGAGGCCGCCCCCAGGGAGGTCTTGGTGTCATCCGCCTCGCGAGGCTTGGCCCCTCGCGAGGGTCTTGAGTTGTTGTTGCCAAAGCTGGGCCGTACCGGGCCATCGATGGAGCCACGCCGTGGGCCGCAGGCAGGCAAGTCTGGGTACCCCCATTCCTAGGATGCCCACAGTAGCCCCCGAGCCTAAGGCGCGCTCGATCTTGGCTTCGAGGCGAAGCCAAAGGGCAAGGGCGGACTGCCACGGGCCCCAACCGCCTGTAGCCTTGGTTGACGTGTGGTGATTAATGGGACGTGGGCGCCTCCGCTTCCCCATGCTGCCTCGGCAACCGTTCAACATGACGATACTCTGCTGCATGCAGAGAAAAACCATAATTATGTGCGATCGTGGATGCCGGTGGTTGGCCTCCTCTTGGCTATAAATGAGGGGAGGGGCAGAGCCCCCTTTGCTCATCGCTGTATTCTTGCAGTCTACTTCTTCTTCTTCTTTCTCGTCTCTCCATCTTGCTACAGCTCCCATGGCGCCGATCAGAAGGTTCTCCGCGACGGAAAAAGGGAAGGCCCCTCGAGAGGAGCCTAAACCACTCCCGCCAAAGAAGAGGTTTAGTCATACTCGCGATGCCGGGGAGAGACAGGAGGTGGCGCGGCCTTGGTATGAGCGGCCACCGCCTGGCTTCCCGCTCCCTCTGTACGCCCGAGTGCAGGGTCCCGGAGAGGGCAGCAGCGCCCAGCGCCGTGCGGGCCATGGCCACGGTGGCCAGGCTGAGGCTGTGCGGCCGGCCGGCCCGGGAACCCACAACGAGGGCACCTCGCGTGAGTTCGTGATATGGGCGGCAATGCTGCCGCGCACTTGGATCTGATTCCCGTGGTTCTTCGCTGAGGAGATGCTGCCGAGGGGGTCGCTTGACTTGTGGCTGCAGCACGCCGGGTGCTGCAACCTAGCCACGGGGGCGGAGGTCGAGGCCGTCCCTCCGGGAGGCATCTTCATGACCCGAGGATGGGGCGAGGTTGGCCGTGCCTGCCACGCGGACGGGGCCCTCGCCATCCACTTTGAGTACAATGGCGCTTCCACGCTGTTCTTCAAGGTCTTCGACGAGGAAGGTCGCCGCCTGTACTGCTGCCCCGGGGGAAGCCGCTAGCATGGCGTGGCAGCGGGCGCTGAGCCTGCTTCCGGTCCTGCCAACAGCTCCTCCAGCAGTAGTGACGACTCCTGGGAGTTCAGCGACTCTCCTGAGCCCAGTGAGTCCCCGGGGTCGAGCGACGAGAGCTACGTGCCTCCGAGTTCTCGTCATGCCCGAAGCGTGGCAGCGACAACCGCTCGACGTCGACGATGATCTGGATGGGGTTGGCGTCGGCCTTGCATGGCCCACTGTTGATGATGGCATCGACGGTGTTTCCCATAGCCAGGGCTCCTTGAAGTATTTATTCTTTTGTTCCCTGCGAGGAATCAAGGCAAACCCCACGGGGGCATGTAAAAAGAATCTTGTAATGCTTTTGCTTCGAAGTTTATTATTTCGAGTGTAAGGTTGTAGTTGTGTGTCCCGCTTCGGCATTGTTCCCCCTTTTCGTTCTCACGGTAGCTTAGCGCTCTACTGTGGCAGGTCCCAGTCCCCAGGCAGGCTTTAGCCATTGCTGGTATGCCAGGTCGCGATGCCATGGTCAAGGCCACGAGGTGAGTGGCCCGAGGTCCGGTAAGAGCTCCTGAGGCGCGATGCTCAAGAGGTCCCCTTTGGCATGCAAGCAGCTCCCTGGAGGCCGAAAAGGGAAGTAGCATTGCTGGAGCGAGTTTATGAGAGTGGAGAACATCAGGCGAAGAGATTCACGCCGTCATGCATGGGTGACTTATCTTTTGGCAAGCCTGAGGTGGTTCCTTATGCGACGCCCGATTTTTGCTTTAGCGGTGGTGCTACTAGGCAGGGCTCACGCCGGCCTCCCCTTTCCTTTCTCATCTATATGCTCTGCGTCCTTGGGTCCCGACCCTCGAGCGAGGCTAAGCCGCCACTGGTATGCCAGGTCACGATGCCGTGATCAAGGCCAGGGGGTGAGGGCTGGAGAGTCAGTAGGAGCTCCTGAGGCACGATGCTCAAGAGCCCCCCTTTAACACGCAAGCGAATCACGTAAAAAAGGGGGCGGTCGGCGGGGCCGCATGTAGTTAAGCTATGGAGATTCCTGCGGGGTAGTCTGAGAGGAGAATATAACTCATAATCGCGTTTTGCTGCCCTGCCACTGATCTTTCCACAAGGAGATGAAGGCATTGAGGATCTGGTGAGGTGACGTGCGCGGAGCGGGCCACGAGCCAGAGCTTGATCTCTTAGGTTTGTCAGCATTGCAGGGATGAACCGAAGCATAAGCGCCATGCCAACACGTGTAGCCCCTGCTGTGGGATGAGCAGGAGACCGGTCAGCAATGTGGGAAGCCGCGAAGGGCAACAAGCAAGTAGGTGATAACATAAATCACCTCATGGAAGGAGATAACACTAGTTTTGATAGATGCAAAATGGCACATGCCACAGGGACAGACCCATGCGACCTGGGGATGATGCAGCCCGAGGGGCGCCCCAACAGAGCAAATTAAAGATGCAAAAGGATACATGTCGCAGGGACATGCCCATGCGACCTAGGGATAATGCAGCTCGTGGGGCGCCCCAACTGAATAATCTGGAAAATGTCACCTGGCTCCATCGCTGAAGAGATGTTAGAGTAGCTGAAGATGCATGCTGAAGAGGTCACTCCTCACAAGCCTCCTGGGTCCTGAACCTCGGGAGGCTCGTGAAGAACCGTCGCCATCTCCGCCAGGACCGCGTGGTGCCTGGTCTCCTGAGCCACCACGATGCTCCTCAGGCGACGCTGGAAGGTAATAGCTGCGCTCGGCAGGCCAAAAGGCATGCGAACATAGCTGTGAGGGGGGCCCTCACACCGACCAACGCGCGATGGCCAGAAGCGCTCCTGGGATGCAGCTCTGTTGAGCCCTGGAATGTTGACGCAGGCGCCCAGCTCGTTGTCCTCGCCAGGACAAGGAGCCACACCAGGTGGTGGGCGGCGGTCGCCACGCATGGCTCTCGCCTCTTGAACCTCCTCGGCCGCCTTGGTGATGAACTCCTGAGCACCTGGCACCCCATGCCTTGTGCCCTCATGAGGGAAGCGTGCAGCGAAGCATGCCTCCATGTGGTGCCCAAACGCCTCCCTTGTGACATTGGCTAAGTCAGAGGCCCTCCAAAAGAGAGCCCCCGAGCCCAGCCTGAGGGCATCGGGCGCACTTTCCTATGCGAGAGAGGGAGGCGCCCCATTCGTGGGCATAGGTCCTGAGGTGGTGCCGCTGGAGACACCACTCTCCTGAGGCTCTTGGCGGAGCAGCTGCTTCTTCTTCTTCTTCTTGGGACAGCCTCAGGAGGGTAGATGACGCCTTCGTTGTCTGGGTCTTCGACCGCCGCAGCCTGGTAGGCATGCTCGAGGGAGCACACCGCGTCCTTCTCCTCGCAGGTGATCGTGATGATGTCGCGGTTCCTTGGCATATTGAGGACATTGTAGCCATGATGAGTCACTGCCATGAAATTGGACAGGGCTAGATATCCAAGGATGGCATTGTACGGAAGGCGGATGTGGGCGACGTCGAAGTCGATGAGCTCGGTGTGGTAGTTGTTGTGTTGGCCGAAGGTGACAGGGATGCGGATCTGCCCTATCGGGGTGGTGGAGCAGTCGGTCACCCCTGAGAAAGGCTTGGTGAGCTACAGCTGATCATACGACACTTGGAGTCGATCGAATGTCTCGATGTAAAGAACATTAAGCCCCGCATCGCCATCGCTGAGGGTCTTGGTGACAAGGACATTGCTGATGACGAGCAAGCAAAGCATCGGGAGGGCGCCGGCAGTTGCCGCACACTTGAGCTGGTCGAATGAGATGAAGGTGATGGTGCACTTGGACCACCTGAGTGGACGTGTAGCCTCGAGCCTGGGTAGGGCCGTGTTCACCTCGCGAGCGAACTGCTTGAAGATGCGCTAAGAGGCCGGGGCCTGAGCGCCACCCAAGATGCAGGCGATGGCGCGTGGCTCCTGGAAGCCCCCAACCCCCTCGTCTTGGTGGTGGTCGTCGTTCCTTCTTGGTGGCAGTGGCAGCGGAGGAAGGCCAGCATTGCCCTGAGGACGGTCCTCACAAGGCTGATCTCTCCAGGCGCCCTTGCGAGGCTGGCCCTGCCAGCGGTCCTCACGAGCCTGATCTCGCCACTCCTGGCGGGGGCCGTGGTTGTCCCAGCGTCCTCCGCTTCGACCTCCTCGGCGGCCATAGCCTCGATCATTGCGCTCGGGGCATTGACCGAGGCGCCTGTCGCGGATGGCCCTGAGCTCCTGACAATCATTGGTGTTGTGGCTGTGTATGGTGTGGAAGACACAGAACAGATGACTGCCCTTGGATGACTCTGGGTGGTCGCAGCCGTGCTTCATCTCTGGTTCAGCCACGAGCATGGCCGCCCCTTTGCGCTTCACGTCCTTGGCCGTGGCCTTCTTGTCTTCCAGTCAGCCGCTAGGAGCTCGAGGAGGGAGAGGCGTCCTTCTACAGCTCTCGCGCATTTGGTTGCCATGCTGAACATCTCCAGTGCTGTGCACAGGTCCTCATGGATGGTGAGCTCCTCCTTCATCTTGACATCGCGGATGCCATCGGAGAACGCCGAGATGATGGCCTCGTCTGAAACCTTGGGGATCTTGAGGCAAACACTATTGAAGCATTGGATGTACTTCTGTAGGGTTTCCCCGGCTGCTGCTTGATGCGTCGCAGGTCACCCGCGGAAGGTGAGGTAGTCCTGGATTAGGGGGTCCTCGGGCGTCCGGGCTATGTGACGTGGGCCGGACTGATGGGCCAAGAAGATACAAGACGGAAGACTTCTCCCCGTGTCCGGATGGGACTCTCCTTTGCGTGGATGGCAAGCTTGGTGTGTGAATATGAAGATTCCTTTCTCTGTAAACCGACTTTGTACAACCCTAGCCCCCTCCGGTGTCTATATAATCCGGAGGGTTTAGTCCATAGAGGCAATCATAATCATATAGGCTAGACATCTAGGGTTTAGCCATTAGGATCTCGTAGTAGATCAACTCTTGTAACCCGTATACTCATCAAAGTCAATCAAGCAGGACGTTGGGTATTACCTCCATCAAGAGGGCCCAAACCTGGGTAAACACCGTGTCCGTGTCTCCTGTTACATTCGATCCTTAGACGCACAGTTCGGGACCACCTACCCGAGATCTGCCGGTTTTGACACCGACATTGGTGCTTTCATTGAGAGTTCCACTGTGCCGTCATTGAAAGGCTCGATGGCTTCATCGATCATCTAGAGCAATGCTGCCGGGAAGGAGATTTTTCTCCCCGGCCAGATCTTCGTATTCGGCGGCTTCGCACTGCGGGCCAACTCGGTTGGCCACCTAGAGCAGATCGACAGCTACGCCCCTGGTCACCAGATCAGTTTCGGAAATCTAAACTATGTCGCCAACATCCGAGGAGACTTGATCTTCCAAGGGTTCGTGGCTCCAACCACTGCTCCAGCCTTAGATCCAGAGCGCATCACCAGGTCCGAAGACGGGAGTCTAGAGCCCGCTGGACTATTTGCGGCTATAGAGCTCAATGCTGGAGAACCGGAGATGATAGCGCCACCAGCAGCCATCACAAGGCCGGACTCTTCTCTGGACACTAGCTCCGGACCCTCGTAGTCCGTGTCTTGTGAGCTTGGCCGGGGAACTTCAGTCCCCATCCAAACCTCGCTCTTAAACGAGGCTCTGGATCTAATGCAATCCCTCACCATCATAGAGGAACCGCTTCCGAATTGCGCCCAGCCTGGACTAGGGGCTGAAAATAGGGAATTTTACTTCCCACCCACCACCCACTTTATAGCCACTGTCGAGGACCTAACCGACATGCTCGACTACGCCTCTGAAGACATCGACAGTACGAACGACGATGCCGGAGAGGAACAGGCCCAAAACCCGCCGTTCACCGGACGCTGTACAGTCACTTCCTCATACGATGTGTACATGGTGGACACACCTAAAAGGGAGACGACGATGATGAGAAGGATCCAGTCGTGGACGAACTTCTTGAGATACCACCAAAGCACCGACGAAAGAGGTGCCACTCTAAATAGCGTCGTGGAAAAAACAGCAATACGACACCAGAGATGATGACACTCCAGAGAACGCCGAAGACCAAGAAGACCCCATCGAACCAACATCCGAAAAGGATGACCAGGAAGATGGGCAAATTAACCCTGATGATCAAGCAGGGAACGAATACTCGAAGGATAGCAACTAACTACCACTCTCCGAGGACAACGTGTGCCTCGACGACGAAGATTTCATCGTGCTAGAGGAACCCCTCGAACAATAGCGCTTTAATCGCCAGCTAATAGCCACTGCTAGAAGCCTAAAGAAAAAGCAGCAACAACTTCAAGCTGACAAAGATCTGCTCAATGACAGATGGACTAATGTCCTGGCAGCCGAAGAATACGGCCTCGAACGCCCAACGAAGAGTTAACCGAAGCGTAAACTGCTGCCCCAATTCGACGATGAGGCGCTGGAGCGTGATAACCCACAAGTATAGGGGATCAATTGTAGCCTCTTTCAATAAGTAAGAGTGTCGAACCCAACGAGGAGCTAAAGGTAGAACAAATATTCCCTCAAGTTCTATCGACCACCGATACAACTCTACGCACGCTTGACGTTCGCTTTACCTAAAGCAAGTATGAAACTAGAAGTACTTTGTAGGTGTTTTCAGATAGGTTTGCAAGAATATAAAGTGCACGTAAATAAAAAGTAGGGGCTGTTTAGGTAAAGAAGCAATAAAGTTAGTATAGCGAGTGTGGAAAAGTGGTGGTAGGAGTTGCAAAATTGTCCCTAAGCAATTGACTACTTTACTAGACCGATAGCAAGTTTTATGTGGGAGAGGCCACTGCTAGCATGTCATCCCTGACTTGGAATTCTATGCACTTATGATCGGAACTATTAGCAAGCATCCGCAACTACTAACGTTCATTAAGGTAAAACCCAACCATATCATTAAGATATATTGGTCCCCTTTCAACCCATATGCATCAATTTCTATGCTAGGTTGAAGTTTCTGTCACTCTTGCCCTCCAATACATAGTCCTATCAACATACAACTAACCCTATGGTGTGATCCACGCATGCACTCATATGATGGGCACCAAAGGACAGCAACATAACCACAAGCAAATTAAACCAATCGTAGCAATTCATCAACCACCGATAGGACAACGAAGATCTACTCAGACATCATAGGATGGCAACACATCATTGGATAATAATATGAAGCATAAAGAACCATGTTCAAGTAGAGGGTACAACGGGTTGCGGGAGAGTGGACTGCTGTAGATTCAGGGGGAAGGTGATGGAGATGTTGGTGAAGATGGCGGAGGTGTTGGTGTAGATTGCGGTGATGATGATGGCCCCCGGCGGCGTTCCGGTGCCACCGGAAGCGAGGGGGAGAGAGCCCCCCTCCTCCTCCTCCTTCTTCTTCTTCTTCTTCTTCCTTGACCTTCTCCCTAGATAGGAGAAGGGTTTCCCCTCTGGTCCATGGCCTCCATGGAGGCAGAGGGGCGAGAGCCCCTCTGAGATTGGATCTGTCTCTCTGTTTCTGCGTTCTATTCTGTTGCCCTTTCACCGTTTCGTATATATATATATATATATATATATGGAGATCCGTAACTCCGATTGGACCTAAACCTTCGCCGTGATTTTCTACCAAAAATTAGCTTTCTTGCGGCCGAAGAAGGGCATCAACCGCCTTACGGGTGGACCATGAGGGTCAGGGGCGCGCCCCCCTGCCTCATGCCCACCTCGGACACCGTTTCACGTTGATCTTTCTCCCAGATTTTCCAAATATTCCAAAAATAAGCTCCGTCCGTTTTTATCCTGTTTGGACTCCGTTTGATATGGATATTCTGCGAAACATAAAACATGCAACAAACAGGAACTGGCACTGGGCACTGGATCAATATGTTAGTCCCAAAAGTAATATAAAAAGTTGCCAAAAGTATATGAAAGTTGTAGAATATTGGCATGGAACAATCAAAAATTATAGATACGACGAAGACGTATCAGCATCCCCAAGCTTAATTCCTGCTCGTCCTCGAGTAGGTAAATGATAAAAAATAATTTTTGATGTGGAATGCTAGCTAGCATAATCTTGATCATATGTCTAATCATGGCATGAATATTAAGACACGAGTGCTTCAAAGCAATAGTCTATCATTTGGCATAAAAGCAATAGTACTTCAAGCCTACTAATAAAGCAATCATGTCTTTTCAAAATAACATGGCCAAAGAAAGTTATCCCTACAAAATCATATAGTCTAGCTATGCTCCATCTTCACCACACAAAATATTCACATCATGCACAACCCCGATGACAAGCCAAGCAATTGTTTCATACTTTTGACGTTCTCAAACCTTTTCAACTTTCACGCAATACATGAGCGTGAGCCATGGACATATAACTATAGGTGGAATAGAATGGTGGTTGTGGAGAAGACAAAAAGGAGGAGATAGTCTCACATCAACTAGGCGTATCAACGGGCTATGGAGATGCCCATCAATAGATATCAATGTGAGTGAGTAGGGATTGCCATGCAACGGATGCACTAGATATATAAGCGTATGAAAGCTCAAACTGAAACTAAGTGGGTGTGCATCCAACTTGCTTTCTCATGAAGACCTCGGGTGTTTGAGGAAGCCCATCATCGGAATATACAAGCGAAGTTCTATAATGAAAATTCCCACTAGTATATGAAAGTGATAACTCAACAGACTCTCTATATGAAGAACATGGTGCTACTTTGAAGCACAAGTGTGGTAAAAGGATACTAACATTGCCCCTTCTCTCTTTTTCTCTCATTTTTTATTTTTATTTTTTGGGCCTTCTCTTTTTTTGGCCTTTCTCTCTTTTTTTCGTCCGGAGTCTCATCCCGACTTGTGGGGGAATCATAGTCTCCATCATCCTTTCCTCACTGGGGCAATGCTCTAATAATGATGATCGTCACACTTTTATTTACTTACAACTTGATATTAGAACTCGATACTAGAACAAAGATATGACTCTATATGAATGCGTCTGGCGGTGTACCGGGATGTTCAATGATCTAGCATAGCAATGACATCAAAAAATGGACAAGCCATGAAAACATCATGCTAGCTATCTTACGATCATGCAAAGCTATATGACGATGAATGCTCAAGTCATGTATATGATGATGATGGAAGTTGCATGGCAATATATCTTGGAATGGCTATGGAAATGCAATGATAGGTAGGTATGGTGGCTGTTTTGAGGAAGGTATATGGTGGGTTTAAGGTACCGACGAAAGTTGCGCGATACTAGAGAGGCTAGCAATGGTGGAAGGGTGAGAGTGCGTATAATCCATGGACTCAACATTAGTCATAAAGAACTCACATACTTATTGAAAAACTCTATTAGTCATCGAAACAAAGTACTACACGCATGCTCCTAGGGGGATAGATTGGTAGGAAAAGACCATCGCTCGTCCCCGACTGCCACTCATAAGGAAGACAATCATTAAATAAATCATGCTCCGACTTCGTTACATAACGGTTCACCATACGTGCATGCTATGGGAATCACAAACCTCAACACAAGTATTTCTAATAATCCACAGCTACCCACTAGCATGACTCGAATATCACCATCTTTATATCGCAAAACTATTGCAAGGAATCAAACATATCATATTCAGTGATCTACAAGTTTTATGTGGGATTTTATGACTAACCATGTGAATGACCAATTCCTGTCATCTCTCTAAATAGATATAAGTGAAGCAAGAGAGTTTAATTCTTTCTACATGCCCACACTAACAAATATAAGTGAAGCAAAAGAGCATTCTACAAATGGCGGTTGTCTAAGTGAAGAGAAACAGGCAATCCAAACTTCAAATGATATAAGTGAAGCACATGAAGCATTCTATAAAGCCATACTCAAAAGACTATCTCATACCAGCATGGTGCATAAAGAAAAAATGAAAACTAAATGCAAAAGACGCTCCAAGATTGCACATATCGCATGAACGAAACGAACCCAAAAACATACCGATACTTGTTGAAGAAAGAGGGGATGCCTTCCGGGCTATCCCCAAGCTTAGACGCTTGAGTCTCCTTGAATATTTACTTGGGGTGCCTCGGGAATCCCCAAGCTTGAGCTCTTGCCTCTCTTCCTTCTTCTCACATCGAGACCTTCTCGATCATCGAACACTTCATCCACACAAAACTTCAACAAAAAACTCACTAAGATCTGTTAGTATAATAAAGCAAATCACTACTCTAAGTACTGTTGCAAACCAATTCATATTTTATTTTTGCATTGTGTCTACTGTAATATAACTTTTTCATGGCTTAATCCACTAATAGGAATTGATAGTTTCATCAAAACAAGCAAACTATGCATCAAAAACAGAATATGTCTAAAACAGAATAGTCTGTAATAATATGAACATTCACCATACTTCTAATACTTGAAAAATTCTACCAAAATTAGGAAAAATAAAAAATTTGTATAGAAATACAATGCAAAAAGAATCAGAACCATTTGACGTTCCAGCAAAAAAAATGTACAATCGTGCACTACAGCCAAAGTTTATGTCCTGCATGAAGGAAATATGCCCTAGAGGCAATAATAAAGTTATTATTTATTTCCTTATATCATGATAAATGTTTATTATTCATGCTAGAATTGTATTAACCAGAAACATAATACATGTGTGAATACATAGACAAACTTAGTGTCACTAGTATGCCTCTACTGGACTAGCTCGTTAATAAAAAATGGTTATGTTTCCTAACCATGAACAAAGTGTTGTTATTTGATTAACGAGGTCACATCATTAGTTGAATGATCTGATTGACATGACCCATTCCATTAGCTTAGCACCCGATCATTTAATATGTTGCTATTGCTTTCTTCATGACTTATACATGTTCCTATGACTATGAGATTATGCAACTCCCATTTACCGGAGGAACACTTTGTGTGCTACCAAATGTCACAACGTAACTGGGTGATTATAAAGGAGCTCTACAGGTGTATCCAAAGGTAGATGTTGGGTTGGCGTATTTCGAGATTAGGATTTGTCACTCCAATTGTCGGAGAGGTATCTCTGGGCCCTCTCAGTAATGCACATCACATAAGCCTTGCAAGCATTGCAACTAATGAGTTAGTTGCGGGATGATGTATTACAGAACGAGTAAAGAGACTTGCCGGTAACGAGATTGAACTAGGTATTGGATACCGACGATCGAATCTCGGGCAAGTAACATACTGATGACAAAGGGAACAACGTATGTTGTTATGCGGTCTGACCGATAAAGATCTTCGTAGAATATGTAGGAGCCAATATGGGCATCTAGGTCCCGCTATTGGTTATTGACCGGAGATTTGTCTCAGTCATGTCTACATTGTTCTCGAACCGTAGGGTCTGCACGCTTAACGTTACGATGACAGTTATTATGAGTTTATGCATTTTGATGTACCGAAGTTAGTTCGGAGTCCCGGATGTGATCACGGACATGACGAGGAGTCTCGAAATGGTCGAGACATAAAGATTGATATATTGGATGACTATATTCGGACACCGGAAGGGTTCCGGAGTAGTATCGGATAAAACCGGAGCACCGGGGGGGTTACCGGAACCCCCCGGGGGGTTAATGGGCCTCATGGGCCTAATGTGGAGAAGAGGAAGGGGCTGCCAGGGCAGGCCGCGCGCCCCCTCTCCCCCTAGTCCCCCCCCTTTCCTATTCTCCCTCCACCTCTCCTAGTTGGACAAGGATTGGGGGGGGGGAGTCCTACTCCCGGTAGGAGTAGGACTCCTCCTGCGCGCCACCATAGGGCCGGCCGCACCCCCCTTGGATCCTTTATATACGGGGGCAGGGGGGCACCTCTAGACACACAAGTTGATCCACGTGATCGTTCCTTAGCCGTGTGCGGTGCCCCCTGCCACCATAATCCACCTCGATCATATCGTTGTAGTGCTTAGGCGAAGCCCTGCGTCGGTAGAACATCATCATCGTCACCACGCCGTTGTGCTGACGGAACTCATCCCCGAAGCTTTGCTGGATCGGACCCCGGGGAGCGTCATCGAGCTGTATGTGTGCTAAGAACTCGGAGGTGCCGGAGTAACGGTGCTTGGATCGGTCGAATCGGGAAGACGTACGACTACTTCCTCTATGTTGCGTCAACGCTTCCGTTGCGATCTACGAGGGTACGTAGATAACACTCTCCCCTATCGTTGCTATGCATCACCATGTTCTTGCGTGTGCGTAGGAATTTTTTTTGAAATTACTATGTTCCCCATCAGTGGCATCCGAGCCTAGGTTTTATGGTTTGATGTTATATGCACGAGTAGAACACAAGTGAGTTGTGGGCGATATAAGTCATACTGCCTACCAGCATGTCATACTTTGGTTCGGCGGTATTGTTGGATGAAGCGGCCCGGACCGACATTACGCGTACGCTTACGCGAGACCGGTTCTCCCGACGTGCTTTGCACAAAGGTGGCTTGCGGTGACTGTTTCTCCAACTTTAGTTGAACCAAGTGTGGCTACGCCCTGTCCTTGCGAAGGTTAAAACGGAGTCAAATTGACAAACTATCATTGTGGTTTTGATGCGTAGATGAGATTGGTTCTTACTTAAGCCCGTAGCAGCCACGTAAAACTTGCAACAACAAAGTAGAGGACGTCTAACTTGTTTTTGCAGGGCATGTTGTGATGTGATATGGTCAAGACATGATGCTAAATTTTATTGTATGAGATGATCATGTTTTGTAACCAAGTTATCGGCAACTGGCAGGAGCCATATGGTTGTCGCTTTATTGTATGCAATGCAATCGCGATGTAATGCTTTACTTTATCACTAAGCGGTAGCGATAGTCGTGGAAGCATAAGATTGGCGAGACGACAATGATGCTACGATGGAGATCAAGGTGTCACGCCGGTGACGATGGTGATCATGACGGTGCTTCGGAGATGGAGATCACAGGCACAAGATGATGATGGCCATATCATATCACTTATATTGATTGCATGTGATGTTTATATTTTATGCATCTTATCTTGCTTTGATTGACGGCAGCATTATAAGATGATCTCTCACTAAATTATCAAGAAGTGTTCTCCCTGAGTATGCACCATTGCGAAAGTTCTTCGTGCTGAGACACCACATGATGATCGGGTGTGATAGGCTCTACGTTCAAATACAACGGGTGCAAAACAGTTGCACACGCGGAATACTCAGGTTATACTTGACGAGCCAAGCATATACAGATATGGCCTCGGAACACGGAGACCGAAAGGTCGAGCGTGAATCATATAGTAGATATGATCAACATAGTGATGTTCACCAATAAAACTACTCCATCTCACGTGATGGTCGGACATGGTTTAGTTGATTTGGATCACGTGATCACTTAGAGGATTAGAGAGATGTCTATCTAAGTGGGAGTTCTTAAGTAATTTGATTAATTGAACTTAAATTTATCATGAAATTAGTACCTGATAGTATCTTGCTTGTTTATGTTTGATTGTAGATAGATGGCTCGTGCTGTTGTTCCGTTGAATTTTAATGCGTTCCTTGAGAAAGCAAAGTTGAAAGATGATGGTAGCAATTACACGGACTGGGTCCGTAACTTGAGGATTATCCTCATTGCTGCACAGAAGAATTACGTCCTGGAAGCACCGCTGGGTGCCAGGCCTGCTGCTGGAGCAACACCAGATGTTATGAACGTCTGGCAGAGCAAAGCTGATGACTACTCGATAGTTCAGTGTGGCATGCTTTACGGCTTAGAATCGGGACTTCAACGACGTTTTGAACGTCATGGAGCATATGAGATGTTCCAGGAGTTGAAGTTAATATTTCAAGCAAATGCCCGGATTGAGAGATATGAAGTCTCCAATAAGTTCTATAGCTGCAAGATGGAGGAGAACAGTTCTGTCAGTGAGCATATACTCAAAATGTTTGGGTATAATAATCACTTGATTCAGATGGGAGTTAATCTTCCAGATGATTGCGTCATTGACAGAATTCTCCAATCACTGCCACCAAGCTACAAGAGCTTCGTGATGAACTATAATATGCAAGGGATGAACAAGACTATTCCCGAGCTCTTCGCAATGCTGAAAGCTGCGGAGGTAGAAATCAAAAAGGAGCATCAAGTGTTGATGGTCAACAAGACAACTAGTTTCAAGAAAAGGGGCAAAGGGAAGAAGAAGGGGAACTTCAAGAAGAACGGCAAGCAAGTTGCTGCTCAAGAGAAGAAACCCAAGTCTGGACCTAAGCCTAAAACTGACTGCTTCTACTGCAAGCAGACTGGTCACTGGAAGCGGAATTGCCCCAAGTATTTGGCGGATAAGAAGGATGGCAAGGTGAACAAAGGTATATGTGATATACATGTTATTGATGTGTACCTTACTAATGCTCGCAGTAGCACCTGGGTATTTGATACTGGTTCTGTTGCTAATATTTGCAACTCGAAACAGGGACTACGGATTAAGCGAAGATTGGCTAAGGACGAGGTGACGATGCGCGTGGGAAACGGTTCCAAAGTCGATGTGATCGCAGTCGGCATGCTACCTCTACATCTACCTTCGGGATTAGTATTAGACCTAAATAATTGTTATTTGGTGCCAGCGTTGAGCATGAACATTATATCTGGATCTTGTTTAATGCGACACTGTTATTCATTTAAATCAGAGAATAATGGTTGTTCTATTTATATGAGTAATATCTTTTATGGTCATGCACCCTTGAAGAGTGGTCTATTCTTGTTGAATCTCGATAGTAGTGATACACATATTCATAATGTAGAAGCCAAAAGATGCAGAGTTGATAATGATAGTGCAACTTATTTGTGGCACTGCCGTTTAGGTCATATCGGTGTAAAGCGCATGAAGAAACTCCATACTGATGGACTTTTGGAACCACTTGATTATGAATCACTTGGTACTTGCGAACCGTGCCTCATGGGCAAGATGACTAAAACACCGTTCCCCAGTACTATGGAGAGAGCAACAGATTTGTTGGAAATCATACATACAGATGTATGTGGTCCGATGAATGTTGAGGCTCGTGGCGGATATCGTTATTTTCTCACCTTCACAGATGACTTAAGCAGATATGGGTATATCTACTTAATGAAACATAAGTCTGAAACGTTTGAAAAGTTCAAAGAATTTCAGAGTGAAGTTGAAAATCATCGTAACAAGAAAATAAAGTTTCTACGATCTGATCGTGGAGGAGAATATTTGAGTTACGAATTTGGTATACATTTGAAAAATTGTGGAATAGTTTCGCAACTCACGCCACCCGGAACACCACAACGTAATGGTGTGTCCGAACGTCGTAATCGTACTTTGCTAGATATGGTCCGATCTATGATGTCTCTTACTGATTTACCGCTATCATTTTGGGGTTATGCTTTAGAGACGGCCGCATTCACGTTAAATAGGGCACCATCAAAATTCGTTAAGACGACGCCTTATGAACTGTGGTTTGGCAAGAAACCAAAGTTGTCGTTTCTGAAAGTTTGGGGCTGCGATGCTTATGTGAAAAAGCCTCAACCTGATAAGCTCGAACCCAAATCGGAGAAATGTGTCTTCATAGGATATCCAAAGGAAACTATTAGATACACCTTCTATCACAGATCCGAAGGAAGACTTTTGTTGCTAAATTCGGAAACTTTCTGGAGAAGGAGTTTCTCTCGAAAGAAGTGACTGGGAGGAAAGTAGAACTTGACGAGGTAACTGTACCTGCTCCCTTATTGGAAAGTAGTACATCACAGAAAACTGTTTCTGCGACACCTACACCAATAAGTGAAGAAGTTAATGATGATGATCATGAAACTTTAGAACAAGATACTACTGAACCTCGTAGATCAACCAGAGTGAGATCCGCGCCAAAGTGGTACGGTAATCCAGTTCTAGAAGTCATGCTACTAGATCATGATGAACCTACGAACTATGAAGAAGCGATGGTGAGCCCAGATTCCGCAAAGTGGCTTGAAGCCATGAAATCTGAGATGGGATCCATGTATGAGAACAAAGTATGGACTTTGGTTGACTTGCCCGATGATCGGCAAGCAATTGAGAATAAATGGATCTTCAAGAAAAAGACTGACGCTGAGGTAATATTACTGTCTACAAAGCTCGACTTGTCGCAAAAGGTTTTCGACAAGTTCAAGGGGTTGACTACGATGAGACCTTCTAACCCGTAGCGATGCTTAAGTCTGTCAGAATCATGTTAGCAATTGCCGCATTTTATGATTATGAAATTTGGCAGATGGATGTCAAAACTGCATTCCTGAATGGATTTCTGGAAGAAGAGTTGTATATGATGCAACCGGAAGGTTTTGTCGATCCAAAGGGAGCTAACAAAGTGTGCAAGCTCCAGCGATCTATTTATGGACTGGTGCAAGCCTCTCGGAGTTGGAATAAACGCTTTGATAGTGTGATCAAAGCATTTGGTTTTATACAGACTTTCGGAGAAGCCTGTATTTACAAGAAAGTGAGTGGGAGCTCTGTAGCATTTCTGATATTATATGTGGATGACATATTACTGATCGGAAATGATACAGAATTTCTGGATAGCATAAAGGGATACTTGAATAAGAGTTTTTCAATGAAAAACCACGGCGAAGCTGCTTACATATTAGGCATAAAGATCTATAGAGATA
This sequence comes from Triticum monococcum, assembly GCA_034509565.1. Lineage (NCBI taxonomy): Eukaryota > Viridiplantae > Streptophyta > Magnoliopsida > Poales > Poaceae > Triticum > Triticum monococcum. The sequence continues at coordinate 695,524,631 of CM067842.1, forward strand.
GATCAAGATGCTTAATTGGACTTTCACAAAGCACATACCTTGACAAGATTTTGAAAAAGTTCAAAATGGATCAGGCGAAGAAAGGGTTCTTGCCTGTATTACAAGGTGTGAAGTTGAGTCAGACTCAATGCCCGACCACTGCAGAAGATAGAGAGAAAATGAAAGATGTTCCCTATGCTTCAGCCATAGGCTCTATCATGTATGCAATGCTGTGTACCAGACCTGATGTTTGCCTTGCTATAAGCTTAGCAGGGAGGTACCAAAGTAATCCAGGAGTGGATCACTGGACAGCGGTCAAGAACATCCTGAAATACCTGAAAAGGACTAAGGATATGTTTCTCGTATATGGAGGTGACAAAGAGCTCATCGTAAAAGGTTATGTTGATGCAAGCTTTGACACTGATCTGGACGATCCTAAATCGCAAATTGGATACGTGTTTACATTAAATGGTGGAGCTGTCAGTTGGTGCAGTTCTAAACAAAGCGTCGTAGCGGGATCTACATGTGAAGCGGAGTACATAGCTGCTTCCGAAGCAGCGAACGAAGGAGTCTAGATGAAGGAGTTCATATCCGATCTAGGTGTTATACCTAGTGCATCGGGTCCAATGAAAATCTTTTGTGACAATACTGGTGCAATTGCGTTGGCAAAGGAATCCAGATTTCACAAGAGAACCAAACACATCAAGAGACGCTTCAATTCCATCCGGGATCTAGTCTAGGTGGGAGACATAGAGATTTGCAAGATACATACGGATCTGAATGTTGCAGACCCGTTGACTAAGCCTCTTCCACGAGCAAAACATGATCAGCACCAAGGCTCCATGGGTGTTAGAATCATTACTGTGTAATCTAGATTATTGACTCTAGTGCAAGTGGGATACTGAAGGAAATATGCCCTAGAGGCAATAGTAAAGTTATTATTTATTTCCTTATATCATGATAAATGTTTATTATTCATGCTAGAATTGTATTATCCGGAAACATAATACATGTGTGAATACATAGACAAACTTAGTGTCACTAGTATGCCTCTACTAGACTAGCTCATTAATAAAAAATGGTTATGTTTCCTAACCATGAACAAAGTGTTGTTATTTGATTAACGAAGTCACATCATTAGTTGAATGATCTGATTGACATGACCCATTCCATTAGCTTAGCACCCGATCGTTTAGTATGTTGCTATTGATTTCTTCATGACTTATACATGTTCCTATGACTATGAGATTATGCAACTCCCGTTTACCGGAGGAACACTTTGTGTGCTACCAAATGTCACAACGTAACTGGGTGATTATAAAGGAGCTCTACAGGTGTCTCCAAAGGTAGATGTTGGGTTGGCGTATTTCAAGATTAGGATTTGTCATTCCGATTGTCGGAGAGGTATCTCTAGGCCCTCTCGGTAATGCACATCACATAAGCCTTGCAAGCATTGCAACTAATGAGTTAGTTGCGGGATGATGTATTACAGAACGAGTAAAGAGACTTGCCGATAACGAGATTGAACTAGGTATTGGATATCGACGATCGAATCTCGGGCAAGTAACATACCGATGACAAAGGGAACAACGTATGTTGTTATGCGGTCTGACTGATAAAGATCTTCGTAGAATATGTAGGAGCCAATATGGGCATCCAGGTCCCGCTATTGGTTATTGACCAGAGATTTGTCTCAGTCATGTCTACATTGTTTTTGAACCGTAGGGTCCGCACGCTTAACGTTACGATGACTGTTATTATGAGTTTATGCATTTTGATGTACCGAAGTTAGTTCGGAGTCCCGGATGTGATCACGGACATGACGAGGAGTCTCGAAATGGTCGAGACATAAAGATTGATATATTGGATGACTATATTCGGACACCGGAAGGGTTCCGAAGTAGTATCGGATAAAACCAGAGCACCGGGGGGTTACCGGAACCCCTCCGGGGGTTAATGGGCCTCATGGGCCTAATGTGGAGAAGAGGAAGGGGCTGCCAGGGCAGGCCGCGCGCCCCCTCTCCCCCTAGTCTGAATTGGATAAGGAGGGAGGGGCGGCGCCCCCCTTTCCTATTCTCCCTCCACCTCTCCTAGTTGGACAAGGATTGGGGGGGGGGAGTCCTACTCCCGGTAGGAGTAGGACTCCTCCTGCGCGCCACCATAGGGCCGGCCGCACCCCCCTTGGATCCTTTATATACGGGGGCAGGGGGGCACCTCTAGACACACAAGTTGATCCACGTGATCGTTCCTTAGCCGTGTGCGGTGCCCCCTGCCACCATAATCCACCTCGATCATATCGTTGTAGTGCTTAGGCGAAGCCCTGCGTCGGTAGAACATCATCATCGTCACCACGCCGTTGTGCTGACGGAACTCATCCCCGAAGCTTTGCTGGATCGGAGCCCGGGGAGCGTCATCGAGCTGTATGTGTGCTAAGAACTCGGAGGTGCCGGAGTAACGGTGCTTGGATCGGTCGGATCGGGAAGACGTACGACTACTTCCTCTACGTTGCGTCAACGCTTCCGTTGCGATCTACGAGGGTACGTAGATAACACTCTCCCCTATCGTTGCTATGCATCACCATGTTCTTGCGTGTGCGTAGGAATTTTTTTGAAATTACTACGTTCCCCAACACTGCACCGTACAAACCATCAAGTAAATGTAAACATCCTACAAAAAGGCAAACCTTGGCACATTATTTTTATAATACAATGTAATTGTAGAAGGGGATAATTATTTTTGTTGAAAAGTTTCTGTAATCAAGATTCACAAAGTTGCCGTGAGCATGAACAAAGTTCAAGGAGCTCTCCCACTTCAACAATGCTTGTCTTTCTCACTTTCACTTTCCTTTTTGAAAAAGTTTTGGGTTCCCCTATTTATTTTATTTTGTTTTTAAACTATATAAAAGCACTCAAAAGAAATAAATGACTCTCTAAAACTTCCTGGTTGTCTCCCTGGCAGCGCTTTCTTTAAAGCCATTAAGCTAGGCATATAGTGCTCAAGTAGTGAATCCACCCGGATCCCAAGGTATATCAAAGCCAATTTTAATTAGCAATGATTTGTAATTTAGTAGTGAGCACAAAGCAACATATATCAAGCAATGACAAAGTCTAACTCTCTTCCTATGCATCGGCATGTCATAAAAGAACAATTCATGCACACCTAGTAAAGGCCAATGCATAATATAAGCAGTTTCTTGCAATTTTATCATATTAGAAACATCGAGAGGTGGAGATATAGTTCCTCTCTCATAATAATTGCAAGTAGGAGCAGCAAGCACATGCATATTATATTCATCAAAATCATCATGTGTTATAGTAAAATGCAACCCATCAATATAATCCTTAATAAGTGCAAACATCTCCGATATAGTGTAGTTTGTAGAATTCAAAAAGATAATAGGACTATCATGCGTGGGTGCAATAGCAATAATTCAATATTTAACATAAGGAAGTATAGCAAGTTCATCTCCATAAGCATAATTCATATTGGCATCTTGGCCACAAGCATAGCAAGCATCATCAAAAAGGGATATTTCAAAAGAATCAACGGGATCATAGCAATTATCATAGCATTCATCCTTCGGTAAGCATGAAGAGGAATTAAACAATGTATGAGTTGAAGAGTTACTCTCATTAGAAGGTGGGCACGGGTGATCAATCCGCTCTTCCTCCTTTTCTTCTTTGCTCACCTCCTCATCTTTTTCATCCAATGAGCTCACAATTTCATCAACTTCTTCTTCCATAGATTCCTGCAAAATATTAGTCTCTTCTTGGACAACGGAGACTTTCTCAATAAGCACATTAATATAGGAATTATATTCATAATTATCATAGCAATATTTTAGGATAGCTATATTTTCAGGCCTATAAACATCATCATCAAAAGCTTCATACTTTTCAAACAAAGATTCAATTCCATAAGCACCCTTAAAGGCAACAAATTCTTCTATTTGTTCCACATCATAGTAATCATATATACCTCTAGCATAAGAAGCCAAGGTTTCATTATCATTAAATTCACATGAAAAGGGAAGGTGTGGATCCTTCATCCTAGAGTAACAAGTATAATCATATCTCAAGCATACTTGTCGAGCATAGCACTTCAATATATAAATTTGATCCCATAATAGTTTCCCTTTTTGTGTCAAGCGATAATCCCTAAAGTATTCACGTTGATCCAACGTTACTCCCATTACCAGATTGAATGAGGTTTTTTCAGTATTATCAAAGTAGTACATAATTTCTGTCACATAACGAGCATCGAGGGTTTTAGGAGGTTCCTCATCTCCACGAGTAGCAAGTACACCTATTTTTTTAGTATTTTGTGTTCCATATCCATAAATAAAGATAAAGAACAACTAAGGACAGCAAGTAAAAATTACTTAGTGATAAAGCAAACAAGCACACACGAGAATATTCACCCCATGCTATTGCTCCCCGGCAACGGCGCCAGAAAAAGGTCTTGATAACCCACAAGTATAGGGGATCAATTGTAGCCTCTTTCGATAAGTAAGAATGTTGAACCCAACGAGGAGCTAAAGGTAGAACAAATATTTCTCAAGTTCTATCGACCACCGATACAACTCTACGCATGCTTGACGTTCGCTTTACCTAGAACAAGTATGAAACTAGAAGTACTTTGTAGGTGCTTTTGGATAGGTTTGCAAGAATATAAAGTGCACATAAATAAAAAGTAGGGGCTGTTTAGGTAAATAAGCAATAAAGTTAGTATAGCGAGTGTGGAAAAGTGGTGGTAGGAGTTGTGAAATTGTCCCTAAGCAATTTACTACTTTACTAGACCGATAGCAAGTTTTATGTGGGAGAGGCCACTGCTAGCATGTCATCCCTGACTTGGAATTCTATGCACTTATGATTGGAACTATTAGCAAGCATCCGCAACTACTAACTTTCACAAAGGTAAAACCCAACCATAGCATTAAGATATATTGGTGCCCCTTCAATCCCGTATGCATCAATTTCTATGCTAGGTTGAAGTTTCTGTCACTCTTGCCCTCCAATACATAGTCCTATCAACATACAACTAACCCTATGGTGTGATACACACACACGCTCATATGATGGGCACCAAAGGACAGCAACATAACCATAAGCAAATTAAACCAATCATAGCAATTCATCAACCACCGATAGGACAACGAAAATCTACTCAGACATCATAGGATGGCAACACATCATTGGATAATAATATGAAGCATAAAGCACCATGTTCAAGTAGAGGGTACATCAGGTTGTGGGAGAGTGGACCTCTGTAGATAGAGGGGGAAAGGTGATGGAGATGTTGATGAAGATGGCGGAGGTGTTGGTGTAGATTGCGGTGATGATGATGGCCCCCGGCGGCGTTTCGGCGCCGCCGGAAGCGAGGGGGAGAGAGCCCCCCTCCTTCTTCTTATTCCTTGACCTTCTCCCTAGATGGGAGAAGGGTTTCCCCTCTGGTCCATGGCCTCCATGGAGGCGGAGGGGCAAGAGCCCCTCCGAGATTGGATCTGTCTCTCTGTCTCTCTCTGTTTCTGCGTTTTGTTTTGTTGCCCTTTCACCGTTTCGTATATATATATGGAGATCCGTAACACCGATTGGACCGAAACCTTCGCCGTGAATTTTTTTTACCAAAAAATAGCTTTATTGCGGCTGAAGAAGGGCATCAACCGCCTTACGGGTGGACCACGAGGATCAGGGGCGCGCCTAGGTGGTGGGGCGCGCCCCCCTGCCTCGTGCCCACCTCGGACACCGTTTCGCGTTGATCTTTCTCCCAGATTTTCCAAATATTCCAAAAACAAGCTCTGTCCTTTTTATTCCGTTTGGACTCCGTTTGATATGGATATTCTGCGAAACATAAAACATGCAACAAACAGGAACTGACACTGGGCACTGGATCAATATGTTAGTCCCAAAAATAATATAAAAAGTTGCCAAAAGTATATGAAAGTTGTAGAATATTGGCATGGAACAATAAAAAATTATAGATATGACGGAGACGTATCAAAGCCCATACCACCCGCACGTAACGCGGCTGGCGGACCTGACCGACCACTATGTGGCCGAGACAGAATAGCAACTCAAGTCGAACACCAGCCCGCGCCACCTCGCCGTAAGAGCAGAGAAACAACATCTCCGGGATACACTTATGACCTACGTACGCCAGGACCTGGACAATAGAGCCGGCCAGACCAGGTCAGTCTACGGCTCAAGGGGGCATGCCCAATCGCGAGAAGACGACCATCAGGCCTGGCACAACAAACACAACCCCACCAGGGCCAAAAAACGCATATAGACTTCATCCGAACTACACTGTGACGTTGCCCGATACAGAGGCGCCACACACACCCTATGCTTCACCCATGAAGTAATGGAGCACCAGTTCCCAGAAGGGTTTAAACCCATGAACATCGAATCATACGATAGCACAATAGATCCTGCAGTATGGATTGAAGATTTCTTCTCCACATTCACATGGCACGCAGTGATGATCTACATGCCATCAAGTACCTCCCCCTAAAACTCAAGGGGTCAGCACGTCACCGGCTAAACAGCCTACCTGAAAACTCTATCGGTAGCTGGGAAGACTTGGAGGACGCATTCAGAGACAACTTCCAAGGTACCTATGTTTGGCCCCCAGACGCCGATGACCTTAGTCATATAATCCAGCAACCCGGGGAATCGGCCCGGCAGCTCTGGACCAAGTTCCTGATCAAAAAGAACCATATTGTGGATTGTCCGGACGCCGAAGCCCTCGCGGCCTTCAAACACAGTGTCCGAGATGAGTGGCTCACCCGACACCTTGGCCAAGAAAAGCCGAAGTCCATGGTAGCCCTTACCGCACTGATGACCCACTTTTGCATGGGAGAGGATAGCTGGCTTGCTCGTAGAAGCAACAACACCAGCGACCCTGGCACCTCCGAAACCAGGGACGACAATGGCAAGCCACGACTCGACAAGCACAAGCGTCGAAACAATAATGAAGGAACCCAAGACACGGCAGTCAACACTGAATTAAGTGGCTCCAAACCCGGTCAACGGGAGAAGCCATTCAAGGCAAACAAAGATGGCCCATGCAGTTTAGACCGAATACTTGATCGGACTTGCCAGATTCATGGCACCCCCGATAAACCCGCCAATTGTTGGGGAACATAGTAATTTCAAAATTTTCCTACGCAGACGCAAGATCATGGCGATGCATAGCAACGAGAGAGGAGAGTGTGGTCCAAGTACCCTCGTAGACCGTAAGCGGAAGCGTTATGAGAATGCGGTTGATGTAGTCGTACGTCTTCACGATCCGACTGATCCAAGTACCGAATGTACGACACCTCCGAGTTCGGAACACGTTCAGCTCGATGACGTCCCATGAACTCCGATCCAGCAGAGCTTAATAGGAGAGTTCTATCAGCACGATGGCGTGAAGACCGTGATGATGTTGCTACTGACGCAGGGCTTTGCCTAAGCACTGCTATGATATGATCGAGGTGGATTATGGTGGAAGGGGGCACCACACACGGCCTGGAACAATCAACTTGTGTGTCCTAGGGTGCCCCTACCCCCGTATATAAAGGAGCAAGGGGGAGGCCGGCCGGCCCTTGCAGGGCGCGCCAGGAGGAGGAGTCCTCCTCCTAGTAGGAGTAGGACTCCCCTTTCCTACTCCTACTAGGAGGGGGGGAAATGAAGGAGGAGAGGGAGAAGGAAAGGGGGGCGCCCCCCTTTCCTAGTCCAATTCGGACCAGAGGGGGAGGGGGCACGCGGCCTGCCCTAGCCGGCCTTCTCTCTCTCTCCACTAAGGCCCATGTGGCCCATTCCTTCTCCGGGGGGGGGGGGGGGGGTTCCGGTAACCCTCCGGCACTCCGGTTTTCTCTGAAATCACCCGGAACACTTCCGATATCCGAATATAGTCATCCAATATATTAATCTTTATGTCTCGACCATTTCGAGACCCCTCGTCATGTCCGTGATCACATCCGGGACTCCAAACTACCTTCGGTACATCAAATCACATAAACTCATAATACCAATCGTCACCGAACGTTAAGCGTGCGGACCCTACATGTTCGAGAACTATGTAGACATGACCGAGACACGTCTTCAGTCAATAACCAATAGCGGAACCTAGATGCTCATATTGCCTCCTACATATTCTACGAAGATCTTTATCGGTCAAACTGCATAACAACATACGTTGTTCCCTTTGTCGTCGGTATGTTACTTGCCCGAGATTCGATCATCGGTATCTCAATACCTAGCTCAATCTCGTTACCGGCAAGTATCTTTACTCGTTCCGTAATGCATCATCCTGCAACTAACTCTTTAGTTGTATTGCTTGCAAGGTTTATAGTGATGTGCATTATCGAGAGGGCCCAGAGATACCTCTCCGACAATCGGAGTGACAAATCCTAATCTCGATCTATGCGAGCTCAACAAGTACCATCGGAGATACCTGTAGAGCACCTTTATAATCACCCAGTTACGTTGTGACGTTTGGTAGAACACAAAGTGTTACTCCGGTAATCGGAGTTGCGTAATCTCATAGTCATAGGAACATGTATAAGTCATGAAGAAAGCAATAGCAGTAAACTAAAACGATCAAGTGCTAAGCTAATGGAATGGGTCAAGTCAATCACATCATTCTCCTAATCATGTGATCCCATTTATCAAATCACAACTCATGTCTATGGTTAGGAAACATAACCAATCGACGAGCTAGTCAAGTAGAGGCATACTAGTGACACTCTGTCTGTCTATGTATTCACACATGTATTATGTTTCCAGTTAATACAATTCTAGCATGCATAATAAACATTTATCATGAAATAAGGAAATAAATAAAAACTTTATTATTGCCTCCAGGGCATATTTCCTTTAGTCTCCCACTTGCACTAGAGTTAATAATCTAGATTACACATTAATGATTCTAACACCCATGGAGCCTTGGTGCTGATCATGTTTTGCTCATGAGAGAGGCTTAGTCAACGTGTCTGCAACATTCAGATACGTATGTATCTTGCAAATCTTTATGTCTCCCACCTGGACTTGATTGCGGATGGAATTGAAGCGTCTCTTGATGTGTTTGGTTCTCTTGTGAAATCTGGATTCCTTTGCCAATGCAATTGCACCAGTATTGTCACAAAAGATTTTCATTGGACCTGATGCACTAGGTATGACACCTAGATCGGATATGAACTCCTTCATTTGCTGGTTCCGAAGCAGCTATGTACTCCGCTTCACACGTAGATCCTGCCATGACGCTTTGTTTAGAACTGCTCCAACTGACAGCTCCATCGTTCAATATAAACACATATCCGGTTTGCGATTTAGAATCGTCAGGATTAGTGTGAAAGCTTGCATCGACGTAACCAATTACGACGAGCTCTTTATCACCTCCATAAACGAGAAACATATACTTAGTCCTTTTCAGGTATTTCAGGATGTTCTTGACCGTTGTCCAGTGATCCACTCATGGATTACTTTGGTACCTCCCTGCTAAACTAATAGCAAGGCACACATCATGTCTGGTACACAACATTGCATACATGATAGAGCCTATGGCTGAAGCATAGGGAACACTTTTCATTTTCTCTCTATCTTCTAAAGTGGTCGGCCATTGAGTCTTACTCAACTTCACACCTTGTAACACAGGCAAGAACCCTTTCTTAGCTTGATCCATTTTGAACTTCTTCAAAACTTTATCAAGGTATGTGCGTTGTGAAAGTCCAATTAAGCGTCTTGATCTATCTCTATAGATCTTGATGCCCAATATATAAGCATCTTCACCGAGGTGTTTCATTGAAAAACTCTTATTCAAGTATCCTTTTATGCTATCCAGAAATTCTGTATCATTTCTAATCAACAATATGTCATCCACATATAATATTAGAAATGCTACAGAGCTCCCACTCACTCTCTTGTAAATACAGGCTTCTCCAAAATTCTGTATAAAACCATATGCTTTGATCACACTATCAAAATATTTATTCCAACTCCAAGAGGCTTGCCCAGTCCATAAATGGATCGCTGGAGCTTGCACACTTTGTTAGCACCCTTTGGATTGATAAAACCTTCAGGTTGCATCATATACAACTCTTCTTCTAGAAGTCCATTCAGGAATGCAGTCTTCACATCCATTTGCCAAATTTCATAATCATAAAATGCGGCAATTGCTAACATGATTCGGACGGACTTAAGCATCTCTACGGGTGAGAAGGTCTCATCATAGTCAACTACTTGAACTTGTCGAAAACCTTTCGCAACAAGTCGAGCTTTGTAGACAGTAATGTTACCGTCAGCGTCAGTCTTCTTCTTGAAGATCCATTTATTCTCGATGGCTTGCCGATCATCGGGCAAGTCAACCAAACTCCACACTTTGTTCTCATACATGGATCCCATCTCAGATTTCATGGCCTCAAGCTATTTTGTAGAATCTAGGCTCATCATCGCTTCCTCATAGTTCATAGGTTCATCATGGTCAAGTAACATGACCTCCAGAACAGGATTACCGTACCACTCTAGTGCAGATCTTACTCTGGTTGACCTACGAGGTTCGGTAGTAACTTGATTGAAGTTTCATGATCATCATCATTGGCTTCCTCACTAATTGGTGTAGGTGTCACAGGAACCGGTTTTTGTGATGGACTACTTTCCAATAAGGGAGCAGGTACAGTTACCTCATCAAGTTCTACTTTCCTCCAACTCACTTCTTTCGAGAGAAACTCCCTCTCTAGAAAGGATCCATTCTTAGCAACAAATGTCTTGCCTTCGGATCTGTGATAGAAGGTGTACCCAACAGTCTCCTTTGGGTATCCTATGAAGACACATTTCTCCGATTTAGGTTCGAGCTTATCAGGTTGAATATTTTTCACATAAGCATCGCAGCCCCAAACTTTAAGAAACGACAACTTTGGTTTCTTGCCAAACCATAGTTCATAAGGCGTCGTCTCAATGGATTTAGATGGTGCCCTATTTAACGTGAATGCAGCTGTCTCTAAAGCATAACACCAAAACGATAACTGTAAATCAGTAAGAGACATCATAGATCGCACCATATCTAGTAAAGTACGATTAAGACGTTCGGACACACCATTACGCCGTGGTGTTCCGGGTGGCGTGAGTTGCGAAACTATTCTGCATTGTTTCAAATGAAGACCAAACTTGTAACTCAAATATTCTCCTCCACGATCAGATCGTAGAAACTTTATTTTCTTGTTACGATGATTTCCCACTTCACTCTGAAATGCTTTGAACTTTTCAAATGTTTCAGACTTATGTTTCATCAAGCAGATATACCCATATCTGCTCAAATCATCTGTGAAGGTGAGAAAATAACGATACCCGCCGCGAGCCTCAACATTCATCGGACCACATACATCAGTATGTATGATTTCCAACAAATCTATTTCTCGCTCCATAGTTCCGGAGAACGGCGTTTTAGTCATCTTGCCCATGAGGCATGGTTCGCAAGTACCAAGTGATTCATAATCAAGTGATTCCAAAAGTCCATCGGAATGTAGTTTCTTCATGCGCTTTACACCAATATGACCTAAACGGCAGTGCCACAAATAAGTTGCACTATCATTATCAACTCTGCATCTTTTGGCTTCAAAATTATGAATATGTGTATCACTACTATCGAGATTCATTAAAAATAGACCACTCTTCAAGGGTGCATGGCCATAAAAGATATTACTCATATAAATAGAACAACCATTATTCTCCGATTTAAATGAATAACCGTCTTGCATCAAACATGATCCAGATATAATGTTCATGCTCAACGCTGGCACCAAATAATAATTATTCAGGTCTAAAACTAATCCCGAAGGTTGATGTAGAGGTAGCATGCCGACGGCGATCACATCGACTTTGGAACCATTTCCCACGCGCATCATCACCTCGCCCTTAGCCAATCTTCGCTTAATCCGTAGTCCCTGCTTCGAGTTGCAAATATTAGCACATAACCAATATCAAATACCCAGGTGCTACTGCGAGCTTTAGTAAGGCACACATCAATAACATGTATATCACATATACCTTTGTTCACCTTGCCATCATTCTTATCCGCCAAATACTTGGGGTGGTTCCGCTTCCAGTGACCAGTCCCTTTGCAGTAGAAGCACTCAGTCTCAGGCTTAGGTCCAGACTTGGGTTTCTTCTCTTGAGTAGCAACTTGTTTGCTGTTCTTCTTGAAGTTCCCTTTCTTCTTCCCTTTACCCTTTTTCTTAAAACTGGTGGTCTTGTTGACCATCAACACTTGATGCGCTTTCTTGATTTCTACCTCCGCAGCCTTTCACTACAAAAAAATACACTTCCGTGATGATATGTGTTTGTCACAGTAGGTCGCGTTTTTGTCATGCATGTACATCCATGACGATTTTATGACAGAATCAAGATAGTCGTACATGTGCTATCATAGAAGTGTTCCGTGATATTACCAAAATTATCGTCACGGAAGTGTCCACTTCCATGATGATAAATCGCACGTCATAGAAGTGCTTTCGTCAGGGGTGACCCGACACGTGGCATCTACCGTAATGGAACGCCATTAAGCTATCGGGTCAGGTTTTGGATCTGATAACCCGTTAACAGCCTCGACCAATGGGCATTTTCCACGTGTAAAATCATCATTGGCTGGAGGAAACACGTGTCGGCTCACCGTTGGGGCAGATGTCATCCGCTCATTGGATCGAAGGCGCCTTTGATACGGCGACACATGGCATGGCCCAACAGAGGCCCATTCCTGTGAAAAGGCTGGCCCTTTTGACTTGGTTAAAAGGTGGCGGGTTGGCCCATGGAAAGCCTGTTAACGGCCTGTTCGCATATAGCCCATTTACAGCCCGCTAACCCAGGGCCTATTACGCCCTATCCGAATTAGGCCCAGTAGCGTCATCTGGGCCGTCCAATATGATTCAGCCCATTTTAACTTCCGGCCCATGTGTGGCCCATGACTTCTTTCGGCCCATATGAGGACCTTTGTAACTCTTGGCCCATTAACAACCCGTGGTGAAACTAGCCCGTAATGAACAATGCATCACTTTATACCCAATAACGGCCCGTTATTCCATTATGCCGTTTCCAGCCCAAGTTATCTTTCGGCCTTCTCAGGGCCCATTAATTCTTGGGCTCATTTGCCGCATTCGGTTACATACGGCCCGTTACTGTCATTTTCTGCTTGTGGGCCAAATTTAGCCCGTCGTTACAGTTGGCCCGTTTGCGGACCGTTAATACGTTGGGTCGTTTTCATGTAAAAAAACCCGTTGGGCTATTTTCATAGAATTATCAAATACGGCCTATTAACGACCCGTTATGGTCCATGAATAGTACGACCCATGATTGGCGAAATGATGATACGCCCCGTAGAAGGCCCATGGATCCTACGGCCCGTAGAAGGCCCATGGATCGTATGACCCATAGAAGGCCCATGGACCCTACGGCCCGTAGAAGGCCCATGGACCCTAAGGCCCGTATAGAAGGCCGATGGATCCTACGGCCTGCAGGAGGCCCATGGTTACAACAGTCCGTGTGTTGCCATGATTATTTTGGCCTAGTTATCAAAAATAGGTTATTGTGGCTACTAGAAAAAACAGAAAAAGAACTGCAGTGACTACAAGCAAACAACTAAACAAGACAATAAGGAAATAAATAAGCAAGCAATTAATGCTAGCCTATTACCGCTATTACACATATTACATCCACTGGGCAACAAAGTTTGCCACCAGTGTAAATATAGGGAACAAAGCAGCACATTGCATACACTGGTCGTCAAAATTGGCCACCAGTGCAAATAAACGCGGCAGCAAAACAAGAGCATAACTGAAACAACTTCAGAAGAGCTCAAGAAATGTTATCCTGGGTATCCACCATGCTGGCAATAATCGTAGCAAGCTGATTAACTTTGTCCTGTTTGGCGCTAAAATCATCCAACGCTTGCTGTTGCACCAGAAAGTATGCATCTAAATGCTCCAGGGACTTCCGCGGTCCTTCCGCTTCTTGCCGCGGCACAGCTGATCGATGTCTTTCAGCTTGTAGTTGAGACTCAAGAAACCGAACTGATTCAGACAGTGAGTTTGAATAGCTTGTGCAAGCGGTAGTGGCCAGTAACTCGAACACTAAACCAAGACAAGACTTTGGGGTTGTCTCGTTGTCTTCAAGATAGTCTTCCTTAGCTATTTTATCAGCTTTGTTGGAGACCAACAAGGTTGTGTCACTATCCTGAACCTTGTCTGCATTACTTCCTTTACCATTACTTAATAAGGCACTCTTCCCCAATATTCTGTCAGCATTCTAAAAGAAGAAACAAGCAGACACATAACAAGTTTAGCATGTACTAGTATATGAAACTCATTTCGGTGAACCAGTTCATTAGTAAGGTGGACAGGATTAAACTGCCAAGTCTTCTATTGCCAAGTACTAGTACATAATAAAAGCATCAAACAAACATATATCTATGTCCTATGGTCACTGCATTGTCTTGCCAAATCAAAATAGAGACACGATTCAAATCATATCAGTTCAAGACAAAGCAGCAGAGAAAGAATACAAAGCGTGGGAAACTACACGGCACAACAAGATTTCAGATGGGTACCACGGGTCTACATGTACAACAACACTATTGGCTCTGTTGTGATGCTAGTAATGTGCATGATATGAAAGTCAACTGTATACACAATTGAAATTGAAATCATCAGAGCTATTGATAAGAGCAAATCTGTTAAAGAAACATGCGTGAACATACCTACTGTGCCATTGGAGTTTCGATTGGATCCTTCAATTTAAAAATAAGTTTGTATGAGTAAATACAGTGATACAAGAGCAAATCAATCATAGTTAAAAAGGCGCGCCTAAGCGAGCGCTTAAGCGCGCCTAGGCTCTAGGCGTTGGCAAAACGCATTGCGCATAACTATGCATAATCTGTGCATAACTGCGCATAAGCATGCGCTTTGGTCAGTAAAGCGCAAGGCGGTGGCAAAACGCACAACTAACTCCTAGCGCTTTTTTGAACTATGATAGCAATGGAATCTTAAATTAGAATAGTTGTTCTTCAGGTTTAGGCACTTGTTCTACATGAACAGAGTACAGTAAGACGCAAGAATATAATACTTAAAAATAGAAAATGAGCTCATAGACCTTACCACATTCTTGGTTCGGGACCAGTACAGAACAAGGCGTTCCCAGTCATCGTCCAGTAAATGTGTCTCAGGAGAATGTAAGGGAATTTGATGAGTTTCTTTGCCGGTGAAGTACGTTTTCTTCAGGTAATTCCGATACTGCCACCAAGCATTCTTGAAGATAGCAAAGGTATTAGCACAGGTTACCTCATCCTGAGTTTCCAAATCGGTCCTTCTTTATAGAGAAAAATGGGAAAATTTGCTGTATTATAACCATCATGGAGGTAGGATGTATGGGACGAAGCAAAGTAATTGCCATGAATAACATTACTTACACATAACTCCTGGACAAACACCTGCAACTGGCATTTTCCTTCATCTTTAGTATAATATTTCCAAGATGGGAAGATACGCACATACGATTTAACATCAAATGCGATAGATGCTAAACTACGACTAGTTGGTTGTGCTTCCTCCACAGGAATAGGCGTACTCACTGGTGGAGTTGGGGTTCGCCATGACAGTACTGGCCCTTTGGGCACTGGAGCTGCCTTACTAACTGCTCTTGTTTGGGAGCTCTGTGGTGGAGATGGTGCTATGTCAACAGGAATTGGGTTACTATCGGCTGGGGTTGGGGTTAGATTGGGTGAAGCTGGTTCTCTGTCCATCGCAGTAGGGGTACAATCTGCGAGAGTTTGGGTTATGTGTGGTAGGGCTGGTTCTTGTGCATGTACAACCGGGGTGCTATCTCCACCAAGAGGTAGCACTGTTTTATTTGAAGACCGTGTTTTTAGTCCGCTAGATACTGGCATCACCCGCTCCAATTCAAATGGCTGATAAACATGAAACATAGTTGAATGTACAGACATTGTATGAGAGACAGATGCAATAGATAGTGTGGAAAAAAGAGGGCATGAAATAGTTGACATGTATATTGTTTAACTAAAACGGATAGCATGACATAATTTCACATATATGATGTCTATCTAAACCGGATAGCATATCATAACATAATTCAAAGATATGATGAATAACTAAACAGGATCGCATGACATAATTCACCTACATGTTATCTAAGTAATCAGGATCGCATCATTTAATTCACATATGTGATTTATATGCTAAATAGAGGGCATTCGATATGATGTCTGAACTAAGAACATGGTGTTGAATATTGTGTATATGATGTCTAAACTATGCAATGCAAGACACCGTATGCATGATATGAGCAGTATAACCGTGCCAAGTTAGAGCATACACCTCAGTGGGGGAATAGGACTGGTCATCTGTCTCTGAATCCATCTCTGAGGAGCTATCAGGACCCAACAAGAGATCTGCTTCGACAGGTAGCACTGTCTGCTCTGAAGGCCTTGTTTTCACTCCAGATTTTTCCATCTCCCACCCAAATGGTTGATTCACAGGAAGAGTAGTTTAATGTACAAACATTGTCAACAAATGGAAATGTAATGAAGAAAAGGATGGGCAAGATATCATTCAAATATATAATGCCTTGTTAAACAGGATGGCATTGCACATTTCACATATATTATGGCTGGCTAAAAGACATGAGACTGCATAATTCCCATATATGATATAGAAACTAAACAGGTGGCATTATAGAACATGTCTAAACTAAGCAAATGACATATATGATGTCAAAAGTAGGCACTGCAAGGCAACATATGCATGATATGACTAACATCATCATGCCAAGGTAGAGCAAACACCTTGGGGGGTAAATAGGAGTGGTCAGCGGCGTCTGAATCCGCCTCAGAACAGATATCTTCCTCTAGATTACAATCTGGAGAGGGGTGGGGATTGATGTTTTTCTGTTGAACTAAAATAGCCCTAATGGATCGACGTGAATGTATAGTAATAAGTGATGCAACAAGTGTACAACCTCTTTGCCGTAGCCGTGTCGACCTCAGCATCATTGGGTTGGTCGCTGAAGCAGTTGAGGCAGAGGTGGCTGTCGGAGGTGTGGAGGAAGATCTGAGGAATCTGTAGACGGCGTCTAGGGCACTGCTCTGTTGGGATGGATCGTTTTGTCGTTGGAGCAGCTCCGGTGAGCCGTAAGACATCAAGGCTGAAGCAGCACAAGACAGACCTCGTCAATCTCAAGTGGGATTCTGATAGCATCTCCAATAGATGATGTAAAATGGATGTAAAATTAACATCACCAAAAACCACCTGACTACAACAGATGAGGTAAAAACTGTTGACTCTGAAATTAACTGTCGAAACTAAAATTTACTGTGGAATCTGAATGCTACTGTCGAAACTGAACGCAATGGTAGCAGAGAGGCACTTGACATGTAGTTTAGGGAGGGCCTGCAGTTCATCTTCAACCTGCACCCCCCCTGAGCCGCCAGCCACCACCGACCGAACCGCCGGCCCCAGTGCCGCCTCGCCGCCTCGAAAGAACTCCCCACCGCCGCCCCGGCCAGCCCTCTAGGCCCCCCGCCCCCACCCTGAACCCTAAGATAGATAGTGGGGTACCTCTCCGGCGAGCCCCCGTCCCCGCTGCGGGTGGTTCTTCCTTAACTCCGGCGAGCCCCCCAACCCCTGAAAACCGATTGACCCAAAAGTTGATTCAGTCGACTGAAGTGTGGCTTAATCGGAGCAGAGCAGCAGCACAAGCGAGGGGGAGAGCAGCAGCAGTAGCTGGTCGAGCGAGCGATCGAGCGAGAGCCGGAGCAGCAGCAGCAGCATGAGCGAGCGAGCGAGAGCCGGAGCAGCAGCAGCAGATCCAGCTGGTATGGACGCCGCCGCCGAAGGGGCCTCGCACTGGGGGAGAGCCGCCGTGGAGATGTCGCCCGCGGCACCGGCTTCAAGGTAGCCGCTCCATGGGGGTGCGGGATGGAGCACCGTCAGCGCCGGGAGGTCGAGTTAAGGAGAAGGTGTGATGCGATGAGTGTACAACCTCTTTGGTGGCGCCGAGTAGGCCTCGGCTTCGTCCGAGGAGTCGGTGAGGATGCTGCGGTTCCGGTGGAGCAAGTTAAGGCGGTGCTGTGGGGATGGAGCAGCCGCGATAGGCGTGGCAATCGTCGGAGCAGCTCCTTGGAGGTGGAGGACGGGGCGGCTGAACCGGCGGGACGGCGAGATGGACAACGGATCTTCATCTGGGGAGGTGGACGAGGGATGTCGAGGTGTTGCGGTGGACGACGTCGTCAGGGAAGAGGCTCCGACTGGGCAGCAGTGACGTGGCGGACGGAGGAGGGTGGGGTTTCCCGGCTGGAGCGGAGAGGTTATGGCGGCCTGGGATTTCGAATGGCGAAAAGGGGGCGATGGGAGGGGTGAAGCATGACTTAGGGACGCGCTTGTCCAAAATGTAGGGTGTGTTACAAAAGTACCCCCCACCGATTTGAACTGGCGGCCCTTTCGGCTCAGGGTTAGAAGGGGGATTTCGCGTGTCGGGATTTGGCAGCTGGAGGGAGTTTTCGTGCGCGTTGTAATTTCGGGATAGCAAGGCGCGGGTTGTGAAGGCGCCAATTTTGGGAGCATGATATCTGAATTTTTGGGATATAACAAGACGCGGGTTGAATTTTAGGGACAAGCTCAACGTGTAGTAATATTGTACTTGTACGTACCAAATCAATTCGCACTTCCCTCAACCAAAAAGAAAACGAAAAAAATAAAACTATTCACACCACACAAAGAGAGAGTCTTGCCCCATTTTACTATACAAATGCTATTCAAAGCTACTCCCTCCTTCCATCTATATAGGGCCTAATGCGTTTTTCGATGCTAACTTTGACCAAATATTAGAGCAATGATATATGACATGCAACTTACATAAAGCACACCGTTAAATTCGTCTATGAAAGGTTCTTTCAATGATATAATTTTCACATTGTGCATGTCATGTACTATTAATCTTTTCAATAGTCAAAGGCGATCTTAAAAATCTCATTACGCCCTATATAGATGGAAGGAGGGAGTATGAATCCATGTTATGTCCGATTAATTTTTTCGCTTGCCGTATAATGCATGTAACCTACTCACACCAACATTTTAGTGCATTCCAAATGTCTATACTACCGCTGCAATTCGAACTAAATTTGAATTCGTTTCTCTATTTCAATAAGAATCTACAATCATGATTGTTGCCAACTTCAACCATCATAGTTTCCTTGCTATCCGCCAGATATAAATCGGACGGCCTATAATGCAGGATGGCAGGCACACCATCATCAACAACTCTGTTTTTATAAGAGTAGAGGTAAAATATATTAAATGTAGTATAACATGTTCATAACCACACCATGTGTATCACCGTTATATATATTCACACATGCGTCGGTTTGAAACACTATGGTAAATTCTTCAAATATTCGAATTCACTTTTTATAATGAAGTATATATGATCTCTATTCATCTTTTACACCCACACAACCCTCTTATCTTTGTAGCTAGCGCTAACTTTCTCTTGTGCATGCACACGCCTGCATCCCTCTCACCCTCCCTCAGCATTCTCTAGTTCCATCGCGCAAATTCGTCTTTTCACTTTAGGTCATTCACCCATGGTGTGTGTAGGCCCCCAGCTCCTTCTTTACGGCACACATCAATCAATTTGCCTCTCTAGCCAGGTGTGCCTAGCACAAACACAAGCTTCCCCTCTTCTCTTGTCACCGTCCATGCCTCACTCCCACCACTCTTTTCATCGTTCTCGTACTCGCACACTCCTCCCCCTCGATATGGTATGCCTCTCGTACCACCTCCTACATGCATCCCTCTCTCTCTATCCTTCTCCTCGTGCCTCATTTGCTTCTGACACACACATGCACGTATACCAATCGATCTCCCAACATATACCTAGATCGACTTTAACTACCTCCCCCCATCGATCGACGTACCTCACAAGTTATGTCTCTCCTTTCTCTAACAAAGGGCGATTGATCTTCCTTTGTAGTTACGTCCGCTTACCATAGTCACATCGTCCCCCCTCATCATTCATGCATGCCTCCTGACCCATCTCTCACAAGCATGTGCACAGACAACAAGCAGCCATCTCCTCTCTTATTGATATTGCGGGCGTGCCCTCCGTTTGTCTAGCAAGCCTATCCCACCATTTGTTAGAAGCAACTCCACTACCACCCCCTCCAACACTCTAGCTCTGTCTCTCTCCCAACCTTATTCCTCTCATGCACATATGCATGGATGCCGATCGATCTCCCTTAATAAATGAGGCAGATCGATCTCCTTAATACATGAGGTAGGCCTCTCTCCTCCTCCACACATATACCATCCATTGTACCTCTATAGTTAATTGGGCCTCCCTCTCCCCCCACCACACACCGATAGTCGAGCGCTGCTGGTAGGTATCCATGCCACAGAGACAAACTGCACATGTCCCATCTCATGTTCCAGTAGGCCAACCACTCTATATCTTTGACATGGGCACACACAAATTCGATGACACTCTTTATCGATCGCGCGCGCGCGCACACACACACATCATCCCTCTCTTCGATTCTATGGACACCTCAAGATGCATTTGTATGAGTAGTTTATCTTGTGAGAGAAAAGGTTGAATGAGGGAAGGCCTTATTTGCGAACATGGATAGACATGTGGGTATATTTTTGCAAAATTGCCATAGTTTCTTTCCTATCCGTTAGATATAAATCCGACGGCCTATATTGTAGGATGGCACGCACACCATCATCACCAACTCTGTTTTCTACTCCCTTCATCCGAAAATACTTGTCATCAAAATGGATAAAAAGAGATGTATCTAAAACTAAAATACGTCTAGATACATTTCCTTTTATCCATTTTGATGACAAGTATTTTCGGACGGAGGGAGTATTTGTCTTTTTAGAGATTTCAAGAAGTGACTATGACCGGACCTTACCAACATACTCAAAAAAGTAGTCCATAATTTTGATGTTACCCTCTTTTCTTGGCTGTGCAGTGCCATCTGGATACCTCATAAATAAATAAAGTACTACATGATACTAATATATGATACATGGCACAGGAGTACTAAGTATTATTAATACAGTTTTGCTAGAACTCATCTAGATGAGATATAATTTGGTCTCATTCATCTTTTATAGCCATTGGATATGATGCTATATAAGATGCATGTGTGCTGACGTGGGTTGTATTTGTTCTTGTGCAATGAACTGACCACTACATGTCATGTTTGATAGTCTCAAGTCATTAAAAGCATACAAGCCCCACATCTCTTCTTGGTTGATTCCTCTATTTATGTCAAAAAATAAGAAACAACGTGAGAGTTAATGCACCACGCCTATGTGTTTACTATTTGGTTTTCGTAAGATGACTTAATACTCACCTAGACGGAGGGAGTATTCGATTTGACAGCGGGCGGCGCAGTTCCCGATACGGCTTTAATGCAGACGAGGGAGGGAGTAGCAATTCCCAATATGTTGAACGGCCAATGCATCCTCCTTCAATTAATGCATGAGGGAAGTAATGGGAGGAGGTCCGGGAAAAGAGCCTGCATGATGTGAATGCAACGCAGTTTGCCCTCATTGCCCTCATATAAAGGCGCCCCTCCATTCCAATGCATCTACCACATCGTACGCACCTAAGCATTTGCCTAAGCACCTACACTAAGCGCAAAAGAGCTCACTCCAGACCCATGGCGGCGATGCGCGTGAGCGGCCAGCGGCTGCGCCAGATGGTCCATGACGCCGGCCTGCGGCATGGCGTCGAGGATCGTCTCCAGACGGTGTTGGAGACCGGCTGGTGGATGGCCGCCTTCGACGCCAACTACGACTCTCAGTTGGACCAGATGATCGTTGCCACCAGCAACAAGTTCACCGTCCTCAAGAAGCTCGCGGACGACATCGCCGTACTCCTCCAGCCCGCGCGCCCGGGCTCCTCATTGCCTGCCACCCTAATTGGCCTCCATGGTCGAAACCTCTTTCAAGCACTGGTGGCCCTACGACTGCCCGCCGACGCCATGAAGAATGTCCACCTGGAGGTCGCGCTCGCCGCGAGGCGCCTCGCCCTGCAAGAATTCATCGACCTACACATCCACATGTACGAGGAAATCGTGTACATAGGTATCTACAAGGCCAGTGAGGACGCTATGACGTTGGCCTTCCTCAACCGGTTGGAAGCCTTGGATGCCTTTGCTGAGAAGCACCTCGACCTCGCCACAAAAGCCGCCGCTCCTTAGCCGTCGGTCGGTGGCCCTACGCACTAAGTTGAGGAGGAGGAGGTCGTACGTTCGTGGACCCATCTTTCTTCTTGCCTTCTGTAACCACCACTGCGATCGCATCATCGTGGCCTTAATTCTTATTGTGTTGTTGCATTCTCATTCTAGTCAATACCGACATGTGCGACCCCTTTGCTTAATTATATGCATCACTGTAACTAGTACTCCATCCGTCAATTTATAAGTTGTGCTTACCTTTTCCATCAACTTCGTGCAACGTGCGGGCATCTTGCTAGAAACACTAGAATATGTCTATATAATCTGTATGTGATAGTCCATTTGAAATCTCAAAAAAGACAAATATTTAGGTACGAAGGGAGTAATATATTAGGAGTATATCAAAACAATAGTGATTTCTTTCAAGTTTGTGAACAAATACTACTATTCTACTACTTTGGATCCATCGCAATGCACGGGCACATTGCTGGTAAAAGGAAAAGGCCTGCTGCATTCGCGTCGCACCCCCACACGCCCGGGAATCAAGAGTACAACACGGCTCATCCAGCACGACACATAGCTTAGGGAAGGTGTGTTGCCTAGCATTTTCACTTTCATGTGGGACCGCCGTTGAGCAAACCGACACCTTGCCCGCCGCCGGGTTGGAAAACAGAAACGAGGGGAAGATCTAGCTGTAGCATAGAAGCCAAGAAATTTGGTGTCAGACGGGGCTCATTGATAGAGTAGGAGCATTCCGTACTAGTACTACTCCTACTAGTACCAAGTTTGTACTCCTAATACTATATTACTAGTACTACCACTATACAACTAGTAGGTACGTGCATGACACAACATCGTAGGAACAAAAAATGGGAAGATCTTGTTTTGGGTGATTTATCTTTTTTTCAATCAACGTAGTATGAATAATATGATGCGGGGGGCACCCATGAAGCTTATGTGGCTTGGTTGCATGGCTACGGAAGGTTAGAGAAAAATAAATAGATAATGTGTTTAGAGTGCACTCCACTAAATAGATATATATATATATATATATATATATATATATATATATATACTTTGGATCCATTGCAACGGACCGGCACATCTATATCTATACCCCTATATAGTGTGTGAAAAACTTTGAAAGTTGGTCGTTGGATGAAGCCAATCCGACGGTACAAAGATGGCAAATCCGAGCACTACTGGCCGTTGGATATCATCCACCAGATTCTGCCACATGTATAATCTAGAAGACTCCATGGTTGAACTTAATTCATGACTAACTTTGCCACAACTAAGCTTAGGCAAAGTTATTGGTTCTTCAAAACTAGAGAAACAAGTTGGCAAGCCTAAGGGAATCTTGCCACATTTTTTGTGTGTATGTCATGTGGGGCCTTAGTGTGGCTTGCCTAAGGTGTAGCTTGAACCAAACACTCACCTAAGTTAATCAAACTTGCCTAACCTTACATTCCACCAGATTTTGCCACATGTTAGAATCCAGAAAGCTCCACATGTAGAAGCATAATGCACAAACCACCAGAATCTCATGCGTGCAATGCACGTGTACCTTACTAGTACTAGTTGGTAGTAGTAAGAAACAAATTCCAGTTTTGGCACGAGCTCGTACTGTGGGAGCACCACAAGGCCTGCCGTAGGAGTTACATTTCCCTCTCGGGGCCCACAGGACCGAACTTTAGTGGCTTAGTGCCCGGCCTATGAGTCAATGACATGCGGACCTTAAATGTGGCTGGCCCACATGTCATTCTCATGGTGGTGGCGTGGTTCGCGATTCACTCGTTCGAGATGAACCGGCCGGTGGTGGCATGGCCATGGCGAGGGTGCCACACCTGGGCGTCGGGGCGTTACGAGGCGTAGATGGCCACACCGGTGGGTACTACCTGTAGTACTCCCTCCGGTCCTTTTTACTCTAGATATTAGCTTTGTCCGAAGTCAATCTCATCCAACTTTGACCAAGTTTATATAAAAAATTATAGACATTCACATAACAACACCAATATCATTAGATTCATCTTGGAATATATTTTCATATTATATTTAGTAGATATTATAGATGCTAATAATTTCTAATATAAATTTGGTGAAACTTAGCAAAGTTTGACTTTCGGCAAATCCAATGTGCAGAGTAAAAAGGACCGGAGGGAGTACATAAGTACTCCATCTGAGGATTGATGCCTGGGACGAAATGTGTCACAGACGCTGGATGAAAGTTCGATGGTGCGGGAGTACGGATCGAAGCACAACAGCGGAGCAGGAAAACCGCGTCCAATCGGGTGTGTCTGTGGTAGAAAGTTGATGGTCGCCGCAGTTCAGCTGGCCCGCATGTCATGCACACAAAGGCAGAGGAGCGGTGGGGCCGAGAGGGATGAGGGGCACGTCGGGGGGATGAGGATCCCCTGACGCGAACAATCCTACCATTCTGTCACTGACATGTGGGACCCATAAGATAAGTGTGGGTCCCACCTGTCAGCGAAGGAAAGGCAGGGCAAGGCAGTGATAGCCACGTCAAAGGATCCATGTCGACATCGGGGGACGTCATGGCGTGGGTTGGAGCGGCGTCGTGGGAATCGCGTGTGGGTGTGGCAGTGGTAGAAACAAGAAACGTGATGGTCGCCATGGTTCAACTTCCATGGACAAGCTATCATGTCTGCTGACACATGTATATCAAAACTAGAGTGTTTATATTTCAAGCACGTGAATAAGTATTATTCTACTACTTTGGATCCATTGCAACGCACGGGCCAGCACATTGGTAGTAGTAGTGTCCATCTCTATCTCTAGAGGCCTTCCCTCGTTCATCCTTTTCTCTCACAAGATAAACTACTCATACAAATGCATCTTGATGTTCCATGGAACGCACGAGGATGTTTCCTTGGGGGTCTCTCCAGCGCGGCGTGGCCGTAGTTGCAAGTTGATGCCCCTTGAGATGCCGACGTTGAGGGGTACTCGGATTTCCTCCGATGAGCAGGTAAGATGAGTTTTATCATGTAGTAAATGCATTCTAAAGACTACTTCCGTGTCCATTTCCTAATTCTCCCCTTGCCCACTGTTTCACAGGTTAGGCTCGGTGCGAGTGGAGATTGGCTTGCACATGTACAGGAGGGTACCAACATCAATTTGCACAACATTTACAACGGTGACACCGTTCCCATAGAACCTTTGTCCAACATTGGGATCAGCCATGCAATGGGCCACCACATGAATTGGTACGATGGAACCACAATGAGATTGAATAAGATAGCATGAACCTTGCACATGGCGGTCAAAGGCGGACCATGCTGTCTACGGCCGATTTGTTTCCGTACGAGTAGGAAGACGTTGTGCTCCTTTCTAACTGCATCTTCGCGGTGACAAACCAGGGGACTTATTTTGTATGGGACACATCCTGACACATCCTACGATATACTCCCTCTCTCCCAGTTTATTTGTTTTGAATCTTTTCATTTTATAAGTTTCAAATTCAAATTTAGAGCTCCCCATCACATGTTGAGATTACAATGTCCATTAAATCGTTGCGTGCATGTATAGTAAAGAAAAAAAATCTCGAGTTTGGCACGAGTTCATGCTGCGGGAGCACCACAAGCCCTGGTGCAGGAGTTACATTTCCCTCTCAGGGCCGTCAGGACTGAGCTTTAGCGCCTTACTACACCTACCTTTGAGTCAATAACATGTGGACCCGATAGGTGACTGGTTCACATGTAATGCTCCCGTAGGCAGAGGGGCAGTGGGGCCAAGAGGGGTGAGCCGCAGGTCGGGGATGTGTGGTTTCATGGGTTCGAGCGGCGTCATGGGAATCACGGGTGGCTGTGGTAGAAACTTGATGCTCACCGCATTTTAGGTGGCCCACATGTCATGCACACAAGTTGTCATGTCTACGGACACATGCACTGCATACCGATCACTGGAAGGAGTAGCAGAGAAAGCTATATATGCGGATAAATAGTTCCTTATAGTCAAGCGGACCCACGCTACTACTCTGTTCCAAAGACATGCACACCATCGAAATAGTCCATCTATATCAATATACACCGAAAGGGAATAGTTTTTTTACAAGAGAGGAAATAGTTCATCCATCCATAATGCCCTCCTGCTGGTGCAGCCTTTTCTTCTTCTTCTTCTTCTTCTTCTTCTTCTTCTTCTTCTTCTTCTTCTTCTTCTTCTTCTTCTTCTTCTTCTTCTTCTTCTTCTTCTTCTTCTTCTTCTTCTTCTCTACGGGAGACGGCTTCGCAACAAACTCTTTGGACCTTGCAGCTATCTCGAAACTCACACGGGCATCGAGGGCAGCATATTTTATCCGCTCGTACGTCAAGGGATAATTCTCCCATCCAGACGACCTTAATGCCACCGTCTCGTCACCCTTCTGAAGATTTGTACCGAGCACAACATTTTCTACGTCGAATAGGGATGGTGTCTGTTTATCACAATCTTCTACAGGAATTTTGATTCTGGTTTGTAGGTCAGCGATGCTTTTCAAATCAAGGTTATATAGCTCCAGCTTCTGTTTGTCCCCTTCGATGGCTGCCCCACAGAAGTATACGTCCTCCTGAGACAAGAAATTGTGAAGCTCACATGGTATGGAGGGCGAGTGTATGATATGGTACACCAAAACATCATCTTCGTGGCACAGCTGAAGGACGGCGGCGCGCTGGATCTTCCCAGGGGCACGCTCCATGTACTCTGCGTCGAGACCGATGACCCTCACCTCTACTTTTTCGAGGGAGTTGGATACATTGTTGATCCACTACCAAAGAACCCTTGGGTGGACGGTGACGATGGCAACTATGTGCATCGAGCCTTCGACGAGGACATGTTGGACGCTAAAAACCTGCATCTCGATCTCTTCCGCCATTTGGAACCACTGGAACGGAGGGCTATGGTTTGGAGAATTAGGATTAGATGGCTAGTCTAACTGAAGTAGTAGATGATTATTTAAAGAGGTTAAAATAATGTGAACGCAGTGGGGTTTGGATGCAAATGAAGACGAAGGGGAGGTGAAGAAGCCGAGGAGAATCGGTTACTGATGGAGAAGTAAATGGGAGAAGTGGCGTGCAGGCAGTTGATTAGACGGCTAGGTAGACTAAACGAAAAGGCTATGCGGGTAGACTGATGAGTCGTACCTGTTCGTGTACGTGCCCATCCTTCCTGATAGGTGGGACCTATGCAAACAGATAAAAAATGTGTCGTAGTTTTTTTTGAGCGCGTGAGTGGGAGACACAACATTCTCCATTTTTATTTTCACTTTTCACTTTTACATGTAGATTTTGACCCCAAAAAACACATGGTCTTTTTAACACTTTTCAGTTTGCATTATCCTGTATATAGAACATGGATATCTGAATAATTTAAATATTCTGAATAATTCAATAATTGACAGAGGCATAACAATTGAAATGTAGCTTCAAATGTCAAAAATTAGTGTCCTGGATACAGAACATGGATCAGTTTTCAGTTTGCGTAACACTTTTTAGTTTGCATTATCCTTCTCTGAATAATTCAAATTTCCTGGATACAGAACATGGATAACACTGTATATTTAGTGTAGAATCTTTTTAGTACTTTGAATTTTGGCCACTACTTCTGCTTTTTAGTAACCTTTCTGAATTTTGTCCACTACTACACTAAGTTCAAGTGAGTAACTATAGTAACTTCAAGTGAGTAACTCCATTTCTAATTTTTTTTACATAAAACTAACCATGATATTTGTTCTTCTGTTCTAGTCATAATTACAATCTGATTGCTGAACCCTTAATCATTCTCATAATGTTTACATGATGCACAATTATACTACCGTCAAAACTACTCCATACACACACTGTCGAAACTAACAAGATGGTGGTGGAGGTGGGAATAAATGTTCAGTATTGGTGCATTTTCTGTGCTTACAAAATTCAGATTGAATTTCACTACCAAAAGAAAAGAAGTGGATATTAAATGTTGATTTCCACTTACTTCACCTGTGTGTAACTCTTTTGGTGCATTTTCTGCAGAACCTATGTGTAGCTGCAGCATACAGGCCAGTTCATCAACTGCTCGAAGAAGAAAAGAAGGTGGCATTTCCTTGCCTTTAGCATACAAGCGAGTTCACTTAATGTCCTCTGGTGCTATATTTCTGAGAACATCCAAGTTTTTACTTATCACTTTGCTAGCATTCACAAGTCTATTGAAGCGTGCATGTCTTTGTGAATCTTGCTGTCTACTCCAAGTAGATGGTGTGTAGCCTGGCAAAAGATATTAGTACTTGGTGCATTCTAAGTTTAAAACCACTCTAGATTTACAAGTGTTTACTGAAGATGACAAGTGTTTATTCAGTTCTAAATTTGAAGTAACTAGTAGACGAACAATATTCATCTTTTTCTGTATATGAAGAAGAATAAACCTAGCTAATTCAAATAATTCCAATTTTAGGGACATGTTTTTATCAACTCTTAGTTAAGGGGTTGTGGCAGTTTTCAGTTTTCAGTTTTGCGCTGCTTGAATTGATTCTACGGGAATATTTAGGGAAGAGTCATGGCTATGCTTAGCTCTTTGTAAAATGAATGACCGAAATTGGACAATTGGAAACTTTAGGTATGTTTGCAATTGGACAAATGGTGTATAAATCCAAATAAAGCAAGTAAATTCAAATGATTCAATTAAATCCAAATAAACATGGTTGACCTTCATTTTGCATAAACCTGGTTCAGTATTACAAAGTAATTGACAACAAATTGACCTGGTTGGAATTCATACAGCAACAATAACAGTTATCTGAACTTCTTTTGCGTGCATTTATCACTCCAGAAAACTTTCAGTAACAAGTGAGCAGCCTCTGCATTTTCTCAGTTAACTTTTGAGTGCATTTATCACTTGTTGGAGTATGCTACAGCTTCTGCAAATCACAAACTCCTTTAGTTTACATCTCAGTTCTAGCAAACACTACAATTTCAGTAAAGGAGTCATAACTGAATTACAGGCACTGTAGCATTTTCAGTTAACTGTAGCAAGAAAAACTTCCAAAAACTAGCAGATCTCCAAGAATGCCAAGAGTATTACTCAATGAATTTGATGGCATCAACCTAAATTTTCACTATAATCTGTCCATCATTTAGCAGCAGTGTACAACCTTTGTCCTGGATTATTTCTCTAGCTTTGTATCCCCTGTCTGAATTTTCTCTGCCAGTACTGAGAACAACAAATTCAGACTCACATCAACAAATTGAACAACAGCAGTAGCAGAGGCGGGCGGGGCAGACTCACCAGCACAGGCGGGAGTGGCATCAGAGGCGAGGCAGGGGAAAAGGCAAAAGCAGCATCAGAGGTCCACGACGCCGGCGTCGTCCACCAGTAGCAGCATGAGAGACGGGAGTGGCCGGAATTTTCCACGGCACCGGCGGCCGAAGAGGACGAAATGGGAGGCGCGGGTGGGCGGCGAAGGTGGGCGAACGTGGGCGGCGACCTTCAACGGAGCCGGCGGCGTAGCTCGAGGAGGGCGCCGGCGCAGGTCGCCTTCACGGCGGGCGGTGCAGGTGGTAAGCCACGACACATGTGCAAGCGGGCGGCGGCGTTGTTGTTGGTCGTGGGCTGGGCCACGGTTCTGGTGTTGGTCGCCGAGCAGATCCAGGCGGGTGGCGGGGCAGGTGGGTAGCCGGCGATGGCTGCAAGGTGCGGGCGATGGGGGAGGAGGAAGGAAGGAGATGGACTTCTTTGTGACGTGTTTAAAATTCTGTGGTTTTTTTTGCAAAAAAACAAGTACACTGCCCTGCGGACAACTTTTCCCGAACGGAGGGAGTACTAGTTAAATCCGAGCTATGGTTGTGAAGCATTGATATGCCAGTACATTTGATTGTGACCTGTTCTAATTTTGTACCTGAACTTTTTTTAGAAAGGGGTGTATGTCAACTTAATGTGCTAGCAGAACTTATTATGTTGTGTGTCTGTTTTCTTTGCACAACATTCAAGATATTTCCCCGTCATTGATAAAGATGATGAACCGTTATGTACAACTTCGTTGGTTTCAACATAGCCCTTCCCATAGCGATCCACTGCTTCCATCCTGATTGTGCCGCCTGCATGAAATTTTTGTATGCAAGTTAAGTGTGCTATGATGTTCTATATGATTGTGTCAACTATATAAGTTTTTACTGAGCATCAGCAATGCATATAGCTGAAAGATGTAATTATGAGCACTGGGTCTCTCTCTCTATCTCTCTCTCTCATACACACACGCACGCACACGCGCAAATGCACCAGTGGGACCCGTTGAATTATTTATTTGCTCGTGACAGCTTTTAATTAGGTTCCACTGTAATCTAACTTTTTTCTTAAGTTATTAGTTGAGCTCAGTGACTTCAAAAAGTTGTACAGAAGCCTTGTTTGGGCCTTTCTAGCGTCGCTGAATGTGGCTGAGTAACAATGTTAGGTTGTACTGTACTACACAAGCCTTTTTTCAATATCAGCAATGCAACTGGGCCGACAGTTGTACATAATATCCAGGTCAACCTGTTATTCTCCGCCCGCTGGGCTGCAAACTTTCCTATGAGGTATGCATTAGGCTTAACAAGAAAATGGACTTTAAGAAATAATAAATGGGATGTAATTATAATAACTGGACAGTTACTATGCACCAAACACGTAATTAGTTTGAAAAACATATTATTTTTGGAATTTGAAAATTTTAATTTCATTACTTGTTGCGCGCGCTATATTTCATTGGATTTTAACATAATACAACTTTATTTTGAAATTATATTTGACCTGACTAGAAATTTCGGATAAAAATATTTCGGATCCCATCAAAATGTGGGAATTTTTTTTGAATTCTGTTTTGAGCGGTTGTTTGAAATTATTAATCGTTGTCCTAGCTAGAAGTTGGGCTGTACTTTTAACAAACTGTAAATGGGCTGTAGTAAATTCCATTAGAATTAAAAAAAGGGCTGTACATTCTTACAAATCACAAATGGGCTATATGTTCTCTGCCAAATCCGAGCTGTGGGCCTACTAAGTTGACGCGTACCAAGGGCTTTGTCAACTTAGTCAATATAAACGATTCTAGCTGCAGTGATCGTACGATGTCCATCCAACGGCCATAGTGCTTCTTCAAGCTCTGGTCTTCTTGCTCCAGCCGCCCAAAGCAGCGCCATTCGTGTCGCGTGCTCCTGCCTCCCGTGTCCGTCTGTGATGCCGCGGAGGCCTCACCGCCCCGTACTACTCCCACCGCTGGCCAGGCCATCCCTCTACTCACCCACACCGCAGCCAAACCAGTGAACCCTCGTACTCCTCTCCGCACGGGCTTCCACTGCCGCGTCTTCCCAGACTCCGCGTCATCCCCTTCCTAGGCCTTGCCGTCGTCTAGACCACCGCCTTGGTGCTCTCAGTGCGGCATGGTTAATGTTGTCAACGACCGACTTCCATCAGAAGAGTAATGTACGTGGAGAGGCTGACAGCTGGGTCCAGGCGACCGCAAGGAAGTGGCTCCTTATTACGTGCAAAATAATTATTCCTCCACCTGACAGCAGGGACCCACCGGACGGGCCACCTAATTTCGCGAAAAAAACGTTTCCCCCCTGACTCCTGGGACCCACCGGACGGGCCATTGTATTTCGTGAAAAAATGTTCACCCCGCTGTCAGCTCGGACCAACCAGAAGTGCCTCCTTATTACGCACAAAAAATGAATAATCCCCCTGCTAGCTGGGACCCACCATGGTGGGAGGCTGACTTGTGGGCCTACTAAGTTGACTGGGATGGGGGCCTTTGTCAACTTTAGTCAATATGAACGATTCTAGCTCCAGTGACCGTACGATGTCCATCCAACGGCCGTAGTGCTTCTTCAACCTCTGGTCTTCTTGCTCCAGCCGCCCAAACCAGCGCCGGTCGTGCCTCGTGCTCCTGCCTCCCGTAGCCGGCTACGATGCGGCGAAGGCCTCACCGCCCCCTACTACTCCCACCGCTGGCCAGGCCATCCCTCTACTCACCCACACCTCCTGTTATTCTGCGGCGACGGCAACCTCACACCGCAGCGAACCAGTGAACCCTCGTACTCCTCTACACATGGGCATGCACTGCCGCATCTTCCCCGGCTCCGCTCGTCCCCTTCCTAGGCCTCGCCATCGTCCACCGCCCTGGTGCTCTTGGCGTGGCGTGGTCAACGTGGTCAAGGAATGGCTTCCATCGGACGTGGACTGTATGTGGAGAGGCTGATAGCTGGGTCCGCGGCCGCAGCAAGGAAGTGCCTCCTTATTACGTGCAAAATAATTATTCCTCCACCTGACAGCGGGGACCCACCGGACGGGCCACCGTATTTCACGAAAAAACATTTACCCCTGACTGCTGGGACCCACCAGCTACATCTTCGCACGCAAGGAAGTGCGTCCGGGCAAAAAAATGATTCGCTCCCCTGACTGCTGGGACCCACCAGCTACATCATCGCACGCAAGGAAGTGCTTCACAGTCGGGACCCACCTGGTCGAAGCGTACGTAGCGTTGTCATTCTGGTCACGAACGTGTACGTTCATATATACTGGTGGATGTAGAGGCGCGCACGTGTCGTAGTAGAGGCGCGTACATGTCGTAGTAGAGGCGCGCATGTAGCATGTACACGTACGTACATCGGCTAGTGTGCAAGAAAGAAAATATGGCCATGCATGTGTACATACGGGCGGGGTCTCAAACGCCTACTCACGCATACGTACGGCCAGGGCTCGTGTACATGTCTGGGTCAGAACGGAGAAACAACGTCGTCGTCGTGTTCATGGGGAGGCAACAGAATGCATCGTGTTCATGGGGAGGCAACAGAATGCATCGTGTTCATCGGGACGCAACGGAACGCCTGGGAGCCAACCGGCTGGGTCGGAACGGAATGCGTGGTTGTGTTCATCGGGAGGGCTTGGACGGAACAGGCGATGGAAATGAGGCCTGGCGTACCGCACAACGGAGGAAACGAACCTCCTACGTTCGGAACGAGGTCCTGTTGATCGGGAGGGGTCTTGCGTACCGCAAAACGGAGGAAACGGACCTCCTACGGTCGAAACAGGGGTCCTATTGATCGGGAGGGGTGTGGCGTACCGCAAAATGGAGGAAACGGACCTCCTACGGTCGAAACGGGGTCCTGTTGATCGGGAGGGGTGTGGCGTACTGCAAAATGGACGAAGCAGACCTCCTACGGTCGAAATGGGGGTCCTGTTCATCGGGAGGGGTGTGGCGTACCGCAAAACGTGACTCCACATGATACTGTTCATCTCCACCGTCGACCTCCTCCAGCCTCCATGGGCTACCGTCGACCTCCTCCAGCCTCGACGGGCTCCTGTTCATCCAGCCTCCACCGCGCGCTACTCCACCGGCTACTGTTCGACCACCCCTCCACGAGCACCCCTCCACCGTCTACTGTTCATCCAGCCCTCCACACCACGGGGTCCTATTCAACCAACCCTCCATGGGCACTCCTCCATCATCTACTGTTCATCTAGCCCTCCACCACACCACGGGGTCTTGTTCATCCAGAGGCAACGCCACCGCTCACTGTTCATCCAAACCCCCCGCAACACTCACTATTCATCCTAGAGGCAGCATCGATCGGCTTCAGTTAGCAGCAGTAGCGAAGGAATCGCTCGATCGGGTTCATCCATCGATCAATCGCTCAGGTTCAGTAACGCGTAGCCTGCAGTGCAATCGCTCGGGTTCAGTTAGAGCCCAACGCCTCGCTCGGGTTCAGTTAGAGCCAACACCTCGCACACACGCGCGTACGTGTACGAGAGAAATGCGCATTGCTCGGCCCCCGACCTCCCACCGTAACCGGGGACTCCCCGAAATTTTCCTCCCCCTCGCTTCTACCATGGTATTTTCCGTCATGGACGGCCCAAAGAATGTCATGCAGCTGCGTGATACGTCTCCAACGTATCTATGATTTTTGATTGCTCCATGCTATATTATCTACTATTTTGGACTATATTGGGCTTTATTTTCCACTTTTATATTATTTTTGGGACTAACCTATTAACCGGAGGCCCAGCCTAGAATTGTTGTTTTTGCCTATTTCAGTGTTTCAGATAAACGGAATATCAAACGGAGTCCAAACGGAATAAAGTCTTCGGTAACATGATTTTCTCACCGAACATGATCCAGGAGACTTGGACCCTACTGCAAGGGATCAAAGAGGTGGTCACGAGGGTGGGGGGCGCCCCCCTAGGGCGCGCCCCTGCCTTGTGGGCCCCTCGGTGCTCCACCGATGTACTCCTTCCTCCTATATATACACACGTACCCCCAAACGATCAGAACAGGAGCCAAAAACCTAATTCCACCGCCGCAACTTTCTGTATCCACGAGATCTCATCTTGGGGCCTGTTCCGAAGCTCCGCCGAAAGAGGGCCGTCATCATGGAGGGCTTCTACATCATCCTAGCCCCTCCGATGAAGTGTGAGTAGTTTACCTCAGACCTTCGGGTCCATAGTTAGTAGCTAGATGGCTTCTTCTCTCTCTTTGAATCTCAATACAAAGTTCTCCCCCTCTCTTGTGGAGATCTCTTCAATGTAATCTTCTTTTTGCGGTGTGTTTGTTGAGACCGATGAATTGTGGGTTTATGATCAAGTCTATCTATGAATAATATTTGAATCTTCTCCGAATTCTTTTATGCATGATTGGTTATCTTTGCAAGTCTCTTCGAATTATCCGTTTGGTTTGGCCAACTAGATTGGTAGTTCTTGCCATGGGAGAAGTGCTTAGCTTTGGGTTCGATCTTGCGGTGTCCTTACCCAGTGATAGAAGGGGCAGCAAGGCACGTATTGTATCGTTGCTATCAAGGATAACAAGATGGGGTTTATTTCATATTGCATGAATTTATCTCTCTACATCATGCCATCTTGCTTAAGGCGTTACTCTGTTTTTAACTTAATACTCTAGATGCATGCTGGATAGCGGTCGATGAGTGGAGTAATAGTAGTAGATGTAGAATCATTTCGATCTACTTGTCACGGACGTGATGCCTATATACATGATCATGCCTAGATATTCTCATAATTATGCTCAATTCTATCAATTTCTCAACAGTAATTTGTTCACCCACCGTAGAATACTTATGCTCTTGAGAGAAGCCACTAGTGAAACCTATGGCCCCCGGGTCTATTCTCATCATATCAATCTCCATCACTTTTATATTGTTTTGCTATTTACTTTGCTTTTACTTTTTACTTTGCATCTTTATATCAAAAATACCAAAAATATTCTATCTATCAGATCTCACTCTCGTAAGTGACCATGAAGGCCTTGACAACCCCTAATCGCGTTGGTTGCGAGTAGCTATCGCTTTGTGCAGGTACGAGGGACTTGAGTGTGGGATCCTACTGGATTGATACCTTGGTTCTCAAAAACTGAGGGAAATACTTACGCTACTCTGCTGCATCATCCCTTCCTCTTCGGGGAAAACCAACGCAAGCTCAGGATGTAGCAAGAAGGATTTCTGGCGCCGTTGCCGGGGAGTCTACGCAAAAAGTCAGTATACCAAGTACCCATCACAATCCCTATCTCTCGCATTACATTATTTTCCATTTGCCTCTCGTCTTCTTCTCCCCCCAATTCACCCTTGCCGTTTTATTCGCCCTCTCTCTCTCTATCCTCCCTCTCTGTTTGCCTCTTTTGTCCGCTTGCTTTTTGTTTGCCCGTGTGTTAGATTGCTTGTTTGTCGCGATGGCTCAAGATACTACCAAATTGTGTGACTTCACCAATACCAATAATAATGATTTCCTTAGCACTCCGATTGCTCCTCTTACCGATGCTGAATCTTGTGAAATTAATACTGCTTTGTTGAATCTTGTTATTAAAAATCAATTCACCGGCCTTCCTAGTGAAGATGCCGCTACTCATGTGAATAGCTTCGTTGATTTATGTGATATGCAAAAGAAAAAATATGTCAATAATGATGTCGTTAAATTGAAGCTATTTCCTTTTTCGCTTAGAGATCGTGCTGAAGCTTGGTTTTCGTCTTTGCCTAATAATAGTATTGATTCATGGAACAAATGCAAAGATGCTTTTATCTCTAAGTATTTTCCTCCCGCTAAGATCATCTCTCTTAGAAACGATATAATGAACTTTAAACAACTTGATCATGAACATGTTGCACAAGCTTGGGAGAGAATGAAATTAATGATATGTAATTGCCCTACTCATGGTTTGAATTTGTGGATGATTATACAAAAAATTTATGCCGGATTGAATTTTGCTTCTAGAAATCTTCTAGATTCGGCCGCGGGAGGCACCTTTATGGAAATCACTTTAGGAGATGCTACTAAACTCCTAGATAATATTATGGTTAATTATTCTCAATGGCATACTGAAAGAACTTCTAACAAAAAAGTGCATGCGATAGAAGAAATTAATGAGTTGAGTGGAAAGATGGATGAACTTATGAAATTATTTGCTACCAAGAGTGTTTCTTCTGATCCTAATGATATGCCTTTGTCTACTTTGATTGATAATAATAATGAATCTATGGATGTGAATTTTGTTGGTAGGAATAATTTTGGTAACAACACTTATAGAGGGAATTTTAATCCTAGGCCATATCCTAGTAATCCTTCTAATAATTATGGGAATTCCTACAACAACTCTTATGGAAATTATAATAAGATGCCCTCTGATTTGGAATCTAATATTAAATAATTTATTTCTTCGCAAAAGAATTTTAATGCTATGATTGAAGAAAAATTGCTTAAGATTGATGATTTGGCTAGGAACGTTGATAGAATTGCTCTTGATGTTGATGCTTTGAAACTTAGATCTATTCCACCTAAGCATGATATTAATGAGTCTCTAAAATCCATGAGAATTTCAATTGATGAGTGTAAGGAAAGAACTGCTAGGATGCGTGCTTCCAAAGACCCCTTTATTAAAGCGTGTTCTTCCCATTCCTATGAAAGTCAAGATGAAGATCTAAAAGTTATTGATGTGTCTCCAATTAAATCTTTATTTTGCAATATGAATCTTGATGAAACTGAATATGATCTTCCTTTACCTAGAAGGCATTCTAAAAATTCGGAGTGTTTAGATCTTAATGATGAAATTGATGAAAGTGGGATTGAAAGAAATAAACATTTAGATGTTGCTAAGCCCACTATATTGGATTTCAAGGAATTTAATTATGAAAATTGAGCTTTGATTGATTGTATTTCCTTGTTGCAATATGTGCTAATTTCTCCACATGCTTATAGTCGAAATAAAGCCTTCACCGAACATATTGTTGATGCCTTGATGCAATCTTATGAAGAAAAACTTGAGTTGAAAGTTTCTATCCATAGAAAACTCTATGATGAGTGGGAACCAACTATTAAAATTAAAATTAAATATCATGAGTTTTATGCTTTGTGTGATTTGGGTGCTAGTGTCTCTACTATTCCCAAGACTTTGTGTGATTTACTAGATTTCCGTAATTTTGATGATTGCTCTCTAAACTTGCATCTTGCGGATTCCACTATTAAGAAACCTATGGGAAGAATTAATGATGTTCTTATTGTTGCAAATAGGAATTATGTGCCCGTAGATTTTATTGTTCTTGATATAGATTGCAATCCTTCTTGCCCTATTATTCTTGGTAGACCTTTCCTTAGAACGGTTGGTGCAATTATTGATATGAAGGAAGGGAATATTAGATTTCAATTTCCATTAAAAAAGGGCATGGAACACTTTCCAAGAAAGAAAATAAAATTACCATATGAAACTATCATGAGAGACACTTATGGATTGCCTACCAAAGATGGCAATACCTAGATCTATCCTTGCTTGTTATGCCTAGCTAGGGGCGTTAAACGATAGCGCTTGTTGGGAGGCAACACAATTTTATTTTTTATTCCTTGATTTTTTATCCTGTTTAGTAATAAATAAATTATTTAGCCTCTGTTTTGGTTGTGTTTTTTGTGTTTAATTAGTGTTTGTGCCAAGTAGAACCGTTGGGAAGACTTGGGGAAAGACTTGTTGAACTTGCTGTAAAAAACAGAAACTTTAGTGCTCACGAGAACTGCTGTAATTTTTATTTGAGGGGTGATATTTAGTTAATTCTTTTTTCAGATGATTAATAGATAAATTCTTCACGTCCAGAAATTTATTTTATAATTTTTGGGGCTCCAGATCTTGCGCTAGCTACAGATTACTACAGACTGTTCTATTTTTGACAGATTCTGTTTTTCGTGTGTTGTTTGCTTATTTTGATGAATCTATGGCTAGTAAAATAGTTTATAATCCATAGAGAAGTTGTAATACAGTAGGTTTAACAACAATATAAATAAATAATGAGTTCATTACAGTACCTTGAAGTGGTCTTTTGTTTTCTTTCGCTAACGGAGCTCACAAGTTTTCTATTTTGAGTTTTGTGTTGTGAAGTTTTCAAGTTTTGGGTGAATTCTTTTGATGGATCCTGGAACAAGGAGTGGAAAGAGCATAAGCTTGGGGATGCTCATGGCACCCCCAAGATAATCCAAGGACACCAAAAAGTCAAAGCTTGGGGATGCCCCGGAAGGCATCCCCTCTTTCGTCCACTTCCGTCGGTAATTTACTTGGAGCTATATTTTTATTCACCAACATGATATGTGTTTTGCTTGGAGCGTCTTGTATTATTTGTGTCTTTGTTTGTTAGTATGCCACAATCATCCTTGCTGTACACACCTTTTGAGAGAGCCATATATGAATTAAAATTTGATAGAATACTCTATGTGCTTCACTTATATCTTTTGAGATAAGTGGTTTTGCTCTATGTGCTTCACTTATATCTTTTGAGCTAGATAATTTTGCTCTATGTGCTTCACTTATATCTTTTGAGCTAGATAATTTTGCTCTATGTGCTTCACTTAGATCCTTTAGAGCACGGTGGTGGATTCGTTTTAAAGAAACTATTGATCTCTCATGCTTCACTTAAATTAATTTGAGAGTCTCTTAATAGCATGGTAATTTGCCTAATAATAATATGCTTGGTATTCAAGATTTGTGAAACTTTCTTTTGCGTGTGTTGAATACTAAGAAAAGATTGAAGCATGATAATTATTTTGAGATATGGAGGTGATAATATTAAAGTCATGCTAGTTGAGTAGCTGTGAATTTAAAGAATACTTGTGTTGAAGTTTGTGATTCCCGTAGCATGCACGTATGGTGAATCGTTATGTGATGAAGTCGGAGCATGATTTATTTATTGATTGTCTTCCTTATGAGTGGTGGTCGGGGACGAGCGATGGTCTTTTCCTACCAATCTATCCCCCTAGGAGCATGCGTGTAATACTTTGCTTTGATAACTTCTAAATTTTTGCAATAAGTATATGAGTTCTTTATGACTAATGTTGAGTCCATGGATTATACGCACTCCCACCCTTCCACCCTTGCTAGCCTCTCTAATACCGTGCAACTTTCGCCGGTATCATACACCTACCATATACCTTCCTCAAAACAGCCACCATACCTACCTATTATGGCATTTCCATAGCCATTCCGAGATATATTGCCATGCAACTTTCCACCATCTAGTTCATCATGACACATCCATCATTGTCATATTGCTTAGCATGATCATGTAGTTGACATAGTATTTGTGGCAAAGCCACTGTTCATAATTCTTTTATAATTGTCACTCGTGATTCATTGCATATCCCGGTACACCGCTGGAGGCATTCATATAGAGTCATACTTTGTTTTAGTATCGAGTTGTAATCATTGAGTTGTAAATAAATAGAAGTGTGATGATCATCATTCAATAGAGCATTGTCCCAAAAAAATCAAGGCCAAAAAAAGGC
Source organism: Triticum monococcum (assembly GCA_034509565.1). Classification (NCBI taxonomy): domain Eukaryota; kingdom Viridiplantae; phylum Streptophyta; class Magnoliopsida; order Poales; family Poaceae; genus Triticum; species Triticum monococcum. The sequence goes on from CM067842.1 coordinate 695,564,594, forward strand.
CCAAAGAAAATAAATAAAAAAGGGGGCAATGCTATTATCCTTTTTTCCACACTTGTGCTTCAAAGTAGCACCATGATATAGCAAGTCTCATATATTGTGATTCAAAGTAGCACCATGATCTTCATTTAGAGAGTCTCATATGTTGTCACTTTCATATACTAGTGGGAATTTTACGTTATAGAACTTGGCTTGTATATTCCAATGATGGGCTTCCTGAAATTGCCCTATGTCTTCGTGAGCAAGCAAGTTGGATGCACACCCACTAGTTTCTTTTGTTGAGCTTTCATACATTTATAGCTTTGATGCATCCGTTGCATGGCAATCCCTAATCACTCATATTGATATCTATTGATGGGCATCTCCATAGCCCGTTGATACGCCTAGTCGATGTGAGACTATCTTCTCCTTTTTGTCTTCTCCACAACCACCATTCTATTCCACCTATAGTGCTATATCCAAGGCTCACGCTCATGTATTGCGGGAAGATTGAAAAAGTTTTGAAAAAGTTAGAGTATGAAACAATTGCTTGGCTTCTCATCGGGGTTGTGCATGATTTAAATACTTTGTGTGGGGAAGATGGAGCATAGCCAGACTATATGATTTTGTAGGGATAACTTTCTTTGGCCATGTTATTTTGAGAAGACATAATTGCTTTGTTAGTATGCTTGAAGTATTATTATTTTCTATGTCAATATAAACTTTTATCTTGAATCTTTCTAATCTGAATATTCATACCACAATTAAGAAGATTTGCATTGAAATTATGCGAAGTAGCACTCCGCATCAAAAATTCTCTTTTTATCATTTACCTACTCGAGGACGAGCAGGTATTAAGCTTGGGGATGCCTGATACGTCTCCAATGTATCTATAATTTTTGATTGCTCCATGCTATATTATCTACTGTTTTGGACTATATTGGGCTTTATTTTCCACTTTTATATTAATTTTGGGACTAACCTATTAACCGGAGGCCCAGCCCAGAATTGCTGTTTTTTTTGCCTATTTCAGTGTTTCGGATAAACGGAATATCAAACAAAGTCCAAACAGAATAAAATCTTCGAGAACGTGATTTTCTCACCAAACGTGATCCAGGACACTTGGACCCTACTGCAAGGGATCAAAGAGGTGGTCACGAGGGTGCCCCCCCTAGGGCGCACCCCCTGCCTCATGGGCCCCTCGGTGCTCCACCGACGTACTCCATCCTCCTATATATACACACGTACACCCAAACGATCAGAACAGGAGCCAAAAACCTAATTCCACTGCCGCAACTTTCTGTATCCACGAGATCCCATCATGGGGCCTGTTCCGGAGCTCCGCTGGAAGATGGCCGTCATCATGGAGGGCTTCTACATCATCCTAGCCCCTCCAATGAAGTGTGAGTAGTTTACCTCAGACCTTCGGGTCCATAGTTAGTAGCTAGATGGCTTCTTCTCTCTCTTTGAATCTCAATACAAAGTTCTCCCCCTCTCTTGTGGAGATCTATTCGATGTAATCTGCTTTTTGCGGTGTGTTTATTGAGATCGATGAATTGTGGCTTTATGATCAAGTCTATCTATGAATAATATCTGAATCTTCTCTTAATTCTTTTATGCATGATTGGTTATCTTTGCAAGTCTCTTCGAATTATCCATTTGGTTTGGCCAACTAGATTGGTAGTTCTTGCCATCGGAGAAGTGCTTAGCTTTGGGTTCGATCTTGCGGTGTCCTTACCCAGTGATAGAAGGGGCAGCAAGGCACGTATTGTATCGTTGCCATCGAGGATAAGAAGATGGGGTTTATTTCATATTGCATGAATTTATCTCTCTACATCATGTCATCTTGCTTAAGGCGTTACTCTGTTTTTAACTTAATACTCTAGATGCATGCTGGATAGCGGTCGATGAGTGGAGTAATAGTAGTAGATGCAGAGTCGTTTCGATCTACTTGTCACAGACGTGATGCCTATATACATGATCATGCCTAGATATTCTCATAATTATGCTCAATTCTATCAATTGCTCAACAGTAATTTGTTCACCCACGTAGAATACTTATGCTCTTGAGAGAAGCCACTAGTGAAACCTATGGCCCCTGGGTCTATTCTCATCATATCAATCTCCATCACTTTTATATTGTTTTGTTTTTTACTTTGCTTTTACTTTTTACTTTGCATCTTTATATCAAAAATACCAAAAGTATTCTATCTATCAGATCTCACTCTCGTAAGTGACCGTGAAGGGCTTGACAACCCCTATGTCGGGGGTTGCTGATCCCTTGCACACCTATGGGGATCGGCGGACCGAGCCCCTTTTGGTTCGGCAGGGGGCGGTGGATGCGCAAAGAGCAGATCGAGGCGAACGCACGAGCGAGACGATCGGTTTACCCAGGTTCGGGCCGCACGGATGCGTAAAACCCTACTCCTGCTTTGGTGGTTGTATTTAGTTCTTGCTCGGGAGCGATGAGTGCTACAGTACACTCAAGCAGCTGGCGAGACCGAGCGTGAGAATGGCTGTCCCCCCCCACACTGTTGCGCTTGGGCCTCCTTTTATATGTCTAAGGGGTCACCGACAGTTGGCAACAGAGGTGGGGGTAAAACTGTAAAAGAGGTGGTAGTTGGGTGTCACCGCTTGCTACAGTTGCATCATACCTAACCCTGACGGCAGGGGACAAAGGCATTAAATGCCCGTCTGTGTCGCTTAGACGGGGCGGAAAGGGACCGTCAGGGGCGCCACCGTTTGCCACGATGGCTCCTTGTCAGCGCCTGCTTGCCACCGCATGCCCCTGGCTGCACAGCCACCCGCCACGTACGCCAGGAACGGTCCCAGGGCGACACATTGGTGGGTGAGCTGGAGCGTGGGCTGCGGAGTAGTAGCTTGCCGCGGCAAGCGCCTTGCCGCGGGTGTTGCCTTGTCGCGTCCAGGAGCTTGTCGCTCACCGGGTCTTGTCGGGGCGCACAGTGCACCGCAGCGAGCTCCTTGAGATGCTTCAGTTGGTCTTCCCAGCAAGCTCCTCTCGCAGGGGTCTCGTCTCCTTCCCGGCAAGCTCCTCTTGCCGGGGTCTTGTCTCCTTCCCGGCAAGCTCCTCTTGCCGGGGTCTTGTCTCCTTCCTGGCAAGCTCCTCTTGCCGGGGCCTTGTTTTGCTCTTGGATACTTGTTCTTGAATGGCTCCTAAAGGAACCATGGAGGGTCTTGGCGGTCGCCCGGCAAGCCTTGCCGCGGGTCGCTGCGACTGCCCGTGCACAAGTTCGGGATACTAAGGTACCCCTACTTTAGTACACCGACAGGAGCCCCTGGGCCTGGGCCATACACGGTGCCGAGCGATGTTGGGCCAGGCCCAAAACAGTGCACGGGCACGCGCGGCCTAGGGCACGCCATAACTCATTCCGCACCCACCGCGCCCTCCCCAAACGGCACGCGTCGGACGCGGCGCCGTGCGTGACGTGGGCGGCGTGCGCGGGGCTGCTCCTCCACGCGCCTGCGTCACGTCGCGGTAAAAGGGGACGGTTCGCGGGCGTGGAGGCGTGGTGGGCGGAATCGTGGGTAGTTGTTTATTCGTGACGGCGAAACGTCCCCCCCCTCTTTATAAGCAGAAGAAACAGGGGTACGGCGCCATCTGCCCGTTGCTGCTTCCAATCTCAAAACCTCCGCCGCTCCCCGTCTTCTCAGAGCAACAAGAGAGCCGCGCCCTGCTCCCCCCCCCATTACCACCGGCACCACCTCCACCGTCGGCCTCCTCCACCACCTTCGCCATGGCTCCGAAGGGCGACAAGGGGAAGGCAGTGAAGTCGACCAAGGCGCAGCGGCTCGCGGTGATGCGGAAGGAGCGAGCCATCTTCCCCCCTAAGCTCGGCGCGAAGGCGTTGCGGGAGCGGTATTACCTGTTCTGGTCGGCGGAGACGCGAGCTCACCCGCGGACCAAGGTGCTTCCGGCTGCAGCCCACGAGACGGCTCCGAACGGGTACCCTTTCTTTGCCGTGTTCTTCTACTGCGGGCTCTGCCCGCCCTTTTCCGAGTTCTTCTGTGATATTATGAACACATATGGCTTCTACCTCCTCGACTTCACCCCCAACGCCGTCCTTACCACGGCAGTTTTCGCACACCTTTGCGAAAACTTTGTCGGAGTCCACCCTAGTGTAGCTCTCTTCCGCCATTTCTTTATCCCTCGGGTAGAGAGAGAGGAGAGACTCTGTCCGGAGGAATCGCCTGGGTCTCAAGAGCCGGCAAGAAGGAATCTTATCTAGAGGGGGAGTTCCGCGGCAAGTGGGAGGAGTGGAGAGCAGACTGGTGCTGGATTGTCGAGGAGAGCCCGCAGCCATTCACCGTCCGGCGTCAAGCAGCAGCGGTGCGCGGCAGTGACTGGAGCGACGTGGCCGTGGAGGACGGCAGGCTGCAGATTGCCATCACCAGGATCCAGCGCCTTAGGCTTGCCGGACTCACTGTAGGGGCCGTCGGCGCAGACTTTCTTCGTCGCCGCATCGCTCCCCTGCAGGAACGGGGGAGGCCTGCTTGGGAGTTCAAGAACGCGGCAGACGTCATGAGGCTGCGCCCAGGCCTCAACTACAATTTCACCATGCTTGAGCTCAACGGAGTACTACAGGAGCTCTTCATATATGATTCGGATCATCCCGAAGTCTTCAGAGTGCCGCAGGGCGTCGTCCCTTTGTGCAACAATTCTGCGCTCGATCGCATCCGGGCGATGATGCCGTTGTGCGACTCGCACGGAATCGAGCCAACTTGGCAAGAGCCCGCAGACGAGGTCGTGCAGCAGTTCTTCGACGACTTGGTGGAAGTGCCAATCCGCGCTAACGAGAAGGACGGCCTCACCCGCGACACCACCGAGGCGGAACTGGCGTGCATCGCCAGCAGGTTGGAAGAGGCAGCAGCAGCTGCAGCGGCAGGCGAATTTGGGTTTACTCTGGAGGAAGCGGCGGCAGAAGAGGCAAAAACCCGTGCCGAGCGAGAGGAGTTCCTCGGCAAGAAAAGCTCGCCTGGCAAGAAGAACTTGCCGGCAAGGAAGACCTTGCCGGGAGCAGCGCCGAGCCGAGCGAGCCTGTCGGGGATGCGAGCGACTCGCTGGAGATCGACTCTTCCTCCACTTCGTCTTTCGACAGCCCGCCGCCGGCTGCGCCTCCGTCTCCACCAAGAAGGCGTCTCCGTAAGGCCGGGGATGTAGCAAGGCGGCAGGCGGATCAACAGTCGTCGCGTCGCACGACGCGCTCCACCGCGGCAAGCACCGCCGCCGCGGGAGCGCCCCATGCTGCCGCCGCAACCGGAGCGGGATCTTCCCGGGCTGCCGCCTCTGCTCCCGCCAAGCGACCAAGGGAGCCTACCCCTCCTCCTTCCCGCGTCAGACGCAGGCCGGACTTTGACTTCTCCGCGTTTAGCTCCGACGAGGAAGAGGAAGAGGAGTAAGTTCTTCTTATTGTACTTGCAATTCTTCAATCCTTGCTGCTTTGTCTTGTATCTCACTTGTCTTTCTCTAAATCCGTTCCTTTTCAGGACTCTGGCCCAGAGAGCGGCAAAGAGAGCCAAGGTGCCGGTGATCGTCATCGAGGACGAACCCACTGCATCAACAGGGGACGTGCCTGAGACGAACCCGTCGGACCCGGCGGCTGATCTTCAGAGCAGCCCCCAACGTAAGCGTCTTGTTTACTTCCCGCTGTTGGGCGCGCACGAAGATCCTTGCTGTGCTAATACTTGTTTGTTGACTTGTGCAGGAGCAGAGCAGCATCACCAGGAGGGCCTGGAGACCGCTCCCAAAGCGCCAAGGGAGAGTCCTCCGGCGGGGGAGAGGTCTCCGGCAAGGGAGGAGCCCCCGGCGAGGGAGGAGACTCCGGTAAGGGAGGAGCCCCCGGCACGGCAAGGATCTCCGGCAAGGGACCGCGCCAGTGATCCCCCGGCGACGGAGACCTCAGCGGCAGGCCCTGGCACAGGTAACTTCCTTGCTTCCAAACTCCCCTTGGCTTCTTCGGCTTCTTGATCTTCCTCTTGGATTTTGCTCGAATTTTGCTTGAATCTTCTCCCCTCTTTCGATCATCAGATCCATCTGCTGCAGAGCCGATGGAAACGGAGGCCGCCGCCGAGGAAGCAGCCGGCGCCGGCGAGGAGGCCGCCAGGGCTGCCGCCGCGGAGGCGGGCGGGGAGTCTGGCAGTCGTACTGACGACCCGGAGGCCACAGGAGCGCCAGGCGCTGCTCCGACCACCGACTCCTCCGCCGCTGCCGCTACGGCAGGCTCCAAAGAGCCCCAGCCTGGCATCTACCTAAAGGCTAGCGAGAACATCTTCATCAGCCTCCCCTGGGCGTCAAGCTCCAGGGCGCCGATCGAGGGGGAGATGCTGGACGGAGAGGTGCTTGCCACTGCCGGGCTGAAGCTGGTTGACGCGCCAAGCAGCAGCAGCGGTGATCCTGAAGAGGAGCGCCTGCTGCGGAAGCTAGTGGCGCTCTACCGCACCCGGCAGGCCAAGCTGGAGTCCCGCGAAGCCTCATGGCGAAGGCTGGCGTTGATATCGAGAAGCACGCAGAAGAGCTCCGGAGCGCCAATCAGGAAGCTCTCCGCTCCTTGGCAAAGGAGCGGGAGCAACTTGCCGAAGTGCAGCAGGCCTTCCTCCTTGAGAAGGCCGACGTCGAAGAGCGCCAACGGCTTGCCGCGGAGAAGCTGTCTTCGCAGGAGGGCGACTTGACGCAGCGGAAGGTCAACCTCGACAGCCACGAGGAGGAACTTGCCGCGCGCGCGGGCGGTTGGCGGAGCCGTCAAGCAGGCCGAAGACGCCGCCAGCTGCCGAGGCTGCGAAGGCTGAGCTGGAGCTGAAGGTGACGCAGCTGGAGGCGGACCTCAAGGCGAGCAGCGACGAGCTTGCCGCGCTCAAGCTCGAGCGTGAGAGGGACGCCAACAGCTATTCGGAGCTGCAGGCCCTTTTCGCCGAGAAGGGCAAGGAACTGGACGCCGCCAAGAACTCCAACACCGATCTCGAAGTGAAGCTGGCGGCCCTGACCAGATCTCTGGACGGCGCCAAGGAGCAGGAGACGGCCCTGAAGGAGGAGGTCAGGGCCGGCAAGGTGCTGCTGGCGAAGGCCGCCGCCGCCGAGAAGACTTTGTCGGAGGATGTGGAGCACTGGACGGAGGGACTGGTGGACGTCGCCGCGGATGTCGATAAGGAGCTGGCGCAGTTGGGGATGGTGGATCTCGCGTACTCCTCCGATGAAAACCTCCAACCCAGCGCCAAGCTTACTCTGTTCTTCAAAGGCGTGGCGACGGCGCTCCAGCGACTCCGAGAGCAGTTCCCAAAACAGCTTGCTGATGAAGGTGGCCTTCCGCAACCCAGGCCTCCGCCTCAACAACGTCCTCTGAAGCCTGCCGCCAGATGCTGATCTGGAGGAGCTCAAGGCCCTTGTCGCACCTATCGTGGACAAGGTGAGCAGAATCAGGAGGGTCAAAGGCGACCGTGTAGACTAGGCCATTTATCTTCTTCTTTCCTTGTCGCTGTCAATCATGTTATGAAAAATAGTCTGTTAGAGCTGCGACAAGTTATTTTGTAATATACTTCTATCTTGGGTAGTAATTGCCATGTTATTTCCTTTACTTGCTCTCTCCCCTTGTATGTTTTTACCCTACGCTTTTAGGGAACTTGCCGGTGCGGGCACCTTTGCCGCGAGCGCAGAGTGCGGAACATCAGCAGCGGAACTTCAGCAGCCTGCCGGCGGTGCTGCAACCGATAGGAAACCTTGTCGCGGAGCTAGGCGCAGCTTACTTAAGTTGCTGAGCGGACTCGAAACAACAGTAAGGGCGCAACTAGCTACGAGTTGGTTCCCTGCCGGCGGTGCCGTAGCCGGCAAGAAACCTTTTCGCAGAGCTAGTCGCAGCTCACTTAAGTTGTTGAGCGGACTCGAAACAACAGTAAGGGCGCGACTAGATACGAGTTGGTTCCTCCGCGCACAGGTTTTCCATACAAGGGACGATCGCAAGAAGGAAGATAACTCTATAAATTTAATTGCTATGTTATTTCCTTTACTTGACTCCTTCCTTTGTATGTTTTTACCCTGCGCATATAGGGAACTTGCCAGCGCGGGCACGCTTGCTGCGAGTGCTGAGTGCGGAACGTCAGTGATCTGCGGGCGGTGCTGCGGCCGACAAGAAACCTTGTCGCGGAGCTAGTTGCAGCTCATTTAAGTTGTTGAGCGGACTCGAAACAACAGTAAGGGCGCAACTAGCTACGAGTCGGCTCCTCCGCGCCCAGGTTTCCCATACAAAGCACGGGCGTTCAAGGAAAATAACTTAAAAATCTAAAGGAAATTTGATTGCTCAAACTTTGGCACTTATCTTTCTCTGTTGTTTGCTTTCCCGGTAAGGCAGAACCTTCTTGAGCGCCGGCCGGTCCACACATTACCTCCTCCTTCCCCCCCTGCAAGCTTGTGCGCGAGGGACCCTTGCTTTCCTTAATGGAAAAGAGAGAAGAGAAGATAAAGTTATGGAGCCTTGTGGCTCATTTTTTTTTTGCTTACCGGGGGTATGTGCTGAGCACATAATCTTTATGCATGGGGTCTGCGCCCGGCTTTGTACAAAGGATTACATGCAACAACGGCAAGACTTGTACAAATGGGTGGTTGCCGGATAGGGTCCGACAACCGCGCCTCACGGGCAAAGCTTGCGAAGATGCGCAATATTCCAGGAGTTGCTCACTGGTACGCCATCTTCGGTCCCAAGGCGGACAGCGCCAAGCCTAGCGACTCGCTTCACCCGGTAAGGGCCTTCCCACTTCGGCGTCAACTTGTCGGAAATCTTGGCGGACTGATCACGCCAAAGAAACAAGGTCGCCTTCCTCGAAACTTCGGGCGTTAACTTTGCGGCTATGGTAGCGGCGCAAAGCTTGCTGGTAGCGAGCGGCTCGCACAGCAGCCTGAAGACGATCTTCCTCAAGGAGCAGCGCATCATCTTGCCGCAGCTGCTCTTGCTCAAGCTCATCATAAGCGAGCACTCGAGGTGACCCGTATACGAGTTCCGTGGGGATAACTGCCTCCGCTGCATAGATTGGAGCGAAGGGTGTGGCGGGCGGCGGCGGCGAACGGTGCAAGGAGCGAGATATGCTCGGACTTCTAACTGCGTTAGAAGGAGCAGTACCTCATCCAAGCGACCATGTCACGCTCGTGTCGGCATGTTGGCGTGCATGCTGGCCTTGAGCGCTTCGGGACCCGCCAGCTTGATCTTGGCCCAGCAGACGTATGGTACCGTGGGTACCATGACGCTGCTGGTCCCGCGCCTCCTGGGACAGGCGCGGTGCGTGTACAGACGCCGAGGTCTTGGAGTGCGCACGGTCGTTGTGGGAGGCGACCGCGCCGCCGGCATGCGGCGCAACCTGGTCCTTAGACCTGGCAGCGCCATGGGTCTCCCCGTCGGCGCCTGCTCTTCCGCCTGCGTCTACCCCACCAGCCGTGCGCCCCAGCGATGGTGGGTTCGGCGCGGACGGAGCAGCTGCCTCCGAAATCTTCTTCTTCGGCGGCATGTTGATGAAGACGATGAAGATTCGGCTCGTGCGAACGCCGGATCAGGTTCGCACAACCTCGACGCACCCCCTACCTGGCGCGCCAAAGATGTCGGGGGTTGCTGATCCCTCACACACCTATGGGGATCGGCGGACCGAGCCCCTTTTGGTTCGGCAGGGGGCGGTGGATGCACAAAGAGCAGATCGAGGCGAACGCACGAGCGAGACGATCGGTTTACCTAGGTTCGGGCCGCATGGATGCGTAAAACCCTACTCCTGCTTTGGTGGTTGTATTGAGTTCTTGCTCGGGAGCGATGAGTGCTACAGTACACTCAAGCAGCTGGCGAGACCGAGCGTGAGAATGGTTGTCCCCCCCCCCACACACACTGTTGCGCTTGGGCCTCCTTTTATATGTCTAAGGGGTCACCGACAGGTGGCAACAGAGGTGGGGGTAAAACTGTAAAAGAGGTGGTAGTTGGGTGTCACTGCTTGCTACAGTTGCATCATACCTAACCCTGACGGCAGGGGACAAAGGCATTAAATGCCCGTCTGTGTCGCTTAGATAGGGCGGAAAGGGACCGTCAGGGGCGCCACCATTTGCCACGATGGCTCCTTGTCAGCGCCTGCTTGCCACCGCATGCCCCTGGCTGCACAGCCTCCCACAACGTACGCCAGGAATGGTCCCAGGGCGACATGTTGGTGGGTGAGCTGGAGCGTGGGCTGCGGAGTAGTAGCTTGCCGCGGCAAGCGCCTTGCCGCGGGCGTTGCCTTGTCGCGTCCGGGAGCTTGTCGCTCACCGGGTCTTGTCGGGACGCGCAGTGCGCCGCAGCGAGCTCCTTGAGATGCTTCGGTTGGTCTTCCCGGCAAGCTCCTCTCGCCGAGGTCTCGCCTCCTTCCCGGCAAGCTCCTCTTGTCGGGGTCTTGTCTCCTTCCCGGCAAGCTCCTCTTGCCGGGGTCTTGTCTCCTTCCCGGCAAGCTCCTCTTGCCAGGGCCTTGTTTTGCTCTTGGATACTTTGTTCTTGAATGGCTCCTAAAGGAACCATGGAGGGTCTTGGCGGTCGCCCGGCAAGCCTTGCCGCGGGTCGCTGCGACTGCCCGTGCACAAGTTCGGGATACTAAGGTACCCCTACTTTAGTACACTGACACACTAATCACGTTGGTTGCGAGTAGCTATCGCTTTGTGCAGGTACGAGGGACTTGAGCGTGGGCTCCTACTGGATTGATACCTTGGTTCTCAAAAACTAAGGGAAATACTTACGCTACTCTGCTGCATCATCCCTTCCTCTTCGGGGAAAACCAACGCAAGCTCAAGACAAAGCACTGCGTCTCCGGCCCGCCCAGGACGAAAAGCCCATTTTCTGTCATGATTTTTTGTCATAGAAGTAGGAGCCCACCACATCTATGATGATACCGGGTTTTGTCACAATTATCGTCATAGAAGTGTCATATGTATGACAGAAAAAAATTCGTTTGGCCCGAAATGTCACGGATGTGTCTTTTTTGTAGTGTTTAGCATTGCGAAGAGCTCAGGAATTGTCTTATCCATCCCTTGCATGTTATAGTTCATCACGAAGCTCTTGTAGCTTGGTGGCAGTGATTGAAGAATTCTGTCAATGACACTATCATCCGGAAGATTAACTCCCAGTTGAACCAAGTGATTGTTATACCCAGACATTTTGAGTATATGTTCACTAACAGAACTATTCTCCTCCATCTTGCGGCTATAGAACTTATTGGAGACTTCATATCTCTCAATCTGGGAATTTGCTTGAAATATTAACTTCAACTCCCGGAACATCTCATATGCTCCATGACGTTCAAAATGTCGTCGAAGTCCCGGTTCTAAGTCGTAAAGCATGGCACACTGAACTATCGAGTAGTCATCAGCTTTGCTCTGCCAGACGTTCATAACATCTGGAGTTGCTCCTGCAGCGGGTTTGGGACCTGGCGGTGCTTCCAGGATGTAATTCTTCTATGCAGCAATGAGGATAATCCTCAAGTTACGGACCCAGTCCGTGTAATTGCTACCATCATCTTTCAACTTTGCTTTCTAAAGGAACGCATTAAAATTCAACGGAACAACAGCACGGGCCATCTATCTACAACAACATAGACAAGCAAAATACAATCAGGTACTAAGTTCATGATAAATTAAAGTTAAATTAATCATATTTAAGAACTCCCACTTAGATAGACATCCCTATAATCATCTAAGTGATCGCGTGATCCAAATCAACTAAACCATGACCGATCATCACATGTCATGGAGTAGTTTTCAATGGTGAACATCACTATGTTGATCATATCTACTATATGATTCATGCTCGACCTTTCGGTCTCAGTGTTCCGAGGCCACATCTGCATATGCTAGGCTCATCAAATTTAACCCAAGTATTTCTGTGTGTGCAAAACTGGCTTGCACCCGTTGTATGTGAACGTAGACCTTATCACATCCGATCATCGCGTGGTGTCTCGGCACGACGAACTTTGGCAACGGTGCATACTCAGGGAGAACACTTATACCTTGAAATTTAGCGAGAGATCATATTATAATGCTACCGTCAATCAAGCAGAATAAGATGCATAAAGGATAAATATCACATTCAATCAATATAAGTGATATGATATGGCCATCATCATCTTGTGCCTTTGATCTCCATCTCCAAAGCATCGTCATGATCACCATCGTCCCCGGCGCGACACCTTGATCTCCATCGTAGCATCATTGTCGTCTCGCCAAATATTGCTTGTATGACTATCGCTACCGTTTAGTGATCAAGTAAAGTAATTACAGGGCGATTGCATTACATACAATAGAGCGACAACCATATTGCTCCTGCCAGTTGCCGATAACTCCGTTACAAAACATGATCAGCTCATACAATAAAATATAGCATCATGCCTTGACCATATCACATCTCAACATGCCCTGCAAAAACAAGTTAGACGTCCTCTACTTTGTTGTTGCAAGTTTTACGTGGCTGCTACGGGCTGAGCAAGAACCGTTCTTACCTAAGCATCACAAACCACAACGATATTTCGTGAAGTTAGTGTTGTTTTAACCTTCAACAAGGACCGGGCGTAGTCACACTCGGTTCAACTAAAGTTGGAGAAACTAACACCCGCCAGCCACCTATGTGCAAAGCATGTCGGTAGAACCAGTCTCGCGTAAGTGTACGTGTAATGTCGGTCCGGGACGCTTCATCCAACAATACCACCGAACCAAAGTATGACATGCTGGTAAGCAGTATGACTTGTATCGCCCACAACTCACTTGTGTTCTACTCGTGCATATAACATCTACGCATAAACCTGGCTCGGATGCCACTGTTGGGGAACGTACTAATTTCAAAAAAAATCATACGCACATGCAAGATCATGGGGACGCGGTTGATGTAGTCGTTATGAGAACGCGGAAGCGTTATGAGAACGCGGTTGATGTAGTCGTACATCTTCACAATCCGACCAATCCAAGTACCGAACGCACGGCACCTCCGAGTTCAGCACATGTTCAGCTCGATGACGTCCCACGAACTCCGATCCAGCAGAGCTTCACGGGAGAGTTGACGGTGTGATGACGGTGATGATGTTTCTACCGACGCAGGGCTTTGCGTAAGCACTGCTACGATATGATCGACGTGGATTATGGTGGAGGGGGCACCGCACACGGCTTGCAACAATCAGCTTGTGTGTCCTAGGGTGCCCCCTGCCCCCGTATATAAAGGAGCAAGGGGGAGGCCGACCGGCCCTTGCTGGGCACGCCAGGAGGAGGAGTCCTCCTCCTACTAGGAGTAGGACTCCCCTTTCCTACTCCTACTAGAAGGGGGGAGGAAGGAGGAGAGGGAGAATGAAGGGGCCCCCCTTCCCTAGTCCAATTCGTTCCAGAGGGGGAGGGGGCACGCGGCCTGCCCTGGCCGGCCCTCTCTCTCCACTAAGGCCCATATGGCCCATTACTTCTCCCGGGGGGTCCGGTTACCCCCCCCCCCCGGCACTTCCGGTATCCGAATATAGTCATCCAATATATCAATCTTTATGTCTTGACCATTTTGAGACTCCTCGTCATGGCTGTGATCACATCCGGGACTCCAAACTACCTTCGGTACATCAAATCACATAAACTCATACTACCGATCGTCAACGAACATTAAGCGCGCAGACCCTACTGGTTCGAGAACTATGTAGACATGACCGAGACACGTCTCCGGTCAATAACCAATAGCGGAACCTGGATGCTCATATTCGTTCCTACATATTCTACGAAGATCTTTATCGATCAAACCGCATAACAACATATGTTGTTCCCTTTGTCATCGGTATGTTACTTGCCCGAGATTTGATCGTCGGTATCTCAATACCTAGCTCAATCTCGTTACCGGCAAGTCTCTTTACTCGTTCTATAATGCATCATCCCGCAACTAACTCATTAGTTGCATTTCTTGCAAGGCTTATAGTGATGTGCATTACCGAGAGGGCCCAGAGATACCTCTCCGACAATCGGAGTGAAAAATCCTAATATCGATCTATGCCAACTCAACAAGTACCATTGGAGACACATGTAGAGCACCTTTATAATCACCTAGTTACGTTGTGATGTTTGGTAGCACACAAAGTGTTCCTCCGGTAATCGGGAGTTGCATAATTTCATAGTCATAGGAACATGTATAAGTCATGAAGAAAGCAATAGCAGTAAACTAAAATGATCAAGTGCTAAGCTAACGGAATGGGTCAAGTCAATCACATCATTCTCATAATGATGTGATCCCGTTTATCAAATGACAACTCATGTCTATGGTTAGGAAACATAACCATCTTTGATCAACGAGCTAGTCAAGTAGAGGCATACTAGTGACACTCTGTTTGTCTATGTATTCACACATGTATTATGTTTCTGGTTAATACAATTCTACCATGAATAATAAACATTTATCATGAAATAAGGAAATAATAATTTTATTATTGTCTCTAGGGCATATTTCCTTCAAGCAGAGCTTCACAGGAGAGTTCCATCAGCACGACGGCGTGAAGACAGTGATGATGTTGCTACTGACGCAGGGCTTCGCCTAAGCACCGCTACGATATGATCAAGGTGGATTATGGTGGAGGGGGGCACTGCACACGGCTTGGAACAATCAACTTGTGTGTCCTAGGGTGCCACCTGCCCCGTATATAAAGGACCAAGGGGGGAGGCCGGCCGACCCTTGCAGGGTGCGCCAGGAGGAGGAGTCCTCATCCTTGTAGGAGTAGGACTCCCCTTTCCTACTCCTACTAGGAGGGGGAAAGGAAGGAGGAGAGGGAGAATGAAAGGGGGGCGCCCTCCCCCTTCCCTAGTCCAATTCGGACCAGAGGGGGAGGGGCGCGCGGCCTGCCCTGGCCGGCCCTCTCTCTCTCCACTAAGGCCCATGTGACCCATTACTTCTCCCGGGGGGTTCCGGTAACCCTCCGGCACTCCGGTTTTCTCCGAAATCACCCGGAACACTTCCGGTATCCGAATATAGTCGTCCAATATATTAATCTTTATGTCCTGACCATTTCGAGACCCCTTGTCATGTCCGTGATCTCATCCGGGACTCTGAACTACCTTTGGTACATCAAATCACATAAACTCATAATACCAATCGTCACCGAACGTTAAGCGTGCAGGCCCTACGGGTTCGAGAACTATGTAGACATGACCGAGACACGTCTTCGGTCAATAACCAATAGAGGAACCTAGATGCTCATATTGCCTCCTACATATTCTATGAAGATCTTTATCGGTTAAACCACATAACAACATACATTGTCCCCTTTGTCATCGGTATGTTACTTGCCCAAGATTCGATCGTCGGTATCTCAATACCTAGTTCAATCACATTATTGGCAAGTCTCTTTACTCGTTCTGTAATGCATCATCCCGCAACTAACTCTTTAGTTGTATTTCTTGCAAGGCTTATAGTGATGTGCATTACCGAGAGGGCCCAGAGATACCTCTCCGACAATCTGAGTGACAAATCCTAATCTCGATCTATGCCAACTCAACAAGTACCATTGGAGACACCTGTAGAGCACCTTTATAATCACCCAGTTATATTGTGATGTTTGGTAGCACACAAAGTGTTCCTCCGATAATCGGGAGTTGCATAATTTCATAGTCATAGGAACATGTATAGGTCATGAAGAAAGCAATAACAGTAAACTAAAATGATCAAGTGCTAAGCTAACGGAATGGGTCAAGTCAATCACATCATTCTCCGAATGATGTGATCCCATTTATCAAATGACAACTCATGTAATGGTTAGGGAACATAACCATCTTTGATCAACGAGCTAGTCAAGTAGAGGCATAGTAGTGACACTCTGTTTGTCTATGTATTCGCACATGTATTATGTTTCCGGTTAATACAATTATAGCATGAATAATAATCATTTAGCATGAAATAAGGAAATAATTAATAACTTTATTATTGCCTCTAGGGCATATTTTCCTCACCAATCACACCAACGGGAATTGTTGGGTCTTTAAACAGGCCGGCAAAATCAACGCCAGACACAAGGGGAAAGGGCCGCCCAGCGACGATGATGACCAAGAGCCTCGTCAACCAAACACGAGGGGACAGAAACAATTTGCCCCCGAGGTAAAAACAGTGAACATGATATATGTCACACATATCCCTAAGAAGGAGCGCAAGCACACATTACGGGACGTCTACGCCATAGAGCGGTCGCCCCAAAATTCAACCCATGGTCGGCTTGTCCGATCACTTTCGATCAAAAGGACCACCCAACCAGTATCCGTCATGGAGGTTCGGCAGCTCTAGTCCTCGATCCAATCATCGACAGATTCCACCTCTCCACTACTAGGTAAAACCTTATACATAGAACTTTAGCAGTAGCGCTTGTTAAAAAAGGGCGCTAGTGCTAAATAGCAGTAGCGCGTGCAGTATAAACGCGCTACAGATACAAACGCAGCAGTAGCACGTCTAACTTTAAACGCGCTACTACTAAAGTTCTCACCACTAAGACGATAGGCTACACATAGTAGTAGCGTTCTTATAGAAACCGCGCTACCGCTAATTTTATTGTAGCAGTGCGTTTACGTAGAAAGGCGCTACTACTAACGAAAAGAAAATAAGTCAAAAAACAAATAGAAAAGTAAATGAAAATGAAAGAAATAGAAAAAGGAGAAATGAAAAAATGAAATGTAAAGAAAAATAAATTAGAAAGGAAAAAGGGAGAAAGGCTTAGCAGTAGCGCGTTTTGTGAAACGCGCTATAGCTAACTCAGTAACGCGCTACCGCTATGTTTGACTTAACCAGCAGT
This sequence comes from Triticum monococcum, assembly GCA_034509565.1. Taxonomy (NCBI): domain Eukaryota; kingdom Viridiplantae; phylum Streptophyta; class Magnoliopsida; order Poales; family Poaceae; genus Triticum; species Triticum monococcum. Next base: position 695,581,352 of record CM067842.1, read on the forward strand.
TTTCCCTCCCCCCGGCCACCACTTATCCCCCATATCCCTCGCCCCACTTCGTCGTCGTGTCCCCAATTCGCCGTCGCCCCACTATGCCGCTGTCTCCTACCGACGACGACGCCCCCGGAGCCACCAGAGCCTCGCGCCGTCGACGCCACCAGAGCCGCCCCCAATGCCACCAGAGCCGCGCGGCCTCATCAACGCCACCGGAGCCACCCTCGACGCCCCTGCCTTCCTCGCCGTCACCGGAGACGCCCCTGCCTCCCTCGCCACCACTACGTCCCTCACTACCACCGGAGCAATCTTATGTAAGCAGTCCTCCTCTCTCTCTCATGCATAGCACAAACATTGGACATACTAACTAGCTAGGTTAACTAGTTTAATTAGGTTAATTATCTAGGTTAGTGCAAAAATTTATTTAGGGCTTTGACAAAGAACTAGTTAGATTAACTAGTTTAATTAGGTTAAATATCTAGGTTAGTGCAAAAATTTAGTTAGGGCTTTGACAGAGAACTAGTTAGGTTAACTAGTTTAATTAGGTTAATTATCTATGTTAAGAAAAAAATTATTTAGGGCTTTGACAGAGAACTAGCTAGGTTAACTAGTTTAATTAGGTTAATTGTCTAGGTAAACTAGGTTAACAAGCTAGGTAAACTAATTAGCTAGGTTAAATAGCTAGGTTATTTAGGTTCGTTAGGTTAACAAGCTAGGTTAACTAGGTTCGCTAGGTTAGAGGAAAATTTTATTTTAGAGCATTAGGTCAGAATGGTTAGAGAAATGGAGTTCCTTTGCAATTTAATTGGGTTCTGTCCTAGGCAAAGAAGGGTTAGAGAAAATAATGTGTGTGTGTGTGTGCGCGCGCGAGAGAGAGAGGAATAGCTAGAACAGAATTTGGGTTCTTTCTTAGGCAAAGAAGTGTTTAGTAAGATCATTTTGCAAAGGTTTTTGATTTTTGAAAAGACCAGTATTTTTCTAGGAAAAGAATTTAGGCAAGTTTTATTTTAAAGATGATCCCTTCCTAGACTTTTATTGTTGATTATATCTTTTCATTGAAGTGGTCATGTTATATCTTTTCATTGAAGTGGTTCGATTGTGCCCAAGTAGCCTTTTGTTGTTTCCAGGGAATGAAGTTGAGTGGCCTATGTTTTGCCAGAATGTTGATTCATTTCCGTTTCGGCAAATTTCAGGTGCTCGATTTGTCCACTTTTTAGCAAAGGTCATGCCGAAATTTTCCATGAATTTTGGCATGACTTGTGCTACAAACTAGGACATATCGAGTGCCCGGGATTTGCCGCACCGGGAAGGAGTCAATGTTCCTGCAAAACATAGGACTTTTTATGTCATTATTCATTTTATTAGGTCCAGAATTAATTGACTAGATTTAATCGTAGGAAACATGGCTAGCAACGATGAAGGACAGGGTTCTGGTGATGAGCCTTGCCAACGATCAACGGATGTTCATGCTGGGCCCACCTGTCGCATCGGGGACTGATACCGACATGTAGACCGGCGATGAGACTGAGACTGGCGCCGAGACTAGCGGAGCTGGTCTAGAACCGAAATCAAAGAGGCCACGACGCCCAAACCAGCTCATGACTACTAGATTGGTGGTCACGGAGATGGACGACAGCACTTTTGAGCCAATAGCGCCCGAGGAAGCGCGATCGTGTTACGGCAATCAAATAGGCTGCATCGTACGGACAACCGCCACCATCAACGATGAGAAACTACAAAAGATAGATAATATGAGGCCGTCCCTCCTAAAGAAGTTGCACCAGATATTCTTGTTCCCAGGCCGGAATGAAAAGGATTATAAAGATCCAGATAAGGACCCGACAATGAAGAAGATAAACAAACACGCCATGTCCAAGTTTAGCGACGCGTTGGTCGCCTAGAAAACAAGGGTGAAACAGCCGATCGTCAACAAAAAGGAACCCTACTCCGATATTGTAAAGGATAATCCAACAATCACGGAAGAGCACTTTGAAATATTCAAGGTGGCTTGCGAGGCCGAAGCTGCCAAAAAAAGTCGAAGTACATGAAGGGGCTTCAACAGAGGAACAAGGGGTGCCACCACCTCGGAAGCCGTGGTTACGACGGGAGGAGGTCCATATGGGCCAAGGAGGACGCGGAACGCGAGAGTCTGGGCATCCCAGACCCCTTGGCGGACTTCACCGTCCCGCAGGAGCGTGACGTCCTCAGGGCACGACACCATTGGGACTCAGTCAAGAAGGTTTTCAATACGGACCTGGTCACGACAGAGTTCATGAGACTGCTGGTAATTTTAGTTTCTGATCAATTTGACTAGACATTAGTCATATTTGTAAACGATCATTGTTCCTTTTGCAGAGAGAGTAGCATAGGATTGCAGCCGAAAGCGACTCGCCGTCTGAGGCATTGGCGAGGCCTAGGTGGGACACTCCATTCAACTGGGTGTTGAACATATTGAAAGGACTCCGATGGAGACTCGACCATCATATGGACGCGTGCACGGTGTCGGAGACGGCGTCACATGGAAGAAGTACTGCCGTGAGACCATGGAGGAGAGAAAGGAAAGACGGAGGTTAACTGAAGAAAACATCGACAAGAAGGTTGAGATTGCGGTTGAGAAGAAATCATCTGAGATAGTCGCAACAGCGGTAGTTGCCACAAAACAGGTGGTTGCAAATATGTCTACTGTCTTGGTTCCGGCCATTTTCAATTGGAGCACGCAAAATCCAAAAAAAAATGCAGCGGACTTTCCCCTTGCCGACTTCTTCGGGAGCAGCTCGACTAGCATTGCACCAACACCTGCACCGGCTCCGGCACTGGACGTGCTCGGGCGGTGCTTCGTCTTTGTCTGAGCTCGATGCCCTCACGGTATCTGTCACACCGGCCCTCTTCAATAAATGTATAATCTCCTATTTTCGTTGCCTTTCAGATGTCTCACATTGCAGACATGTCTTTGCAGGACGACGTGACCCCGTGCACCATATTGTACAACATCGGTAACCAGAAGGTGGACGTGGGGAAGGTGACGATAATGAAGCCGAAGGAACCATTGTTCCACGGCCGGCCGATACCCCCGGACGTCTTCAAGGTTTCTATGGCCAGTGTCAAACCGGGCCACAAGAATTTGGCTCCTCCGGTACTAGGGGGGCGACGATGAGACCCCATGGCGGCTTGGTGATTGCAATGGCCGGGTCCTGTTGTGGCCAAAGAGCCTTCTTCATCTGGAGGCGGCCGGGAGCACACCCACGAGCACATAGTTAGGTATGAACATCAACACCCCACCTACCCAATTAGCGTCGGCTGTCGTGCTGGGTGATAGCGGACAGGGTAAGGAAGAGGCTCCATTAGTCGCTGGTGACGTCGCCATAGATGAGGACGACGATGACACTCAACAGTATCTCAATACTGGCTCCTACTCAGGGTTTGAGCATCATGAGATGGTGCCTGAATTGCCGCCTCCGGAGGCTGAACGTATTATAGATGACCTTCCGGTAGCAAAGAAGCCTAGGAAGAGATCGAGGAAAGGCAACAAAGCTGCTTCTATGATCCAGCCGCCTCAACAGCCTCGGGTTCAAGACCGTATAGATATCCCCAGTGCGGCAAAATGGCATATCCCCGATGAACCAATCCTACCTAAAGCAGTGCTGGGGGCCAGATTCGGCGATCTAAGGAGACTTCATGATGATGTGTTGCGGATAGAGAAAGGCCTCATCACCTCATAAAATCCAGGATACCCACTCTACGTGGTTTACATGCCGCATCAATTGTCGTACATCGACACATTCCCCTCAGAGATGTTCTTCCTTCGATTCGATTACATCTTCGACATGTTTCACTTGAAGAAGCTGGATTTTACGTTTGTCTGCCTTTATGCCTTGCACCTGAACTACCTCATAGGGGTTGATCCGATACCTCATATCTGTGTCGCTGACCCATACTTCATGCACGAGGGCTTCTTGGGAGTCTGCGTAAAGCACCGTGAATACGCGAGGGAATACATCGTCAATTTCATGCTCGCTAATAAGGACAAGGAGTCGATTCTCGTGCCTTATCATCCCTTGTAAGTCATCCGCGCAGATATCCTTCCTTCAATTTCAATCATGCATTTGCATGGTGGAGGCTAATTAATTTGAGGTGTACTTATTTTGCGCAACGGCGGGCGCGCCGTCCTCATCATCCTCTACCCCCGATACTCCCACACTCTTTACTTGGACTCGTCGAAGAACATTAACAAAAACGATTACACCCACATCAAGACTGTTCTCGACAGTGCTATGTTTTACTATGGCGCACGGGGTGGAGAGGTCAAGGACAAGAAGAAAAGGGATGGCAGGCCCGCCTTCGACCACAAGACCGACTTCTGCTGCATCCAGCAACCGAGTGGTTCTCTTAATGATGGATTCTATGTCCTACACCACATGCTGGAGTACAGACAGGATCACCAGAACCTTCGCATTACACCTAGATCCGGCGATGACCATATTCTGCAACGGGCAATGAACTTAGGAGATATCAAGGATCATCGACTTCAAGCTGAGTTATATCACATCCAGTGTGAACTTGCCCAAATCATCATGAAGGAGGTCGTCGAAAAAACAGGGATGTTCTATGAAGAAGTACAAATGTCGTGGGAAGACGTCCGAACACGCGTAGCCGCTCAACGTCTCGACCTGAAGCCTTTCACTAAGGTCGGTGACTATTGAAAGATCGTGGATGTTGCCTAGAGGGGGGGTGAATATGCGCTTTAAAAAATTACGGTTTAGGCTTGAACAAATGAGGAATAAACCTAGCGGTTAATTTGTCAAACACAAAACCTACAACAACTAGGCTCACCTATGTGCACCAACAACTTATACTAAGCAAGATAAACAACTAGGTGATAGCAAGATATATGACAAGAAACAATATGGCTATCACAAAGTAAAGGGCTCGGGTAAGAGATAGCCGAAGCACGCGGAGACCACGATGTATCCTAAAGTTCGCACCCTTGCGGATGCTAATCTACGTTTGGAGCAGTGTGGAGGCACAATGCTCCCCAAGAAGCCACTAGGGCCACCGTTGTCGGCGTTCTGGGAACGGGGGTCCCTAGACTTGCCTGCCTGCGGCCTGCGGCGTGGCTCAAATGGGGGCCCAACTTGGCCCATCTTCATCAGCACAAGACTCAAGACCCTCGCGAGGGGCCAAGCCTCGCGAGGCGGACGACACAGCGCATCCTCAGGCGCAGCCTCCTCAGGCTGGCTCGCGAGGAGACGAAGATGTCAAGGCAGGGTACCTCGCGAGGTGCCCATGACGCAAGCCATGATGACTCAGGATGCCAGGCGGGCGCCAGCGCGCGCAGCGTCCTTCTTTCCTCTTTGGTGCAAAGGGGGCAAGCACAGCCGCGGAGTACCGAGGCATTAGGCAAAGGTTGCCATATCGGTGCAACAAGACCAGGACCAGGAGGACTACGAGACGGAGGTCACCATGGAGCCCAGCACGGCGTCACCGCAGGGCCTTTCGCATGCGAAGACCAAATTTAGTCGGGATAAGTGTACTAGATGTTCCCCTTCAAATTAGCCCACCATTGTTGGCGCCCTTCCCTCTCAATATTTGGGAAGAGCCCCAGGGCCTTTGCCTATAAATAGGACCGGTCACCCACGTAGCAAGGGGTTCGATGGGTGGGGTCGGTTCGTTTGTTGGTCCGACTAGCAAGTAGAGAGAGAGAGTGAGAGAAAGGACCGAACTCCTCCCAGCAGTTCATCACCCCAGCCAAGAACAGCCCCTCACGAGGCTGTTCTTCCTTGTACTGTTCATCATCACCAGCCCCAGGAGGCAATCCATCCACCACACACTAGAGTAGGGTATTACACCACAATGGTGGCCTGAACCAGTATAAATCTTGTGTCTCTTGTGTGGTTCTTTTGGTAGTTTAGATCTTTGCGAGACGGGGAGGTAGAAGGCCAGATTTCTGCGCGCACCCCAGTGTTCGAACCTTAAGGGTCTGCCGGAACCCGAAATCCGACATTTGGCGCGCCAGGTAGGGGTGCGCCGGAATCTATCTTCCGCCGCTCCGCTCTCCTCGGACCGTCGCATCCATGTCTGACGCTCGTCAGGCCCGCGCCGAGCGCCGGGCCGCCATCGCTTCTTGCGTTGCCCAGACGGCCCCCGTCGGTGGGCGTCCTCATCGTTCCTCGTCGCCCGCTGTCAATGCCGCCACCGGCCCGGCGGGGGGCGAGCAGCAGGCATCGTCTCAGCACCCGTCCGTGCGGCAAGACGGCCTCACCGCTACTCCATCACTCACCCCAGCCGGCTCTTTGTCCCGCGCGCTCCGCGCACCCTTGGAGGCTCGGGCTGTGCTCATCACAGCAAACGAGCTCCTGCGCTACCGCCCCGTCGACGACGTCTACGAAGAGTGGCTCGACCGCATCGCCGAGCTCGTCCGCACCGCAGGGGGCTCTCCTGCGTCGCCCGCCCCGCTGCGCCGCACTCCACCCCGCGTGGGCAATGAAGCTCCAGAGGCGCACCAGCCGCCTCCTCTCCAAGAAGATGCCATGGATCCAAGGCGTCTGGCCCTTGGGCGGAACCCGCTCCGTTAGGCGCCAACGCAACAAGAACGGAGCTGCCAAGAAGTCCCTCGCCCACAAGGAGCTGCCTGGGCGCTCCCTGCACCAGCTCCGGCACGCCAAGACCCCGCTCTGCTCCAAGTTACGGCGTGTGGGGACCCCCAAGGCCAAGCTCTCCACCAACCAAAGCCTTTCGTGGCCACCGCGGGCTGCCGCGCCTACACCACCGAGCTGCGTAGCGTCGCGTGGCCCGGCAAGTTCAAGCCGGACTTGCCTCCTCGCTACGACGGCACAACTGATCCCGCAGAGTTCCTCCAGCTCTATGAGCTGGGCATCGAGGCTGCCAGCAGGGACGAGAAGGTCATGGCGAATTGGTTCCCCATGGCGCTGAAGGAAGGAGCTCGCACCTGGCTCCAGAATCTGGCTCCGGGCACAATCTCCTCCTGGGACCAGATGCGCACCCGCTTCATCACCAACTTCCAAGGTACCCGCGACCGGCCGCCCGCCATAAGCGACATGCGCCGCATCAAGCAACAACCCGGAGAAACCCTGCAAAAGTACATCCAGCGCTTCAATAGCGCGCGCCTCAAGATCCCCAAGGTGTCCGAGGAAGCCATCATCTCGGCTTTCTCCGATGGCGTGCGCGACGTCAAGATGAAGGAGGAGCTGGCGATGCATGAAGACCTCTGCACCTCCCTGGAGCTGTTCAACTTGGCGACCAAGTGCGCCAGGGCTGAGGAGGGACGTCTCTCCCTCCTCGAGCTGCCTGCCGCAGACCCAGAAGAGAAGAAGCCCAAGGCCAAGGACGTGAAGCGCAAGGGGGCTGCCGTACTCGCGGCAGAACTAGACACCAAGCGGTGCAAGGATTTGCCCGAACCCTCCAGAGGCAGCCGGTACTGTGTGTACCATGACCTCCACACCCACAACACCAACGAGTGTCAATAACTCCGCGCCATGCGAGAAGGAAGGATCGGTCATCACCCTGACCATGCTGACCGCGGCTACGGCCGAGGAGGAAGAAACCCAGGACGCTGGGAAGATCGTGGCTCGCGCCAGGGGTGGCGCGACCAGCCTCGCGAGGACCGCTGGCGGGACCTGCCTCGCGAGGGAGACTGGAGGGATCAGCCTCGTGAGCATCGCCCTCATGGCAACGCAGGCCTACCTCCGCTGCCGCCTCAGCCAAGGAGGAACGAAGACCGCCATCAGGACGAGGGGGCTGGGGGCTTCCAAGTGCCGCGTGCAATCGCCTGCATCCTAGGCGGAGCTCAAGCCCCAGCCTCTCAACATATCTTCAAGCAGTTTGCCCGCAAAGTGAATGCAGTTCTCCCCAAGCTCGAAGCAACGCGCCCCCTCAGGTGGTCGGCGTGCGCCATCACGTTCAGCTCGGCAGACCAGCTCAAGTGCGCAGCCACGGCCGGAGTCCTCCCGATGATTTGCTCCCCAGTCATCAGCAACGAGCTAGTCACCAAGACCCTCATCGACGGAGGGGCAGGGCTCAACGTCCTGTTTGTGGAAACATTCAACAACCTCCAAGTGCCCTATGACCAGCTTCAGCCAACCAAGCCTTTCTCCGGAATCACCGACGGTTCCACAGTTCCGATCGGGCAGGTCCGCCTCCCTGTCACCTTCAGGGCCCGCAGCAACTACCGCACCGAGCTCATCGACTTCGACGTCGCCCACATCCGCCTACCGTACAATGCCATCCTCGGGTACCCAGCGCTGGCCAAGTTCATGGCTGCGACTCACCACGGCTACAACGTCCTCAAGATGCCAGGAAGTGGCGGCGTCATCACGGTGCCCTGTGAAGAGAAGGATGCAGTGTGTTCCCTGGAGCGAGCCTATCAGGCCGCGTCGCTAGAAGACCCAGATCGCGGAAGCAGGAGGCTTCCTGAGACCACCCCCAAGAAGAAGAAGACGTCGTCAGGCTCAGCCCCTCAGGAGGCAGGCCCTTCAGGGCCCGTGTCTGCCCAAGGGGACCCTCCTTCCATCGCATAGGAAAGCGCGCCCAGCGCCCTCCGCAGGTAGGGCTCGGGGGCTCTCACCTGGAGGGCCACCGACCTAGCCAGGGTCGCGAGGGAGGCGCTTGGGCACCATGTGGAGGCGTGCTTCAAAGCACGTTTCCCTCGAGCGGGAGCCGGGCAAGGAAGGTCAGACCAGCAGGAGTTCGTTAACATGGCCATTCAGGAACTACAGGAGTCAAGGATCATGAGAGGTTGCCGCCGTCTACCAGCTGCAGCTCCACATCCAGGCAGGGATGGTGGGCTGCGCGTCTGTGTTGACATACCAGAGCTCAATCAGATCGCCACAATGGAGCGCCTCTGGCCCTCGCGAGTGGGGCGCTGCGGGGGTCCACCCCATGGCTATGTTCGCATGCCTTATGGCCTGCCGAGCATGGCTGCGGCACGCCAGCGCCTCATGAGGGGCATAATGGAGGCTCAGGAAGACAGGCGTTCCGCAGCCCTGGCGGAGATGAAGACGGCTCGCGAGGAGCCACCAGTGCCTCCGGAGCCTCCCGAGGCCCCTAGGCCTGGGGGCTCGTGAGGATAGGCTTCTGCGGCCCATCAAGTCTGCTGCACCGACGCCACTACGCCGACGACATCCTCAGGTGACATCTTTCAAGTTCCATTCCCGGCTGGGAGCACCCTCCCAGGGTTGCATCACTCCCAGGCCGCGTGGGTCCATCCCTACGGCATGTATCCCCTTTATCTTTCGGTCGTTAGTTTGCCTTGTTGGGGGCGCCCCTCGGGCTGCATCATCCCCAAGCCGCTCGGGCCAGACCCAGGGACGTGTATCTCACTCGCATTTATTTCCAACTATGCATTCACCTATCATGCTTGATTACTTGATGCCCGTCCACGGCATCCCTTCTTCTCCATGCCGACCACTTGCACGTTAAAGGGGGGGTGCCTAAGCATCATGACGCAGGGCTCTTACTGGCTCTCCAGCCCTCACCCTCTGGCCTTGTCCACGGCATCGCGACCTGGCATACCAGCGACGGCTGAGACAAGCTCGAGGGCCAGGACCCGAGGACGTAGAGTGCCGGCATCTAACCAAATTTTGCAGGGACACACCTCAAGATACGGCCCAGTGCCAGGCGCAACCCGCCTAGAGGTAGGGCCTCATGAGTCCCGCGCTGGCTCACAGGTGCCCAGATACACCTCACCTAGCCCTACCGTGCCGGCCACGTGTCAGGGCGGGGCTGTACACGCCCCGGGGGCTCCACCCGGAGGGGAGCCCCCTCCCACGTACCAGTGGAAGCACCATGCTCCGCGCTGGCTGACGACACTGCCGAGGAGCGGCTATGCCCGTACACATACAGAAGCGCTATGCTCCGCGCTGGCGATAAACAACTGGGGGTGGCCTCCGGGCCGCATTAACCTCAGGGAGCCCAGAGCTCAGTGGCTGGCCTCATCGCAACGCCTCCCCTCGGGAGTGCCGCGCGAGGGGGCTAGGCACGGGGGCTGCGACTGGGTCACGCCCGGACGTACGCCGCCCAGCTAGGCCCCTTGGGCCTGGTTCGTCGCACGCCACTCCCCGAGCGGAGCCAAGGTATGAAGGCCGTTTGCGCGTCAAGGGGGACCCCTGAGCATCGCGACTCAGGGGCCTAACTGGCCCCGTAGCCCCTCACTCCTTAGTTCCGAAAGGCTATGCTGGGTGAGGTACGCGCGGGGTCGGGCTCTGCAGACGTAGAACGGTAGCCCCGCTTACATTTCACCTCATCGCCCGCTGTTCGCGCGTCAAGGGGGACTCCTGAGCATCGCGACTCAGGAGCCTAACTGGCTCCGTAGCCCCTCACTCCTTAGTTCCGAAAGGCTATGCTGGGTGAGGTACGCGCGGAGTCGGGCTCTGCAGACGTAGAACGGAAGATACACCTACATCACGCCTCCCTACTTGTTGTTCGCGCGCCAAGGGGGACTCCTGAGCATCGCGACTCAGGAGCCTAACTTGCCACGTAGCCCCTCACTCCTTTGGTTCCGTCCTGGTTTCCGGTCGAGACCAATGCTGGGTGAGGCACGCGCGGGGCCGGGCTCTGCCGGCGTAGAACACAAGCAAGTAGGGAAGAAAGAGCATAAAACTCAAGGAATTTAAAAGAAAATATTACAGTCCATACTGTCATCTCAACACCAAACGCAAGTTTAAATGCCTCCCCGAGGCGTGATGCATGTGCAGGAATTGAAAGAAGAACAGGGATGGGACGAAGCCACTTGTCGGCGGTGAAGCTGTGTGGAGTGGCTTCGCTTCATGAAGCAGCAGGGCCGGCAGCGCCTTGCTTTGGCTTGGTGCTGAAGGCCTGGAACCTCCCCAGCAGCGCCTCCGCGCGCCCCTTCACGGCTTCGACAGCGGCGGCAGCACCCTCGCCGCTCATCGGTTCCAGCAGGCCGTCGAGGTCGGCGTTGGGATCACGAAGATGGATGTGGGCGAAGACCCGCATCAGTGCAGCAGAAGACACGACGCGCGCCTCGGCCGCGGGGCCGATGCCAAGGGCGACATCCCCGAGGGCCTTAACCAGGAAGGGAAGCATCTTGGCGGGGCCGTCCCTGTCACCGGCTAGCGGGCTGTCCAGGCCACTCTCGTAAAGCATCTTCAGCGAAGCACGGTCATCTTTCTCCATGTCCGCGAAGGCCTCGCGATCCTCGGCAAGGACCCGGGCCTTAGCGTCCAGCTCGACCTTCGTCACCTCCAGCTCCTTCTTCAACGCGCCCAGGTGGTCGTGGCGCTTCTTGAGCTTGGCCTCCCGGTCCTCGAGCGCCGCCTCACGCGCCTTCGCCCCTCCCTCCAACTCTTGGCGTAGGCGGACCTCCTCCGCAAGTTGGCCCCGCACGCCTTGGAGCTCGTCCTCCAACGCCTTGCAACGATCGCGGACTTCGACCACTTCCCCCAGGGCTGCGTCACGAGCAGCCTTCGCCTCGAGGGTGGCCTCCCTCTCTCCGTCACTGGCCGTTGAGGCCTGAACCAACGCCGCCTGAATCGAAGCATCAGAGCGAATCCACCCCAAAGCCAGTTCCAGGCGCCCGGCCACCAGGCGAGGGTCGGCGCCGAGAAGATCCTGCCGCAGCCGGTCCAGTTCAGCAGCGGCACGCTCCAAGATGGAAGAAGAAGGAGGAGAAACATCAGCGCATTCCAGGACGACAGGAGGAGCCAGGGAAGCAACGGTCGGCGGAACGGGAGGAGAAGGTAGCGGCGACGAGGCCGCAGTGTCCCGAGGCGGAGTCCGCTGCGCCTCCATAGCCGTAGTAGCGGCGCCAGACGAGGGCACCTCCGGAGTCACTTGGGCCATGGGGGCTGAGCTCGCCCCAGCCAGCATGGCCAGGCCTCCCGAGGGCGACCGGGCAGGAGAAGCCCGCGCGCCGTGGTCACCCCCCTCCACAGGCGGAGGCGCTGCCGCAGGTGGAGCCTCAGGAGCCCCCTTCGGCTTCTTCGCCATGGGCGCCAGCCTATTCAAGAGAAGCAATCATCAAGCCTCGCCGGCGGAACGAGAAACAAAAGATCAAGGATCAAGCACTTACGGATCGTTGCCAGAAAGCTCTAGCTGCCTCCAGCCATACTTGAAGCCTGAGAGCCGGCTGGAGGGGTCGACCTCAGAAGCAGAAGGAGTGACCTCAGTCCGCCCCGGAGTCAGGATGGACCCGCGGGGGATCGACCCGGTCTTGCCCCTCTTCGGGATCGGGGGCGAGCTCTCGCTACCCTGCACATCATCATCATCATCATCATCATCATCGTCATCGCTCAGGCGGAGAGTACGGGACCTACGCCGGGGGAGGGGAGCCCTCGACTCTCCATCGGTCGCCCAGAGTCGGGCCCCTCTCCCCGCTCCTCTTCGTCCTCCTCCTCGCTGGAGTCGCCGGAAGGCACGTCCACCGGTCCTTCGGAGGCCACCACGGGCACGAGCCCGTCCCCGTTAAAAACAGGCATGGACTTCACCACCTGCTCCCAGTCATCGCGAAGGAACAAGAGCTTGGGAGCGCCCTTCAACCTCGCCACCTCGCCCCCGACTAGAGATTGGAGAACCGCGGTCACATCCTCTTCATCCACATCCTCGGGGCTTGGATGAGGCCTCCACATTGGAGGAGAGTACCGCCGGAGTGGAGCCAGCTGGTGCTCCAGAAACTCCTTCAGCAGCGACGCACCGGTCAACTTCGCCGCCGCCATGTTGGCCGGCCTCAGGTCCGCGTCCATCTTCTCCAACACCAGCTTCATGCGGGGGTCCATGAGCTCCGCTCGGCACCAGTCGCTGGAGCTCACGGGCTGCTCCGCAGGCAAGATCAACCGAGGGTGAATGCGCCCGGCATCCACCAAGACCCACCTGCTCCTGAAGCCCTCAATCCTCTTCCCAGGATTCGAGATGGCAATGGTGCCGCCATACGCGACGAAGCCCGCGCACCCAGAAAGAGAGCTGCCGGAGACCCGGAGGGAGAAGTAGTGGCGCAGCAAGGCCACCGAAGGCTGCACCCCTACGTGGGCCTCGCAGTAGTAAGCGAAGATCGCCAGGAGAAGGACAGAGTTGGGATGGAGATGCAGAGCCTGCAAGTTGTAGTGGCGGAGGACAGAGAAGAAGAACTCGAGAAGGAGGCACCAGGCCCGCAGCAATGGAGCTTACAAAGAGAGGATAAAAGGTGCTCCCTCGGTCCTCAGGGGTGGCAGAGCCGGTCTTGAACACCTTCGTCCTACTGATGCCCTGCGCCGCAGCCATCCGGCGCAACCGGGCAAGGCTCGCCTTGGGCATGTTCGGCTGGTCTAGAGCAGGAGAATACCAAGCTTCGGCCGGAGGCTGGCGAGGCGCCATGGCTTCCTAGGTCACGCGGCTGGAGTAGATCTGGAAGTTTGGAGGAAGAAAGGGGAGGCGCAAGAAAGGGGATCTGAGCGGCGACCGGAGAAAGCAAAAGGCGAAGTCGGGGCAAATGCCGCTCCTTTATCAACCTGCGCGGTTGCTAAAGCACTTGCGTCCAACCAACCGTCACGCGGCGCCCAAGGTCACGGGCTATTAGGGCCCGCGACGCTTCGCCCTTTCCCTTTCGCCTCTCGGCACGGCCAAGTCCATGCGCGCCTTGGGCCCAGGGGCTACTGTCGGCGTTCTGGGAACGGGGTTCCCCAGACTTGCCTGCCTGCGGCCTGCGGTGTGGCTCAAATGGGGGCCCAACATGGCCCATCCTCATCAGCACAAGACTCAAGACCCTCACGAGGGGCCAAGCCTCACGAGACGGACGACACAGCGCATCCTCAGGCGCAGCCTCCTCAGGCTGGCTCGCGAGGAGACGGAGATATCAAGGCAGGGTACCTCGCGAGGTGCCCATGACGCAAGCCATGACGACTCAGGATGCCAGGAGGGCGCCAGCGCGCGCAGCGTCCTTCTTTCCTCTTTGGTGCAAAGGGGGCAAGCGCAGCCACGGAGTACCGAGGCATCAGGCAAAGGTTGCCATATCGGTGCAACGGGACCAGGACCAGGAGGACTACGAGACGGAGGTCACCATGGAGCCCAGCACGGTGTCACCGCAGGGCCTTTCGCAGGCGAAGACCAACTTTAGTCAGGATAAGTGTACTAGATGTTCCCCTTCAAATTAGCCCGCCATTGTTGGCGCCCTTCCCGCTCAATATTTGGGAAGAGGCCCGGGGCCTTTGCCTATAAATAGGACCGGTCACCCACGTAGCAAGGGGTTCGATGGGTGGGGTCGGTTCGTTTGTTGGTCCGACTAGCAAGTAGAGAGAGAGAGTGAGAGAAAGGTGACCGAACTCCTCCCAGCAGTTCATCACCCCAGCCAAGAACAGCCCCTCGCGAGGCTGTTCTTCCTTGTACTGTTCATCATCACCAGCCCCAGGAGGCAATCCATCCACCACACACTGGAGTAGGGTATTACACCACAATGGTGGCCCGAACCAATATAAATCTTGTGTCTCTTGTGTGGTTCTTTTGGTAGTTTAGATCTTTGCGAGACGGGGAGGTAGAAGGCCAGATTTCCGCACACACCCCAGTGTTCGAACCTTAAGGGTCTGCCGGAACTTGAAATCCGACAACCGTAATCTCCTCACGCCCTCACACAATGCAAGATGCCGTGATTCCACTATGGGACCCTTGAGGCCGGTCACCGAACCCGTACAAATGGCAACCCTTGGGGGTGGTCACCGAACCCGTACACTTTGGCAACCCTTGGGGGCGGTCAATGGTACCCGTCAAATTGCTCGGGGCGATGTCCACAACCTAATTGGAGACCCCGACGCTTGCCCGGAGCTTTACACCACAATGATTGAGCTCCAAAACACCACCAGCCATCTAGGGCGCCCAAGCACCCAAGAGGAACAAGCTCAAAGGTACCAAGCACCCAAGAGTAATAAGCTTCTCAACTTGTAACTTCCACGTATCACGTGGAGAACTCAAACCGATGCACCAAATGCAATGGCAAGGGCACACGGAGTGCCCAAGTCCTTCTCTCTCAAATCCCACCGAAGCAACTAATGCTAGGGAGGAAAATGAGAGGAAGAACAAGAAGGAGAGCACCAAGAACTCCAAGACCTAGTTCGAAGGGGTTCCCCTCACCTAGAGGAGAAAGTGATTGGTGGAAACGTGGATCTAGATATCCTCTCTCTTTTTCCTCAAAAACTAGCAAGAATCCATGGAGGGATTGAGAGTTAGCAAGAGGTCAACAATCAGGGAAGAACACGAGCTCAAAGGATAAGGTTCATTGGGTAGAAGACCCCCTTTTATAGGTGGTGAAAAATCCAACTATTATGCTCACAGCCCGCACCGAGCGGTACTACCGCTCCAAGGAGCGGTACTACCGTTAGGGCGGTAGTAGCCCTTTGAAACACAACAGCAAGGAGGCAAAAAAGCCAGAAGAACCGTCGAAGCGGTAGTACTACTTGACCTCACGGTACTACCTCTAGGGGTAGCGGTACTACTGCTAAGGGTAGCGGTACTACTGCTTGCGAGCGGTACCAAAAAAATTACATCCGTGCCTACCACCACTGGACTTGTGACGAGTTTTTGGTCCCGAGCGGAAGTAGCCACGGAAGTAGCCGCGGTAGTACTGCTCCAAGCGGTAGTACCACTCCCAAGAGCGGTAGTAAAAAATTACATCTGCTCCTATCCGCGGTAGTACCGCTGCAGCCTTTTCAGAACACCAAAACTGGCACAACTTCTGCAAACGGACTCCGAATTCGACGAAACCAAGTTTGTTGGAAAGCTAGCGACAAGGGATAACACAATCTTGATATAAATACCAATAATAAGCAAATTAGAAAAGGCCCAAAATAAAATGGTGAGAATCCTTCCTCGGATAAGACCGGTAAAACCTCCAACACCGAAAACATCATAGAAGACGCATGCAAACTCCGTTTTGGATGAACTCAAGCTTGTCATGAAGATGACCATAAGCTCTAAGACTCACAAAGATAACCAAACAAGAACCAAGAAACATGATGCAAGGATGCAATGGTTTGAGCTCTCGACGAACGATACGATCAAGCTACTCACTTGAGAGCCCCCCTTGATAGTACGGCTATCGATCCTATAACCCGGTCTCCCAACTACCACCATGAGACCGGTAAAATAGAAAACCTATCAAGGGAAAACCTTTGCCTTGCACATGATCCACTTGAGCTAGATGATGACGATCTTGTCCTCCTCAAGATGGACCACCTTTCTTGATTGTGTTGGGTCGATGGAGACTAGATGATTGCTCCCCCATACTCCACTATGGGTGAGCCACTCTTCGGCACATCTTCACAAGTCCATTGACACCACAATGGATGGCAAGCTTCAAGCGCTTGATCTCTTCGTGATTCTCCACTTGAACTTGCACACGGCAATCTTGATGATGATCACCACTTGATGTCATCCTTCCCATGGGTTGTATGATATCATCCTCTTGACGCAAACCCATGGACACATACCTAACCCCACATAGACTCTCACATAGACCATGGGTTAGTACACAAAGTGCAATGGACAATGCTTACCATACCATGGGATCACTTGATCCCTCTCGGTACATCTTCTACTCTTTGTGAGTTGATCAACTTGATTCACTCTTGACTTAGTCTTGATTAACCTTGAATCTTTCCAACTCTCTTCGTTTGGATGATGTCTTGAAGGTAAACATGAATGATCACACAATCTTATTCTTCAAGACATGTTTGCAATAAGCTCAACACTCACATGACCAATCTTTGGATACTTCCTTAAAAGCACCTTGGTCAACCCATAAACTCCTTGAAACCAACACATGGACTTCAAGAAATGCCTATGGAAAAATCCTTCAAATATAACTCAATGCAACCATTAGTCCATAGAGAATGACATCAATTACCAAAACCACACATGGGGGCACCGCATGTCCTTTCAATCTCCCCCATTTTGGTAATTGATGACAATCACTTTCAAGAGAGTTTATATAAGGAATTATGCATCACCATGCAATGCAACAACCAATAATGCATGTGTAGGAGATGCGTATGCTTAGGAACAAACCAAAGCCAGAAGAGACAACTCTCTAAACTTCTCCACAAAACTCTCTGAAACTTCCCCCCATTGGCATCGATTGCCAAAATGGGCTAAAAGCTTAGAAGGCCAATATAAAATGTGTTCCTCCATAAATTGTGTATTTCTCAACAAGAAAGTGGAATGCAATACACATATCCAATGGTAAATACTTGGAGGAAGACAAACTATATTGAGGCCCAAAGATTGCAAAAGGAAGATATGCCACAAAGACATAATCAAAGAGAGAAACAAGCAATCAAGAAATCAAAAGATACCAATTGAAGCAAGCTATCAAAAGATACCAATTGAACCAACTAGGCCAATGATCCTACGAGCCACATGAAAAAAGGATATTATGATAAGAGCGGAGCAGTGTTCTAAAGAAACTAGAGAAGCTCCCCATGATTTGTGCACATCAATAAATTTTGTATTTGGATACAAAGTGCACAAAATAGGATCATAGCTCCCCCAAAATCAATATAAACTTACAACAAGTGTAAGAGAGCATATAGAAAACTAAGCCTAGTACTTGCAACAAACACATGGTTGAGCAACAAGTAAGAGAGGCAACTTAAGAGTGGGCTCAACCAAAAAGATGTGTGTGAGTCAAGGCAATGCACTTGAGAAGACTAATGTACATAAGAGCATTAAGCGTCAATAAAGTCTTCAAAGAATGAGGCACGCGGTGCAAGGCCTATCATTCCCACACACAACTAGCAAATGGATTCACAAGCTTACTCATAAGCATATAGAGAACCTATGCTTGTGACAACCCGCGGTGAAGATAGAAGATGAAAGGCGCATCAAGACGAGGGATGCCAATTAAGATGGCAAAAACCTCATAAAGATAAGCATGAGGAAAATAATCTTCACCACACAAGTGCGCATCAAGATGCAACGATAGAAGACACGCACTCAAGGCAAAAGATTTCACGGAGCCACCAAAGAAATAACATAAGAAAGACAAGGTGGACGTGAAAGAAAGGATATCATCTAGATATGCAACTTCTCTCAAGTGTATAAGATTCTAGGTAGACGAAATCATGATGATATATATATATATCTACAAATAAGGATGTACACCCGAAATAGTTACAACACGAAGGAACAAGATATCCAAAAGGAAGTCATACATATACCAATAAGATATTTGCTTGAGAGCATAGCACATGGCTAGATATGGTCTTATTGTATATAAATGAATTCCAACCACATGAACATCAAAGACATCACAACTAGCAACAAGAAATCATTGTTGGGATGCTTTGAGAAAGGAAACAAGTATCACAAGAAAGAATGGATAACATGCCATGATACAATCTACACAAGGTTGATGCAAGAAATGTGTGCATGAAGTATATGAAGATACTTGTTACCGAGATAACATTGGAAGGATGTAGTAGATACCAATTGAAGGTACAAAGTAGTTCATTGATCATCCTAGATTGACTCCAATAAGCACATGGTGACAACAACTTCCTTGTGAGTGAGCCGAGCATCCAATGCATCTCCACTTGTTCCTAGAACAACAACACAAACAAAATGGTACCCAAACTCATTGGGACCAAAGAGTTAGAGAACCAACAACACATAGGACAAACTCCACATAAATATGTGCATATAGATATGAAAATGAATTTCATGCACATCTCATCCAATTTGAGACTTGGTGGAGTTCCCCTGTATATTAGGTCAAAGAAAGAAAACATGCCAAAGAAACTACAAGAAGTAAATATGCATGCTCAAGACTCCCAAGAACCGAGACCAAAAGGCAAAGAAATACCAAGCGAAGAAAAGATACCAAATGAATAAATCATCACTTGGAGGATATCCATAAAAGATACATCAAGGAATGAGATATCCATTGATACACTCAAAAAGAAAGATGTCAAACTCCCAAAAGAGAGAATGGTTCCAAACAAACCAAGCCCTCTACAAAGTTTTATGATGGCACAAAGCACCAAAAAGAAACGGCTTGCCTTCCACAAGCACACACTTGATAAGGATCACAAGATGAGTGTTTTATAGAGAATAGGATAGCTCCCCCAAGACTAGTGCATTATAGAGAATTTGCATTTGAATACAAAATGCACGAGGTGGGATCACCACTTTCACTATATCTAGAAAACACTAGACAAGGTCAAGAAATTCACAAGATCCCCAAGTGGTATGGAATACAATCAGAGTTGACACAATCCTAGGCAAGAGATAAAGCAAATAAAACCAAAGGCCAATGTAAAGATGATCAATAATTTCTACCACACATAAGTGAGTACCAATTGTGAAAAGACAAGAAGTATTTGGAAATAATTCCCGGTGGTAGATAACAAGGATATCCGACATCATCTTCACACCAAACAAAAAGCAAATTGCAACTTGTAGAGCTAAGATGCCACCTAGGAACAAGATAATTTACAATATCAATTCTAGGTAACAATATCTCAAATGTATACATTTTCTAGGCTAGTAATATACACATAGCATATTACTCCCACATAATGTGATACCAATTAAAGATAAACAAGAGGCAAAATAATGATCCAACACGAGATAATTAATGGACAATATAGAATTTGAATTTCTCATGAGAAGACATACCACATAGCGACTAGATAATCTTGAAATATCAATACAAGATGGTATTACTCATGTACACACATATATAGGATTGTGAGGTGCACAAAGCACATCACTCCCCCATAATGGGATATTCCATTAATCTCTCACAAGAGCCAACTAAGAAAAGAACAAGATGCAAAAGGCTCAATGCATGACACACACGTACATGATGTGCAAACCAACACACACATACTTGATTGATTAAGATAATCAAGTTGGAAGCACAACATATACAAACACATGCAAGGAACAAAACCAAACATGCAAAGGGGTAAGTAACTATCAATGTAAACACTTTAAGCACGAGTTACCGCATGGAGAAACATTGGATATAAGATAGAAACTTGGTAATTTGAATAACTTGGCTTGAGACAATTAGAATGACGAAGTCCCCTTAATTCTTCATAAAGTAGCCAAGTCTCCAATGCCCTCCAACAACACCTATTGATCAAGTTTGAGCTTGTTGGTCCCCAACCAAGTTGGGTCCTAAGAGTTTAGTCACAATAGGCTTGGCTACCCAAATGGTTTTCTTCTTGACACCACTTTGAGTACCAACAACTTTGGCAAACACATTGCCAACCTTATCCTTCCCAAGAGAATAGATATCATCAATAATAATTGGGTTGGATAAGTTACCACTAGTGCATGAAGAGGCGAGGTGACCTTTCTCACGACATAAGTAGCAACGTCTACTCTTCACTTTCTTCTCAACTTGAGAAGCATTAGCTTGAGGATTCTTGGGAAGAGGACTTTATTCAACTTGTGGTTGAGCATGAGATCGAACTTGTGGCCGGTACCCTTGTTGCTTGTCACTAATGGCCTTCTTCTTCAATGGGAAAGATCTAACATGATGCCCTTCTACTTTGCACTTGAAGCAAACAATCTTGGCCGAATTCTTGACTTGTTCTTGGCCCTTCCTTTTGTTCATCTGGGACTTCTTCTTCTTCTTGGAGTTGAATCCAAGTCCACCTTTGTCATTGGGGGATTTTTGCACACTCAAGATATTGTTGAGTGCGAATTTCCCTTCATGACTCTTTTCCAAGTCTTTCTTCAAAGAAGTGACTTGGGCCTTGAGCTCTTTGATTTCCTCTACATGGTTAGTCTCAACACAAGTACTAGAGGAAGTATAAGCTTCATTGTTAGAGCAACAAGGCAAGGAAAGAAACTCATCACAAGATGTACCAACATTGTGAGTAGATGAATTACAAGGACTAGCACATGGCAACATAGCATTTTGACTAGAAGTAGTGCTAGTATCCACATGAGGCTCACTAGATGTTACCTTAGCAATCATGGCCTCATGAGCTATCTTTAGCTCATTATGGGATAATAGAAGATCATCATGAGAGCTTGAGAGTTTTTCATGACTTTCTTCCAATTTCCCATAATTGCTAGATAGCAACTCAAGTTGAGCCCGTAGCTCAACATTCTCCTTCAAAATGGATGCTTCACAAGTAACAGAGTTAGTAGCACAATCATCATCATTAACAACAAGAGGAGAGGACAACTTGGAAAGCTCTTTTAAATAAGAAGCTTCAAGTTGAGCATGAGACTCGGTGAGTTTGATGAGCTCACCCTTAATGACCCTTGAGCCATTTTCGAGGTGCTCAAAATCCTCAAAGAGTCTAGCATGAGCAACTTCAAGCTTAGCATTTTTAGTTTCAAAATCATTGGCCACCACAAGAGCTCTATCACGAGATTCCCTCACTCTAGATAATTCTAGAGCAAAAGTCTCCTCAAGAGATTCCTTGGTGGTTTGTTCAAGTTCAAGAGCTTGAGAGAGGTCCACAATATCATTAGCGTAATCACGCTCATGACCTTCTGTCGGTGTCAAAACCGGCGGATCTCGGGTAGGGGGTCCCGAACTGTGCGTCTAGGCCGGATGGTAATAGGAGACCGGGGACACTTTGTTTTACCCAGGTTCGGGCCCTCTCAATGGAGGTAAAACCCTACTCCTGCTTGATTAATATTGATGATATGGGTAGTACAAGAGTAGATCTACCACGAGATCAAGGAGGCTAAACCCTAGAAGCTAGCCTATGGTATGATTGTTGTGTATGGAGTTGATTCTGTCCTACGGACTACAACCCTCCGGTTTATATAGACACCGGATAGGGTTAGGGTTACATAGAGTCGGTTATAATGGTAGGAGATCTTGAATATCCGCATCGCCAAGCTTGCCTTCCACGCCAAGGAAAGTCCCCTCCAGACACGGGATGAAGTCTTCAATCTTGTATCTTCATAGTCCTGGAGTCCGGCTGAAGGTATAGTCCGGCTACCCGAACACCCCCTAATCCAGGACTCCCTCAGTTGCCCCCGAACCAGGCTTCAATGACGACGAGTCCGGTGCGCAGATTTTTCGGCATTGCAAGGCGGGTTCTTCTCCAAATCTTGTGTACCTGTAGGAATAATGTCCGATTTTTGTAATGTAGCGCTCCTCGGCTTCCACGTCCAATAATGGTTGTCTTCCACGTGTCAAACGAATGCGAAAAGCCAGGGCATTTTTTACACCTACACCCCTGGCCATATAAACGAGCCGCCTATTTAACGGTATGGGGATTTAGGTCCAAACCACATCTCTTCCCTTCCGCGAGTTATCATCAGAGCGCTTCCAGCAAAGGTCCATTCCAACATGGCCAGCCGTCCCAGCTCCTCCTCTCACCCTTCCAGCCCTAAACCTGGAGACTGGGAGAGGTGCTCCATCCCGCACAGCGAGCTGGTGTCGCTTCAGGCCAAGGGATTTCTCCCTCAGGCCTACATGGTCCTAGTCCGAGCCGGACTCACCACCTATAACGGTGGAGAGCAAGCAGAGAGCACCCCCAATCCCTCTAAAGGAGAGCGGGTGTGCCTCATCCCCTATCTAATAAGGGGACTGGGATTCCCAATTCATCCATTTCTCCGCGGGCTTCTGCAGTTCTATGGCCTCCAGCTGCACAGTCTCATGCCCGCCTCCCTATTGCATATTGCGGGTTTCATCGCCCTTTGCGAGTTATTTTTAGGCGTTGAGGCTCATTTCGCGCTATGGAAGAGGTTATTCTGCCTGGTGCCCCATTCTCAAAAGGGGTCCATATACCAAGTGGGCGGAACTGAAGTATGGCGCATCGCCGGGACCGGATACCTATCCGGAACCCCAAAGGAAGCATCCGAGGACTGGACCTCGAAATGGTTTTATATAGATGACATCCCGCTACCGGACCCTATCCGGGTCGGTCTCCCTGAGTTCAACAGTGCTCCATTGAAGAAGCGCTTGAGCTGGCGTGCGCGGAGCTCTCAGAGAGAAAGCGACAGAGACGTCCTTTACCTGATGGGCCGAATAAGATTGTTGGCTCATTCCAGACTAACCATGATTGGAGTCATGGCCGCATGCATTATGCGGGGGGTGCAGCCGCTTCAATATAGAGGCCACCCAATGTGGGAATTCAACGGGGAGGATGACGCCACCCGTTACGGTCGTAAAGGGCCGGACTCAGCCGCTGCTCTCGAAAAGATCTTATCCTCTCTGTACAAGGGCGAAAAGGAGGAATTCCTCCGCGTCAACCCGTAGGCCGGATTTAGTATGTACAATCCTCCGAGTTGGGTAAGTGAAAAATTGCGCTTGCCCGTCTGTTTGATACTCCCGTGGTTAGATAGGTAGTCTAATGACTTCACTGCAGGAATTGCGACAGATGGTAAAGAATATAAGCAGCCGCCCTCCACAGCCCGAGGACCCAGAATGGTCCCTCGATCCGGACTTCGAAGAGGATCCGGACATATCGGTGGAGCTTATCGACGGGGTGTTTTATCAGCTAAGCAAGGATAATACCTTGGTAGCCATCACAGCTGATTACCCAGGGTTAATCCCGGCCTCCCAGGTGACGGAAATCGGAGTCTCATTCCCTTGAGAGGGATTCCACTCTAGCGTATTTCGGTGTTTCTGACGTCAACCATGTTTTGCAGGGGAGATTTCCGAGGCAGGAAGCCGAACCTACGGCGACCAGCCAACGAGGGGCCGTAGAGCCCCATAGGGCAAAAAGGAATGAAGTCCGGACTGAAATGTCGGCGCAAAGGTATAATGCACCCTCTGTTTCCCTGGAGTAATTCTATCAGGGCATATTAACGTTCGTGCTATCTTCAGGACGAAGAGACCTCGCCGGACTACATCCGGAGAGGTTGCCAACCGCGCCTCCACCAGCCTGGCTCCAACGTCTGGCCAGGAAGCGGAGGCAAGTACAAGGCGCGCACCGGACGTTCCTCCGACAGAGGATGCGGACAGGTTGTCCGCCACAAATTCAGAAGTGGAGAGTGCCATGAACCACAGGCGTCACTGGACAATTCTACGCGACGCTTGTTTCTCCCGAGAGGCTTTAGAGGCAAACCGGCTCTTGTTATATTAGTCCGTTGGACCCTAGCCATTTTTCGTGTGCGCACCATTTCCTGCTTTTGACTCTTGCCAGCCGAACAGCCGGTTCTTCGAACTGCGGCTTTGGCAAGAGCTAAGCCTGGGTGTCGGCACACTACTTGCCTGACCACGGGTAAGACTTCTAATATAACTTTAGTCAGTCAGTCCCCGGGCCAACTGGTCGAACCCGGTGCCGGACAGAATAAGTAAATGAAATGACAAGGTCATAAGCATGATATTGTTCATTCACAGATAAAAGATGGCAGTCCCCGAGTCCTCCTCGGGGAGCCTATTGTCTCGTACTTAATACAAAAGTTAGTGTGATACATACTGCATTTCAACTGTAAAATCTTCGAAGGAGATTGGCGTTCCATGGTCGTTCTGACTCCTTGCCCGAGTCGTCTCTCTTGCGTGCCTTGGGTTTCTGTGTGTCGATCAAGTAGTAGGAGTCGTTGCCTAGAGCTCTGCTGATGACGAAGGGGCCTTCCCAGGGGGTCAAGAGCTTGTGCTGGCCGGCTGTTCGCTGGATCAGCCGGAGCACAAGGTCGCCCTCCTGGAAGGATCTTGGCCTGACCTTCCGGCTGTGGTAGCGGCGCAACCCCTGTTGGTAGATGGCAGACCGGCTAAGGGCCAACAGTCGGCCTTCTTCCAGCAGGTCGATGCCATCTTCTCATGCTTCCTTGGCCTCCGCCTCCGTGTACATGGTCACCCGAGGTGAGTCGAACTCGATGTCGGTTGGGATGATTGCTTCGGCACCGTACACGAGGAAAAAAGGAGTGAAGCCGGTTGACTTGTTTGGGGTGGTGCGCAGACTCCAGAGGACAGCCGGCAGCTCATCGAGCCAACAGCCGGCTGAACGCTCCAGAGGTACGACCAGTCGGGGCTTGATGCCGGAGAGGATGAGGCCGTTGGCTCGCTCGACCTGGCCGTTTGACTGTGGGTGGGCGACGGACGCTAAGTCCAGCCGGATACCTTGTGCAGCGCAGAAACGTGCCAAGGCTCCTTTGGCAAAGTTTGTGCCATTGTCGATGATGATGATGTGTGGCACGCCGTACCGAGTTGTTATGTCTGCGATGAATGTCACGGCAGTCGGCCCATTCAGCTTCTTGATCGGCTTTGCCTCGATCCACTTGGTGAATTTATCTACGGCGACGAGCAAATGTGTCATGCCGCCGCGCGCCATCTTGAATGGGCCCACCATGTCTAATCCACAAATGGCAAAGGGCCAAGTGATGGGGATGGTCTTGAGTGCCGAAGCCGGCATGTGTTGCTTGGAGCTGAAAAGTTGGCAGCCTTTGCAATGCTTAACTAATTCTTTGGCGTCATCCAAAGCAGTCGGCTAGAAAAAGCCGTGGCGGAAAGCTTTGGCGACAAGTGATCTTGAGGCGGCATGGTGGCCGCATTCTCCTTGGTGTATATCTCTGAGGATTGCAATGCCCTTCTCTTGCTCGACGCACCGTTGGAGGACTCCAGTGACACTGCGCTTGACCAGCTCTCTGTTGACGATCGTGTATGCTCCGGCTCGACGCTGGACTTGTCTCGCTTCTGTTTCGTCAGCCGGCAGATCTTGGTTTACTAGGAAGTTGAGGATGGATTGAGCCCATGACGGAGCTGCGACTTCCCCTACCACCAATGTGGCTACTGCCACCAGGGTGGGCGGGTTGGGTGATGAAGTGCTGGAGTCGGCCGCCGACTGCTGCATTGACATAGTCCCCGGGCCGGCTACTGCGGTCCCCGGGCCGGCTACCGCAATCCCCGGGCCGGGTGCGACAGTCCCCGGGCCGGTTACTGCAGTCCCTGGGCCGAGTACTGAAGTCCCAGGGTCGCCTGCTTGGTTCTTTGAGCCGGACCCGGCCCCGTCGAGGTTGGGCGGCACGGAGATGGAGTCGGATTCTGGAGACGGCTTGATGGACGGCTTGAGGAGGCGTTGTAGAGCGACGCCAGTTGGTATTGCTTGCCGAGTGGAGCCTATTCGGGTCAGGGCATCGGCTGGCTCGTTGTCGGCTCGCGGCACGTGGAGGAACTCGCATCCTTCAAAGTACCCACTGATTTGCTGCACCAGGAAGCGGTAGCTTGCCATGTTTGCGTCCTTGGCGTCCCAGTCGCCGGATGATTGTTGAACCACCAAATCCGAGTCGCCATAACATAGGATCCGGCGGATGCCGAGTTCCTTGGCAAGCCGGAGCCCATGTATGAGCGCCTCGTACTCGGCTACATTGTTGGAGGCGGCGAAGTGGATCTGCAGCGTGTATCTAAGCTTGTCGCCCTTGGGAGAGGTAAGGACGACGCCGGCTCCCAAGCCGGTGCGCATCTTGGACCCGTCGAAGTGCATGCGCCAATGGGTGGAGTCAGGAGCCGGCGACAGGTATTGGGTCTCGGCCCAGTCGACGAGGAAGTCGGCCAATGCTTGGGATTTGATGGCGGTGCAGGGCTAGTAGAAGATTGTGTAGGGGGCCAGCTCGATGGCCCACTTCGCCACCAGGCCGGATGCATCTCGGCTGCCTATGATCTCGGCCAGCGGGGCAGTGCATACGACCGTGATGGGATGCTCTTGAAAGTAGGGCTTCAGCTTCTTGGCGGTGAAGTACACGTCGTAGCACATCTTCTGGTAGTGCGGGTAGTTCTGTTTTGAGGCGGACAGCACCTCGCTCAAGTAATACACCGGCCTCTGGACCGGCTGGGCTCGGCCTTCTTCTGGGCGTTGGACCACGATGACAGTGCTGACCACCCGGCTGGTTGCGGCAATGTAAAGGAGCATGGGCTATTTCTCAGTCGGCGTCGCCAAGACAGGCGGCGTGGCCAGCATCTTCTTCAACTCGTGAAAGGCTTGATCGGCCTGGTCGTTCCACTCGAAGTGAGTGCTCTTCTTCATGAGGCGGTAGAGAGGGAGGGCTTTCTCTCTGAGCCGGCTGATGAAGCGGTTTAAAGAGGCCAAGCACCCGGTGAACTTCTGGATTTCTCAAAGCTTGGTGGGGATCGCCATTCTCTCGATGGCCTTGATCTTCACCGGGTTGCACTCAATGCCGCGTTCGGAGACCAGGAAGCCTAGGAGCTGGCTGGCTGGCACTCCAAACACGCATTTCTCGGGGTTGAGCTTGATTCGGAACCGGCGCAGGTTCTCGAACGTTTCTTTCAGGTCTTCCAGCAAGGTGCCACGCTTCTCCGTCTTCACCACGATATCGTCCACGTAGATGTGAGTGTTTTTGCCGAGTTGCGTGAGGAGGCACTTCTGCATGCAACGCTGAAAAGTGGCACCGGCATTCCTCAATCCGAATGTCATGGTCAGGTAGCAGAAGGCTCCAAATGGCGTGATGAAGGCGGTCTTCAGGCGGTCATCCGGGTTCAGTTTTATCTGGTGGTATCCTGAATAAACATCCAAAAAACTCAACAGCTCGCATCTGGCTGTGGAGTCTATCACTTGGTCGATTCTCTGCAAGGCGAAGGGATCTTTGGGGCAGGCTTTGTTGAGGCTTGTGTAGTCTATACACATGCGCCACTTGTTATTCTTCTTCAGCACGAGAACCGGGTTGGCAAGCCATTCCGGGAAGAAAACTTCCATGATGAAGCCGGCTGCAAGAAGCCGGGCTATCTCCTCCCCTACAATCCTTCTCTTCTCCTCTGACAGTCGGCGGAGAGGCTGCTTGACTGGTTTTGCGTCTTCTCGCACGTGTAGCTTGTGCTCGGCGAAATCCTTCGGAACACCCGGCATGTCCTTGGGGGACCATGCAAAGATATCCCGATGCTCATGGAGGAAATCGGCGAGCTCGCCTTCCTATTTGCTGTTCAGGCCTGCCCCAATGACGGCAAACCTCTCGGGGTGCTCTGGGTCAAGAGGTATCTTCTTGGTCTCCTTGGCCGGCTGGAAAGATCCTTGGGCATCATGCTCCTTGGAGTCGGTGGGCTGGCTCAGCTGCTTGCTGGCCAGGGCCACGACCCGGTCCAGCGTCTTCTTTTCTTCGGCAATCACAAGGGACTCGGCCAGTCGGCTGCTGGCTGCAGCGCACTCGGCAGACTTCTTGTAATCGCCGGCTATGGTGATGATGCCCTTGGAGCTTGGTATCTTCATCTTGAGGTATGCATAGTGGGGGACCGCCATGAACTTGGCCAAGGCGGGTCGGCCAAGCAATGCATGGTAAGGGCTCTCTAGGTCCACCACTTCGAACCAGATCGCTTCCCGGCGGAAGTGCTCCTTGTCCCCAAAGAGTACGTCGATCTTGATCTTGCCAATGGGGGCACAGGACAAACCGGGCACGATGCCGTGAAACACCGTCCGAGTCGGCACAAGTTGCTTCGTCTTGACACTTAACTTCTCCAGGGTGTCGCGGTACGGGATGTTGATGCTGCTTCCGCCATCTATCAGCACGCGAGAGAAGCGGGTGGCGCGTCTGTCCGTCGCGAGGGTGGCCTCTAGGACCAAAGCGTAGGAGCCGGGAGACGGCATCACTTCTGGGTGATCGGCCCGACTCCAGCTAATGGGTTTCTCTGACCAATGCATGTGTCCGACTGGGTTAGCAGCGACCACACTGACTTCCTGATGCTCTCGGCGCTTGCTGCGCCGGTCTTCGGGCTGGCTCGTAAAGATGACGTAGGATGCTTGCTCATCGGGGAACTCGTCCTGCACGGCGCCGACTGCGGGCCGGGCTGTCACACCCTAGCTAGCCATGCATTAGAATGTGCATCATGTTTACTTCATCAGAAACTTGAAATGGGGAAGGCAGAACCCCCAGCACCCCCCCTGAAATCAACTAGGGTTTACTAAAAATAATTTCAATGAACCTGAAATGCCCTTCCAAAATGTTCACCCTCTTTGACTTGGGTTAGAACCTTTGGGAAAATAGGTGCACATTTTTCTAGGTCAACAGAAGGTCACTGATTTAATTCATAAATATTTAAATTTGGGCATTTAAATGCTATTAAATAATTCAAGTGCTCAAATAATTCTGGAAATAATTGTTTGCTATTAGGAATAATCCCAATAGAGCCCACAATTATTTTCAGGATTTTAGAAAGTGCCTAGGTATTTTAAATAAAGCCCTAAAGCTGCAGAATAATAGAAAAAGAAAACAAAAATCAAAAAAAGGGGAAAGGAGCCCACCTGGGCCTTACCTGGCTCGGCCCAGCCGACTGGCCAGCGCTAGTCACCCCCTACCTCGCGCCAGGAGGCAGGGGCGCGTGCTCGCCGCGCGCCGGCCACGCGCCGGCCACCTCCTGCTTCTGCCGACGCCGGGAGGCGCCTAGAGACGCCACGAGACCCCCTCGATCCTCTCCCGTCCTCTCTCACTCTCCCCCTCGTCTCCCTCATCCTCTCCCGCGATGGCCGAGCGCGCCCCTCGCCGCCGATCGCCGTAGCCGTCGCCAAAGACCTCCCCTCGCCCCTCCGACGGGTCCATAAGCTTCGCCTCGGCTCCCTCGTCCCCCCCATTGAGCCATGCTTCGCCGGAAGCCCTGCAACGCCGCCTTCGCCCTCGTCTTCAACCTCGGGCATCCGAGATCGCCGGCGACCTCACCTCTTCTCCAGCCCGTCCCCGAGCCCGCTGAGACCACCGCTGCACCCCCCGTGAGCCTCTCTCTCGATCCCCACCTTCCCCTTGCTCGTTTGCACCCTGTAGCTCCGATTTCCACCACGGCCGAAGCTCGCCGGCGCCGTGTCTCGTTGCCGTCGTGGCCAGGGCCACTGTGGCTTGAAATCAGGCACACCACCGTGATCAGCGCAGCCCCAGGGACCCGTAGCCACCACCAGTTCTTCCTCCCGTGCACCGTAGCCTCGAATCCGACCTCGCCCGAACTCCGGCGACCGCCAAGCTCATCGCCGGCATCGTTTCCGGCCACCCCGAGCCTAACTACCACCACCAAACGATGCGGCTCGCTCCCCGCATCGCGTAGCACATCTCCGCCATCATTTTGGTCGCCTGAGGGCGTTTTCCGAATCCCTCCGCCGTCTCGGGCCTCGCCGGCGGCTCAACGCCGGCGAGTTGACCCAGTTTGACCCCTGGGTGGGCCCAGGTAGACCCCCCTGAGTCTATGACAGGTGGGGCCGGTCTGTTAACTAAATTAGGATTAGTTTTAATTAAATCTTAATTAATTAGTCACTGACTAGTGGGCCCTGCCTAGTAATTAGGCTAATTAAACGTAGTTAGTGCACTGAGAGGCTGACAGAAGGGCCCCACCAGTCAGGTTTGACCTGGGCTGGCGCCTTTGACCTGCTGACATCACCCTGACGCATTGCTAACGCAGTAATTGATTTTCTGGCTTTATTCTTATTCAGGAAATTCCAGAAAATAGTTCAAACTTCAAAAATTCATAGAAATTCAACCATAACTCCAAATGAGATAAATTATATATGAAAAATTATCAGAAAATTCAATCTATCCATCTGTAATGGTTTCATGCATGACAAAACAAGTTTACCTTGCTGTTTAAGCAGAATAAGGAAATGCCCTATAAATGCCATATTTAATGAGCTAATATTTGAATCTTGGATTCAAATGAGTTCAGCCCTTTCTGTTTTAGCTTGCATTAGGCCAAACACATTCATATTGCCATGTCATAGCATGCATCATATTGTTGCATATCATCATGAGTTGATTGTGCTCGGTTGTGTTCTTCGTGGTAGGTTCTGCCTCCGAGGATATTCACGAGTATCCAACTGAAGGGCAGTATCCCACTACCACTCCATCAGGCAAGCAACCATTGATCATTCCGATACAAACCCATGTTCTCGCCTCTGCTCTTGTTTACTGCATTAAGACAACGCGATTCAAACTGCTGTGTGCTACGGTAGTTGAACCCTTATCCTCTGCATGACCTGTCATTGCCACAGTAACTAGATGAAACCCACTAGCATGTGTAGGAGTTGTTTGAGCCATGTTTTGTGATTCCTACATTGCTATGCCTGTTATGCTTAGAGTTGTGTCAGGTTGAGTTCATCTGGGTGATGGGCTAGAGTGAAATGCTTATGTTGGTAATATGAGGGATGTGTTGAACATGTTTTGGTAAAGGTATCGATGAGAGGCCATGTAGGAGTACATGGTGGGTTGTTTCATTGAGGCTGTCCCTAAGAACTGAGATCTGTATGTGTGATTTAAGATTCAGCTACTACCGTGCATTGGGATCCTTAATTGACCCTCTCGGCTTCTTAGCCACCCTAGTACTCTGTCCAGGAGTTGCAATTAGTTTCTGGTGTTTGTAGGCTATGTGTTGGCGGCCGTGCGTAGCGCTGACCCTAGGGGTGGGCTATGTTGCGGTAGATACACCATGGCACGGTGTACCGAGTCACCCGTTTGGTGTCTCGGGAACCCTATTCACATCGTTCGGCGCCGTAAGTGGAAACCTCGGCCGGACTCCCTGCGGATGGAACCTGGATAGGCGATAAACCTAGACTAGAGACTTAGGTGTTTAGGTAGGCCGTGGCCAACACCCTCGCTGGGCTTCCGCTTGAAGGTTGCCGAGTACATGTCGTGTAGACGGCGGTAAGCGGTGAAAGCGTGTATGACGAAGTACACCCCTGCAGGGTATAAAACTATTCGAATAGCCGCGTCTGCGGTAAAGGACTACTTGGTTGCCTAAACAGTTCATAGACAAGTTAATGGATACTACTAAAAGACTCAAGATAAGTGTGAGTGCCGAGGATGGCCCTCTCGCAAGATAACGAGGGAGGATCCCCGGTGGAGTATTGTGTTGGTGAGTAGTGGACTCGTGTGCGAAAACTATTTTACTAGAGAGGTTCCGTAGGATAGCTTAGCCAAGAGTCAAAGCTGGCTTGCTGCATACCCCACCACCTTCCTGAGAATGAGCATGTATAGTAGGTTCTGATGTAAGACTTGCTGAGTACCTTTGTACTCATGTTTGCTTATTTATTGTTTTCAGACGACAACACTGCCCCCTCCGATGGATTTTATGTAGACCTTGACGTCGACGAGTGACTAGCCACCCAGGTGGTGATCCCGGCCATGGAGGGCCCTATGTAGATAGACAGGCTTTGAGAAGCCTTCTTTCTTTTTAGAGTCTGTACTCAGACTAGTTGCTTCCGCATGTGCATGTATGATTGTATGACTTGAGTGTCGGGTCATGTGACCCCTATCTGTATGAACATGTTATGTATGGCTCCCTGGAGCCTTTAAATAAAGTACTTGAGTTGTAGAGTTTTGTTGTGATGCCATGTTGTATGTACTCATATTGGGCATCTTGTGTGTATGATTGAAATGCTTGGTATGAGTGGGATCCGACAATCTAGTTGTTTATCCTTCGCAGCCTTTCTTATGGGGAAATGTAGTCTAGTGTTCCTCGAGCCATAGTAGTCCGCTACAGCCCGGTTCACCGGAGTCCTGCTAGCCCAGCACTACTGTTCAGGACACTTGATTGGCCGGCATGTGTTTCACTTCGTCCCTATGTCTGTCCCTTCGGGGAAATGTCACGCGGTGACTTCCGGAGTCCTGCCTAGCCTGCTACAGCCCGGAATCCCCGGAGTCCTGTTAGCCCAGTGCTACAGCCCAGAATCACTCGTTGATGACCGACATGTCCGATGTGATTCATGTATGCCTGTCTCCATAGGTCTATGCCGCTTTGGGTTCACGACTAGCCATGTCGGCCCGGGTTCTCGGTCATATGGATGCTAGCAGCATTGTCATATACGTGAGCCAAAAGGCGCAAACGGTCCCGGGCCATGGTAAGGTGACACCCGTGGGATACCGTGCGTGAGGCCGCAAAGTGATATGAGGTGTTACCGGCTAGATCGATGTGGCTTGGAATCGGGGTCTTGACACGGGGGGCCTGAGGCGGTGGAGCCGGAGGCGGCGGACCGGCAGGAGGAGTCGGCGTGAGCCCTTCGCCCTTGGAGATTCCGGCGAGCCAGTTGCACTTTCGGGTTGTGTGGTTGGACGGCTTCGCGCCGCTATGGAACTTGCACGGGGCGTCAAGTGCTTGCTCATAAGAGAAAGCCGGCTGCCAAGCCGGCCGGCCGCCCTTGGGCTTCTTGGGATCGGTCCGCCCTTCAGGCGGCGTGTCTTCGACCGTGGCCACCTTCCGGTTGACGGGAGGCGGCGCAGGGCCTTTACGCTTCTGGTCGTTCGGGTGTTGGCGTCGGCCGGAGTCTCCTGCCGGCGTCTTGGGCGCCGGGTTAAGAACTTTCCCGGACGCGTCTATCCGGAGCTCGGTCTTCATCGAAGAATCGGCGGTGGCGTATCTATCGGCGATGTTCAGAAGCTCGTCAAGGGTAGTCGGCTCGTCGCAGAGGAGCTTGTGTTTGAGGAGGGTGCCTTCTCGGCACCCGGCAGTGAAGTATTCGATGGCCTGCACCTCGTGCACCCCTTCACAAGAGTTGTGAAGCTCGGCCCAACGCGTGAGGTAGTCACGGGTGGACTCGGCTGGGCCCTGTACGCACAGGGAGAGCTGCCTGGGCTTGGGAGCCCGCTTGTAGGTGCTGGTGAAGTTGCGAACGAAGGCTTCGGTGAAATCTACCTAGATGTTGATGCTAAGAGGCTTGAGGCTGTTAAGCCAAGTCCGTGGTGTGCCTTGCAGCATTAGAGGCACGTACTTTACGGCAACCCGCCGGTTGCCGTTGGCTATGCTGACTGCCATGGAGTAGTCGATCAGCCAGTCTTCCGGCTTCACGGAGCCGTTGTACTTGGGCGTGTCTCTTGGGAGCGAGAACCCTTTGGGGAAGGGCTCGTCGCAGATGCGGGGGCCGAAATAGGGTGGGCCGACATCATCTTCCTCTTCCAGCGCCAGGGATCTGGCCAGGCGGTCGATCCGATGGCGGGCGTCGTTCTCGCCGACTCCTTCGTGGCGACCTAGTCGGCCGCTGAGAGTCGGGTGCGCCACCTGCGGTGGGGTGGGGTATCTTTCTCCACGAGCCCGAGGCGGAGGCGGGCTGCCCCGCCATTCCCTAGCTCGGGGACGGCCATCCGCGTCGCGCTCGATGGAGATTCGTGTCCGGCTTTGGCTGGAAGCCGGCTCTTTCTCGCACCGCACGCGGGCGTTACTCTTAGTCGGCGTCCGGGACGTCGCGCCGTGATCCCGACATGGGGGTGGGCTCCCCGCGCGGGCGTCGGCCTCGTGCCGCTGAGCGGCCACGTCAATCAGTTGCTGTATGCGCCGGGTCATGTGGGGGAGGTTTTCGGCCTCCAAGCCGTCCAACTCGTCCACGGCCGCCTGGGCGGCGCGCAGGTTCTCGAGCGGAGTGGCATAGACCGGGCGGTCGACTCCAAGCGCGTCGGCGATGACGGCGCCGCGTTGCCTGGCAGCACCAGCCCGGCTTGGGCCAGCCAGGGCCGGCGTGCCGAAGGCGGCGCGGTCAGCTTCGTGCTGGTAAGCCTCAGTGAGGCGTCTCATGGAAGCCAGCCTCCGGCCCTCCGCGAGGAGGGAGAGACGGCGTGCCTCCAGTGCTTCGTCGTCGGCATCAGCCGGGAGGGGGACAGACAAGTCGTGGACCGCTGCGCGCGGGGCGTCGTGGGCGCTCTCGTCGGCCGGATCGCCATGGCCGATAACCCTCACCTCGGTGGTGACAGTATCGCGATCGTCGGCCCGAGGGAGCGGGTCGTTGTAGATCATAACGTTGGTCGGGAAGGTGTCGTAGGAGGCCGTGTCGGAATCGACAGAGTCGACCGGCATCGGGTCGGTGGAGCCAACCGACTCCAGATCCGCAGCAGGCTCGCTGGAGACATGGAGTTGGCTAAGGAGGTTGGCGAGGTGGTCGGTGCCTGCATCGGAGGCGAGCTCGTCAGAGATGCGGGCCTCGTCGAGGAGATCAGCGAGGCTGCTTGCCGCACAGATGCTGGCGACGCTTTGCAGCGCGTCGTGGCAAGGGCCATCGGGTGTGCCGGGCTGGCTACGCTCGCTAGGGAGGAAGAGGGTTCCCGTCCAGAATAGGTCTCCGGACGACGGTGCACCTGGCCCCACAGTGGGCGCCAAATCTCGGGTGGTAGGTGCGACATATGCCAACGGGTGGCTTATCATTGTGGGAGCCAATAAGACGTCGCCGGTGCCTGGAAACGGGATGAGGCGAAGACAAGCTCGCCGGCGTACTTTACCCATCTTCAGGGCTCTCCGTGGAGATAACACCCCTACTGCTGCTCTGCGGGGTCTCCGCATGATCACTAGATGAACAAGTAGCTACACGATGCTCCTTGAGCTGTTTTGGTGGAAGGAGGAAGAAGGGCATGGCTAGCCTGCTTCCTCTCCTTGTATGGTGTCTAAGACTAGCTTGAGAGTCCAACCCTTTGCATGGGTGCACCGGGGGGTTTATATAGGCCTACCCCCCGAGGGTACAATGGTAATCCGACTGAGCGAGGGGCCCAGCTGTCTGTGACTATGCTCGCCAGCTTCTACGCTGGCTGCTGGGGCCCGCCGACTGGTGGGTCCTGCCGGCTGCCGGCTCCCTGGTCGACAGGCAGGCCCCACTGTCCAGGGCCTGGTCGGTGGCTGGTTACTGCTGCTCTGTGATGATGGCGCAGGCTTGGTCGGGGTAAGCGTGGCTACAGTACCGCCGCCCTGGCGGGCGATTACTGTAGCCCCGCCATATCTTGTCTCCTTAATGGGCGTCTCCTTCGAGGAGGATGGCAGGCCAGCTATGGGGGGCCGGCTCTCCATCGGGCCAACTTGGGAGGAGGTGCGTCCGCCTTCGGTATCTCTCTGCCCGAAGGGGCCCACCGCCTCGGGGGCCATGTTGCTGGCCCGTCATGGACGGCGTCAAGGCCGCCGTGGCAACAGTGCCCTGCCGGACGGGTCGTGGCCACCCGTACGGCGCACTATGCTGGGCGTGCTCCGGGTTTTGGGGGTGGCAGGCTTTACTGTAGCCACGCCCTGCTTCATCATTGCTGGGTGGACGCGGACTTCGCGGGTACGATCTTGACTGCTTTATGGGAGCCAGCTTCTTGGAGTCGGCCTACTTGTTGCCGACTTCTCGAAGTCAGCCCTCCCACAGCCTCCTTCATGAGGGCTAAAGGCAGGCCGCCCCCCGAAGCCGGCCTAGAAGATAGCCGGCAGGGGGAAGGCGGCCCCAGGTCTTGAATTCTTTTGAGAGCCGGACGGGCTCGTAATTTTTTCAGAAGGGCCAGGGGAAGCCAGCTGGGCTACCCATGGCTATTTACTCCGACAAGCATCAAGTGTTGATGGTTAAGAAGACCACTAGTTTCAAGAAAAGGGCAAAGGGAAAGAAAGAGGAACTTCAAAGAAGAATAGCAAGCAAGTTGCTGCTCCCATGAAGAAGCTCAAATCTAGACCCAAGCCTGGAACTGAGTGCTTCTACTGCAAAGGAAATGTCACTAGAAGCGGAACCGCCCCAAATACTTGGCGGATAAGAAGGATGGCAAAGTGAACAAAAGTATATATTTGATATACATGTTATTGATGTGTACTTTACTAGTGTTTATAGCAACTACACCTAAATATTTGATACTGGTTCAGTTACTAAGAGTAGTAACTCGAAACAGGAGTTGCAAAATAAACAGAGACTAGTTAAGGGCGAGGTGATGATGTGAGTTGGAAGTGATTCCAAGGTTGATAAGATCACCATCGCACACTCCCTTTACCTTCGGGGTTAGTGTTGAACCTAAAATAAATGTTATTTGGTGTTTGCGTAGAGCATAATATGACTGGATCATGTTTATTGCAATACAGTTATTCATTTAAGTCAAGGATAATTGTTATTATGTTTACATGAATAAAACCTTCTGAGGTCATATACCCAAGGTGAATGGTTTATTGAATCTCGATCGTAGTAATACACATATTCATAATATTGAAGCCAAAATATGCAAAGTTAATAATGATAGTGCAACTTATATGTGGCACTGCTGTTTAGGTCATATTGGTGCAAAGCGCATGAAGAAAACTCCATGCTGATGGGCTTTTGGAATCACTTGATTATGAATCATTTGATGCTTGCGAACCATGCCTCGTGGGCAAGATGACTAAAACTCCGTTCTCCGGAACAATGGAGCAAGCAACTAACTTATTGGAAATAATACATACCGATGTATGCAATCCGATGAGTGTTGAAACTCGCGGTGGGTATCGTTATTTTCTGATCTTCACAAATGATTTGAGCAGATATGGGTATATCTACTTGATGAAACATAAGTCTGAAACATTTGAAAAGTTCAAAGAATTTCATAGTGAAGTAGAAAATCATCGTAACAAAAAAATAAAGTTTCCGCGATCTGATCGTGGAGGAGAATATTTGAGTTATGAATTTGGTATTTATTTGAAACAATGTGGAATAGTTTCGCAACTCACGCCACGTGGAACACCACAGTGTAATGGTGTGTCCGAACGTCATAACCGTACTTTATTAGATATGGTGCGATCTATGATGTCTCTTACCGATTTATCACTATCGTTTTGGGGTTATGCATTAGAGACAACTGCATTCACGTTAAATAGGGCACCATCTAAATCCGTTGAGACGCCACCATATGAACTATGGTGGCGCAAGAAACCTAAGTTGTCGTTTCTTAAAGTTTGGGGCTATGATGCTTATGTGAAAAAGTTTCAACCAGATAAGCTCGAACCCAAATCGGAGAAATGCGTCTTCATAGGATACCCAAAGGAAACTGTTGGGTACACCTTCTATCACAGATCCGAAGGCAAGATATTCGTTGCTAAGAATGGATCCTTTCTAGAGAAGAAGTTTCTCTTGAAAGAAGTGACTGGGAGGAATGTAGAAATTGATGAGGTAATTGTACCTTCTCCCGAATTTGAAAGTAGTTCATCACAGAAATTAGTTCTAGTGATTCCTAAACCAATTAGTGAGGAAGTTAATGATGATGATCATGAAACTTTAGATCAAGTTACTAAAGAACCTCGTAGGTCAACCAGAATATGTTTCACACCAGACCGGTACGACAATCCTGTTCTGGAGGTCATGTTACTTGACCATGACGAACCTACGAACTATGAGGAAGCGATGATGAGCCCAGATTCCGCGAAATGGCTTGAAGCCATGAAGTCTGAGATGAGATCCATGTATTAGAACAAAGTATGGACTTTAATTGACTTGCCTGTTGATCGGTGAGCCATTAAGAATAAATGGATTTTCAAGAGGAAGACGAACACTGATAGTAGTGTTACTATCTACAAAGCTTGAATTGTCGCAAAGGTTTTCAACAAGTTAAAGATGTTGACTACGATGAGATTTTCTCACTCATAGCAATGCTTAAGTCTGTCCGAATCATGTTAGCAATTGCCACATTTTATGAAATCTGGCAAATGGATGTCAAAACTGCATTCCTTAATGGATTTCTTAAAGAAGAGTTGTATACGGTGCAATAAGAAGGTTTTGTCAATCCTAAAGGTGCTAACAAAGTGTGCAAGCTCTAGCGATCCATCTATGGACTGGTGCAAGCATCTCGGAGTTGGAATATATACTTTGATAAAGTGATCAAAGCATATGGTTTTATACAGACTTGCGGTGAAGCATGTATTTATAAGAAAGTGGGTGGGAGCACTACAGCCTTTTTGATAAGTATATGTGAATGACATATTGTTGATCGGAAATGATGTAGAATTTTGTGGAAAGCATAAAGGAGTTTTTCAAAGAAAGACCTCGCTAAAGCTACTTACATATTGAGCATCAAGATCTATAGAGATAGATCAAGTCACTTGATATATCTTTCAATGAGTACATACCTTCACAAGATTTTAAAGTAATTCAAAATGGAACAGTCAAAGAAGGAGTTATTGCCTGTGTTGCAAGGTGTGAAGTTGAGTAAAGACTCAAAACCCGACCACGGAAGAAAATAGAAAGAGAATTGTCGGTGTCAAAACCGTCGGATCTCGGGTAGGGGGTCCCGAACTGTGCATCTAGGCCGGATGGTAACAGGAGGCAGGGGACACGAAGTTTTACCCAGGTTCGGGCGCTCTTGATGGAGGTAAAACCCTACGTCCTGCTTGATTAATATTGATGATATGGGTAGTACAAGAGTAGATCTACCACGAGATCAGAGAGGCTAAACCCTAGAAGTTAGCTTATGGTATGATTGTCTGTTGTGATTGTTGTCCTACGGACTAAAACCCTTCGGTTTATATAGACACCGGAGAGGGTTAGGGTTACACAAGGTCGGTTACAAAGGAGGAGATATCCATATACGTATTGCCTAGCTTGCCTTCCACGCCAAGTAGAGTCCCATCCGGACACGAGACAAAGTCTTCAATCTTGCATCTTCATAGTCTAACAGTCCGGCCAATGGAGATAGTCCGACTGTCCAGAGACCCCCTAATCCAGGACTCCCTCGGTAGCCCCTGAACCAGGCTTCAATGACGATGAGTCCGGCGCGCAGTATTGTCTTCGGCATTGCAAGGTGGGTTCCTTCTCCGAATACATCACAGAAGAATTTGAATACGAGGATAGTGTCCGACCCTGCAAAATAAGTTCCACATTCCACCGTAGAGAGAATAATATTTTTGCAGATCTAATTTGCTGGCTTGTTTTGGCAGCATGACGTTACGTCATGGCCTGGTGATTATTCGAACCGTTTCTTTTAACCAGCCCCGCGCATAACGCAAGGCAATTTTTCGACACGTCTTGTCAAAGCAGAGATCGTGTCCCCTTATTACGGGATTCTCATCAATATGGGCGTGGGTAACCCAACCGCGCCATCAATTGTGGCGCTTGGGGGATAAGTGAGTTTTACCAGGCAAGTTGGGATGCTTAGTTTCGGCCGCCCATATAAAGGGATAAGGATTCACCTTTCTATCCACGCCTTCTTCCTCCTTT
This sequence comes from Triticum monococcum, assembly GCA_034509565.1. NCBI lineage: Eukaryota > Viridiplantae > Streptophyta > Magnoliopsida > Poales > Poaceae > Triticum > Triticum monococcum. The sequence goes on from CM067842.1 coordinate 695,621,059, forward strand.
GCTCATCCGTTCCCGCACACTCGAGCTCCAGCGCCCAAGTCCGCACTTCCCACCTCGACCTTCTCCAATCATGTCTGGAGCGGGAGGCAAGTGGATGGTCTCCTCCGTCACGGAGGGAGACATCAAGAAACTAAGGAGAACCGGATACCTGCCCGACGACATCGCACACCGGCTCCCAGATGAGGGGCAGCTCATCCCCACCCCCAGGCCCCATGAGAGGGTAGTATTCCTCACCCATTTCCTCCGCGGACTGGGGTTCCCACTCCATCCATTCGTCTAGGGGCTCATGCTCTATTACGGCCTGGATTTCCACGATCTGGCCCCGAACTTCGTCCTCAACATCTCGGCGTTTATCATCGTGTGCGAGGCCTTCCTCCGCATCAAGCCCCACTTCGGCTTATGGCTGAAGACCTTCAATGTCAAGCCGAAGGTGGTGGGCGGCCGCCAGGCGGAGTGCGGAGGCGCCATGGTGGGTGTCGGTGTCAAAACCGGCGGATCTCGGGTAGGGGGTCCCGAACTGTGCGTCTGGGCCGAATGGTAACAGGAGGCAAGGGACACGAAGTTTTACCCAGGTTCAGGCCCTCTCGATGGAGGTAAAACCCTACGTCCTGCTTGATTAATATTGATGATATGGGTAGTACAAGAGTAGATCTACCATGAGATCGGAGAGGCTAAACCCTAGAAGCTAGCCTATGGTATGATTGTTGTTCTGTATGTTGTCCTCGGACTAAAACCCTCCAGTTTATATAGACAACGGAGAGGGTTAGCATTACACAAAGTCGGTTACAATGGTAGGAGATCTACATATCCGTATCGCCAAGCTTGCCTTCCACGCCAAGGAAAGTCCCTTCCGGACACGGGACAAAGTCTTCAATCTTATATCTTCATAGTCCAGGAGTCCGGCTGAAGGTATAGTCCGGCCATCCGGACACCACCTAATCCAGGACTCCCTCAGTATCCCCTTTACCAGGCTTCAATGACGACGAGTCCGGCGCGCAGATTGTCTTTGCAAGGCGGGTTCCTCCTCCAAGTACTTCATAGAAGATTTTGAACACAAAGATAGTGTCTGGCTCTGCAAAATAAGTTTCCACATATTGCCATAGAGAGAATAATATTTACATAAATCTAATCTGCTGACGTATTCCATAGTGTGACGCACCACGACCAAGCCTTTATTCGAATCGTTTTATTGTCCCACCTTAGTGTGTCATGCGAGGCGGTTTCCTTGGCACGTCTTGTTAAAGCAGAGATCGTGTCCCCTTATTCCGGGATTCTCATCAATACGGGCGTGGGTAACCCAACCGCTTCTAGGACTCCTAGACTATAGGCAAGTCCAAACGGCCATGAAGAGAACGCTTGATATTCACCCTCTTTATAAAGGGACAAGGCTCTTACTTTTTTCCCTCCCGTGCTCAATCGAATCCTTCCCCCACCTCAAGCTCAACCACCCAAGGTTCAGGTCAGGTGCTCCGAACCTTCAATCATGTCCGGATCTAGCCTTCAAGGTCGATGGGTGCCTTCCTCCGTCACGGAAGAAGACATCAAAAAGTTGAGGGAGGCCAGATATCTGACCGCCGAGGTTGTGCATCGGCTACCCGCCCGAGGGCAGGCCGTCCCCTCCCCCGAACCCAACAAGAACGTCGTGTTCGTCTCCCACTTCCTCCGAGGTCTAGGCCTTGCTCTGGATCCTTTCGTCAGGGGTTTGATGTTTTATTACGGGCTAGATTTCCATGATCTAGCTTCGGACTCCTTTCTTCATATCACGACATTTATTGTCGTGTGTGAGGCCTTCCTCCGGGTTACCCCTCACTTCGGCATGTGGCTCAAGACCTTTGAAGTAAAGCCGAAGATGATCGAGGGTCAACATGCAGCGCGTGGAGGTGCCTCAATATGCAAGATGACGGGAGCTCCATGGCCCAAAGGTTCCATTCCAGAGGTGTCTGAATTGTGGCAACAGGAGTGGTTCTACATCACGACTCCTAGAAGTGCTAAGTGGGCGGCCGCCCCTGTTTTCCGCTCGGGCCCTCCACCACAACTGATGTCATGGATCAGCAGAGGTCTGAGCTGGGGTCCAGCCAAGGACGTGCCTATACTGCAAAGCCGCATTCGAGATCTCTTCAATGGAGATTTTAGTTTGGTTGCGGTAATACAAGTTATGCGGGTTTGTCAAGTCCAGCCTTGCAAACACCGGCCCCTTTGCTTGTGGGAGTTCAATCCCGAGGGACCGCGTGTCATTCAAAATTTCCTCGGCCTGACGCACGAGGAGATGTACAAGTCATTCTTCGGATCTTAGGTAGAGTGTCCGGAAATCACCGAGGACGTGGGCCTGAGCAGTAACCGCGCCGCCGAACAGGTAAGGAATCTTCCGGCCGAACATACTATCTCTCACTTGTTATGAAGTTATTTCTGAGAGTTCGCTTTTTGACCAGGACTGGCTGACAAAGGCAAAGTTGATTCGGTGTTCGGCCCCCCTCCCTGAGGGTTTGGAGAATCCAGTATTGGAAAAGATGCTCCAGGTCACACCTTGCCCGGAGCCCTTGAAGGAAGATACCGGGGAGGATAATATGGGCGGACGCGGGCCCCCAACGCTGCCCACTCTAACCGAGGGAGCGAGCGTCTCCATGAAGGAAGACGACCGGAGGAGGAAAAGGATTGCGCCCGAGGATTCGGAAGCCGAAGCTTCCAAACGGGAGAAGAAGTCTCCCACAGAGGGTCCTACCTTGGGGGGTGCTTTTGCCGCACAAAGTCCGTGGGGGGATCAATTCTCCAGCGAGTCATAAGTGACCCGAAATACTTTAATAGTACAGGTATGCCCTCTTTTTCTTCTGAGAAAATAACCACCACATTTATTTTTGCAGTTTGGGCCTTAGCCCCTCTCAAATGAGCTCGTCTTTGGGGGATCTTCTTCCAGAGATGATGGAGAGCGAAACGCCTCCTCTGGACTCCTCCACTCCGGAAGCGGGTGACGCCAAAGTGTCATCGCGGAGGGTCTCTCCGAGTCCGGTGAGGCCAGAAGATAATCCCATTGACCCCTGAAGCTCCCAGTGTCCGGCTCCCGAAGAGAGCAGACAAAAGGGTCCGGCATCGTCTGGTGTGCGATCGGATGTTCTAAGGGGGTTGGTGGGGCGAGCGGCCATCTCGGATGAACACCGTATGCTGATGAATACGTTGATGGAGAGAATCTCATCCGCCGAAAGCGGATTGCATGAAGCTTTTATGAGTCTACTGACAAGCTTTGAGGTATGTAAAATAATGTATGATAGTCCTCCACATGCTAGGTGTGCCCTGTGTAGATAGTAGCCCCTGAGACTCTGGTTGTCGTCGGAAATGACGACGAACAGAGGATCATATTCCCAGGTAATAACCATACTGCCTCTATGTGCAGGTGATGGAAGCTCCGATGGCTAGCCGGACTAGCGAGTTTGCCCATTTAAAACAGAAGTTGGATGCGGCAGATGCCGACATCGAGCTTGTTAACAAAAGGCTTGACGAGGCACAGGGTAAATGTCATTATCTGGTAAACGCCACATAGTAAGAGGAGCATGATGCCAGTATCTTTAATATGTTGTGACTGCAGATGGAGCTGCCACTATTGAAGCCTTGCGGGCAGAACTTGCCCGAGCCAAGGAACAAGCGAGGTTTGGTAATGCGGCTGCTTTGAAGGCGGCCGAAGAGTTGAAAGCCGAGAAGGCCGCGCATGGCGAGAGCCGAGATAAGATGGCCAAGATGGCCATAGAATTAAAAGCCGCCGCCGACCGTTGCCGGGTTCTTGAAAAGGAAAACCTAGCGAGGGCATCAGACCTTGAGAAGGCTGCTGCGACGAGGAAAGACATCCGCTCTGCTATGAGGGCGAAGAAGGAGGAGCTGCAGGAAGCCGGTGATATTGTAGCTGGGAAATCCTTTATGTTTCGGAGGAAGTTCGGAGATCCACGGTATGCCCCTCTAGATCGGCTGTGGAGTTCGGAGGATGTGTATATGGATTTGGCAACGAGCGCTGCCGATGCGGTCAAGTACTTCCAGGGTCAGACAGACCGTGAAGTGGACCAGCTGTTTTGGACACAATTCCATTCTCCCGAGCATCCGCTTTCATTGACTGACCAATTAGCCGAATGGGCCGAACTGAATAGGTTGTCCGGACGTGCCATGAGGTCTGTTGTGGATCAGCTATGGCCGGAAAGGCCAAAACCGAACAGTTATTTCAGCCTGGTACAGCAGTTCCTTGAAGTGGTGTCGCACATTAATGCGATGAAGAGGTCGGCGTGCATAGAGGGCTCACGGATGGCCTTTGCCCGTGTTAAAGCATACTGGGTGGAGATGGATGCTACCACTGTTGCAGCGTGGGATTCGGCCATAGGCCAAATGGCTGCTGAGCACTACTTTGAATAAGTTCTTGAGGGTGCTCGTTTGATAAAGACCCAGTGCTCAAAAAATATTATGTTTGAGTGATATGTAATCTCATTGTAAGCGAAATGCTTTTATAGATTTTTATAAGGCTATTTTTATACTTTTGCCTAAAAGTAATATGATGCCTCCTGGGCGGCCGTTTATGTATACATGTGTATAACCTAAAAGATTGCAGCTGTCGGCTTCAACCCCCACGCATATAATGCGGAGGTGCTCAGAAAAAAGACGCGTTCACACTTAACCCAACGTCTTGGTCCTATTAAGGAGGTGATAGCGGAGCGAGCGAGGCAACCGGACTATAATGCTTTAGCACTTTCACTTAGCCATAGGAGTTTGACAGTGGGGCTACTAGATAGCCCCTGGTGGCTCCGCACTCTCCCGATTCCGGGGTGCGTACATGCCTGGCCGGAAAATGGCCCTTCGTTAAGGAGGAGGAATTCTAACATTCCAACAGGTCATCGAGTGGTTGACCAGTCTCACGCTATATCATGACAGTCAGTTTTCGGCTTTCTCTACTGAGGTGCTCGTCCGGATGAACCAGGGCACAATCGCAGTAGTTCTCCTGGTGGAACATAAGGCACCAAAACACAGGAGGCGGGCAAACCCAACATTTGACCAAAGACAATGATTCCGAGCTGATGCATATAGGGCCAAACTCGCAACGCCGAACACTCCCTAAGGTATTCGGTCTTTGTGGTGTAAACCGGGCCTAAATAATGGCCTTTGTGAGAAGCCCCTTGTGTCCAGGTACGTGCATTGTTCTGGCATGGCTACATGCCAAGACGTCAGCATCCTTCTCAATGGTGGATATGTATCAACAAGCGATAGTAAAAAGGTTTACGCAGGGTCTTAATCTAAAAAGAATCCTTGGAGTGGGTCCCTGCTGCACGTCTGCGCCTGTGTCTCCGTTGTGCCATATCCTGGATGGGTGTAGCACGATGATCATCTGTAAAAGAGAGGAATTTAGGTGAAAAAGTTGTCGTGCGAAAAGATAGTTTTTAAAGAAACCATGTATAATTCAAGATGAGAAGAAATTGCCACTTGTATGCGCGCGTTGAGCCCCTTGTATTGACAAATAGGGGTGTTACCATTTATTCGGTATAAATAGCAGCACCGGACTTGATTAGTTGAGTCTGAGGTTTTGACGACCTATTGGATGCTTTCGTTGGTCCAGGTGCCTTTAGTGTGCGGCTGCCAAGGCAGCCGCACTCTCTTCGGCGAGCAGAGATCGCTTGATATTTCCTTTCACTGAAATGATGCCACGTGGACCGGGCATCTTGAGTGTGAGGGAGGCGTAGTGTGGTATTGCATTAAAGCGAGTGAAAGCTTCGCGTCCGAGCAGTGCTTGATAGCCACTTTGGAACGGAGTGATGTGGAAGGTTAAATGCTCGCGAAGGAAGTTATCGGGGGAGCCGAATATAACTTGTAGTAGGAGGGAGCCTGTACAACGAGCCCCTGGGCATGGCATTACTCCTTTAAAGGTAGTATTGCTATGGCGAATTTTTCTTGGGTCTAACCCCATCTCGCGGATTGTATCCTGATATATTAGGTTTAGACTGCTACCACCGTCCATCAAGACTCGTGTGAAGTGATATTCGCCAATTACTGGGTCTAATACCAGGGCAGCCCATCCTGCATGTCGGATACTTGCTAAGTAATCGCGATGGTCGAAAGTGATCGGTTGAGACGACCAGTGGCAGGACTTTGCGGTGACAGGCACTTGGGTATATTTTCCTGGGAGTGCCGCGTTGTTTTTTTTCTTGATCACGTGTAACACGTTTACTGTTTTGACTTCTGGTGGAAATTTCTTTTGTTCCCCGGTGTCTTGCTTGGGAGGCTCGTCTTTGTCTTCACTTGGTGTATCCTCCCCCTTGTGTACGGCGTTGAGTTTGCCGGACTGCTTGAAGACCCAACATTCTCTGTGGGTATGATTAGCAGGTTTACCAGGGGTACTATGGATCTGACATACTTGGTCCAGAATTTTGTTGAGGCTGGACAGTTCATCCCTGGTGCCTTTAGAGGGCGGCTTTTGCTAACCTGGCCGAGAGCTTTTGATTCCGGCATTTACTTCCGTGCCCTTCGTGTTGTCTTCTTTATTCCGGCGTTTGTTATTGTTGTTGCGCCATGATTTCCCGTTTCCATCTCTAACTTCAGATGTACTGGGGTTGCTGGTGCTGCATCTGGCTAGCCAGCTGTCCTCACCCGCGCAAAAGCGGGTCATGAGGTTTGTTAATGCGGCCATCATTCTCATCTTATTTTGGCCGAGGTGTCTGGTGAGCCATTCGTCACGGACGCTATGCTTAAAAGCTGCCAAGGCTTCGGCGTCCGGACAGTCGATAATCTGGTTCTTTTTAGTAAGAAACCTGTTCCAAAGCTTTCGGGGTGACTCTCCGGGCTGTTGAGTTATATGACTCAAATCATCCGCATCCGGAGGTCGGACATAAGTCCCTTGAAAATTTGCCCGAAAGGCATCTTCAAGCTCTTCCCAACTTCCAATGGAGCTTTCGGGGAGGCCTTTAAGCCAGTGACGAGCTGGCCCTTTGAGCTTGAGGGGTAAGTACTTGATGGCGTGGAGATCATCTCCTCGAGCCATATGGATATGAAGGATGTAGTCCCCAATCCAGACCCCAAGTTCTGTTGTTCCGTCGTATGCCTCTATGTTTACGGGTTTGAATCCCTCTAGAAATTCATGTTCCAGCACCTCATCAGTGAAACATAGGGGGTGTGAGGCACCCCTGTAGCTGGGTGTACCGCGTTGTTCGGATGTTTGTTGTGTTGCATTGTATGCTGGGGCGCGCTTGCGTGGTCCATAGATGGATCTTGTTGCGCCGTCCTTTGGGTGCGAGCCCTCGCATGGGTCGCGTGTTGTATTGTGAGTGGCGTTGTATGCTGCTCTGTGTTGGTAGAGGGGTCGTCTATCCGGCCAGGTGGCTGCTTTGATATTTGGTTGTGGGGGTTCTGAGGCCTCCTCATCGAATTCAGGTAGCAGCTTCCGCTTTGGGTAGCTCTTGGAGGGGCGATTGTCGCCATACCTCGCTGCTGTGTTGAGTATTTTTATCCATCTGATTTGGAGTGTGTCTTGCGCAGCCTTGAGCCTTTGCTTCTGCTTTTTAAGACTCCTCGCGGTGGCAACAAGCCTTTTACGGGCATTCTGCTGCTCCGGGGCCTGTCCGGTGTTATGTCGTCCGGACTATTATCCTTAATAGAATTTGTTTGTTCGGTTTGATTATCCGGATTGCCGTTGTCCGGCAGCGGTTTTCCCTGCTCCAGCGTTGGGTCTGTGTGATCGTTATTTCTGTTGAGGCGGGATTTGGGGTGGCGCTTGCGTTGCCGCTTTGACTGCTTCTCGAGGGAACAAGCCTTCGGTGCGTCCTTCCGCTCATCTTTTGGTGCGTCCACCATGTATACATCATATGATGAGGTGGGCGGTGGTTCTTCTTCGCCTCCCGCATCGTCGTCCATACCGTCGATGTTTTCAGAGTCGAAGTCGAGCATGTCGGTTAAATCGTCGACAGTGGCTACAAAGTGGGTGGTGGGTGGGCTTTGAATTTCTTCATCGTCCGTATCCCAACCTTGCTGACCGTAGTCCGGCCAGGGCTCTCCTGATAAAGAGAGAGACTTTATTGTCTTCAGAATATCGCCGAAAGGCGAGTGCTGAAAGATGACCGCGGCAGTAAACTCCATGATCGGCGCCCAGTCGGATTCGATCGGCAGGGGCACGGAGGGTTCGGAGTCCGGAGAGGAGTCCGGCTCCTTGGGGTCACGAGTCTCGCGGAGTGTGGGGCTGGTGTTCGGCTCAATCGCCATTGGGATCGCAGCCCCCGAGGCGGCGTCCAACCACCCATCCTCGATCGGCGTAGTTGGCTCTGACTTAAGGGTCGATGCTGATGCGGGTGCGGCCTCCAGGGCACTGTTCGGCAGCAGAGCTAGATCATGCTCATCGTGACAGTGCGGCGCGCTCGGTAGTGGCTCGAATCCGTCGAGGATCAAGTCCCCGTGGATGTCAGCCGTGTAGTTTAAACTTCCAAATCTGACCTGATGGCCAGGGGCATAGCTTTCGATCTGCTCCAGATGGCCAAGTGAATTAGCCCGCAGTGCGAAGATGCCGAAGACGAAGATCTGTCCGGGGAGGAAGGTCTCACCCTGGACTGCATCGCTATTGATGATCGTAGGAGCCATCAAGCCTCATGGCGACGACACAGAGGAACTCTCAATGAAAGCACCAATGTCGGTGTCAAAACCGGTGGATCTCGGGTAGGGGGTCCCGAACTGTGCGTCTAGGCCGGATGGTAACAGGAGGCAAGGGACACGAAGTTTTACCCAGGTTCGGGCCCTCTCGATGGAGGTAAAACCATACGTCCTGCTTGATTAATATTGATGATATGAGTAGTACAAGAGTAGATCTACCATGAGATCGGAGAGGCTAAACCCTAGAAGCTAGGCTATGGTATGATTGTTGTTCTGTATGTTGTCCTACGGACTAAAACCCTCCAGTTTATATAGACACCGGAGAGGGTTAGGGTTACACAAAGTCGGTTACAATGGTAGGAGATCTACATATCCGTATCGCCAAGCTTGCCTTCCACGCCAAGGAAAGTCCCTTCCGGACACGGGACGAAGTCTTCAATCTTGTATCTTCATAGTCCAGGAGTCCGGCTGAAGGTATAGTCCGGCCATCCGGACACCCCCTAATCCAGGACTCCCTTAGTGGGCAAGATGCCCAACATAACATGGCTCGAGGGCTCCTTTGTGGAAACCATAAAGGGGTGGCAATCGGGGTGGTTCTATATCATCGAGCCGCGCGACCACGCATGGGTAGCGGCCCCCGAGTTCCGATCTGGCATCCCCATGTGGCTCACCTCCTGGAAAGAGAAGGGCTTGTCCTGGGGTAGTTCGAAAGAGCTGACCGGACTCCAAACATGTATTCAAAACATGGTGGACAAGAAGCTCAAGCTTGTCAACATAGTCCAGGTTATGCTCATCCGCCGGATACTCCCGTGCCAACAACGGGAGTTCACCTTGTGGGAGTTCAACCTGGCGCAGCATCGAACTCTGAACAGGCTCTTCGACACGACTCATGAAGACACTTGGAGGGTGCTGTTCAAAAGTGCCGAGGTCCCTCCCCCTATTACTGAGGATCGCGGATTCAGCGCGAAGCGCCAAGCCAGTGTGGTAAGCTGCTTTACCTTTCACAGGATACTTATTTTTTTATATAGATTGACTCTATGCGGGATCTAAACTCTCGTACCTTTGACAGGACTGGCAGAAGATGGCCGGACAGATCGACTGTCCGGCTCCTTTGCCCGAAGGCCCCGCAGATGCTCTTCTGGCGAAGATGTTGACTCCGGCCCCTTATAAGGTGCCGGAGAAGACCAAGAAGGCCAAGGGAGCTCAAAAGAGTTCCCGACGCCAGGCGTCATCGGACTCACCGTCCGATGACTCTGCGGCGCACTCTTCCCCCGAAGACGAGGAAGAAGAAGAAGAAGATGCTCCCCCACCGACTGGGGGAGACAGAAAAAGGAAGGCTGCCCCAACTGGGGAGGCCGGAGGGTCCAAGAAGGGAAGGACTCTCCTTCCGGACAGCTCCATCGCCACCGACGAAGGCGAAGATGAGTGGTTGCCCAGGGCCAACCCACGGGGAGATCGTAAGTATTCGGATACCAAAGTAACCCATAGGATTCCTTTGTCGCACTGCTTTCCCTAATCGCCGAATATAATTACGCGGGCCACCATGAGCCAATATCGAGGTATCATCGGACGGCTCCCTGGGCTCGTCGGACATGGATAGCGATCCAGTCCTGACCGCCACCTCCCCTCATCCTGCCGACGACGCCGAGGTGTTGTCTCAAGAAGCATCGGATCGAGGGGAGACAGTCCCGGAGGCGCCTCAAGGCGACCTTCCGGACTCAGGGAGCCGCGGGGACGGGGCCCCTGAGAGCTCCGAGCTCGGCCCTCGGCCAAACACCGTGCCGGATCCTCTAGTGGTTCCGGGCTCGGGCAGGTGGCCTCCTTCTAAGAGGGGCAAGACGCCTGTGCCGGTGACCTTTGTCCATCCAGAGGCACCGGACAATCTGCTGGAAGCGCTTCACAGCGCTTCCATCGACGAGGAGCACCGCACTATCATGAGTGCGGTGATCCAGAAGGTTCAGTCCGCCAAGAGCGGATTGACTGAAGCCTGTGCCAGCCTTCTAACAGGCTTCGAGGTAAGTGTTTTAAGATGTAGTAGAAATATTACCGCATAGGCAGTAGCCCCTGATGCTTTGTTCAGTGTTCACAAAGAAAAGCCGAACAGAGGATCAAATAATATCGCAGGAGTCTAATATAAGTATGCCAATATGCATATGTAGGCTTCGCTGCTGGCGTCCGCTGCACTAACTGTGGAGGTCGCCGTACTAAAGCAGGACCTCGAGGGGTCCAAGAAAGAGCTCGGCCTTGCCAAGAGGCAGCTCGAGGAGAACAAGGGTAAGTAATACCACGTCTATAGATATGTATATATAAAAAAGGACGTGATTGCAAAATGACAGGATCATTGTATGTTTGCCAGGGGCCACGACTGAGGTGGCGACCCTGAAGCAAGCGCTGACCAAGGCCGAAGATACAGCGGCCAAGGAGCGCACCGAGCGAGAGAAACACGAGGCTCGGGTGGGCGAGGTGCAGCAAGAGCTCTAGGCTCTTGTGGCGAAGCACGAGGTGTTGGAGCTTGACTCCAAGACGCGGGAGTCTGAGCTTGCCACGGCCCTCGAGAGTGTAAAAAGTGCCAAGGCCGAAGCCCAAAAGGCCCTCCAAGAGATCGACGCGATGAAGAAGATAGCGGCGGGTAAGGCTTTCTATATGCAAAGCAAGCATGTAAAAGTAAATTACCAATTACTTACCCGGATCCGGAGCTCTTCAGGAGCATTCACAGATTTGCCCCACAGTGTGTCCGATGCCGCACAATTTTACCAGGCCGAGGATGGAAGCTCGACAGAGAAGTTGTTCTGGTCTCAGTATGCTGAGGCCGAACATCCGGTGCCGATGAGCGACCAGCTGAAGTAGATGGTCGAGCTACATAAGGCGGCCGATCAGGCCATGAAGAGCTTTATAATCCGGTTGTGGCCTGGTGACGCCCTTCCGAACAGCTTCTTCGGCCTGGTGAGGCGGCTTTTGGATGCCTACCCACGGCTGGAGGTCGTCAAACGATCTGTCTGCATTGAAGGTGCACGTCGGGCTTTCGCCCGTGTAAAAATGCAGTGGGTCAAGCTAGACGCCGTGAAGCTGATCAAGGAGGGGCCGCCGGAGGGCAAGGAGCACCGCCACCCCGAGATGTACTACGAGGGTGTTCTGCCGAGTGCCCGTCTTATCGCGGATGAGTGTTCAAAAGATGTAATATTTGAATGAGACTTGCTCGTTTTGTCCTGTATGTATGAAAACTTGTTTCATATGCGCTATGCAACACTTGTTAGAATTTAAAATATTACCTTCTGTTTGGCTGTTTATCCAATCTGAGAGATGGCTAGTCCTTGGCTTCTGCCCCCATGCCACGAGTGCTGGAGTGTTCGGGATAAACCTGAGCACTCTTGTTCCCATGTTTGGGTCCTTCGAGGGAGGTGATCAGCACAACGAACAAGGCAACCGGACTAATAATGCTTTATCACTCTCACTTAGCCATAGAATTCTATAATTTTAAAATTCGGTGAAGCCCCTGGTATTCGGAAGGACGAATTCGGGGCGCGATACACGCCTGTAAGCCGGACAGGGCCGGCCCCTCGCCCTAAGAGGCATAAGTCTTTAGGGACTCGAAAAACCTCGCCGAACAGCGACCAGTCTCTCGCCTTATCATGACAGTCAGTTTTAGCTTTCTCTACTGAGGTGCTCAGCCCGGCAGAACCAGGGCACAATCGCAGTAGTTCTCCTAGCGCTACCTTAGCCGATAGAGAGGAACATAAGGTACCAAAACATAGGAGCCGGGAAAACCCAACATTTGACCAAAGCCATGATTCGGAGCTGATGCATATAGTGCTATAAGTTCGGGGTGCCGCACTTGTGAAAGTGTTCGGACTTTTCACACCGCATTGTGGGGTACATAAGCCCCTGGTGTATTGGCCGTACCAGAGTGTACGGTTGCAAGGCGTCATTAATGAACACATAGATATATATATATATATATAACAAGAATGCAATAATAGTCATAATGTCATGCATTGTTTATTGAAAAATTGCGTTAAAGCAGAGTGATACAGATAGTGCGATAAGCAAAGAGTAGGGCTATGTCCCTTCCAAGGGCGGGCTGAGGAATGATATGAAATCTGTAATCAACCTGGGAATTCCGTTGTATAACGTAGTTGTCTGCCTCCTTGGTTGCTGCATCATGTGTTCGGCAATAGTGCCGCCGGACAGTGCTTCCAGAGATTAAGGTCCTGAAAGAAAAAGGAAAATAACCAAACGGGAAGCCCCTAGTGCGGTTTAGGCCGTGTTTTGGGGCGTGCCGCAGTTGTGCCCCCCTCCCCACCTATGCCCATGGTATTTTTAATGCGTAATTATGTACGCGCGGCACGAATATCATTGTTGGGCTGGGATTGGGGTGGCCGCCGTATTGCTACGCGAGCTCAGATCGCGCCAGGCGGTCTATTTGCCGATTGCCCCGGGTGCGCTTCAAGGTGTCCGGGCTTTGAAACGTCGAACTGGTTGATTGCCTTGAGAGGCTGCTTTGCGCTTCTGCTGCGAGGGCCGCGGTGTGCTCCTCTGTTCAGAGAGAGCGCTTTGTGTTTCCATTGACTGTAATAACTCCGCGAGGTCCTGACATCTTGAGCTTGAGGTATGCATAATGTGGTATTGCATTGAATCTAGCAAATGCGGTTCGCCCGAGCAGCGCATGATAACCACTACGGAACGGGACTATATCGAAGATTAACTCTTCGCTTCGGAAGTTATCCGGGGATCCGAAGACCACTTCCAGTGTAATTGAGCATGTGCAATGGGCCTCTACGCCTGGAATGATGCCCTTAAAGGTCGTTTTTGTGGGTTTGATCCTTGAGGGGTCTATACCCATTTTGTGCATTGTGTCCTGATAAAGCAGGTTCAGGTTGCTGCCGCCGTCCATAAGGACTAGAGTGAGGTGAAATCCGTCGATGATTGGGTCTAGGACCAGTGCAGCGAATCCGCCATGACGGATACTAGTGGGGTGGTCCCTGTGATCGAAGGTGATCGGACAGGAGGACCAAGGGTTGAACTTTGGGGCAACTGGCTCCAACGCATATACGTCCCTGAACGCACGCTTTCGCTCCCTCTTGGGTATGTGGGTTGTGTATATCATGTTCACCATCCGCACTTGCGGGGGAAACGTCTTCTGTCCTTCAGTGTGCGGTGACCGGGGCTCCTCCTCGTCGTCGCTATGCGGCCCCTTGTCCTTGTTTTCGGCAATTAACTTGCCAGCCTGCTTGAACACCCAACAATCCCTATTGGTGTGATTGGCTGGCTTGTCTGGGGTGTCGTGTATTTGACACGAGCGGTCGAGTATACGGTCCAAGCTGGACGGACCCGGCGTACTTTGTTGGAATGGCTTTTTCCGCTGGCCGGGTTTAGAGCCTTTGAATCCGGCATTGACTGTCGTATCCTCAGTATTTTCGCTGTTAATGTGGCGCTTATGCTTGTTGCGACGTGACCTGTTATTGCCGTCCTTGGTATCTGTGGTGTTCGGGATCATAGCAGAAATTTAAAATTTTCTACGCATCACCAAGATCAATCTATGGAGTAATCTAGCAACGAGGGGAAGGGGAGTGCATCTACATACCCTTGTAGATCGCTAAGTGGAAGCGTTGCAAGAACGCGGATGAAAGATTCGTACTCGTAGCGATTCAGATCGCGGTTGATTCCGATCTAAGCGCCGAACCACGGCGCCTCCGCGTTCAACACACGTGCAGCCCGGTGACGTCTCCTATGCCTTGATCCAGCAAGGGGAGAAGGAGAGGTTGGGGAAGACTCCGTCCAGCAGCAGCACGACAGCGTGGTGGTGGTGGAGGAGTGCGGAACTCCGGCAGGGCTTCGCCAAGCACTACGAGAGACGAGGAGGGAGAGAGGTAGGGCTGCGCCAAGAGGGAGATGATCTCGCGTATGTTGCAGCCCCCAATACCTCAAGTATATATAGGGGAAGGGGAGGGGCTGCGCCCCCATCTAGGGTTCCCTCCCTACGGGTGGCGGCAGCCCCAAAACCCATCTAGGGTTGCGGCCAAGGGGGGAGAGAGGGGGGCGCACCTAGGGTGGGCCTTAAGGCCCATCTGGACCTAGGGTTTGCCCCCTCCCACTCTCCCTTGTGCCTTGGGCCTTGGTGGGAGGCGCCCCAACCCACCTAGGGGCTGGTCCCTTCCAACTATTGGCCCATGTAGGCCTCCGGGGCTGGTGGCCCCACCTGGTGGACCCCTGGACCACTCCGGTGGTCCCGGTACACTACCGGTGATGCCCGGAACACTTCCGGTGGCCAAAACCATACTTCCTATATATCAATATTTACCTCCGGACCATTCCGGAACTCCTTGTGACGTCCAGGATATCATCCGGGACTCTGAACAACATTCGGTAACCGCGTACGTACTTTCCCTATAACCCTAGCGTCATCGAACCTTAAGTGTGTAGACCCTACGGGTTCGGGAGTCATGCAGACATGGCCGAGACAACTCTCCGGTCAATAACCAACAGCGGGATCTGGATACCCATGCTGGCTCCCACATGCTCCATGATGATCTTATCGAATGAACCACGATGTCAAGGATTCAATCAATCTCGTATACAATTCCCTTTGTCTATCGGTACGATACTTGCCCGAGATTCGATCGTCGGTATCCCGATACCTTGTTCAATCTCGTTACCTGCAAGTCTCTTTACTCGTTCCGTAACACATCATCCCGTGATCAACTCCTTGATCATATTGTGCACATTATGATGATGTCCTACCGAGTGGGCCCAGAGATACCTCTTCGTTTACACGGAGTGACAAATTCCAGTCTCGATTCATGCCAACCCAACAGACACTTTCGGAGATACCTGTAGTGTACCTTTATAGCCACCCAGTTACGTTGTGACGTTTGGCACACCCAAAGCACTCCTACGGTATCTGGGAGTTGCACAATCTCATGGTCTAAGGAAATGATACTTGACATTAGAAAAGCTTTAGCATACGAACTACACGATCTTTGTGCTAGGCTTCGGATTGGGTCTTGTCCATCACATCATTCCCCTAATGATGTGATCCCGTTATCAACGACATCCAATGTCCATGGTTAGGAAACTGTAACCATCTATTGATCAATGAGCTAGTCAACTAGAGGCTTACTAGGGACATGGTGTTGTCTATGTATCCACACATGTATCTGAGTTTCCTATCAATACAATTCTAGCATGGATAATAAATGAATATCATGAAAAAGGAAATATAATAATAACCAATTTATTATTGCCTCTAGGGCATATTTCCAACAGTCTCCCACTTGCACTAGAGTCAATAATCTAGTTCACATCGCCATGTGATTAACACTCACAGGTCACATCGCCATGTGACCAACATCCAAAGAGTTTACTAGACTCAATAATCTAGTTCACATCACTATGTGATTAACACTCAATGAGTTATGGGTTTGATCATGTTATGCTTGTGAGAGAGGTTGTAGTCAACGGGTCTTGCCATATTCAGATCCCTATGTATTTCGCAAAACTTTATGTCATATCGTAGATGCTGCTACCACGTTCCACTTGGAGCTATTCCAAATTGTTGCTCCATTATACGTATCTGGTATCTCTACTCAGAGCTATCCAGATAGGTGTTAAGCTTGCATCGACGTAACTCTTTATGTCGAACTCTTTATCACCTCCATAACCGAGAAACATTTCCTTATTCCTCTAAGGATAATTTTGACTGCTATCTGGTGATCCACTCCTAGATCACCTTTGTACCCTCTTGCCAGACATGTGGCAAGGCACACATCAGGTGCGGTACTCAGCATGGCATACCGTATAGAGCCTATGACAAAAGCATAGGGGACGACCTTCTTCCTTCCTCTTTCTTCTGTCGTGGTCAATCTTCGAGTCTTACTCAACTTCACACCTTACAACTCAGGTAAGAACCCCTTCTTTGACTGATCTATTTTGAACTCCTTCAAAAACATGTCAAGGTGTGCGTTCTTTGAAAGTATCATCAGACGTCTTGATCTATTTCTATAGATCTTGATGCCCAATATGTAAGCAGCTTTATCCAGGTCTTCCTTTGAAAATCACTCTTCAAACAACCGTTTATGCTTTCCAGAAATTCTACATCATTTCGAATCAACAATATGTCATCCACATATACTTATCAGAAATGTTGTAGTGCTCCCACTCACTTTCTTGTAAATACAAGTTTCTAGCAAACATTGTATAAACCTAAAAGCTTTGATCACTCCATCAAAACATATATTCCGATTCTGAGATGCTTGCTCTAGTCCATAGAAGGATTGCTGGAGCCAGCATACCTTTTAGCATCCTTAGGATCGACAAAACCTTTTATTGTATCACATACAACTTTTCTTGCGAAAACTGGTAAGAAAACTTGTTTTGACATCCATCTGTAAGATTTCATAATCGAAAAATACAGCTAATGCTAACATGATTCCGACGGACTTAAGCATCGCTACGGGTGAGAAATTCTCATCGTAGTCAACTCCTTGAACTTGTGAAAAGACTCTTTCCCACAAGTCGAGCTTCATAGATGGTAACATTACCGCCCATGTCCGGCTTCTTCTTAAAGATCCATTTATCTCAATGGCTTGCCGATCATCGAGCAAGTCCACCAAAGTCCATACTTTGTTCTGATATATGGATCCTATCTCGGATTTCATGGCTTCTAACCATTTGTCGGAATACGGGCCCACCATTGCTTCTCCATAGCTCGTAGGTTCATTGTTATCTAACAACATGATATCTAAGACAGGATTACCGTACCACTCAGGAGTAGTACATATCCTTGTCGACCTACGAGGTTCGATAGCAACTTGATCCAAAGCTTCATGATCACTATCATTAACTTCGTCTTCAACAGACGTAGGCGCCACAGAAAACATCTTTCTGTGTTGCATCACTCTCTGGTTGAAGTAAAGGTTCGACAACCTCATCAAGTTCTATCTTCCTCCCACTCAATTCTTTCGAGAGAAACTCCTTCTTGAGAAAGGACCCGTTCTTAGCGACAAACAATTTGCCCTCGGATCTGACATAGAAGGTATACCCAACTGTCACCCTTGGGTATCCTATGAAGATGTGTTTGTCTGCTTTGGGTTCGAGCTTCTCCGGCTGAAGCCCTAAGCATCGCATCCCCAAACATTAAGAAACGACAACTTTGGTTTCTTGCCAAACCAATGTTCATATGACGTCGTCTCAACGGACTTAGATGGTGTCCTATCTAAAGTGAATGCAGCTGTCTCTAATGCATAACCTCAAAATAATAGCGGTAGATCGGTAAGAGACATCATAGATCGCACCATATCTCATAAGGTTCGATTACGACGTCCGGACACACCATTACCCTGTGGTGTTCCAGGTGGCTTCAACTGTGAAACAATTCCACAATGTCTTAAGTGTTTGCCGAACTCATAACTCAGAAATTCTCATTGATCAGATCGTAGGAATTTGATCTTCTTGTTATGATGATTCTTAACTTCACTCTGAAATCGCTTGAACTTTTCAAACGTTTCAGACTTGTGCTTCATTAAGTAAATATACCTATATCTACTCAAATCGTCAGTGAAGATGAGAAAATAGCGATATCCAGCGCATGCTTCAATTCTCATTGGATCACACGCATCAGTATGTATGATTTCCAACAAGTCACGTGCCCGTTTCATTGTACCTGAAAACGGGGTCTTAGTCATCCTGCCCATGAGGCATGGCTCGCATGTGTCAAGTGATTCAAAAATCAAGTGACTCCAAACATCCATCGACATGGAGTTTCTTCATGCATCTTACGCCAATATGACCTAAGCGGCAGTGCCACGAGAAAGTGGTACTATCATTATTAACTCTACATCTTTTGGCGTGAACATGTGTATTACCACGACCGAGATTCAATGAACCATTCACATAGGGTGCATGACCATGAAAGGTATCATTCATGTAAACAGAATAACCATTATTCTCTAACTTAAATGAATGACCGTATTGCAATGAACATGATCTAATCATATTCATGCTCAACATAGACACCTGATAACATTTATCTAGGTTCAATACTAATCCCGAAGGCAGATGGAGCATGCGATGGTGATCTCATCAACTTTGGAAACACTTCCAACACACATCGTCACCTCGCCCTTAGCCAGTCTTCGTTTAGTCCGTAGCTTTTGCTTCAAGTCACCAATAATAGTAAACCGGTATCCAATACCCAGGTGCTACCAGGAGTACTAGTGAGGTACACATTAATAACACATATATACTTTGAAGCTACCAGCCTTCTTATCTACCATGCATTTGGGGTAATTCCGCTACCAGTGACCGTTCCCCTTACAATAGAAGCACTTAGTCTCGGCTTTGGGTTCAACCTTGGGTTCCTTCACTGGAGCGGCAACTGGTTTTCCATCCATGAAGTTTCCCTTCTAGCCCTTGCCCTTCTTGAAACCAGTGGTCTTGTTAAACCATCAACACTTGATGCTCCTTCTTGATTTCTACCTTTTGCGGTCTTAAGCACCACGAACAGCTCCGGGATCAACTCCATCCCTTGCATGTCATAGTTCATCATGAATATCTAGTAGCTTAGTGATAGTGGCTAGATAACTCTATCAATCACTATCTTATCTGGAAGTTTAACTCCCACTTGATTTAAGTGATTGTAGCACCCAGACATTCTGAGCACATGCTTACTAGCTGAGCTATTCTCCTCCATCTTGTTGGCAAAAGAACTTGTCAGAGGTCTCATACCTCTCAACACGGGCATGAGCCTGAAATCACAATTTCAGCTCTTGGAACATCTCATATGTCTAATGGCGTTCAAAACGTCATTGGAATCCCGATTCTAAGCCGTAAAGTATGGTGCACTAAACTATCAAGTAGTCATTAGGATGTGTCTGTCAGGTGTTCACAACATCCACAGACGACGTTGTAGGGGTTTGCACATCGAGCGGTGCATCAAAGACGTAAGCCTTCTATGTAGCAGTGAGGACACTCCTTGGACTACGGACCCAGTCCGCATCATTGCTTACAATATCTTTCAACTTGGTCTTTCTCTAGGAACGTATTGAAACAGGGAGCTACAACGTGAGCTATTTATCTACAACATATTTGCAAAGACAATTTAGACTATGTTCATGATAATTAATTTCATCTAACCAAATTATTTAATGAACTCCCACTCAGATAGACATCCCTCTAGTCATCTAAGTGAAACATGATCCGAGTCAACTAGGCCGTGTCTGATCATCACGTGAGACGGACTAGTCAACATCGGTGAACATCTTCATGTTGATCGTATCTTCTATATGACTCATGCTCGACCTTTTGGTCTTCCGTGTTCCGAGGCCATGTCTGTACATGCTAGGCTCGTCAAGTCAACCTAAGTGTATAGCGTGTGTAAATCTGGCTTACACCTGTTGTATTCGAACATTAGAATCTATCACACCCGATCATCACGTGGTGCTTCGAAACAACGAGCCTTCGCAACGGTGCACAGTTAGGGGGAACACTTTCTTGAAATTATTACGAGGGATCATCTTATTTAAGCTACCGTCGTTCTAAGCAAATAAGATGTAAAACATGATAAACATCACATGCAATCAAATAGTGACATGATATGGCCAATATCATTTGCTCCTTTTGATCTCCATCTTTGGGGCTCCATGATCATCGTTGTCACCGGCATGACACCATGATCTCCATCATCATGATCTCCATCATCGTGTCTTCTTGAAGTTGTCTCGTCATCTATTACTTCTACTACTATGGCTAACGCTTTAGCAATAAAGTAAAGTAATTACATGACATTTATGTTGACACGCAGGTCATAAATAAATTAAGACAACTCCTATGGCTCCTGCCGGTTGTCATACTCATCGACATGCAAGCCGTGATTGCTATTACAAGAACATGATCAATCTCATACATCACATATATCATTCATCACATCCTTTTGGCCATATCACATCATAAGGCATATGTTGCAAAAACAAGTTAGACGTCCTCTAATTGTTGTTGCAAGTTTTTACGTGGCTGCTATAGGTTTCTAGCAAGAACATTTCTTACCTACGCGAAAACCACAACGTGATATGCCAATTTCTATTTACCCTTCATAAGGACCCTTTTCATCGAATCCGATCTGACTAAAGTGGGAGAGACAGACACCCGCTAGCCACCTTATGCAACTAGTGCATGTCAGTTGGTGGAACCAGTCTCACGTAAGCGTATGTGTAAGGTCGGTCCGGGCCGCTTCATCCCACGATGCCGCCGAATCAAGATAAGACTAGTAATGGCACGTAAATTGACAATATCGACACCCACAACTGCTTTGTGTTCTACTCGTGCATAGAAACTACGCATAGACATAGCTCATGATGCCACTGTTGGGGATCGTAGCAGAAATTTAAAATTTTCTACGCATCACCAAGATCAATCTATGGAGTAATCTAGCAACAAGGGGAAGGGGAGTGCATCTACATACCCTTGTAGATCGCTAAGAGGAAGCGTTGCAAGAACGCGGATGAAGGAGTCATACTCGTAGCGATTCAGATCGCGGTTGATTCCAATCTAAGCACCGAACCACGGCGCCTCCGCGTTCAACACACGTGCAGCCCGGTGACGTCTCCTACGCCTTGATCCAGCAAGGGGAGAAGGAGAGGTTGGGGAAGACTCCGTCCAGCAGCAACACGACGGCGTGGTGGTGGAGGAGGAGCGCGGAACTCCAGCAGGGCTTCGCCAAGCAATACGAGAGACGAGGAGGGAGAGAGGTAGGGCTGCGCCAAGAGGGAGATGATCTCGCGTATGTTGCAGCCCCCAATACCTCAAGTATATATAGGGGAAGGGGAGGGGTTGCACCCCCATCTAGGGTTCCCTCCCTAGGGGTGGCGGCAGCCCCAAAACCCATCTAGGGTTGCGGCCAAGGGGGGAGAGAAGGGGGCGCACCTAGGGTGGGCCTTAAGGCCCATCTGGACCTAGGGTTTGCCCCCTCCCACTCTCCCTTGCGCCTTGGGCCTTGGTGGGAGGCACCCCAGCCCACCTAGGGGCTGGTCCCTTCCCACTATTGGCCCATGTAGGCCTCCGGGGCTGGTGGCCCCACCTGGTGGACCCCCGGACCCCTCCGGTGGTCCCGGTACACTACCGGTGATGCACGGAACACTTCCGGTGGCCAAAACCATACTTCCTATATATCAATCTTTACCTCCGGACCATTCCGGAACTCCTCGTGACGTCCGGGATCTCATCCGGGACTCTGAACAACATTAGGTAACCGCGTACATACTTTCCCTATAACCCTAGCGTCATCGAACCTTAAGTGTGTAGACCCTACGGGTTCGGGAGTCATGCAGACATGGCCGAGACAACTCTCCGGTCAATAACCAACAGTGGGATCTGGATACCCATGTTGTCTCCCACATGCTCCACAATGATCTTATCGGATGAACCACGATGTCAAGGATTCAATCAATCCCGTATACAATTCCCTTTGTCTATCGGTACGATACTTGCCCGAGATTCGATCGTCGGTATCCCGATACCTTGTTCAATCTCGTTACCGGCAAGTCTCTTTACTCGTTCCGTAACACATCATCCCGTGATCAACTCCTTGATCACATTGTGCACATTATGATGATGTCCTACCGAGTGGGCCCAGCGATACCTCTCCGTTTACACGGAGTGACAAATCCCAGTCTCGATTCGTGCCAACCCAACAGACACTTTCAGAGATACCTGTAGTGTACCTTTATAGCCACCCAGTTATGTTGTGATGTTTGGCACACCCAAAGCACTCCTACGGTATATGGGAGTTGCACAATCTCATGGTCTAAGGAAATGATACTTGACATCACAAAAGCTTTAGCATACGAACTACACGATCTTTGTGCTAGGCTTAGGATTAGGTCTTGTCCATCACATCATTCTCCTAATGATGTGATCCCGTTATCAACGACATCCAATGTCCATGGTTAGGAAACCGTAACTATCTATTAATCAACGAGCTAGTCAACTAGAGGCTTACTAGGGACATGGTGTTGTCTATGTATCCACACATGTATCTGAGTTTCCTATCAATACAATTCTAGCATGGATAATAAACGATTATCATGAACAAGGAAATATAATAATAACCAATTTATTATTGCCTCTAGGGCTTATTTCCAACATGAGGTACCATGGTTCTTTGATATGTTATTACTGCGAGCCAGCCAACTGTCTTCTCCCGCACAAAAGCGGGTCATGAGCGTCGTGAGAGCTGCCATAGATTTCGGCTTTTCCTGACGAAGGTGTCGGGCTAGCCACTCGTCTCGGATGTTGTGCTTGAAAGCCGTTAAGGCCTCCGCATCCGGACAGTCAACGATTTGATTTTTCTTTATAAGCAACCGAGTCCAGAAATGCCTGGCCGACTCTTCTGGCTGCTGAATTATGTGGCTCAAGTCATCGGCGTCTGGTGGTCGCACATAAGTGCCCTGAAAGTTGTCGAGGAATGCGGCTTCCAGATCTTCCCAACAGCTAATGGAGTCCGCTGGCAAGCTGTTAAGCCAATGCCGTGCTGGTCCTTTGAGCTTTAGTGGGAGGTATTTGATGGCGTGTAAGTCATCACCGTGGGTCATGTGGATGTGGAGGAGGAAGTCCTCAATCCATACTGCGGGATCTGTTGTGTTGTCGTATGATTCAGTGTTTACAGGTTTGAAACCTTCTGGGAATTGATGTTCCATTACTTCGTCTGTGAAGCATAAGGGGTGTGCGGCGCCTCTATATTGGGCTATATCTCGACGCAGCTCGAATGGGTCTTGCCCGCTGTGTTCGGCCCGGCCGGATTTTCTTTTACTGTATCCGGCGTGACGTTTGTTGTCTCGCAGAGCGGTGCGCCCTCGTGATCCGTAGATCGATCTTGAATGCTTTGCCTTGTCCTCCAATATGTCTTGCAGGTCTGGCGTATCTCCCCATGCCTTTTTATTTGAATGGCGTTGGGGTGGAGGCTGAGCTTTTGGCTGGAATGCCTCTCTATCGCGGCCACGAGGTGGCCGATCAGCCGTATCATACGCTTCTTCCTCCAGTCGGGGTAGTAACCTGCGTCTTGGGTAACTCTTGGAGGGGCGCTCGAGTTTATATTCCTCAGCCGCGAGGACTTCAGTCCATTTGTCAGCTAGTAGATCTTGGTTAGCTTGAAGCTGTTGGTGCTTTTTCTTCAGGCTATTTGCCATGGCCATAAGCCGGTGCTTGAAGCGCTCTTGTTCGACGGGATCCTCTAGGACGGCGAATTCATCGTCGCCGAGGCTTGCCTCGTCTTTGGATGGGGGGGATGTAATTGTCATCCTCCTCCTCTCCGTCTGCCGCTCTCTCAGGAGATCTGGCTCCTTCATCCTCCTACTCTAAATCTTGCTAGAGGGGATTGTTGTTGTCTTCGGCACTATCCGGAGTGTTATTATCTCCTGTGCCAGTATCACCACTTTTGCTTTGGCGGGACTTAGAGCGGCGCCGCTGACGTCGGCGCTTGGGTTGCTTCTTGGAGGGGTCATCCTCCGCTATCTCGTCGCCATTGCCTTCGTTGGGTGCATCCACCATGTATATGTCATATGACGAGGTGGCTTTCCAGTGCCCTATAGGCGCTGGTTCATTTTCGTCTCCTACATCGTTGTCCATACCGTCGATGTCTTCGGAGTCGAAGTCGAGCATGTCGGTTAAATCATCGACAGTGGCTACAAAGTGGGTGGTGGGTGGGCGTCGAATTTCTTCGTCGTCCGCATCCCAATCCTGTTGGCCATAACCCGGCCAGGGCTCTCCTGACAAAGAGAGAGACCTTACTGAATTCAGAATGTCGCCGAAGGGCGAGTGCTGAAAGATATCCGCGGCGGTGAATGCCATGATCGGCGCCCAATCGGATTCGATTGGCAGGGGCGCGGATGGTTCGGAGTCCGGGAAAGAGTCCGGCACCTTGGAGTCGCGGGCTGCGCAGAGGGTTAGGCAGGTGTTCGGCTCAATTGCCGTTGAGACTGCAGCCCCTGAGGCGGTGTCTAACCACCCATCCTTGATTGGCGCAGTTGGCTCCGAACTAAGGGTCGGAGCTGATGTGGGCGCGTCCTCTGGGGTACTGTTCAGCGGCAGAGCTAGGTCATACCCATCGCGACAGTGCGGCATGCCCGGCTGTGGCTCGAATCCGTCGAAGATCAAGTCTCCGCGGATGTCTGCCGTGTAGTTCAAACTTCCAAATCTGACCTGATGGCCGGGGGCGTAGCTTTCAATCTGCTCCAAATGTCCAAGCAAATTAGCCCGCAGTGCAAAGCCGCCGAATACGAAGATCTGTCCGGGGAGAAAAGTCTCACCCTGGACTGCATCGCCATCGATGATAGTAGGAGCCATCAAGACTAACAGCGACGACACAGAGGAACTCTCAATGAAAGCACCAATGTCGGTGTCAAAACCGGCGGATCTCGGGTAGGGGGTCCCGAACTGTGCGTCTAGGCCGGATGGTAACAGGAGGCAGGGGACACGAAGTTTTACCCAGGTTTGGTCCCTCTTGATGGAGGTAAAACCCTATGTCCTGCTTGATTAATATTGATGATATGGGTAGTACAAGAGTAGATCTACCATGAGATCAGAGAGGCTAAACCCTAGAAGCTAGCCTATGGTATGATTGGCTGTTGTGATTGTTGTCCTACGGACTAAAACCCTTCGGTTTATATAGACACCGGAGAGGGTTAGGGTTATACAAGGTCGGTTACAAAGGAGGAGATATCCATATACGTATTGCCTAGCTTGCCTTCCACGCCAAGTAGAGTCCCATCCGGACACGAGACGAAGTCTTCAATCTTGCATCTTCATAGTCTAACAGTCCGGCCAATGGAGATAGTCCGGCTGTCCGGAGACCCCCTAATCCAGGACTCCCTCAAGAATGAAAAAGTCATTCCCTATGCCTCAGTCATAGGTTCTATAAAGTATGTTATGCTATGTACTAGACCTATTGGATACCTTAGCATGATTTTGGCAAGGGAGTACAATAGTGATCTAGGAGTAGATCAATGGACAACAGTCAAAATTATCCTTAGAGGACTAAGGAAACATTTCTCGGTTATGGAGGTGATAAAAGAGTTCGTCGTAAAGATTTACGTCGATGCAAGCTTTTGACACTGATCTAGATGACTATAAGTCTCGATCTAGATACATATTGAAAGTGGGAGCAATTAGCTAGAGTAGCTCCGTGCAAAGTATTGTAAACATAGAAATTTGCAAAATACATACGTATCTGAATGTTGCAGACCCGTAGACTAAACTTCTCTCACAAGCAAAACATGATCACTCTTTGGGTGTTAATCACATAGCGATGTGAACTAGATTATTGACTCTAGTAAACCCTTTGGGTATTAGTCACACGGAGATGTCAACTAATCACATAAAGATGTGAACTATTGGTGTTAAAACACATGGCAATGTGAACTAGATTATTGACTCTAGTGCAAGTGGGAGACTGAAGGAAATATGTCCTAGAGGCAATAATAAAGTTGTTATTTATATTTCCTTACATCATGATAAATGTTTATTATTCATGCTAGAATTGTATTAACCGGAAACTTAGTACATGTGTGAATACATAGACAAATAGAGTGTCACTAGTATGCCTCTACTTGACTAGCTCGTTAATCAAAGATGGTTAAGTTTCCTAGCCATGGACAATAGTTGTCATTTGATGAACGGGATCACATCATTAGAGAATGATGTGATTGACTTGACCCATCCGTTAGCTTAGCACTATGATCGTTTAGTTTATTACTATTGCTTTCTTCATAACTTATACATGTTCCTATGACTATGAGATTATGCAACTCCCGAATACCAGAGGAACACTTAGTGTGCTATCAAACGTCACAAACATAACTGGGTGATTATAAAGATGCTCTACAGGTGTCTCCGATGGTGTTTGTTGAGTTGGCATAGATCGAGATTAGGATTTGTCACTCAAATTGTCGGAGAGGTATCTCTGGGCCCTCTCGGTAATGCACATCACTTTAAGCCTTGCAAGCAATGTGACTAAAGAGTTAGTTGCGGGATGATGCATTACGGAACGAGTAAAGAGACTTGCCGGTAACGAGATTGAACTAGGTATGATGATACCGATGATCGAATCTCGGGCAAGTAACATACAAGTGACAAAGGGAACAATGTATGTTGTTATGCGGTTTGACCGATAAAGATCTTCGTAGAATATGTGGGAACCAATATGAGCATCCAGGTTCTGCTATTGGTTATTGATCGGAGATGAGTCTCAGTCATGTCTACATAGTTCTCGAGCTTGTAGGGTCCGCACGCTTAACGTTCGATGGCGATCAATATTATGAATTTATGTGTTTTGATGTACCGAAGGTTGTTCGTAGTCCCGGATCAGATCACGGACATGACGAGGAGTCTCGAAATGGTCGAGACATAAAGATTGATACATTTGAAGGTTATATTCGGACACCGAAAAGGTTCAGGCGGTCATCAGATAAATACCGGAGTACCGGGGAGTTACCGGAACCCCCCGAGGGGTCAATGGGCCTTCATGGGCCTCAGTGGAAATAGAGGGCAGCATGGGAGCTGTGGGGCGTGATACGCCTCCAACGTATCTATAATTTTTGATTGTTCCATGCTATATTATATTCTATTTTGGACATTATTGGGCTTTATCATACACTTTTATATTATTTTTGGGACTAACCTATTAACCGGAGGCCTAGCCCAGAATTGCTGTTTTTTGCCTATTTTAGGGTTTCGCAGAAAAATAATATCAAACGGAGTCCAAACGGAATGAAACCTTCGGGAACGTGATTTTCGGAACGAACATGATCCAGAGGACTTGGACCCTACATCAAGCAATTAACGAGGAAGGCATGGGGTAGGGGGCGCGCCTACCCCCCCCCCCCCCCCAGGTGCGCCCTCCATCCTCATGGGGCCCCTGTTGCTCCACCGACGTACTCCTTCCTCCAATATATACCTACGTACCCCCAAACTACCAGATACGGAGCCGAAACCCTAATTCCACCGCCATAACTTTCTGTATCCACGAGAGCGCCCTCCACCCTCATGGGGCCCCTGTTGCTCCACCGACGTACTCCTGTCTCCAATATATACCTACATACCCCCAAACTACCAGATACGGAGCCAAAACCCTAATTCCACCGCCGTAACTTTCTGTATCCACGAGATCCCATCTTGGGGCCTTTTCCGGAGCTCCGCCGGAGGGGGCATCAACCACGGAGGGCTTCTACATCAACACCATAGCCTCTCCGATGAAGTGTGAGTAGTTTACTTCAGACCTACGGGTCCATAGTTTTTAGCTAGATGGCTTCTTCTCTCTTTTTGGATCTCAATACAAAGTTCTCCCCCTCTCTTGTGGAGATCTATTCGATGTAATGTTCTTTTGCGGTGTGTTTGTTGAGATCGATGAATTGTGGGTTTATGATCAAGTTTATCTATGAACAATATTTGAATCTTCTCTGAATTCTTTTATGTATGATTGGTTATCTTTGCAAGTCTCTTCGAATTATCAGTTTGGTTTGGCCTACTAGATTGATCTTTCTTGCAATGGGAGAAGTGCTTAGCTTTGGGTTCAATCTTGCGGTGTCCTTTCCCAGTGACAGTAGGGGCAGCAAGGCACGTATTGTATTGTTGCCATCGAGGATAACAAGATGGGGTTTATATCATATTGCATGAGTTTATCCCTCTACATCATGTCCTCTTGGTTAAAGCGTTACTCTATTCTCTTGAACTTAATACTCTAGATGCATGTTGGATAGCGATCGATGTGTGGAGTAATAGTAGTAGATGCAGGCAGGAGTCGGTCTACTTGTCTCGGATGTGATGCCTATATACATGATCATACCTAGCTATTCTCATAACTATGCTCAATTCTGTCAATTGCTCAACAGTAATTTGTTCACCCACCGTAAATACTTATGCTCTTGAGAGAAGCCACTAGTGAAACCTATGGCCCCGGGGTCTATATTCCATCATATTAATCTTCCAATACTTAGTTATTTCCTTTGCCATTTATTTTACTTTGCATCTTTTATTTCTCTTTATCATAAAAATACCAAAAATATTATCTTATCATATCTATCAGATCTCACTCTCGTAAGTGACCGTGTAGGGATTGACAACCCCTTATCGCGTTGTTTGCGAGGATTTATTTGTTTGTGTAGGTGCGAGGGACTTGTGCGTGGCCTCCTACTGGATTGATACCTTGGTTCTCAAAAACTGATGGAAATACTTACGCTACTTTGATGTATCACCCTTTCCTCTTAAAGGGAAAACCAACGCAAGTGCTCAAGAGGTAGCAAGAAGGATTTCTTGTGCCGTCGCCGGGGAGTCTACGCAAAAGTCAACATACCAAGTACCCATCACAAACCATTATCTCCCGCATTACATTATTTGCCATTTGCCTCTCGTTTTCCTCTCCCCCCCCCCCCCACTTCACCCTTGCCGTTTTATTCTCCCTTCTTCTGTTTGTATTTCCATTTGCTTTGATGTCTTACTTGGCTCGTTTGCTCGTTTGGTTGGAATAGTTGTTTATTTATTGCTAAACAGAGAACCTAAGATCTATGGATCCTCATCCGCTTGCTAATCTTTTTAAGGGATCCAATTATGATGAACCAATTGCAATGATGATAGTATAAATTGTGATGAAGTACCTTATGGAGTGATTCACGATGGATCTTTGAATAAAAAGCATGATTGCAATGATGATAGTATAAATTCTATTAATGTCAATTGTGCTTATAATATGCAAAACCCTAAGCTTGGGGATGCTAGTTTTGCTATGACTACTATTTGTTGCAATGATCATGATTGGGGTGATTCTTCTTATGATATTGAAAATTTATTTAAGCCCCATGATGAATATGAGATTGATAATAATGTTTGCAATAATTTTGAAAGTGGGTTCGGAAGAGTGTCAACTTTAGATCCCACATATTTGGAGAATGTTCAATCTTATGAAGTTTTTGATAAAAGTGGGTGAGGGAGTCCTAGATTAGGGGGTGTCCGGGTAGCCGGACTATACCTTCAGCCGGACTCCTGGACTATGAAGATACAAGATTGAAGACTACGTCACGTGTCCGGGTGGGACTTTCCTTGGCGTGGAAGGCAAGCTAGGCGATGCGGATATTCAAGATCTCCTACCATTGTAACTGACTCTACGTAACCCTAACCCTATCTGGTGTCTATATAAACCGGAGGGTTTTAGTTCGTAGGACAACTTCATCAACTCCATACACAACAATCATACCATAGGCTAGCTTCTAGGGTTTAGCCTCCTTGATCTCGTGGTAGATCTACTCTTGTACTACCCATATCATCAATATTAATCAAGCAGGACGTAGGGTTTTACCTCCATCGAGAGGGCCCGAACCTGGGTAAAACATCGTGTTCCCTGCCTCCTGTTACCATCTGGCCTTGATGCACAGTTCGGGACCCCCTACCCGAGATCCACCGGTTTTGACACCGACAGTGGGTTTGAAGAGGTCATGACTTTAGTTAATGTTAATCCCACTATTTTGGAAGAGTGTCAACTTTGCATGCACGTGGATCGTGTTGATAATATTTTATGTGATAGCTATTTTGTTGAATTTTCTTATGATCCTAAATGTAATTATTATGAGAGAGAAAAATATGGTGGTAGAAATTTTCATGTTACTAAATCACCTCTCGTTATGTTGAGATTGCTATTGTTTCTTTCCGCTTCCTTGCATATGCTAGTTTTTGCTTGCCTTGATAATTTGTTTGCCTATAAGATGCCTATGCATAGGAAGTATGTTAGACTTAGATGTGTTTGTCACGTATTTTATGATGCTTTCATTGTGCTTCAATTCTTGTCTTTAATGTGAGCATCATTGAAATATTATGCCTAGCTATAAGGCTTTAAAGAAAAGCGCTTGTTGGGAGACAACCCAATATTTTTTGCTGTTATTTAATAAGTAATTTATCTATCCTCTGTTTTGGTTGTGTTTTTTGTGTTTAATTAGTGTTTTTGCCAAGTAGAACCGTTGGGAAGACTTGGGGAAAGTCTTTTTAATCTTGCTGTAAAAAAAACAGAATCTTTAGCGCTCACGAGAATTGCTGCCATTTTTATTTGGAAAGTGCTATTTAGTTCATTCTTTTTGAAGATGATTAATAGATAAATTCCTCACGTCCAGAAATTTATTTTAGAATTTTTGGGGTTGAAGATCTTGCGTTAGCTACAGATTACTACAGACTATTCTGTTTTTGACAGATTCTGTTTTTCGTGTGTTGTTTGCTTATTTTGATGAATCTATGGCTAGTAAAGTAGTATAAACCATGGAGAAGTTGGAATACAGTAGGTTTAACACCAATATAAATAAAGAATGAGTTCATTACAGTACCTTGAAGTGGTGTTTTGTTTTCTTTCGCTAACGGAGCTCACGAGATTTTCTACTTTAAGTTTTGTGTTGTGAAGTTTTCAAGTTTCGGGTAAAAGATTTGATGGATTATGGAACAAGGAGTGGAAAGAGCCTAAGCTTGGGGATTCCCATGGCAACCCAAGATAATCTAAGGACACCTAAAAGCCAAAGCTTGGGGATGCCCCGGAAGGCATCCCCTCTTTCGTGTACTTCCATCGGTAACTTTACTTGGAGCTATATTTTTATTTACCACATGATATGTGTTTTGCTTGGAGCGTCTTGTATTATTTGAGTCTTTATTTGTTAGTTTTCCACAATCATCCTTGCTGTACACACCTTTTGAGAGAGACACACATGATTCGGAAATTGTTAGAATACTTTATGTGCTTCACTTATATCTTTTGAGTTATATAGTTTTTGCTCTAGTGCTTCACTTATATCTTTTAGAGCACGGTGGTGGATTTGTTTTATAGAAACTATTGTTCTCTCATGCTTCACTTAGATTATTTTGAGAGTCCTACAAAACAGCGTGGTAATTTGCTTTAATTATGTTAGGCATTCAAGATTAATAATTAAAAAAATCTTATGAGTGTGTTGAATACTATGAGAAGTTTGATACTTGATGATTGTTTTGAGATATGGAGATGGTGATATTAGAGTCATGCTAGTCAAGTAGTTGTGAATTTGAGAAATACTTGTGTTAAAGTTTGTGGTTCCCGTAGCATGCACGTATGGTGAACCGTTATGTGATGAAGTCGGAGCATGATTTATTTATTGATTGTCTTCCTTATGAGTGGCGGTCGGAGACGAGCGATGGTCTTTTTTCCTACCAATCTATCCCCCTAGGAGCATGCGCGTAATACTTTGCTTTGATAACTTGTAGATTTTTGCAATAAGTATATGAGTTCTTTATGACTAAGGTTGAGTCAATGGATCATACGCACTTTTCTTCCTTCCACCATTGCTAGCCTCTCTAATACCACGCACCTTTCGCCGGTATAATACACCCACCATATACCTTCCTCAAAACAACCACCATACCTACCTATCATGGCATTTCCATAGCCATTCCGAGATATATTGCCATGCAACTTTCCACCGTTCTGTTTACTATGACACGCTCCATCATTGTCATAGTGCTTTGCATGATCATGTAGTTGACATTGTATTTGTGGCAAAGCCACCGTTCATAATTCTTTCATACATTGTCACTCTTGATTCATTGCATATCCCGGTACACCGCCGGAGGCATTCACATAGAGTCATATTTTGTTCTAAGTATTGAGTTGTAATTGTTGAGTTGTAAGTAAATAAAAGTGTGATGATAATCATTTTTAGAGCATTGTCCCAGTGAGGAAAGGATGATGGAGACTATGATTCCCCCACAAGTCGGGATGAGACTCCGGACAAAAAAAAAGAGGCCATAAAAAAAGAGAAGGCCCAAATAAAAAAATATGAGAGAAAAAGAGAGAAGGGACAATTCTACTATCCTTTTACCACACTTGTGCTTCAAAGTAGCACCATGATCTTCATAATAGAGAGTCTCCTATGTTATCACTTTCATATACTAGTGGGAATTTTTCATTATAGAACTTGGCTTGTATATTCCAATGATGGGCTTCCTCAAAATGCCCTAGGTCTTCGTGAGCAAGCGAGTTGGATGCACACCCACTTAGTTCCTTTTGTTGAGCTTTCATATACTTATAGCTCTAGTGCATCCATTGCATGGCAATCCCTACTCACTCACATTGATATCTATTGGTGGGCATATCCATAGCCCGTTGATACACCTAGTTGATGTGAGACTATCTTCCCCCTTTTTGTCTCCTTCACAACCACCATTCTATTCCACCTAAAGTGATATGTCCATGGCTCATGCTCATGTATTGCGTGAAGATTGAAAAAGTTTGAGAACACCAAAAGTATGAAACAATTGTTTGGCTTGTCATCGGGGTTGTGCATGATTTAAATACTTTGTGTGGTGAAGATAGAGCATAGCCAGACTATATGATTTTGTAGGGATAACTTTCTTTGGCCATGTTATTTTGAAGAGACATAATTGCTTAGTTAGTATGCTTGAAGTATTATTATTTCTATGTCAATATTTAACTTTTGTCTTGAATCTTTCGGATCTGAATATTCATACCACAATTAAGAAGAATTACATTGAAATTATGCCAAGTAGAATCCCACAACAAAAATTCTGTTTTTATCATTTACCTACTCAAGGACGAGCAGGAATTAAGCTTGGGGATGCTTGATACGTCTCCAACATATCTATAATTTTTTATTGTTCCATGCTATATTATATTCTGTTTTGGACATTATTGGGCTTTATTATACACTTTTATATTATTTTTGGGACTAACCTATTAACCGGAGGCCCAGCCCAGAATTGCTATTTTTTGCCTATTTTAGGGTTTCGCAGAAAAAGAATATCAAACGGAGTCCAAACGGAATGAAACCTTCGGGAACATGATTTTCGGAACGAACATGATCCGGAGGACTTGGACCCTACGTCAAGCAATCAACGACGAAGGCACGAGGTAGGGGCGCGCCTACCCCCCCCCCCTCCCCAGGCACGCCCTCCACCCTCATGGGCCCCCTGTTGCTCCACCGACATACTCCTTCCTCCTATATATACCTACGTACCCCCAAACTACCAGATACAGAGCCAAAACCCTAATTCCACCGCCGTAACTTTCTGTATCCACGAGATCCCATCTTGGGGCCTTTTCCGGAGCTCCGTCGGAGGGGGCATCGATCACGGAGGGCTTCTACATCAACACCAAAGCCTCTCCGATGAAGTGTGAGTAGTTTAGTTCAGACCTACGGGTCCATAGTTATTAGCTAGATGGCTTCTTCTATCTTTTTGGATCTCAATACAAAGTTCTCCCCCTCTCTTGTGGAGATCTATTCGGTGTAATCTTCTTTTGCGGTGTGTTTGTTGAGACCGATCAAAGGTGGGTTTATGATCAAGTTTATCTATGAACAATATTTGAATCTTCTCTGAATTCTTTTATGTATGATTGGTTATCTTTGAAAGTCTCTTCGAATCATCAGTTTGGTTTGGCCTACTAGATTGATCTTTCTTGCAATTGGAGAAGTGCTTAGCTTTGGGTTCAATCTTGCGGTGTCCTTTCCCAGTGACAGTAGGGGCAGCAAGGCACGTATTGTATTGTTGCCATCGAGGATAACAAGATGGGGTTTATATCATATTGCATGAGTTTATCCCTCTACATCATGTCATCTTGCTTAAAAGTGTTACTCTGTTCTCTTGAACTTAATACTCTAGATGCATGTTGGATAGCAGTTGATGTGTGGAGTAATAGTAGTAGATACAGGCAGGAGTCGGTCTACTTGTCTCAGACGTGATACCTACATACATGATCATACCTAGATATTCTCATAACTATGCTCAATTCTGTCAACTGCTCAACAGTAATTTGTTCACCCACCGTAAATACTTATGCTCTTGAGAGAAGCCACTAGTGAAACATATGGCCCCCGGGTCTATCTTCCATCATATTAATCTTCCAATACTTAGTTATTTCCTTTGCCATTTATTTTACTTTGCATCTTTTATTTCTCTTTATCATAAAAATACCAAAAATATTATCTTATCATATCTATCAGATCTCACTCTCGTAAGTGACCGTGTAGGGATTGACAACCCCTTATCGCGTTGGTTGCGAGGATTTATTTGTTTGTGTGGATGCGAGGGACTTGTGCGTGGCCTCCTACTGGATTGATACCTTGGTTCTCAAAAACTAAGGGAAATACTTACGCTACTTTGCTGCATCACCCTTTCCTCTTCAAGGGAAAACCAATGCAAGTGCTCAAGAGGTAGCAGGGCACGCCCCTAGGCCCAAACTGACTTGGTTTAGGGCTTGGGGGCCGACCCCCTCTTTCCTTCTCCCCTCCTCCTCTTTCCTTCCCCTCGTAGTTGGACTAGGAAAGGGGGAACCTACTCCTAGTAGGAGTTGGATTCCCCCCTTGGGGCGCACCCTATGAGGCTGCCGCCCCCTCCCCTTGCTCCTTTATATATGGGGGCAGGGGGCACCCTAGAACACACAAGTTGACATTGTTTAGCCGTGTGTGGTGCCCCCTCCACCATAATCCACCTCGGTCATATCGTTGCCATGCTTAGGCGAAGCCCTGCACCGATAACGTCAACATCACCGTCATCATGCCGTCGTGCGGACGAAACTCTCCCTCGACACTCAGCTAGATCTAGAGTTCGCCGGACGTCACCGAGCTGAACTTGTGCAGATCGCGGAGGTATTGTACCTTCGTGCTAGGATCGGTCGGATCATGAATATGTACGACTACATCAACCATGTTGTCATGACGCTTCCGCTTACGGTCTACAAGGGTATGTCGACAACACTCTTCCCCTCTCGTTGCTATGCGTCACCTAGATAGATCTTGCGTGTGCGTAGGATTTTTTTTTGAATTTACTGTGTTCCCCAACACATTCGTGCTCCTTCTATGTAGGACCACCTCTTAACGGCGTCAATTCGGGGCAGCGCATCGACGAGACGCCGCACAAGGCCGAAGTAGCTATCCGGAATGGCCTCAGTCAGCCACAACCGGACTATGACATCCTTCATGGCCGCGCTGGACATCTTATGCAGCTCCGCCCACTGTGCCATTTGGTCATTTAGCAGTGCAGGACGCTCCTGCCCTACAAACTGTGACCAGAAAAGCTTCTCCGTTGCGTACCCCTCCTAGGCCCGGAAGAATTGGGCAGTGTCCGCAACACTCTTCGGCAGATCCGCATATGCGTCTGGAGAACTCCATAGTCGATTAAGCAAGGCATACCCCCGATCCCCAAATTTAGCCTGTAACAGAAAAGGCTTACCAGCCGCTATCTGTCTGGCTTGACGGATTTCCTCGCGCACCACGCGGGATTCGGACCGCGCCTCCTCGGCATCTTGAAGGGTCTTGGCGAGTACGGTCCCCTTCGCCTTATTTCCCCTTCTAAGGACTCACACTTGCGGGCGGTGTCCTTGAGCCTCTGCTCCACCTCGGTCACCCGTTCCTCAAAACGGCGCCGAGCGGCCTGTTCGGCCGATAAATCCACAGCCGCTTTATCAGCGGCCGAATTGCTTACCCTAGCCTGCTCCTTGGTTTGGGTAAGCTCACCCTTGAGGGTTTCAACCGTGGCAGAACCATCTGCACAAACGCACACATTGCAGCTCTGGAAATCCCACAGAATATGGACATAAACATGTATAACATAAGAAGTATCTCATGCCTTGCGCCTGGTTGAGCCGCTTGTTAACAAGGATTAGATCCTCATCAGCCCGCTCTAGTTTCTGTTTGAGTTCGGAAATTTCCGCTGATTGGGCAGTCGCTGCTAACAAGGAGGCATGTTTTTAATCCAAATGAAATAGCATGTTACCACCTGATAACTGACTATTGATTCTCTGCTCGCTTTTCTTTCAAAGACCGAACAGAGTCTCGGGGGCTACTATCTATATACAAGCATATTTCTCGTAAAAATGATCAGAAATATTACATGCGTACCTCGAAGCCTGCTAGCAGGCTATAGAAGGCTTCGTTCAGCCCACTCTCGGTGGACTGAATCTTCTCAGCCACCGTACCCATCAGGATGTGGTGCTCGTTCAGGACGGATGCACTTCGCAATGTGTCCGCCGTGGTATTCGGCGCCTCCGGATTAATAGGGGACGCCACTCCCCCTTTCCTTGCAGGGGGTCACTTACTAGACTTCGGAGCCGTATTGGTCTCCGGAGCAGTATGCGACTGTGGGTCGGATTGACCAGGGCCTCCGTCGCTGGTCTCTGTGGGGGGTCGTACCCCCCAGCCCTTCGGCAACCGAGGTGTTACCCTCCGGCGCTGTCAAGTCGCCCCCCGCGCGCGCATCTCTTCAAGGCCCGGGGAGGGCCTATGCGATGACACCTCAGTGTCATCCGCTCTAGGTGGTGTGGAAGCTAGGGGAGGCGATTCGCTCTCCATCAACTTCGGCAGCAGATCACTCAAGGATGAGGATTGCTGGGGAAGACTGCGGGCCGGACTAACAAAAAAATAGAAATTAGAGTTATCATAACAGCCCATAGAGATTGGATGTATGTGCAAAAAACCTCAGACTACTTACGAGTCGGCTTGGGGCTTGGTCCGGCGATGGTGTGTTGGGATGGCCTCGGTGTCTGACTCCGAGTCATCAGGGAGGTAATTTTGTCCCTCTTGGAGGCTTCGGCCTCCAGGCTTCGGAGCCGCCCTTTTCTTGCCTTTGCAGGGAGGATCTTCTACTTCCTCCTCCTTGTCGGCGTCGCCATCGTCCTCGTGAGAGGACTAGGCATCAGCTTCTCCGGACATTGCATCCGAAGTGTCCTCCTCTTTCTTCTTCTTCTTCTTCTTCTTCTTCTTGTCCTTACTTACCGGCGCCTGGTATGGCGCCGGGACCAGCATCCTCATTAATAGAGGATCGGTTGGGTTTTCAGGGAGCAGAGCCGGACACCGGATCTACTCCGCCTTTTTGGTCCAGACCTGTTTGGAGATAGACTACTCAATACTTCTCCTTAAGATGGACGCATCAATTGGTGTTCGGAGGTTTTTAAGTTACCTCAGAGGCTGGATGATTGCAGTCGAGGCCGGTGTCGTCCGATGACTTTGGCCACGACTTCTGCTTCTTGAAAAGCAGCGTCCAAATCCCCTTATGCATTGTGTCATAGAACTGTTGTAGGGTCCGCGACCCTTCCGGATCGAACTCCCACATCCTGAGGGATCGCTGCTGGCAGGGAAGTGCTCGGCGGATCAACATCACTTGGATCACATCAGCGAGGGTAATGTCCTTCGCTATCATGCCTTTGACGTGCTTCTATAGTCGCAGCACCTCATTGACCGACCCCCAGTCCGGACCCTTGTCGGTCCAGGATGTGAGCCTTAGCGGGGGTCCGGATATGAAGGCTGGAGCAGCTACCCACTTGGAGTCGCGGGGTTTTGTGATATAGAACCATTGCTGTTGCCAGATCCTGACGGTGTCCACAAAGACTCCCTTTGGCCAGTTGACTTTGGGGAGCTGGCTCACCATAGCACCACCACAGTCCGCATGTTGCCCATTAACCACCTTCGGCTTCACATTGAAAATCTTGAGCCATAAGCCGAAGTGTGGAGGGACACGGAGGAAGCCCTCACACACGACAATGAATGCCGAGATATGCAGGAACGAATTTGGGGCCAGATCGTGAAAATCTAGCCCGTAGTAGAACATGAGACCCCTCACAAAGGGGTGGAGGGCGAATCCGAGTCTGCGGAGGAAGTGGGGGATGAATACCACCCTCTCGCCGGGCTCCGAAGTGGGGATGACCTGCGTCGGATCGGGCAGCCTGTGCTTGATTTCTGAGGTTAGATACCGTGCCTCCCGCAGCTCCTTGATATTCTCCTCCGTGACGGAGGAAGCCATCCACTTGCCCTGAGAGCCGGCCATGGTCGGAGGAGTTGCAGAGGGAATAAAAGCTTGGAACTTGGGCACTGGAGCTCGAGGATGGGGAAGCAGAGAAAGAGAATGAGGCGTGGGATGGAAGCGTTGGACTCTATCCACTTATATGGACTGCGAATATCAAGCGTCCCCCCTTTTTTAGCCTTAAAACTCGCCTGTTCCCAAGGGGTCGTGCGAACAACATGGTTAGATTACCAAAACTCGTATTGATGAGAATCCCGCAATAAGGGGACACGATCTCTGTTTTGACAAGACGTGCCGATAGGAGTTGCGTGTTAAAACATGAAGCGGGAGGCCCCAAAAACGGTTCGAAATACTAGCAGAGCTAAGCACGATGTTTCGCCGAAAAAAAATTGTCAATGGATATACCTTATTTTAAGTATTATGCTTTTATGGTTGGAGAGTTAACTTGTTAAACAGATCTGGACATAGTTCTTGTTGATCAACTACTTTGAAGTATTCGGAGGAGGAAACCGCCTTGCAATGCCGAAGACAATCTGCACGCCGAACACATCGACATTGAAGCCTGGTTCAGGGGCTACTAAGGGAGTCCTAGATTAGGGGGTCCTGGGGCGTCCGGGCTATGTGACATGAGCCGGACTAATGGTCCAAGAAGATACAAGACGAAAGACTTTTCCCCGTGTCCGGATGGGACTCTCCTTTGCGTGGATGGCAAGCTTGGTGTGCAAATATGAAGATTCCTTTCTCTGTAAACCGACTTTGTACAACCCTAGCCCCCTCTGGTGTTTGTATAAACCAGAGGGTTTAGTCCATAGAGGCAATCATAATCATACAGGCTAGAAATCTAGGGTTTAGCCATTATGATCTCATAGTAGATCAACTCTTGTAACCCCTATACTCATCAAAGTCAATCAAGTTGGACGTATCGTATTACCTCCATCAAGAGGGCCCGAACCTGGGTAAACATCATGTCCCTGTCTCCTATTACCTTTGATCCTTAGATGCACAGTTCATGACCCCCTACCCGAGATCTGCCGGTTTTGACACCGACAGTAGACGGGAGGTTGTGAGTGCCTTGGAAGTTGGCAACGAAACGCTCGCGCATCTCGCCCTAGGAGGAGATCGATCCCACAGGCACGTTCAGGAGCCACGAGCGTGCGCCATCCTTGAGAGCCATGGGAAACCAGTTCGCCATGACCTTCTCGTCGTTGTTGGCCGCCTCGATGCTCAGCTTGTAGAGCTGCAGGAACTCTACAGGGTCGGGGGTGCCGTCGTAGCACGGAGGAAGGTCGGGCTTGAACTTGCCCAGCCATATGACACTACGTAGTTTAGGAGTGAAGGCTCGGTAGCCCACGGTCGTAACGGGAGCCCGTCATGGAGGTGGAGCCTAGTCTTTGCGCTCACGCGCCGCCACCGTAGGTGGTGCGCAGTCTTGATGCAATGGTGTAGGGAGCGCTGGAGCACCTTCTTGCGGCCGCTGGACCTCCTGGCAGCTTTCTTCTCCGCGCGCGGGTGCCCTGCGCGGCAGGTCACGGCATGGGGCCGCGCGTCATGGACTAAGGGCGACGTCCTGACGAGGAGGTGGCAGAGATGATCCATGGGCTACGTCGCCCGCAGCGGACAGTGGGCGAGGCAGCAAGAGGGATGGTGTAGGGGACCCCCCCCCCAACCGCACTGACAAGCTCGGCGATGCGGTCCAGCCAGTCCTTGTAGAAGTCGTCGATGGGGTGGTAACGCAGGAGCTCGCGCGCCATGAGAAGCATAGCCTACACGCCCGCCAGCCCATGACGAGCGTGAGAGGACGAGCCATCCAGAGTCAACGACAGGGTGGCGGTGTGTCCATCTAGCCGCACGGAGGGGTGCAACAATGAGGCTTGCTGCTCGTGGCTCGCCGGGCCGGTGGCGGTGTTGGCGGCAGGTGATGGAGAACGACGGGGAGGCCCGCTGACGAGCGTCGTCTGGGAGAAACGAGCAGCGAGGGCGGCTCGACGCTCGGCACAGGCTCGACAGGCATCAGCCATGGAGGCGGTGGAGCGGCGGCGGGTCGACCAACGGAAGAGAGGCTTTGACGCCCCCCTACCCGGCGCGCAAAATGTTGGATTCAGGGTTCCATAGACCCTTGAGAGGTTTGAACATTGGGGTGCGTGCGAAGAACTCTCCCTTCCTAGTCTGCCTGCTCAATGATTCCACAGCCTAGCTTGACGAACCCAAGGGACAAAAGACACGGCAGTTTATCCTAGTTCGGGCCACCTTGCGGTGTAATACCCTACTCCAGCTTTGTGGTGGATTGCCTCGAGGGGCTGAGGATGAACTAGTACAGTGATGGAACAACCCTAGGAGGTGAGGTGTTCTTGAGCTCGATGAGCTGGTGGATGAGAGGATGATCTGGGTGGAATTGATCTGTCCCCCTCTATGGTGGTGGCTAAGTCCTATTTTATAGTGGCCTTGGTCCTCTTCCCAAATGCAAGGCGGGAAGGGATCCCACAATGGCCAAATTTGAAGGGAGACAACTAGTACAAGCTATCCTGACAAAAGTGGTCTTCACCTGCAAAAGGCTCTGGTGGTGACGCTGCGGTGGGCTCCACGATGACCTCCGTCCTGCCGTCCTGGCGGTCTTGGTCTTGCTGCACCGATGTGGAAACCTTTGCTTGATTCCTTGGGACTCTGCATCAATGCTTGCCTCCTTGGCACCAAAGGGGAAACTGGTATGCTGCGCCCTTTGGCACCCGCCTGGCCTTGGTTCTCATGGCTCACGTCATATGAACCTCGCGAGGTGCACCTTGCCTTGATATCTCCGCTCCTCGGGAGCCAGCCTAGCGAGGCCGCCCCCCAGGGAGGTCTTGGTGTCGTCCGCCTCGCGAGGCTTGGCCCCTCGCAAGGGTCTTGAGTTGTTGTTGCTGAAGTTGGGCCATATCGGGCCGTCGATGGAGCCATGCCATGGGCCGCAGGCAGGCAAGTCTGGGTACCCCCGTTCCCAGGACGCCGACAATTATTATGCATAAAAACATTATAAATAATAGTAGGAAAACATGATGCAAAATGGACGTATAAGTGTGCATCATGTACTTAAGCCTCCCCCAAGCTTGAGCGATACTTTCTCCTTCACGAACCAAAAATTATATATATATATATATAAATTCCGATCACGATGAACCAAATGCATAGGATAAAACTTCTAATGAAATTCCAGCTTCAGCCGATTCCAATCCCATGTTCCAGTATCATCCATTAGCCTATACCCAATGCCTTCCCCTCCAAAGATAAAGGGAATACCTTTTCATTAACACCATCCTCGGATAAACTGCAAGCTTAAACAATCCACAAATTTCATCCACATAGATCAAGTGCATATTAGGATGTATTGTTCCATCTCCTGCATAAGGATTATCTAGCAGTTTATCTAACATACCCGAAGGAATCTCATAATAAATATTTTTGTAGGTTCAGTAGGTTGACGAGCAACTCTTATTGCTTTCGGTCAAGGTGAAGATACCCCGAACAAGCCCCTTAAAGCATTACTTTCCATAGTGACAAGTGACAATAAATTTCAGCATGTAATATAAATATTTTCTTACCAAATTCCACTTACTAAAGGCGCTTCACTCCCCGGCAATGGCGCTAGAAAAGAGTCTTGATGAACCACAAGTATAGGGTATCAATCTTAGTCCTTTCGATAAGTAAGAGCGTTGGACCCAATGAGGAGCAGAAGGAAATGACAAGTGGTTTTCAACAAGGTATTTTTTGCAAGTACTGAAAGAGCGATGATAGATAGTTTGGTAGCAAGATAGTTTGTAACAAGTAGCAAGTAAAAATGGTAACACAGGTGCATCAAGGTGGCCCAATCCTTTTTATAACAAAGTACAAGCCAGAACATTCTCTTATATAAAGCAAAGTGTTCTCGAGGACACACGGGAATTATCATCTAGTTACTTTCATCATTGTTAGTGTCAAAACCGGTAGATTTTGGGTAGGGGGCCCGATCTGTTAGATCGGATCGATGGGTAACAAGAGAGAATACACACAAAGTTTACCTAGGTTTGGGCCCTCTCTATGGAGGTAAAACCCTATGTCCCGCTCTTTCTTATATTATGGAAGTATCAAGGTACAGAGTTGATCTACCTTGAGATCGCGAGTTGTGGTCTAAACCCTAGATATGATGAATGTATGAATGGGTGTATGGATGGCTTCTACGGACTAAACCCTCTAGTTTATATAGGCACCAAGGGTATCTAGGGTTACACATGGTCGGTTGCCGTCTAAGGACTCACATGCCAAATGTAATCATATATACTTAAAGTACATGCCATGGAATGGATGACTGAAGGGAAACACATAAAATGCACTGCAATGGACTTTGTATCTCATTTCCATTTCCCTCGGTTCGAGCATGGCAAGAGTGAAATTAGAGTTCACAAATATTGATGCCATCTCTGATGAAGATTTCCGGTGCACAATGGATCAAGATAAAATTCGTGACTACAATGGTCCTACCGTGCCCGAGCATTTGACTTTTGATAATTAGACTT
The DNA here is from genome assembly GCA_034509565.1 of Triticum monococcum. NCBI lineage: Eukaryota > Viridiplantae > Streptophyta > Magnoliopsida > Poales > Poaceae > Triticum > Triticum monococcum. The sequence continues at coordinate 695,663,967 of CM067842.1, forward strand.
TATATCACATTCTCACTTATACCATCTGTCCTCTGGCCGGAATGAATGCTGAAAATGCTATATCTAATTTTCTTCGTAACACCATTCATGCCATCTCCCTAGGATACATCTTTGATGTTGAAGACTTGTTCCTGTGCATACTGATGGATTCTGCTCATCACCCGAAAACTATCAAGGTTTTTGCGTCCTAGATTCAGAAGGTGGTTGACTATGCAATGAAAACGGCGGTTATTTAGCCAAAGTCAGTCACAAAAGCTTCATTCCTCCTAGGCATGATACTCTGAGAGTAATGGAAGATTTTTCTTTGGGGAAAGCACCAGTGTCAAGCCCTCCTGATTATCATAATACATTCGACGAGCCACAGCTACCTCAGCATGATAGACAACCGAATACACAACCTCCTTAACATCTTGAAGTGAGCTGGCGCACCCTTCTGCTGCAGGTGACAATGAAGATGCACTAGCCACCTCCGAATCAGAAACATCTTCGGGCGATGCCTCAGAGTGAATCAAGTTCACCTCATTTACACTCATGGCATTCGTCGCCTTTTTGACACTAGTTGACAAAAAGGGGGAGAATTACATTAAGAGTTTTGATAGATTTGCTTTGTTGGATTTGGTCTCCGTGTTTATTTGCTCTGGTTTATGAGACTTTTGAGCCATATGCCTGCGCTACTTTATGTGCTCTGATGTAAAACTAAAACTTCCGTGATGTAATATTAATAACCCGCCTGCTGCACTATTTCTCTCAAAGCATTTGTCTTGCAGGCAGGTGGAATTATTGGTAGAAGTTATGAATGATTGCACTATATACTCGATGGGTTAATATTCAAAAAATATATACTCGATGGGTTATATGTCATTGGTGCGAATCATTACCTCGAATGATTGGGTCAACAACCATCCAAAAAGGGGGATATTGTTGGTGCAATGATAGGCCCCTTTTGTTTTGGAGTTTGTTGACATAAACAGTATGGGACTTATGTGTTTGCTAGTGCACACAGAGTACCAGGTCCCTGAAGTATCGAGGAGTTTGATGCAAACGACGAAGATAATCTCCCTGCGTTGCAGCGAAGGTTATCACCGAAGATGATGCTAACAAGAGTGACCCCTAAAAATTGCTGGATTTCAAGCAATTGGTCTGGTGTCTGTTCGAAGAAAATGACTACGTTCGAGGAAGAATGAAGACGTAGTATTTGTTTCGTTATTCTTCTTCTTTCATTGAGTCATAGGACCACCGTACTATTAAGAAGGGTGTAGCATTTGAAGCTTTGATTCTGTGATGCTAAACCCAAATCCTATGAAAGATGTGAGATAAATCTATTTGTGCTCCGAGCAAATAATTGCCAGCAAGAGACTGTGATCTTCTTCGCTGTGAGAGATTTGTCTCAGACCGAGGAGTTAGCATTACTTGTTCCTCAAGTAATGTTACCGTTGCTCCAAATCCGTCCGTTGTGAATGTGTTGGTTGGCCATTGGCTGGAACCCGTGTCCAAAATGGTCATTTCCCATCTGGGGAGGCTGCGGCTATAAATAGCCAACCCGCGTCGGCTTTGTCCGGTGGCTGCTTCATTTGATTATGAGAAGATTGTTGAGCAACCCACTCTCTGAGCGATTAGAGTTTAAAATCCCCCGAGAGAAAAATCCTAGAGCAGAAGAATTGGATAGTGGTTTAGCATCACTGGAATCTAAGTTTAGTACACTCCACCTATTACTCTTGAGAGTTGCAAACTCTCTAGACGGTTAGGTGTCAAGTTCTTCGGAGACCAAGAGTGATTGTGGTTTTTGAAGAAGTCCGCAAAATTTTGGAGATCACCTTCAAGTATCTACCACGAGTAATCGGCATCGGTTGATGAATCGATTGTCGAGGAGAATAGGGTGAAGAGAGTTTATCTTCCGTGTTAAGTCACAGCCCCTCCAACCAGACATAGTCCTTGTGCAGAAGGACGAAGTGGTCGAACAAATACCTCGTCGCCATCGAGCATCTTCGGTTATCTCTGTCACTCATGTTTACCTTCAATGCATTTTCATTCGTATGATTCACATCAATGCATGTTTTAGTTTCCTTTCGGTACTCTGCTTTAGTTCACCGTAGTTTGTTTTTCATTCGTTCCGCTGCTGGGTTCTGAGAGATTTAAGTTTTCCTAAGAAAATTTAAAACTCCCATTCACCCCCCTTCTGGTAGACATACTTTGTTCCTACACTTTCTATTAGCATTGTGTCAAGATCACTAGCTTAGGACCCCCTACCAGAGATCCGTCAGTTTTAGCACGGACAATCAGGCCACAAGAATGTTCCCTCTTGGCACACATCTGTACCTCCAGTCCGGCACATGTGCCATGCCGTGTGCCATGATGGGCCACAAATGTCATGAACAACATGACCACACACCTGACCCGCAAACATCTGTATAACCGCAAGGGTTAGCTCTGATACCAACTTGTTATGCTCCGGACACACTCGCCGGTTACTGGTCGTTACCTCTAGCGGGATCTAGACTGGCCCACAAATCAACACTAGTCTTTCCTGCGTACTTTGTCCTCACTCGTGCGCACCTGGGACCAACTTCTCAGTCGGTCACCCATCCTGAAATTGCTCCAACTAAGCACGCTTAATTTTGAAGTTCTTTTCGTATGGGCTCCCGAAAAAGAAGCAATTCCTTATTGATATGAGTAGTCTGTCATCTTATTAAGCCAGGTTATCACACCTCTCTCTATAAACTTGTGGTCATGTTTATCAAGTTAGGCGGAGTTAGAAGCCGTCTTCAAGGAGATCGACAAGGCAGCAGATGAAGTGTATGGCAAGAGCAAGGACGAGGATGACGTCGCCAGCTCCGCCATGCTGCCACGGCCACGAAGTCGGCACATCTGCGGGCATCGCCGACGGCGAGGAAGGGTAGAGCATGGGAGGTCGCCGGTGGTCAGGTCCCAGGAAGTCCACCCTCCCGGGTTGAAGCCAAGCTTGGCGGGCTCATCGTCGTCGGCCGATTAGCCGCTTGTAGGCTACAATTTCCAGGCCTCATATGGCCGGCCAGACATGAGGAATAGACCGATGGTCATTTAGACTAGGTTTAGAGTATGTTTAGTTGAAATGTGTCAAAATATAATGAGTATGCTCCGATTTAGATGAGAAGCATCCGGTTTTATTTAAAAAAAATATCAAGTATGAATGAGTATGCTCTGATTTGTTTAAATAACCATCAAACATATTCACTTTTGTTATTTTTTCGAAATGTAACCGGACATATGTGTCTACGGTTGGATGAAACGGTTCCGTATCCATGTTTGTGTGGTGCCTCGTCCGTGGGTTGGTACGGTGTCCGGTTTAGATATACGCGTGCGCCATGAACAAGATATCAAGCATGAACCATTCACCCGCAAAAAAAGCATGAACCGTTGAACCCATCTGGACGACTCATCGATGCAATAACGTCCATCATCTCCAGCACCGAGGCTGTGCATGTCAACAGTGCAATCCACGACACGCCGCCCTGCGTGAGACTAGTCACAATGGGGAGTAACTTAGACTAGTAATATCACATTTTACTAGGTTATGTTACTACCTCCACAGTGGGTAGTAATATATGTGTGTTGTTATGTTATGGTTCATTTATTAGCCTATAGACTCATATTGTCTTGGTGTGTGTGATGTTGCAGTAACTACCTAAGACTAGCCACAGTGGGAGTAACTTCAGCAGTAACATCAAGTCCAACTTAGCAAATTTGCTTATGTGGCAATGAGTTAATGAAGAGAGAGATAGTTGTAGTAACTTAGCTACTTCCTCTGTCACAGTTTAGAAGGCACAGTTAAATTTGCGTGTGTTTCCACTATAGACAAGGTTTAGGGTGCATTGCATTTATTTATAGTAGCTAATTAGTACTTCGATATACTATTTCTATATGCATGCGTAGTGTGAATGCTATTTTTTAGCCCATCTCACAACTAATAGATAACCACCTAGGTCCGAGAGAATTTTCAAGCGCGCCTTCTAAACCGTGACGGATGGAGTAGTTACTGTAACATCACATATCCCAATGCAATATGAGTCTATAACCTAATAAATGAATATTTACATGTTACCACACTTAATTACTATCCACTATGAAGGTAGTAACATAGTCTAGGGATATGTGTATATTACTATCCATTGTGGCTAGTGTAAGAGCAAGTATAATAGAGCTGAGTCAGCGGGCTATAAGGAATAAATTAGTATATTTGTGCTTAGTTGGAGGAAAGAGAAGAGGAGAAAGAAAGTAAGCGGGCTCTTTGTGAAGAGCTAGCTCTAGCACGTGCTCCTAGGCACTTTGTGATAATGAAATGTGGGTCACATAATAAAAAAAGGTAGTACACTCTTTTGATCTACTATTGTACATGTTGGCTATAAAATGGACTCTAGATGACGTGGCACTAGCTTATAGCCGGCAGCTGGTTGTACTATTAATCATGCTCTAAGTTACCACCATCACCTCTTTTATCATTAAATATGTGTCACATAAGCAAAATTATCTTGAAAAATGTGATATTACTCCCACTATGGTCAGTCTGACGCTGGTGGGGGGACCGTGTGTGCGACTGCGATCCCGCCCGTCCTCTCCAGTGGAGGGGAGCGGGCGCCAATGCGTCGCACAGGGGAGCGGACTCGATTCTCGTGTGGTTTCATCAGTCACAGCGACGACTCTAGCACAACCCTCTTGGTTTCAATTCGATCAAAAAAGAAAAGAGGTAAATACACTAGAAGTCACAAAACTTGCACGCAACGTTCAGTTTAGTGCATAAACTTGTAAAATACATGTTTCTGGTTATCTAATTTGTCATCTCGTTCATATACGGTGCTTCCAACCGTATCCTTACCGGTGCCAACGTGGCAGGGCCACCGTCAGTGGCTGAGGCTGTTTTTTTTGTAAGAAAGGACCCATACATTCTATTTGTTTTTACACAAACAATCCTCAAATAAAATGAAAGAAGCTGCAGCGCATGATGGGATTCAAACCGAGGAGCTAGCACGATCCGCCTAGCATAGAGAGCACTAGACCAACTAACAGTTGACGCTTCCTCCAAAAAAATTCTAACAGTTGATGCTAAAATGCACAGTTAAAGCTATTTAACACGTACTGCATAAATAAAAATAGAAATTAAAACGACAAAAGGGTTTGCTGAAAAGGGAAAAGCCCCAGTTTGATACTATGGCATCGTGTACAAGTGCCGACCATCAGGCCACACCGACACTTAGTAACATAAACAAATTTTATCTTGTATATTGTTTTTTCTATGTAAGATAGATTTGATTTTAGTTTATCAGTGATAAATAGGGATAAAAATGATAAAAGTGCTATGTATTGTATAGTATAAAATCTATGTATTCCAATGGCAGCGAGCTATGTTTAATTTTTTTACGCAAAGATAGATCTTTTTTTGCACATAGTACCTAACTTTAAATATATATTCCCGCAAAAAATAGTGCAGAATGAATGAATGCAAATTCTTTTGGACAAACCAACGAAATTTTTGGTTGAATTTTATTTTTTTAAATTCTAAAATCTGGATAAAGGAAATAAAATGTAGAATGAATATACGTAAATTCTTTTGGAAAAATCAACAAAAAATTTGTTTGAATTCGAATAATTCTAAATTTAAATATTTATATAAAAGGAAATATAGTGCACAGTGAATGTACGTATGTTTTTGGACAAATAAACTCAATTTATGTTTGAATTCGAATAAATGTAAATTTAAAAATCTAGATAAAAGAACATACAGTGCAGAATCGATGTACATAAATTATTCTGGACAAATCTAATATTTTTTGTTTGAATTCGGAAAAAAAATAAATTAAAATCTAGATAAAAGGAAATATAGTGTAGAATGAATGTACATCCTCGAGCCCGAGGTCTGAACTTTTTCATAACAATAGTCCAAGTAACTTTGATTTTAGTAATGAAAAAATTCGGACAAATCAACGAAAATTTTGTCTGAATTCAAATAATTTTAAATTAATAATCTAGATAAGAGAAAACATAGTTCAGAATGTGTACTTTTACTCTTTAATATATATCTTAGCAGTCTCAAATAAACATAAAGTAACATTAGGTGGTTGGTTAGGACGCCCGCTTTAGTGCAACAGGTCACCGGTTTGAAGTGGGGTTTCCCTTTTTCCTGGTTTGATTTTTACTTTAATTCGCATGGTCTATGTTATATAAAGCAAATTGTATATATCTCTATTTCTAATGGAGCAGTTGGTGAATAGTCCGCGCGGTTTATTTTTACTGGTTTATTTTCGTCATCCTCCCACCTTCGGTTTTTTTTCGTCATCCTCCCACCCCACCCCATCCTACGCAGCCACCCAAAAACCCGCGCCCAACAAAAAAACTTCATCGACCATATAAAAAATAAATCGCAATCAATCAAGTATTGATGATCAGATTAATTACCATATAAAAAATAAATCGCAATCAATCAAATATTGATGGGATATTTCCTTATATTGATGTGATTTTCCCTTTTTTATCATCAATCATCTCTACTGCCTAAAAAAATGCGTAGCTTTCCTTTTCCTGCCAACCGACCGCGTCCCGTCTCCCTACATCTGCCCTCGTTGCTCTGCCTCCCGCACGAAAAAAGCCCTCTTGTTTGACCTCCCCCAAACCCCACACGATGGAAAAACCAAGCCGCCTGCTTCCCCTCCTCTCGACCGCTCCATACGTCCAGATCGCGGCCCCATCCCCATCCTCCTCTCACGTCACGGCGGCCGATGGACTGCCGCCACCACCCTCCTACTCTCTCACCGCCGCCGTCCTCCCGCTCGCTCGCCGCCGCCGTCGCCACCAATCCCGGTGAAGGCGCCGTTGCTGCTATGTCGCCTCCTTTCCCCATCCAAGCCCGACCATGGCAACGGCGCCCTCTCATGTGTCCCGCGGTGAGGTTTGGGGAGGCGCGACCACAATCCAGTAGGGATTGCAACGCGGACCCGTCCGCTGGGATGGGTGTTGCCTCCGTTGCGAATGGGATCGAAGGAAGGGACTACTTCGTCGTCAAGGTCGGCGAGGCAGCGGCCGATTGGGAGCCCGGTTGTGAACATGGGAGTTCGTCCCCATGGAGGCGGCGGCCGTGGAGATTGGATGTGAAGCAACCCCACTTGCCGGTGGTGGAGGCTTGCCGTCCATGTGATCCTTTCTTCTCCCGGTATCCCCATTCCTTGCCTCCCATTACAAAAGCGAGTATAAATGAGAGCAGGGGCTGATTTTCATCACTTCATTTCTCATATTTTTAGTTGCTTTTTTGAGATTATACAAAATGCTCCCGATCTGTTTTGTCAAATTACTTGGATCGTCTTATGGAATTGACAGCCATCGTATTTTTCACCTCATGTTATTTCTTAACCCTTGTCCCACTAGGCATCCACTACATATTTGGTAATGACGTGATGTTGAGGCGGCTAGGAGAAGCGGGAGAGGGGGAGAGAGAGTGAGGGAGAGGAAGGGAGAATGTGTGTGTGAGGATTTGATGATAAAAAAGGTCTCCAATGTTGTAATATTGAACTTTTTAAGTTAATGTGGCCCCGTTGCAACGCACGGGCGTTCTTCTAGTTTAATGTAAAACTTCAGCTGGTCGAGTGGCTGTCTATCCTGGGCGAATCACAGCAGGTCGTGGGTTTCAAATCCCACAAACGTTCCAACGTTTTCCATTTATTTCAAAAATTTTGCATAAATAAATAAAATACAAGGGTGCTATCTAAAAAAGTGCATGCGGATTATCATCATCTCAGCCCCTGACAGTGGGCCCCTCCATGTGGCATGCATAGGGATACGACTGGATATCGTAGAAAGCACCGTATATGAACAAGAGGACAAATTAGATGACCAGAAACATGTATTTTACAAGTTTATGCACTAAACTAAACGTTGCGTGTAAGTTCTGTGACTTCCGGTGTATTTACGTCAACCTACTCGCTTCGTTTGTCCCGGCCGACGCGTGGCCCCGCCCGCTCCGTCCGGCCCCACGTGCGTTTACCAGGCCAGCGCCGCAACACAGGAGCGAGGAGACCCAGCCCGAACCGAACCGGCCCGGACCGGCCGCCGATGGATTCGAAAGCACGTGCACGCGCGGGGGGAGGCGACCGTTACGGGCACGTGTCACCGGCCGGGCGGCCGGCCCTGTCCGTCCGACCCAACTCCGCCCAGTCCAGCGGCGGCCCACTAGCCGTTGGGCGTTGGCCCCCTTCCCCGGCACGCCTTCCCCCCCTCCCCTCGATTCAAATCCAGCCCCCCTCCGCGGCGGAGGCAGACAAACCCCCTCCTTTCTCGTACGTGACACTCTCTAGTTTCTCCCCTAAACCCCATCCCCAGCCCCGAACAAAAAGAAAACAAATCGCTCGAATCCCAAATCTTTCCTTCCCGATCCCTCTCGCTCGCTCTATCTATCCCTCCCCCCTCCCCCCGTCTTCCAATCCCCACGCGGTCGGTCAGAGAGAGTGAGGGACGTTGCCATTGTTCGTACCCGCTCCTCCTCCTGTTTTTAACGCCGCCGCCGCCGCCGCCGCTCCCTCTTCGCATCCATCCCCGTTCTGCATGGGCGTGCTGCTGCCTTCGTAGCCCCCGATCGGACGAGGAAGAAGGCCGCCGCCTGCCGCTCCCGCTCCCCGTGGTGCGTGCCGTGCCGTCCCGATTCGCGGCCGCGTTTGAATCGCGCCTTCCGTTCCTGGATCCTGACGCCGCCGCGTGGTCTGTCTCTTTGTTTAGGTGCCCGGCGGCGACGGCGATGGAGAGGGCCGGGGAGAACCGGAGGCCGGTGGTGGGCAAGCCCGTGCCCAGCGTCCGAGGTTCGGGTTCCTTGGTTCAGATATACGCCTGCGCCGTCACGATCCCCCCCCCCCCCCCCCCCCCCCCCCTCTTTTTTTTCTGATCTCTTGATCTGTCCTTGTGATCGGTGCAGAGATGGGGAATCGGAGGCCGCTCAAGGAACTCAACAACCTCGCGGGGGCTCACCCGTACCCCGGCGCCATCGCCAAGAAGCCGATGCTAGAGTAATCTCCTCGCCCGATCTGTTAAAAAAAATGTTCTTTTTTTTGTTCTCTCCCATGTTTCTTGGATCGAGATGTAATCCCGGCGCGTCCTGCCTTTCTTTTCTTTTCAGGAAGAGTGGGAGGGATGAGAAGAAGCCACCATTGGTGAGCCATCGTCCTATGACGAGGTTAGGGCGCTCCCTGTTCTTGTGCTCTCACTTTTGGGGCCTTATCTGACGCCACTCTGCTAATTCAGGAAACTCGCCCTCTTATTGGAGAACAAAGAACAACTTGTCCATCCGGCCACCGCAGCTGATGCAGCAAAACCCGGAGTTGATCCCCAGGATGAGCCCATCCCCGATGACACTGATGAAGACATCGAGTCGGTCCACGACGATACTGACATGGTATACATATGCTTTCTGATGATTAGCACTGTTTAGTTTATCAGTAGGGGGTGGCTCATGCTCACTGCTGTGTTTGGTACTGCAGGATGAGGAAGAACAGGAGGATATTGTGGATGATGTATCCCTCATGGACATCGACAGCGTCGACTCCGGGAATCCGCTGGCCGCAACTGAGTACGTCGAAGAGATTTACAGGTTCTACAGAGAAAATGAGGTGATCTTTTGCCCATCAGTGTCACATAATGTGTATCTTCATTTTGTGAAAACAAAACAAAAGAAAAGAAATGTTGCATTTTCTATGACTGACATTATGCTTGAATGAATTAAGGTAGGCCCATGCAAACAAAATAAATGAATTTGACCAAGATCCTGTAATCAGTACACATTAAACAATAATTTAATTGTAGTATGTCGAAGAGATTTACAAGTTCTACAGAGAAAATGAAGTGATCTGTATAATCTTTTTGTGGAATAAAACAAAAGAAATCTCGGATTCATTACGCTTTAATGATTAAAGGTAGGCCCATGCATAGAAAATTAATGAATTTGACCAGAATCCTGTAATCAGTACACATTATACAATATTTTTATTGTAGTACTCCCTCCGTCCGGAATCAGTTGACACTCAAACGCAGTGCTAGATACATCCATTTGAGCGACAACTAATTCCAGACGGAGGAAGTATGATTTGATGAAATGCATTAACAAAAAGATGCCTGTCTTAAAATAAAAGGATTGGTATTCTAAGTGCCGTGGGCAACTAATGTGAATATAAACTTTTGAATTTTTTGGTTCGAGTGACCGGTATGACAGTAAGGGACAACGGGACAATGAAAGTTTTGAGGTTCGTAGATTTTGAGTGAAAATCAGAGTAGTTGGTCCGAAGATAGGTATTTGTTATGATTCTGGAAGGTCCAGCTTGGGTCATAACTAATGCAATTGTGTGTGACAACAATTTTGCTTTCTTATTATCATGCCTCAGATCAAATACTACCTTTGAACCATTGAAATCAACCACATACACTCTAAACTGTGATATTCTTGATGCAAACCATAATCAACATGGAAAACATTTTTGTTTATGACAGCTGATAGCAATCTGTTCTCATTGGCATGGCTGAAAAGCAAGTGCTAGAATACTCTTACTCCTGTTGTGTGTGCCCTGAAGGTTTTGGCCTCCTTAACTTCTCAGTATTACCTAAAACCAGTATACGATCATGATAAATTGTGATCATAATCAAGATGGAAAACATTTTTTTATGACAGCTGATAGCAATTTGTGCCCATTGGCATGACTGAAAAGCAAGTGCTAGAATACTCTTTTTCCTGTTCTGTGTACCCTGAAGGTTTTGGCCTCCTTAACTTTTCAGTATTTCCTAATATCATTATGGTTTTGTGCAGAAAATGAGCTGTGTGCGTCCTGATTACATGTCCAGTCAAGAAGACATAAATGAAAAGATGAGAGCTATTCTGATAGATTGGCTCATTGAGGTAGAAATGCCTGCAAACCAGCCTTCTCTATCCTATAGATTTGTGCCCATTTGAACAACTGTGTTTTGGGACTCATTATATTTTTTTTGTCACTTGATAGGTTCATTACAAGTTTGAGTTGATGGATGAGACACTCTTTCTTACCGTGAACATAATAGACAGATACTTGGAAAAACAAGTGGTGCCAAGGAAGAAGTTGCAGTTAGTTGGAGTGACAGCTATGCTTCTTGCTTGTAAATATGAGGAAGTCTCAGTTCCAGTTGTTGAAGATTTAGTGCTCATTTCTGATCGGGCTTACACTAAAGGACAGATTCTTGAAATGGTAATATCATTCAATACAGTATGCTCATCATGCTCGTTGCTTCTAGTCCTTGTGTGTCTATCCAAAATTCCTTCATGCTTTCCAACCGCAGATGTTTTCTGAATGTTTTCTTCAGCTTCTACTGCATTTTAGAGTAGCCAATTGGCTATTATCTGTGCCGTACTAATAGGGGTGAAGCTTCTGTGTTTGAGCAGGAAAAGTCGGTCCTAAACACTCTGGAGTACAACATGTCTGTGCCAACGCCATATGTTTTTATGAGAAGGTTCCTGAAGGCAGCTGATTCTGACAAGCAGGTGAAGTATCGTAACCTTCTGAATTCTGCTTAGTGCTTCCGTACTTAAACAGAAAAATTTACAGTAACATTTTGCATTTGCGGCTGACACAACGCCATATGCATGTTGTGAATCACAGCTACAGCTAGTTTCTTTCTTCATGCTTGAGCTCTGCCTGGTTGAATACCAAATGCTCAAGTACTGCCCTTCGCTGCTTGCTGCCGCTGCAGTTTACACTGCACAGTGTGCTATCAATCGCTGCTGGCAGTGGACAAAGATCTGCGAGACACATAGCAGATACACTAGAGATCAGCTCATGTAAGTTTGCCTTCTGTCATGAGTAACTGTATCTAGAAACATGTGCGCCATTAGGAGGAATGTATGCTGACTTATCTGCTCCTTTGTTGGCTTGTTTTTTAATACAGTGAGTGCTCCAAAATGATGGTACAATTCCACCAGAAGGCCGCAGGGGGCAAGCTTACAGGTGTCCACAGGAAATACAGTACATTCAAGTTTGGTTGTGTGGCGAAAGTGGAGCCTGCGCACTTCTTGCTGGGGGGATGAAACTTCTGGTACAATCTAGAGCAATCTATCCTTCTTGATAGATTTTAAGTATCCATCTGAGAACATGTAGAAACATCTTGCTGATGTTGCACAGAAGTGCAGCAGGTTTGCAACATGCTTGTGGCGATGTAATAATGTTAGTATGATCGTTCGTGGACGACACTCCGAGTACTCAGTCGTTAAGTTGCCCTCTGGCTAATAATGATTTAGCCTTTGTTAAAGAGTGCCATGGAACCTTGTAAAGAGCATTTGCCTGCATGAAATGAAGCAACAAACCTATCTTTCTTATCTGTCGATGTTTCAGTTGCTGTTTGAATTGTTGAATTCATGAAATACAATGGTTTCGTTCACGATTTGTTGTTGATCATGTTTGTAGTTTTTTTTTTCTAGATTGACCAACTATGGTGTTTTCGTCCCAAATATATATGTTATAGCTAAGCTACCTACATTTGTGGCCAAGAGGGGTAAAAAAACATGAAAAAAAAACTAAGGTTTGTGATCCTAAATGGAACCGTAATAGACTGCCTACTATGTCATAATGTACTTGGTGGGACGGGTTAAATTCATGACATTATGTTCATAGATTATTTTTTAGTCATCCTAGAATTTTCTAGTCATTGATTTTCAAAACTCACGTCCCAACGACATCTCAAAGAGGAGCTGAAACAAAGGGGGGTCGCTATAATTTCATACTACCACGTATGAAGCCCCATTACTAGTGCAAGAAGTTTTGGTCCCACACTGTTGGAACAATGAGGTGGAGACCAACATACTCCTATATAAGATGAATCTTCTGTTTTATTCCACAATATTACAGGTTTAGTCTCATATTGCTCAAGTGAATAAGGTGGACCTCATGTTGTGTTCTAAAATATTAGAAGCGGGGCCTTTTTTTTAGCTGAGAAGCGGAATCTTGATCAGACACACCTCTACTTAATTATGTTTGAATGTGATCAAACAAATAGAATAAATTGTGGCTGTTACTAGTATTTATAGGCTATTCAAGTTAGAATAATCCACATCATCATCCTCATTCCTTCAACTAATCTATGCTCTCACTTAGTCGGCTCTCGTCCAGCAGGCTAAGGACGCCGTCTATGCATGGCAGAAAGAAACATGGAGAACAACCAGAGTTACTCAATTTAACAATGGCGTAACCGATTCTGGACAAGTGCATAACACTGAAAATTCGTGTAATATAAGTTGAGATCACAACAGAAAACCGGGAAGTAACATAACTAATTCACAGTGAAAGACTGATTTGGAGTATCAACACAGAGTGCCACCATGCACACACTAGTATAGATATGGCCTTTCATCGCCCATCAGCACACAAGTGCCAGAAACCGCGTGTGATAGCAAAGAACATCATGTGAGCCGTATATACATCATTGCAATGGTTACTCGAATTGGACAGAAAAAAAATGATAAGTTCCATTTGTATGTCCTATTTTCCTGCCATCTTGTACACCCCGGCAATGTAAGTTAATGTTCCTGGTTTTCCACCTATTCCCAATCTTGAGGAAACATGAATGTCTCTTTTATGAGCAGGACCTGATATGAAGCCCATGGCAGGACAATGTTAGAAATTAGAATACTTCAAGAAAATTGTTCTATGTTAAGGGTTCATAACCAATTCTAATTGATGTCTGTCAACAGTCCAAAAATTTTAGGACAGTAAAACTGAACTGATTCCCATCCCTCTCACGCCATTAGAGATTTTGGCCGCTAGATTGCCGTTTGGATCATTCTTGGCTGTTTATTTAAATTCAGCTCGGGAAACTGGGCCGATGTCCTAGGGGCTGTTACTTAGGTGGAAAATTTGAAGGTTTGTGGTGCATTTGGGCCCTATACTACAGAAAGCCCAACTAAAACACCCTTCCTTCCAAGCGCAACTAATGAACAAGTACTCCTTCGAGAGCCCCCGCAAGGGTCATTTTGAGAGGGCTGGGTGAGTGCCACTTGGCGGCCTCTCATCAGCCACCACGTATCGCGCCCTGGGGCTCTCTTCGGTTTTTTTGTACACGTTTTGGGATTTTGGATGAACTTTTTGTTTTTCCCCAGGGTTTTCTTAGGGTTTGGACCAAATTTTTTTGAAAAACAATCTCCATAAAAAAAATGTGTTTTCATTTTTTTTTCTTCCGCGGGAGGCACATATAAACTTCTCGCCTCTCGCAAAAGGGGAATAATATGTTTCTTTCCTTGCACAAGAGGCAAGGATTTACTTCTGGTGGAGGCATGGATTTGCTACCACGAGAGACACAACCGTGCCTTTCAGAAAAGGAAAGAATCGTGTTTTTTCTTTTCCACGAGAGGCATGGGTTTGCTTCTGCAAGAAGCACAGTCATCCCTCTCGCAAAAGGAAAAAATGTTTTTTTTCTTTCCCCGAGAGGCACGGATTTACTTCTAGTGAAGCCCTCTCGAAAAAGGGAAACAATGTGTTTTATTTTTTCTTCCGCAAGAGACATGGTTGTGCCTCTCGCAAAAGTAAAAAAAATGTGTGTTCATTTTTTTTCCGCGAGAAGTACGGATTTGCGTCTGCGAGAGGCAGAAAAAAATGTGTTTTTTTCTTCCACAAGAGACACAAATTTATTTCTCGTGGAGGCACGGGTTTGCTCCCGCAAGAGGCACACTTGTACCTCTTCATAAAGGAAAAAAAGTGCTCCCAGTTCGGTAATTTCCTCCATTTTTTCATGAAAAAAGGTTTCTCGAAACCTATCAACATGACATATAGTTTTCAAGATATGGAGGAGAGGAATCCAATGGTGGAAACACTTCAAGATCTGGACGCACAGTTTAAGAGATAAAAATGTTTTAAAATAAAAAAAAATCTAGAAAAGGGGAAAACTCCCCGGTTGTGACAAGTGGCGCATTGCATGCCCGCCACTTGTCGCAATTCGGGGATGTGTAAGTGATATTTGCAAAAAGTACTCCTTAATTAGTGATTTCGCTTCCTTCGTGTCCCATGATCTGCCTGAGAGATGGGACATCCTATTTATGGCGCCCACGCGACTGCTCCTATATAGGCCGGCCCATCACGAGGCAGAACTAAATTGCTCGACAGCGAACACCTTCGTCACTTTCGTTCGACGGTTGATTGGTCGATGGTTGACTGGTTAACTATTGTCTTTTGAAAGAAATGGTAAAAACAAAAAAAACAAAAAAAATAGAAAAAAGGAAAAGTTCGTGAGTTCAAAAAGGTTCATAGATTTGAAAAATACTAAAATCAAAAAAAAGTTCACCGATTCAAAAAAAATTCATTGAATTTGAAAAACATCGCCGACTTTGATGTTTTTTCCTCAAATTTGGAAAAGGTTCATCAAATTTGATTTTCTCTTGATTATTTTTTAAAAAGAGTTTACAAAATCCAAAATTTTCATCGAATTTGGTAAAAAAATTACAAATTTGAAAAACAAAATCATTTGATTTTGAAAAAAATGTTAACAATTTTTTAAAAAAACATCTATTTTGAAAGATGTTTATGGACTTTGGAAAAAAGTTCATCAATTTTTATAAAAATCACAAATTTGAAAAAAGTTTGCTCATTTAAAAAAAGAAACAAGAAAAACCAAATAAGAGCCATCTGGAAACTGACAGGTGAACCAAAGAAAACCAGTTAAGCTTCCTAAAACCGGGGGCTCTCGCGACCTGGAGAAAGAACAAAACGAGAAAAAGAAGTATGTAGGTACAAGTGTTTCGTTGTCCTACTGGTTATTGCGCTGCTCTTCGGACTCCTTGTACAAACACTCTTTTGTTTTTTAACTCGTTGTCCTACTGGTTATTGCGCTGCTCTTCGAACTCCTTGTACAAACACCCTTTTGTTTTTTAACAGAAAAACAAAGAAAACTGCCGACCCAGCATGGCGCGGGGGTGTGCGCCCGTTTACGGGGGAATAAAACGAGTGAAAGCCAAATAAAAACCATCTAAAAACCCCGTGCTGGAAAACAGAAATAAAGGCTACCCGAAAAACCAGCGCAACCTACAAAACTGACGGAAAAAATATTACATGGGCCTGTTGGAAATATGCCCTAGAGGCAATAATAAAAGCATTATTATTATATTTCCTTGTTCATGGTAATTGTCTTTATTCATGCTATAATTGTGTTATGTGGAAACCGTAATACATGTGTGAATAACAGACACCAACATGTCCCTAGTAAGCCTCTAGTTGACTAGCTCGTTAATCAACAGATAGTCATGGTTTCCTGGCTATGGACATAAGATGTCATTGATAACGAGATCACATCATTAGGAGAATGATGTGATGGACAAGACCCAATCCTAAACATAGCATAAAGATCGTATAGTTCGTTTGCTAGAGTTTTGCAATGTCAAGTATCTTTTCCTTAGACCATGAGATCGTGTAACTCCCGGATACCGTAGGAGTGCTTTGGGTGTACCAAACGTCACAACGTAACTGGGTGACTATAAAGGTAGACTACGGGTATCTCCGAAAGTATCTGTTGGGTTGACACGGATCAAGACTGGGATTTGTCACTCCGTATGACGGAGAGGTATCACTGGGCCCACTCGGTAATGCATCATCATAATGAGCTCAAAGTGACCAAGTGTCTGGTCACGGGATCATGAATTACGGTACGAGTAAAGTGACTTGCCGGTAATGAGATTGAACGAGGTATTGGGATACCGACGATCGAATCTCGGGCAAGTAATATATCGATTGATAAAGGGAATTGCATACGGGGTTGATTGAATCCTCGACATCGTGGTTCATCCGATGAGATCATTGTGGAGCATGTGGGAGCCAACATGGGTATCTAGATCCCGCTGTTGGTTATTGACCGGAGAGTCGTCTCGGTCATGTCTGCTTGTCTCCCGAACCCGTAGGGTCTACACACTTAAGGTTCGGTGACGCTAGGGTTGTGAAGATATGTATATGCAGTAACCCGAATGTTGTTCGGAGTCCCGGATGAGATCCCGGACGTCACGAGGAGCTCCGGAATAGTCCGGAGGTAAAGAATTATATATAGGAAGTGCTGTTTCGGCCATCGGGACAAGTTTCGGGGTTATCGGTATTGTACCGGGACCACCGGAGGGGTCCCGTGGGCCCACCGGGTGGGGCCACCTGTCCCGGGGGGCCACATGGGCTGTAGGGGGTGCGCCTTGACCTACATGGGCCAAGGGCACCAGCCCTACTAGGCCCAT
Source organism: Triticum monococcum (assembly GCA_034509565.1). Classification (NCBI taxonomy): domain Eukaryota; kingdom Viridiplantae; phylum Streptophyta; class Magnoliopsida; order Poales; family Poaceae; genus Triticum; species Triticum monococcum. The sequence continues at coordinate 695,681,185 of CM067842.1, forward strand.
GCGCCTAGGGTTTCCACCAAGGAGGAGTCCAAGTGGTGGAAGGCACCCCGAGGTGCCTTGGGGGGGAGGGAAACCCTCCCCTGGCCGCCGCACCTAGGAGATCAGATCTCCTAGGCTGCGCACCACCCCCCCTTGGCACCCCTATATATAGTGGGGGAGAGGAGGGACTTCATACACCAGCCCCTGGCGCCTCCCTCTCTCCCCGTTACGTCTCTCTTCCTCGTAGTATAGGCGAAGCCCTGCTACTGCGACGCCCTGCATCCACCACCACGCCATCGTGCTGCTGGATCTTCGTCAACCTCTCCTTCCCCCTTGCTGGATCAAGAAGGAGGAGACGTCTCCCGTCCCGTACGTGTGTTGAACGCGGAGGTGCCGTCCGTTCGGCGCTGGTCATCGGTGATTTGGATCACGTTGTGTACGACTACATCATCCCCGTTCGTTGAACGCTTCCGCACGCGATCTACAAAGGTATGTAGATGCATCTCGTGACTCATTGCTAGATGAACTCCTAGATGATCTTGGTGAAACGAGTAGGAAAATTTTTGTTTTCTGCAACGTTCTCCAACAGTGGCATCATGAGCTAGGTCTATGCGTAGTTCTTCTTGCGCGAGTAGAACACAATTTGTTGTGGGCGTGGATTTGTCAACTTTCTTGCCACTACTAGTCTTTTCTTGCTTCAGCGGTATTGTGGGATGAAGCAGCCCGGACCAACCTTACACGTACGCTTACGTGAGACCGGTTCCACCGACTAACATGCACTAGTTGCATAAGGTGGCTGGCGGGTGTCTGTCTCTCCTACTTTAGTTGGAGCGGATTCGATGAACAGGGTCCTTATGAAGGGTAAATAGAAGTTGACAAATCACGTTGTGGTTTTCACGTAGGTAAGAAAACGTTCTTGCTAGAACCCTAATTCAGCCACGTAAAAACTTGCAACAACAATTAGAGGACGTCTAACTTGTTTTTGCAGCAAGTGGTTTGTGATATGATATGGCCAAAGTTGTGATGAATGATGAATGATCTATATGTGATGTATGAGATGTTCATGCTATTGTAATAGGAATCACGACTTGCATGTCGATGAGTATGACAACCGGCAGGAGCCATAGGAGTTGTCTTTATTCTTTTATATGACCTGCGTGTCATTGAGAAACGCCATGTAAATTACTTTGCTTCATTGCTAAACGCGTTAGCCATAGTAGTAGAAGTAATAATTGGCGAGCAACTTCATGAAGACACGATGATGGAGATCATGATGATGGAGATCATGGTGTCAAGCCGGTGACAAGACGATCATGGAGCCCCAAGATGGAGATCAAAGGAGCTATGTGATAATGGCCATATCATGTCACGTTTATTATTTGATTGCATGTGATGTTTATCATGTTTTGCATCTTGTTTACTTAGAACGGCGGTAGTAAATAAGATGATCCCTCATAACAATTTCAAGAAGTGTTCTCCCCTAACTGTGCACCGTTGCTAAAGTTCGTTGTTTCGAAGCACCACGTGATGATCGGGTGTGATAGATTCTTACGTTCACATACAACGGGTGTAAGACAGTTTTACACATGCAAAACACTTAGGGTTAACTTGACGAGCCTAGCATGTGCATAGACATGGCCTCAGAACACAGAAGATCGAAAGGTCGAGCATGAGTCGTATAGAAGATGCGATCAACATGAAGATGTTCACCGACGTTGACTAGTCCGTCTCACGTGATGATCGGACACGGCCTAGTTAACTAGGATCATGTAATACTTAGATGACTAGAGGGATGTCTAATCTAAGTGGGAGTTCATTATAATTTGATTGGATGAACTTTATTATCATGAACATTAGTCTAAAATATTTTACAATATGTCTTGTAGATCAAATGGCCCACGTAGTCCTCAACTTCAACGCGTTCCTAGAGAAAACCAAGCTGAAAGACGATGGCAGCAACTATACGGACTGGGTCCGGAACCTGAGGATCATCCTCATAGCTGCCAAGAAAGATTATGTCCTACAAGCACCGCTGGGTGACGCACCTGTCCTCCCTGCTGAACAAGACGTTATGAACGCTTGGCAGGCACGTACCGATGACTACTCCCTCGTTCAGTGCGGCATGCTTTAAAGTTTAGAACCGGGGCTCCAAAAGCGTTTTGAGAGACATGGAGCATATGAGATGTTCGAAGAGCTGAAAATGGTTTTCCAAGCTCATGCCCGGGTCGAGAGATATGAGGTCTCCGACAAGTTCTTCAGCTGTAAGATGGAGGAAAACAGTTCTGTCAGTGAGCATATACTCACGATGTCTGGATTACATAACCGCTTGACTCAGCTGGGAGTTAATCTCCCGGATGATGCGGTCATTGACAGAATCCTCCAGTCGCTTCCACCGAGCTACAAGAGCTTTGTGATGAACTTCAATATGCAGGGGATGGAAAAGACCATTCCTGAAGTATTTGCTATGCTGAAATCAGCAGAGGTAGAAGTCAAGAAGGAACATCAAGTGTTGATGGTCAATAAAACCACTAAGTTCAAGAAGGGCAAGGGTAAGAAAGCCTTCAAGAAGGACGGCAAGGAGGTTGCCGCGCCCGGCAAGCAAGCTGCCGGGAAGAAGCCAAAGAATGGACCCAAGCCCGAGATTGAGTGTTTTTATTGCAAGGGAAGCGGTCACTGGAAGCGGAATTGTCCCAAGTACTTAGCAGACAAGAAGGCCGGCAAAACAAAAGGTATATGTGATATACATGTAATTGATGTGTACCTTACCAGTAATCGTAGTAGCTCTTGGGTATTTGATACCGGTGCAGTTGCTCACATTTGTAACTCACAGCAGGAACTACGGAATAGGCGAAGACTGGCAAAGGACGAGGTGACGATGCGCGTCGGGAATGGTTCCAAAGTCGATGTGATCGCCGTCGGCACGCTGCCTCTTCATTTACCTACGGGATTAGTTTTAAACCTCAATAATTGTTATTTAGTACCAGCTTTGAGCATGAACATTGTATCGGGATCTCGTTTAATTCGAGATGGCTACTCATTTAAATCCGAGAATAATGGTTGTTCTATTTATATGAGAGATATGTTTTATGGTCATGCTCCTATGGTGAATGGTTTATTCTTTATGAATCTCGAACGTAATGCTACACATGTTCATAGTGTGAGTACCAAAAAATGTAAGGTTGATAATGATAGTCCCACATACTTGTGGCACTGCCGCCTTGGTCACATAGGTGTCAAACGCATGAAGAAGCTCCATGCAGATGGACTTTTAGAGTCTCTTGATTATGAATCATTTGACACGTGCGAACCATGCCTTATGGGTAAAATGACCAAGACTCCGTTCTCAGGAACAATGGAGCGAGCAACCAACTTATTGGAAATCATACATACTGATGTGTGCGGTCCAATGAGTGTTGAGGCTCGCGGCGGCTATCGTTATGTTCTCACTCTCACTGATGATTTGAGTAGATATGGATATATTTACTTAATGAAACACAAGTCTGAAACCTTTGAAAAGTTCAAGGAATTTCAGAGTGAGGTTGAGAATCAACGTGACAGGAAAATCAAGTTTCTACGATCAGATCGTGGAGGAGAATACTTGAGTCACGAATTTGGCACACACTTAAGAAAGTGTGGAATAGTTTCACAGCTCACGCCGCCTGGAACACCTCAGCGTAACGGTTTGTCCGAACGTCGTAATCGCACTCTATTAGATATGGTGAGGTCTATGATGTCTCTTGCCGATTTACCACTATCTTTTTGGGGCTATGCTTTAGAAACTGCTGCATTCACTTTAAATAGGGCTCCGTCAAAATCCGTTGAGATGACACCGTTTGAATTATGGTTTGGAAAGAAACCTAAGTTGTCGTTTCTGAAAGTTTGGGGATGCGATGCTTATGTCAAGAAACTTCAACCTGAAAAGCTCGAACCCAAGTCGGAAAAATGCGTCTTCATAGGATATCCAAAAGAAACTATTGGGTATACCTTCTACCTCAGATCCGAAGGCAAGATCTTTGTTGCCAAGAATGGATCCTTTCTAGAGAAAGAGTTTCTCTCGAAAGAAGTAAGTGGGAGGAAAATAGAACTTGATGAAGTATTACCTCTTGAACCGGAAAATGGCGCAACTCAAGAAAATGTTCCTGAGGTGCCTACACCGACTGGAGAGGAAGTTAATGATGATGATCATGAAACTTCTGATCAAGTTACTACTGAAATTCGAAGGTCCACAAGGACACGTTCCACACCAGAATGGTACGGCAACCCTGTCTTGGAAATCATGTTGTTAGACAACGGTGAACCTTCGAACTATGAAGAAGCGATGGCGGGCCCGGATTCCGACAAATGGCTAGAAGCCATGAAATCCGAGATGGGATCCATGTATGAAAACGAAGTATGAACTTTGACTGACTTGCCCATTGAACGGCGAGCCATAGAGAATAAATGGATCTTTAAGAAGAAGACAGACGCGGATGGTAATGTGACCATCTATAAAGCTCGGCTTGTCGCTAAAGGTTATCGACAAGTTCAAGGGGTTGACTACGATGAGACTTTCTCACCGGTAGCGAAGCTGAAGTCCGTCCGAATCATGTTAGCAATTGCCGCGTTTTACGATTATGAAATATGGCAAATGGACGTCAAAACGGCATTCCTTAATGGTTTCCTTAAGGAAGAATTGTATATGATGCAGCCGGAAGGTTTTGTCGATCCTAAGAATGCTGACAAAGTGTGCAAGCTCCAACGCTCGATTTATGGGCTGGTGCAAGCATCTCGGAGTTGGAACATTCGCTTTGATGAGATGATCAAAGCGTTTGGGTTTACGCAGACTTATGGAGAAGCCTGTGTTCACAAGAAAGTGAGTGGGAGCTCTGTAGCATTTCTCATATTATATGTAGATGACATACTTTTGATTGGAAATGATATAGAACTTTTGGACAGCATCAAGGCCTACTTGAATAAGAGTTTTTCAATGAAGGACCTTGGAGAAGCTGCTTATATATTAGGCATCAAGATCTATAGAGATAGATCGAGACGCCTCATAGGTCTTTCACAAAGCACATACCTTGATAAGATATTGAAGAAGTTCAATATGGATCAATCTAAGAAGGGGTTCTTGCCTGTGTTACAAGGTATGAAATTGAGCTCGGCTCAAAGTCCGACCACGGCAGAAGAAATAGAAGAGATGAGTGTCATCCCCTATGCCTCAGCCATAGGTTCTATTATGTATGCCATGCTGTGTACCAGACCTGATGTAAACCTTGTCGTAAGTTTGGTAGGAAGGTACCAAAGTAATCCCGGCAAGGAACACTGGACAGCGGTCAAGAATATCCTGAAGTACCTGAAAAGGACTAAGGAGATGTTTCTCGTTTATGGAGGTGACGAAGAGCTCGTCGTAAAGGGTTATGTCGACGCTAGCTTCGACACAGATCTGGATGACTCAAAGTCACAAACCGGATACGTGTATATTTTGAATGGTGGGGCAGTAAGCTGGTGCAGTTGCAAGCAGAGCGTCGTGGCGGGATCTACATGTGAAGCGGAGTACATGGCAGCCTCGGAGGCAGCACATGAAGCAATCTGGGTGAAGGAGTTCATCATCGACCTCGGAGTCATACCCAATGCGTCGGGGCCGATCAAGCTCTTCTGTGACAACACTGGAGCTATTGCACTTGCCAAGGAGCCCAGGTTTCACAAGAAGACAAGGCATATCAAGCGTCGCTTCAACTCCATTCGTGAAAATGTTCAGGATGGAGACATAGATATTTGTAAAGTACATACGGACCTGAATGTAGCAGATCCGTTGACTAAACCTCTCCCTAGGGCAAAACATGATCAACACCAGAATTCCATGGGTGTTCGATTCATCACAATGTAACTAGATTATTAACTCTAGTGCAAGTGGGAGACTGTTGGAAATATGCCCTAGAGGCAATAATAAAAGCATTATTATTATATTTCCTTGTTCATGGTAATTGTCTTTATTCATGCTATAATTGTGTTATGTGGAAACCGTAATACATGTGTGAATAACAGACACCAACATGTCCCTAGTAAGCCTCTAGTTGACTAGCTCGTTAATCAACAGATAGTCATGGTTTCCTGGCTATGGACATAAGATGTCATTGATAACGAGATCACATCATTAGGAGAATGATGTGATGGACAAGACCCAATCCTAAACATAGCATAAAGATCGTATAGTTCGTTTGCTAGAGTTTTGCAATGTCAAGTATCTTTTCCTTAGACCATGAGATCGTGTAACTCCCGGATACCGTAGGAGTGCTTTGGGTGTACCAAACGTCACAACGTAACTGGGTGACTATAAAGGTAGACTACGGGTATCTCCGAAAGTATCTGTTGGGTTGACACGGATCAAGACTGGGATTTGTCACTCCGTATGACGGAGAGGTATCACTGGGCCCACTCGGTAATGCATCATCATAATGAGCTCAAAGTGACCAAGTGTCTGGTCACGGGATCATGAATTACGGTACGAGTAAAGTGACTTGCCGGTAATGAGATTGAACGAGGTATTGGGATACCGACGATCGAATCTCGGGCAAGTAATATATCGATTGACAAAGGGAATTGCATACGGGGTTGATTGAATCCTCGACATCGTGGTTCATCCGATGAGATCATTGTGGAGCATGTGGGAGCCAACATGGGTATCCAGATCCCGCTGTTGGTTATTGACCGGAGAGTCGTCTCGGTCATGTCTGCTTGTCTTCCGAACCCGTAGGGTCTACACACTTAAGGTTCGGTGACGCTAGGGTTGTGAAGATATGTATATGCAGTAACCCGAATGTTGTTCGGAGTCCCGGATGAGATCCCGGACGTCATGAGGAGCTCCGGAATAGTCCGGAGGTAAAGAATTATATATAGGAAGTGCTGTTTCGGCCATCGGGACAAGTTTCGGGGTTATCGGTATTGTACCGGGACCACCGGAGGGGTCCCGTGGGCCCACCGGGTGGGGCCACCTGTCCCGGGGGGCCACATGGGCTGTAGGGGGTGCGCCTTGACCTACATGGGCCAAGGGCACCAGCCCTACTAGGCCCATGCGCCTAGGGTTTCCACCAAGGAGGAGTCCAAGTGGTGGAAGGCACCCCGAGGTGCCTTGGGGGGGAGGGAAACCCTCCCCTGGCCGCCGCACCTAGGAGATCAGATCTCCTAGGCTGCGCACCACCCCCCCTTGGCACCCCTATATATAGTGGGGGAGAGGAGGGACTTCATACACCAGCCCCTGGCGCCTCCCTCTCTCCCCGTTACGTCTCTCTTCCTCGTAGTATAGGCGAAGCCCTGTTACTGCGACGCCCTGCATCCACCACCACGCCGTCATGCTGCTGGATCTTCGTCAACCTCTCATTCCCCCTTGCTGGATCAAGAAGGAGGAGACGTCTCCCGTCCCGTACGTGTGTTGAACGCGGAGGTGCCGTCCGTTCGGCGCTGGTCATCGGTGATTTGGATCACGTTGTGTACGACTACATCATCCCCGTTCGTTGAACGCTTCTGCACGCGATCTACAAAGGTATGTAGATGCATCTCGTGACTCGTTGCTAGATGAACTCCTAGATGATCTTGGTGAAACGAGTAGGAAAATTTTTGTTTTCTGCAACGTTCTCCAACAGGGCCTGCCCATTTTCTGCCTGTTTTGTACATAGTGCTGCTGTAGGGGATGTGCACCAGTTAACAGAATAGCCTATAAATGGTGCTTAAGGCGCCAAATAGTAACTGAGGCATGAACGTGATTAAGTGTTTTTTTTTATGATGAGTCGAGGGCTCCAGCCTAAGTGGGCTGCACTACTAGTAGTATATCACTCATGGGCCTCTAGTGGTTTGCGCCCAAAAAAAAATCACGTGAAAGTCCTAGGCCCAACTGATTTGCTTTAAACACAACAGGCCTGGCCTGGTCGCCATTGACCTTTCTCTAAGACAGCCGGTTAAATCTTCTTCTCCGCCACGTCAGCGCCTTGAAGAAGACGCCGGGCCACAGGACAGGGGGAACAGACCGCCGGCGCCGTCACGACTCGCGACTCCCCCCGCCACCTCCTCCGCCGCGGGAAATCACGCGCAGAGCGTCCCCCGCCCCGCCGCGACGCCCAAATCGCCTCGATCCGCCGCCCGATCGATCCATCCCGGCGCCGCCCGGGTGCTTCGCTAGGTCAGCTTTCGTTCAAATCCTCTGTGCAAGCAAGCTGCTCCGTGGAGTCGAATTCGTCCGGCTTAGCCCCGTCGTCGCGCGCGTAGAGGCTCCCCTCCACCCCCTTCCGCTGTTTCCAGGACGAGGAAGTTGAGCGGCCTGAATCGCGTACTCTTTTAGGTGCCGTTAGTTGTTGTTGGTACTTGGGGGAGGTTGGCTTCGCCCTCTTTCATTGCCCCAGGTTCTGCCTTTGGTGGCCTGGTTGCTCTCACCTGTAGCTGTTTGCGTCCATGTTCTATTGAAACGAACTCAGTAGTACGTTTTTTCCAGATTGGGGCTGTTGGTAATTATGTTGTTTTGTGGATAATCGATAGATTGTTTGGTCAGTGACTAGTTCAGAACTAACAAACTTGTTTCTGCTCTGCAGATAGTAACCATCAAGTGAGGATTCTGGGAATTTGATCTAATTGCTACTGGAATTTGGTTTGTCAGTCGGGTATTGTACACATTTGCCATTGCAACGTGTGCCTTGTGCATCTGGAGGTGCCCACTGATGCAGGGAAGGTGATGTTGATTGATCTTGAGCGCTTGTGATAGTGCACAGGTTTCGAACAATTGTTGTCTTCAACCATGAGGGTCAAGCTTGAGCTCCTCATGCCCTTGATGGCGCAATACAAAACACCCGCATGGGCCACATTGGTCGCCGGGTTCTTTGTGCTGCTTGCCCTTTCCCTCTCCATGTACCTGATATTTGAGCATCTATCGGCATACAACAACCCGGAGGTTTGTGCTTTTCTGTCGCTGCACCTTGTCGTGAATTTTCAACCTAGTTCTGTTTGCTAGGCATTTTTTTTTACTGATTTGTATTTGTTCTACCTCCGCAGGAACAGAAATTTGTTCTGGGTGTTATTTTGATGGTCCCTTGCTATGCAATTGAGTCGGTAAAACCTCTAAACGATTTCTTTATGTGCTGAATAATTCCAGTGATATGTTTAATGATCTTGTTCTCCTTTTGGAACAGTATGTTTCTTTGGTAGATCCAAATATCACTGTTTACTGTGGCATCTTGCGCGAGGGTTACGAAGCATTAGCTATGTACTGCTTCGGAAGATATATCACTGCATGTTTAGGTAAGTTCTGTCTAGTGACATTGTCATAACCCCTACTTTGTTACCTTGCCGCAGCTAGCTTTGGTTCTGGAATTGCATTTAGTATAGAGCTGGAGGATGATTAAAGGTTTACCCTTTTCTACATTTGATTTAAGTGCTGATGCTAAGCTGTTTCTTTACTTTACATTTAAAAACTTGCTGTCGGATAAACGATGCATTTGAACAATGCAACCCTGCGGAATGGATGCTGCATGCATTTACCAGTGCCTTGTATATCTGAGAAGTGAGAACTAGAAGGGGTGGGTTTCTCAATCGATGTATTCTTATTATAGATTTATAGTTAATAAAACCAGACTGGAATTTCCTGGAGTGAAATGGAGTCAAAGGTACAAGCGGCTCCATTCCTCCAAAGACCAAAGTTGGACTGGGATTTTTTCTTTCTAACCCAGCAGTTTATGCAAAAAACAGTGTACCGGATGGATATGACTGAACATGACGGCTTTGCTTACAGAGTAGATTCCGCTTGTACACTGCTTTACTTGGGGTAATTTGGAAAGTTGGCGAGAGGTAAGGTCCTAGGGAAGCAGACTAATATCACAACATAGATTGCACTTGTTTCAATGCGGCAGTAGTGACTATTGGTCAGCTTTCTGGGATTGGACACCCAGCAACAGCGAGCACCATAGATTGTTGTACTCCTAGGCTCCTAGCAAGTAGCAACAGCAGAGCCCGCAACATCTGCTGAGTATCATGGGCCTCACGGTTGCTGGGATCTTGAAGAAACGGTGCTTTTCTTGGATCTGCTTCTGATTCACGATGGCCAAAGAGCTTGAAGAAACAGCGGCAGCACGGGAACGGCCCCCTGATGCCATAAAAAAGAACATTGGTATTTTGGCATGAGGCATCTTTGCAGCAATTCACTTGATCCTACAATAGCCTGCCAAGCCCAGTGCATATCCATGACTATCCGTCTTATTAATGATGGGTGTGTGCATTACCTTTGCTTTGATACTTATATTTGCGTTTAATAGGATAATCTGTCCAATTGCACTACTCTTCCTCTTTTCCTGAAACAAATGTTACTACTTTCTTGTTTTCACATGCATAAATTTTCAATTATTGAATTGATGTGTAAAAACTTTTTAAAAATTAACTACATAATTTAAACGAGTTTGAATATTGAGAACACTGTCAAATGTTAATTGTTGATCCGACCAGTAGCTGCCACATCGATTCACTATCGGGTCCGGCTTCGGCTCTGGCTCCAATAGCTACTGTAAGTAGCAATTCCCTGGAAATGATGTAAACATGTATCGATTACACCATATGCTAAACTACTTAGGAGTTAATGCCTTACAAGACTTAAAACTAGCATTAACATAGGAGTCATAGTTTGAAACTTTGGATGTTAAGGCCCGGTAACTAAATACCGGGAGCACACAAAATTTACACTCAATCCAAACAGGGCCTTAGTCAGGCTTATTGGCTTTTGAGTGCCCTACCATTATTGTTTGATTTCACTTGCAAAATTTTGTATCGTCTGTTTGCTGTTGTGACTTGGCAATGTAGCGTTTGGTGCAAGTTGTGTATTCCCTTTTCTGTATTTCTCTTTCTTTACTGTGTGTGTTAATATGTAGGTGGGGAAGAAAAAACGATAGCCTTTTTGAAGAGGGAAGGCGGCTCAGATTCTAGGCAACCCCTTTTGCATCATGCCTCCGAGAAAGGAATTATACACCATCATTTTCCCGTGAATTATATTTTGAAACCCTGGCGAATGGGGACGCGATTTTACCAGATTATCAAATTTGGAATCTTCCAATATGTATGTCCGCTGCCCCGTATTGCAATTTGTTAATTATGAAATGTTTAGAATAACTTAGTTGAAGTGTTTTGCTTATGTAGGTGATTATAAAGACACTCACAGCTAGCTTATCTCTTTTTCTAGAAGCTTTTGGTGTATATTGTGAAGGTGAATTCAATTTACGATGTGGGTAAGATAATTATCTCTTTTTTGCTTGTGTAATCTCACAGGGGAATAGGCAATGTCCACACTTTGAGTTGTTTATGCAGAAGAGTTCAATGTGTAGATAGAATATGAAATGTAGCTTTTTCATGTCATCTTTATTACGATGAATTAAATAGATTAGAACATGTTCCATTTTTGCTCTCCAATCATCAGAAAATCTATCCAGATCTCGCTCTTTCCCTTGAAGCCTAAGCTGAGATTGCTGAATTAATTAATTGCTTTTTGGTATGCTTATATGTTGCTTCATTTATCTATATAGCTCTTACATATATTTTTGATGCAGATACCCTTATTTTGCTGCAATCCTGAATTTCAGTCAATTTTGGGCCCTATACTGTTTAGTAGAATGGTACACAGCTACCAAGGACGAATTGGCACATATAAAACCTCTGGCTAAGTTTCTTTCGTTCAAGTCAATAGTATTCTTGACTTGGTGGCAAGGGGTGGTGATTGCAATAATGTATTCTTTGGGCCTGCTTAGAAGTCCTTTAGCCCAGAGCTTGCAGTTAAAATCAAGTATTCAAGATTTCATTATTTGCATAGAGGTATTTATCTTTCCAAGTTGGCCTGTTTCTTAAAGTTTCCTTCGCTTTGGTTTTAAGAAATACTCTCCATCATGTTTCTGTGATTACCTGTAATATCTGATAGCATCGTGTCTTCCTCCAGCGCAGATGGGCATTGCGTCAGCTGTTCACCTCTATGTGTTCCCTGCTAAACCCTATGAGCTCTTAGTTAACCAGTCACCTGGAAACATTTCAGTCCTTGGAGATTACGCATCCTCTGACCCTATAGATCCTGAAGAAGTCAAGGAGAGTAACCGGCCGAGCAAAATGAAGCTTCCACAGTTCGAACCGGATGAGAGAAGTGCAACAAACATAAAAGAGAGTGTTCGCGACTTTGTGGTTGGCAGTGGGGAATATGTGAGTTCTAGACTCCTATTGACAAATCTTTACAGACAATACACTTCATTTTATCATGTCTCAGATTAGTTATGAATTACAAATAAGTGGTTAGCATGTGCTCACAGTATGGTTCTCTGTTCTCATGCTTCTGTTTTATTTTTCTTCCACCCACTTTCAGGTGATCCAGGATTTTAAGTTCACTGTTAACCAAGCAGTGCGACCGGTGGAGAAGCGGTTTGATAAACTGCTGAAAAAGAAAGACAAGTATAAGAACACCCAGGACGACAACTGGGTGAGTGCAGCATCGCCAGAGAGACCGGTTCGTGGCATCGATGATCCGCTATTAAGCGGGAGCACAAGTGACAGCGGGGTCTTGAAGGGCAAAAAGCAACGTAGAGTTGTCAGCACAGTTGCTACCGCGGATAGTTGGGGAGGTGGTGATAAGACGCCTGATGGCTACGAGATAAGGGGCCGCCGCTGGGCAGTGAAGAATTGACGATTTAACCATGTGAAGGATTGATATATTTCAAACCATAACACGTGAAACAAGGAAGCGGCTGGCTGTCACAGAAATTACTGGTAACCTTCTGCGACGCTGGCCAATTTTGTTGCCTATGCAAGTTCACGGTGTGCTGTGTTGTAGGTAGCTGCAGCTCCTGAGTCCTGATACGGTAGTCTCTGTGCATAGCCTATTATTTCTTCTTTCCAAAAGGACTGGTACAGGGAATTGATTGTTACAACTTCAATTGGTACTGCTCAGAATTGAGAAGAATCTTGTTCCGTACAAACGGGAGCCCCTCTACAACTGCCCCTTTGTTTACCGATGTACCTAATCTTGTGATATTATTGTTCGGACATCATACTTCGTTACTGTAAAGAGCTGGTGGAAATAACAATAAAGGAAATGTTGATAATGTGGTCTATATATTGTTTTTTTTTGCATGAACTGTTTATTCCATACCTCTTGCGTGTGAAATAAATTAGTCTCTTTACCCTTTTTATTATGCCTATGTGCTCTCTTGCAAATTTTCATTACTAAATACTTGAAAAAAACATAAGACTACTACTATCTATACTGATTTTTTTTCTTTCTCCCGTTTCTCATAGTGTATGCAAGTAACATTTTCCTTTCAATTGGTTCTTTTGTGGGGTATTCTATTATGCACCTATCTCAGGACGGAAAAACGTAGCAAATGCGAGAAGCCTCGTCTTGCCGTATAAAAGGTTGAAGCTATATCTTTTTTTTCGAGATGTTTTTTTTGAGCGAATTTTTTTCGAGATGTAAAATGGTTGAAGCTGGCTGTGGTCGGTACTGGCCTACTGGGCCGTTATTTGCATGGGCTTATTTCTCACTATGTGCCCTCTGATTGCCTAAGAAAAATACCGTGTGCTCTTACAGCGAATCCATTCTTACAGTGGAGTAGAGACATAAGCCGACAAGAAAATATTCCCCACACATCCAACTGTACGTCAAATTCCAAAGTTAAACCGTCTTCTTGGTCCAATTCATAGGTGTCAGTGTAGACCAATAGGGCACAGTTCTGTGGCTCTGGCTCCAACTCCCAACAAATCCCAATGCGCACAAGGGACGCGCCGATGGATGCATCCAGATCCAGGCAAAACCCCAACCCTGTGCCGTCCCCAGACAGGCCGCACGAGGGAGCCAGCCCGCCCGCCCCGGCGGATTCTCGCAGCAATCAGGTGGTCGGCACATTCTCAGCCTCTGACACAGGGCCCCAGCTCCGGCGGTGGCTCGGCCTGATTCGATTCGCGTAGGCCAACCCGATTCCTGCGGGCTGCTGCGATCGCACCCCCCGCGGTCTGGGCTCATTACATCCGGCCCCCCCCGTCAGTCAGCCCGCTGTCCTCGCAATTTGGCCACCAGGGCAGGTGTCTGCTAGTAAAACATTTTCCCTGATTTTTGGTACTAGTGTCATCTGAACTCGATGGTCTCCAAACGCTGGTAGCTTCAAAATCGACGTCAACCATCCATCAAGACAGTAGTACCGGTAGTAGATCTCGCCCCCACTTCCCATCTCATTTCAGGCATACCGTGATCTCCTCCGCCGAGCACAATCATACCGCCCGGACGGCTGTTGGTGCCGTTCCAAGCAAAACGCCGGTAGGGGTAAAAAGTGGGAATACCCGCGAGGCCGTCACCAACTTGCGCACTCTGCGGGCGTACGTACGTCGATCCCTATGCCTGCCGTGTGCCAACCCCAACCCCGACCCGACCCAAGTGGGCGCACGCTCCCAGCCCACGCATGTGCTCCTCCTCCCATCCTGAAACTGAAACTCGACTCACCGGGCACGAGTGAAGTCTATTTTAAATCCTGAGGATGTAGAGAGCGACGCAAACGAACCCTCACATCCAAATCCCTGAAGTCCATACCCTGACCTTTCTTATCCCAGTCTTTTTTAATCTTTAGGTCGTATCCAAACGGTAGGATTTCTACATGGCTTGGGGAAGAGCGGGATCAGGATGAGTCGGTTGCCTGCAGGTGGGTACCATGGTCGCCTGGCTTCGCCGGTGAGCCTGGAGGCGGCGTTTCTGGCCACGTTCGACACACACCACGGCCTGGACTACGGCCATCGTGTGCGCTCTCTTGACGCGGACCGACGTAGCGCCGAGGCCCCGGGGATCCACGGCCTGGCAGTGCTCGCCACAAGGATCGCCGTCGACGACGACACCAGCACGGAGGCAAGGACTAGCAACCTGGACAAGGTTGAGGACGCCGCCGGCGCCAACCAGATGTGCTGCGCGCGGTTCGATCACTGCCCGGCGGCCACCGACCTGCTCCACGATGCGCTCGATAACCTACAGGCCAACGTGCACGGCCGTGCCTTGGAGCAGCTCATGGCGGTGCCCCCATGAATCATCGTCTTCTTGCATCGATTGGATTT
Organism: Triticum monococcum; assembly: GCA_034509565.1. Lineage (NCBI taxonomy): Eukaryota > Viridiplantae > Streptophyta > Magnoliopsida > Poales > Poaceae > Triticum > Triticum monococcum. The sequence goes on from CM067842.1 coordinate 695,696,239, forward strand.
CTTCATCGCCATTGCCCGTGATTACTACTGTTATATACTCTGTATAACAAGTGTAGTTGGATGGAACTGAGTTTGAGTGGTAGAAAAATCATGGATGGATGCGGCATGGGACGCAATGCAGCCATTAAGTGAGATTCAGATGATGCGCCTTCAAGAATCAGAATCTCTGAATTTGACAAGAAATGGAGAAGCCCAGTATCTCTGAATTTGGTTTCAGTTGCAAGCCACCACCTCAAAACGCCGCGAATGCCGCACGTCAAATGGAGCGATACCGCGCGGCTGCACTTCCTCAGGCGCTGTGTTTCCAAATTGAGGAGCCCAGTATATCTAAATTTGGTTTAAGTTGTAGCTGGAGCAGCGGCGGCGGCATGGGCTGAGAGGCATGCACCCCGATCCCACCTGGCGTCTTAAATTTGCAGTCCCACCCTCCCACAATGCCACGTCAGTAAATCCAGTCCTGAAACAGGTGTAAGGACGATTACAACCGGGATTAGCAAGGTCAGGGTATGAATTTCAGGGATTTGGACGTGGGAGTTCATTTGCGTCGCCCTCTACATCCTCAAGGTTTAAAACAGACTCCACTCACCGGGCACCTTCCCCGTCGCTCTCTTCCCGATCCGCGCCACCGTCTTTTACAGCGCCGCCCCGCGAATCATTTTGTTGGATCACTCGCCGCCTTTTGCTCCTCTGATTTTCCCTCTCTTTGGTCGCGGCGGTCAGTGGAATGAACGAAAAGGTACTGCAACCACCATGCCAGTTACGCACGCAGCACGGCGATGAGCTGGGGCTTGGGGGGACACCTGCGCCGGCCGCTCCATCGGCGCGTGCAGAAGCTGCTCGTACGTTCGTTATTCAGCGATGCGTGGCGTAATTAAAAGTGCAGAACTACAGCAACTTATTAATAAGTGCCGCTAAAATGGAGCGACAGGGCTGGATAGCCGCTCTCTAGTTGTAGTGCAGATCGATCGATCGATCCTTTTTTTTCTGGAGTAGTTGGTGACTCGCTTTCGGCGCGGCCGAAAAGAAACACAGATAATCATGTTAGTAATGGGGTTGGGACGCAGCTTTGGGCCGCCGTGGCGCCCACCGGGGAAGATAAAATTATTGTTTCTCCGAACGGGGATGAATCATTTTCCGTTCGAACTGATTAGTTTATCAGTATATATCAGGCCCACCATGCTACTGCTAGCTAGCAGAGAAGAGAGAAGTGGTATAAGAATGAGAAGAGGGTAAAAGAAGGGTCGTGCCTTAAAGCTAGCACCAGATCCAGGCTTTCTATGTTTAGTTGAACATATCCATACTCCTTCCTGTCTTTGATTTGAATAAGTGTACTACTCTCCTTGGCGTTTTAGCTCGTTCAGGGTCGACCGCCGCACGTGATACCGGCGTTTTAGCTCGTTCAGAGTAAGTCAGTCTAGGATGAAGTTCCTTATTTTTTTTCTTTTTCTTTTTTGCTTGCTCTAAAGTAGGCCATTCTGTGACTCCGAGGTCCTTCCTGCGTGCTAGCTTCCGTACGGTGCTGCTATATATAAAAACCTTCATTTCCTTTTTGCCCCCGGAACGGACGGAATGATATATCTGAAGAAAACATGGCCGGAGACGGGGAGAGCGCAACAGCTGACCTGCTGCACAGCGGCATGCGTGCGCTGGCGCGTCGCAGATCCATCCTTGGTCCAGGTCCATGGGGGGCGAAGCTACTGGATTCTTTTCGGCCGTCCAAAAGCGACCATCCTCGGAGTTTGGGCGCGGGTGAAATTTTCAGCCGCTGGACGTGTCGGTGCATTAGGTACGCACGTGTACTGCCTCGGCCTTACCCCGTCCGCACGCCTGCTCGATCGCCGGGCGGATAGAAGGTTCCATGCACCATGCTTCGAGTGTCAACGCAATCAAAAATATTCAATCAAGGCGCCTAGAAGTGCTGGCTAGCTATCGATCCTTCGCCACCTTCGTTCTGAGTTTTTTTAATTGATTCACAAGACCCAAAGATAGAATCGCGCCCACTAGTGAGACTCGTCATACTGGGAAGTAACTTATACTAGTGTCATACATATGACACTAGTTTAAGTTACTATAAAAGATTTGTTTATCCGCCGCGACCGCCGCCTTCGGCTCTGCCCCGCCGCGGTCGCCGCCCCCGGCCATGGCCTCGCCCCGCCGCGGCCGCCGCCCCCGGCCCCGCCCCACCGTGGCCGCCGCCCTCGGCCCCGGCCCTGCCTCGCCGCCGCCGCCGGACCTAGGTCCCATGGTGGCTGGCGATGTTGCCATGCGCGCCGCACTGGCATGCTATGGCCCTGTTGCGGCCTCGTCCGCCCTCACACCGCGGGAACATCGTGTCCCCATCAGTCCCATTGGAGACCAGATCGGGAAGGAAACCATGTGCTGCTCCAAGTACAAACGACGGCAGGAATCCGGCAAGGGTTGCGATGGGAAGACGTGCGCTTGTGTAAGGAACCCTTGGGCGATCAAAGAGCCTAAGCCCAAGGCATGCGATCCTCCGGACCAGCCTCGTGCACCAGTTCAGCGATTTGTGAACACGAACAGAGCGGTGGCACTGGCCCCCCTTGTGCTACCCGTGGGGATCGTGTCCGGGGCCTCTGCGAACCTGAGGGCTAGTGGGGGCGATTATGGGGCTCCCTTTGAGGACGCTGCCCGCCCGAAGCTGATCGACGGGGAACATGTGGATCCTGCGACGGAGAACCCGGATGCACTTTCTGTCGATATAACTGAGCAGTGGACGGACGAGGCAATACAGACTGCACATGATGAGGTGCCGGCGTTGCCGAGCCAGGAAGAGTTTGAGCCTGAATGTAGCCTTGAGCAACAGAGCAGAGTCTTCGTTCAGAAGAAGGATGGAAACAACGCCAAACTAGAAAGATTTCAAAATTGTGCCACACCCTTTTGGGGAGCAGATACAGAGATGACAGCTGATTTGCAGCCGGACTATGGTGTTGTAAGGCTAGTGGATGAGGAGGTCAACAGGGTGTGTGAGGTGGATATGGAGGCAACCGGCCTAGGGGCCGCCGGTAAACTGACGGGGCCGTATGTGGCGCCCCGTCAGGAGCAATGAATTGCCTAAGCTGGAACTGTCGGGGGGCGGCCAACAAACCGGCAGTTCGTGAGTTAGTTGGCATGGTTAAATCATCTCAAGCTAAGATAGTCTTTTTATGTGAAACTAAGCAGAGTTCTGAAAAAGTGAAGCGCTTGCGTGGTAGGTTAGGTCTAAGAGGTTTCTCTGGTGTTAGCTCTAATGGCCTTAGTGGAGGTCTAGCTCTTTTTTGGTGTGATAGTCTGCATGTAGAAGTTCAGTCATCTAATGAAAGATATATTGATGCATATGTGAGGCTTTCTGGTCATGATCCTTTATGGCAGTTGACGTGTGTCTATGGCGAACCACGAACAGAAAACCGTCACAACATGTGGACAATTATGCAAAATCTGAAATAGCAGTCTGACCGTCCGTGGTGTGTCATTGGGGATTTTAACGAGGCACTGTGGTCTTTTGAACACTTTTCCGCGACACCACGTAATGAAGCTCAGATGTTGGCTTTCCGGGATACCCTCGAGGTATGTGGTTTAATTGATCTTGGTTTTTCTGGCTTACCATTTACATATGACAATAAGCAGAAGGGACACAAGAATGTACGGGTACGGCTGCATAGAGCAGTTGCCGACAACCGGTGGCGGGATATTTTCTCTGAAGCTCGTGTGGTACACAAGGTTTCTCCATGCTCTGATCATAGTCCACTTATGTTGAAGTGCATAAAGGAGGAACAGAACAACATCCGTACTAACTTTCGGCGATATGAAACCTATTGGGAAAGAGATGAGAGCTTACCTGAACGGGTTGCTGCGGCACGGGAAAAGGCTGGACAGAAATTCAGTCTAGGGGACATTCGGTCTGGCCTTGCAAAAATTATGATGGAGCTCCATGCGTGGGGTAAGGAAAAATTTGGGAATATTATTAAGGAACTTGAGAAGTCCAGAACACGTTTGGAGGAACTTATGAGGATGAGTGCTGATAGAAATGAGATAAGGAAGGTTAGCGATCATATGCAGGAGCTGCTGTACCGCGAGGAGATGTTATGGATGCAACGGAGTCGGGTTGATTGGTTGCGCGAGGGAGACCGAAATAGCAAATTTTTTCAAAGCCGCGCGGTGTGGCAAGCGCGCAAGAACAAAGTGAAACGATTAATTGATGATGAGGGATGTAGCCATGGCAATCATAAGGTAATGAGCAGCATGGTCACGTCCTATTTTCAAACTTTGTTTACTTGTGATACCACTCTTGAGCAGCAGTCACTACTGGACCTATACGAGGAGAAGGTCACACCTGGTATGAATGAACAATTATGTACAGAGTTTAGTGAGAAGGAGATATCTGATAGTCTCTTTCAAATGGGGCCTCTAAAAGCATCGGGGAAGGATGCATTTCCAGCAAGGTTCTTCCAAAGAAATTGGCTAGTTATGAAGGTTGAAATTGTGAAGGCGGTACATGAGTTTTTTCGGACTGGTTGCATGCCTGAGGGGGTGAATGAGATGGTAATTGTGCTTATCCCTAAGGTGGATGACCCGGTCCGCCTCACTGATTTCAGACCTATAAGTCTCTGTAACGTCATTTACAAAATTGTGGCCAAATGTTTGGTGAATAGACTCTGTCCCATACTGGATGATATTATCTCTCCGTACCAGAGTGCGTTTGTCCCAGGGCGTTTGATCACTGATAATGCCCTGCTAGATTTTGAGTGTCTACATTTTCTTCAGCATGAGAAAAATCCCGAGAACATTTTTTGTGCATACAAGCTTGATCTATCAAAGGCATATGACAGGGTGGATTGGGGGTTCTTGAAGCAGGCGATGGAAAAGTTGGGCTTCTCTCATCAGTGGGTTCAGTGGATAATGACATGTGTAACCTCAGTGAGATATTCAGTTAAATTCAATGGAGCCATTTTGGATTCGTTTGCACCGACGCGTGGGCTTCGGCAAGGTGATCCCCTATCCCCTTTCTTGTTCCTCTTTGTTGCTGATGGACTGTCCGCACTGTTGCGACAGGGAGTGGAGTCACATGAGTTCCAACCTCTCAAAATATGCAACCGAGCACCGGGAATTTCACACCTTTTATTCGCAGATGATATGCTTATGTGCTTTAAGGCAAATACTACTCAGGCTACCTATGTCAAGAGCATCATCCAGAGATACACGCGGGCTACTGGCCAGCTCATCAACCCATAGAAATGTTCCATACAATTCGGTGATAACTGTCCTGTGGACACACAAAATGAGATCAGGCAAGTGCTACAGGTACAAAAAATGGAGTTTGAAGGGAAGTACATTGGATTGCCAACACCAGATGGTCGCATGCATAAAGGAAAATTTCAGATGCTACAGGCGAGTTTGACCAAGCGCATAATGGCATGGGGTGACACCCTATCTCAAGCTGGTAAGGAGACGTTGATCAAATCTGTCTTGCAGGAAATACCCACGTATATCATGGGGGTGTTTAAACTCCCTGCTTCAGTGTGCGATGATCTCACACGCCTGGTTAGGAACTTTTGGTGGGGCTCAAAACAGGGACAACGGAAAACGCATTGGCGAGCCTGGGAGAAAATTATCCAACCCAAGGGGAAGGGAGGACTTGGCTTTCGTGACTTCCGCATCTTCAACCAAGCCTTGCTTGCTCGCCAGTCTTGGCGTTTGCTTACCCGGCCAGCCTCCCTATGCTCTCAGGTATTGAAGGCAAGGTATTATCCTAATGGGTCCCTAGAGGACACTGTATTTTCAGGAAACGCTTCTCCCACGTGGCATGCTATTCAGCATGGCCTTGAGCTTCTCAAGCAAGGACTAATCTGGTGGGTGGGCAATGGTGAAAGCATCCGCATTTGGCGGGACCCGCGGTTACCACGACCGATGACCTACAGGCCTATCACGCCACGTGGCACATGCCGGCTGCGGCGAGTGTCCGAGCTCCTGGACAGAAACGGCCGGTGGTGGGTGGATCTTGTACAACAAGACTTCACCGTCTCGGAGTTGAGTGCATATTGACGATCAAGGCCAGCCCACGTGGTTTGGAGGACGTCCTAGCTTGGGCGCCAGACAACCGCGGCATCTTCAGTGTACGTAGTGCGTACAAAACCGCCCTGGAGGGGCAAACAAGCACTTCCATGTGCGCCACGAGCAGGGCACCGGACGGCACGCGTGCCGTCTGGAAGGCAGTGTGGGGGTGCCCTGCTCCCCCAAAGGTACGAGTATTTGCATGGCGTGTGGCCACAAATTCTTTGGCTACTCTTGATAATAAGCATAAGCGGAAGCTCGAGATTTCTGACATGTGTGCTTTATGTGGTATGGAACGAGAGGACACATTCCATGCCTTATGCAGATGCCCTCTTGCTCGGCTATTGTGGAAGGAGATGACCAAGTTTTGGACCATGCCCAAGTTGGAAACCGTCGTCAACACCGGAACCGAGTGGATTATCCATCTCCTTGACCGATGTACCCATGATGAGCGCCTCCCTGTGTTGATGACACTATGGCGAAGTTGGTACGTACGGAATGAGGTGTACCATGCAAAGCCGGCACCTCCAATTGAGGCATCTAGCAGATTCCTATGCGGCTACATCAATACGTCGCTTAATATTCAACAACACCCCACGGCGGACGTCGCCAAAGGGAAAACGATTATATCCTACGGAGGGAGACGAGGAAGCAGTCCACATGAACTGGCGGCCTCGCGAGGGCGCCCTCCGGAGCGATGGAGCAAACCATCGGTGGGATGGGTCAAGATGAACATCGACGGGTCATGGAGTGGTGAGGATGGCACAGGAGGTGCCGGAATGGTGCTCCGGGATCACACTGGATCCATTATCTTCACGTCCTGCAGGTTTATCCAAAGGTGTGCGAATGCCCTAGAGGCTGAAGCTACAGCTCTCATGGAGGGGGTTGACCTCGTGAAAGGATCGATATGGTTGACTAGAGGGCGGGGGGTGAATAGGCAACTACCAATTTTTAGCTTTTCTTTACCAAATTAAACTTTGCATCAAAGTAGGTTGTCTAGATGTGCAACTAGGTGAGCAACCTATATGATGCAATAACAACACGCATACAAGCAAGCAAGGGTAGAAACACTAAAGAGCTTGCACAAGTAAAGGTAAGAGATAACCAAGAGTGGATCCGATGAAGACGAGGATGTGTTACCGAAGTTCCTTCCTTTTGAGGGGAAGTACGTCTCCGTTGGAGCGGTGTGGAGGCACAATGCTCCCTAAAAAGCCACTAGGGCCACCGTATTCTCCTCACGCCCTCACACAATGCGAGATGTCGTGATTCCACTATTGGTGCCCTTGAAGGCGGCGACCGAACCTTTATAAACAAGGTTGGGGCAATCTCCACAACTTAATCGGAGGCTCCCAACAAAACCACGAAGCTTCACCACAATGGAATATGGCTCCGAGGTGACCACAACCGTCTAGGGTGCTCAAACACCCAAGAGTAACAAGATCCGCTAGGGATGAGTGGGGGAATCGAAAATCCCTTGGTGGAAGTGTAGATCGGAGCCTTCTCAACCACTCCCGAGCAAATCAACAAGTTTGATTGGCTAGGGAGATAGATCGGGCAAAATGAAGCTTGGAGTATTTAATGGAGCTTGAGCAATAAATGGAGCTTGGGGGAGGAAGAGGTTGGTGAGAAGGAGGAAGGGGACTCCCTTTTATAGTGGGGGCAACAATCCCGTTGCCCCCCACCAACCAGCCCCGCACAGGGCGGTACTACCGCTGAGAGGGGGCGGTACTACCGCCAGGCGACGGCAGTGCCGCGCCAGCCAGCGGTACTGCCGCGCTGAGGAGACTTAGTAGGGAATGGACCCAAATGCGGTACTACCACGGTGGTAGGGCAGTACTACCGCTTCTGGAACGGTACTACCGCCACTACAACCGTGACTAGTGCCACAAAACCCGACACAAGAAAAAGACCTCTCAAATCGAGGCGGTAGGAGCCAGACTACCCAGCGGTACTACGGCAGTGGGGTCAAGGGCGGTAGTACCGCTGTGGAGCGGTACTGCCGCTTGTGACCCTTCGGCCGTAGTACCACAGGCAGTGCGGTACTACCGCTGGGGCGCGCGCGGGAGAGAAGGGATATCTCAAATATTCCGAGGGCAAGGCGGAGGTGCCAGGCCCCCAGCGGTACTACTGCTGTGGAGCCAAGGGCGGTACTACCGCTGCGGAGTACTGCCGCTTCGCTCCTCAGCGGTACTACCGCTGGGTGCGCGGTACTACTGCTTAGACCCAGACAGGACCAGGAAGAGAGGAGAGATCTCTTCAATGGAAAGGAAATGCTCGGAGGGTGAGAAGCTGATGTGTACATGATGATTCCACCCATGCAAAACCCCAGCGGACCCCCTCTTGATAGTACGGTGCCCTCTACGCAACTAGTCCACCGAGAAAGAAACGAGAGAGCTACACCGTCTTGAAATACACTCCGAGGGGAAGAAGGCGTCTCGTGCCAGGGGAGAATCTGTGAATTATTCAAAGCACAAGATTAGTCCGCAAACATGTTGTCATCAATCACCAAAACTACCTTGAGAGAGATATGCTGTAACACCTCGCTCTTGCACGGAGTTCAGAGAACCTTGTTGTGGAGTCGGACTGCGCTATGCTAGTTCGCATGTTCAAGAAACCCAAGGCGAATAGATCGCAGATAGCAGCAATGCTTGCGAGTACTAAGAAGCAGCTGGCCTCACGCCAGCATGAAATAAAAATCGTCACACGCGACCAAAATAAAGTCACCCATTCTCTTGCGCTGATGGGTAGAACATTGCCCAAAACTGTTGTGTGGTTACGTTCTGCCGCTGACGATGTTGACGTGTTGTGTCAACAGGATAGCAATGACTCTGGTCGATTAATATATTCGTTTCATTAGAAAAAAAATCTAAGTTACTATCTCTATAGTGTAAAGTAACATACTACTAGTATCATAGATGGCTTCATTTATTAGCTCATAGACTCATTTTGACTCGGGAAGCGCTATGTTATACTCCCTCCGTCCGGGTTTATTAGGCCCCCTTTCATTTTGAGCCAAAGTTTGACCATGAATTTTAACTAATAAAATATAAAATACATGTCACAAAAAGTATACCATATGAAACATCTTTCAAATACAAATTCAATAATATACTTTTTGTAGCATAAACTTTATATATTTTTAGTTAAATACATGGTCAAAGTTGAACCCAAAATGAAAGGGAGCCTAATAAACCCGGACGGAGGTAGTAGTAACATAATATGTTACCACAAGCATCTCTTTTCTCGTTAAATACTTGCCACATAAGCAAAATTATCTTGGGATGTGTTAAGTTACTACCTAAGTTACCCTCACTATGACTAGCCTGAGGCTAGTCATAGTGGGAGTAACTTAGAGGGTGTTTGGTTCCATGGACTTTTTAGTGTTGGGACTAGAAAAAGTCCTTAGCAAACCAAACAGGGTGTGACTTTTTTGGGACTTTTTGCTAAAAGTCCTTAGAAGCACCTCCTTGAGAGTCTTTTTCAAAAAGTCCTAAGGATTAGAAAAAGTCCTAGGACTAGAGAACCAAACACCACCTAGTAACATAGCGCATTTTAAGAAATTTTTACTTATAGGACAAATAATTAATGAGAGATGATAACATAATATGTTACTATAACATAGCGTTTTCCAAGACAAGATGAGTCTACAAAGTAATAAATGAAGCCATCTAAAATACTACTATTATGTTATTTTGCATTAATAACTTAAAGTAGTGTCATATGCATGACACTAATATAAGTTACTCTCACTATGACCAGCCTGACTCATCTGGATCAGAGGCTCTCTAGGTTGCACGTGACACCACGCTGTCAAGCGAGGCAGGATTATTCCGCGAGCTCCCCGGTGGTGGTGGTTAATTAAGTACAAATGGGGCACAGCCACGTTCTCATGAGCGATCCAAGTAGTTGGCATTTCACTTTCGCCTCACATCACTAGGTTGATTTTGCTCTGGTCATCTCGCTCCGCCTCCGCGTGCATGATGTTTTAGCTAGCCCTCCTTTACATTATCGCATTTTTATGTAAGGACCTCCAAAGAAGTTACCGCAAACTTTTGGCCTTGCCACTACAATCCGTGTGCTTGTTTCGGGGTAATCTGTAAATTTGAACGGTGTAGAATTAACAAGCCCCCACTCTTTTCTGGAAAGCCATTAGCCCCTCTTTAGGTGATGCCCTGGTTTGTTTAGTCGTAGACACCTAAAGGATAAAATCATGGGAATAGCTTAGCATCAGAGCATCTCTTCTACTGAAACGAACAATCAACTGCTTTTTCGGTACCGTTCTGCTCCCAAAGTTGTATGCTGCTCCTAGATTGCTTGGTTGCTTCATCCAGAAGAAGAAGAAAACAGCGAGTTAGTGACATAACTAGCAGGATGTCACACGCAACTCTAACTGAAACAGTCCATGAGCAGCTGCAGTTCTAATCCAGTACAGTTTTAGCAACGGATGCATTTACACCACACATAACTAAACAAACAAATACCACCATCTACTTCCTCCGTTTCTGAATATAAGTCTTTTTAGAGATTCCAACAATTGACTACGTACAGAGCAAATCGAGTAAATCTACACTCTAAAGTATGCCTACATACATCCGTATGTGCAGTTCATTTAAAATGTCTAAAAAAACCTTATATTTTTCAGGGGACAGACAAATGCCATTGCATATTAGCAAAAGCTAAAGAGACTTTGTCCAAGTCAATTATTGGTCTGTATAGTGTACTCAAGGGGAAACACAAAGCAAAACCTCATGAGCTGATGGGCCGGGACCGGTGGTGGGTGATGGGGACTTTTCTTCTAATCCACCCATCAACGCATGATTTTGTTGCTGCGTCCAGTTTGTTATTGGGAGTACGTAGCCCCACCATATGCGCCACCTCCACCCCACTTGGGTGCAACAAACATTTTCCTCTGTCCAAATCACATGCAGGCCGTCTAAACCGACTTTTACCCATCCAGGGTTTATTCTCGCCTGGGGTTAAAATATGGCCTAAAAGATAGGGAGTAGTTGATGCAAGACAGCTGGAATATCTTTCGATTAAATTTGTTACTAACAGAGTGCGTTTCAACGCAGCAATCACCGGAGTTCAGTAGGCCTTTCACCTTGCATTCGGTACGTAGACCCAATAGAGGTGTATTCTTCTAGAGCAGGCTGTTTTGCAGCACTGAAAACCTGCAGCGAATCCCAACAAATTGCCTTACTCAAAAAAAAAAACCCAAAGAACCCGCCGTCTTTTCCTTTTTTTTGTTCTTTAATTTGTACCGAGAAAATTACCCCTACTTACTAGTAGTACGAATACTTTTTTATAGTAATCCAGTACAGAGCCAAAGTGCAAAAAAAGAGGGTAAAACATTCGGAAACAATTTCTCTATTTCGAAGTTCCATTTTCATCCTATTTTGGTTATATAGTGCATGGAAGGGCGGTCATTAGTCATGGTCCGTGCATGTGTCGAACTTGACCGCAGTCTTTTTCCCCGAGAGCAGCACGCCATCTGCATGCCAGATGAACAAAGAGTCCGGCTCGGCATACGGCCGGAAAGGCGGGCCCGCTGGGACGGGATCGGTCGTGGCCGGTCGCTTGTTGGCCGCTAGGATCGTCGAAAGCAGTACAGCCAAGGCAACCATCACGTGGACTGCTCCTGCATGTGCGACGTCGCCCCTCTCCCGCACCATCCATCCATCCCTTTTTTGACGCGACACGAATTAATTATAATTAATTAACAAAAAGAAAGAAAGCTGGCTACGTGCACGCTGCATCACGTCGTGCGGCGCACCATGGTTAACGCTCCCATTGGGCCGGCGGCCTGCTGCGGCTCTTGGTGAAAAAACAAACAAACAAACAAAAAATTCAGGGCAACGGCACGTGTGATCTCTGGTTTGAATCGGATCGTAAATGAAGCACCTTATTACTAGCATGAATACCCTAGCACCAAATTGCAATGAATTAGCACCAGACGGGTGGACTGCGCATTCAATGAGGCCTGTAATTATTTGGGATTCGTTCGCAGGGGCGCCGTCCTCGCTGGAGGGTACTGCACCACCCCCGTCCCCGTATATACAACGGTTTAATCTCTCTCTCTAATCTAATCTGGCCATCATGCGGCGTTTCTCCGGATGCCACCCTCAGCTTCCCTCGAATTACTGTAGGGGATACGCATGCACAGTGAGGCAGAGCAAGCCAGATCGGCTCTGATCCCACGCGATTTCTTTTTCTCCAGAGCAAACAATTTATTTTGCTGAATCTGCTTTACATAAGTAGATTTTTTTGAGGGTAATGCTCTGCATTGGATTAGATTAGTGTGTACGTACTGTATAATCGGAACGGCCCAACGGAATTAAAAGCGGTTAGTGTGCGGGGATTCGCCCTGATCCTGCATTTTTTTACTGACCCACTCGTGTTGTTTATTTATTTACTTGTAGCCCCCTCTGTTTGGCGATATATATGATTGATCTCCCTGTAGCCGCCCCGCTAGTAGTCTAGGAGGAGGAGGAGGCAGTCGCTTCTCCTGCCGTCTCATCGTTTTCTACCTGCTCTCTCGCCAAATGTTGCCACCCAACTAACGAAACAAAAGCCTGGACCTCCGTCCGCCTCCGGCCCCGGCCGCTTCCCATCTCTGCCGCCACCACCAAAACCCGCACGCTTCCAAGCGCACGCTCGATCACGAGGCCCAGCAGGACCGGAGCGGGAAGGGAACAAGGCGTGCGCGCGTCGTACGTGCGCGCGCGCGTGAGTGGAGGAGGAGGGGCGCCGCATGGGGTCGAGGCGGCGGCGCGGGCAGCACCACGGCCGCTGGGTGGTGCCCTCGGTGGCGCCGGCCGCGGCGGCGTTCACGGCGGCCGGCCTGCTGCTCGTCGTCGTCGCGTTCCACTGCTTCCTCTCGCCGCCGCTCGGGGGTGGCGGCGGCGGCGGCGGCGTCCGGCGCCCCAACCCGCCGTTCCTGGTACGCTTTCCCCTCCTAACAAAAGCCGCGACTTTGCGGCGACGGGGGTCGCCGTCGGCTCATGCAATGCTCTCCGATTTTCGCTCGCTTCCTGCCTTAATGCCGATTCTGTTTGCTGTTTTTCCTCTCCCCCCCTTTTGTTTCGCGGAGCAGTTGAACAAACCGGCCGAGTTGCGCAGGAATCTTGTCGGCACCGTCGATTTCACCGTTCCGGTGAGTGGATAACCCCGCGCTTTGCCTCACCGTTTCTTGCGCTTGAACCCGGTGAAATCGAGCGGCCAATTCGCCTGATTAATTTGTTCTTCAGAGTGGCGGGAGCAGGCTGGGGGAGGAGCTCTGGACGTCGAAGACAGCGCACCACTTCGTTGGCTGCAGCGACGCCACCAAGGAGTTCGCCGGTGCGCACGCCTGTTGCTTGCAGCAATTTCGTTTCCCTTCCGTATACGGATTGTTTTGCTTCACAAGATTAGCATTGCCATTGCTCGTCTTCGTGTCTCACTGCTCGCTAACAGTAAAGTTCCCCTTCAGCAGATGTCAAGTCTGTCACTGAGCCGAATCGCTATCTGATGATCGCCACCAGCGGGGGCCTGAACCAGCAGCGAACAGGGGTGAGTAAGAGCGAACGTGCTGCCATGCTGGTTGCTGGCTTGTCCGATCGAATTATTGTCTTTTTGCTTGGTCCAACAGTGTGAATATATTTGCAGTTAAATTACCTCGTAATTTCCATGTATACATAGCCTACCTGAATTACTGTGTTGGTGGTCTAATGTCAGTCTAGGTTTCGCAATGATGAGACTCTTGGGCTTGGCCATGTGCTAATAGTACAATAATGTCAGTTTTCTTCAGTTGTAAGCATCTATGATATAGCCCTGGTCAATTCAATTTACTCCAACAACTTGTTGACGCCTTTGGCTGCATCCCTGCATTTCCGTCTTTTCTTGGTATGCTCCAACTACTTTTGGAAGCGCTGCATGACTGCACCACTGTATTTATTCCTTTCTTGTTAGTATTAGCTGTCATATACAACTACCCTATACCGTAGGAAACGTGTATCTGAATACTTACTTGCCAATTCTGATCTTGAGCTTTAATAAATAAAAAAAATCTGATCTTGAGTAATCTGAACAACTTCCAGTTCGATATCATAGTGTGTGTTTCTTTGACCTATGAGTCATCAATCTGTACAACTTCCAGTTCGAGATCATAGCGTGTGTTTCTTGACCTATGAGTATGAGTTATCAATCTGAATAACTTTCGGTTCGAGGTCATAGCATGTGTTTCTTGACCAATCATTATGAGTTATCACTGTGAACGGGTATCCAGATAATCAATTCTTTGTTTGTGCTCAGACTCGTGTCTTCTTGCTATACAGAGTGATGAAACTCTAATGTTCCAACATCAGTAGTTTGTCATGATAATATTCCCCATTTTTAGATTAGTGATGAAATTCAATAAATGACACGAAAACGCTTCTGCTTATCTGTTTCCAGATCATAGATGCTGTTGTTGCAGCGCGCATTCTGAATGCAACACTTGTCATTCCAAAGCTTGATCAGGCATCTTTCTGGAATGACGCAAGGTAACAATCTTTACCCTCTGTTGGTTGTTCTGGCAAAGCACCATGTGCTAATTCGGTGTTCTGTATCACAGTGATTTTGAGGAGATATTTGATGCTGACTCATTCATATCCTCGCTTGCAAATGATGTAAAGATCATACGACAAGTACCTGATAGAAATGGGAAAACACCATTTCCATATAAGATGCGTGTACCTAGGAAGTGTACTCCAAAATGCTATGAGAACCGAGTACTACCTGCCCTTTTAAAGAAACATGTAAGCATTACGGATTGTCAACATGACACATTTCTTATGTTCAGAACTTCAGGCTGAAAATGCTCAATTCTGACATGTTTCTTGCATTTCTGCTCATGCAGGTTGTTCAACTAACAAAATTTGACTACCGGGTTTCCAACAGGTTGGAGACTGATCTTCAAAAGCTGAGGTGTAGAGTCAATTATCATGCACTAAAGTTCACAGATCCAATTCTCGAAATGGGCCGATTGCTTGTCCAAAGAATGAGAGCCAAAAGTGGACGCTTCATTGCTCTTCACCTAAGGTAATACTTCTTTCAAATAAATTTTGTGTTGGCTATGCAGTACAAGCGAATTTTCTTCACCCACTTAACCTATGACAGATTTGAGCCTGACATGCTGGCCTTCTCGGGATGCTACTTTGGGGGTGGCGAAATTGAGAGAAGGGAACTAGGTGCAATACGTAAGAGGTGGAATACACTGCATGTAAGAGACCATTCTTCATTCATGGTTATTAATGTATGGCCCTTTCAGTTTTTTACAGTTACACTCAAACTTATGTGCAGGAAAGCAACCCTGACAGAGAGCGCCGGCATGGCAAATGTCCTCTAACACCTGAAGAAGTTGGCTTCATGCTCAGGGCATTGGGTTTTGGGAAGGATGTCCACCTATATGTTGCGTCGGGGGATGTATATGGAGGAGAGGAGACATTAGCACCTCTGAAAGCGCTCTTCCCAAACTTCCACTCGAAGGAGACTCTATCAAGCAAGGAGGAGCTGGCACCTTTCTTGCCATTCTCGTCTCGCATGGCCGCCCTTGATTATGTAGTGTGTGATGGCAGCGATGTTTTCGTAACAAATAACAATGGAAACATGGCAAGAATGTTGGCTGGTCGAAGGTAATCTCTTTTGTGCAGTTCTACAATAATTTGAATAGCAGTAGATTTTTTACAATATGAATTGTTGCCTGCATATTCAAATACCCTGTAAATGTAAGTAGATTGATTGAAATAAATGCTGATTTCAGGAGATACTTTGGGCACAAGAGGACCATACGACCCAATTCTAAGAAGCTCTCTTCACTCTTCCTTAATCGAACCAGCATGAGCTGGGACACATTTGCATCCAAAGTTCAGATGTACCAAAAGGGGTTTATGGGTGAGCCAAATGAGATTAAACCAGGAAAAGGTGAATTTCACGAGCACCCTATGGACTGCATTTGTGCAAGGACAAAGAGAAGAACTGGGCATAGTAAGCCGAACCTAAGCAATCGTGCTGGTGAAGCTCCCGGGAATCATACCAGTGATGCGGAGTTTGACTGGAGCGATTTGGACTATGGAGAGAATACACCCTTGGGAGGGGATTCATCAAATGAGACTGATCCAGACTACGGCCGTATTGCTGGACCAGACATTCCTGAATTGGAGGACATACTCTCAGACTAAAATTGATAGCTATTATAATAGGTTTAGTCACTTAGAAGGGAAAGGTGGTGAAGTTTTTTGTGTACAGAAGCTACTGCAGAATTTATCTTCTCCTGTGTTTTTTGCATGGAGAAATCAGGAAGAGCTTCTTACAGAAGAAGACAGGTAAATACAAAATACTTGACTTGCGTAAATGATACAAAATACTTGACGGAGGGAGTACATTGCCTTTATACACTGAATACCTCAAAGATGAAACTTATGCACCTGCATGATCTTCACGTTTGATTCTGGCAATACAAATTATATTTTAATAGTAGTCTCAGCAATATTTGACATGAAATATGCATTTGATATGCGGTTAAATTTTGTTAAAAATACATGTCGAACCTAACCGGAAACATGACTTCTGTTTGTGTATTTCTAACTTGACTTCAGCAATCTGATACTCCACATGTTCTGTCAATGCAGAAGCAGGCAATCAGTATGAGCAAGACAAATGTACAGCGTTTGACTGGTCTGCATCGAATGCTGATTGGCAAATTAGAAGAACTTTTTTGCTTGGTTTTGCATTAATATATTTTAGATTGAACAGTAAATAGGCGCTAGCCCCTTTTCCCTTTTCTTTATAGTTTGATGTAATGTGACAGTGAGTTCAAAATTTTGGTCTGCCATGAAATCTGTACATAACTTAGAACATGAAGAGGAGAAAGAAAGAATGAAAATTTTACCCAGCACACCTGTACGTGTCAGCATCGTTGGATAGTTCGGAGCCGCTCCTTTTCGGGAAATCAATATTTTTATCGCGTTCAGCTCTTATTTTTTAATTGTTATATTCCAGTCTCCTGAACGCTCATTAGTAGGATATATTAAAATATACTGCCAAAGTATCCTAATATTTTGGGGATTGCTACGCGTTGGCCAGCAGATCCTTTTAAAAGATCCGCTGCTGCGCGAGCCGTCTGATTCGGCACAATCTAAATTGAATATTTTACTCTACTTTGCAACAAAGACCTTGTTGCGGAAACATTTTGTCACAAAAAATGGGTGTTGTAACATAAGTTGTGTTGCATAATTTTTTTGCAACAAAGATCTTGTTGCGGAATTTTTATATTATTTTTGCAACAAAGGTCTTGTTACAAAAAACATTTGTGGCAAAGGTTGTGTTGTAGATTTTATTTTTTTGCAACAAAGATAATGTTGCAGACATTTTTCACAACAGATATTATGTTACAGAATTATTTTTGCAACAGATATTATGTTACAGAAATTTTTAGTCTGCATCGACGCACCGTCGTGGTGCCACTCCAACATTCCCTATGTTTCAGAAACATGAAGGATGTTGCAAAATTCTAATACATACAGTGGGTGCGTTGGCTTCCGAGGACGGCGGATGCGAGGCGTAGAATCTATACGTACACGTGGACTGTTTGATCAAAAATGATCCAACGGCTCCGCGCACGGCAGATGCGAGAGCACGATCCGCCGGTTGAAAGGTAACGTTTTCCTAATATTTTTCTCTTGAATTGACAACTGTAGGCAAAACTCCAGCACCGAAACTTTATTTTTTTTTGACTCGAACAGCAGGTGCTCTGCCTTTTCATTTAAGATTAGGAATGTGCATAAGAGTAAGCAGTCGTCTAGAGAACGCTGCCTGTACAAAAAAAAGGAAATTACAGCGCTACTCTCAGGAAATCTAAGTCAGCTTTAATCAGAGAAACCACGCCGTCCGCTGAGGTAGACTTGGCGTTGAAGACCCTCCTGTTCCTCTCATTCCACATGTGCCAAGCAAAATAAGCAGCAGCAACGGCCTGCTCTTTGTTGCGCTGGGAGCAAACACTCCACCAATGAGGGATGGACTGAATGCTAGCAGGCAGGGAAGGGTAGCACAAGGGCCGTGCCAAGCATAGCTTGTTCCAAACATCCTTGGCAAAAAGGCATGTGTTGAAGAGGTGGAGTGCAGTTTCAGGGAGTTGGAGGCAGAGAGAGCACGTCGCGTTATGATCGCTCCCATGGGCTCGCAGCCTGTCAGTGGTTGGGAGTCTGTTTTGAGCCAAAGTCCAGAGAAAAAACCTCACCTTTCTTTCAATCTTGAGCCTCCAAATCAGTTCAGCATCAGGCTTGGCAATCGAACCAATGAACTGACAGGAATATGCAGACTTGGCGGTGTATTTCTTGTCCTTCGTCCAGATCCAATCAATGGTATCTCTTGCTTCAGATAAGTTGACACTCTGAATCTTCTCCCACAGAAGCAGAAAGGAGTGCAGATCATTATGGGAGCTGATTCTTTCAAGCCCCTTCATCCACTTCCTTTCATGTATGGCTTGAGCCACCGTGTAGTTTTTCCTGCGCGCCAGCTTGAAGAGGGAGGGTGCAAGGTCACGTGGTGCGGCCCCATCCAACCACTTTGACTTCCAGAAACTCGCAGTTTGCCCATTTCCAAGGTGAATGTTGGTGGAGGCATGGAAGAGTTGCATATCCGCTTCAGAGCAGGGGAGTTTCATTCCAAACCAGGGCCTAGGTTGGCATTGCCACGCGAACCAGGCCCAGAAAGATAGAAAGCCATTTGGTAGACATTGTCAAAAATCTTGGCGTTCCTCTGCATCCAAGATGTTCTAGGCAGTCACATTGAAGGGCAGGGTAGAATTTAAACAATAATAACTCATCTTGTTTATCTCTTAGCAAAATTAGATGTTTCGTTTGATGCCTCCAAACAACCACACCCGAAGGTATCCTTTGTCACCATCCCCGACCAAACTCGAGCAAGACTTTCGCCCGGAGAGCCGAACACCTATCTCAAGGGCAATGTCTCGGACACACCACACCAGATCAGAGCCAACAGACGCCATGTGTTGCACCACATAGATCCTTTTGGAGCACAACCCGCAGCACCCTGAAGGCCTACCCAGACCGACACCACCGCAACCCACCATCCCGTAAGGGAGCCACCCTGCAAACTGCTGCAAACCAGTCGCTAACCGAGCCTCCTCCGGGCCTCCGGTAGCTAGAGAACCAGATCTGGCCAGAAAGACCCACCACAGCCCATTGCTCGAGCTAAATGTCGTTGATCGGGGTGAAGCCGCCGAGGCAGTGCATTCCCAGCAGCCCATGCGACGGCAGGGGAGGAGGGGTGGAGGCAGGGTGGTGTACGATGGCGGCTAGGCTTATGCCCGAGTCACCGATGGAGTGACACGGGGCGTTCTTTGTTAGGCTACCCCGTCCAACCTTCTGATCTTTCCCGCCACCACCTTTTGGTTAGTGGTTTCTTGATACCATGTACAGTTCAGGTCAGGTTCGCTATGATAAGAGTGAGCCTAGCAGTGGTAGAACTATAAAGGAAAAGTTGGGTGTGCCAGCCAAAAGAGATAACAGTTTGTTTTGAATTCTAAACCATACTCCCGGTGATTGACTTTAAGATTATTCATAGTGCTACAATCTGCAACTTGTATAAAAATGGTGTTCACTGACAAATGAGAATTTATGGAAAAAGAAAATATCTATGAGGTTGTGCCTATGTAGTAGTGTTCGTTTTGCGTGTATCACCACTCGGCTATCATCAGCTCGTTGCTGCTAGCCGCCGTCGTGGCATGGGGACGGGTCGCCTATCTCCTCAACACAATTTGGCGTTGCTACTCGCTGGGTGCAGCCGGTAGAGCATCAACTTGACTAAGAGAAAATTACATACTTTAGTCCTACCACGTGGCCCCACCATGTGGTCAGGGGGATGGCTGCATGCTCCACCCAAGTGGGGGACCACAGGCCCCCATTCCACCACCTCTCGGCATATATATTTTTATTCCGCTTCGAAAACCCTAAATATAGATGATTTTTTTCTGCCACCACGCCTCTCTATTCCATGGTGACCCAATCCGGAGGCCTTTTCCACTACTCCGTCGAAGGGGGAAATCATCACGGTGGCCATCTCCATCAACTTGAAGGTCACCATGATCGTCCGTGAGTAGTTTCCTTTGGACTATGTGTCCATAGCAGTAGCTAAATGGTCTTCTCTCCCTTTCTTGTCAATACAAAGATAACATTAGCTGCCTACATGATTGTGATCCATCAGGCGTAATCTATTGGTGTGTTATTGCGGTGTGATGAATTGCCACTTTATGATCTAACCATGAATTCTTTTGAGATCAATTTGGTTTCTTTGTTGCATAATTCTTATTCATATATGCTCTCTGATATATTTTTCTTTATTTGGCCAAGTTTGATTAGTGATCTCCAAGAGGGAGTCGTGTATGATAGTTGGGTTCAATCCTTCAAGTAATCTACCACAACAACATAAAGTGGAAAAGGCTTGTATTGTGTTGTTGCCACTAGGGATAAAACAATGATTGCGGAATTGTCCTTTGAACGTGGGGTAAATACAATATATCATCTATTTCATGTAATCATACTTAATGCAATACTCAGTTTTATTTAATACTTTAAGATGCATGCTAGACAATGGTGTTCGGTGGAGTATCAGCTATAGATGCAGTTGGATAACAGTCTATAGATGTTTGGACATGAGGCTCTGATACGTCTTCATCGTATCTACTTTTCCAAACACTTTTGCTCTTATTTTGGACTCTAATTTTCATGATATGAATGAAACTAACCTGGATTGACGCTATTTTCAGAAGTACTACCATAGTGTTGTTTTTGTGCAAAAATAAAAGTTCTCAAAAATGGAAGAAACTTTTTGGAGATTTTTATGGAATATATAAAAAATACTGGAGCGAAGATCCGCCAGAGGGGGCCACCAGTTTCCCACAAGGCAACAGGGCGCGACCACCCCCTGGGCGCGCCCTGTTACCTTGTGGGGCCCACGTGGCTCCGCTGACCCTAATCTCAAGTCTATAAATACCGTCTTCCTGAGAAAAAAAATAAGAGAAGAAGTTTCATCATGTTTTATGATACAGAGTCGTCGCCACCTCCTGTTCTTCACCGGGAGGGTTGATATGGAGTCCGTTCGGGGCTCCGGAGAGGGGGTTCGTCGCCATCATCATCATCAACACTTTTTAATCACCAATTTCATGATGCTCACCTCCGGGAGTGAGTAATTCCTTCGTAGGCTTGCTGAACGGTGATTGAGTTGGATGAGATTTGTCATGTAATCGAATCAATTTGTTAGGGATTGATCCCTAGTATCCATTATGTTCTGAGATTGATGTTGCTATTGAAGGAAATATGCCCTAGAGGCAATAATAAAGTTATTATTTATTTCCTTATATCATGATAAATGTTTATTATTCATGCTAGAATTGTATTAACCGGAAACATAATACATGTGTGAATACATAGACAAACAGAGTGTCACTAGTATGCCTCTACTTGACTAGCTCGTTAATCAAAGATGGTTATGTTTCCTAACCATGGACAAAAGAGTTGTTATTTGATTAACGAGGTCACATCATTAGTTGAATGATCTGATTGACATGACCCATTCCATTAGCTTAGCACCCGATCGTTTAGTATGTTGCTATTGCTTTCTTCATGACTTATACATGTTCCTATAACTATGAGATTATGCAACTCCCGTTTACCGGAGGAACACTTTGGGTACTACCAAACGTCACAACGTAACTGGGTGATTATAAAGGAGTACTACAGGTGTCTCCAATGGTAGATGTTGGGTTGGCGTATTTCGAGATTAGGGTTTGTCACTCCGATTGTCGGAGAGGTATCTCTGGGCCCTCTCGGTAATACACATCACATAAGCCTTGCAAGCATTATAACTAAGATGTTAGTTGTGAGATGATGTATTACGGAACGAGTAAAGAGACTTGCCAGTAACGAGATTGAACTAGGTATTGGATACCGATGATCGAATCTCGGGCAAGTAACATACCGATGACAAAGGGAACAACGTATGTTGTTATGCGGTCTGACCGATAAAGATCTTCGTAGAATATGTAGGAGCCAATATGGGCATCCAGGTCCCGCTATTGGTTATTGACCGGAGACGTGTCTCGGTCATGTCTACATTGTTCTCGAACCGTAGGGTCCGCACGCTTAACGTTACGATGACAGTTATTATGATTTTATGCATTTTGATGTACCGAAGGTTGTTCGGAGTCCCGGATGTGATCACGGACATGACAAGGAGTCTCGAAATGGTCGAGACGTAAAGATTGTTATATTGGAAGCCTATGTTTGGACATCGGAAGTGTTCCGGGTGAAATCGGGATTTTACCGGATTACCGGGAGGGTTACCGGAACCCCCCGGGAGCCAAATGGGCCAACATGGGCCTTAGTGGAAAGGTGAAAGGGCTGCCCCATGGGCTGCGCGCCTCCCCCCTTCCCCTAGTCCTATTAGGACTAGGGAAGGTGGCCGGCCACCCCTTCTCTCCTTCCCACTTGAGGAAACCTAGTTGGACTAGGATTGGAGGGGGGAGTCCTACTCCCGGTAGGAGTAGGACTCCTCCTGCGCCTCCCACCTTGGCCGGCCAGCCCCTCCCCTTGAAACCTTTATATACGGGGGCAGGGGGCACCTCTAGACACACAAGTTGATCCTTGAGATCGTTCCTTAGCCGTGTGCGGTGCCCCCTGCCACCAAATTCCACCTCGATCATACCGTTGTAGTGCTTAGGCGAAGCCCTGCGTCGGTAGTACATCAAGATCGTCACCACGCCGTCGTGCTGACGGAACTCTTCCTCGACGCTTTGCTGGATCGGAGCCCAAGGATCGTCATCGAGCTGAACGTGTGCTAAGAACTCGGAGGTGCCGGAGTAACGGTGCTTGGATCGGTCGGATCGGGAAGACGTACGACTACTTCCTCTATGTTGTGTGATCGCTTCCGCAGTCGGTCTGCGTTGGTACGTAGACAACACTCCCCCCTCTCGTTGCTATGCATCACCATGATCTTGCGTGTGCGTAGGATTTTTTTTGAAATTACTACGTTCCCCAACAGTGGCATCCGAGCCTAGGTTTTATGGTTTGATGTTATTTGCACGAGTAGAACACAAGTGAGTTGTGGGCGATACAAGTCATACTGCCTACCAGCATGTCATACTTTGGTTCGGCGGTATTGTTGGACGAGACGACCCGGACCAACCTTACGCGTACGCTTACGCGAGACCGGTTCCCTCGACGTGCTTTGCACATAGATGGCTTGCGGGCGACTGTCTCTCCAACTTTAGTTGAACCAAGTGTGGCTACGCCCGGTCCTTGAGAAGGTTAAAACGGAGTCTATTTGACGAACTATCGTTGTGGTTTTGATGCGTAGGTGAGATGAGTTCTTACTTAAGCCCGTAGCAGCCACGTAAAACTTGCAACAACAAAGTAGAGGACGTCTAACTTGTTTTTGCAGGGCATGTTGTGATGTGATATGGTCAAGGCATGATGCTGATTTTATTGTATGAGATGATCATGTTTTGTAACCAAGTTATCGGCAACTGGCAGGAGCCATATGGTTGTCGCTTTATTGTATGCAATGCAATCGCGATGTAATGCTTTACTTTATTACTAAGCGGTAGTGATAGTCGTGGAAGCATAAGATTGGCGAGACGACAACGATGCTACGATGGAGATCAAGGTGTCGCGCCGGTGACGATGGTGATCATGACGGTGCTTCGGAGATGGAGATCACAAGCACAAGATGATGATGGCCATATCATATCACTTATATTGATTGCATGTGATGTTTATCCTTTTATGCATCTTATCTTGCTTTGATAGACGGTAGCATTATAAGATGATCTCTCACTAAATTATCAAGAAGTGTTCTCCCTGAGTATGCACCGTTGCCAAAGTTCGTCGTGCCCAGACACCACGTGATGATCGGGTGTGATAAGCTCTACGTCCAAATACAACGGGTGCAAAACAGTTGCACACGCAGAATACTCAGGTTATACTTGACGAGCCAAGCATATACAGATATGGCCTCGGAACACGGAGACCAAAAGGTCGAGCGTGAATCATATAGTAGATATGATCAACATAACGATGTTCACCATTGAAAACTACTCCATCTCACGTGATGATCGGTTATGGTTTAGTTGATTTGGATCACGTAATCACTTAGAGGATTAGAGGGATGTCTATCTAAGTGGGAGTTCTTAAGTGATATGATTAAATTGAACTTAAATTTATCATGAACTTAGTCCTGGTAGTATTTTGCAAATCATGTTGTAGATCAATAGCTCGCGTTGTTGCTTCCCTGTGTTTATTTTGATATGTTCCTAGAGAAAATTGTGTTGAAAGATGTTAGTAGCAATGATGCGGATTGGATCCGTGATCTGAGGTTTATCCTCATTGCTGCACAGAAGAATTATGTCCTTGATGCACCGCTAGGTGACAGACCTATTGCAGGAGCAGATGCAGACGTTATGAACGTTTGGCTAGCTCAATATGATGACTACTTGATAGTTTAGTGCACCATGCTTAATAGCTTAAAATCGGGACTTCAAAGACGTTTTGAACGTCATGGACCATATGAGATGTTCCAGGAGTTGAAGTTAATATTTCAAGCAAATACCCGAGTTGAGAGACATGAAGTCTCCAACAAGTTCTATAGCTAAAAGATGGAGGAGAATCGCTCAACTAGTGAGCATGTGCCCAGATTGTCTGGGTACTACAATCGCTTGAATCAAGTGGGAGTTAATCTTCCAGATAAGATAGTGATTGACAGAATTCTCTAGTCACCATCACCAAGTTAGTAGAACTTCGTGATGAACTATAGTATGCAAGGGATGACGAAAACGAATCCCGAGCTTTTCATGATGATGAAATCGACGAAGGTAGAAATTAAGAAAAACATCAAGTGTTGATGGTTGACAAGACCACTAGTTTGAAGAAAAGGGCAAAAGGGAAGAAGGGGAACTTCAAGAAGAACGGCAAGGAAGTTGCTGCTCAAGTGAAGAAGCCCAAGTCTGGTCCTAAGCCTGAGACTAAGTACTTCTACTGCAAAGGGACTAGTCACTGGAAGCGGAACTGCCCCAAGTATTTGGCGGATAAGAAGGATGGCAAAGTGAACAGAGGTATATTTGATATACATGTTATTGATGTGTGCTTTACTAGTGTTTATAGCAACCCCTCAGTATTTGATATTGGTTCAGTTGCTAAGAGTAGTAACTCGAAACAGGAGTTGCAGAATAAACAGAGACTAGTTAAGGGTGAAGTGACGATGTGTGTTGGAAGTAGTTCCAAGATTGATATGATCATCATCGCACACTCCCCTATACTTTCGGGATTAGTGTTGAACTTAAATAAGTGTTATTTGGTTTTTGCGTTGAGCATGAATATGATTTTGTTGGGGAACGCAGTAATTTCAAAATTTTCCTACGCACACGCAAGATCATGGTGATGCACAGCAACGAGAGGGGAGAGTGTTGTCTACGTACCAACGCAGACCGACTGCGGAAGCGATCACACAACGTAGAGGAAGTAGTCGTACGTCTTCTTCCCGATCCGACCGATCCAAGCACCATTACTCCGTCACCTCCGAGTTCTTAGCACACGTACAGCTCGATGACGTTCCTCGGGCTCCGATCCAGCAAAGCGTCGAGGAAGAGTTCCGTCAGCACGACGGCGTGATGACGATCTTGATGTATCACCGACGCAGGGCTTCGCCTAAGCACTACAACGGTATGATCGAGGTGGAATTTGGTGGCAGGGGGCACCGCACACGGCTAAGGAACGATCTCAAGGATCAACTTGTGTGTCTTGGGGTGCCCCCTGCCCCCGTATATAAAGGTTGGAGGAGGGGGAGCCGGCCGGCCAGGGAGAGGAGGCGCAGGGGAGTCCTACTCCCACCGGGAGTAGGACTCCTCCCCCCAATCCTAATCCTATTAGGACTCCCGGGGGGAAAAGGAGAGAGAAGGGGGGCCGGCCCCTATCCTAGTCCTACTAGGACTTTGGGAAGGGGGGGCGCCGGCCAGCTTGTGGGCTTTCCCTTTTTCTCCTTTTCCACTAAGGCCCAATAGGCCCATTAGTCTCCCGGGGGGTTCCGGTAACCCTCCCGGTATTCCGGTAAAATCCCGATTTCACCCGGAACACTTCCGATGTCCAAACATAGGCTTCCAATATATCAATCTTTACGTCTCGACCATTTCGAGACTCCTCGTCATGTCCGTGATCTCATCCGGGACTCCGAACAACCTTCAGTACATCAAAATGCATAAACTCATAATAACTGTCATCGTAACGTTAAGCGTGCGGACCCTACGGTTCGAGAACAATGTAGACATGACCGAGACACGTCCCCGGTCAATAACCAATAGCGGGACCTGGATGCCCATATTGGCTCCTACATATTCTACGAAGATCTTTATCGGTCAGACCGCATAACAACATACGTTGTTCCCTTTGTCATCGGTATGTTACTTGCCCGAGATTCGATCGTCGGTATCCAATACCTAGTTCAATCTCGTTACCGGCAAGTCTCTTTACTCGTTCCGTAATACATCATCTCACAACTAACATATTAGTTGCAGTGCTTGCAAGGCTTATGTGATGTGCATTACCGAGAGGGCCTAGAGATACCTCTCCGACAATCGGAGTGACAAACCCTAATCTCGAAATACGCCAACCCAACATCTACCATTGGAGACACCTGTAGTACTCCTTTATAATCACCCAGTTACGTTGTGACGTTTGGTAGTACCCAAAGTGTTCCTCCGGTAAACGGGAGTTGCATAATCTCATAGTTATAGGAACATGTATAAGTCATGAAGAAAGCAATAGCAACATACTAAACGATCGGGTGCTAAGCTAATGGAATGGGTCATGTCAATCAGATCATTCTACTAATGATGTGATCTCGTTAATCAAATAACAACTCCTTGTTCATGGTTAGGAAACATAACCATCTTTGATTAACGAGCTAGTCAAGTAGAGGCATACTAGTGACACTCTGTTGGTCTATGTATTCACACATGTATTATGTTTCCGGTTAATACAATTCTAGCATGAATAATAAACATTTATCATGATATAAGGAAATAAATAATAACTTTATTATTGCCTCTAGGGCATATTTCCTTCAGTCTCCCACTTGCACTAGAGTCAATAATCTAGATTACACAGTAATGATTCTAACACCCATGGAGCCTTGGTGCTGATCATGTTTTGCTCGTGGAAGAGGCTTAGTCAACGGGTCTGCAACATTCAGATCCGTATGTATCTTGCAAATCTCTATGTCTCCCACCTGGACTAAATCCCGGATGGAGTTGAAGCGTCTCTTGATGTGTTTGGTCCTCTTGTGAAATCTGGATTCCTTTGCCAAGGCAATTGCACCAGTATTGTCACAGAAGATTTTCATTGGACCCGATGCACTAGGTATGACACCTAGATCGGATATGAACTCCTTCATCCAGACTCCTTCGTTCGCTGCTTCCGAAGCAGCTATGTACTCCGCTTCACATGTAGATCCTGCTACGACGCTTTGTTTAGAACTGCACCAACTGACAGCTCCACCGTTTAAAGTAAACACGTATCCGGTTTGCGATTTAGAATCGTCCGGATCAGTGTCAAAGCTTGCATCAACGTAACCTCTTACGGTGAGCTCTTTGTCACCTCCATATACGAGAAACATATCCTTAGTCCTTTTCAGGTATTTCAGGATGTTCTTGACCGCTGTCCAGTGATCCACTCCTGGATTACTTTGGTACCTCCCTGCTAAACTTATAGCAAGGCACACATCAGGTCTGGTACACAGCATTGCATACATGATAGAGCCTATGGCTGAAGCATAGGGAACATCTTTCATTTTCTCTCTATCTTCTGCAGTGGTCGGGCATTGAGTTTGACTCAACTTCACACCTTGTAACACAGGCAAGAACCCTTTCTTTGCTTGATCCATTTTGAACTTCTTCAAAATCTTGTCAAGGTATGTGCTCTGTGAAAGTCCAATTAAGCGTTTCGATCTATCTCTATAGATCTTTATGCCTAATATGTAAGCAGCTTCCCCGAGGTCTTTCATCGAAAAACTTTTATTCAAGTATCCCTTTATGCTATCCAGAAATTCTATATCATTTCCAATCAGCAATATGTCATCCACATATAATATCAGAAATGCTACAGAGCTCCCACTCACTTTCTTGTAAATACAGGCTTCTCCAAAAGTCTGTATAAAGCCAAATGCTTTGATCACACTATCAAAGCGTTTATTCCAACTCCGAGATGCTTGCACCAGTCCATAAATGGATCGCTGGAGTTTGCATACTTTGTTAGCTCCTTTTGGATCGACAAAACCTTCTGGTTGTACCATATACAACTCTTCTTCTAGAAATCCATTCAGGAATGCAGTTTTGACATCCATCTGCCATATTTCATAATCATAAAATGCGGCAATTGCTAACATAATTCTGACGGACTTAAGCATCGCTACGGGTGAGAAAGTCTCATCGTAGTCAACCCCTTGAACTTGTCGAAAACCTTTTGCGACAAGTCGAGCTTTATAGACAGTAACATTACCGTCAGCGTCAGTCTTTTTCTTGAAGATCCATTTATTCTCAATTGCTTGCCGATCATCGGGCAAGTCAACCAAAGTCCATACTTTGTTCTCATACATGGATCCCATCTCAGATTTCATGGCCTCAAGCCACTTTGCGGAATTTGGGCTCACCATCGCTTCTTCATAGTTCGTAGGTTCATCATGATCTAGTAGCATGACTTCCAGAACTGGATTACCGTACCACTCTGGTGCGGATCTCACTCTGGTTGATCTACGTGGTTCAGTAGCATCTTGCCCTGAAGTTTCATGATCATCATCATTAGCTTCCTCACTGATTGGTATAGGTGTCGCAGAAACAGTTTTCTGTGATGTACTATTTTCCAATAAGGGAGCAGGTACAGTTACCTCGTCAAGTTCTACTTTCCTCCCACTCACTTCTTTCGAGAGAAACTCCTTCTCTAGAAATGATCCATTCTTAGCAACGAATGTCTTGCCTTCGGATCTGTGATGGAAGGTATACCCAACAGTTTCTTTTGGGTATCCTATGAAGACACATTTCTCCGCTTTGGGTTCGAGCTTATCAGGTTGAAGCTTTTTCACATAAGCATCGCAGCCCCAAACTTTAAGAAACGACAACTTTGGTTTCTTGCCAAACCATAGTTCATAAGGCGTCGTCTCAACGGATTTTGATGGTGCCCTATTTAACGTGAATGCGGCCGTCTCTAAAGCATAACCCCAAAACGACAGCGGTAAGTCAGTAAGAGACATCATAGATCGCACCATATCTAGTAAAGTACGATTACGACGTTCGGACACACCATTACGCTGTGGTGTTCAGGGTGGCGTGAGTTGCGAAACTATTCCACAATTTTTCAAATGTATACCAAACCCGTAACTCAAATATTCTCCTCCACGATCAGATCGTAGAAACTTTATTTTCTTGTTACGATGATTTTCAACCTCACTCTGAAATTCTTTGAACTTTTCAAATGTTTCAGACTTATGTTTCATCAAGTAGATATACCCATATCTGCTTAAATCATCTGTGAAGGTGAGAAAATAACGATATCCGCCACGAGCCTCAATATTCATCGGACCACATACATCGGTATGTATGATTTCCAACAAATCTGTTGCTCTCTCCATAGTACCGGAGAACGGTGTTTTAGTCATCTTGCCTATGAGGCACGGTTCGCAAGTACCAAGTGATTCATAATCAAGTGGTTCCAAAAGCCCATCAGTATGGAGTTTCTTCATGCGCTTTACACCGATATGACCTAAACGGCAGTGCCACAAATAAGTTGCACTATCATTATTAACTTTGCATCTTTTGGCTTCTACATTATGAATATGTGTATCACTATCTTCGAGATTCAACAAGAATAGACCACTCTTCAAAGGTGCATGACCATAAAAGATATTATTCATATAAATAGAACAACCATTATTCTCTGATTTAAATGAATAACCGTCTCGCATTAAACAAGATCCAGATATAATGTTCATGCTCAACGCTGGCACCAAATAACAATTATTTAGGTCTAATATTAATCCCGAAGGTAGATGTAGAGGTAGCGTACCGACCACGATCACATCGACTTTGGAACCGTTTCCCACGCGCATCGTCACCTCGTCCTTTGCTAGTGTCCGCTTATTCCGTAGTCCCTGTTTCGAGTTGCAAATATTAGCAACAGAACCAGTATCAAATACCCAGGTGCTACTGCGAGCTCTAGTAAGTTACACATCAATAACATGTATATCACATATACCTTTGCTCACTTTGCCATCCTTCTTATCCGCCAAATACTTGGGGCAGTTCCGCTTCCAGTGTCCAGTCTGCTTGCAGTAGAAGCACTCAGTTTCAGGCTTAGGTCCAGACTTGGGTTTCTTCTCTTGAGCAGCAACTTGCTTGCTGTTCTTCTTGAAGTTTCCCTTCTTCTTCCCTTTGCCCTTTTTCTTGAAACTAGTGGTTTTGCTAACCATCAACACTTGATGCTCCTTCTTGATTTCTACCTCCGCAGCTTTCAGCATTGCGAAGAGCTCGGGAATAGTCTTGTTCATCCCTTGCATATTATAGTTCATCACGAAGCTCTTGTAGCTTGGTGGCAGTGATTGGAGAATTCTGTCAATGACGCAATCATCTGGAAGATTTACTCCCATCTGAATCAAGTGATTATTATACCCAGACATTTTGAGTATATGCTCACTGACAGAACTGTTCTCCTCCATCTTGCAGCTATAGAACTTATTGGAGACTTCATATCTCTCAATTCGGGCATTTGCTTGAAATATTAACTTCAACTCCTGGAACATCTCATATGCTCCATGACGTTCAAAACGTCGTTGAAGTCCCGATTCTAAGCCGTAAAGCATGGCACACTGAACTATCGAGTAGTCATCAGCTTTGCTCTGCCAGACGTTCATAACATCTGGCGTTGCTCCAGCAGCAGGCCTGGCACCCAGCGGTGCTTCCAGGACGTAATTCTTCTGTGCAGCAATGAGGATAATCCTCAGGTTACGGACCCAGTCCGTGTAATTGCTACCATCATCTTTCAACTTTGCTTTCTCAAGGAACGCATTAAAATTCAACGGAACAACAGCACGAGCCATCTATCTACAATCAACATAAACAAGCAAGATACTATCAGGTACTAAGTTCATGATAAGTTTAAGTTCAGTTAATCAAATTACTTAGGAACTCCCACTTAGATAGACATCCCTCTAATCCTCTAAGTGATCACGTGATCCAAATCAACTAAACCATAACCGATCATCACGTGAGATGGAGTAGTTTTCAATGGTGAACATCGTCATGTTGATCCTATCTACTATATGATTCACGCTCGACCTTTCGGTCTCTGTGTTCCGAGGCCATATCTGCATATGCTAGGCTCGTCAAGTATAACCTGAGTATTCTGCGTGTGCAAAACTGGCTTGCACCCGTTGTAGATGGACATAGAGCTTATCACACCCGATCATCACGTGGTGTCTGGGCACGACGAACTTTGGCAACGGTGCATACTCAGGGAGAACACTTCTTGATAATTTAGTGAGAGATCATCTTATAATGCTACCGTCAATCAAAGCAAGATAAGATGCATAAAAGGATAAACATCACATGCAATCAATATAAGTGATATGATATGGCCATCATCATCTTGTGCTTGTGATCTCCATCTCTGAAGCACCGTCATGATCACCATCGTCACCGGCGCGCCACCTTGATCTCCATCGTAGCAACGTTGTCGTCTCACCAATCTTATGCTTCCACGACTATCACTACCGCTTAGTAATAAAGTAAAGCATTACATCACGATTGCATTGCATACAATAAAGCGACAACCATATGGCTCCTGCCAGTTGCCGATAACTCGGTTACAAAACATGATCATCTCATACAATAAAATCAGCATCATGTCTTGACCATATCATATCACAACATACCCTGCGAAAACAAGTTAGACGTCCTCTACTTTGTTGTTGCAAGTTTTACGTGGCTGCTACGGGCTTAAGTAAGAACTCATCTCACCTACGCATCAAAACCACAATGATAGTTCGTCAAATAGACTCCGTTTTAACCTTCTCAAGGACCGGGCGTAGTCACACTTGGTTCAACTAAAGTTGGAGAGACAGTCTTCCGCAAGCCATCTGTGTGCAAAGCACGTCGAGGGAACCGGTCTCGCGTAAGAGTACGCGTAAGGTTGGTCCGGATCGTCTCAACCAACAATACCGCCGAACCAAAGTATGACATGCTGGTAGGCAGTAGGACTTGTATCGCCCACAACTCACTTGTGTTCTACTCGTGCATATAACATCAAATCATAAAACCTAGGCTCGGATGCCACTGTTGGGGAACGCAGTAATTTCAAAATTTTCCTACGCACACGCAAGATCATGGTGATGCACAGCAACGAGAGGGGAGAGTGTTGTCTACGTACCAACGCAGACCGACTGCGGAAGCGATCACACAACGTAGAGGAAGTAGTCGTACGTCTTCTTCCCGATCCGACCGATCCAAGCACCGTTACTCTGGCACCTCCGAGTTCTTAGCACACGTACAACTCGATGACGTTCCTCGGGCTCCGATCCAGCAAAGCGTCGAGGAAGAGTTCCGTCAGCACGACGGCGTGATGACGATCTTGATGTATCACCGACGCAGGGCTTCGCCTAAGCACTACAACGGTATGATCGAGGTGGAATTTGGTGGCAGGGGGCACCGCACACGGCTAAGGAACGATCTCAAGGATCAACTTGTGTGTCTTGGGGTGCCCCCTGCCCCCGTATATAAAGGTTGGAGGAGGGGGAGCCGGCCGGCCAGGGAGAGGAGGCGCAGGGGA
Organism: Triticum monococcum; assembly: GCA_034509565.1. NCBI lineage: Eukaryota > Viridiplantae > Streptophyta > Magnoliopsida > Poales > Poaceae > Triticum > Triticum monococcum. The sequence continues at coordinate 695,729,184 of CM067842.1, forward strand.
GTCCTACTCCCACCGGGAGTAGGACTCCTCCCCCCAATCCTAATCCTATTAGGACTCCCGGGGGGAAAAGGAGAGAGAAGGGGGGCCGGCCCCTATCCTAGTCCTACTAGGACTTTGGGAAGGGGGGGCGCCGGCCAGCTTGTGGGCTTTCCCTTTTTCTCCTTTTCCACTAAGGCCCAATAGGCCCATTAGTCTCCCGGGGGGTTCCGGTAACCCTCCCGGTATTCCGGTAAAATCCCGATTTCACCCGGAACACTTCCGATGTCCAAACATAGGCTTCCAATATATCAATCTTTACGTCTCGACCATTTCGAGACTCCTCGTCATGTCCGTGATCTCATCCGGGACTCCGAACAACCTTCGGTACATCAAAATGCATAAACTCATAATAACTGTCATCGTAACGTTAAGCGTGCGGACCCTACGGTTCGAGAACAATGTAGACATGACCGAGACACGTCCCCGGTCAATAACCAATAGCGGGACCTGGATGCCCATATTGGCTCCTACATATTCTACGAAGATCTTTATCGGTCAGACCGCATAACAACATACGTTGTTCCCTTTGTCATCGGTATGTTACTTGCCCGAGATTCGATCGTCGGTATCCAATACCTAGTTCAATCTCGTTACCGGCAAGTCTCTTTACTCATTCCGTAATACATCATCTCACAACTAACATATTAGTTGCAGTGCTTGCAAGGCTTATGTGATGTGCATTACCGAGAGGGCCTAGAGATACCTCTCCGACAATCGGAGTGACAAACCCTAATCTCGAAATACGCCAACCCAACATCTACCATTGGAGACACCTGTAGTACTCCTTTATAATCACCCAGTTACGTTGTGACGTTTGGTAGTACCCAAAGTGTTCCTCCGGTAAACGGGAGTTGCATAATCTCATAGTTATAGGAACATGTATAAGTCATGAAGAAAGCAATAGCAACATACTAAACGATCGGGTGCTAAGCTAATGGAATGGGTCATGTCAATCAGATCATTCTACTAATGATGTGATCTCGTTAATCAAATAACAACTCCTTGTTCATGGTTAGGAAACATAACCATCTTTGATTAACGAGCTAGTCAAGTAGAGGCATACTAGTGACACTCTGTTGGTCTATGTATTCACACATGTATTATGTTTCCGGTTAATACAATTCTAGCATGAACAATAAACATTTATCATGATATAAGGAAATAAATAATAACTTTATTATTGCCTCTAGGGCATATTTCCTTCAGTCTCCCACTTGCACTAGAGTCAATAATCTAGTTCACATCGCCATGTGATTTAACAGCAATAGTTCACATCACCATGTGATTAACACCCATAGTTCACATCGTCATGTGACCAACACTCAAAGGGTTTACTAGAGTCAGTAATCTAGTTCACATATCTATGTGATTAACACCCAAAGAGTACTAAGGTGTGATCATGTTTTGCTTGTGAGATAATTTTAGTCAACGGGTCTGTCACATTCAGATCCGTAAGTATATTGCAAGTTCTATGTCTACAATGCTCTACACGGAGCTACTCTAGCTAATTGCTCCCACTTTCAATATGTATCCAGATTGAGACTTAGAATCATCTGGATCATTGTCAAAACTTGCATCGACGTAGCTTTTTACGACGAACCTTTTGTCACCTCCATAATCGAGAAATATTTCCTTATTCTACTAAGGATAATTTTGACCGCTGTCCAGTGATCTACTCCTAGATCACTATTGTACTCCCTTGCCAAATTAGTGCAGGGTATACAATAGATCTGGTACACAGTATGGCATACTTTATAGAACCTATGACTGAGGCATAGGGAATGACTTTCATTCTCTTTCTATCTTCTGTCGTGGTCGGGCTTTGAGTCTTACTCAACTTCACACCTTGTAATACAGGCAAGAACTCTTTCTTTGACTGATCCATTTTGAACTATTTCAAAATCTTGTCAAGGTATGTACTCATTGAGAAAACTTATCAAGCGTCTTGATCTATCTCTATAGATCTTGAAGCTCAATATGTAAGCAGCTTCACCGAAGTCTTTCTTTGAAAAACTCCTTTCAAACACTCCTTTATGCTTTACAGAATAATTCTACATTATTTCCGATCAACAATATGTCATTCACATATACTTATCAGAAATGTTGTAGTGCTCCCACTCACTTTCTTGTAAATACAGGCTTCACCAAAAGTCTGTATAAAACCAAATGCTTTGATCACACTATCAAAACGTTTATTCCAACTCCGAGATGCTTGCACCAGTCCATAAATGGATCGCTGGAGCTTGCACACTTTGTTAGCTCCCTTTGGATCGACAAAACCTTCCGGTTGCATCCTATACAACTCTTCTTCCAGAAATCCATTCAGGAATGCAGTTTTGACATCCATCTACCAAATTTCATAATCATAAAACGCGGCAATTGCTAACATGATTCGGACAGACTTAAGCATCGCTACGGGTGAGAAGGTCTCATCGTAGTCAACCCCTTGAACTTGTCGAAAACCTTTTGCGACAAGTCGAGCTTTATAGACAGTAACATTACCATCAGCGTCAGTCTTTTTCTTGAAGATCCATTTATTCTCAATTGCTTGCCGATCATCGGGCAAGTCAACCAAAGTCCATACTTTGTTCTCATACATGGATCCCATCTCAGATTTCATGGCTTCAAGCCACTTTGCGGAATCTGGGCTCACCATCGCTTCTTCATAGTTCGTAGGTTCATCATGATCTAGCAGCATGACTTCCAGAATTGGATTACCGTACCACTCTGGCGCGGATCTTGCTCTGGTTGATCTACGAGGTTCAGTAGTATCTTGTTCTGAAGTTTCATGATCATTATCATTAGCTTCCTCACTAATTGGTGTAGGAGTCACAAGAACAGATTTCTGTGATGAACTACTTTCCAATAAAGGAGAAGGTACAATTACCTTATCAAGTTCTACTTTCCTCCCACTCACTTCTTTCGAGAGAAACTCCTTCTCTAGAAAGTATCCATTATAAGCAACGAATGTCTTGCCTTAGGATCTGTGATAGAAGGTGTACCCAACAGTCTCCTTTTGGATATCCTATGAAGACATATTTCTCCGATTTGGTTTTGAGCTTATCAGGATGAAATTTTTTCACATAAGCATCACAACCCCAAACTTTAAGAAACGACTACTTTGATTTCTTGCTAAACCACAGTTCAGATTGTGTCGTCTCAACGGACTTAGATGGTGCCCCTTTTTAACGTGAATGCAGCTGTCTCTAATGCATAACCCCAAAACGATAGTGGTAGATCGGTAAGAGACATCATAGATTGCACTATATCTAATAAAGTACGGTTATGACGTTCGGACACACCATTACACTATGGTGTTCCATGTGGCGTGAGTAGTGAAACTATTTCACATTGTTTTTAACTGAAGGCCAAACTCGTAACTCAAATACCCTTCTCTATGATCAGATCATAGAAACTTTATTTTCTTGTTACGATGATTTTTCACTTCACTCTGAAATTCTTTGAACTTTTCAAATGTTTCAGACTTATGTTTCATCAAGTAGATATACTCATATCTGCTCAAATCATCTGTGAAGATCAGAAAATAATGATACCTGTCACGAGCCTCAATATTCAACGGACCACATACATCAGTATGTATGATTTCCAACAAATCTGTTGCTCGCTCCATTGTTCCTAAGAACAGAGTCTTAGTCATCTTGCCCATGAGGCATGGTTCGCAAGCATCAACTGATTCATAATCAGGTGATTCCAAAAGCCCATCAGCATGGAGTTTCTTCATGCGCTTTACACCAATATGACCTAAACGGCAGTGCTACAAATAAGTTGCACTATCATTATTGACTTTGTATCTTTTGGTTTCAATATTATGATTATGTGTATCACTACGATCGAGATCCAACGAACTATTTTCATTGGGTGTGTAACCATATAAGGTTTTATTCATGTAAACAGAACAACAATTTATTCTCTTACTTAAATGAATAACCGTATAAACATGATCAAATCATATTCATGCTCAACGCAAACACCAAATAACACTTATTTAGGTTCAACACTAATCCCGAAATTATAGGGAGTGTGCGATGATGATCATATCAATCTTGGAACCACTTCCAACACACATCGTCACTTCACCCTTAACTAGTCTCTGTTTATTCTGCAACTCCCGTTTCGAGTTACTAATCTTAGCAACTGAACTAGTATCAAATACTGAGGGTTTGCTATAAACACTAGTAAAGTACACATCAATAACATGTATATCAAATATACTTATGTTCACTTTGCCATCCTTCTTATCCGCCAATCACTTGGGGTAGTTCCGCTTCCAGTGACCAGTCCCTTTGCAGTAGAAGCACTCAGTCTCAGGCTTAGGTCCAGGCTTGGGCTTCTTCACTTGAGCAGCAACTTGCTTGCTGTTCTTTTTGAAGTTCCCCTTCTTCCCTATGCCCTTTTCTTGAAACTAGTGGTCTTGTCTACCATCAACACTTGATGTTTTTCTTGATTTCTACCTTCATCGATTTCATCATCATGAAAAGCTTGGGAGTCATTTTCGTCATCCCTTGCATACTATAGTTCATCACGAAGTTCTACTAACTTGGTCATGGTGACTAGAGAATTCTGTCAATCACTATCTTATCTGGAAGATTAACTCCCACTTGATTCAAGCGATTGTAGTACCCAGACAATCTGAGCACATGCTCACTAGTTGAGCGATTCTCCTCCATCTTTTAGCTATAGAACTTGTTGGAGACTTCATATCTCTCAACTCGGGTATTTGCTTGAAATATTAACTTCAACTCCTGGAACATCTTATATGGTCCATGACGTTCAAAACGTCTTTGAAGTCCCGATTCTAAGCCATTAAGCATGGTGCACTAAACTATCAAGTAGTCATCATATTGAGCTAGCCAAACGTTCATAACGTCTGTATCTGCTCCTGCAATAGGTCTGTCACCTAGTGGTGCATCAAGGACATAATTCTTCTGTGCAGCAATGAGGATAAACCTCAGATCACGGATCCAATCCGCATCATTGCTACTAACATCTTTCAACACAATTTTCTCTAGGAACATATCAAAATAAACACAGTGAAGCAACAACGCGAGCTATTGATCTACAACATAATTTGCAAAATACTACCAGGACTAAGTTCATGATAAATTTAAGTTCAATTTAATCATATTACTTATGAACTCCCACTTAGATAGACATCCCTCTAATCCTCTAAGTGATCACGTGATCCAAATCAACTAAACCATGTCCGATCATCACGTGAGATGGAGTAGTTTCATTGGTGAACATCACTATGTTGATCATATCTACTATATGATTCACGCTCGACCTTTCGGTCTCTGTGTTCCGAGGCCATATCTGTATATGCTTGGCTCGTCAAGTATAACCTGAGTATTCCGCGTGTGCAACTGTTTTGCACCCGTTGTATTTGAACGTAGAGCCTATCACACCCGATCATCACGTGGTGTCTCAGCACAAAGAACTTTCGCAACGGTGCATACTCAGGGAGAACACTTCTTGATAATTTAGTGAGAGATCATCTTATAATGCTACCGTCAATCAAAGCAAGATAAGATGCATAAAAGATAAACATCATATGCAATCAAAATAAGTGATATGATATGGCCATCATCATCTTGTGCTTGTGATCTCCATCTCCGAAGCACCATCATGATCACCATCGTCACCGGCGCGACACCTTGATCTCCATCGTAGCATCGTTGTCGTCTCGCCAATCTTATGCTTCCACGACTATCACTACCGCTTAGTAATAAAGTAAAGCATTACATCGCGATTGCATTGCATACAATAAAGCGACAACTATATGGCTCCTGCCAGTTGCCGATAACTTGGTTACAAAACATGATCATCTCATACAATAAAATTTAGCATCATGCCTTGACCATATCACATCACAACATGCCCTGCAAAAACAAGTTAGACGTTCTCTACTTTGTTGTTGCAAGTTTTACGTGGCTGCTACGGGCTTTAAGTAAGAACCAATCTCACCTACGCATCAAAACCACAACGGTAGTTTGTCAAATAGACTCCGTTTTAACCTTCTCAAGGACCGGGCGTAGCCACACTCGGTTCAACTAAAGTTGGAGAGACAGTCGCCCGCAAGCCATCTATGTGCAAAGCACGTCGAGGGAACCGGTCTCGCGTAAGCGTACGCGTAAGGTTGGTCCGGGTCGTCTCGTCCAACAATACCGCCGAACCAAAGTATGACATGCTGGTAGGCAGTATGACTTATATCGTCCACAACTCACTTGTGTTCTACTCGTGCACATAACATCAAACCATAAAACCTAGGCTCTGATACCACTATTGGGGAACGTATTAATAAAAAATTTCCTACGCACACGCAAGATCATGGTGATGCATAGCAACGAGGGGGAGAGTCTGATCTACGTACCCTTGTAGATCACAACGGAAGCGTTGACACAACATAGAGGAAGTAGTCGTACGTCTTCTTCCCGATCTGACCGATCCAAGCACCGTTACTCCGGCACCTCCGAGTTCTTAGCACACGTACAGCTCGATGACGATCCCCGGGCTCCGATCCAGCAAAGCTTCGGGGAGGAGTTCCGCCAGCACGACGGCGTGGTGACGATCTTGATGTTCTACTGTCGCAGGGCTTCGCCTAAGCACCGCTACAATATGACCGAGGTGGAATATGGTGGCAGGGGGCACCGCACACGGCTAAGGAACGATCACGTGGATCAACTTGTGTGTCTAGAGGTGCCCCCTGCCCCCGTATATAAAGGATCCAAGGGGGAGGGCTGGCCGGCCAAGCCTATGGAGGCGCAGGAGGAGTCCTACTCCTACCGGGAGTAGGACTCCCCCCCAATCCTATTCCTAATAGGACTCCCAAGGGGGAAAGAGAGAGAGAGAGGTGGCCGGCCACCTCTCCTAGTCCTAATAGGACCAGGGGAGGGGGGAGGCGCGCAGCCCACTATGGGCAGCCCCTTTCACCTTTCCACTAAAGCCCAATAAGGCCCATATGGCTCCCGGGGGGTTCCGGTAACCTCCCGGTAATCCGGTAAAATCCCGATTTCACCCGGAACACTTCCGATGTCCAAACATAGGCTTCCAATATATCAATCTTTATGTCTCGACCATTTCGAGACTCCTCGTCATGTCCCCGATCTCATCCGGGACTCCGAACTCCTTCGGTACATCAAAACTCATAAACTCATAATATAACTGTCATCGAAACCTTAAGCGTGCGGACCCTACGGTTCGAGAACAATGTAGACATGACCGAGACACGTCTCCGGTCAATAACCAATAGCGGGACCTGGATGCCCATATTGGCTCCTACATATTCTACGAAGATCTTTATCGGTCAGACCGCATAACAACATACGTTGTTCCCTTTGTCATCGGTATGTTACTTGCCCGAGATTCGATCGTCGGTATCCAATACCTGGTTCAATCTTGTTACCGGCAAGTCTCTTTACTCATTCCGTAATACATCATCTCACAACTAACATATTAGTTGCAATTCTTGCAAGGCTTATGTGATGTGCATTACCGAGAGGGCCCAGAGATACCTCTCCGACAATCGGAGTGACAAATCCTAATCTCGAAATACGCCAACCCAACATCTACCTTTGGAGACACCTGTAATGCTCCTTTATAATCACCCATTTACGTTGTGACGTTTGGTAGCACCCAAAGTGTTCCTCCGGCAAACGGGAGTTGCATAATCTCATAGTCATAGGAACATGTATAAGTCATGAAGAAAGCAATAGCAACATACTAAACGATCGGGTGCTAAGCTAATAGAATGGGTCATGTCAATCAGATCATTCAACTAATGATGTGACCTCGTTAATCAAATAACAACTCTTTTGTCCATGGTTAGGAAACATAACCATCTTTGATTAACGAGCTAGTCAAGTAGAGGCATACTAGTGACAGTCTGTTTGTCTATGTATTCACACATGTATTATGTTTCCGGTTAATACAATTCTAGCATGAATAATAAACATTTATCATGATATAAGGAAATAAATAATAACTTTATTATTGCCTCCAGGGCATATTTCCTTCAATAGGTTCATGGGCGGAACCCGCAAGTTGATTACCAAAACATACATCAAGTGGATCACGTGATATCCCATTGTCACCACAGATAAGCACGGCAAGACATACATCAAGTGTTCTCAAATCCTTAAAGACTCAATCCAATAAGATAACTTCAAAGGGAAAACTTAATCCATTACAAGAGAGTAGAGGGGGAGAAACATCATAAGATCCAAATATAATAGCAAAGCTCGCGATACATCAAGATCGTACCACCTCAAGAATATGAGAGAGAGAGAGATCAACCACATAGCTACTGGTACATACCCTCAGCCCCGAGGGTGAACTACTCCCTCCTTGTCATGGAGAGTGCCGGGATGATGAAGATGGCCACCGGAGAGGGGTTCCCCCCTCCGGCAGGGTGCTGGAACGGGTCTAGATTTGTTTTCAGTGGCTACGGAGGCTTCTGGCGGGGGAACTCCCGAGCTATTGTGCTCCTCGAAGTTTTTAGGGTATATGGGTATATATAGGAGGAAGAAGTACGTCGGTGGATCTCCGGGCTATCCACGAGGCAGGGGCGCGCCCAGGGGGTGGGCGCGCCCCCACCCTCGTGGGCAGCCCAGGACTCTCCTGGTCCATCTTCGATACTCCGTGGGCTTCTTCTGGTCCAAAAATAAGTTCCGTGAAGTTTCATGTCAATTGGACTCCGTTTGATTTTCCTTTTCTGCGATACTCTAAAACAAGGAAAAAACAGAAACTGGCACTGGGCTCCAGGTTAATAGGTTAGTCCGAAAAATAATATAAAAGTGCATAATAAAGCCCATAAACATCCAAAATAGATAATATAATAGCATGGAACAATAAAAAATTATAGATACGTTGGAGACATATCAGTGATTCACACAGTTCATCCAAAAGAACCATTTGTGTTCAAGAGATGCACAAATCACGCTCTCACTTTCCATACGGGCGTTCTATCTGAAACCCTCATGCTTGTTGTGAGAAGCTCTGGTTTGTGAGAAGCATATACCCAAACCTGCCCCAAATGGGAGAAAAACTTTACCACGGCATGTTGATGCCGCTCCATGATAGCACACCAAGTTTCATGAATTTCAGACGTGTTTTGGATCTACTAGAATTTAAAACCAGGTATCTCAATGTTTGCGGCGGAGTGACGGTGGCACAGTGCTTAACATTCATTCACATTTCTTGCATGGGACCTAAGCATGCACCCAAGGACAAAGATTTGATTTTTCAACCAATTTATATGCACCGGAGCATGTGCATGTAGTTCAAATTTGAATTATGCACATAAATGCATTGAAAACTCACTTAATGCATAAAAATGTCCAAACGAACTCCGAGAAATCACAAAATAACACAACACTCCTGTTGTTCTATGTTGACATGAGAAAAAATTTGAAAGCAATAAGAGGCAATGGATATCATTTCGCCCCCAAAGTTGGGGCGTTCCCTACCGAAACCATCATGCTTGTTGTGAGAAGCATAAACCCAAACCTGCCCCAAATGGGACAAAAACTTTACCACGACATGTTGATGCCACTCCATGATAGCATGCCAAGTTTCATGAATTTCAGATGAGTTTTGGATTTACTAGAATTTAAAAACCAGGTATCTCAATGTTTGCGGCCGAGTGATGGTGGCACAGTGCTTGACATTCATTCCCATTTCTTGCATGGGACCTAAGCATGCACCCAAGGACCAAAGATTTGATTTTCAACCAATTTATATGCACTGGAGCATGTGCATGTAGTTCAAATTTGAATTATGCACATAAATGCATTGAAAACTCACTTAATGCATAAAAATTTCCAAATGAACCCCGAAAAATCACAAAAAATAACACAACACTCCTGTTGTTCTATGTTGACATGATTTTTTTGAAAGCAATAAGAGGAAATGGATATCGTTTCGCCCCCAAAGTTGGGGCGTTCCCTATCGAAACCATCATGCCTGTTGTGAGAAGCTCTGGTTTGTGAGAGACATATACCCCAACTTGCCCCAAATGGGACACAAACTTGACCACGTCATGTTGATGCCGCTCCATGATAGCATGCCAAGTTTCATGAATTTCAGACGAGTTTTGGATTTACTAGAATTTAAAAGCCAGATATCTCAATGTTTGCGGCCGAGTGACGGTGGCACTGTGCTTGACATTCATTCCCATTTCTTGCATGGGACCTAAGCATGCACCCAAGGACCAAAGATTTGATTTTTCAACCAATTTATATGCACCGGAGCATGTGCATGTAGTTCAAATTTGAATTATGCACATAAATGCATTGAAAACTCACTTAATGCAAAAATATGTCCAAACGAACCCCGAAAAATCACAAAAAATAACACAACACTCCTGTTGTTCTATGTTGACACGAGAAAAAAATTGAAAGCAATTAGAGGCAATGGATATTGTTTCGTCCCCAAAGTTGGGGCGTTCCCTACCGAAACCATCATGCTTGTTGTGAGAAGCTCTGGTTTGTCAGAAGCATATACCCAAACCTGCCCCAAATGGGACAAAAACTTTACCACGCCATGTTAATGCCGCTCCATGATAGCATGCCAAGTTTCATGAATTTCAGACGAGTTTTGGATTTACTAGAATTTAAAAACTAGGTATCTCAATCTTTGCGGCCGTGTGACGGTGGCACGGTGTTTGACATTCATTCCCATTTCTTGCATGGGACCTAAGCATGCACCCAAGGACAAAGATTTGATTTTTCAACCAATTTATATGCACTGGAGCATGTGCATGTGGTTCAAATTTGAATTATGCACATAAATGCATTGAAAACTCACTTAATGCATAAAAATGTCCAAACGAACCCTGGATAATTCCAATTCTTTTATGATCACTGCAGATAAAAGGTCTAGCAATTCAAACACCGTCCATGGCCGATGTGACCCCATTATGTAATTCAAATCAAGACGAAAAATCAAGTAGATCCCACACAGTTTATTATAACCAACCGTGTGAGATGCAGCACAAAATATCTTCGGACCGTGTCTGAATAAGGGACCGTGTCTGATGACACTTTGCGTGCCTATTTTTTTGGCTGAAGCGATTCCAAATTTTCGGCTTCTGTGGAAATATCTACCTCCCCCTTACCAAAAGACACATTCCCCCCCTTTCCGCCTTACTTTCCAAGTTGAAACCTTCACTCCTTGCTTGCAGCGCCGCCGCCTCCTCGCCGGTGACCCTCCTTCACGTTGCTCGGCCTCGCTTATCCAGGCAGGTAATCCACACCCGACCCCATCCTCCTCCTCCTCCCCCTCCTTCCACAACCCACATGCCCTGACCGCCAGCGCGAGCGCGACACCTTCCACCCAAATCACCGACCCCTCCACCAAATAAGCGCCGACCTAAGCCATGGTGCACGCAGTATAGCCAAGACCTCAAGGAGCATTTGGCAGCGGAGAAGTAGATCGCGGCTGCACGCACGGATGAGGTCATGATGGCTGCCATCCGTGCCGACCCCCAGATCTTGGAGGAGCACCTCATCGTCGAGGCCACCGTTGACGCCTCATGCGCCGACGCCGCGACGCGGTTGGCTGCTTTAAACGGCAGTTTGTGGTGTTTTCTCGAGGCCACCGTCGGTGCATTCGACGAAGACTACGAGGTGTTTTCTCAGCGTGCACGTGCTTACCTCATCTCGAGAGCCACCAGGTTGGTGCCCAGAGCAGCTCAGGCAACTCACCACTACAATGAGGGCACCCACGATGCGGAGGCCTCGCCCTCTTCCATGTCCAAGGAGCCAATCGTCATCGATATCTCTGACAATGAGGAGTAGCTTGTCTTATTAGCTCACTATAAGGACCCATGCTCAATTTGCTAGCTACTGCCTTTCCCTAACAAATTCTAGTGAATTGTGCTATCTACTTTCACCATGCAATCTTCTGCTATAGTGTATATGTTCTATATGTCTTGCAATGTGGTGTTCAATTAACTGCTTGGTTCAATTATGCAAATGTGATGTTCAATTCTTCAGGGTGCAATATTTCCAAGTTGTTAAGTATGCTTGGTTTGGTTAAATGTCTGATCTTCTATTAGGAGTATGTTATATTGTTCAATTGGTGTTTAGTTAACTGCTTGGTTCATTTGTTGTGGCTTGGTTTACTTGTTGTGGTGTTTAGTTAACTGTATGGTTCAATTCTGCAATGCGATGTTCAATTGCTGTGGCTGCATTCTCTTATTGTATACCATGTGAGGAATAAATCGAATTTGGCTGTACTAAATACATGAGAAACGAATACAATTGCTATATTTCCAAGTTGTTAAGCATGCTTGGTTTGGTGAACTGTCTGATCTTCTATTAGGAGTATGTTATATTGTGCAATGTGGTGCTCAGTTAACGTTTGGTTCATTTGTTGTGGTGTTTAGTTAACTGCTTGGTTCAATTCTGCAATGCGATGTTCAATTGATGTGGCTGCATTCTCTTATTGTATACCATGTGAGGAATAAATCGAATTTGGCTGTACTAAATACATGAGAAACAAATACAATGGCTATATTTCCAAGTTGTTAAGCATGCTTGGTTTGGTTAAATGTCTTCTCTTCTATTAGGAGTATGTTATATTGTGCAATGCGGTGCTCAGTTAATATTTGGTTCATTTGTTGTGGTGTTTATTTAACTGCTTGTTCAATTCTGCAATGCGATGTTCAATTGCTGTGGCTTCATTCTCTTATTGTATACCATGTGAAGAATAAATCGAATTTGGCTGCACTTAATACATGAGAAATATAGCGACCCGACTATGTAAGAGTCAAAGTCTCTGTGCTTATCGTGCAAGTCCCTGGATCGACTTGCTAGCACACACAGTACTCGATGAAATAACAGAAATAACACACATCTCTTTATTACATCGATAGTCCAGGAGCAATACATTTATTACAAAATAGGGCATAAAACCGATAAGCAAATACTGCGGAAGCAAAGAAGTAAATGAGTCGGATATATCTGCAACATGATAAGTTGCAGCCAAATGGGTCAGTACATTGAATGTTCTGGCAAGTCACATCATAAATGTAATGGACCTACTTGTACATGCAATTTGGCTGGAGGAAAGCTCTAAGTTTAGTTTTTGCATAAAGCTAGTTTTTCCCTATTAGAAAAGATGTTATTCTACTACTACACATTTGCATAGGATGAGTTGGCAAACCCAACTCCATCCGTTCCCAAGTTTCATTTAAAACCCAACAGTTTAATTAAAGGTGAGGAGATCTCCTAGCATTTCCACCACTATATGCTCAAGTTGTCCGTAACCGGGGACATGGCTAATCGATTAGGTTGACACTCTGCAGAGGTTGCGCACTTTTCCCCACAAGACTCGACCACCTCCATGATCGGAAGATCGAGACATAGCCTTTCGAAAATGTCCCCCCTTAACCCACGGATAGGCCGGTACACCTATGCTACATCTCCGTCGTATCTACTTTTCCAAACACTTTTGCCCTTGTTTTGGACTCTAACTTGTATGATTTGAATGGAACTAACCCAGACTGACGCTGTTTTCAGCAAAATTGCCATGGTGTTGTTTTATGTGCAGAAAACAAATATTCTCGGAATGACCTGAAACTCCACGGAACATCTTAGAAAAAATAATAAAAAATCCTCGCCAAAGATGAAGACCAGGGGGCCCACACCCTGTCCACGAGGGTGGGGGGCGCGCCCCCCTAGGGCGCGCCCCCTACCTCGTGGGCCCCATGGATGCCCTCCGACGCCAACTCCAACTCTATATATTTGCTTTCAGAGAGAAAAAAATAGAGGAGAAGAAATCATCGCGTTTTATGATACGGAGCCACCGCCAAGCCCTAAAACCTCTCGGGAGGGCTGATCTAGAGTCTGTTCGGGGCTCCGGAGAGGGGGATTCGTCGCCGTCGTCATCATCAACCATCCTCCATCACCAATTTCATGATGCTCACCGCTGTGCGTGAGTAATTCCATTGTAGGCTTGCTGGATGGTGATGGGTTGGATGAGATTTATCATGTAATCGAGTTAGTTTTGTTAGGGTTTGATCGCTAGTATCCATTATGTTCTGAGATTGATGTTGCTATGACTTTGCTATGCTTAATGCTTGTCACTAGGGCCCGAGTGCCATGATTTCAGATCTGAACCTATTATGTTTTCATGAATATATGTGAGTTCTTGATCCTATCTTGCAAGTCTATAGTCACCTACTATGTGTTATGATCCGACAACCCCGAAGTGACAATAATCGGGACCACTCCCGGTGATGACCATAGTTTGAGGAGTTCATGTATTCACTATGTGCTAATGCTTTGTTCCGGTTCTCTATTAAAAGGAGGCCTTAATATCCCTTAGTTTCCAATAGGACCCCGCTGCCACAGGAGGGTAGGACAAAAGATGTCATGCAAGTTCTTTTCCATAAGCACGTATGACTATATACGGAATACATGCCTACATTACATTGATGAATTGGAGCTAGTTCTGTGTCACCCTATGTTATGACTGTTACATGATGAACCGCATCCGGCATAATTATCCATCACTAATCCGGTGCCTATGAGTTTTCCATATACTGGTTTACGCTTATTTACTTTCCCGCTGCTGCTGTTACAATCACTACAAAATACCAAAAACATTACTTTTGCTGTCTTTACTTTTGTTGCCGCTACCACCACTATCATATTACTGTGCTACTAAACACTTTGCTGCAGATATTAAGTTTCCAGGTGTGGTTGAATTGACAACTCAGTTGCTAATACTTGAGAATATTCTTTGGCTCCCCTTGTGTCGAATCAATAAATTTGGGTTGAATACTCTACCCTCGAAAGCTGTTGCGATCCCCTATACTTGTGGGTTATCAAGACTAATTTCTGGCGCCGTTGCCGGGGAGCATAGCTCTATTCTTTGAGTCACTTGGGATTTATATCTGCTGGACACTATGAAGAACTTGAGAGATCCAAAAACCAAGATTTATCCCTCAACTACGAGGGGAGGTAAGGAACTGCCATCTAGCTCTGCACTTGATTCACCTTCTGTTATGAGTAAGTTTGCGACACCTACACCTGCTTCTGCTATTCATTCTGATATGTCGCATGTTATTGATGATGCCACTTCTGCTATGCATGATACTTATGATGAAACTGCTTCTATGCCTGATACTACTGTGCCCCTTGGTGAATTTCTTGATGAACAAATTGCTAGGGCTAGAGAAAAAGAAATTATTGAATCTGAATATGATGATGATAGTAATGATGAAAATATGCCTATTATTCCTGAGGGCTATCTTTTTGATATGGAATCTTCTGTCGCTATTTTAGCTTGCAAAGATAGATATGAGCTTAAGAGGTTATTAGTTAAATGGAACAAAGAATCACTTAGAGATAAAATGAAACCTGACCCTGCTTTTGCTACTTCACCTATATGTGTTCCTAATAAGGATTATGAATTCTCTGTTGATCCTGATATAATTACTTTGGTGGAATCTGATTCGTTTTATGGCTATGAATCTGAAACTGTTGTGGCACATCTTACTAAGTTAAATGATATAGCTGCCCTGTTCACTAATGATGACAGATCGCGTTACTTCTATATACTCAAAATATTTCCGTTCTCATTAAAGGGTGATGCTAAGATATGGTTTAATTCTCTTGATCCTGGTTGTGTGCGTAGTCCCCAGGATATGATTTATTACTTCTCTGCTAAATATTTCCCTGCTTATAAGAAACAAGCTACTTTGAGGGAAATATACAACTTCGTGCAAATTAAAGAAGAGAGTCTCCCACAAGCTTGGGGGAGGCTTATCAAGTTACTTGATGCTTTCCTGATCATCCTCTTAAGAAACCCTAAATACTTGATATCTTTTATATTGGACTAACCGATGCTTCCAGAGATTACCTGGATAGTTGTGATGGTTCTCTTTTCAGGGAAAGAACATCGGATGAAGCTGAGATTCTATTGAATAATATGTTGACAAATGAAAATAATTGGGCACCTCCTGAGCCAGCTCCTGCTCCAATTACTGAGTCTATTCCTAAACCAACTCCGAAGAAGAGAGGTGTTCTATTCCTCAGTCCCGAAGATATGCAAGAGGCAAAGAAATCTATGAAAGAAAAAGGTATTAAAGCTTAAGATGTTAAGAATTTACCTCCTATTGAAGAAATACATGGTCTTAATATACCGCCTGTTGAAGAAACATATGATCTCAATTCTTTATTTACTGAAGAACCTCCTGATCCCGATATCCTGACACAGGTAGTAAAGGTAAATTCTCTCTATAGATATGATAAAGCTGAAGTCCCTCCTACTAAAATTGCTAGTCAGTGCTTGGATGAGTTTGATAACTTTATGTTTAAGCAAGACGACTTCAATGCTTATTTTGGTAGACAACTAGAAGAAAATGCTTATATGATTAGACGCTTGGGTGATTATATGGCTAATATTAAAGGTGAACTTAAACTTGTTAGCAAACATGCTTCTATGGTTACCACTCAAGTAGAACAAGTACTTAAGGCTCAAAAAGAAGTGCTTGATGAAATGAATAGTAAGAAAAATGATTATGCTGTTAGAGTGGCTACTAGAACTAGTAGAATGACTCAGGAACCTTTGTATCCTGAAGGCCACCCTAAGAGAATCGAGCAAGATTCTCAAAGAAATAATATTGAGGTTCCTAGTTCTTCTAAAAAGAAGAAAAAGAAAAATGATAGAACTGTGCAAACTTCTAGTGAACCTATTGCTGAACCACCTGATAATCCAAATGATATATCTATGTCTGATGCTGAAACACAATCTGGTAATGAACATGAACCTAGTGAAAATATTAATGATGATGTTCATGATGATGCTCAACCTAGTAATGATAATGATGTAGAAATTGAACCTGCTGTTGATCTTGATAACCCACAATCAAAGAATCGACTTATGATAAAAGAGACTTTGTTGCTAGGAAACATGGTAAAGAAAGGGAACCTTGGGTTTAGAAACCCATGCCTTTTCCTCCAAAACCATCCAAGAAAAAGGATGATGAGGATTTTGAGCGCTTTGCTGAAATGATTAGGCCTATCTTTTTGCGTATGCGATTAACTGATGTGCTCAAAACAAATCCTTATGCTAAATATATGAAGGATATCATTACTAATAAAAGAAAGATACCAGAAGCTGATATTTCCACCATGCTTGCTAATTATACTTTTAAGGGTGGAATACCAAAGAAACTTGGAGACCCCGGAGTACCTACTATACCTTGCTCCATTAAAAGAAATTATATTAAAACTGCTTTATGTGATCTTGGAGCCGGTGTTAGTGTTATGCCTATCTCTTTATATTGTAGACTTGACTTGAATAAGCTGACACCTACTAAAATATCTTTGCAAATGGCTGATAAATCAACTGCTATACCTGTCGGTATCTGTCAGGATGTGTCTGTTGTGGTTGCAAACGTTACTATTTTGACGGACTTTGTTATTCTTGATATTCCCAAGGATGATAGTATGTCTATTATTCTTGGAAGACCTTTTCTTAATACTGCAGGGGCTGTTATTGATTGCAACAAAGGCAATGTCACTTTTCATGTTAATGGTAATGAGCATACGGTACACTTTCCGAGGAAACAACCTCAAGTTCATAGTATCAACTCCATTGGAAAAATTTCATCGATTATAATTGGAGGTTTTGAATTTCCTCTTCCTACTGTCAAAAAGAAATATGATATACTTATTATAGGGGATGTGCATATTCCCGTTGAGGTAACTTAGTGTTATTTGAAATTTCTCCGGTTTCATGATTATCGGAATGAGTCTGTTAACAAGACTTGATCAACCTTGTTAGTGGATTCTTTTTGATGAGCATGAGATGGATGAAACTAGCACTACTAGGGAAAAGCCTATACACAGAATCTTACCAGCAGCGCGCTTTAAAATAAGGCGCTACTGCTAACTAGCAGTAGTGTTCGCGCACAAACCTCGCTGCTGAAATGAATGTATCAGTAGCGCGCCCACTCTAAGACGCGCTACTGCTATAATTGCCACGACGCCGCCGCGAGGCTAGTTCTAGCAGCAGCGCGCTTGTATGAAGAGCGCTACTACTACGGACCATAGTAGTAGCGCATTTACACAATAACCGCTACTGCTAAGTTTACTAAAAAAATTAGTCCCACCTCGCTTCGTGAAGAGAGTTTGTACCACCTTAAATATGTTACTTCTCAAACTTTCACAACCACTTGGTCTTCATTGAACTCTATGTGTAAAATTTGTGGCCGCAATATGAGTCTTCAGCAGTTCCTAAACTGGTGAGGACTCATATTGACAAATCAGATTGTACACCAAAATATCATTGATGATCAATGTATTTTTGATGTCTATTTTTACATGCTGACACATAGCAGTAGCGCGCTCTTTGTGAAAGACGCTACTGCTAGGTCGTTTAGCAGTAGCGCCTTTTGCTATAGCACACTACTGCTAAGCCATTCCATCTTCCCACTCTCCGACCTATCCGATCCACTCACACTCACTCGATCTCCCCCTCAACCCCCCACGCCGGTCCTCCCCTTGATATGAATGAATGCGATGCACCAGTGTCAAAAAGAATGAGTGCTGGAAATGAATTAACCAAGAACTTACCAATCACTGCGTCAGGCTGCTCATAAACCTCTTCCACATTGACATGATTCACATGCCCCTTAGTGAAAGGATTGGGCTTCTTGCCTCCAGAATTCCCGTTGCCATTTCCATTTCCATTCTGCGCCTCAGGGCACTCATTGGAGTAGTGACCTGTCTTCTTGCACTTGAAGCAGGTGATGTGACTCAGGTCCTTCTTCATCGGTGTGGAAGAATTGAAATGTTGCTGATTGCCATTTCCTCCATTGCCATTGCCCTGCTTGTGACCATGGTGGTTGTGTCCATTTCCTCCATGATGATTGTGGCCTCCATGGTTATGGTGATTCCCTCCAAACTTGCTAGTGCCTAATCCAGAACTTCCTGAGTACGGGCTGTAGCGGGGTTTCTGTTGAACTCCAGAGTTATACTTCCCATGACCGTACTTCCTCTTACGATTCTCCATCTGTTGGTGCTTGCCTTCAAGAATGGTAGCCTTATCAACCAGCTCCTGATAGTCCGCAAATGTTGCCACATTCAACTGAACTCCCAACTCATCGTTCAGTCCCTCCAAAAACTTCTCCTGCTTGGCTGCATCAGTGGCCACGTCCTCTGGGGCGTAACGGGCCAACTTACTGAACTCATCAACATACTGAGATACCATGCGTCCTCCCTGGCGCAAGCTACGGAACTCCTTCTTCTTCAGACTCATGGCTCCAGCTGAGACATGAGCAGTGAAGAACGCCCGCTGGAACTGAGCCCAAGTCACATTCTCCATCGGGTGTGTGGTGGTGTAGTTCTCCCACCAAGCAGCTGCCGGTCCATCCAGCTGGTGGGCAGGAAACTTCACCTTCTCCGCATCATTGCATCCTTCCGTGGCCAGCTCCCTTCCTATCTTGCAGAGCCAGTCATCTGCGATGATTGGCTCCGTGCTGCTGGAGAACACGGGTGGGTTCAGCCTAAAAAAACGGGTAAGACTGTCAACCGGGGGTGGCGGCGGCGGGTTGTTGTTTTTCTGGTTCTGAATGAGCATCTGCATAAGAGCATTCTGTTGCTGGATCAATTGCGTAAGCTCCGGAAGAAAGTTGAATTCAGGGTCACGTCTTGGAGGCATCTGATGGGTTTCAGAGTGGATGAGGAGTTAGAATAGAACATGGCCTAATGAGTAAAATCACACTACCCATATGCACATGATAGCAATAAAACTTCAAATCACTCCAATTCAATTCAAACAAAGAGGTTCACACGAACAATCAAACCTAAGGTAAGCCATGTCACAAGATTTGACAAGGTCTTACAAATGAAATAAAACTAATTGGATAACGAAATCGAATTTCTAAGTTCTCATGGTGGTATAAAATCTAACTCTCATCGGATGAGGATGAGTCAACCATGTCGACATCGGGTGTCCTTGCATCACTCTCCGTGTCGTCATCTTTGAGCTCATCATTTTGGTCCCTCTCCTGGCTGACATAGGCACCATACGAGTGATCCTCCTGGATGTTTTCTCCCTCATCCAGCTTCTCCTCGGCCTCCTCAAGCTCAAGCTCCAGGTCATCGATCTTCTCCTGCAGTGCGTCCAGCTCTCCCTCATGCTCGATGCAAGCGTCCTGGAGCTCCTCCTCTAGCTCGGCCTTGCGGGTCATGAGGTTCTTGATGACGAACATGTTGTCGGACAGCTCCAGCTCCATCATACGAATGTGCTCCTCCATGTCCTGGATATGGGATGCTATCGTCTCGTCCTCCAGGGTACGCACCACATCTCCGTTTGCGTCGCGGCGTTCGTACATCACAAAGGAGGTCCTCTTGAGGTCTTCGTCATACACCTCCTGAATGCGTCCGAGAGCAATGTGAGCAGCGATACCTCTGCCCAAGCCCCATGTTGCAGTATCCACATGGAAGTCAATGGGCTTGGTGCGGTTTCCGAGGATGCGTCCGGGGATATGAGCATCGATCCTCCAACGTGTCTCCTCGGGCAGGGTGGCTATGAAGGTTCCGGTGAATGTGGGAAGCCCAATCTTCAGGTGCTTCATGATCTTCACCAGCTACCTTCCAAAGGGCATGGTCTCATCGGACTGCTCGAACTCAACAAGGGCAGACGACATCTACATTTTGGAAAAGAGAAGAAATTAGTATTGAAGCAGAGAAGGTACGAGACCAAAGGATATATATGGAAAATGAAAAATACATTTTTATCCTATGGCTTTTCTCCATTTCTAGGGGTCGCGTCCTACAGTCAACATGTGCTCTGATACCATCTTGTAGCGACCCGACTCGGTAAGAGTCAAAGCCTCTGTGCTTACCGTGCTAGTCCCTGGATCGACTTGGTAGCACACATAGTACTCGATGAAATAACATAAATAACACACATCTCTTTATTACGTCGATAGTCAAGGAGCAATACATTTATTACAAAATAAGGCATAAAGCCGACAAGCAAATACTATGGAAGCAAAGAAGTAAATGAGTCCAACTCCACGAGCAAGGTTGAGTGTAGAACATCGACCTATCGCACCTTAATCCTCATCGGATATATCTGCAACGTGATAAGTTGCAGCCAAATGGGCCAGTACATTGAATGTTCTGGCAAGTCACATCATAAGTGTAATGGACCTACTTGTACATGCAATTTTGCTAGCGGAAAGCTCTAAGTTTAGTTTTTGCATAAAGCTATACTTTTGCATAGGATGAGTTGGCAAACCCAACTCCATCCGTTCCCAAGTTTCATTTAAAACCCAATTGTTTAATTAAAGGTGAGGAGATCTCCCAGCATTTCCACAACTAGATGCTCAAGTTGTCCGTAACCGGGGGCACGGCTAATCGATTAGGTTGACACTCTACAGAGGTTGCGCACTTTTCCCCACAAGACTCGACCACCTCCATGATCGGAAGATCGAGACATAACCTTTCAAAAATGTTCCCCCTTAACCCACGGATAGGCCAGTACACCTACATCATTCTACATCTGCTAGCCCATCCCGGAAGGGATCACACTAACTACTCAACTAAGCCAGAGCCCATATTGGCTTGTGGCTGCACACGTAAGCTTCTAGACATGGGAATACGATTGATCTCTTTGAGCCTGAGCGGACGGTCCACTAGTGGTGCACCACCATGGATTTTCCCATGCGTGCCCCACTGTACTTCACCACCATTCCCACAAGTTTCTACCCAGGTAGTTCATTAATTATCTTAGGTCCTATTTACTACATTGTCACTCAAACTTTACAATGATCACTCCCCAATCCACCTCTACTTAGCGTAGCAACATAATGTAAAACGATGGCGACAATGTTATATGGTTCAAACCTACCTTAGTGAACTACTGGGTGAAAAGCATAGTCATGCAGCAATAGTTTCCTACCATGCAGTCCTATCGCAAAGAACTAAGTGCATAATAAAAACATAGGTAATGAAACATGATCAAGATGCAACTTGCCTTGGTACTGCTGGTTGAATTCTAAAGACTGATAATATTCTGCTTCGTACTCCGGGAAATCTATCCCTAAGAAAGGTAAACAAACATAAGCAAACATTCTAGAGAACCAAAAGAACATGCATAGAAAAAAGTCTCGGAAAAACCAAATGAACATACAACACACTAAGCTACTACAGAAACATTCTAAGTGCAAAACAACATAGGCCTATGGTTCAAAGGGTGATGTGAAATATAGTGCATACTATGCATACTAGTAAAATATTTAAGGGCGGATTCTAGTGTGTGAAAATTATTGTGACAAAGGTCCAGGTGATAGGGTTTTGCTATGGTGACAGCATGCAAAAGGAATCAACTTAATCGGAGCTACGGTTTGGAAGATATGGCCATTTGAAGTTCGAATTCGAATCTGAATAAATTCAAATTTGAATCTGACAAAAGTTTGCAAAAAGTATACCACTGGATAGATCTAAAAAATACGAAGAATTTGTCGCTGGTTTCATCGAGTTTGGATCTACGGTTAAAAAGTTATGGCTAATCTAAGTTTAGCGACTATTCTGCTAAATACAGGGACTAAATAGTGAAGAAAAGTTATCACAAACAGGCCCTTGACGCATGGCAGATTCCTACTGGCCGAGAGGTGTTCGCTGCGGAGGCTATACGGAGAACGGCCGCTAAATAAGAAAAACAGCGGCGGCGGCTAACTAAATAAAAACCGACGCTCGGTTTAAATAAAACCGCACGGTCTAAAGGAAACCGATCGGTAGTTCTTAAAATAAAAACCGCGGTTAACCGCATACTGGTTCAACTAAAAAACCATCCTAATCTAATCTGGGCCGTCGATGATCGATCTAACGGTAGAGAGTGGGGCGGCGGCTTACGACGGTGGTGGTGGTGGCCGACGACGATGAAGACGGCGGCGCGACGTTAGTAGGTGGCGGGGCAGCGGCTACGGCGGTCCTCGGCGTCGGGGAAGAAGACGGGAAGGTGCAGCGCAGCTTGGGCATCCGGATGGTGGTGTCGGGGCTCCTCAGGGGCGTCCGGGTCGGCGAGGCGAAGGCGGCGGCGCTCCGTGGGCTCTGGCGAGGTCGGCGTCGTCTCCGGCGGAACCTAGGTGAGTAAAATTTGTCAAACGGGTGCGCCTTGCCGAGGGAAGTCATTTGACGAAGAAGATGGATGCCATGGTGGCTTACTGGCGACGGAAAGGACGACGGAGCGGCGCGGCTCCGGCGAGATGCAAACGGCGACAGCGGCGGCTATGGGCGGCGTGGGGAGAAGCGGGACGGCGAGGACGGAAGAGGGGGTCCTGGCCTTTATATAGGCGAGGTCAGAGGGCTCGGGGTCGACGGATAAGCGTTATCCGCGAGAGAGGCGGTCGGCGGTTGCGGGAGCGCGGCGGCGAGTGTTTATCCCACGCGGTGCGGGAGGTTGAGGACGGCCTGACGGGTGGGGCCCGCCTAGCAGCGGTAGCGAGAGGAGGCGAGAGAGGGCGGGCGTGGGCGGTCGATCGGTGTGAGAGGTTTTCGGGCGCGCGGGCGCTGGGGCGCTGGCCTTGGGCCAAAATGGCCAGCTGGGCCGGTCGGGCGCTCTTGGGCCGAACCCAGTTTCAGTCTAGGTTGCGTCCGTGTGTGTGTTTTTTTAACAGGAGACTAAAGTGGCCCATAACTAATTCAATTGAATTAATAAAAACACCAAATTAATTTCTAAAATAACTATATAATATTTAGAGCCTAATGAACATTAACTTAAGCACATAACATTTTGAAAATAATTTCCTAATGCAATTAATGCACTTTTTGCAAATAAAATAAATACCAATCAACTCCAAAACTTAAAGTAATATTCAAAATAAAATTTCCCACTCTTTTTATATTTTGAGGAAGTCATCTTATCCCCTCTCATTTGTTTTTCTCGAGTGGAAAACTATTATTTGAATATTTCAAAAACTCCAAAATGCAAAGAAATATGATATGCATTGAATGATTCTATTAACATCCAAATTTAATAAAATTGGGATGTTACAAGAAACATATAAAAGTACTATATTTCCTAGTTCTTAATCATGCTTGGTTTGGATAATTGAGTTTTCCATGTGGCTTGAATTAATCTGATGAATTTGCAATGTGCTTATTTTTCATCAACATATTTTACTGATAGCATGCGAACCCTTACTTAACCTGATGACTAACTACCTTATATGTGTTGCAAGGAAATAATGGGAAGCACTAAGGTTTACAAGATGGTACTAACTATTATACCTTGCCTTTTTTATCCCTTTGCTTTGTTTCCAATATAGAGAAGATATTTATGCACACCCTTGTTTTCAGGGTTCACTGATGATTACCTCTCAAACCACCTCTATGGTTAGGATGCGAGGAAAGTTTTCATACAACACCCATGGTTCAATATTGAAGTGTTCCTGAAGAGGTCGAAGGATGGACGGTCAATCATCCATAGGCACTGGCCTAAAGTTACAAAGACCTTCAACATGAATGAAGGCTCAATATTCTCCTTCCGCTTCAGCAGTTTTCCAGATGAGATGCATCTCTCTATGTACTATCTATGATGCTAATTTTGAAAGGTTCTAGATGTTGCATGTGAAACTTGCTGCTGGTGCAGTTGTGTAATGGGGTAGCTGAGTGCTGAAGCTATATCATGTTGTATTCCGATGTATTTCAATTATGAAATCCTGCTTCCTTAATATGGAAATGCAATATATTATGTGCTTAATATGAATGTCAATTAGATTAGTAAATGTATTATTAATAATAGGCCAATTATCCCGCTAATTGGCCAATTAGCTTGCTAATTGGGTTTTCTTATTGCAAACGGTTAATGAGAAAACACCGTGGGCGATGACCTAAGGAAACACACACAGTTTCTAGGAATAAACCATGTTGGATCAATGAACAATCGTACACGACATTCTCTTCAAAACTGTTTGCGTTACGCCACCTTGCGCAAATGTTTTCCATGTAGTGACTGTGTGGGATGTATATACGAACAGAAACGTTTAGTGGTGACTGACTGTGTGGGATGTACTTACGACCAGAAATGATTTTGCCTGTATAATTATATATTTTTAGCACCACTGTACGTATTTCTGTATTTGAGTGCTCGCCGGTCGCACACGACCTCATTTTGCCGAGCGTGTGTGCCAGGAGGGCATATCCCCAATGGTTTCTGGGTCGTGTGGGAAGGACCCCCCTATCGCCCACACTCACTTGGTGACGGTTCCAAATGTCGTTGCGGGAAGGGGTAAAAAACCGTTTGTTTAGGACCGACGCATACCAGTGAAGGTAGGTAAGGTGGACTCTCATGGCAAAACTGTTTTAAGGGATGTTTGGATGCACAAGTAGTATCTCTACTTGGTGCAAAGGATTTGGCTAGCATAAGAGGGAAAAGCAAGCTCAAAATGTTGGAGGATCCATGACAATATAACTCCTGTTCGGATATAAGAAAACATAACCCATTATGTTGTCTTCCTTGTCCAACATCAACCTTTTAGCATATCATATTTTAATGAGTGCTCACAATCACAAAAGATGTCTGAGATAGTATATTTATATGTGAAACCTCTCTTTCTTTATTACTTCCTATTAACTGCAACAATGACCAAAACTATGTTTGTTAACTCTCAACAAATTTTATTCATCATACTCTTTATATGTGAAGCCATCACTCTCCATAAGATAATTATATGATCTTTTTATTCTTTCTCTTATTTTATTCCCTCAAGATCATAGCAAGAAAGCAAGACCCTCAACTCAAAACTACTCTTTATTATATATAACTCACGGACTCGATTACATAGATAGATCTCAAAGCAAAACTCAAAACTAGATCATACTAAAGACTTTATTCTACTAGATCAAGATATAACCAAAAGGATCGAACTAAGAAAAACGATAAAGGTAAAGGTGTGATGGTGATACGATATCAGGGCACCTCCCCCAAGCTTCGCAGTTGCCAAGGGGAGTGCCCATACCCATGTATTTAGGTCTCTTCCTTCGGAGGTGGTGATGATGGAGTTGATGATGTATCCGTCAGCTTTATTAAGGAACTTTTCAGTAGTTGCAATTCTTGGAGCACACGTTGGAGCATATTTGCATTCTTCTGGATTTCCTCCAAAAGATGCTTATTTTCAGGCCACTAAGAACCTTTTCCTGCATTGCTTTCACTTGGACAGGATATGTCCCAATTGGAGGGTATATGTGCACAGTGCACAAGGGGTATTCTCCACTCCGTAATTATGAACCAAGTTATAAAAGTTATTCCGATGTAACCTGTGTAAGGACCTCCTAGGGGGAAGCCCCTCTCGTACCTCTTGGCCTTCATGGTTGTTTGTGAGTACCTCTCTCCAAAGCCGAAGGCTGTTCCCCAAGCGAATCTCGTTCATCCTCCCCCATCATGGCTCCCTCACATCCTCCCTTGTAAGTTCCATCTGCATCAACCAAGCATCGCCGTCCGCGTTGGTGGAGGAGGAGGACGACATGATGCCTGGCCTTGAAAAATATGACAGAAAACAACTCAAAACAAAAATAGGGGATATTGTTGTGGTATAGTGGTCAAAACCTTCGGGAGATTATATAATGAATTTTTACCGACCAAAAGAAGTATTGTGCAAGAAAACGGAGTCCGGAGGGCACACGAGGTGGACACAAGGTATAGGGGCACGCCCAGGGGGTAGGGCATGCCCCCTGCATTGCCGATTCCTCGTGCACTCTTCAGACTACTTTTAATTTTCCTAATTTTTTAAATATTCCAAAACGGAGAAAATTTGCCATTAGAACAATTTTGGAGTCGGTTTACTAACCGTACCACATACCTATTCCTTTTTGGAGTCTGAAACATTCTAGAAAGTATCCCTTATGTACTCCTCTGGTGTTATGGTATTAATAATATCTATCTCAACATTTATGGGAGTACCTGAAATATAATGTTTGATCCTTTGACCGTTTACCACCTTCGGGTTAGTACTTTCGGCACTGTTGATCTTGATGGCACCGGAATAATACACCTCCTCGATAATGTAAGGACCTTCCCATTTTGAGAGAAGCTTTCCTGCAAAAACTCTTGAACGAGAGTTGTATAGTAAAACATGATCACCTACATTAAACTCACGCTTTTGTATTCTTTTGTCATGTCATCTTTTAACCTTTTGTTTAAACAACTTGGCATTTTCATAGGCTTGGGTTTTCCATTCATCAAGTGAGCTGATGTCAAATAACCTCTTCTCATCGGCAAGTTTGAAATCATAGTTGAGCTCTTTGATTGCCCAATAAGCTTTATGTTCTAGTTCAAGAGGTAAGTGACATGCTTTTCCATAAACCATTTTATATGGAGACATACCCATAGGGTTTTTATAAGCAGTTCTATAAGCCCATAATGCATCATCAAGTTTGTTAGACCAATTATTTCTAGATCTATTAACAGTCTTTTGCAAAATCAATTTAATCTCTCTATTGCTCAATTCTACTTGACCACGACCGAGGGTTATATGGGGATGCAATTCTATGGTTGACATCATATTTAGCAAGCATTTTACGAAAAGCACCATGAATAAAATGTGAACCACCATCATTCATTAAATATCTAGGGACTCCAAACCTCAGAAAAATAACTTCTTTAAGCATCTTAATAGAAGTGTTATGATCAGCACTACTAGTTGGAATAGCTTCTACCCACTTAGTAATGTAATCAACAACAACTAAAATATGTGTATACCCATTAGAGGAAGGAAAAGGTCCCATATAATCAAAGCCCCAAAACGTCAAATGGTTCAATAACAAGTGAATAATTCGTAGGCATTTCCCGACGTCTACTAATATTGCCAATTCTCTGGCATTCATCACAAGACAAGACAAACTTACGAGCATCCTTGAAGAGAGTAGGCCAGTAAAAACCAGATTGTAATACCGTGTGTGCAGTTCTATCTCTAGCATGGTGTTCTCCGTAGGCCTCGGAGTGACACTTGAGTAGGATCTGTTCCTATCCATGCTCAGGTACACAATGTCTAATAACACCATCTACTCCTTCTTTATAAAGGCGTGGGTCATCCAAAAAGTGATGTCTTAAATCATAGAAAACCTTTTTCTTTTGCTGGTATGTGAAACTAGGTGGTATAAAATTAGCAACAATGTAATTAGCATAATCAACATACCATGGAGTATTACGAGAAGCATTTATGATAGCTAATTGCTCATCAAGAAAGCAATCATCAATAGACAGTGGGTCATCAAGAATATTTTCTAACCTAGACAAGTTGTCTGCAACGGGGTTCTCAGCTCCCTTTCTATCAATAATATGCAAGTCAAATTCTTGCAGCAAGAGAACCCATCTAATAAGTCTAGGTTTAGCATCTTTCTTTTCCATAAGGTATTTAATACCAGCATGATCACTGTGAACAGTTACTTTGGAATCAACAATATAAGATGTGAACTTATCATAGGCAAATACAACTGCTAAAAATTCTTTTTCAGTAGTAGCACAATTTCTCTGGGCACTGTCTAGAGTTGTACTAGCATAATGAATAACATTCAATTTCTTATCAACTCTCTGTCCTAGAGTAGCACCAACATCATAATCACTAGCATCACACATAATTTCAAATGGTAAATTCCAATCAGGTGGTTGAACAATAGGTGCAAAAATCAAGGCTTTCTTAAGTATTTCAAATGCTTCTACACAATCATCATCAAAAACAAAAGGAATATCTTTTTGCAAGAGATTAGTGAGAGACCTAGAAATTTTAGAGAAGTCTTTAATAAACCTCCTATAGAAACCAGCATGACCAAGGAAACTTCTTATACCTTTGATATCTTTAGGACACAACATCTTTTCAATAGCGTCTACTTTAGCTTTATCAACTCAAATACCTCTTTCAGAAATTTTATGCCCTAAGACAATGCCTTCATTAACCATAAAGTGGCACTTCTCCCAATTCAAAACAAGATTAGTTTCTTCACATCTCTGCAAAACTCGATCAAGGTTGCTTAAGCAATCATCAAAAGAAGTTCCGTAAACGGAGAAATCATCCATGAAAATCTCAACAATCTTTTCACAAAAGTCAGAGAAAATAGTAGTCATACATCTTTGAAAGGTAGCGGGTGCATTGCATAAACCAGAAGGCATACGTCTATAAGCGAAAGTACCGAAAGGGCAGGTCAAAGTTGTCTTTTCTTGATCCTCTTTTGACACAGGTATTTGAGAAAAACTAGAATAACCATATAGAAAGCAAAAATGTGTATGTTTGGATAGTCTTTCTAGGATTTGATCAATAAAAGGTAGAGGGTAATGATCTTTCCTAGTAGCTTTGTTTAATTTGTGAAAATCAATTACCATTCTATAACCTGTAACAATTCTTTGAGGGATCAATTCATTCTTATCATTAGGAACAACAGTAATACCTCCCTTCTTAGGGGCACAATGAACAAGACTTACCCATCTACTATCAGCAATAGGATAAATTATACCTGCCTCCAGAAGCTTTAGTATTTCATTTCTTACCACTTCTTTCATCTTTGGATTTAACGTCGTTGATGGTCAGCAACTGGTTTAGCATCAGGCTCCATATTAATTTTGTGGTGACATAGAGTGGGACTAACACCCTTAATATAATCAAGAGTATATCCAATAGCGGCACAGTGCTTGTTCAGAGTTTTCAATAATTTCTTCTCTTCATGCTCTGAAAGGCTAGCACTAGTAATAACATGATATATCTTCTTTTCATCAATATAAGCATATTCCAAAGTATGAGGTAATTGTTTAAGCTCAAACACGGGATCACCTTGGGCCGAGGAGGATCTCCAAGGATTTCAACATGAAAATTGTGTTTCAAAATAGGCATTTGGTTAAAGAATATTCCATCTAATTCCTTTCTTTCATTCATAAACATATCATTTTCATGGTCTAGCAAATATTGTTCTAAAGGATCGGTAGGAGGCACGACAACAGAAGCAAGACCAATAATTTCATCCTTACTAGGCAATTCTTTATCATGGGGTTGTCTACGAAATTTAGAGAAATTAAAATCATGAGACACATCCCCAAAACTTACAGTAACAATTTCTTTCTCACAGTTTATCTTAGCATTAACAGTGTTGAAGAAAGGTCTACCAAATATAATGGGACAAAAGTCATCTTGTGGGGAATCAAAAGCAAGAAAATCAGTAGGGTATTTTATTTTCCGACACAAGACTTCAACATCTCTAAAAATCCCAATTGGTGATATAGTATCGCTATTGGCAAGCTTAATAGTAACATCAATATCTTCCATCTCAGCAGGTGCAATATCATTCATAATTTCTAGATATAAGGTAAAAGGAATTGCACTCACACTAGCACCCACATCACATAAGCCATGATAACAATGATCTCCTATTTTAACAGAAACAACAAGCATGGCAACAATAGGTCTATGTTTATCTTTAGTATCGGGTCTAGCAATTCTAGCAGCTTCATCACAGAAATAAATAACATGCCCATCAATATTATCAACCAAGAGATCTTTAACCAGAGTAATACTAGGTTCAACTTTAATTTTTTCAGGGGGTGTAGGTGTTCTAGTATAACTCTTACGAACCATAGCTGAAGCTTTAGCATGATCCTTTATCCTAACAGGAAAATGTGGTTTCTCAATATAAGCAGTAGGAACAATAGGATCAACATTATAAGTAACAATTTATTCTTTAGCTCTAATAGGTTCTACTACTTTTACTTCAATGGGAGGATGATATTTAAACCACTTATCCTTAGGGAGATCAACATGAGTAGCAAAAGATTCACATAAAGAAGCTACTATCTCATAGTCAAGTCCATATTTAGTGCTAAATTCACGGAAAACATCGGTATCCATGAAAGATTTAACACAATCAAACTTAAGGTTTATATCTAACTCATTACCTTCATCGAGTTCCTAATATTCAGAGTTGCGTTTAATTCTTTCCAATAAATCCCATTTGAATTCAATAGTCTTCTTCATAAAAGAACGAGTGCAAGAAGTATCGAGCATGGATTGATCATTACGGGAAAGTTGAGCATAAAAATTCTAAATAATAATTTCTCTTGAGAGATCATGATTGGGGCATGAATATAACATTAATTTAAGCCTCCCCAAGCTTGAGCGATATTTTCTCCTTCACGAGGCCAAAAATTATAAATATAATTCCGATCACGCTGAACTAGATGCATAGGATAAAACTTCTAATGAAATTCCAATTTCAATCGATTGTAGTTCCAAGTCCCAATATCATTGCATAGCCTATACCATGTCAATGCCTTTCTCTTTAAATATAAAGGCAAGACCGTCTTCTTGACATCATCTTCGGGCAAACCTACAAGTTTAAATAATCCACAAACTTCATCCACATAGATTAGATGCATATCAGGATGTAATGTTCCATCTCCTGCATAAGGATGAGCCAGCAGTTTCTCTATCATACCCGAAGGAATTTCATAATAAATATTTTCAGTAGGTTTAGTAGGTTGAGGAGCAACTCTTTGCTCTACTGGTCAAGGTGAAGATACCCCAAACAAGCCCCTAAAAGGATTATTTTCCATAGTGACAAGTGACAGTAAATTTCAACACATAATATAATTGTTTCCTTACCAAATTCCACTTACCAAAGGCGCTTCACTCCTCGGCAACGGCGCCAAAAAAAAGTCTTGATGACCCACATGTTTTAACAACCTGGTTTTTGGCCCTTTTCTTTTTCTTTTTAATTTATTGGTTTTTGCTCTGTTTTTATTTTTGGAGTGGTTCTGTGGCATTGCCACCTGGGAAATCATCCTCATTCCCCCTCCCAAGTGGCTCATCATTCTAAAAACCTTGCCAAGATCATGTCACTTCATTGCTTGACCAAACCCTAATTTCTTTTTCTCAGGAATATTCCTTTTTCTATAAAAGGAATAACCTCAAGTGCCCTAGGTTGTGAAGCAACCCATATTTCTGTCCATCCAAAAATTCCCAAATAATTCTCATAATTTATTTGGGTCATATGTTGCTCAAATATGCCCAAACTTTCCTGTGCTAGCCCAATAATAATTCCCCAATAATTATTCTTCATTTCTGTCCAAAGGGGCACTTTGTGAAGGAAGTGCCATTTATCCAACCTTGTTTGCTCCCAAACATTTTGGGAATTATCTTATGTCCAAATAATTGCCCCATGCAAAAATTAAACTTTATTTTGCTAGCCAATCTTCCTCAGTGATTTTTCAAAGTTTTTGTCAGACAGAAGGCTTTGTGAAGGAAGTACTAGCTAGGGTTATCCAAATGAGTTGAAATTTTGCAAACTCTTTCATGTTCTCGTATTAGCACATTCCTCCAAATTTCAGCTCCATCCCGTGATATATGTGAGCACAGGATCAAATATTTGATTCTGTCAATATTTTCAGGTTGTGAAGCAAGTAT
This sequence comes from Triticum monococcum, assembly GCA_034509565.1. Classification (NCBI taxonomy): domain Eukaryota; kingdom Viridiplantae; phylum Streptophyta; class Magnoliopsida; order Poales; family Poaceae; genus Triticum; species Triticum monococcum. The sequence goes on from CM067842.1 coordinate 695,761,651, forward strand.
ATTTTATATTGCTTCATTCTAGCTGAACATTTGCTAGATATTTCTCTTTACCATAAAACCACTCTCCACCAAATTTGGGATCAATTCATGAAGCAAATATTGCTCTATAATTTTTGCAAAGTTTTGGACAGAGGGAATAGCTGTGAAGGAAGTACCATTTTGGTGAATCCATTTGGTGCGAAAAATTTACAACATCTTCTTATGACCAAATAACTTAGCCTTGCCAAATTTCAGCTCAAGTGGCATCTCCATGTGAGTGCACCTTCCTAATCAAGTTTCTGGACCCATAATGTGAGTTACAAAGCAACTATATTAGTGTGTGCTCCATTATGCCCCAAAACCTCCAGGATCATAGTCCTTCCTAAGCTAATCATCTCAGACAAATCCATTTGGTCTAAGAACTTTCCTGTTGATCAGCAGTGCATGACCAAGTTTACCGCAGTAAACTTCAGACGATGATTACCATTTAACCATACCATTTTTCACCGATCTACGACCGTAGTCGAAACCTCCCTCGGAAGAACTTGCCACTAGAAAAAGGTTCCAGCCCATCTCCCCCTTTACATGCTAGTGCACGCGGTGACCGCGTTAAGGGCATCACAGTGCCGCGCTCTGTGCGTGGTGGCCGCATCCAGGGCGCCGTTTCCGCTTCGTCCGCTCCCCTCTCATCGTCTTCGCGCGCGTGACCACGTTCAATGGCTTCATCTCGTCATCGCCGTTCCCCTGGACCCCTCTCCCCCTCCGGCAGCTTCCTCACTGACGCAAGCCGCCGCACGCCCACAATGAACAATGGCGGTTTGGCTCGGAGCTCGCCGTCTTCTTCCTCCCTGCACTCCCTTGGCCGCCTCTTCCCCGTGAGCTCTCCCTCCTGTTCCCTCTCGTCGCCTAACCCCGAGCTCATGCGCGTGCACACGCGTCCATGGCGCCGGCCACGCGTCTGCGGTGACGATAGCGCGGCACACTCCTCCCCCGCCTATATAATCCCACCCCGAGCTCACCAGCCTCCTCTACTCTCTCCTAGCTTCCTCCCCGACCACCCAAGCGAGCTCGAGCAGCTCTCATTCCCTCCCCTCATCGCCATGGCCGTCGCTCTGTCCCGGCTAAATTCGCTCAAAGCAATCCTCCTCCTTGTATTTTGCTACCTCTTGAGCACTGCGTTGGTTTTCCCTTGAAGAGGAAAGGGTAATGCAGTAGAGTAGCGTAAGTATTTCCCTCAATTTTTGAGAACCAAGGTATCAATCCAGTAGGAGACCATGCACGAGTCACCTCATACCTACACACACAAATAAGAACCTCGCAACCAACGCGATAAAGGGGTTTTCAATCCCTTCATGACCACTTGCAAAAAGTGAGATCTGACAGAGATGATAATAATAAGATAAATATTTTTGGTATTTTTATGATATAGATTGAAAGTAAAAGATAGCAAAATAAAGTAGATTGGAAACTTGTATGATGGAAAATAGACCCGGGGGCCATAGGTTTCACTAGTGGCTTCTCTCAAGATAGCATAAGTATTACGGTGGGTGAACAAATTACTGTCGAGCAATTGATAGAAAAGCAAACAATTATGAGAATATCTAGGCATGATCATGTATATAGGCATCATGTCCGAGACAAGTAGACCGAAACGATTCTGCATCTACTACTATTACTCCACACATCGACCGCTATCCAGCATGCATCTAGAGTATTAAGTTCATAAGAACAGAGTAACGCCTTAAGCAAGATGACATGATGTGGAGGGATAAACTCATGCAATATGATGTAGACCCCATCTTTTTATCCTCGATGACAACAATACAATATGTGTCGTTTCCCTTTCTGTCACTGGGATTGAGCACCGCAAGATTGAACCCAAAGCTAAGCACTTCTCCCATTGCAAGAAAGATCAATCTAGTAGGCCAAACCAAACTGATAATTCGAAGAGACTTGCAAAGATAAACCAATCATACATAAAAGAATTCAGAGAAGATTCAAATATTGTTCATAGATAATCTGGATCATAAACCCACAATTCATCAGATCTCGACAAACACACCGCAAAAAGAAGATTACATCGAATAGATCTCCAAGAGAATCGAGGAGAACTTTGTATTGAGATCCAAAGAGAGAGAAGAAGCCATCTAGCTACTAGCTATAGACCCGAAGGTGTGAAGTAAACTATTCTCACATCATCGGAGAGGCCATGGAGTTGATGTAGAGGCCCTCCATGATCAATTCCCCCTCTGGCAGAGCTCCGGAAAAGGCCCCAAGATGGGATCTCTTGGGTACAGAAGGTTGCGGCGGTGGAATTAGGTTTTCGTGGTGCTCCTGGATGTTTGCGGGGTATATGGATATATATAGGAGGAAGAAGTAGGTCGGTGGAGCAACGAGGGGCCCACAAGGGTGGTGGGCGCGCCCAGGGGGGTAGGCGCGCCCCCTGCCTCGTGGCCTCCTTGATTGTTTCTTGACATCCACTCCAAGTCACCTGGATCATGTTTGTTCCAAAATAACGCTCCCGGGTGTTTCATTCCGTTTGGACTCCGTTTGATATTCCTTTTCGGCGAAACTCTAAAATAGGCAAAAAAACTGCAATTTGGGCTGGGCCTCCGGTTAATAGGTTAGCCCTAAAAATAATATAAAAGTGTAAAAATAATCCCATTAACATCCAAAATAGATAATATAATAGCATGGAACAATAAAAAATTATAGATACGTTGGAGACATATCATCATCCCCAAGCTTAATTCATGCTCGTCCTCGAGTAGGTAAATGATAAAAACAGAATTTTTGATGTGGAATGCTTCCTAACATATTTCTCAATGTAATTTTTCTTTATTGTGGCATGAATGTTCAGATCCGAAAGATTCAAGATAAAAGTTTAATATTGACATATAAATAATAATACTTCAAGCATACTAACTAAGCAATCATGTCTTCTCAAAATAACACGGCCAAAGAAAGTTATCCCTACAAAATCATATAGTCTCGCTATGCTCTATCTTCATCACACAAAATATTAAATCATGCACAACCCCGATGACAAGCCAAGCAATTGTTTCATACTTTTGATGTTCTCAAACTTTTTCAATCTTCATGCAATATATGAGCGTGAGCCATGGATATAGCACTATGGTGGAATAGACTGGTGGTTGTGGAGAAGACAAAAAAAGGAGAAGAGATAGTCTCACATCAACTAGGAGTATCAACGAGCTATGGAGATGCCCATTAATAGATATCAATGTGAGTGAATAGGGATTGCCATGCAACGGATGCACTAGAGCTATAAGTGTATGAAAGCTCAACAAAAGAAACTAAGTGGGTGTGCATCCAACTTGCTTGCTCACGAAGACCTAGGGCAATTTGAGGAAGCCCATCATTGGAATATACAAGCCAAGTTCTATAATGTAAAATTCCCACTAGTTTATGAAAGTGACAACATAAGAGACTCTCTATCATGAAGATCATGGTGGTACTTTGAAGCACAAGTGTGGAAAAAGTATAGTAATATTGTCCCTTCTCTCTTTTTTCTCTCATTTCATTTTTTATTTGGGCCTTCTTCTTTTTCTTTTCTTTTTGGCCTCTTTTTTTGTCCGGAGTCTCATCCTGACTTGTGAGGGAATCATAGTCTCCATCATCCTTTCCTCACTGGGACAATGCTCTAATAATGATGATCATCACACTTCTTTTTACTTACAACTCAAGAATTACAACTCAATACTTAGAACAAAATATGACTCTATGTGAATGCCTCCGGCGGTGTACCGGGATATGCAATGAATCAAGAGTGACATGTATAAAAAAAATTATGAACGGTGGCTTTGCCACAAATACGATGTCAACTACATGATCATGCAAAGCAATATAACAATGATGAAGCGTGTCATAGCAAATGGAATGGTGGAAAGTTGCATGGCAACATATCTCGGAATGGCTATGGAAATGCCATAATAGGTAGGTATGGTGGCTGTTTTGAGGAAGGTATATGGTGGGTTTATGGTACCGGCGAAAGTTGCGTGGTACTAGAGAGGCTAGCAAAAGTGGAAGGGTGAGGGTGCGTATAATTCATAGACCCAGCATTAGTCATAAACAACTCACATACTTATTGCAAAAATCTATTAGTTATCGAAACAAAGTACTACCCGCTTGCTCCTAGGGGGATAGATTGGTAGGAAAAGACCATCGCTCGTCCCTGACCGCCAGTCAAAAGGAAGGCAATCAATAAATAAGGCCCTCCGTGATCAATGCCCCCTCCGGCGGAGCTCCGGAAAAGGCCCCAAGATCGGATCTCTTGGGTATAGAAGGTTGCGGCGGTGGAATTAGGTTTTCCTGGTGCTCCTGGATGTTTGCGGGGTATATGGATATATATATAGGAGGAAGAAGTAGGTTGATGGAGCAACGAGGGGCCCACGAGGGTGGAGGGCGCGCCCAGGGGGGTGGGCGCCCCCCCTGCCTCGTGGCCTCCTTGATTGTTTCTTGACGTCCACTCCAAGTCTCCTGGATCACGTTTGTTCCGAAAAAATGCTCCGGAAGGTTTCATTCCATTTGGACTCCGTTTGATATTCCTTTTCGGCGAAACTCTAAAATAGGCAAAAAACATCAATTTGGGCTGGGCCTCCAGTTAATAGGTTAGTCCCAAAAATAATACAAAAGTGTAAAAATAAGCCCATTAACATCCAAAATAGATAATATAATAGCATGGAACAATCAAAATTTATAGTTACGTTGGAGACGTATCATATTCTTCCACCACCAGAGCCCCTCTCTATCTCCCGCGACCCTCCCCTGCCGTTTCCCTCATCCTTCGGCACACCAGGGAGTCGTGCCCGTCGCCATGCGACGTGGCCGTCCGCTGTAGTCAAAGCTGCTTCCGCTCCCGTCGTCTTCAGCAACCGGGAGGCCGACCAGGTGACGCGGCTCGGTCCCCTGAGCTTGTTGGTGTGCCGACTGCCGCGGGAGGCGGCCGAAATCGCCAACGAGCCCCGTCGAGATCCTCCTCTGCCGCGATCGAATGCCGATGCGAGAGGTTGAAGGCGCTGACCTGGCTAGGCGGGCACCACCGCCGTGGACCCCACTCGTCAGCCGCACAGCCCGTTGACCCGCCCTCGCTTACGTGGATTAGTGGAAACGTATTCCTCAGAGTGCGTTTTCGCTAACCGAAAGCGTAAGCAGCTGCGGTTGTGGGATGGATTGCGCTTTCGTTTCGTCGAAAGCGTATTTCCTCGAGTGAACGTTCTGTTTTTCCGGCTAAGGGCCTGTTTGTAATGATTTTGTTACAGATAGGTCCCTGGTAGAAAAAACCCTTATAACTTTTTGCCCATAGCTCCAAATCAGGTGAATCCAAAGCCCACTTCTTCATTTCATCGAGCCCGTTCTGATGGAATTATTTTCACCATGTTTTGACATTCTAAAAATGACCATTTTGCCCTTGTCCTTATTCAGCCCCTCCGAGAGAGAAAGATTTCTGGCGATTCTTTCCGCGAGCTTCTCGCGCTTCTTCCCGGTGATTTCTTCCACCCCAGGCAAGCCACACCCTCCATTTGCATGATTGCAATGCAGTGACATGGTTCTTTATTTGAACTTATTTACAATATTGCATTAGCTATGTATGATCTTGTTGATGGCATTTCTCGGATTATTGTTTGAGCTTGCTATTGCCATGATATTATTTGGAGTTCTAGGTTTAATATTTTGCATTCTGTGAGGATGACATGTTGCCTTTGGATTCTTAGTGGCTATTATGATTATTTTCATGTTTGTATCTGGTATTATATTTTTGGAGTATTACTTTGGATATCATGTTGCCTTTGGATTATTAGTGGCTAGTGTTATTTTCATCATGATGCTAGATAATATTATGTTTTGGAGTATGATGTTGGAGATGATGCTTGCATGTGGATCATAGTTGGATAGTTAGTTCTTGATATGTGAGTAGTAGTTTTATCGTTCTTGGATTCATCATGATAGTAGTGTTATGCTGTCCTCGGAGTATTTTGGTAAGACGATATTAAGCTTTGGATTATTTGTTGGATATTACTATGTCTTGGATTATAGGTTGATAGATGATATCAGAGTATCAATTAATACTATTATATTTTGAGGATAAATTCCATCATTAAGTTGGCCAGGTGCCACTGAAACGTTCTTTTTCCAGTGCAACCACATTTGCCTTTTATGGGAAGGCCCTAATGCGGTCTATTGCCGTGCCTCTCGCCGGTGCCTCCAACGAGGGAAGGTTATGCGCGGGCGCTACCCTGATCAGGTTGGACGGCATAAGCCTTGTGTGCCCATAGTTGGTATTGAGATCTCTTGTCCCCATTTGGGACCGTTTTTGTTTTGCCATGACGGTGGCCGTTGGTGCCTTTGGTAGGCACGAGGCCACGCAGGACTGAACTCAAAAAGGGGTGTTGGTCGGAGTGGCCGGGAGAGTGTCATGGCAGTAGGTTGGTTTTGTCGGAACGCCGTTGGTCCACCCGGATGGGAGTGCGAGGCCATGGTTTTTGTGGTGTGGGTAAAGTGCGCTACCTCTGTAGAGTGTGTGTGTTTAACCTATCGATAGCTGCGTCCTCGGTCAATGGGCACAAGTTCGTACTAGGTCACACCGTTCGATCAACACTCACATGACGTAATGACTTGTAGGTGATTTATATGTTGATGTACTTTGAGCAGTAACAGTTTCATAGGATGTTGATGATGATCTTGGGATGATCTTGAGGATGATCATTCAGTTTGTGGTGTGGTCACAAGGTGATCATGTGGATGTTCCGTTTGTGATCCGTGAGTGATCACCGTTTGGTTACGAGGTAAGCCGTTGGACTAAGTGTGGTTCCGTTGGTGATCCAGGAGTGATCACCGTTTGGTTTTGATCACGAGGTGATCGAGATGGTATATTACTTGGCCGGTTAGCTAAGAGTGATATGGTTGTGGAGATCTGAGATGTTGGTTTATCAGTATGATAGTAGTTTCATACCATGCTTAGTAGGTTCTTCATCATAGCAGTTGTTAATTTATTTAATGTGTTTATTGCTATGTTATTGTATTGCCTTGATGTTTATGGTTGTTGTGAGCTTGCAAGTACATTCAATGTACTGACTTGGCATGTCATGCCAGATTGTAGGTGATGCCATGATTGCTTGATTGTTTGTTGAGGCGTCCATTCATGCGAGCTAGATCATGTCCCAGCCAGAGTTCCTGTGGAGTGGAGTTCACCACCTTCGTCATTGTTCCGCTGCTAGCATAGGGCAAGTGCAGTATCGTAGGCGTAGTATCGCCATGCTGATGTGCTTCTTTGTAACATCAGACCCTTGTATTATTATTCTTGTAATAAGAGTTGATTTGTTCTATGTCAAGCAGTGTCGTATTCCAGAGACTTCTCCTCGATCTTTGGGCTGGAATACGAGGCGTTCCGGTGTCTCTGAGCCGGGGTGCCACAACGCTTGGTATCTGAGCAGGTCTGGCTGTAGGACGCCCTAGTCAGCACGAGCGGTAGAAACCGGTAGTAATCGGTAGTATAGAGTTTATCTTGGTTGTTGCATTTGGTTGCTGCATTTGTTTGTTGCACAACATGCATATAGCCTTAGTTTTTGTTGCTAACGGTTTATCTGGTGAGTGTAGCTGGCATCGGCTCAGATCCACTACACCTTAGCCTTTGCATCTCTCTAGTTTTCCTTTCTTGCTCATTCTTTGGTGTTTGCATCATTTTTGTCCCAGCAGAGTGATGCCAAGTGATCCCGACACTGTTTGCAAAATGGTGCTTAGCTATCGCGCTGAATTCCTTCCTTTAGCCCCATTTTGTTTCGGTGGTAGACGTGCTTCTATCCCGGATTCTCCCTTTTATCTTGTCGTGTTGACAACCCTTAATGGTCTCAGTCATCATAAAAAGGGCAGTGTCAACAGCCTCAGTTTTTTCCCCGCTATCCTTATTTCTTGGAGGAGTACGGATATTTTCCGTCCGCTTGATAATAATGTGGCAAGGACAATTGTGTCCTGCTACCTGGTTATCAAGTACGTCCTCGCCTCCGAGCTAGTCCAGGTTGCTACCTGGCTAAGCTAGCACTTGGTGTAGCGCTGTTCACACCAATTCTTCCACACATTTATTCGTCCTCGTGCACATCGTCACAACATGCTAGATCGTAGAACCGGAGATCCTGCGAGATTTGTGTGCTTAAGTAGGCATGCATATTGTGTGACTAACAGTAATATGTGACACTGATTATGTGTGAATTGATTGTTGTTGTGTGATTTTGTTTAGTTGAGTTTTCTTTTGTTTTTTTTCTTTTGGACCCCGGTGTTACATTATTTTTCCCCTATAAAGAGTTGCTCATCAACTGACACCGGAGCCGAAGAATCAGCAAGGAGTACAAATATTTGGAAACTCAGCTAAACAAAATGGAATTCTCAGCCGACTAAGTGAAATGGGGAATATCTGATTTGGAGGCTGATAATCAATTTTGCATTAATGTGCACTCCTCACAACCGTACCGATAACTCAAGTCTACATAAGTACAAAATCCTCACAACAGTAATGATCAAGTCAAGCAGCAAGACAGGTCAGGTACAAGCTCAACAGTATATTTTCATCCAAAGGTATGGATCATATATAAAATTTTGGCTCAGGAATGCATGATGCTTGAAATATATTATCATCCGAAATAACGTCAGAATGTGATACGCTCAAGGAAGATAGTCAAACAAATTTTCTCACGCAAATAACCAGCCACATAATATTATGGGCGTGTATGTAGATTTCAGTCTGCATATTAGTATGAAGCTTTGGATGTAAGAAACTCAGTCTTCTTCCACACGTTGTCGGAAGAAATTTATGATGCAAGGCTCCTCAATTTTCCTCAGCATGATATGTGAACAAATTCCGGTCCGAGAATATCCAGTCTTTCACAGAAAGATACCTTAGTAAAATCTTCTGACAGATGGAAAATGAATCTTTCTCAACAAGCAACCTAAGGAGAAACTTCTCAAGTACGGAAACCCGGCTTCTCCAGCACCATCCTCAGGTCAAGCTTCGTGCGTAAGCTATAGAGCCTTCTTCTGCACGATACCCAGACAAAAGATTTGAGCAGAAGTTAACAAGTCTTCCTCAGGAAGCTACTCGGATGGCTTCTCCCGTAATCCACTCAGTCCGCGTCAGTATCACACTAATGCACCGTCCCCAGATATTGGCAATAATTGACAGTGCAGTTCAAGGATCAGATTTGCAATAAATTTTTTCCAGAGGTACGGCCAGGATCCAATAGATATACCTAAAGGAAAGTACGGATCCCATAGCCTCATGAATCATGCAAATGAAGATAAATAGAGATAGATTTCATATAATACAAGGATCGACAAGATCTAGAGATGACATTACAAAATCAACAATCTTGACAATGGTCATCAAGGTCATTATTGTCGCAACTGCCAAGGAGATGTCCTAATACCTTGTCACCTTCTTGTATGGTTGGCCTAAACAACGAGCTATATACAGCTGCAAACCCTGGGTATATGTCATATGTGTGCGGACCCAGGTCAGAAAACAGGCACAAGGAATAATGTAAAAATATTGCACTAATCACGTCCATGGTCATACGAAGAATCAAGGACAGGTGTGGCCAAATTATTTCAGTAAGGAATCCTAACAAAGAAAATTGTGACCGTTAAAGGGTGAGACTGACAGCAAAGGTATGATGATTTTTGCACGACCATCAGGGTCCGGATACCCAAATCAGTTGGAGGCCGTAATTTCATATGGATCCACAGAGGCATACTCTCAGCGGCCTACTCTGTTTTACAAGGATTTCATATCCCGCTGACCCGCTTGGAATGGTTAGTGTGGAAAATCCAATTGGGTATACCGACAAAATGAGAAAATCAAAAGCTGAATAATCAGCTCAGACCCGGTATAATCACCAACGGACTCAAGTACACAGTCAGTCTGTCAGGAAAAGCATTTCTCCGGCAGCCCCCTGTCGGGCCAGTCTCAAGATGCAAATATTTGAGGTATGACACAGCTATACCTCCATACACCATGATATTGCTCCTGACAAAAGGTAGTCAGATCTTTGGTACATATCCCATGCTCGAGCCAAAGAAATAACTCAAAATCAGTACCACCTATGAGCAGCCAGATCCCGTCAGAAGATGGCCATGATTAATTCTCGGCTTTTATTGAAACCAGAAGGCCTGCATTTATTTGAAGCAACCCCATGACAAAAGTATTAAGGTTTTCATGACAATAGGAAATTTATGCTCAGATCCATTGGATATCACCACAGATATGAAAGAATCAACTTCAACAAAAGGATTTGGTGTGTGAGCCAAAAACCCGTCAGAATTTGGGGAAAGGTGAAGCAAACCACCCCCAAGCAAAGATAATCAAATCATATGAAATTCTCGGGGGAACAATAACTAAAGGAAAAAGGATAGCCAAGCTGGAAATGGTGTCCTCAAGTCATACTTGTTCCCCGAGCAACTAAATCATGAGGACAAGATTTCTTTAAGGGGGTAAGAGTTGTAACAGCCTGGTTTTTGGCCCTTTTCTTTTTCTTTTTCTTTTTCTTTTTGATTTATTGGTTTGTGCTCTGTTTTTCTTTTTGGAGTGGTTCTGTGGCCTTGCTACCTGGGAAATCATCCTCATTCCCCCTCCCAAGTGGCTGATCATTCTCAAAACCTTGCCAAGATCATGTCACTTCACTGCTTGACCAAACCCTAATTTCTTTTTCTCAGGAATATTCCTTTTTCTATAAAAGGAATAACCTCAAGTGCCCTAGGTTGTGAAGCAACCCATATTTCTGTCCATCCAAAAATTCCCAAATAATTCTCATAATTTCTTTGGGTCATATGTTGCTCAAATATGCCCAAACTTTCCTATCCTAGCCCAATAATAATTCCCCAATAATTATTCTTCATTTCTATCCAGAGGGGCACTTTGTGAAGCAAGTGCCATTTATCCAACCTTGTTTGATCCCAAACATTTTGGGCATTATATTATGTCCAAATAATTGCCCCATGCAAAAAGCAACTTTATTTGCCTAGCCAATCTTTCTTAGTGATTTTTCAAAGTTTTTGTCAGACAGAAGGCTTTGTGAAGGAAGTACTATCTAGGTTTATCCAAATGAGTTGAAATTTTGCACACTCCTTCATGTTCGCATATTAACACACTCCTCCAAATTTCAACTCTATCCCTTGATCTATGTGAGCACAGGATCAAATATTTGATTCTGTCAATATTTTCAGGTTGTGAAGCAAGTATATTTTATATTGCTTTATTCTGTCTGAAAAGTTACCAGAGCATTCTCTTGACCATGAAACCTATCTCCACAAAATTTGGGATCAATTCATAAAGCCAATATTTCTCTAGAATGTTTGCAAGTTTCTGGACAGAGGGAATAGTTGTGAAGGAAGTACCATTTTGGTGAATCCATTTGGTACAAACTTTTTACACCATCTTCTTATGACCAAATCACTAAGCCTTGCCAAATTTCAGCTCAAGTGGCATCTTCATGTGACTGCACCTTCCTAATCAAGTTTCTAGACCCATAATGTGACTTACAAAGCAACTATATTAGTGTATGCTCCATTATGCCCCAAAACCTCCAGGATCATAGTCCTTCCTAAGCTAATCATCTCAGACAAATCCATTTGGTCTAAGCACTTTCCTGTTGATCAGCAGTGCACGACCAAATTTACTGCAGTAAACTTCAGACGATGATTACCATTTAACCATACCATTTTTCATCGATCTACCACCGCAGTCGAAACCTCCCCTGGAAGAACTTGCCACTAGACAACAGGTTCCAGCCCATCTCCCCCGCTACATGCCAGTGCACGCGGTGACCGCGTTAATGGCATCACAGTGCCGCGCTCTGTGCGCAGTGGCCGCGTCCAGGGCGCCGTTTCTCCTTCGTCCGCTCCCTCTCATTGTCTTCGCGCGTGTGACCATGTCCAATGGCTTCATCTCGTCGTCGCCGTTCCCCTGGACCCCTCTCCCCCTCCGCCAGCTTCCTCACCGACGCAAGCAGCCGCGCGCCCACGGGCGAACAGTGGCGGTTTGGCTCAGAGCTCGCCGTCTTCTTCCTCCCTACGCTCCCTTGGCTGCCTCTTCCCCGTGAGCTCTCCCTCCTATTCCTTCTCGTAGCCTAACCCCAAGCTCATGCGCGAACAAGCGTCTGCAGCGCCGGCCACACATCCGCGGTGACGACAGTGCGACACACTCCTCCCCCGCCTATATAAGCCCACCCCGAGACCCCCCCTCCCCGAGCTCACCAGCCTCCTCTACTCTCTCCTAGCTTCCTCCCCGACCACCCAAGCGAGCTCGAGGAGCTCTCATTCCCTCGCCTCGTCGCCACGGCCGTCGCTCTGTCCCGGCTAAATTCGCGCAAAGCCGTCCTCCTCCTTGTATTTTTCCACCACTAGAGCCCCTCTCTACCTCCGTCGACCCTCCCCTGCCGTTTCCCTCATCCTCCGGCGCACCAGGGAGTCGTGCCCGTCGCCGCGCGACATGGCCGTCCGCTGCGTTCGAAGCTGCTCCTGCTCCCATGGTCTTCAGAAACCGGGAGGCCGACCAGGCGACGCGGCTCGGTCCCCCGAGCACGTTGGTGTGCCGAGCGCCGCGGGAGGCGGCCGGAATCGCCGACGAGCCTCGTCGGGATCCTCCTCTGCCGTGACGGAACGCCGACGCGAGAGGTTGAAGGCGATGACCTGGCTAGGCGGGGTCCACCGCCCGCGGACCCCACTCATCAGCCGCACAGCCCGTTGACCCGCCCTCACTTACGTGGATTAGTGGAAACATATTCCCCAGAGTACGTTTTCGCTAAACGAAATCGTAAGCAACTGTGCTTGTGGGCTGGACTGCGCTTTCATTTGACCGAAAGCGTATTTCCTCGAGTGCACGTTCTGTTTTTGCGGCTAAGGGCCTGTTTGTGATGATTTTGTTATAGATAGGTCCCTGGCAGAAATAACCCTTATAAATTTTTGCCCATAGCTCCAAATCAGGTGAATCCAAAGCCCACTTCTTTGTTTCATCGAGCCTGTTCCGATGGAATCATTTTCACCATGTTTTGACATTCTGAAAATGACCATTTTGCCCTTTCCCTTATTCAGCCCCTCCGAGAGAGAAAGATTTCTAGCGATTCTTTTCGCGAGCTTCTTGCGCTTCTTCCCGGTGATTTCTTCCATCCCAGGCAAGCCACACCCTCCATTTGCATGATTGCAATGCAGTGACGTGGTTCTTCATTTGAACTTATTTACAATATTGCAGTAGCTATGTATGATCTTGTTGATGGCATTTCTCGGAGTATTGTTTGATCTTGCTATTGCCATGATATTATTTGGAGTTCTAGGTTTAATATTTTGCATTTTGTGAGGATGACATGTTGCCTTTGGATTCTTAGTGACTATTATGATTATTTTCATGTTGGTATCTGGTATTATATTTTTGGAGTATTACTTTGGATATCATGTTGCCTTTGGATTACTAGTGGCTAGTGTTATTTTCATCATGATGCTAGATAATATTATGTTTTGGAGTATGATGTTGGAAATGATGCTTGCATATGGATCATAGTTGGATAGTTAGTTCTTGATATTTGAGTAGTAGTTTTATCGTTCTTGGATTCATCATGATAGTAGTGTTATGCTGTCCTCGGAGTACTTTAGTAAGACGATATTAAGCTTTCGAATATTTGTTGGATATTGCTATGACTTGTATTATAGGCTGATAGATGATATCAGAGTATTAGTTAATACTGTTATATTTTGAGGATAAATTTCGTCATTAAGTTGGTAAGGTGCCACTGAAACGGACTTTTTCCAGTGCAACCACATTTTTGCTTTTATGGGAAGGCCCTAATGCGGTCTATTGTCGTGCCTCTCGCCGGTGCCTCCAACGAGGGAAGGTTATGCGCGGGCGCTACCCTGATCAGGTAGGACAACATAAGCCTTGTGTGCCCGTAGTTGGTATTGAGATCTCTTGTCCCTGTTTGGGACCATTTTTGTTTTGCCAGGCACAGGGCCACCCAGGACTGAACCCAAAAAGGGGTGTTGGTCGGAGTGGCCGGGAGAGTGTCATGGCGGTAGGTCAGTTTTGTCAGAACACCGTTGTTCGACTCGAATGGGAGTGCGAGGCCATGGGTTCCGTGGTGTGGATAAAGTGCGCTACCTCTGCAGAGTGTGTGTGTTTAATCTATTGATAGCCGCGTCCTCGGTCAATGGGCACAAGTTCATCCTAGGTCAGACCGTTCGATCAACACTCACATGATGGAATGACTTATAGGTAATTTATATGTTGATGTACTTTGAGCAGTAACAGTTTGGCAGGATGTTGATGATGATTTTGGGATGATCTTGAGGATGATTATTCAGTTTGTGGTGTGGTCACGAGGTGATCATGTGGATGTTCCGTTTGTGATCCGTGAGTGATCACCGTTTGGTTATGAGGTAAGCCGTTGGACCAAGTGTGGTTCCGTTGGTGATCCGGGAGTGATCACCGTTTGGTTTTGATCATGAGGTGATCAAGATGGTATATTACTTGACCGGTTAGCCAAGAGTGATATGGTTATGGAGATCTGAGATGTTGGTTTATCAGTATGATAGTGGTTTCATACCATGCTTAGTTGATGCTTCATCATAGTAGTTGTTAATTTATTTAACCTGTTTATTGCTATGTTATTGCCTTGCATTGATGTTTATGGTTGTTGTGAGCTTGCAAGTACATTCAATGTACTGACCTGGCGTGTCATACCAGATTGCAGGTGATGCCATGATTGCTTGATTGTTTGTCGAGGTGTATGTTCGTGCGAGCTAGACCGTGTCCCAGCCAGAGTCCCTGCAGAGTGGAATTCACCACCTTCGTCAGTGTTCCGCTGCTACGAGTTGTTCTGCTGCTAGCATAGAGCAAGTGTAGTATCACAGGCGTAGTGTCACCTTGCTAATGTGCTTCTTTATAACATCAGGCCCTTGTATTATTATTATTATTATTATTATTATTGTTATTATTATTATTATTATTATTATTGTAATAAGAGCTGATTTGTTCTATGTCAAGCAGTGTCGTATTCCAGAGACTTCTCCTCGACCTCTAGGCTGGAATACGGGGCGTTCTGGTTTCTCTGAGCCGGGGTGCCACACAAGTATAGGGAATCTATCGTAGTCCTTTCGATAAGTAAGAGTGTTGAATCCAACGAGGAGCAGAAGGAAATGACAAGAAGTTTTCAGCTAGGTATTCTCTGCAGGCACTGAAATTATTGGTAACAGATAGTTGTCTGATAAGATAATTCATAACGGGTAGCAAGTAACAAAAGTAACTAAGGTGCAGCAAGTTGGCCCAATCCTTTTTGTAGCAAAGGACAAGCCTGGACAAACTCTTATATAATGCAATGCGCTCCCGAGGACACATGGGAATTACTGTCAAGTTAGTTTTCATCATGCTCATATGATTCGCGTTTGTTACTTTGATAAGTTGATATGTGGGTGGACCGGTGCTTGGGTGTTGTACTTACTTGGACAAGCCTCCCAATTATTATTAACCCCTCTCGCAAGCATCCGCAACTATGAAAGAAGAATTAAGATAAATCTAACCATAGCATGAAACGTGTGGATCCAAATCAACCCCTTACGGAGCAACGCATAAACTAGGGTTTAAGCTTCTATCACTTTAGCAACCCATCATCTACTTATTAGTTTAAATGCCTTCCACTAGGCCCAAACCATGGTGAAGTGTCATGTAGTCGACGTTCACATAACACCACTAGAGGATAAACAACATAATCTCATCAAAATATCAAACGAATACCAAATTCACATGATTACTTATAACAAGACTTCTCCAATGTACTTAGGGACAAGCATAACTACTCACAAAGCATATTCATGTTCATAATCATAGGATTAATAATTATCATTAAGGATCTGAACATATGATCTTCCACCGAGTAAACCAACTAGCATCAACTACAAGGAGTAATCAATACTACTAGCAACCCATAGGTACCAATCTGAGGTTTTGAGACAAAGATCGGATACAAGAGATGAGCTAGGGTTTGAGAGGAGATGGTGCTGGTGAATATGTTGATGGAGATTGACCCTCTCTCGATGAGAGGATTGTTGGTGATGACGATGGCTTCGATTTGGCTCTCCGGGAGGGAAGTTTCCCTAGCAGAACATCTCCGCTGGAGCCCTAGATTGGTTCTGCCCAGGTTCCGCCTCGAGACGGCGATGCTTCGTCTCGAAAGCTTTCTCCTTATTTTTTTAGGTTAAAACCCTTCATATAGCAGAAGATGGGCACCGGGGGCCTGCCAGGTGGCCCACAAGGTAGGGGGCGTGCCCCCACCCTTCTGGCTACCAGGTGGGTCCCCTATGGTGCTTTCTTTGCCCAATATTTTTTATATATTCCAAAATAATTCTCCGTAAATTTTCAAGACTTTTGGAGTTGTGCAGAATAGGTCTCTCAGATTTGCTCCTTTCTGGTCCAGAATTCCAGCTGTCGGCATTCTCCCTCTTTGTGTAAACCTTGTAAAATAAGAGAGAAAATGCATACGTATTGTGCCATAATGTGTAATAACAACCCATAATGTAATAAATATCAATATAAAAGCATGATGCAAAATGGACGTATCATCGTGCCGCCATAACTCGTCTACTACTTCGCCCCTCTTGCTGGATCAAGAAGGTGAGGATGTCATCGAGCTGAATGTGTGCTGAAAACGGAGGTGCCGTACATTCGGTACTTGATCGGGACGGATCATGAAGGTGTACGAGTACATCAACCGCGTTGATAAACGCTTCCGCTTAGCGATCTACAAGGGTATGTGGATGCTTTCCCCCTCTTGTAGGTATGCATCTCCATGGATAGATCTTGTGTGTGCGTAGAATTTTTTTGTTTTCCATGCAACGTTCCCATCAGTGGCATCATGAGCCAGGTCTATGCGTAGATGATATGCACGAGTAGAACACAATGGAGCTGTGTGCGGTGATGTTCATACCGCTTACCACCAACGTCTTATTTTGATTCGGCGACATTGGGGGATGAAGCGGCCCGGACCAACCTTACATGTCTGCGCACATGAGACCGGTTGCACCGACTGACATGCAACTAGTATTGCATAAAGGTGGCTGGTGAGTGTATGTTTCTCCTACTTTAGTTGAATCAAAGTTTACTATAGCCGGTCCTTGCAGAAGGTTAAAACAACAAACTTGATAATCATCGTTGGGGTTTTGTGTAGGTAAGAACAGTTCTTGCTAGTTGCCCATAGCAGCCATGTAAAACTTGCAAATAACAGAGTAGAGGACATCTAACTTGTTTAGTAGGGCATGTTGTGATGTGATATGGTCAAGATATGATGTTATGGTCAAGATATGATGTGATATATGTTGATGTATGAGATTATCATGTTTTCTAATAAGTTCATGACTTGCATGTCGATGAGCACGACAACTGGCAGGAGCCCTAGGGTTGTCTTTAATTATTGTATGATCAGCGTGTCAATCCTTAAGCGCCATGTAATTGCTTTACTTTATCGCTAGGCGTTAGCAATAGTTGTAGAAGCAATAGTTGGCGAGACGACCCCGGCGCTACGATGGCGATCAAGGTGTCGTGCCAGTGACGATGGAGATCATACTGATGCTTTGGAGATGGAGATCAAAAGCACAATATGATTATGGCCATATCATGTCACATATTTTTAATTGCATGCGATGTTTATCCTTTATGCATCTTATTTTTCTTAGAACGACGGTAGCATTATAAGATGATCCCTTCACTTAATTTCAAGATAAAAGTGTTCTCCTTGAGTATGCACCGTTGCCAAAGTTCGTCGTTTCGAAGCACCTCATGATGATCGGGTGTGATAGACTCTACGTTCAAATACAATGGGTGTAAGCCATTTTTGCACATGCAGAATACTTGGGTTAAACTTGACGAGCCTAGCATGTACAGACATGGTCTCAGAACACTAGAGACCGAAAGGTCAAACGTGAGTCATATAGTAGATATCATCAACATAGAGATGTTCACAATTGAAGACTACCCCATCTCACGTGATGATCAGACAAGGGTTAGTTGATTTGGATGACGTATAACTTAGACAACTTGAGGGATGTTGATTTAAGTGGAAGTTCATTAGTAATTACTAAAATTTATCATGAACTTAGTCTTAATAGTTTTTTTTGCATATCTATGTTGTAGATCAATGGCCCGTGCTACAGTTCCCTTAAAGTTTAACGCATTCCTAGAGAAAGCTAAGTTGAAAGATGATGGTAGAAACTACACGGACTAGGTCCATAACTTGAGGAATATCCTCATTGCTGCACAGAAGAATTATGTCCTTGATGCACCGCTAGGTGACAGACCTTCTGCAGGAGCTACTGCAGATGTTTTGAACGTCTGGCAAGCTCAATCAAATGACTACTCAATAGTTCAATGTGCCATGCTTTATGGCCTGGAACTGGGAATTCAAAGGCGTTATTAATGCCACAGGGCATATGAGATGTTCCAAGAACTGAAGTTGATATTTCAAGCAAATGGCCGGGTTGAGGGATATGAAGCCTCCAAGAAGTTCTATAGCTGTAAGATGGAGGAGAACAGTTCTGTTAGTGAACACATACTCAAATGTCTGGATATCATAACCACTTCACTTAGCTGGGAATTGATCGATCTTCAAGTTGAGAGTGTTATTGATAGAGTTCTTCAGTCACTGAAAGTGCGTTATATCGACTAGAGGGGGGTGAATAGGCGATTTTTATGAAAGTCTTCAAAACGTGGAAGTTATGAAGACAAACAGAGTAGACAAGCCTATCACTATGCAGCGGAAGTTAGATTACACAAGGAAAGCCATAGTCAAGTATACAATATAGTGAAAGCACAGTGACAAATAGCTTCAGTGTAATACAGATCAGGTAGGATGAAGTTATGAAGCCAAACAGATCATACCGTCAAGTTGTGAAGACAGAAGATAAAGCAAGCATGCAATGGCTTCACAATGTGTACTGGTAAGTAAAGGGAGGTGAAGATGAAACCAGTGACACACTGAAGACAATGATATGTTGGACCAGTTCCAGTTGCTGTGACAACTATACGTCTGGTTGGAGCGGCTAGGTATTTAAACTAAAGGACACACAGTCCCGGACACCCAGTCCTGAACACGCAGCTCAGGACACCCAGTCCTCACTGTTTTCTCCTTGAGCTAAGGTCACACAGACCTCGCCCAATCACTCTGGTAAGTCTTCAAGGTAGACTCCCAAACCTTCACAGACTTCGTTCACCGGCAATCCACAATTTCTCTTGGATGCTCAGAACGCGACGCCTAACCGTCTAGAGGATGCACAGTCCTCAAGTGTAATAAGTCTTCAGATCACTCAAACAAGAAGACTTAAGTGATGCCCAATTACTCTGGCTCTGGGTGGTTAGGGCTTTGCTCCTCGCTAGGGATTTTCTCTCAAAGGCTTCGAGGTGGGTTGCTCTCAAACGCAAAAGCCGTGCACTAAAATCTGAGCAGCCAACCGTTTATGGTTGTAGGGGTGGACTATTTATAGCCACTTGGCAACCCGACCTGATTTGTCCGAAATGACCCTGGGTCACTAAGGAACTGACACGTGTATCAACGGTAAAATTTCGAACTCACACGGCAACTTTACTTGGGCTACAAGTAAAGCTGACTTGTCTGACTCTGGACAAGATTTTCTCTCATTGTCTTCACTCGAAGACATAGGATTTGAATTAGGCATCACTTTAGTCATCCTGACTGGTTCTCTTGGACCCCACTTAAAAGTACGGTGGTTCCTATGACACAACATGAATGAAGTAAAACTACGAAGGATCTAAGTCTTCGAGTTTCATAGGCTTCAATGGGAGTCTTCACATGTCATTGTCTTCAACATGAATATCTTCATATACCACCATTGTCTTCAATGTCTTCGTACATTTTTAGGGGTCATCTCTGGTAGCTAAACCGAATCAATGAGGGACTTCTACCTGTGTTATCCTGCAATTCTCACAAACACATTAGTCCCTCAACTAGGTTTGTCGTCAATACTCCAAAACCAACTAGGGGTGGCACTAGATGCACTTACAATCTCCCCCTTTTTGGTGATTGATGACAAACTAGTTGAAGTTTTCAACGGGGAATATAATTTGTGAAATTGTAAAGGAATTGTCTTCATAAGCTGCAAGGGCTCCCCCTGAAGATGTGCATATAAGTGATTTGCTTCTGGAACGCAAATGCACATAGCAAGTTGTACTTGTGGGAATCCACTTCAACTTATGATGACAATCCACCATGCATGTAAAGGTATATGAAGAGAATGACATGCATAATGAAAAATGGACGTCTGCGAAATGATATAAGTACGGAATTTATCGTCGTACATGCGGAATTTATCTTCACAAAAACATAGTGGCAAACAAGTAGCAGACGACCATCAAGTTTAAGTGTTACAACTCAAAGAACCAAATGTAGCAAAACGAGAGTTGTAAGCACGAAGCAAAATGCAAAATATAAAGCACCCGCCCATATTATTGACCCGCTTGAAGACTATAAACATCATATGCTTCTCCCCCTTTTGTCAGTGATGACCAAAAAGGTTTGAAGACATAGAGTTTTCTATGCGTTCCCAGGCGCAGCAGGGTCGGTGGAGGCGTTTGGTGGTGCTGACGAGCTTGGTGCAGGGTCGACGCGCGCTGAAGAAGGTGGTGGTGATGTAGCGTCGTCGTCTTCTTCAATGATTCTGCCAGTCACGGTGGCAGCAGAGGAAGAGAACTCTGAATCTTCAAGCGACGGAGTTCCACACAGCACAGCTCTTTTGGGGGGTGTGGAGTCAAACTTGAATCTCTCTCTGAAGCCATCCTCTTGAAGTTCAGCTTCAGTGCACATCATGGTGAGGCCCTTCCAAGTGCGGCGACAGGTTTCATGTGCGACAAAGGCATTCTTGGTGGCCAGATTTCTGATGCGATTGACATCTTGCATGATACTGCGCATCTGCCTTTTGAGCCAGTCGTGATGCCTATCTTGCTTTTGGTGAAGAGCCACAAGAAGTTCACGGTCATTGAGTGTTCGAGCGCGTTTCTTGGGTCTCTGTGCAGCTGTGCTGTCAGTGGCTTCAGTTGATGCAGGGGCACGTGTGGTGCCAGCCATTGGATATACTCTGGAAATGGCTTCAACACCTTCATCATGCTGAGTGAAGCTCTGGTGTTCTGCATTCTGAAGACAGAATGGCTGCTTGGCAGGCTCAGGATATATTGCTTCAGCAGAGGTGTCCACATCAGGTAAGAAGATTCTGTGGTTGTGGGCAGAGGGCTGATAGGAGATAGCAGAGTGGAGCTTGATTAGCCTCATAACCCATGGAGCATAAATCTTCAAACCAAAGAGATCTGAGCCAGACGCTGCAAGTTGGCGTATAAAGAGATCCTAGGCGTTGAAGCATTTGCCATGCAGGATACAGAAGATGAGAGTCTTCATGGCACCTTCAACCTTGGCATATGTAGAGTGCCCCTTAATGGGCCATAGAGTCCGCCTGACGATGTGATAGATAGTTCTGGGCAGGTACTCTAAGTCTTCAACGAAGAACTCAGTTGGATAAGGTGCATCCAGAGGCAATGGCTTCATCATTGAGAGCATCTGACTCATATTGGGCTCAGGTCGCTGGAATATGCTCTCAATAGCTTCAGCATGGAGTTGGCAGCCTTCTTCGAAGAGTTCGCCAGGAGTGGGTAGGCCGGTAAGCTCAATGATATCGAATGCATTGGCTTCATGATGGACATTGCTGGTCATCCACTCCAGGACCCAAGTCTTCGGATCTCTGTTGTAGCCTTTGATATGCAATGTGGCATAGAACTGGAGCAGAAGCTCTTCATTCCAGTGCTCTTCATCTGTGATAAACAGCAACAGACCAACTTGCTTGAAGCAGTCCAGTGCTTCTTCCAGACCAGGCAGACCAGCAATAGCTTCAACCTCAAGGCGCTGGTGAGGAAAGATACGGCCTTGGTTGTACAGGATGCAGGAGTAGTAGCTGCGCTGTGGGTAGCTCCAGAACCTATCTGATACAATCCGTTCCCTTGAATAAGGGTTCTTGGAGCTGTTGAATAAGGTGTTGTCTTCCCTGAAGCTATTGACATTAAAGGAGCCAGGAGCTGATGCAGGACCTGGGAACCTTGGCAGTCGTGGGATTGGCTTCTGGACCTGGGGCCTGTGCGCAACATGATAGTTGTACTATGGACCGGCAGCAGACGCAGGCACAGAAGGTTCAGGCGCAGTAGCTTCAGTGTCTCTTGAAGCTGTTGGTTGGTCGGGCTCCACAAATGCTTCAGTGTTAGGTGTGGCAGCCGCAATGTTGTCAGCCTCAACACGTGTAGTGAGAGGGACGGATTCGGGTACGTTCTCCTTGAGAACTTCTTCTTGTTGGTTCGGGGGAGACGGAGCTTGTGGTTCTTCTTCATGTTCTTCGGCTGGTGCAGCCGGAATGTCTTCAGCAGCCTGAGCCCTTGGTCCTTTGCGAAGCCTACGGAATGCAGGCGACGTCGGTGGAGTTGCAGTGGACTGGGGCTCATTCTCTTCCTCCTGCGGGCGATCTGCCCAGGATGCATCTTGGGTGATTGGCGTCAAGGGACGACCAATGCTGATCATTTCGCTTGTTTCAAGCTGAGGAAGGACTGCATCACCTTGCACATTGTCTTGGAGACCAATGTCTTCAGCAGCGTTGGGGTCGGCTGCTGGAATGTCTTCAGCGTGCGGAGCCTCTGTGAAAGCAGGCTCATGCACGGTCAGCTGACGATCTTCGTCAGGATAGCGGACGGAGAGGGGTTCGACTATCAGGGGCTCTGTGGGAGCAGCCCGAGATTTCTTGGTCTTGCGCTTCTTGATGGTGGGGTCAGAAGGAGAGGCTTCAGGGTGTTTCCTCTTCCTTGCTTCAGCTTCGGCTGTCCGTGTCTTCTTGAGCTCTGAAGCGGTTGAGCGGTGCTTTGGCTTCGAGCCAGTCTTGGCAGTGGGGAAGACAATCGGAACAGCTTCTTGCCTTGGTGCCTCTTGTTCAGCCATAGCGGGCTTCTTCTTTTTCTTCGCGGCCATCCTGGGGTCGATGCCGGGACGCCCAAGTGCCTTTCGCTTCTCGGCCTCATTGTAGGCCTGCACACAGAGATCAGCCAAATTCTTCATTCGCTCACGCGAACCCTGAGCTTCTGCATGTTTCTTCATAAAGTTTTCCTTCAACTCGTGCAGCATGACTTTGAAGTCCTTGAATTCTTGGACGCTGAGCTTGGCCATATTCTACTTGAACTGAGCCTTTTCAAAATCAATCTTTTGCTTCAGTTTAACAATGCGTTGGGCAATTGCAAGTTCTGAAGCAATAGCGCCTTGGAAGGCGACGCTGAGGCCAATGGGTAGCTACAGATCATCGAAGCTGATATTGGGTGTATCAAACCACTCATCAATGAAGTTGTGGATGATTGCTGCATCAAACAGAGGCAGATTGTTGAAGATTTCAGCCTCCTCCTTGCTCTTGATGAGCTGCTCAAGAGTGTCATCGGCAAGATCTTCGTCACTTGACAGATCAATGGCCTCACAGCGTAGAATGTCAGCGGCGGTGAGCTCTTTGCCAGTGTGTGGCTGAGGCTTCTTGGCTTCTTGGGGCTTGGAGACTCGTGATAAGTCTTCAGACTGCACACTTGCTTTAGGAGGTGCAGTGGCCAATGGCTTTGCTCTGGAGATTTTGGGAGAAGCGGCTGGCTTTGAAGCTTTTGGCTTCTTCTTCGTCTGCTTCGGCTCCGGTGCAGCAGGAGCGTCATCAGACTCTGTGTCTGTTGGAGGGTCGTTCACAGCAGTCCCTTGGACTAGAATGCGAGTGATGAGGCCTTCGAGATTGGCATACGGCCCGATGATATTGGGATTTGCGTCGCGTGTGCCATCCTCCCTTGGTTTAGAGGGACCAGGGTTGAAGTCCAACCCCAACTCCTTCTTGTTTTGCTTCACAGAGTTCTGAGCAAATTGGAAGTTGCGCTTGAACAGATTGTCATCGCGACACCAGAGGAGTGATGATGGATGTGCTTCAGCTGGCTGTGGTCCTCTGACCATGCATGGAAAGAAGCCTTGAGCAATGGCTTTGTCTCTGGACCGGGGTACGAGGTTTTTGTACAGTACGTCTCCCCATGGTCGCTTGATGGCGCACTTTTCTGCATATTCCTTGGTGACGAAGCGGTATTGGAACCACTGCTCTGCCCAATATCTTCGAATCCATTGGATTCGTGTCTTGCGCTGACCATAGCTCTCTTCAAGATCAGTTTGGTACATTTCTGCCAAGTCATCAGGCAGATCTTTAGACGTTTCACCACGTCTCTGTCTGCCTCCCTTCCTTGCTGGTTTTTCTGCTGCCATGAAGCTTAACTTGGAAGGCTTCAAGAGATTCAAAGTCTTCAAAGGCTTCCTTTTGCTTGACCAACAGGAACTCGCTTCGGGAGAATTGATGTGACGCTGTAAGAACTCTGCAAATGAATGCAGACTATGAGAACCAAAAGATTCTCCCACGGACATGTACCTGTGACAGCATTAAGGTGCGAGGGAAGGGGAAGAGGTCATATGCATTCTCAGAAGATTTTGAAGACAAATCAGTTTAGAAGATATTGACCTCATCATGCGAAGACATTCACTTTATAGAAAAGAAGTTGGTTCCAGATTTGTACGAACCCATAGATCAGTACAAGTGAGGAATCTAGCTACTTCATGAAGAACAAGTGAATATACTAGGCAAGTTATGAGATGCAGATGAGAGAGATGAAACTTGTGTGAATAGAAACTTCTTATGGCAGAAAGTGATGGAGCTATAGGATCAAAAGAGGCTGTAAAAAGACATTTTATTTACCAGACTTGGAACTGCTAGACAAAGAGAGAGTTGAGGCCGAGCAGTTCGATCCTCCGTGCCCTAACTTGGCGACGGAAGACACCTACGGCGACGGCGGAGAGACCGATGTCCGCAGTCGGTGGGAAAACGACGTCGGAGAGGTTGCGGCAGTGAAGCACTTCGTCGCCGGCGTCGTTGAGAGTTAGCGGTGGCGCTAGGGTTCGTGCGAGGGTGGAAGAAGGGATAATGACCGCAGTGAATCGTGTATTTATAGGGATAGGGGCGGCACTGCGCTATTACTCAGGTGCCCCTGGCGATTCGCATCTGATCAGTACGTGGCCAGCATGCGGTATTGTGGGGGCAGTTCCACACCCCACGCACGCCTTGTTTGTCGGGTGTCGTTCCTACTTCTCCGGATTTCTTGTTGATGTAATAACATTGAAAACGGTTTTAAAGTTTGTCTCTGTGTCTTCTGCTGACAAGGATGCAGTGAAGACATTCGACAGTTTCAATAGAATGCATACGACTTGGAGAGATAGAGTTTGAGGTAGGAAGCATGGAGAGGTTAGGGTCCGATCACATTCACTTAGTTCAAAAGATTCAAACAAGAAGACATAGCTATAAGTGAATGCTGTAGAGGACAGAACACCAGTACATATATATAATCAACACAGTGAAGATAATCATGAAGACATGTTGAGATTGAAGCCAAACTAAATGTGAAGACATAGCAAATGTAACGCCATGAGTGAAACACTTCAAGCAGAAAATTTGGTGGTGGCGTTACCCACCGTATAGGAAGTATTAGACCCAGACACGGCGCACAATTATCGTGGCGCTCCGAAGTCAAATTCCATGTTAATGTATTCACACTTAGAATGTATGTCTTCATTGATTGAAGATATACGTTACTTCGTGTGTTGCACATCTAAGTCATCAACATGCATAAGTGTTAGGATGTGTGCCTGATCACAGGACATTTGAGGATTCCAAGATATTTAGCTCACACCGTAACTTGCAAAATCTCTTCTCATCCAAGGGCTTGGTGAGGATATCTGCCAATTGCTCTTCAGTGTTGACGTGTATGATATCAATGTCTTCCTTTGCAACATGATCTCTGAGAAAATGATGACGAATTTCAATGTGCTTTGTCTTCGAGTGCTGAACTGGGTTGTTGGCGATCTTGATGGCGCTTTCGTTGTCGCAGTAGAGTGGCACTTGCTTCAGATGAATGCCATAATCCTTGAGGGTTTGCTTCATCCATAGAAGCTGAGCGCAGTAGGATCCAGTAGCAATGTATTCAGATTCAACCGTGGAGAGAGAGAAACACAGTTCTGCTTCTTTGAAGACCAGCATACAAGTGATCGGCCCAGAAAGTGACATGTGCCTGATGTGGACTTCCGATCAACCTTGTCACCAGCGTAATCAGCATCCGAAAATCCAACCAAATCAAACTCTGAGCCCTTTGGATACCATAACCCTAGAGTTGGGGTGTGAGCCAAATATCGAAGAATTCGCTTCACAGCTAAGTGATGCGACTCCTTTGGTGCCGCTTGGAATCGAGCACACATGCAAACACTAAGCATAATATCTGGCCTAGATGCACATAAATAAAGCAAAGAACCAATCATGGAGCGGTATACCTTTTGATCGAACTCTTTACCATTGTCGTCAGGACCCAGATGATGTTTGGCTGGCATTGGTGTTGTGAAGCCTTTGCAGTCTTGCATACCGAACTTCTTCAGGCAATCTTTGAGATATTTCTCTTGAGATATGAAGATGCCATTGCGTTGTTGCCGTATCTGAAGACTGAGGAAGAATTTCAGCTCCCCCATCATAGACATCTGATATTGCTCTTGCATCATATATCCGAACTCCTCACTGTACTTCTGATTGGTGCAGCCGAAGATAATGTCATCCACATATATTTGGCACACAAACAGTTCACCATCATATGTCTTCGTGAAGAGAGTGGGATCTAGGGAACCAGGTATGAAGCCTTTGCTCTTCAGGAAGTATTTGAGTGTATCATACCAGGCCCGAGGGGCTTGTTTGAGGCCATATAGTGCCTTATTGAGCTTGTAAACCATGTCAGGATGTTTTGGATCTTCAAACCCAGGTGGTTGTGCAACATACACTTCTTCTTCAATTTTGCCATTGAGAAAGGCACTCTTCACATCCATTTGATACAGAATTATGTTGTGATGATTTGCATAGGCCAGCAGTATACGGATGGCTTCAAGTCTGGCCACAGGAGCAAATGTTTCATCGAAGTCAATGCCTTCCACTTGAGTGTATCCTTGAGCAACGAGACGAGCCTTGTTTCTGACGATTTGGCCATGCTCATCTTGCTTGTTGCGGTATATCCATTTGGTGCCTATTATGTTATGCTTCCGTGGATCAGGACGCTTAACCAACTCCCATACATTGTTCAGCTCAAATTGTTGAAGCTCTTCTTGCATAGCTTGAATCCATTTAGGTTCCATAAAAGCTTCATCAATTTTCTTGGGTTCTGTGATTGAAACGAATGCGAAGTGTCCGCAGAAATTTGCCAGTTGAGTTGCCCTTGAACGAGTCAGTGGACCAGGTGCATTGATGCTATCAATTATTCTGTCAATCTGCACTTCATTGGCAACACGAGGATGTAGGGGTCGAAGACTTTGCTCTTGCTGATCTACGTTGTCATGGGGAGGAATGTCTTCAGGCTGAGCATTGTCTTCGTGTGGATCAGGTGCTGAGATGATAAGTTCTTCTTCAGGATGAGCTTCAGAAGGTATAATTTCTCCAGTTCCCATTAGCTTGATTGATTCACTGGCTGGAACTTCATCTAGCACACTTGGCAGTTGCTCTCTTTGTGACCCATTGGTCTCATCGAACCGCACATCCACTGTTTCAACCACTTTGTAGTGAAAGAGATTGAAGACTCTGTAGGAGTGCGAATCCTTTCCATATCCAAGCATAAAGCCCTCATGTGCTTTTGGAGCAAATTTTGAGGTGTGGTGAGGGTCCTTGATCCAGCATCTTGATCCAAATACTCTGAAGTAACTGACATTTGGCTTCTTGCCAGTTAGAAGTTCATAAGATGTCTTGTTCAGAAGCTTGTGAAGATATACACGGTTGATAGTATGGCATGCAGTGTCAATGGCTTCAGTCCAGAATTTTCTTGGAGTCTTGTACTCATCTAGCATTGTTCTGGCCATCTCAATGAGTGTTCTGTTCTTGCGTTCGACGATGCCATTCTGTTGTGGCGTGTACGTAGCTGAGAATTCATGAGTGATGCCCAATGTATCAAGATATGTGTCAAGGCCAGTGTTCTTGAATTCAGTGCCATTGTCACTTCTGATGTGCTTTATCTTGGCGCCATAATTGTTCATAGCCCGATTTGTGAAGCGTCTGAAGACATCCTGCACTTCAGTCTTGTAAAGAATTATGTGCACCCAATTATATCTAGAGTAATCATCAACAATGACGAAGCCATAGAGGCAAGCAGTAGTGGAAAAAGTTGAGTAGTGAGTGGGACCAAAGAGATCCATGTGAAGCAGTTCGAAGGGTTGAGTAGTGGTCATGATTGCCTTTGAAGGATGTTTTGCCCTTGTCATCTTCCCTGCTTCACAGGCACCGCATAAGTGATCTTTCTTGAACTTGACGCCCTCGATGCCTATGACATGCTTCTTCTTCGCAAGGGTGTGGAGGTTCCTCATGCCAGCATGCCCGAGCCTCCGATGCCAAAGCCAGCATTCTGAAGCCTTTGCGAGAAGACATACTGCAAGCTGTGGCCCTGCTGAGAAATCTACCACGTACAAATCATCTTTCCGATACCCTTCAAACACTAGAGACTTGTCAGATTCCATTAGTACCAGGCAATGAAATTTTCCAAAGATTACAATCATGTTCAAATCGCAAAGCATTGAGACAGACATTAAGTTGAAGCCAAGGGATTCAACAAACATGACTTTATCCATGTGTTGATCCTTTGAGATTGCAACTCTACCTAGACCCAATACCTTACTTTTACCAGTGTCAGCAAATGTGATGTGGCTCTTGTCAGATGGACGTAAGGTTGAGTCCATAAAGAGACTTCTTTTGCCAGTCATGTGATTTGTACACCCACTGTCAATAATCCATTCTGAAGACTCTGAAGTCGCTGGTGTCGTACCCTACAGTGCAGTTAGGGGGATAGGCTTCACCAAGAGTATTGTGAAGCAAAAACATTTTGACGAACCAGCGGGTTATGAAAACTTAAATCCAGGTTAGGGCAAGTAGGGAGAGTAGCATGCGATTCAGGTATGAAATACATAGTGATGCCATTCGGGCATTTGATCTTGCGCCCCACAAATTTTTTAAGGTCCCCAGCAATAGCGTCAGAAGATTTTGGTTTTCTGCTGGAGACCTTTCCCTGCAAAAGAGAGTTAAGCTTTCTTAACCACCCACATCTTCAAGGGTGGCTTCGAAGCAATAAGTCTAAGTGCAGCATATGAGAATTTTGGCTTTGGAGCCCTGGCAAACAGTCTAGCAGGCGGGCAATAGTACTCATAAGAATAAGCAGAATAGTTCTTGGTCATATGAGCATGACGGTTTGAGAAACCGCTCTCATATGCCTGAGCATGGTTTCCCTGCAAAACATTTGCGTTAGTGCGACTCAGGTGAGTCCTCTACCTGTATGAAGCCTTTGGACCATATGAAGCCTTTGGTCTGAGGTTTGTCTTCTTCATGTGAGGTGTCATGAGGACATTCACAGGAAGATTCTCCAGACACGTTTTTGGAACCCAGATCTTCTTCATAGGCGGTCCATTCCTGCAGTTAGTACCAATGTACCTGGCAAATACTTCACCATTCTGATTTTTAAACAGTTTATAATTTGCATCAAAGGATTCATCAGTGATAATAGTATCAGCACAAGTGAAGCCAAATAGATTGGATGGATCTGCTGAGGATTCCTTTGCAGCAACCCATGTGGTTTTGGGGTACTGCTCAGGTTTCCAGTAAGATCCATCTGCATTAATTTTCCTCACGAACCCAACACCCTCTTTCCTAGGGTTTCGGTTCAGAATCTGCTTCTTGAGGACATCACATAATGTCTGATGTCCTTTGAGACTTTTGTACATCCCTGTTTCAAGCAATGTCTTCAACCTAGCATTCTCATCAGCAATAGCAGTGGTATCCTCAGCAGAGGGGTTAGTTACCACTTCAACAGTTGAAGATATTGCAACAGCAGTAGCAGTGGAACATTCAGCAACAGAAGTAGCATTATCTCGCTCAATGCATTTAAGGCATGGTGGTTCAAATCCTTCCTGAGCAGAACTGATCTGTTCGGCTCAAAGTGACTTGTTTTCCTTTTGAAGATCATCATGATCCGCTCTCAACTTATCAAGATCTTGCTTCTTTTGAAGATAATCATAGGAAAGCTTTTCATGAGTAGTTGAGAGAGTCTCAAGATGATCTTCGAGTTCCTGATACTTAACATGAAGATTTTTTATGTCTTCAATTAAGGATTCAGAACGAGTCATTTCAGCACCCAACAGATCATCACTTCTGTCTAACAGTTTTTAATATGTTCCATAGCCTTTTGTTGTTTAGTTGCAATTTTAGCAAGTGTTTTGTAACTGGGTTTTGAATCACAATCAGAGTCATCGTCACTGGATGTTTGATAGTGAGTAGTGCGTGTGTTTACCTTGGCACCGCGTGCCATGAAGCATTAGGTAGGAGTAGAGTCGTCCTTGTCATTTGCATCGGTGTTGGTGATGAAGTCATTGTCTTCAGTGTTGAAGATGGACTTGGCGACATAGGCTGTAGCCAGACTCGCAATGCCTGAATCAGACTCCTCCTCAGACTCCACCTCTGCCTCCTCAGAAGCGGACTCCTCCTCTGAATCCATTTCCTTGCCAACAAACACACGAGCCTTGCCAGATGAACTCTTCTTGTGTGATGAAGACTTTGAGGAAGACTTGGACGAAGACTTTGAGTATTTCTTCGTCTTCTTATCGCCAGAGTCATATTCCTTGCTCTTCTTCTTCTTTTTGTTCTCATTGTCCCACTGTGGACACTCAGAGATGAAGTGTCCAGTTTTCTTGCACTTGTGACATGTTTTCTTCTTGTAGTCATGAGAAGAAGCTTCATCATTCCTTGAGCTTGATCGTGAAGACTTTCTGAAGCCTTTCTTCTTGGTGAATTTCTGGAACTTCTTCACTAGCATTGCAAGTTCCCTTCCGATGTCTTCAGGATCATCAGAACTGCTGTCAGATTCTTCTTCAGATGAGGACACAGCTTTTGCCTTCAAGGCACGAGTTCGCCCATAGTTTGGACCGTAGATATCTCTTTTCTCAGAAAGCTGAAACTCATGTGTGTTGAGCCTCTCAAGTATGTCAGACGGATCGAGTGTCTTGAAGTCTGGACGTTCTTGAATCATCAGGGCTAGGATGTCAAACGAACTGTCAAGTGATCTCAGCAGCGTCTTGACGATTTCATGTTTGGTGATCTCAGTGGCGCCGAGGGCTTGAAGCTCATTTGTGATGTCAGTGAGCCGGTCAAATGTGTGCTAGACATTCTCATTGTCATTTTGCTTGAAGCGGTTGAAGAGGTTGCGAAGAACACTGATTCTCTGATCTCTCTGGGTTGAGATGCCTTCATTGACCTTGGAGAGCCAGTCCCAAACCAGCTTGGATGTCTTCAAGGCACTCACACGGCCGTACTGTCCCTTGGTCAGATGACCACAGATAATATTCTTGGCAGTAGAGTCCAGTTGAGTGAACTTCTTGACATCAGCAACAGTGACACCTTCTCCAGCCTTGGGAACGCCGTTTTCGACGACATACCATAGGTCGGCGTCAATGGCTTCAAGATGCATGCGCATCTTATTCTTCCAGTAGGGATATTCAGTTCCATCGAAGACGGGGCACGCAGCGGAGACTTTAATTATCCCTGCAGTCGACATAGCTAAAACTCCAGGTGGTTAAACCGAATCACACAGAACAAGGGAGCACCTTGCTCTGATACCAATTGAAAGTGCGTTATATCAACTAGAGGGGGGGGGGTGAATAGGCGATTTTTATGAAAGTCTTCAAAACGTGGAAGTTATGAAGACAAACAGAGTAGACAAGCCTATCACTATGCAGCGGAAGTTAGATTACACAAGGAAAGCCATAGTCAAGTATACAATATAGTGAAAGCACACTGACAAATAGCTTCAGTGTAATACGGATCAGGTAGGATGAAGTTATGAAGCCAAACAGATCATACAGTCAAGTTGTGAAGACAGAAGATAAAGCAAGCATGCAATGGCTTCACAATGTGTACTGGTAAGTAAAGGAAGGTGAAGATGAAACCAGTGACACGCTGAAGACAATGATATGTTGGACCAGTTCCAGTTGCTGTGACAACTGTACGTATGGTTGGAGCGGCTAGGTATTTAAACCAAAGGACACACAGTCCCGGACACCCAGTCCTGAACACGCAGCTCAGGACACCCAGTCCTCACCGTTTTCTCCTTGAGCTAAGGTCACACAGACCTCGCCCAATCACTCTGGTAAGTCTTCAAGGTAGACTCCCAAACCTTCACAGACCTCGTTCACCGGCAATCCACAATTTCTCTTGGATGCTTAGAACGCGACGCCTAACCATCTGGAGGATGCACAGTCCTCAAGTGTAATAAGTCTTCAGATCACTCAGACAAGAAGACTTAAGTGATGCCCAATTACTCTGGCTCTGGGTGGTTAGGGCTTTTCTCCTCGCTAGGGATTTTCTCTCAAAGGCTTCGAGGTGGGTTGCTCTCAAACGACAAAAGCCGTGCACTGTAATCTAAGCAGCCAACCGTTTATGGTTGTAGGGGTGGACTATTTATAGCCACTTGGCAACCCGACCTGATTTGTCCGAAATGACCCTGGGTCACTAAGGAACTGACACGTGTATCAATGGTCGAATTTCGAACTCACACGCAACTTTACTTGGGCTACAAGTAAAGCTGACTTGTCTGACTCTGGACAAGATTTTCTCTCACTGTCTTCACTCGAAGACATAGGATTTGAATTAGGCATCACTTCAGTCATCCTGACTGGTTCTCTTGGACCCCACTTAATAGTACGGTGGTTCCTATGACACAACATGAATGAAGTAAAACTACGAAGGATCTAAGTCTTCGAGTTTCATAGGCTTCAATGGGAGTCTTCACATGTCATTGTCTTCAACATGAATGTCTTCATATACCACCATTGTCTTCAATGTCTTCGTACATTTTTAGGGGTCATCTCTGGTAGCTAAACCGAATCAATGAGGGACTTCTACCTGTGTTATCCTGCAATTCTCACAAACACATTAGTCCCTCAACTAGGTTTGTCATCAATACTCCAAAACCAACTAGGGGTGGCACTAGATGCACTTACAGTCACTTCCACCAAGCTACAAAGGCTTCATGATGAACTATAATATGCAAGGGATGACGGAAATGATCCCCGAGCTCTTCAGAATGCTGAATCGGCAGAGGTAGAAATCAAGAAGGGGCATTAAGTGTTGATGGTTAATAAGACCACTAGTTTCAAGAAAAAGGGAAAGGGAAAGAAGGGGAACTTCAAGAAGAATGGCAAGAAAGTTGCCACTCCCGGGAAGAAGCCCAAAGCTGGACCCAAGCCTGAAACTGAGTGCTTCTACTACAAAGGGATTGGTCACTGGAAGCGGAACTGCCCCAAGTATTTGGCAGATAAGAAGGATGACAAAGTGAACAAAGGTATATTTGATACACATGTTATTGATGTGTACCTTACTAATGCTTGTAGTAGCGCCTGGGTATTTGATACTGGTTCGGTTGCTCATATTTGTAACTCGAAACAGGAGCTATGGAATAAACAAAGACTGGCTAAGGACGAGGTGATGATGTGCGTCAGGAATGGTTCCAAGGTCGATGTGATCACCGTCGGCTCGCTGATACGTCCATTTTACATTAGGCTTTTATATTGATATTTATTGCATTATAGGCTATTATTACACATTATGGTACAACTTATGCATTTTCTCCCTTATTTTACAAGGGTTACACAAAGAGGGAGAATGCAGATAGCTGGAATTCTGGACCGGAAAGGAGCAAATTTGAGATCTATTCTACACAACTCGAAAAGTCCTGGAAATTTATGGAGAATTATTTTGGAATATATAGAAATATTGGGCAAAGAAAATAACAGAGGGGACATATCAAGTGTCCATAAGCCTAGGGGGCGCGCCCGTAGGGCTTGTGGCCCCCGGTAGGTCTCCCGTGCCCATCTTCTGCTATACGGAGGGTTTTTGACCTAAAAAAAATCAGAACAAAGCTTTCGGTACGAAGCGCCGCTGTCTCGAGGCAGAACCTGGGGAAGAAGCAATCTAGGGCTCCGGCGGAGCTGTGTTGCCATAGAAACTTCCCTCCCAGAGGAGAAATCAAAGCCATCGTCATCACCAACGATCCTCTCATTGAGAGGGGGCCAATCTCCATCAACATCTTCACCAGCACCATCTCCTCTAAAACCCTAGCTCATCTCTTGTATCTGATCTTTGTCTCAAAACCTCAGATTGGTACCTGTGGGTTGCTAGTATTGTTGATTACTCCTTGTAGTTGATGCTAGTTGGTTTATTCGGTGGAAGATCATATGTTCAGATCCTTGATAATATTTAATACCCCGCTTATTATTAACATGTATATGTTTTGTGAGTAGTTACGTTTGTTCCCAAGGACGTGGGGGAAGTCTTGTTATAAGTAATCATGTGAATTTGGTATTCGTTCGATATTTTGATGAGATGTATGCCGTCTTTCCTTTAGTGGTGTTATGTGAATGTTGACTACATGACACTTAACCATGGTTTGGGCCTAGGTGAAGGCATTGGGAAGTAATAAGTAGATGATGGGTTGCTAGAGTGCCAGAAGCTTAAACCCTAGTTTATGCGTTGCTTCGTAAGGAGCTGATTTGGATCCATATGTTTCATGTTATGGTTAGATTTATCTTAATTCTTTTTTCTTAGTTGAGGATGCTTGCGAGATTGGTTAATCATAAGTGGGAGGCTTGTCCAAGTAAGGACAACTACCAAGCACCGGACCACCCACATATAAAATTATCAAAGTAACAAACGTGAATCATATGAGCATGATGAAAACTAGCTTGACAATAATTCCCATGTGTCCTTGGGAGCGCTTTGCTTTATATAAGAGTTTGTCTAGGCTTGTCCTTTGCTACAACAAGGATTGGGCCACCTTGTTGCACCTTAGTTACACTTGTTACTTGTTACCCATTATGAATTATCTTATCACAAAACTATCTGTTATCAATAATTTCAGTGCTTGCAGAGAATACCTTGCTGAAAACCGCTTGTCATTTCGTTGTGCTCCTCGTTGGGTTCGACACTCTTACTTATCGAAAGTACTATGATAGATACCCTATACTCGTGGGTCATCAAGACTCTTTTCTGGCACCGTTGCCGGGGATTGAAGCGCCTTTGGTAAGAAAAAACTTATATAGTGTGCTGAAATTTACTGTCACTTGTTGCTATGGAAAATAATCCTTTGAGGGGCTTGTTTGGGGTATCTTCACCCCGACTGGAAGAGCAAAGAGTTTCCCCTCAACCTAATGAACCTACTGAAAATATCTATTATGAAATTCCTTCGGGTATGATAGAGAAACTGCCAGCTAATCCTTATGCAGGAGATGGAACATTACATCCTGATATGCATCTAATCTATGTGGATGAAATTTGTGGATTGTTTTAGCTTGCATGTTTGCCCGAGGATGATGTCAAAAAGAAGGTGTTCCCTTTATCTTTGAATGGAAAGGCATTTACATGGTATAGGCTATGCGATGATATTCGGACTTGGAACTACAACCGATTGAAATTGGAATTTCATCAGAAGTTTTATCCTATGCATTGATACGTCTCCAACGTATCTATAATTTATGAAGTATTCATGCCAATATATTATCATTCTTTGATGTTTTACAATCATTTTATAGCAACTTCATATCATTTTTTGGGACTAACCTATTGACCCAGTGCCAAGTGCCAGTTGCTGTTTTTTTGCTTGTTTTTTACATCGCAGGAAATCAATATTAAACAGAGTCCAAACACTGCGAAACTTTACAGAGATTTTTTTGGACCAGAAGGAACCCAATGGGCTAGAGCTGCACCTGGGGGAGGGGGTGCCCCGAGGGGGGCACAACCCAACAGGGCGCGCCAGGGCCCACTGGCACACCCAGATGAGTTGTGCCCACCTCAGTGGCCTCCCGCATCCCCTCTTTGCACTATAAATTCCCAAATATTCCGAAAGACTTGAGGGTTAACCTAGATTGTAAGTTCCGCCACCGCAGGGCTCCATAGCCACTGAAAACCAATCTAGACCCATTTCTGCACCCTGTCGGAGAGGGGGGGGGAATCATCTCCGGTGGCCATCTTCATCATCCCGGCGGCCACCACGATGAGGAGGGAGTAGTCCACCCTCGGGGCTGAGGGTTTGTACCAGTAGCTATGTGTTTAATCTCTCTCTCTCTCTCTCTCTCGTGATATATATCATGCGCTTTGTTAATATAGTCGATGTTGAGGAACGTAGCAGAATTTTAAAATTTTCTACGCATCACCAAGATCAATCTATGGAGTCATCTAGCAACGAGGGAGAGGGGAGTGCATCTACATACCCTTGTAGATCGCGAGCGGAAGCGTTCAAGAGAACGGGGTTGATGGAGTCGTACTCGTCGTGATCCAAATCACCAATGACCTAGCGCCGAACGGACGGCACCTCCACGTTCAACACACGTATGGTTGGGAAGACGTCTCCGCCTTCTTGATCCAGCAAGGGGAAGGAGAGGTTGATGGAGATCCAACAGCACGACGGTGTGGTGGTGGAAGCAGCGGTGATCTCGGCACGGCTTCGCCAAGCTTCCAACGAGAGAGAGAGAGAGAGAGGTGTTACGAGGGGAGAGGGAGGGCCAGGGACTTGGTGCGGCTGCCCTCCCTCCCCCCACTATATATAGGGCCCCTAGGGGGGCGGCCCTAGAGATTGGATCTCAAGGGGGGGGGCAAGGGGGGTGGCTTGCCCCCCAAGCCAAGTGGGGCGCCCCCATCCCTAGGGTTTCCAAACCTAGGCGCAGGGGGAGGCCCAAGGAGGGCGCACCAGCCCACCAGGGGCTGGTTCCCTTCCCCACTTCAGCCCATGGGGCCCTCCGGGATAGGTGGCCCCACCCGGTGGACCCCCAGGACCCTTCCGGTGGTCCCGGTACAATACCGGTGACCCCCGAAACTGGACTTCCTATATATAATTCTTCACCTCCGGACCATTCCGGAACTCCTCGTGACATCCGGGATCTCATCCGGGACTCCGAACAACTTTCAGGTTACCGCATACTAGTATCTCTACAACCCTAGCATCATCGAACCTTAAGTGTGTAGACCCTATGGGTTCGGGAGACATGCAGACATGACCGAGACGACTCTCCGGCCAATAACCAATAGCGGGATCTGGATACCCATGTTGGCTCCCACATGTTCCACGATGATCTCATCGGATGAACCACGATATCGAGGATTCAATCAATCGCGTATTCAATTCCCTTTGTCAATCGGTACGTTACTTGCCCGAGATTCGATCGTCGGTATCCCAATACCTCGTTCAATCTCGTTACCGGCAAGTCACTTTACTCGTACCGTAATGCATGATCCTGTGACCAAACACTTGGTCACATTGAGCTCATTATGATGATGCATTACCGAGTGGGCCTAGAGATACCTCTCCGTCATACGGAGTGACAAATTCCAGTCTCGATCGGTGTCAACCCAAAAGATACTTTCGGGGATACCTCTAGTATACCTTTATAGTCACCCAGTTACATTGTGACGTTTGGTACACCCAAAGCACTCCTACGGCATCCCGGAGTCACACGATCTCATGGTCTAAGGAAATGATACTTGACACTAGAAAAGCTCTAGCAAACGAACTACACGATCTTGTGCTATGCTTAGGATTGGGTCTTGTCCATCACATCATTCTCCTAATGATGTGATCTCGTTATCAATGACATCCAATGTCCATAGTCAGGAAACCGTGACTATCTATTGACCAACGAGCTAGTTAACTAGAGGCTTACTAGGGACATGTTATGGTCTATGTATTCACACATGTATTATGATTTCCGGATAACACAATTATAGCATGAACAATAGACAATTATCATGAACAAGGAAATATAATAATAACCATTTTATTATTGCCTCTAGGGCATATTTCCAACAGTCTCCCACTTGCACTAGAGTCAATAATCTAGTTACATTGTGATGAATCGAACACCCATAGAGTTCTGGTGTTGATCATGTTTTGCTGAAGGAAGAGGTTTAGTCAACGGATCTGCGACATTCAGGTCCGTATGCACTTTGCAAATATCTATGTCTCCATTTTGAACATTTTCACGAATGGAGTTGAAGCGACGCTTGATATGCCTGGTCTTCCTGTGAAACCTGGGCTCCTTGGCAAGGGCAATAGCTCCAGTGTTGTCATAGAAGAGAGTCATCGGGCCCGACGCATTGGGAATAACTCCTAGGTCGGTAATGAACTCCTTCACCTAGATTGCTTCTTGTGCTGCCTCCGAGGCTGCCATGTACTCCGCTTCACATGTAGATCCCGCCACGACGCTTTGCTTGCAACTGCACCAGCTGACTGTCCCACCATTCAAAATATACATGTATCCGGTTTGTGACTTAGAGTCATCCAGATCTGTGTCGAAGCTAGCATCGACGTAACCCTTTACGACGAGCTCTTCGTCACCTCCATAGACGAGAAACATATCCTTAGTCCTTTTCAAGTACTTTAGGATATTCTTGACCGCTGTCTAGTGTTCCATGCCGGGATTACTTTGGTACCTTCCTACCAAACTTACGGCAAGGTTTACATCAGGTCTGGTACACAGCATGGCATACATGATAGACCCTATGACCGAGGCATAGGGGACGACACTCATCTTTTCTCTATCTTCTGCCGTGGTCGGGCATTGAGCCGTGCTCAATCTCACACCTTGCAATACAGGCAAGAACCCCTTCTTGGACTGATCCATATTGAACTTTTTCAATATCTTGTCAAGGTATGTACTTTGTGAAAGACCAATGAGGCGTCTCGATCTATCTCTACAGATCTTGATGCCTAATATATAAGAAGCTTCTCCAAGGTCCTTCATTGAAAAATACTTGTTCAAGTAGGCCTTTATGCTTTCCAAGAATTCTATACCATTTTCCATCAATAGTATGTCATCCACATACAATATGAGAAATGCTACGGAGCTCCCACTCACTTTCTTGTAAACGCAGGCTTCTCCATAAGTCTGCCTAAACCCAAACGCTTTGATCATCTCATCAAAACGAATGTTCCAACTCCGAGATGCTTGCACCAGCCCATAGATTGAGCATTGGAGCTTGCACACCTTGTCAGCATTCTTAGGATCGACAAAACCTTCCGGCTGCATCATATACAATTCTTCCTTAAGGAAACCATTAAGGAATGTCGTTTTGACGTCCATTTTCCATATCTCATAATCATAGAATGTGGCAATTGCTAACATGATTCGGACGGACTTCAACTTCGCTACGGGTGAGAAAGTCTCATTGTAGTCAACCCCTTGAACTTGTCGATAACCCTTAGAGACAAGCCGAGCTTTATAGATGGTCACATTACCATCCGCGTCTGTCTTCTTCTTAAAGATCCATTTATTTTCTATGGCTCGCCGATCAACGGGCAAGTCAGTCAAAGTCCATACTTCGTTTACATACATGGATCATATCTCGGATTTCATGGCTTCCAGTCATTTGTCGGAATCTGGGCCTGCCATTGCTTCTTCATAGTTCGAAGGTTCACCATTGTCCAACAACATGATTTCCAGGACAGGGTTTCCGTACCACTCTAGTGCGGTACGCGTCCTTGTGGACCTTCGAAGTTCAGTAGCAACTTGATCTGAAGTTTCATGATCATCATCATTAACTTCCTCCCTAGTTGGTGCAGACACCTCAGGAACAATTTCTTGAGTGGCGCCACTCTCCGGTTCAAGAGGCAATACTTCATCAAGTTCTACTTTCCTCCCACTTACTTCTTTCGAGAGAAACTCGTTCTCTAGAAAGGATCCATTCTTGGCAACAAAGGTCTTGCCTTCGGATCTAAGATAGAAGGTATACCCAATAGTTTCTTTAGGTATCCTATGAAGATGCATTTTTCCGATTTGGGTTCGAGCTTTTCAGGTTAAAGTTTCTTGACATAAGCATCGCATCCCCAAACTTTTAGAAACGATAGCTTAGGTTTCTTGCCAAACCACAATTCATACGGTGTCGTCTCAACAGATTTCGACGGAGCCCTATTTAAAGTGAATGCGGCAGTCTCTATAGCATAACCCCAAAATGATAGTGGTAGATCGGTAAGAGACATCATAGATCGTACCATATCCAATAGGGTGCGATTACGACGTTCGGACACACCATTATGCTGTGGTGTTCCAGGCGGCGTGAGTTGTGAAACTATTCCACATTTCCTTAAGTGCGTGCCAAATTCGTGACTCAAATATTCTCCCCCATGATCTGATCGTAAGAACTTGATTTTCCTGTCATGTTGATTCTCAACCTCACTTTGAAATTCCTTGAACTTTTCAAAGGTCCCAGACTTGTGTTTCATTAAGTAGACATACCCATATCTACTTAAGTCATCAGTGAGGGTGAGGACATAACGATAGCCACCGCGAGCCTCAACGCTCATTGGACCGCACACATCAGTATGTATGATTTCCAATAAGTTGGTTGCTCATTCCATTGTTCCGGAGAACAGAGTCTTGGTCATTTTACCCATGAGGCATGGTTCGCACGTGTCAAATGATTCATAATCAAGAGACTCCAAAAGTCCATCTGCATGGAGTTTCTTCATGCGTTTGGCACCAATGTGACCAAGGCGGCAGTGCCACAAGTATGTGGGACTATCATTATCAACCTTACATCTTTTGGCATTCACACTATGAATGTGTGTAACATCACGTTCGAGATTAAATAAGAATAAACCATTGACCAGCAGGGCATGACCATAAAACATGTCTCTCATATAAATAGAACAACCATTATTCTTAGATTTAAATGAGTATCCATCTTGCATTAAACGAGATCTAGATACAATGTTCATGCTCAAAGATGGTACTAAATAACAATTATTGAGTTTTAAAACTAATCCCGTAGGTAAATGTAGAGGTAGCGTGTCGACGGCGATCACATCGACCCTGGAACCATTCCCGACGCGCATCGTCACCTCGTCCTTCGCCAGTCTCCGTTTATTCCGCAGTTCCTGTTTTGAGTTACAAATATGAGCAACTGCACCGGTATCAAATACCCAGGAGCTACTACGAGCACTGGTAAGGTACACATCAATAACATGTATATCACATATACCTTTGGTATTGCCGACCTTCTTTTTCGCTAAGTACTTGGGACAGTTCCGCTTCCAGTGACCGTTTCCCTTGCAATAAAAGCACTCAGTCTCAGGCTTGGGTCCATTCTTTGACTTCTTCCTGGCAGCTTGCTTACCGGGCGCGGCAATCCCTTGCCGTCCTTCTTGAAGTTCTTTTTACCCTTGCTTTTCTTGAACATAGTGGTTTTATTCACCATCAACACTTGACGTTCCTTTTTGATTTCCACCTCCGCTGATTTCGGCATTGAATATACCTCGAGAATGGTCTTTTCCATCCCCTGCATATTGAAGTTCATCACAAAGCTCTTGTAGCTAGGTGGGAGCGACTGAAGGATTCTGTCAATGACCGCATCATCCGGGAGATTAACTCCTAGCTGAGACAAGCGGTTATGCAGCCCAGACATTTTGAGTATGTGCTCGCTGACAGAACTGTTCTCCTCCATCTTACAACTATAGAACTTGTCGGAGACTTCATATCTCTCAACCCGGGCGTGAGCTTGGAAAACCATTTTCAGCTCTTGGAACATCTCATATGCTCCGTGTTGCTCAAAACTCTTTTAGAGCCCCGGTTCTAAGCTGTAAAGCATGCCGCACTGAACCAGGGAGTAATCATCACTATGTGTCTGCCAAGCGTTCATAACGTCTTGTTCTGCAGGTAAAATAGGTGCTTCACCTAGCGGTGCATCAAGGACATATGCTTTCCTGGCAGCTATGAGGATAATCCTCAAGTTACGGACCCAGTCCTTGTAGTTGCTGCCATCGTCTTTCATCTTGGTTTTCTCTAGGAACGCGTTGAAGTTGAGGGCAACATTAGCGTGGGCCATTTGATCTACAAGACATATTGCAAAGATTTTAGACTAAGTTCATGATAATTAAGTTCATCTAATCAAATTATTTAATGAACTCCCACTTAGATAGACATCCCTCTAGTCATCTAAGTGATACATGATTCGATTCAACTAGGTCGTGTCCGATCATCACGTGAGACGGACTAGTCATCATCGGTGAACATCTTCATGTTGATCGTATCTTCTATACGACTCATGTTCGACCTTTCGGTCTTCCGTGTTCCGAGGCCATGTCTGTACATGCTAGGCTCGTCAAGTCAACCTAAGTGTATTGCTTGTGTAAATCTGGCTTACATCCGTTGTATGCGAACGCTAGAACCTATCACACCCGATCATCACGTGGTGCTTCGGAACAACGGACCTTAGCAACGGTGAACAGTTAGGGGAACACTTTCTTGAAATTATTGTGAGGTATCATCTTATTTACTACCGTCGTTCTAAGCAAATAAGAAGCAAAAACATGATAAACATCACATGCAATAAAATAGTGACATGATATGGCCAATATCATTTGCTCCTTTTGATCTCCACCTTCGGGGCGCCATGATCATCATTGTCACCGGCATGAGACCATGATCTCCATCATAATGATCTCGATCATTGTGTCTTCATGAAGTTGTCTCATCATCTATTACTTCTACTACTATGGCTAACGGTTTAGCAATAAAGTAAAGTAATTACATGACGTTTATGTTGACACGCAGGTCATAAATAAATTAAGACAACTCCTATGGCTCCTGCCGGTTGTCATATTCATCGACATGCAAGTCGTGATTCCTATTACAAGAACATGATCAATCTCATACATCACATATATCATTCATCACATCCTTTTGGCCATATCACATCACAAGGCACATGCTGCAAAAACAAGTTAGACGTCCTCTAATTGTTGTTGCAAGTTTTTACGTGGCTGCTATAGGTTTCTAGCAAGAACGTTTCTTACCTACGCCAAAACTACAACATGATATGCCAATTTCTAATTACCCTTTATAAGGACCCTTTTCATTGAATCCAATCCGACTAAAGTGGGAGAGACAGACACCCGCCAGCCACCTTATGCAACTAGTGCATGTCAGTCGGTGGAACCAGTCTCACGTAAGCGTACGTGTAAGGTCGGTCCGGGCCGCTTCATCCCACGATGCCGCCGAATCAAGATAAGACTAGTAACGGCAAGTAAATTGACAAAATCAACGCCCACAACAACTTGTGTTCTACTCATGCATAGAAACTATGCATAGACCTGGCTCTGATACCACTGTTGGGGAACATAGCAGAATTTTAAAATTTTCTACGCATCACCAAGATCAATCTATGGAGTCATCTAGCAACGAGGGAGAGGGGAGTGCATCTACATACCCTTGTAGATCGCGAGCGGAAGCATTCAAGAGAACGGGGTTGATGGAGTCGTACTCGTCGTGATCCAAATCACCGATGACCTAGCGCCGAACGGACGGCACCTCCGCGTTCAACACACGTACGGTTGGGAAGATATCTCCTCCTTCTTGATCCAGCAAGGGGATGGAGAGGTTGATGGAGATCCAGCAGCACGAAGGCGTGGTGGTGGAAGCAGCGGTGATCTCGGCAGGGCTTCGCCAAGCTTCCAGCGAGAGAGAGAGAGAGAGAGAGAGGTGTTACGAGGGGAGAGGGAGGGGCCAGGGACTTGGTGCGGCTGCCCTCCCTCCCCCCACTATATATAGGGCCCCTAGGGGGGGGCCCTAGAGATTGGACCTCAAGGGGGGCCAAGGGGGGGTGGCTTGCCCCCCAAGCCAAGTGGGGCGCCCCCACCCCTAGGGTTTCCAACCCTAGGCGTAGGGGGAGGCCCAAGGAGGGCGCACCAGCCCACTAGGGGCTGGTTCCCTTCCCCACTTCAGCCCATGGGCCCCTCTGAGATAGGTGGCCCCACCCGGTGGACCCCCGGGACCATTCCGGTGGTCCCGGTACAATACCGGTGACCCCCGAAACTTCCCCGATGGCCGAAACTGGACTTCCTATATATAATTCTTCACCTCCGGACCATTCCGGAACTCCTCGTGACATTCGGGATCTCATCCGGGACTCCGAATAACTTTCAGGTTACCGCATACTAGTATCTCTACAACCCTAGCATCACCGAACCTTAAGTGTGTAGACCCTACGGGTTCGGGAGACACGCAGACATGCCCGAGACGATTCTCCGGCCAATAACCAATAGTGGGATCTGGATACCCATGTTGGCTCCCACATGTTCCACGATGATCTCATCGGATGAACCACGATGTCGAGGATTCAGTCAATCCCGTATTCAATTCCCTTTGTCAATCGGTACGTTACTTGCCCGAGATTCGATCATCGGTATCCCAATACCTTGTTCAATCTCGTTACCGGCAAGTCACTTTACTCATACCGTAATGCATGATCCCGTGAGCAAACACTTGGTCACATTGAGCTCATTATGATGATGCATTACCGAGTGGGCCCAGAGATACCTCTCCGTCATACGGAGTGACAAATTCCACTCTCGATCCGTGTCAACCCAACAGATACTTTCAGGGATACTTGTAGTATACCTTTATAGTCACCCAGTTACGTTGTGACGTTTGGTACACCCAAAGCACTCCTACGGCATCCGGGAGTCACACGATCTCAAGGTCTAAGGAAATGATACTTGACACTGGAAAAGCTCTAGCAAACGAACTACATGATCTTGTGCTATGCTTAGGATTGGGTCTTGTCCATCACATCATTATCCTAATGATGTGATCCCGTTATCAATGACATCCAATGTCCATAGTCAGGAAACCGTGACTATCTATTGATCAACGAGCTAGTTAACTAGAGGCTTACTAGGGACATGTTATGGTCTATGTATTCACACATGTATTATGATTTCCGGATAACACAATTATAGCATGAACAATA
Organism: Triticum monococcum; assembly: GCA_034509565.1. Classification (NCBI taxonomy): domain Eukaryota; kingdom Viridiplantae; phylum Streptophyta; class Magnoliopsida; order Poales; family Poaceae; genus Triticum; species Triticum monococcum. The sequence continues at coordinate 695,806,615 of CM067842.1, forward strand.
GACAATTGTCATGAACAAGGAAATATAATAATAACCATTTTATTATTGCCTCTAGGGCATATTTCCAACAGTCGGATCATATGATGTTTCTCCCCTCTATACTCTTGTTGTGATGAATTGAATCTTTACCCTTTGAAGTTTTGTCTTGTCGGATTGAATATTTAGAGATGAGAACACATGATATATGTCTTGCGGTATGAATAGTTGAGGTGACAATTGGGGTATCTTATTGATTCACTTGATATATGTTATGGCATTCAACTCGCGGATTCCCGCGATGATATTGGGGTAATCTATGCATATGGGTTGATGCACGTTTTTATTATCTTTTCTCTGACAAAAAATTTGGGGTCTCCTTGTAGTTCTTTGTGTGGATTGAGTATTATGAATATGAATATGCTTTGGTGTTATTCTAGTACGAACTCTAGGATAGATCGAACGGAAAAAATAGCTTTGCGTTATTTTAGTACGAACTCTTGAATAGATCGAACGGAAATAAGAGCTTTGTGGTAGTTTAGTACCCTACAAACAATTCCTATCTTTTGTTCTCCGCTAATAGGAACTAGGTAGTGATTCTTCGCTACACTTTGGGGGATAATCATATGATCCAACTATGTTAGCACTGTTGAGAGATTGCACTAGTGAAAGTACGGACCCTAGGCCTTGTTTTTAAGCATTGCAATACCATTTTTGTGCCTGTTTACTATTTGCTACCTTGCTATTTTTATTTATTCAGATTATCAAAATATATTTCTACCATCCGTATTACATTTTTATCATCATCTCTTCACTGAACTAGTGCTCCTATACAATTTGCCATTGTATTGGGTGTGTTGGGGACACAAGAGATTTCTTTGTATTTGGTTGCAGGATCGTTTGAGAGAGACCATCTTCATCCTACACCTCTCACAGATTGATAAACCTTAGGTCATCCACTTGAGGGAAAATTGCTACTCTCCTATAAAACTCCGCGCTTGGAGGCCCAACACGTGTTGTCGGTGTCAAAACCGGTAGATCTCGGGTAGGGGGTCCGGAACTTTGCGTCTAAGGCGGATGGTAATAGGAGGCTGGGGACACGATGTTTTACCCAGGTTCGGGCCCTCTTGATGGAGGTAAAACCCTACGTCCTGCTTGATTATTCTTGATAATATGAGTAGTACAAGAGTTGATCTACCGCGAGACCGGAGAGGCTAAACCCTAGAAGCTAGCCTATGGTATGATTGTACGTTGTCCTACGGACTAAAACCCTCCGGTTTATATAGACACCGGAAGGGGCTAGGGTTACACAAGGTCGGTTACGAAGGAGGAGATATACATATCCATATTGCCTAGCTTGCCTTCCACGCCAAGGAGAGTCCCATCCGGACATGGGAGGAAGTCTTCAATCTTGTATCTTCATAGTCCAATAGTCCGACTAAAGGATATAGTCCGGCTGTCTGGAGACCCCCTAATCCAGGACTCCCTCAGTAGCCCCTAAACCAGGCTTCAATGATGATGAGTCCGGCGCGCAGTGTTGTCTTCGGCATTGCAAGGCGGGTTCCTCCTCCGAATACACCACGGAAGAATTTGAATACAAGGATAGTGTCCGACCCTGCAAAATAAGTTCCACATACCACCATAGAGAGAATAGTATTACCACAAATCTAATCTGCTGACGCGTTTTGGCAGCATGACATCACGCCACGGCCCGGTAATTATTCGCACTGTTTTTATTTAACCAGCCCCGCACATAACACGAGGCGGTTTCTTGACACGTCTTGTCAAAGCAGAGATCGTGTTCCCCTTATTACGGGATTCTCATCAATACAAATGTGGGTAACCCAATCGTGGCTAGGACTCCTAGATTTTAGGCAAGTCCCGAACGGCCACGAGGAGGACGCTTGATATTCACCCTCTTTATAAAGGGACAAGGCTTTTACTTTTTTCCCTCCCATGCTCAATCAAATCCTTCCCCCGCCTCGAGTTCTAACACCCAAAGCCCAGGTCAAGTGCTTCGGATCTTCAATCATGTCCGAATGCAGCCTTCAAGGCCGGTGGATGCCCTCATCCGTCACGGAGGAGGACATTAAGAAGTTGAGGGAAGCCAGATATCTGACCGCCGAAATTTCGCATAGGCTGCCCGCCCGAGGGCAGGTCGTCCCTACTCCCGAACCCAACGAGAGCGCTGTCTTCGTCTTCCACTTCCTCCAAGGGCTAGGCCTCGCTCTGGATCCCTTCATCAGGGGTCTTATGTTCTATTATGGGCTGGATTTTCACGATCTGGCCCCGGACTCCCTTCTTCACATCTTGTCATTTATTTTCATTTGTGAGGCCTTCCTCCGCATTACCCCTCACTTCGGCATGTGGCTCAAGACCTTTGATGTGAAGCCAAATATGGACGAGGGGCAATACGCAGCGTGCGGAGGTGCTCTAATAAGCAAAATTGCTAGCGCTCCATGGCCAAAGGGCTCCTTTCCAGAGGTGTCCGGATTGTGGCAACGGGAGTGGTTTTACGTCACAGATCCCCGAAGTGCCAAGTGGGTAGCCGCCCCCACCTTTCGCTCGGGTCCTCCACCACAACTGATGTCATGGATCAGCAGGGGGATGAGCTGGGGCCCAGTCAAGGACGTGCCCATATTGCAGAGCCGCATCCGAGAACTCTTCGAGGGAGATTTCAGTCTGGTTATGGTGATGCAAGTCATGCTGGTTCGTCGAGTCCAGCCTTGCAAACGCCGGCCCCTCCGCATGTGGGAATTCAACCCGGAAGGACCGCACACTATTCAGAATTTCCTCGGCCTGATGCACGAGGAGATGTACAAATCGTTCTCCGGACCCCAAATAGAGTGTCCGGACACTACCAAGGATGTGGGCCTGAGCAGCAACCGCACCGCGGCCCAAGTAAGTAATCCCATGGCCGAACACACTGTCCTTTTCTTTATCATGACATCATTCTGAAGAATCGCTCTTTGACCAGGACTGGATAACAAAGGCGAAGATGATCCGGTGTTCGGCCCCCCTTCCTAAAGGCTTGGACAATCCGGTGCTGGAAAGGATGCTCGAGCTAGCACCTTGCCTGGTGCCCTCAAAGGAAGATGAAGGGGGGAATAAACAGGGCGAAAGCGGGCCTCCACTGCTACCTATTCCAACCGAGGGAATGAGCGTCTCCATGAGGGAGGACAACCCAGGGGAAGAATCTGACATTCTCTTGCCTCAGGGAAGGAAGAGGACTACCTCTGAAGATCCGGAAACCAAGGTTTCCAGACGGGAGAAGAAATCTCCACCAGAGGGTCTTGCCTCGTAGGGTGCTCTTGCCACACAATGCCCGTGCGGGGATCAACCCTCTAATGAGCTGTAAGTAATCAAAAAGTACTTAATAGTGAAGATATCCTACCTTACTTCTAAGGAAAATAATCGAAGCAGTTATCTTGTAGTTTGGATCTTAGCCCTTCTCAGCAGAGCTCGTCTTCGGGGGATCTTCTTCCGGAGATGATGGAGAGCGAAACGCCTCCCCCGGACTCCCCATCTCAAGAAGCGTGCGACCTTGAAGTGTCGTCGCAGAGGGTCTCTCCAAATCCGGCGAGGCCAGAAGACAATCCTATGGCCACCCGAAGTTCCCAGTATCCGGCTTTTGAAGAGAGCAACCAAAAGAGTCCAGCACCGTCTGGTATGCGGTCGGACGTATTGAGGGATCTGCTAGAGAGAGCGACTATCTCAGAAGAGCACCGTACATTGATGGGTACGGTGGTTGAAAGGATTTCGTCCGCCGAAAGCGGGTTGCATGAAGCCTTTATGAGTCTACTGACGGGTTTTGAGGTACGTGAAATGATGTACATTTTTGATAGTACCGCACATTTTAAGGTGTGCCATGTGTAGATAGTAGCCCCTGAGACTCTGGTTGTCGTCGAGAACGACGGCAAACAGAGGATCGTAGTCCTAGGTAATAACCAGACCGCCTTTATGTGCAGGTGGTTGAAGCTCCGGTGGCTAGCCGGACTGATGGGTTTGCCGGACTATAGCGGCAACTAGATGCGGCAGATGCCGACATTGTGCTTGTCAACAAGCGGCTTGACGAGGCACAGGGTGAGTGATTTTTCTGGTGATCTTCACATAATAAGAGCAGCATGATGCCAGTATCTTTAATATGTTGTGACTGCAGATGGAGCTGCCACCATGGAGGCCCATCGGGCGGAGCTTGCCCGAGCCAAGGAGCAAGTAAGGAGTAGTAATGCGGCCGCTTTAAAAGCGGCCAAAGAGTTAAGAGCCGAAAAGGCCGCACATTGCGAGAGCAAAGAGAAAATGGCCAAGATGGCTGTAAAGTTAAAAGACACTGCCGACCGTTGCCAGCTTCTTGAAGAAGAAAACCGGGCGAAGGCGACGGATCTAGAAAAGGCCACGATGGCGACCAAAGACACCCGCTCTGCGATGAGAGCGAAGAAGGAGGAGCTGCGTCAAGCCGGGGATATCGCGGCTGGGAAACCCTTCATGCTAAGGAGGAAGTTTGGAGATCCTCAGTATGCCCCTCTGGACCGGCTGTGGAGTTCGGCGGACGCATATCTGGACTTGGCGGCGAGTGCTGTCGATGCGGCCGAATACTTCCGAGATCAAACAGATCGTGAAGTGGACAAGCTATTCTGGTCACAATTTAATGTTCCATAGCATCCGCTTCCATTGACTGATCGGCTTGCCGAATGGGCCGAGCTGAATAGATTGTCCGGACTCGCCATGAGGTCTGTTGTGGATCATCTGTGGCCGGAAAGGCCAAAGCTGAACATCTATTTTAGTTTGGTGCAGCAGTTCCTTGGTGCGGTGCCGCGCATTAATGCGATGAAGAGGTCAGCGTGCATAGAAGGCTCGCAGATGGCCCTTGCCCGTGTCAAAACATACTGGGCAGAGATGGATGCCACAACTGTCGCGGCGCAGGCCGGTTCGGCCATAGGCCGAGTGGCTACCAAGCACTATTTTGAAGAAGTTCTTGAAGGCGCTCGTTCGATAGAGGCCTAGTGCTCGAAGAATATTATGTTTGAATAACATGTATTACCATTGTAAAAACAATGTTTTATTAAGTTTATCAAGGATGTATTTATACTTTTGCCCGAAAGTATTATGATGCCTCATGTGCGGCCGTCTATGTATATATGTATATAACCTGAAAGATTGCAGTCGTCGGCTTCAGCCCCCATGCATATAATGTGGGGGTATTCGCAGAAAACGCATGTTCACACTTGATCCAATGTCTTGGTCCATTAAGGAGGTGATAGCGCAACGAACTAGGCAACCGGACTATAATGCTTTAACACTTTCACTTAGCCAGAGGAGTGTGACAATGGGGCTACTATATAGCCCCTGGTGGCTCCGCACTCATCCGAATTCGGGGTGCGTACATGCCTGGCCGGGAAATGGCCCTTCGTTACAGCGGAGGAATCCCGAAGATTCCGATAGGTCATCGAGTGCTTGAGCAGTCTCACGCTATATCATGACAGTCAGTTTTCGGCTTTCTCTACTGAGGTGCTCGTCCGGATGAACCAGGGCACAATCGTAGTAGTTCTCCTGGTGCCGCCTTAGCCGATAGAGCGGAATGTAAGGCAGCAAAACACAGGAGCCGGACAAACCCAACATTTGACCAAAGACATGATTCAGAGCTGATGCATATAAGGCCAAACTCGCGACGCCGAACACTCCCTAAGGTATTCGGTCTTTATGGTGTAAACCGGGCATAAACAGTGCCCTTTGTAATAAGCCCCTGGTGTCCAGGTACGTGCATTATTCTGACGTGGCCACATGCCAAGACGCCAGCATCCTTCTCAATTGTACTGAGAATTCGAGGGATGTGTATCAACAAGAGACAATAAAAAAAGGTTTACGCAGGGTCTTAATCTAAAAAGAATCCATGGAGCGGGTCCCTGCTACACGTCTGCGCCTGTTTCTCCATTGTGCCGTATCCTGGACGGTTGTAGCACGATGGTCATCTGTAAAAGAGAGGAACTTGGTTAAAAAGTTGTCGTGCAAAATGTAAGTTGTACTAAATAAACAATATATAATTCAAAATGAGTAAAGTTGAGCCTAATTACCACTTGTGAGCGCGCGTTGTGTTGGAAATATGCCCTAGAGGCAATAATAAATTAGTTATTATTATATCATATTTCATTGTTCATGATAATCGTTTATTATCCATGCTAGAATTGTATTGATAGGAAACTCAGATACATGTGTGGATACATAGACAACACCATGTCCCTAGTAAGCCTCTAGTTGACTAGCTCGTTGATCAATAGATGGTTACGGTTTCTTGACCATGGACATTGGATGTCGTTGATAACGGGATCACATCATTAGGAGAATGATGTGATGGACAAGACCCAATCCTAAGCGTAGCACAAGGACGTGTCGTTCGTTTGCTAAAGCTTTTCTAATGTCAAGTATCATTTCCTTAGACCATGAGATTGTGCAACTCCCGGATACCGTAGGAGTGCTTTGGGTGTGCCAAACGTCACAACGTAACTGGGTGGCTATAAAGGTACACTACAGGTATCTCCGAAAGTGTCTGTTGGGTTGGCACGAATCGAGACTGGGATTTGTCACTCCGTGTAAACGGAGAGGTATCTCTGGGCCCACTCGGTAGGACATCATCATCATGTGCACAATGTGACCAAGGAGTTGATCATGGGATGATGTGTTACGGAACGAGTAAAGAGACTTGCCGGTAACGAGATTGAACAAGGTATCAGGATACCGACGATCGAATCTCGGGCAAGTACAATACCGCTGGACAAAGGGAATTGAATACGGGATTGATTGAATCCTCGACATCGTGGTTCATCCGATGAGATCATCGTGGAAAATGTGGGAGCCAACATGGGTATCCAGATCCCGATGTTGTTTATTGGCCGGAGAGTTGTCTCGGTCATGTCTGCATGGTTCCCGAGCCCGTAGGGTCTACACACTTAAGGTTCGGTGACGCTAGAGTTGTTATGGGAAATAGTATGTGGTTACCGAAGGTTGATCGGAGTCCCGGATGAGATCCCAGACATGACGAGGAGATCCGGAATGGTCTGGAGGTGAAGATCGGTATATTGGATGAAGGGTATTGGAGTCCGGAATTGTTCCGAGGGTACCAGGTGATGACCAGCGTGTCCGAAAGGGGGTTCGGAGGCCCCGACAAGCGTTGGGGGGCCTTATGGGCCAAGGGGAGAGGGCACATCAGCCAACTAAGGGGCTAAGCGCCCCTCTCACCCTATCTCACGTAACCAGGAGAGGTGGGGGCGCCACCCCTAGGGCAGCGGCCCCTCCCGGCTTGGGGGGCAACTTTCCTAGGGGGTGGGGGCGCCCAAACCCATCTAGGGTTTCCCCTGTGGTCGCCGCCCCTCCCCTAGGGAACCCTAGGGCGCCTCCCCCTCCTCCCTTCCCCCTATATATAGTGATAAAGAGAGAGGGTAGCCGCACTCTTCCCCTGGCACAACCCTCTCCCTCCTCCTACACCTCCTCCTCCTCCATAGTGCTTGGCGAAGCCCTGCTGGAGAACCACGAGCTCCATCACCACCACGTCGTCGTGCTGCTGTTGGACTCTCTTCCTCAACCTCTCCCTCCTCCTTGCTGGATCAAGGCGTGGGAGACGTCTCCGTTCCATAGTGTGTTGAACGCGGAGGTGCCGTCCGTTCGGCGCTAGGATCATTGGTGATTTGGATCATGATGAGTACGACTCCATCAACCCCGTTCACTTGAACGCTTCCGCTTAGCGATCTACAAGGGTATGTAGATGTACTCTCCTTCCCCTCGTTGCTAGATTACTCCATAGATTGATCTTGGTGATGCATAGAAAATTTAAAATTTCTGCTACGATCCCCAACAGTGGCATCATGAGCTAGGTCTATGCGTAGTTTCTATGCACGAGTTGAACACAAAGCAGTTGTGGGCGTCGATATTGTCAATTTACTTGCCGTTACTAGTCTTATCTTGATTCGGCAGCATCGTGGGATGAAGCGGCCCGGACCGACCTTACATGTACTCTTATGTGAGACTGGTTCCACCGACTGACATGCACTAGTTGCATAAGGTGGCTAGCGGGTGGCTGTCTCTCCCACTTTAGTCGGATCGGATTCGATGAAAAGGGTCCTTATGAAGGGTAAATAGAAATTGGCATATCACGTTGTGGTTTTCGCGTAGGTAAGAAACGTTCTTGCTAGAAACCTATAACAGCCACGTAAAAATTTGCAACAACAATTAGAGGACGTCTAACTTGTTTTTGCAGCATATGGCTTGTGATGTGATATGGCCAAAAGGATGTGATGAATGATATATGTGATGTATGAGATTGATCATGTTCTTGTAATAGGAATCACGACTTGCATGTCGATGAGTATGACAACCGGCAGGAGCCATAGGAGTTGTCTTAATTTATTTATGACCTGCGTGTCAACATAAACGTCATGTAATTACTTTACTTTATTGCTAAAGCGATAGCCATAGTAGTATAAGTAATAGATGACGAGACAACTTCAAGAAGACATGATGATGGAGATCATGGTGTCATGCCGGTGACAACGATGATCATGGAGCCCCGAAGATGGAGATCAAAAGGAGCAAAATGATATTGGCCATATCATGTCACTATTTGATTGCATGTGATGTTTATCATGTTTTACATCTTATTTGCTTAGAACGACGGTAGCTTAAATAAGATGATCCCTCACAATAATTTCAAGAAAGTGTTCCCCCTAACTGTGCACCGTTGCGAAGGTTCGTCATTTCGAAGCACCACGTGATGATCGGGTGTGATAGATTCTAACGTTCGAATACAACGGGTATAAGCCAGATTTACACATGCGAAACACTTAGGTTGACTTGACGAGCCTAGCATGTACAGACATGCCCTCGGAACACGGAAGACCGAAAGGTCGAACATGAGTCGTATAGAAGATACGATCAACATGAGATGTTCACCGTTGATGACTAGTCCGTCTCACGTGATGATCGGACACGGCCTAGTCGATTCGGATCATGTTTCACTTAGATGACTAGAGGGATGTCTATCTGAGTGGGAGTTCATTAAATAATTTGATTAGATGAACCCAATTATCATGAACATAGTCTAAATTGTCTTTGCAAATATGTTGTAGATAAATAGCTCACCTTGTAGCTCCCTGTTTCAATACGTTCCTAGAAAAAGATTAAGTTGAAAGATATTGTAAGCAATGATGCGTACTAGGTCCGTAGTCCGAGGAGTGTCCTCACTGCTACACAGAAGGCTTACGTCTTTGATGCACCGCTCGATGTGCAAACCCCTACAACGTCGTCTGTGGATGTTGTGAACACCTGACAGACACATCCTGATGACTACTTGATAGTTTAGTGCACCATACTTTACGGCTTAGAATCGGGATTCCAATGATGTTTTGAACGCCATAGAACATATGAGATGTTCCAAGAGCTGAAATTGGGATTTCAGGCTCATGCCCGTGTTGAGAGGTATGAGACCTCTGACAAGTTCTTTTGCCAACAAGATGGAGGAGAAGTGAGCATGTGCTCAGAATGTCTGGGTGCTACAATCACTTAAATCAAGTGGGAGTTAAACTTCCAGATAAGATAGTGATTAATAGAGTTCTCTAGCCACTATCACTAAGCTACTAGATCTTCGTGATGAACTATGACATGCAAGGGATGGAGTTGATCCCGGAGCTGTTCGCGGTGCTTAAGACCGCAAAAGGTAGAAATCAAAGAAGGAGCATCAAGTGTTGATGGTTTAACAAGACCACTAGTTTCAAGAAGGGCAAGGGCTAGAAGGGAAACTTCATGGATGGAAAACCAGTTGCCGCTCCAGTGAAGGAAGCCAAGGTTGAACCCAAACCCAAGACTAAGTGCTTCTATTGTAAGGGGAACGGTCACTTGTAGCGGAATTACCCCAAATGCATGGTAGATAAGAAGGCTAGCAACTTCAACAAAGTATATACGTGTTATTAATGTGTAGCTCACTAGTACTCCTGGTAGCACCTGGGTATTGGATACCGGTTCAGTTGCTATTATTGGTGACTTGAAGCAAAAGCTACGGACTAAACGGAGACTGGCTAAGGGCGAGGTGACGATGTGTGTTGGAAGTGTTTCCAAAGTTGATGAGATCACCATCGCACGCTCCATCTGCCTTCGGGATTAGTATTGAACCTAGATAAATGTTATCAGGTGTCTACGTTGAGCATGAATATGATTAGATCATGTTCATTGCAATACTGTCATTCATTTAAGTTAGAGAATAATGGTTATTCTGTTTACATGAATGATACCTTTCATGGTCAAGCACCCTATGTGAATGGTTCATTGAATCTCGGTCGTGGTAATACACATGTTCACGCCAAAAGATGTAGAGTTAATAATGATAGTACCACTTTCTCGTGGCACTGCCGCTTAGGTCATATTGGCGTAATATGCATGAAGAAACTCCATGTCGATGCATGTTTGGAGTCACTTGATTTTGAATCACTTGACACATGCGAGCCATGCCTCATGGGCAGGATGACTAAGACCCCGTTTTCAGGTAAAATGAAATGGGCAAGTGACTTGTTGGAAATCGTGCATGCTGATACGTGTGATCCAATGAGAATTGAAGCGTGTGGTGGATATCGCTATTTTCTCATCTTCACTGACAATTTGGGTAGATATAGGTATATCTACTTAATGAAGCAGAAGTCTGAAACGTTTGAAAAGTTCAAGCGATTTCAGAGTGAAGTTAAGAATCATCATAACAATAAGATCATGTTCCTACGATCTGATCGATGAGAATTTCTGAGTTATGAGTTTGGCAATCACTTAAGACATTGTGGAATTGTTTCACAGTTGAAGCCACCTGGAACACCACAAGGTAATGGTGTGTCCGGACGTCGTAATCGAACCCTATGAGATATAGTGCGATCTATGATGTCTCTTACCAATCTACCATTTTCATTTTGAGGTTATGCGTTAGAGAAAGCTGCATTCACTTTAGATAGGACACCATATAAGTCCGTTGAGACGACGCCGTGTGAACATTGGTTGGGCAAGAAACCAAAGTTGTCGTTTCCTAATGTTTGGGGCTGCGATGCTTAAGGCTTCAGCCGCAGAAGCTCGAACCCAAAGCGGACAAACACATCTTCATAGGATACCCAAAGGTGACAGTTGGGTATACCTTCTATCTCAGATCCGAGGGCAACTTGTGTGTCGCTAAGAACGTGTCCTTTCTCGAGAAGAAGTTTCTCTCAAAAGAAATGAGTGGGAGGAAGATAGAACTTGATGAGGTTGTCGAACCTTTACTTCAACCAGAGAGTAATGCAACATAGAAAGATGTTTTCTATGGAGCCTACGTCTGTTGAATAGGAAGTTAATGATAGTGATCATGAAGCTTCGGATCAAGTTGCTATCGAACCCCGTAGGTCGACAAGGATATGTACTACTCCTGAGTGGTACGGTAATCCTATCTTGGATATCATGTTGTTAGACAACAATGAACCTACGAGCTATGGAGAAGCGATGGTGGGCCCGTATTCTAACAAATGGTTAGAAACCATGAAATCCGAGATAGGATCCATGTATCAGAACAAAGTATGGACTTTGGTGGACTTGCCCGTTGATCGGCAAGCCATTGAGATAAATGGATCTTTAAGAAGAAGACGGACGTGGGCGGTAATGTTACCGTCTATGAAGCTCGACTTGTGGGAAAGAGTCTTTTCACAAGTTCAAGGAGTTGACTACGATGAGAATTTCTCACTCTTAGCGATGCTTAAGTCTGTCGGAATCATGTTAGCATTAGCTGTATTTTTCGATTATGAAGTCTTACAGATGGATGTCAAAACAAGTTTTCTTACCAAGTTTTCGTAAGAAAAGTTGTATGTGATACAATAAAAGGTTTTGTCGATCCTAAGGATGCTAAAAGGTATGCTGGCTCCAGCGATCCTTCTATGGACTAGAGCAAGCATCTCGGAATCGGAATATATGTTTTGATGGAGTGATCAAAGCTTTTAGGTTTATACAATATTTGCTAGAAACTTGTATTTACAAGAAAGTGAGTGGGAGCACTACAACATTTCTAATAAGTATATGTGGATGACATATTGTTGATTTGAAATGATGTAGAATTTCTTGAAAGCATAAACGGTTGTTTAAATAGTGTTTTTCAAAGGAAGACCTGGATAAAGCTGCTTACATATTGGGCATCAAGTTCTATAGAGATAGAACAAGACGCCTGATGATACTTTCAAAGAACGCACACCTTGACATGTTTTTGAAGGAGTTCAAAATAGATCAGTCAAAGAAGGGGTTCCTACCTGAGTTGTAAGGTGTGAAGTTGAGTAAGACTCAAAGATTGACCACGGCAGAAGAAAGAGGAAGGACGAAGGTCGTCCCCTATGCTTTTGTCATAGGCTCTATATGGTATGCCATTCTGAGTACCGCACCAGATGTGTGCCTTGCCACATGTCTGGCAAGAGGGTACAAAGGTGATCTAGGATAGGATCACCAGATAGCGGTCAAAATTATCCTTAGAGGAATAAGAAAATTGTCGGTGTTCTGGGAATGGGGGTCCCCAGACTTGCCTGCATGCGGCCTGCGGCGTGGCTCAAAGGGGGCCCCAGCACGGCCCATCTTCATGAACACAGACCCAAGACCCTCGCGAGGGGCCAAGCCTCGCGGGGCGGACGACACGGAGCTTCCTCAGGCACGGCCTCATCAGGCTGGCTCGCAAGGAGGCGGAGAGATCAAGGCGGGGTACCTCACGAGGTGCTCGTGACGCAAGCCATGACGACCAAGGGTGCCAGGCGGGCGCCAGCCCGCGCAGTGTCCTCCTTTCCTCTTTGGTGCAAAGGGAGCAAGCGCAGGCGAGAGCATCAAGCAAAGGCACCCGTTTCGGTGCAACGAGACCAAGACCAGTCCAATGACAGGGAGGAAGTCATTGTGGAGCCCAAGCCAGCGTCACCACCAGAGCCTTTGGCAGGCGAGGACCAACTTTAGTCAGGATAAGTGTACCAGATGTTCCCCTTCAAAATGGCCAATTGTTGGCGCCCTTCCTGCTCAATATTTGGGAAGAGGCCCAGGGCCTTTGCCTATAAATAGGACTAGCCACCCACAGGGTAGAGGGATTGAGATCGGGAGGGAGATCAGATCGGGGTCGAAATCGAAATCAGAGAGAGAATCAAGAAGAGAGAGAGAGAGAAGGGTAACTGAACTCCTCCTAGCAGTTCATCCCCTCAGCCAAGAACAGACCCTCGCGAGGCTGTTCTTCCTTGTATTGCTCATGATCATCAGCCCAAGAGGCAATCCACCACACCAGACACTGGAGTAGGGTATTACACCACAACGGTGGCCCGAACCAGTATTAACCATGTGTCTGTTGTGCTGTTCTTTCCATAGCTTAGATCTTAGCGAGGCGGAGGGGTGCAGGTAGGTAGAAGGCGAAATCTCCGCGCACACCCAGTGTTCGAACCTCAAGGGTCTGCCGGAACCCGAAATCTGACATTTGGCGCGCCAGGTAGGGGTGCGCCGGAATTCGTCTTCCACCACCCCGTTCTCCTCCGACCATCGCGTCCATGTCTAACGCTCGCCGGGCCGCTCTCGCTTCCCGCGTCGCCCAGACGGCTCCTATCGGCGGGTGTCCTCGCCGTTCCCCGTCACATGCCGTCAACGCGGCCACTGGCCCGGCGGGAGATGAGCAGCAGGCGTCGTCTCAGCATCCGTCCGTGCGGCAAGACGGCCGCACTGCTACTCCCTCGCTCACCCCAGCTGGTTCTTCGTCCCGCGCACTCCGCGCACCCATGGAGGCTCGAGCTGCGCTTATCGCGGCAAACGAGCTCCTGTGCTACCATCCCGTCGACGACGTCTACGAAGAATGGCTCGACCGCGTTGCCGAGCTCGTCCGCGCCGCAGGAGGCTCTCCTGCGCTGTCCGTTCCGCTGCACCGCACTCCGCCCCGCGCGGGCGACGAAGCTCCGGCGGCGCCCCAGCCGCCTCCTCCTCAAGAAGGCACCATGGCTCCAAGGCGCGTGGCCCCTGGGCGGAACCCGTTCCGTCAGGTGCCAGCGCGGCAAGAGCAGAGCTGCCAAGAAGTCCCTCGCCCGCAAGAAGCTGCCCGGGCGCTCCCTGCTCTAGCATGTCGCGACCATGCTCCTGCTCCCGCACGTCAAGACCCCGCGCTGCTCCCAGCTGCAGCGCGTGGGGACATGCAAGACCAAGCTCTCCGTCACCCAAGGCCTCCCGTGGCCACAGCAGGCTGTCGTGCCTTCACCACCGAGCTACGTAGCGTCGCGTCGCCCGGCAAGTTCAAGCCAGACTTGCCTCCTCGTTACGATGGCACGGCCGACCCCGTGGAGTTCCTCCAGCTCTATGAGCTGGGCATCGAAGCTGCCAGCGGAGACGAGAAGCTCATGGCGAACTGGTTTCCCATGGCGCTCAAGGACGGGCCCCGCACCTGGCTCCTGAACCTGGCTCCAGGCACGATCTCCTCCTGGGACAAGATGCGCACCCGCTTCATCGCCAACTTCCAAGGTACTCGCGACCGGACACCCGCCGTGGGCGACATGCGCCGCATCAAGCAACAAACCGGAGAGACCCTGCAGAAGTACTTCCAGCGCTTCAACAACGCACGCCACAAGATTCCCAAGGTGACCGAGGAGGCCATCATCTCAGCCTTCCCCGACGGCGTGTGCGATGTCAAGATGAAGGAGGAGCTGGCGATGCATGAAGACCTGTGCACTTCCTTGGAGTTGTTCAACTTGGCAACCAAGTGCGCCAGGGCTGAGGAAGGGCGTCTCTCCCTCCTCGAGCTGCCTGCCGCAGACCCAGAAGAGAAGAAGCCCAAGGCCAAGGATGTGAAGCGCAAGGGGGCTGCCGTGCTCGCAGCAGAACCAGACACCAAGTGAGGCAGAGATCAGCCCGAACCTTCCAAGGGTAGTCGGTACTGTGTGTACCACGACCTCCACACCCACAATACCAACGAATGTCAAGACCTCCGAGCCGTGCGAGAAGGAAGGATCGGCCGTTGCCCCGACCACGGTGACCGGGGCTACGATCGAGGAGGAGGAAGGAACGCAGGACGCTGGGAAGACCGCTGCCCGCGCCAAGGGTGGCGCGATCGGCCTCGCGAGGATCGCTGGCAAGACCCGCCTCGCGAGGGAGACTGGAGGGATCAGCCTCGCGAGGATCGCCCGCAAGGGAACGCAGGCCTCCCTCCGCTGCCGCAGCAGCCAAGGAGAGACGAGGACCGCCATCAGGACGAGGGGGCTGGGGGCTTCCAGGAGCCGCGCGCGATCGCCTGCATCCTGGGCGGGGCTCAAGCCCCAGCCTCTCAACGCATCTTCAAGCAGTTCGCCCGCGAAGTGAATGCAGTCCTCCCCAAGCTCGAAGCCACGCGCCCTCTCAGGTGGTCGGCGTGCGCCATCACGTTCAGCTCGGCGGATCAGCTCAAGTGTGTGGCCACAGCCGGAGTCGTCCCGATGCTTTGTTCCCCAATCATCAGCAACATGGTGGTCACCAGGACCCTCATTGATGGCGGGGCAGGGCTCAACGTCCTGTCCGTGGAAACATTCAACAATCTCCAAGTGCCCTACAACCAGCTTCAGCCAACCAAGCCTTTCTCCGGAGTCACTAACGGCTCCACGGTCCCGATTGGGCAGGTCCGCCTCCCTGTCACCTTCGGGGCACACGACAACTACCGCACCGAGCTCATCGACTTCGAGTCGCTCACATTCGCCTGCCGTACAACGCCATCCTTGGGTACCCAGTGCTGGCCAAGTTCATGGCCGTAACTCACCACGGCTACAACGTCCTCAAGATGCCAGGAAGTGGAGGAGTCATCACGGTGCCCTGTAAGAGAAGGACGCGGTGTGTTCCATGGAACGAGCCGTTCAGGCCGCATCATTGGAAGACCTGGATCGCGGAAGCAGGAGGCTTCCCGAGACCACCCCCAAGAAGAAGAAGACATCGTCCGGCCTGGCCCCTCAGGGCCCGCGCCTGCCTAGGGGGAACCTCCTTCCATCGCATAGGAAAGCGCGCCCGGCGCCCTCCTCAGGCAAGGCTCGGGGGCTCTCCCCTGGAGGGCCACCGACCTGGCTAAGGTCACGAGGGAGGCGCTTGGGCACCACATGGAGGCGTGTTTCGAAGCATGTTTCCCTCAAGAAGGAGTAAGGCAAGGAGGGCCAGACCCTCAGGAGTTCGTCAGCAACGCCATTCAGGAGCTACAGGAGTCAAGAGTCATGAAAGGCGGCCGCCGCCTACCAGCTGTGGCTCCCCATCCAGGCGAGGATGGTGGGATGCGCGTCTGCATCGACATACCATGGCTCAATCGAGTCGCCTCTCTGGAGCGCCTCTGGCCCTCGCGAGTGGGGCTGTGCGAAGGTCCACCCCACAGCTACGTTCGCATGCCTTACGGCTTGCCGAATGCGGCTGCCACGTACCAGCGCCTCATGAGGGGTATCATGGAGGCTCAAGAGGCCAGGCGTTCCACAGCCCTGGCGGAGATGGAGATAGTCCGTGAGGAGCCACCAGCGCCTCCGGAGCCTCCCGAGGCCCTTGGGCCTGGGGGCTCATGAGGATCGGCTTCCGCAGCCCACCGAGTCTGCTACACCAACACTCCTTCGTCCTCAACATCATTAGGTGACATCTTTCAAGTTTCATTTCCAGCTGGGAGCGCCCCCCAGGGCTGCATTATTCCCAGGCCGCGTGGGTCCGTCCCTGCGGCATGTATCCCTTTTATTTCATGTTGTTAGCTTACCTTGTTGGGGACGCCCCTCGGGCTGCATCATCCCCCAAGTCGCTCGGGCCAGACCCAGTGGCATGTATCCCTTTTGCGTTTATTTCCGGCTATGCGTTCGACCCACCATGCTTGATTATTTGATGCCTGTCCATGGCACCTCTTCTTCTCCATGCCGACCACTTACACGTTAAAGGGGGGTACCTGAGCATCGCGACTCAGGGCTCTTACTGGCTCTCCAGCCCTCACACTCTGGCCTTGTCCACGGCATCACGACCTGGCATACCAGCGACGACTGAGACCAGCTCGAGGGCCGGGACCCGAGGACGTAGAGTGCTGGCATCTAACCAAATTTGCAGGGACACATCACAAGATAAGGCCCAGTGCCAGGCGCAACCCGCCTAGAGGTAGGGCCCCGTGAGTCCCGCGCTGGCTCACGGGTGCCCTGATACACCTCGCCAGGCCCTACCGTGCCAGCCACGTGTCAGGGCGGGGCTGTACACGCCCCGGGGGCTCCTCCCGGAGGGGAGCCCCCTCCCACGTACCAGTGGAAGCACCATGCTCCGCGCTGGCCGACGACACTGCCGAGGAGCGGCTATGCCCGTACACATACAGAAGCGCTATGCTCCGCGCTGGTGATAAACAACTGAGGGTGGCCCTCGGGCCGCATCAACCTCAAGGAGCCCAGAGCTCAGTGTCTAGCCTCATCGTAACGCCTCCCCTCGGGAGTGCCACATGAGGGGGCTGGGCACGGGGGCTACGCCTGGGTCACGCCCAGACGCACGCCACGCAGCCAGGCCATCCCCCGGGCCTGGTTCGTCGCGCGTCTCTCCCCGAGCAGAGCCAAGGTACGAAGGCCGTCTGAGCGTCAAGGGGGACTCCTGAGCATCGCGACTCAGGAGCCTAACTGGTCACGTAGCCCCTCACTCCTTAGTTCCAAAAGGCTAACGCTGGGTGAGGTATGCGCGGGGCCGGGCTCTGTAGACGTAGAACGGTAGATCCACCCACATCTCACCTCCCTACTTGCTGTTCGTGCGCCAAGGGGGACTCTTGAGCATCGCAACTCAGGAGCCTAACTTGTCACGTAGCCCCTCACTCCTTGGTCCCGTCCTGGTTTCCGGTCGGGGCTAACACTGGGTGAGATATGCGCGGGGCCGGGCTCTGCCGGCGTAGAAGATAAGCAAGTAGGAAGGAAAAGCGTAAATTTCAAGGAATTCAAAAGCAAATATTACAGTCCACACTGTTATCTCAATGCCAAACGCAAGTTTAAACGCCTCCCCGAGGCATGATACATGTGTAAGAATTAAAGGCAGGACAGGAGCCACAACGAAGTCACTTGTCGGCGGTGGAGCAGCGCGGAGTGGGTTCGCCTCATGGAGCAGCAGGGTCGGCAGCGCCTTGCTTCTGCTTGGTGCTGAAGGCCGGAACTTCCCCAGCAGAGCCTCCGCGCGACCCTTCACGGCCTCGGCAGCGGCAGCGGCACGCTCGCCGCTTACTGGCTCCAGCAGGCTGTCGAGGTCGATGCCGGGATCACGAAGGTAGATGTGGGTGAGGACCCGCGTCAGCGCAGCAGAAGACAGGACACACGCCTCGGCCTCGGTCGTGGGGCCAAGGCCAAGGGCGACATCTTCAAGAGCGCGAACCAGGAAGGGAAGCAGCTTGGCGGGGTCATCCTCGGTGCCAGCCAGCGGGCTCTCCAGGCCGCTGTCGTAAAGCGTCCTCAGCGAAGAGCGAGCCTTCGCCTCCATCTCCGCGAAGGCCACGCGGTCCTCGGCAAGAACCTGGGCCTTGTCGTCCAGCTCGACCCTCCTCGCCCCCAACTCTTGCTCCAGCGCGCCTAGGCGGTCACGGCGCTTCCTGAGCTTGGCTTCCCGGCCCTCGATGGCCGCCTCCCGAGCCTTCACGCCTTCTTCCTGCTCTTGGCGAAGGCGGGCCTCTTTTGCGAGCTGGTCCCGCAGGCCTTGCAACTCGTTCTCCAGCGCCTTGCAGTGACCATAGACGTCGACCACCTCCCCCAGGGCTGTGTCATGAGCAGCCTTCGCCTCAAGGACGGCCTGCCTCTCCACATCGCAAGCCGTCGAGGCCTGGACCACAGCTGCCCGAATCAAAGCGTCGGAGCGAATCCATCCTGAAGCCAGCTCCAAGCGCCCAGCCACCAAGCGAGGGCCGGCGCCAAGAAGATCCTGCCGCAGCGGGTCTAGCTTAGCAGCAGCACGATCCAGAGCGGCAGGAGGAGTCGGAGAGACGGCAGTCGGTGGAGTATGAGGAGAAGGCGGCAGCGCGACCACAGCATCCTGAGGCGGAGCCTGCTGCGCCCCAATGGCTGTAGTGGCGGTAGCAGGCAAAGGCACCTCGGGAGTCACTTGGGCCATGGGGGCTGAGCTCGCCCCAGCCGGCTCAGCCAGACCTCGCGAGGACGACCGGGCAGGAGAAGCCAGTGCGTCGCGGTCACTTTCCTTTGCGGGCAGAGGCGCTGCCACGGATGGAACCTCAGGAGCTCCCTTCGGCTTCTTTGCTGTCGGCGCCAGCCTGTCCAAGAGATGTGAACGTCAAGCCTCAGCAGCAGAACAAGAAATAAAGACAAGAATCAAGCGCTTACGGGTCGTCGCCAGTGAGCTCAGGCAGCCTCCGGCCAAATTTGAAGCCTGAAAGCCGGCAGGAAGGGTCAACCTCGGGAAGCTTGGAAGCGGAAGGCGCGTCTGCGGTCCGCCTTGGGGCCGGGGCAGACCCGCGGGAGATCAGCCCGGTCCTGTCCTTCTTCGGGATCGGGGGCAAGCTCCCGCCGCCTTGCTCGTCATCATCCTCGTCGTCATCGCTCGGAAAGAGGCGGAGAGCGCGGGACCTACGCCAGTGGAGGGGAGCCCTCAACTCTCCGTCAGTCGCCTCGGAGTCAGGCCCTTTTTCCTGCTCCCCTCCTTCCTCCTCTTTGCTGGAGTCGTCGGAGGACACGTCCACCGATTCCTCGGGAGTTTCCATGGGCACGGGCCCGTCCTCGTTGAAGACGGGCATGGACTCCACTACCTGCTCCCAGTCATCGTGGAGGAACAAGGGCGTAGGAGCGCCCTCCAACCTCGCCACATCGCCCCGACCAGAGATTGGAGGACCGCAGCCAGATCTTCGTCGGCCAAGGCCACGGGGCTCGGATGGGGCCTCCACATCGGAAGTGAGTACTGCCGAAGCGGAGCCAGCTGGTGCTCCAGGAATTCCCTCAGCAGCGATGTGCCGGTCAGCTTCGCCGCCGCCATGTTGGCCGGCCTCAGATCCGCGTCCATCTTCTCCAACACCAGCTTCGCGCGAGGGTCCGTGAGCTCGGCTCGACCCCAATCGCTGGAGCTCGTGGGTTGCTCCGTGGGCAAGATCAGCCGAGGGTGGATGCGCCCAGCATCTGCCAAGACCCACTTGCTCCTGAAGCCCTCAATCCTTTTCTCGGGGTTTGAAATGGCAATGGCGCCACCGTACGCGATGAAGCTCACGCAAGCGGAAGCAGGACCGCGAGAGGTCCGGAGGTAGAAGTAGTGGCGCAGCAAGGCCACTGAGGGCTGCACCCCTACGTGAGCCTCGCAGTAATAGGCGAAGATTGCTAGGAGAAGGACAGAGTTGGGGTGGAGATGCAGAGCCTATAGCTTATAATGGCGGAGGACAGAGAAGAAGAACTCGGATAAGGGAGGCACCAGGCCAGCAGCAATGGCGCTTACAAAGAACGGATAGAAGGTGCTCCCTTGGCCCTCAGGGGTGGCGGAGCCGGCCTTGAACACCTTCGCCCCGTCGATGCCCCACGCCGCCGCCATCCAGTGCAACCGGGCGAGGCTCACCTCCGACACGTTCGGCGAGTCCAGGGCAGACGAGTACCAAGCTTCGGCCGGGGACTGACGAGGCGCCATGGCTTCCTAGGTCACGCGGTCGGAGTTGATCTGGAAATTTTGGAGGAAGGAAGGAGAGGCGCAAGAAAGGGGATCTGAGCAGCAACCGGAGAAAGCAAAAAAGCAAAGCCTACGCAGATGCCGCTCCCTTATCAACTCGCGCGGTTGCTGAGGCGCCCACGTCCAGTTAACCGCCACGCGGCGCCCAAGGCCGTAGGCTGTTAGGGCCCGCGCCACTTCGCTCTTGCCCTTACGCCTCCCTGCACGGCCAAGTTCGGGCGCGCCTTGGCCCCGGGGGCTACTGTCGGCGTTCTGGGAACGGGGGTCCCCAGACTTGCCTGCCTGCGGCCTGCGGCGTGGCTCAAAGGGGGGCCCAACGCGGCCCATCTTCATCAACACAGACCCAAGACCCTCGCGAGGGGCCAAGCCTCGCGGGGCAGACGACACGGAGCTTCCTCAGGCACTGACTCATCAGGCTGGCTCGCGAGGAGGTGGAGACATCAAGGCGGGGTACCTCACGAGGTGCCCGTGACGCAAGCCATGACGACCAAGGGTGCCAGGCGGGCGCCAGCCCGCGCAGTGTCCTCCTTTCCTCTTTGGTGCAAAGGGAGCAAGCACAGGCGAGAGCATCAAGCAAAGTCACCTGTTTCGGTGCAATGAGACCAAGACCAGTCCAACGGCAGGGAGGAAGTCATTGTGGAGCCCAAGCCAGCGTCACCACCAGAGCCTTTGGCAGGCGAGGACCAACTTTAGTCAGGATAAGTGTACCAGATGTTCCCCTTCAAAATGGCCAATTGTTGGCGCCCTTCCCGCTCAATATTTGGGAAGAGGCCCAGGGCCTTTGCCTATAAATAGGACTAGCCACCCACAGGGTAGAGGGATCGAGATTGGGAGGGAGATCAGATCGGGGTCAAAATCGAAATCAAAGAGAGAATCAAGAAGAGAGAGAGAGAGAGAGAGAGAGAGAGAGAGAGAGAGAGAGAGAGAGAAGGGTAACTGAACTCCTCCTAGCAGTTCATCCCCTCAGCCAAGAACAGACCCTCGCGAGGCTGTTCTTCCTTGTATTGCTCATCATCATCAGCCCAAGAGGCAATCCACCACACCACACACTGGAGTAGGGTATTACACCACAACGGTGGCCCGAACCAGTATAAACCCTGTGTCTCTTGTGCTGTTCTTTCCATAGCTTAGATCTTAGCGAGGCGGAGGGGTGCAGGTAGGTAGAAGGCGAAATCTCCGCGCGCACCCCAGTGTTGGAACCTCAAGGGTCTTTCGGAACCCGAAATCCGACAGAAATGTTTCCCGGTTATGGAGGTGATAAAGAGTTTGACATAAAGAGTTGTGTTGATGCAAGCTTAACACCTATCTGGATAGCTCTGAGTTAAGATACCGGATACGTATAATGGAGCAACAATTTGGAATAGCTCCAAGTGGAACGTGGTAGCATCATCTACGATGTGACATAAAGTTTTGCGAAACACATAGGGATCTGAATATGGCAAGACCCATTGACTACAACCTCTCTCACAAGCATAACATGATCAAACCCAGAACTCTTTGAGTATTTATCGCATAGTGATGTGAACTAGATCATTGAGTCCAGTAGACTCTTGGATGTTGGTCACATGGCGATGTGACCTGTGAGCGTTAATCACATGGCGATGTGAACTAGATTATTGACTCTAGTGCAAGTGGGAGACTGTTGGAAATATGCCCTAGAGGCAATAATAAATTAGTTATTACTAGCACAAATACCCGTGCGTTGCTACGAGAGAAAATAAATACCACACATATCTAACCCAATAAGCCATGACATATTCGGCATTATCTAGCAAAAATGCCCGTGCGTTGCAACGGGAAAGAAGATTCAATTATGCTCACTAAACTGAATTTTCACCCTGATTTTTGGTTATTCCAATAGAAATATGATGCGTCTCACTCCAATAGTAGTGCCTTTTTTCCATTATATACAACAAATCCCCACAAAACAGAAGTAAAACACACCAATTTCCAATCGCCTTTACGTTTGATCTTGTATAGATGCGCTAGTATTTCTTGAAGATGTCACCGAAGCACAAAGTCACCTCTCATCATATCTGAAAATTCAGAGTTGTACATCCAAACCAATAGAGCACTTCTCACAGTGGAGATTTTTTCTCCTTGAGTCAAGCAAATTCAGAAATGACATAGAATTGACTGGGAACCCATAAGGAAAAATGTGTTGGCCCTAGTATTTATTCATATAAGGTTGGTTTTGCCTTGATATTTATATCCATATAAGGTAGGGAGACAACATATGTATCACATAAAACAATGTAGATGGGTTTAACCTAACGACTGCAAGTATTTATGTAAACTTGTAAAGTGCGAAGTTTCATGTACACTTGCTGCGGCTGGGCGTTAGGAAGAGCATCGGTGCGCTCGTGAAGGTTTTAGTTTTATGTAATGACAATACAAAAAATTTAAGATTTGTCGCCTTGAGGGTGACTCCGTGCTATCACCTTGTATGAAAAAATGAATGAAAGGAAAATATATATTAGACAGATTGATTTGCCTGGAACAACCCTGTAAATTATACCATCACAAAAGGATAACATGCTGCTTTGAAGATTTCTCCATTACATTTATGTATGATGTAGCTTCTGCCTAGATGTTTTTGAAGGTGGATTGTTGTTGGACTTAAAACTTTCACTGTACATTGATCATGCCCCTAAACATGAGACTGGTGTTGGTGCATTGAGCAATGAATTCAATCACCGACGATTAAGACAGCGTGTCATCCATACTCAAAAATCTAATTGCATCGTTAAGACATACATGCCTATTCAACATATCCTTGACATATTCATTTATTCAAAATCGAGACTCAATATTGTGCAAACTGGAGACTCTGATTTTTTTTGAAACAGAGGCATAAGATTAGCCTCATCTATTAAATAAGGGAGAAGTAGAGTTTAGAGTTTTACAAGAGCACCGACATACATGGCATGACGATTACTCACGCAAAAAAATATTCAGGATGACTCTGAATATTCAGGATGGAGAATTGAGTGTAGAGATGAAATCCTAGAATAGAACTGCATGTATACATGAGGACGGACATGAACAAGACTTAATCTGTTTGTTGTTCATCCACATATAACATAAAAATATCTGTGGCATCATCTCAGTTGAGAATGTGATGTGAATGTAAGTTTCAGGGAGGCTGCGCTAACCTTCACATGAGTTCTTATTAAGATGTCGAGGGGTGAGACACGGAAGAAACGCTCTGTGGTTCTGTGCCACCAAAAAACTCAGGGATCTCATAAATCTTTTTTATCTAGGTTGACAATATGTGTAAAATAGTGCACGTTTATCTCCAGCAATTGGAGGGACATCCAGCAAAATCTCCTGATAATACAAGAGAACATAGGGTGCAGCAGAGTGGAGTAGATCACCTATTTATGAAAAGAAATCCATGTCAAACTTTAATGAGCTTTATCGACGTGACATGTCTTCTCTTTTTCAAGAAAAAAAGTGACCATGTCTTTGAGGAGAGCAGCTAAAATGAAGGTTAGGGGACACCCAGTGTTAAAGAGACAGTAGCCACACTTAAGAAATAGTTACTAACAGACCTCAAACCATCACACTGGAAACTGTGAATCACTTAGTTTAAAACCCGTGGAAAATACATTTATTTTATCCCAATAAGGCAGTTTCGAACATGTGTAGAAATGACTGCTAATGTGTGCAAGCTAGATGTCGACTCTTGGCACCATAGTTGGTCGTGCATGGTAAGTAGAAATTTCTAGGCTTCAGTTGTAGCAGCAGCACTTATATAGTCTCATGTGCAAATAATCAGAAAACATAATATTGGAACAACCTCATATCACAGAATGGCTTTCATGGTGAACTGACCAGAAGTATGATCATGTAGATCTTGCGGATGGTCGTTCACCGTAGGTCCAGTACTTCATCATCCACAGCCGTCGCAAGCACTGGCCACGCGCACTACTACCCGCCACGCTGCTAGCCCCATACCGTTAATGATGTCCAGACCGCAGCTCCTTCATATTTGGGTCTGAATGTGATTGCGATATGCATCATGGTGATCTCCTCCTTATAGCTTTTAGTGAACTCGGTGGGCTTGGCATTGGGGATGCAATTACGCTAAGCCACGTCTCATAATGGAAACATGATGATCCTCAAATTCTTTCTATATCAAAATAGATATATTGATGCCAAATGAAATTCTGCACTTGGTTAAAACTGATAGACAACATCCCAGTTCTCAATGATAAAAAAGATTATAATTCAGTTGAAAAAAATCAGTACCTTTGGAAGTCTTATGACAAAGACCGCAGTATACATGTTGGGGACATGTATAAATTATAAGCCAATTAGTCCCAGTTCTCAATTTAAACCTCTGCCTTTATTTCCAAAATACCAGCTGCATCTATCGTGTGTGATTTCTTCTAGTCTATCTCGACCAAAAAATCTTATATTTTGAGATAGAGGAGTAGATGTTACCTTTGAAACGTAGCTGGCCAATTTGACTTCACCTTGAGAGCTCGGATGAATTTCTTCCGAGTGATTGTCTGCTCCTTCGTTTGGCCAAGCGCACATCAGCCTGAACCAGCGCCCTCTAGGAGCCAGCAAAAATTTAAATCAATCTTTTAAAGGAAAAGGAAAACCAGTTTTGAATTGCCGAGCATGTACAAATTGGAAATTTAAAAAAAGGCTCTGGATCTGCATCTCTGCAGAACACTTCACACCCTTCACCCCAGTAGAGAACCAAGTCTGAAGGTCCTCTGGATTCTATTACATCATGCATTCGCCCATGACATACACTTCTCTACGGACTTTGATTTCTGATTCTACCTGCAACAAGAGTGTTTTCTCTCTAAAAAACCAACCAAAGTGTACACAATAAGCTTAAGTTCGTACATGTAGCAGAAAGGCAGGGAACATATGTGCTTTGGTGTGTCCGACCAGATGAGGGGGGCATGGGTCTCCACGCCTTGATCCGGCCAGAAGGAGGCGTTGTTGCCGCCGATGGAGCACGCTGTGTTTACGGAGGGGAGAGAGGGTTAGGCGTCTAGATCGGGCTGGGGTAAGGGAGGGAGCGGTGAGGATGGTGGACGTAGATGGCGGGGGAGGGGGAAGGGGAGATCGAACTGCCACCGGCCGCCTTCGGGGCAGGCGAGGCGAGTTGGGTGGCGGGATGGCCTGCCGCCGGTGCCAAGAAAGGTGAAGCCGTGGGTGCGAGGCGAGCACAGGCATGCGGGTGGGAGGATGGAGGCGATCCTTTTTTCCCATGGCGAGGCAGGAGCCGGCCGATGGCGCGCGGTGAGGCCGTGCTGGGCGGGGCGGAGAAGGAGGCGGCCGGCGGCGCGTGGGGCATGGCAGGAGGTTGGTGGGGCGGGGCGGAGCGCCGGGAGGCAGAATGTGGCTGCGTTTTTCCCCTTCATACCGGTTTGATTTGGACGGTGGGTTGATTCCCAGAAAGCTAAAGGGGCTTTTTGTAAAAGTGCTAACGACGGACGACCAGAAGCGATCCCTGGTTTATTAGTAGGTAAGATTATATCATATTTCATTGTTCATGATAATCGTTTATTATCCATGCTAGAATTGTATTAATAGGAAACTCAGATACATGTGTGGATACATAGACAACACCATGTCCCTAGTAAGCCTCTAGTTGACTAGCTCGTTGATCAATAGATGGTTACGGTTTCCTGACCATGGACATTGGATGTCGTTGATAACGGGATCACATCATTAGGAGAATGATGTGATGGACAAGACACAATCCTAAGCATAGCACAAGATCGTGTAGTTCGTTTGTTAAAGCTTTTCTAATGTCAAGTATCATTTCCTTACACCATGAGATTGTGCAACTCTCGGATACCGTAGGAGTGCTTTGGGTGTGCCAAACGTCACAACGTAACTGGGTGGCTATAAAGGTACACTACAGGTATCTCCGAAAGTGTCTGTCGGGTTGGCACGAATCGAGATTGGGATTTGTCACTCCGTGTAAACGGAGAGGTATCTCTGGCCCCACTCGGTAGGACATCATCATAATGTGCACAATATGACCAAGGAGTTGATCACGGGATGATGTGTTACGGAACGAGTAAAGAGACTTGCCGGTAACGAGATTGAACAAGGTATCGGGATACCGGCGATCGAATCTCGGGCAAGTACAATACCGCTGGACAAAGGGAATTGAATACGGGATTGATTGAATCCTCGACTTCGTGGTTCATCCGATGAGATCATCGTGGAACATGTGGGAGCCAACATGGGTATCCAGATCCCGATGTTGGTTATTGGCCGGAGAGTTGTCTCGGTCATGTCTGCATGGTTCCCGAACCCGTAGGGTCTACACACTTAAGGTTCAGTGACGCTAGAGTTGTTATGGGAAATAGTATGTGGTTACCAAAGGTTGTTCGGAGTCCCGGATGAGATCCCGGACATGACGAGGAGCTCGGGAATGTTCCGGAGGTGAAGATCGGTATATTGGACGAAGGGTATTGGAGTCCGGAATTGTTCCGGGGGTACCAGGTGATGACCAGCGTGTCCGAAAGGGGTTTCGGAGGCCCCGTCAAGCGTTGGGGGGCCTTATGGGCCAAGGGGAGAGGGCACATCAGCCCACTAAGGGGCTGAGCGCCCCTCCCACCCCATCTCATGTAACCAGGAGAGGTGGGGGCGCCACCCCTAGGGCAGCCGCCCCTCTCGGCTTGGGGGGCAAGTTTCCTAGGGGGTGGGGGCGCCCAAACCCATCTAGGGTTACCCCTGTGGCCGCCGCCCCTCCCCTAGGGAACCCTAGGGCGCCTCCCCCTCCTCCCTTCCCCCTATATATAGTGAGGGAGAGAGAGGGCAGCAGCACCCTTCCCCTGGCGCAGCCCTCTCCCTCCTCCTACACCTCCTCCTCCTCCATAGTGCTTGGCGAAGCCCTGCTGGAGAACCACGAGCTCCATCACCACCACGCCATCGTGCTGCTGTTGGACTCTCTTCCTCAACCTCTCCCTCCTCATTGCTGGATCAAGGCGTGGGAGACGTCTCCGTTCCGTACGTGTGTTGAACGTGGAGGTGTCGTCCGTGCGGCGCTAGGATCATCGGTGATTTGGATCACGACGAGTACGACTCCATCAACCCCGTTCACTTGAACGCTTCCGCTTAGCGATCTACAAGGGTATGTAGATGCACTCTCCTTCCCCTCATTACTAGATTACTCCATAGATTGATCTTGGTGATGTGTAGAAAATTTTAAATTTCTGCTACGATCCCCAACACGTTGAGCCCCTTGTGTTGTAATAGGGGTGTGGCCATCAAACCTGTATCAATTACATATAGTTGTACCGGACTCGTCCAACCATGTCCATGGTCTTAATGACCTGTCAGATGCTTTAGTTAGTGAGGTCGTTTAGTGTGGGGCTGCCAAGGCAGCCGCATGGTCTTCCGCGCGCAAGGAGCGCTCAATATTTCCGTTTACTGTGATGATGTCACATGGACCGGGCATCTTAAGCATGAGGGAAGCGTAGTGGAGTATTGCGTTAAAGCGGGCAAAAGCTTCGCGTCCGAGTAGTGCTTGATAGCCACTTTGGAACGGAGCGATGTGGAAGGTTAAATTTTCGCTGCGGAAGTTATCGGGGAAGCCGAATATAACCTCTAGTAGCAGGGAGCCCGTGCAATGGGCTTCTGGGCCTGGCGTTACTCCTTTAAAGGTAGTATTGCTATGGCTAATTTTTGCTGGGTCTATCCCCATGTTGCGTACTGTGTCCTGATATATCAGGTTTAAACTGCTGCCGTCGTCCATCAGAACTCGTGTGAAGTGGTATCCATCAATTATTGGGTCTAATACCAAGGCAGCCCATCCTGCGCGCCGGACTCTTGCTGAGTAATCCCGATGGTCAAAAGTGATCAGTTGGGACGGCCAGTGGCAGAACTCCGCAGTGATAGGCCCTGGGGCATGTGTCTCTGGGTGTGCCGCTTTGTTTCTCCCCTTTATTATGTGTAACACGTGAAGGAAATATGCCCTAGAGGCAATAATAAAGTTATTATTTATTTCCTTATATCATGATAAATGTTTATTATTCATGCTAGAATTGTATTAACCGGAAACATAATACATGTGTGAATACATAGACCAACAAAGTGTCACTAGTATGCCTCTACTTGACTAGCTCGTTAATCAAAGATGGTTATGTTTCCTAACCATGAACAAAGAGTTGTTATTTGATTAACGAGGTCACATCATTAGTAGAATGATCTGATTGACATGACCCATTCCATTAGCATAGCACCCGATCGTTTAGTATGTTGTTATTGCTTTCTTCATGACTTATACATGTTCCTATAACTATGAGATTATGCAACTCCCGTTTACCGGAGGAACACTTCGGGTACTACCAAACGTCACAACGTAACTGGGTGATTATAAAGGAGTGCTACAGGTGTCTCCAATGGTAGATGTTGGGTTGGCGTATTTCGAGATTAGGGTTTGTCACTCCGATTGTCGGAGAGGTATCTCTGGGCCCTCTCGGTAATGCACATCACATAAGCCTTGCAAGCACTGCAACTAATATGTTAGTTGTGAGATGATGTATTACGGAACGAGTAAAGAGACTTGCCGGTAACGAGATTGAACTAGGTATTGGATACCGACGATCGAATCTCGGGCAAGTAACATACCGATGACAAAGGGAACAACATATGTTGTTATGCGGTCTGACCGATAAAGATCTTCGTAGAATATGTAGGAGCCAATATGGGCATCCAGGTCCCGCTATTGGTTATTGACCGGAGACGTGTCTCGGTCATGTCTACATTGTTCTCCAACCATAGGGTCCGCACGCTTAACGTTATGATGACAGTTATTATGAGTTTATGCATTTTGATGTACCGAAGGTTGTTCGAAGTCCCGGATGAGATCACGGACATGACGAGGAGTCTCGAAATGGTCGAGACGTAAAGATTGATATATTGGAAGTCTATGTTTGGACATCGGAAGTGTTCCGGGTGAAATCGGGATTTTACCGGAATACCGGGAGGGTTACCGGAACCCCCCGGGAGACTAATGGGCCTATTGGGCCTTAGTGGAAAAGGAGAAAAAGGGAAAGCCCACAAGCTGGCCGGCGCCCCCCTTCCCAAAGTCCTAGTAGGACTAGGATAGGGGCCGGCCCCCCTTCTCTCTCCTTTTCCCCCCGGGAGTCCTAATAGGATTAGGATTGGGGGGAGGAGTCCTACTCCCAGTGGGAGTAGGACTCCCCTGCGCCTCCTCTCCCTGGCCGGCCGGCTCCCCCTCCTCCAACCTTTATATACGGGGGCAGGGGGCACCCCAAGACACACAAGTTGATCCTTGAGATCGTTCCTTAGCCGTGTGCGGTGCCCCCTGCCACCAAATTCCACCTCGGTCATATCGTTGTAGAGCTTAGGCGAAGCCCTGCGTCGGTAGTACATCAAGATCGTCACCACGCCGTCGTGCTGACGGAACTCTTACTCGACGCTTTGCTGGATCGGAGCCCGAGGATCGTCATCGAGCTGTACGTGTGCTAAGAACTCGGAGGTGCCGGAGTAACGGTGCTTGGATCGGTCGGATCGGGAAGAAGACGTACGACTACTTCCTCTACGTTGTGTGATCGCTTCCGCAGTCGGTCTGCGTTGGTACGTAGACAACACTCTCCCCTCTTGTTGCTGTGCATCACCATGATCTTGCGTGTGCGTAGGAAATTTTTTGAAATTACTGCGTTCCCCAACAGTGGCATCCGAGCCTAGGTTTTATGGTTTGATATTATTTGCACGAGTAGAACACAAGTGAGTTGTGGGCGATACAAGTCATACTGCCTACCAGCATGTCATACTTTGGTTCGGTGGTATTGTTGGTTGAGACGATCCGGACCAACCTTACGCGTACTCTTACGCGAGACCGGTTCCCTCGACGTGCTTTGCACATAGATGGCTTGCGGAAGACTGTCTCTCCAACTTTAGTTGAACCAAGTGTGACTATGCCCGGTCCTTGAGAAGGTTAAAACGGAGTCTATTTGACGAACTATCGTTGTGGTTTTGATGCGTAGGTGAGATGAGTTCTTACTTAAGCCCGTAGCAGCCACGTAAAACTTGCAACAACAAAGTAGAGGACGTCTAACTTGTTTTTGCAGGGTATGTTGTGATGTGATATGGTCAAGGCATGATGCTGATTTTATTGTATGAGATGATCATGTTTTGTAACCGAGTTATCGGCAACTGGCAGGAGCCATATGGTTGTCGCTTTATTGTATGCAATGCAATCGCGATGTAATGCTTTACTTTATTACTAAGCGGTAGTGATAGTCGTGGAAGCATAAGATTGGCGAGACGACAACGATGCTACGATGGAGATCAAGGTGTCGCGCCGGTGACGATGGTGATCTAGACGGTGCTTCGGAGATGGAGATCACAAGCACAAGATGATGATGGCCATATCATATCACTTATATTGATTGCATGTGATGTTTATCCTTTTATGCATCTTATCTTGCTTTGATTGACGGTAGCATTATAAGATGATCTCTCACTAAATTATCAAGAAGTGTTCTCCCTGAGTATGCACCGTTGCCAAAGTTCGTCGTGCCCAGACACCACGTGATGATCGGGTGTGATAAGCTCTACGTCCATCTACAACGGGTGCAAGCCAGTTTTGCACACGCAGAATACTCAGGTTAAACTTGACGAGCCTAGCATATGAAGATATGGCCTCGGAACACAGAGACCGAAAGGTCGAGCGTGAATCATATAGTAGATATGATGAACATGATGATGTTCACCATTGAAAACTACTCCATCTCACGTGATGATCGGTTATGGTTTAGTTGATTTGGATCACATGATCACTTAGAGGATTAGAGGGATGTCTATCTAAGTGGGAGTTCCTAAGTAATTTGATTAACTGAACTTAAACTTATCATGAACTTAGTACCTGATAGTATCTTGCTTGTTTATGTTGATTGTAGATAGATGGCTCGTGCTGTTGTTCCGTTGAATTTTAATGCGTTCCTTGAGAAAGCAAAGTTGAAAGATGATGGTAGCAATTACACGGACTGGGTCCGTAACCTGAGGATTATCCTCATTGCTGCACAGAAGAATTACGTCCTGGAAGCACCACTGGGGGCCAGGCCTGCTGCTGGAGCAACGCCAGATGTTATGAACGTCTGGCAGAGCAAAGCTGATGACTACTCGATAGTTCAGTGTGCCATGCTTTACGGCTTAGAATCGGGACTTCAACGACGTTTTGAACGTCATGGAGCATATGAGATGTTCCAGGAGTTGAAGTTAATATTTCAAGCAAATGCCCGAATTGAGAGATATGAAGTCTCCAATAAGTTCTATAGCTGTAAGATGGAGGAGAACAGTTCTGTCAGTGAGCATATACTCAAGATGTCTGGGTATAACAATCACTTGATTCAGATGGGAGTTAATCTTTCAGATGATTGCGTCATTGACAGAATTCTCCAATCACTGCCACCAAGCTACAAGAGCTTCGTGATGAACTATAATATGCAAGGGATGAACAAGACTATTCCCGAGCTCTTCGCAATGCTGAAAGCTGCGGAGGTAGAAATCAAGAAGGAGCATCAAGTGTTGATGGTTAGCAAAACCACTAGTTTCAAGAAAAAGGGCAAAGGGAAGAAGAAGGGAAACTTCAAGAAGAACAGCAAGCAAGTTGCTGCTCAGGAGAAGAAACCCAAGTCTGGACCTAAGCCTGAAACTGAGTGCTTCTACTGCAAGCAGACTGGTCACTGGAAGCGGAACTGCCCCAAGTATTTGGCGGATAAGAAGGATGGCAAAGTGAGCAAAGGTATATGTGATATACATGTTATTGATGTGTACCTTACTAGAGCTCGCAGTAGCACCTGGGTATTTGATACTGGTTCTGTTGCTAATATTTGCAACTCGAAACAGGGACTACGGAATAAGCGGACGCTAGCAAAGGACGAGGTGACGATGCGCGTGGGAAACGGTTCCAAAGTCGATGTGATCGCGGTCGGCACGCTACCTCTACATCTACCTTCCGGATTAATATTAGACCTAAATAATTGTTATTTGGTGCCAGCGTTGAGCATGAACATTATATCTGGATCTTGTTTAATGCGAGACGGTTATTCATTTAAATCAGAGAATAATGGTTGTTCTATTTATATGAATAATATCTTTTATGGTCATGCACCTTTGAAGAGTGGTCTATTCTTGTTGAATCTCGAAGATAGTAATACACATATTCATAATGTAGAAGCCAAAAGATGCAAAGTTAATAATGATAGTGCAACTTATTTGTGGCACTGCCGTTTAGGTCATATCGGTGTAAAGCGCATGAAGAAACTCCATACTGATGGGCTTTTGGAACCACTTGATTATGAATCACTTGGTACTTGCGAACCGTGCCTCATAGGCAAGATGACTAAAACACCGTTCTCCGGTACTATGGAGAGAACAACAGATTTGTTGGAAATCATACATACCGATGTATGTGGTCCGATGAATATTGAGGCTCGCAGCGGATATCGTTATTTTCTCACCTTCACAGATGATTTAAGCAGATATGGGTATATCTACTTAATGAAACATAAGTCTGAAACATTTGAAAAGTTCAAGGAATTTCAGAGTGAAGTTGAAAATCATCGTAACAAGAAAATAAAATTTCTACGATCTGATCGTGGAGGAGAATATTTGAGTTACGAGTTTGGTATACATTTGAAAAATTGTGGAATAGTTTCGCAACTCACGCCACCCGGAACACCACAACGTAATGGTGTGTCCGAACGTCGTAATCGTACTTTACTAGATATGGTGCGATCTATGATGTCTCTTACTGATTTACCGCTATCGTTTTGGGGTTATGCTTTAGAGACGGCCGCATTCACGTTAAATAGGGCACCATCAAAATCCGTTGAGACGACGCCTTATGAACTATGGTTTGGCAAGAAACCAAAGTTGTCGTTTCTTAAAGTTTGGGGCTGCGATGCTTATGTGAAAAAGCTTCAACCTGATAAGCTCGAACCCAAAGCGGAGAAATGTGTCTTCATAGGATACCCAAAAGAAACTGTTGGGTATACCTTCTATCACAGATCCGAAGGCAAGACATTCGTTGCTAAGAATGGATCATTTCTAGAGAAGGAGTTTCTCTCGAAAGAAGTGAGTGGGAGGAAAGTAGAACTTGACGAGGTAACTGTACCTGCTCCCTTATTGGAAAATAATACATCACAGAAAACTGTTTCTGCGACACCTATACCAATCAGTGAGGAAGCTAATGATGATGATCATGAAACTTCAGGGCAAGATGCTACTGAACCACGTAGATCAACCAGAGTGAGATCCGCACCAGAGTGGTACGGTAATCCAGTTCTGGAAGTCATGCTACTAGATCATGATGAACCTACGAACTATGGAGAAGCGATGGTGAGCCCAGATTCCGCAAAGTGGCTTGAGGCCATGAAATCTGAGATGGGATCCATGTATGAGAACAAAGTATGGACTTTGGTTGACTTGCCCGATGATCGGCAAGCAATTGAGAATAAATGGATCTTCAAGAAAAAGACTGACGCTGACGGTAATGTTACTGTCTATAAAGCTCGACTTGTCGCAAAAGGTTTTCGACAAGTTCAAGGGGTTGACTACGATGAGACTTTCTCACCCGTAGCAATGCTTAAGTCCGTCAGAATTATGTTAGCAATTGCCGCATTTTATGATTATGAAATATGGCAGATGGATGTCAAAACTGCATTCCTGAATGGATTTCTGGAAGAAGAGTTGTATATGATACAACCAGAAGGTTTTGTCGATCCAAAAGGAGCTAACAAAGTATGCAAACTCCAGCGATCCATTTATGGACTGGTGCAAGCATCTCGGAGTTGGAATAAACGCTTTGATAGTGTGATCAAAGCATTTGGCTTTATACAGACTTTTGGAGAAGCCTGTATTTACAAGAAAGTGAGTGGGAGCTCTGTAGCATTTCTGATATTATATGTGGATGACATATTGCTGATTGGAAATGATATAGAATTTCTGGATAGCATAAAGGGATACTTGAATAAAAGTTTTTCGATGAAAGACCTCGGGGAAGCTGCTTACATATTAGGCATAAAGATCTATAGAGATAGATCAAAACGCTTAATTGGACTTTCACAGAGCACATACCTTGACAAGATTTTGAAGAAGTTCAAAATGGATCAAGCAAAGAAAGGGTTCTTGCCTGTGTTACAAGGTGTGAAGTTGAGTCAGACTCAATGCCCGACCACTGCAGAAGATAGAGAGAAAATGAAAGATGTTCCCTATGCTTCAGCCATAGGCTCTATCATGTATGCAATGCTGTGTACCAGACCTGATGTGTGCCTTGCTATAAGTTTAGCAGGGAGGTACCAAAGTAATCCAGGAGTGGATCACTGGACAGCGGTCAAGAATATCCTGAAATACCTGAAAAGGACTAAGGATATGTTTCTCGTATATGGAGGTGACAAAGAGCTCACCGTAAGAGGTTACGTTGATGCAAGCTTTGACACTGATCCGGACGATTCTAAATCGCAAACCGGATACGTGTTTACTTTAAACGGTGGAGCTGTCAGTTGGTGCAGTTCTAAACAAAGCGTCGTAGCGGGATCTACATGTGAAGCGGAGTACATAGCTGTTTCGGAAGCAGCAAACGAAGGAGTCTGGATGAAGGAGTTCATATCCGATCTAGGTGTCATACCTAGTGCATCGGGTCCAATGAAAAACCTCTGTGACAATACTGGTGCAATTGCCTTGGCAAAGGAATCCAGATTTCACAAAAGAACCAAGCACATGAAAAGACGCTTCAACTCCATCCGGGATTTAGTCCAGGTGGGAGACATAGAGATTTGCAAGATACATACGGATCTGAATGTTGCAGACCCGTTGACTAAGCCTCTTCCACGAGCAAAACATGATCAGCACCAAGGCTCCATGGGTGTTAGAATCATTACTATGTAATCTAGATTATTGACTCTAGTGCAAGTGGGAGACTGAAGGAAATATGCCCTAGAGGCAATAATAAAGTTATTATTTATTTCCTTATATCATGATAAATGTTTATTATTCATGCTAGAATTGTATTAACCGAAAACATAATACATGTGTGAATACATAGACCAACAAAGTGTCACTAGTATGCCTCTACTTGACTAGCTCGTTAATCAAAGATGGTTATGTTTCCTAACCATGAACAAAGAGTTGTTATTTGATTAACGAGGTCACATCATTAGTAGAATGATCTGATTGACATGACCCATTCCATTAGCATAGCACCCGATCGTTTAGTATGTTGCTATTGCTTTCTTCATGAC
Source organism: Triticum monococcum (assembly GCA_034509565.1). Lineage (NCBI taxonomy): Eukaryota > Viridiplantae > Streptophyta > Magnoliopsida > Poales > Poaceae > Triticum > Triticum monococcum. Next base: position 695,842,470 of record CM067842.1, read on the forward strand.
TTATACATGTTCCTATAACTATGAGATTATGCAACTCCCGTTTACCGGAGGAACACTTTGGGTACTACCAAACGTCACAACGTAACTGGGTGATTATAAAGGAGTGCTACAGGTGTCTCCAATGGTAGATGTTGGGTTGGCGTATTTCGAGATTAGGGTTTGTCACTCTGATTGTCGGAGAGGTATCTCTGGGCCCTCTCGGTAATGCACATCACATAAGCCTTGCAAGCACTGCAACTAATATGTTAGTTGTGAGATGATGTATTACGGAACGAGTAAAGAGACTTGCCGGTAACGAGATTGAACTAGGTATTGGATACCGACGATCGAATCTCGGGCAAGTAACATACCGATGACAAAGGGAATGTTGTTATGCGGTCTGACCGATAAAGATCTTCGTAGAATATGTAGGAGCCAATATGGGCATCCAGGTCCCGCTATTGGTTATTGACCGGAGACGTGTCTCGGTCATGTCTACATTGTTCTCGAACCGTAGGGTCCGCACGCTTAACGTTACAATGACAGTTATTATGAGTTTATGCATTTTGATGTACCGAAGGTTGTTCGGAGTCCCGGATGAGATCACAGACATGACGAGGAGTCTCGAAATGGTCGAGACGTAAAGATTGATATATTGGAAGTCTATGTTTGGACATCGGAAGTGTTCCGGGTGAAATCGGGATTTTACCGGAATACCGGGAGGGTTACCGGAACCCCCCGGGAGACTAATGGGCCTATTGGGCCTTAGTGGAAAAGGAGAAAAAGGGAAAGCCCACAAGCTGGCCGGCGCCCCCTTCCCAAAGTCCTAGTAGGACTAGGATAGGGGCCGGCCCCCCTTCTCTCTCCTTTTCCCCCCGGGAGTCCTAATAGGATTAGGATTGGGGGGAGGAGTCCTACTCCCGGTGGGAGTAGGACTCCCCTGCGCCTCCTCTCCCTGGCCGGCCGGCTCCCCCTCCTCCAACCTTTATATACGGGGGCAGGGGGCACCCCAAGACACACAAGTTGATCCTTGAGATCGTTCCTTAGCCGTGTGCGGTGCCCCCTGCCACCAAATTCCACCTCGGTCATATCGTTGTAGAGCTTAGGCGAAGCCCTGCGTCGGTAGTACATCAAGATCGTCACCACGCCGTCATGCTGACGGAACTCTTCCTTGACGCTTTGCTGGATCGGAGCCCGAGGATCGTCATCGAGCTGTACGTGTGCTAAGAACTCGGAGGTGCCGGAGTAACGGTGCTTGGATCGGTCGGATCGGGAAGAAGACGTACGACTACTTCCTCTATGTTGTGTGATCGCTTCCGCAGTCGGTCTGCATTGGTACGTAGACAACACTCTCCCCTCTCGTTGCTGTGCATCACCATGATCTTGCGTGTGCGTAGGAAATTTTTTGAAATTACTGCGTTCCCCAACAACACGTTGACTGTTTTGACTTCTGGTGGGAATTTCTTCTGTTCCCCGGTGCTTTGCTTGCGAGGCTCGTCCTCGTCTTCGCTTGGTGTATCCCGCCCCTTATGTTCGGCGTTGAGCTTGCCAGACTGCTTGAAGACCCAACATTCTCTATGGGTATGATTTGCAGGTTTGTCGGGGGTACTATGGATCTGACATATTTGGTCCAGAATCTTGTTTAGGCTGGACAGTTCGTCTCTGTTGCCTTTGGAGGGCGGCTTTTACTGACCTGGCCGAGAGCTTCTGAATCTGGCGTTTACCATCGTGCTCTTCGAGCTGTCTTCTTTATTTCGGTGCTTGTTTTTGCTGCGTTGTGATTTCCCGTTTCCGTCCCTGACTTCGGATGTACTTGGGTCGCTGGTGCTGCATCGGGCTAACCAGCTGTCCTCGCCCACGGAAAAGCGGGTCATGAGGCTTGTTAATGCTGCCATTGTTCCCGGCTTTTCTTGGCCAAGGTGTGTGGCGAGCCATTCGTCTCGGACGCTGTGCTTGAAAGCTGCTAAGGCTTCGGTGTCCGGACAGTCGACTATTTGGTTCTTCTTAGTGAGGAACCTGTTCCAAAGCTTTCGGGCTGACTCTTCGGGCTGTTGAGTTATATGACTTAAATCGTTTGCATCCAGTGGTCGGACATAGGTCCCTTGAAAATTTGCCCGAAAGGCGTCTTCGAGCTCTTTTGAGCTTCCAATGGAGTATTAGGGGAGGCTTTTAAGCCAGTGCCGAGCTGGCCCTTTGAGCTTGAGGGGTAAGTACTTGATGGCGTGGAGATCGTCTCCTCGAGCCATGTGGATATGGAGGATATAGTCCTCAATCCAGACCCCAGGGTCTGTTGTTCCGTCGTACGCCACTATGTTTACGAGCTTGAATCCCTCTGGAAATTCATGGTCCAGCACCTCATCGGTGAAACATAGGGGGTGTGCGGCACCCCTGTATTTGGGTGTACCATGGTGTTCAGATGTTTGTCGTGTTGTATTGCATACTGGAGCGCACTTGCGTGGCCCGTATATGGATCTGGTTGTGCCGTCCTTTTGATGCGAGCCCTCGCGTGGATCGCGTACTGGCTTATGTGCGACGTCGTTTGCTGCTCTATATTGGTCATGAGGTCGTCTATCCGACCGGATGGCCATTTTGTTTTCTAATTGCGGGTGATCTAAGGCCTCCTCGTCGAATTCAGGTAGCAACTTTCGCTTCGGGTAGCTCTTGGTGTGGCGATTACCGCCGTACTTCGCTGCAGTGTTGAGTATTTCACTCCATCTGATTCTGAGTGTGTGTTGCGCAGCCCTGAGCCTTTGCTTCTGCTTTTTCAGACTCCTCGCAGTGGCAACAAGCCTTTGATGGGCATTCTATTGCTCTGGGCTCTGTTCGGTGTTATGTCGTCCGGACTGTTATCTTCGACGGAGTCGGGTTGTTCGGTTTGATTCTCCGTGTTGCCCTGGTCGGGCGATGGTTCACCCTGCTCTATTGCTGGGTTTATATGACTGATGTTTCTGCCGAGGCGGGATTTGGAGCGGCGCTAATGCCGCCGCTCTGCTTCTCGAGGGAACAACCCTTTGTTGCGTCCTTCCGTTCCTTTTCGTCGTTATCTTTGTGTGTGTCCACCATGTATACATCATATGATGAAGTGGGTATTCAACCCAAATTTATTGATTCGACACAAGGGGAGCCAAAGAATATTCTCAAGTATTAGCAGCTGAGTTGTCAATTCAACCACACCTGGAAACTTAGTATCTGCAACAAAGTGTTTAGTAGCAAAGTAATATGATAGTGGCGGTAGCGGCAACAAAAGTAAAGACAGCAAAAGTAATGTTTTTGGTATTTTGTAGTGATTGTAACAGTAGCAGCGGGAAAGTAAATAAGCGAGAACCAATATATGGAAAACTCGTAGGCACCGGATCAGTGATGGGTAATTATGCCGGATGTGGTTCATCATGTAACAGTCATAACATAGGGTGACACAGAACTAGCTCCAATTCATCAATGTAATGTAGGCATGTATTCCGTATATAGTCATACGTGCTTATGGAAAAGAACTTGCATGACATCTTTTGTCCTACCCTCCCGTGGCAGCGGGGTCCTATTGGAAACTAAGGGATATTAAGGCCTCCTTTTAATAGAGAACCGGAACAAAGCATTAGCACATAGTGAATACATGAACTCCTCAAACTATGGTCATCACCGGGAGTGGTCCCGATTATTGTCACTTCAGGGTTGCCGGATCATAACACATAGTAGGTGACTATAGACTTGCAAGATAGGATCAAGAACTCACATATATTCATGAAAACATAATAGGTTCAGATCTGAAATGATGGCACTCGGGCCCTAGTGACAAGCATTAAGCATAGCAAAGTCATAGCAACATCAATCTCAGAACATAATGGATACTAGGGATCAAACCCTAACAAAACTAACTCGATTACATGATAAGTCTCATCCAACCCATCACCGTCTAGCAAGCCTACGATGGAATTACTCACACACGGCGGTGAGCATCATGAAATTGGTGATGGAGAATGGTTGATGATGACGATAGCGACGAATCCGCCTCTTCGGAGCCCCGAACGGACTCCAGATCAGCCCTCCCGAGAGGTTTTAGGGCTTGGCGGCGGCTCCGTATCGTAAAACACGATGATTTCTTCTCTCTGATTTTTTTCTCTCCAAAAGCAAATATATAGAGTTGGAGTTGGTGTCGGAGGGTTTCCAGGGGGCCCATGAGGTAGGGGGCGCGCCCCAGGGGGGGGGGGCGCCCCCCACCCTCGTGAGAAGGGTGTGGGCCCCCTGGTCTTCATCTTTGGCGAGGATTTTTTATTGTTTTTTCTAAGATGTTCAGTGGAGTTTTAGGTCATTCCGAGAATATTTGTTTTCTGCACATAAAACAACAACCTGGTAATTCTGCTGAAAACAGCGTCAGTCCGGGTTAGTTCCATTCAAATCATACAAGTTAGAGTCCAAAACAAGGGCAAAAGTGTTTGGAAAAGTAGATACGACGGAGACGTATCAGTGGGCTTCCAATGCCCTATGGGCAGTGGTTCCTGTTCGTTTCCTGCATCGTCGTCCATACCGTCGAAGTCTTCGGAGTCGAGGTCGAGCATGTCGGTCAAATCATTGACAGTGGCTACTAGGTGGGTGGTGGGTGGGCGGCGAATTTCTTCATCATCCGCATCCCAATCCTGCCGGACATAGTTCGGCCAGGACTCTCCTGACAAGGAGAGAGACCTTAATGAGTTCAGTATGTCGCCGAAGGGCGAGTGCTGAAAGATATCCGTGGAGGTAAACTCCATGATCGGCGCCCAGTCGGATTCAATAGGCACGGGCGCAGGCGGTTCGGAGTCCGTGGCCGGGGAAGGATCCGGCAGTGTGGCATCACGGCTCTCGTGAAGGGTAAGGTCGATATTCGGCTCGATCGCTGCTGAGGATACAACCTCCGTAGCGGGGTCTATCCACCCGTCCATGGATGGCGCAACTGGTTCCGAATTGAGGGTCGGAGCGGTTGCTGGTGCGATCTCTTGAACACTGTCCGATGGCAGAGCTAAATCATGCTCATCGTGACCGTGTGGCGCATCGGGTAGGGGCACGAATCCGTCCAAGATCAAGTCTCCGCAAATATTGGCCATGCAGTTTAAGCTTCCAAACCTGACCTGGTGGCCAGTGGCGTAGCTCTCGATCTGCTCCAGATGGCCAAGCATGTTAGCCCGCAATGCAAAGCCGCCGAACACCAAGATCTGTCCGGGGAGAAAAGTCTCACCCTGGACCGCATCGCTATCGATGATCGAAGGAGCCATCAAGCCTAACAGCGACGACACAGAGGAACTCTCAATGAAAGCACCAATGTCGGTGTCAAAACCGGCGGATCTCGGGTAGGGGGTCCCGAACTGTGCGTCTAAGGCGGATGGTAACAGGAGGCAGGGGACACAATGTTTTACCCAGGTTCGGGTCCTCTTGATGGAGGTAAAACCCTATGTCCTGCTTGATTATTCTTGATAATATGAGTAGTACAAGAGTTGATCTACCGGGAGATCGGAGAGGCTAAACCCTAGAAGCTAGCCTATGGTATGATTGTATGTTGTCCTACGGACTAAAACCCTCTGGTTTATATAGACACCAGAGGGGGCTAGGGTTACACAAGGTAGGTTACAAAGGAGGATATATACATATCCGTATTGCCTAGCTTGCCTTCCACGCCAAGGAGAGTCCCATCCGGACACGGGACGAAGTCTTCAATCTTGTATCTTCATAGTCCAACAGTCCGGCCAAAGGATATAGTCCGGTTGTCCGGAGACCCCCTAATCCAGGACTCCCTCACGTGTCTACAAGAATAAAGTTGCGTCGTAGACATCAAGCTCTTTTCTGGCGCCGTTGTCGGGGAGGTGAGTGCTTGAAGGTATATCTTTATATCTTCCAATTGAATCTTTTATTTTCTGGTTTTATCACTAGTTTGGTTTATAAAAGAAAACTACAAAAAATGGAATTGAGGTTGCATCATATTATCCATCTTTGGAATGTATTTCATGAAAATGATGGAAAGGAAAATTGTGCTCAATTGATAGAAGAAGAATTCAATAGAATGTTTGGTATAAATGATGAGCATGATTGCAATGTTGTTAGTATGAATTCTTTGAATATCCATGATGCTAATGCTATACAAAGCCATAAGCTTGGGGATTCTATGTTTGATGAAGATGATATTTTTAGTCTGCCAAGATTTGATGTGCAAATCTGTTATAGTGATTGCATGCCTCCTATTTATGATGATTATATTGATGTAAGTGGATTCGGAGATGTCATGACTTTATGATGATGAATCCACTATTTTGGATGAGGCTTTAATTGACTATGATAACAAAGTTGCTACCTATGATGATTATGGTGATGACATGTATGCTATAAATAATAATGATAACCGTGAAACTTGTCATCATGATTTTAATTTTCAATCACCTGAGAGTTATTTTGTTGATTGCTCCCACAATTATTGATGAGAATAAATTTTCTTATGTGCAGAGCAATACAATTTCTATGCTTGCGGATCATGAAAAGAGTTCTTTATGTGATAGATATATTGTTGAATTCATTCATGATGCTACTGGAAATTATTATGAGAGAGGAACATATGCTTGTAGGTATTGCAATAATATCATGTTTCCTCTCTATGTGTTGAAAATTTTGAAGCTTTGCTTGTTTTGCTTTCCTATGCTAGTTGATTCTTGTTCCCATAAATTGTTTGCTCACAAAATCCCTATGCATAGGAAGTGGGTTAGACTTAAAATTTGCTTGTCATGTGCTTTATGGTGCTCTCTTTATGTTTCAATTCTTATCTTTTATGCGAGCATCAATGAAATCATCATGCCTAGCTAAAAGGCATTAAAGAAAAGCGCTTGTTGGGCGACAACTCAACACTTTTACCTACTGTTTTTGTGTGTTCACATGATTAGGCTACTGTAGTAATCATGTTCTATTGCTTTTGTTTCAATACAGTGCCAAGTAAGACCTTTGGGATGGCTTACGGTGATAGTTGATTTGATCTTGCTGAAAAACAGAAACTCTTGCGCTCAGGAAAAACATTTCTATTTTTAACAGAAGTGTGATAAAATGCTGATTCTTTTTTAAGAATATTAATAGACAAATTTCTCAGGTTGTCCTAATTTTTCGGAATTTTTGGAGTAGCAGAAGTGTGGTTTGAATACAGATTACTACAGACTGATTTGTTTTTGACAGATTCTGTTTTCAATGCATAGTTTGCTTGTTTTCTAGTTTCTATGCTTATATTGATCAATATAAATTGTAGAAATGATATGATACAGTAGGCATTGTGTGAGAACAATTATGAATCTTGTCTTTGGGGGTACCAAAGGTGGAATGGCTTGCTCTTTATCATACTAACCTATCTCACAAAGTTCCTTTAAGTTTTGTGTGATTGAAGTTTTCATTTGGGTGAGATGTCGATATGAGGAGAATAAGGAGTGAAAAGAACCTAATATTGGGGATTCCCAAGGCACCCCCAAGGAAATATTCAAGGAAGATCCAAGCAACTAAGCTTGGGGATGCCCCGGAAGGCATCCCCTCTTTCATCTCCAACATTACCGGTAACCTCACTTGGAGCTATGTTTTCATTCGTCACATGATATGTTTTTTGCTTGGAGCATCAATTTATTTTGTTAGTATTTGCTTTATGTTATTTATAATAATGTTTTGCATCTTTTATTTCAATATAAGTGGCAATGATAGCCTTTGCCATGCTTATTTTGCAAGTATACATGTTGCTGTTTGAAAATATAAAGTTTACCGCTGTTGCAAAAATTCCCTAGAATAGTCAGAATGCGATAAAATGTTGAAACCTTTTGCACAAGAGCTCTGATAAATTTTCTACAGTGTGGTAAATTTTCATAACTTTTGGAGTTAGGGAAGTATTGATACTCTTGCATTCTTTACAGACTATACTGTTTTGGCAGATTGCTGTTATGTTTGCATATGTTTGCTTGTTTAATGATTCTATTTGAGGATAGGAGTATTAAATATGCAGAGGCATTTAGTATGAAATGTTGAATAATAATTTTAGTGATTTGCTACAGTAGAGAATTATAATGTTTTTGCATTGGTTTATACTAACTTATCTCACGAGTTCTTGTTGAGTTTTGTGTGGATGAAGCTTTTGAGATTTAGGGAAACCGTGATATAAAAGGAATTAAGGAGACACAAAAGCTCAAGCTTGGGGATTCCCAAGGCACCCCAAAATAATATTTCAAGAAGTCTGAAGCATCTAAGCTTGGGGATGCCCCGGTAGGCATCCCACCTTTCTTCTTCAACAATTTTTTGACTGGTCTTCTTCTTGAACAATTATCGGTTAGTATCGGTTGAGCCTAAGTTTTTGCTTCTTCACATGGTGTGTGCTATTCTTGGATTGTCATTTTATTTTGTTTTTCTTGCTGTTTTAAGAAAATACTTGGATCTAAAAGTTTTTAAATAAAATAGAGTCCTCAAATAGTTGCCAGGGAGGCTAAGTAAGCGGCATTCACATCCCGTCAACAAAGCTCTTTTCTATGTCATTTACTCTTCTGCTTCACTTATATCCTATGAGTAAATTGTTGAATAAATTGAATTTCATGAAGTTGAATTCATATCATGCCTAGTGGTAGCTTCACATTGAGTTTAGAAAGTGAAATCTTTTGAGGCTTGACAATCACAATATTGGTCATACAAGCAATTCACGAATAATTAGTATAAGGAAGAGAACTTTCACATGCAAATACACTAACCGGAAATCTTTTGTGACTGTGAGCCCCCATCAAAATATTATATGCCAAAATTGTTAACATTGGACAAGGAAGACAACATAATGGTTTATGTTTGTTCATATTCACATAGAAGTTATATTGTGATAGATCCTTCAACATGTGGTGCTTGCCGCCCATCTTTGCTAGCCAAAAATTCCGCACCAAGTAGAGATACTACTTGTGCATCCAAAAACCCTTAAACCCAAATCTTATTTTCATGAGTCCACCATACCTACCTAAGGATTGAGCAAGATCCTTCAAGTAAGTTGTCATCGGTGCAATAAGGCAATAAAAATTGCTTCTAAAAGTGTGAGATCATTTAGTGTAAGAGAAAATTGAGCATTGTACGAACTTGTGATGGCAAAGTAATAAAAGCGACAAACTGCATAATAAAGGTTGCTATCATAAGGGGCAATATAATGTGATGTTCTTTTGCACTAAGGGGTTGAGCATACAAACAAATAAGGGCATGGCAACCTCTGCTTCCCTCTGTGAAGGGCCTATCTTTTACTTTTCAGTATTTACTTTTATGCAAAGAGTCAAAGTATTGCTCTCTATTCCTTTTTAGTTTTCTCTTTTGGCAAGCATCATGTGCTGAGGAAAGATCTAGGCACATATGTCCTGTTGAATATGGGTAGCATGAGTTATTATTGTTGACATCACCATTGAGGTGAATACGTTGGGAGGCAAAATTGTAAGTCCCTATCTTTCTATGTGTCCGGTTGAAACATTTTGCTCATGTGTATGCAGTGCGTGTTAGCAATAATAGAAGACTATATAATGGTTGAGTATGTGGAGCTCTTACTTAAGCTCCGTTGAATAAGTTGAATTTCAATTGCTTGGTGACTAAGAACATAGGTTGTTGGGTTTCAAGAGAATTCATTGTTTGAACCTTAACATGTGAATTGGTTGCCACTATAACATGAGAAGTTTCATAAGAAAGGATTGCTGTTATGATGCGGAAAAGTGATTGAAATTATCATTGATCAAACTTATGCACTTTGATAGCATTCACACTTCATAAATTATTTCTTTTATCATTTACCTACTTGAGGACGAGTAGGAATTAAGCTTGGGGTTGCTGATACGTCTCCAACGTATCTATAATTTATGAAGTATTCATGCCAATATATTATCCTTCTTGGATGTTTTACAATCATTTTATAGCAACTTTATATCATTTTTTGGGACTAACCTATTGACCCAGTGCCAAGTGCCAGTTGCTGTTTTTTTGCTTGTTTTTTACATTGCAGGAAATCAATATCAAACGGAGTCCACAAGCCGCGAAACTTTACAGAGATTTTTTTGGACCAGAAGGAACCCAATGGGCCAGAGCTGCACCTGGGGGGGGGGGGTGCCCCGAGGGGGGCACAACCCACCAGGGCACGCCAGGGCCCACTGGCACACCCAGGTGAGTTGTGCCCACCTCGGTGGCCTCCCGCATCCCCTCCTTGCACTATAAATTCCCAAATATTCCGAAACCCTTCAGGGTTAGCCTAGATCAGAAGTTCCGCCACCGTAGGGCTTCATAGCCACCGAAAACCAATCTAGACCCGTTTCGACACCCTGCCAGAGGGGGGAATCATCTCCGGTGGCCATCTTCATCATCCCGGCGACCACCATGACGAGGAGGGAGTAGTCCACCCTCGGGGCTGAGGGTTTGTACCAGTAGCTATGTGTTTAATCTCTCTCTCTCTCTCTCGTGATCTATATCATGGGCTTTGTTAATATAGCCGGATCATATGATGTTTCTCCCCTCTATACTCTTGTTGTGATGAATTGAATCTTTACCCTTTGAAGTTTTGTCTTGTTGGATTGAATATTCAGAGATGAGAACACATGATATATGTCTTGCGGTATGAATACTTGAGGTGACAATTGGGGTATCTTATTGATTCACTTGATATATGTTATGGCATTCAACTCGCGGATTCCCGCGGTGATATTGGGGTAATCTATGCATATGGGTTGATGCACATTTTTATTATCTTTTCTCCGACGAAAACTTTCGGGTCTCCTTGTAGTTCTTTGTGTGGATTGAGTATTATGAATATGAATATGCTTTGGTGTTATTCTAGTATGAACTCTAGGATAGATCGAACGAAAAAAATAGCTTTGCGTTATTTTAATACGAACTCTTCAATAGATCAAACAAAAATAATAGCTTTGAGGTGGTTTAGTACCCTACAAACAATTCTTATCTTTTGTTGTCCGCTAATAGGAACTAGGGAGTGATTCTTCGTTACACTTTGAGGGATAATCATATGATCCAACTATGTTACCACTGTTGAGAGATTGCACTAGTGAAAGTACGGACCCTAGGCCTTGTTTTTAAGCATTGCAATACCATTTTTGTGCCCGCTTACTATTCGCTACCTTGCTGTTTTTATTTATTCAGATTATCAAAATATATTTCTACCATCCGTATTACACTTTTATCACCATCTCTTCACCGAACTAGTGCACCTATACAATTTGCCATTGTATTGGGTGTGTTGGGGACACACGATATTTCTTGTATTTGGTTGCAGGGTCATTTGAGAGAGACCACCTGCATCCTACACGTATTACGGATTGATAAACCATAGGTCATCCACTTGAGGGAAAATTGCTACTGTCCTACAAAACTCAGCGCTTGGAGGCCCAACATGTGTCTACAAGAATAAAGTTGCGTAGTAGACATCATGCATCTAGTTCATCGTGATCAGAATTATGTTTATAATTTTTGGCCTTGTGAAGGATAAAGTATCTCTCAAGCTTGGGGGAGGCTTAAGTCAATGTTATATACAGGCCCCAATCATGAGCTCTCAAGAGAAATTATTATTCAGAATTTTTATGCTCGGCTTTCTCGTAATTGTTGGGGAACGTAGCATGCAATTTCAAAAATTTCCTACGGTCATGCAAGATCTATCTAGGAGATGCATAGCAACGAAAGGGGGAGAGTGTGTCCATGTACCCTCGTAGACCGAAAGCAGAAGCGTTAGCTTAAAGCGGTTGATGTAGTCGAACGTCTTCTCGATTCAACCGATTAAGCACCGAACATATGGTACCTAAGAGTTCTGCACACGTTCAACTCGATGACCTCCCTCGAACTCTTGATCCAGCAAAGTGTTGAGGGAGAGTTTCATCATCACAATGGCATGGTGACGGTGATGGTGAAGTGATCCGTGTAGGGCTTCGCCTAAGCACTACGACAATATGACCGGAGGAGTAAGCGGTGGAGGGGGGCACCGCACATGGCTAAGAACAATTGATGTGTCTTAGAGGTGCCCCCACCCCCGTATATAAAGGAGGGAGAGGGGAAGAGGCCGGCCTAGGGCGCGCCAAGTGGGAGGAGTCCCGCTTGGACCCCTAGTCCAATTCGGACCCCCTTTCCTTTTACCGGAAGGGGTAAGGGGAAGGAGAGGGGGGAGGAGAAGGAAAGGGGGGCCGCGCCCCCTCCCCTAGTCCAATTTGGACTCCATCCTTGGGGGGCACCCCTTGTGGGCTACATTACCTCCCTCCTATCGCCCATGTGGCCCATATCTTCCCCCGGTGGGTTCTAGTAACCCCCCGGTACTCTGATACATACCCAATACTTTCCGAAATACTTCCGGTGTCCGAATACTATCGTCCAATATATAAACCTTTACCTCTTGTCTATTTCGAGACTCCTTGTCATTTCTGTGATCTCATCCGGGACTCCAAACAATCTTCGGTCACCAAAACACATAACTCATAATACAAATCGTCATCGAACGTTAAGCATGCGGACCCTACGGGTTCGAGAACTTTGTAGACATGACCGAGACATATCACCGGTCAATAAACAACAGCGGAACCTGGATGCTCATACTGAAGAAAGCATCATTTTCATAGTCAAAGGATTATGTATAAGTCATGAAGAAAGCAATAGCAATAAAACTTAACGACCATTATGCTAAGCTAACGGATGGGTCTTGTCCATCACATCATTCTCCTAATGATGTGATCCCATTCATCAAATGACAACACATGTCTATGGTTAGGAAACTTAACCATCTTTGATTAATGAGCTAGTCTAGTAGAAGCTTACTAGGGACACTGTGTTTTGTCTATGTATCCACACATGTATCAAGTTTCCGGTTAATACAGTTCTAGCATGAATAATAAACATTTATCATGATATAAGGAAATATAAATAACAACTTTATTATTGCCTCTAGGGCATATTTCCTTCAGTCTCCCACTTGCACTAGAGTCAATAATCTAGTTCACATCATCATGTGATTTAACACCAATAGTTCACATCTTTATGTGATTAACACCTGTAGATCACATCGCCATGTGACAAACACTCAAAGGGTTTACTAGAGTCAATAATCTAGTTCACATCGCTATGTGATTAACACCAAAAGAGTACTAAGGTGTGATCATGTTTTGCTTGTGAGAGAATTTTTAGTCAACGGGTCTGCCACATTCAGATCCATATGTATTTTGCAAATTTCTATTTTTACAATGCTCTGCATGGAGCTACTCTAGCTTATTGCTCCCACTTTCAATATGTATCTAGATCGAGACTTAGAGTCATCCAGATAGGTGTCAAAGCTTGCATCGACGTAACTGTTTATGATGAACTCTTTATCACCTCCATAACCGAGAAATATTTCCTTAGTCCTTTAGGGATAATTTTGACCGTTGTCTGTGATCTACTCTTGGATCACTATTGTACCCCCTTGCCAAACTCATGGCAAGGTACACAATAGGTCTGGTACATAGAAGGGCATACTTTATAGAACCTATGGTTGAGGCATAGGGAATGACTTTCATTCTCTCTCCATCTTATGCCGTGGTCGGGGTTTGAGTCTTACTCAACTTCACACCTTACAATACAGGCAAGAATTCTTTCTTTGACTGATACATTTTTAACTTCATCAAAATCTTGTTAAGGTATGTGCTTTGTGAAAGTCCTATTAAGCGTCTCGATCTATCCCTATAGATCTTGATGCCCAATATATAAGTAGCTTCATTGAGGTCTTTTATTTAAAAATTCTTATTCAAATATCCTTTTATGCTATCCAGAAATTCTATATCATTTCCAATAAATAATATGTCATCCACATATAATACCAGAAATGCTATAGAGCTCCCACTCACTTTCTTGTAAATACAGGCTGCACCGTAAGTCTGTATAAAACCATATGCCTTGATCACCTCATCAAAGCGTATATTCCAACTCCGAGATGTTTGCACCAGTCCATAGAAGGATCGCTGGAGCTTGCACACTTTGTCAGCACGTTTAGGATTGACAAAAAACCTTCTGGTTGCATCATATACAACTCTTCTTTAAGAAATCCATTAAGGAATGCAGTTTTGACATCCATTTGCCTGATTTCATAAATGTGGTAATTTCTAACATGATTCGGACAGACTTAAACACTGCTAGGAGTGAGAAAATCTCATCGTAGTCAACACCTTGAACTTGTCGAAAAACCTTTTGCTACAAGTCAAGCTTTGTAGATATTAACACTACCATCAGTGTCTGTCTTCCTCTTGAAGATCCATTTATTCTCAATGGCTTGCCGTTCATCGGGCTAGTCCACCAAAGTCCACACTTTGTTCTCATACATGGATCCTATCTCAGATTTCATGGCTTTAAGCCATATGTCGGAATCTAGGCTCATCATAGCTTCTTCATAGTTCGTAGGTTCGTCATGGTCTATTAACATGACTTCCAGAACAGGGTTACTGTACCACTCTGGTGCGGAACGTGCTCTGATTGACCTATGAGGTTCGATAGTAATTTGATCTGAAGTTTCATGATCATCATCATTAGCTTCCTCTCTATTTGGTGTAGGCATGACGGGAACAGATTTCTCTGATGTGCTACTTTCCATATTGAGAGAAGGTACAATTACCTCATCAAGTTATACTCTCCTCCCACTCACTTGTTTCGAGAGAAACTCCTTCTCTAGAAAGGATCCATTCTTAGCAACAAAAATCTTGCCTTTGGATCTGTGATAGAAGGTGTACCCAATAGTTTCTTTTGGGTATCCTATGAAGACGCACTTCTCCGATTTGGGTTCGAGCTTATCAGGCTGAAACTTTTTTACATAAGCATCGCAACCCCAAACTTTAAGAAATGACAACTTAGGTTTCTTGCCAAACCATAGTTCATACGGTGTCATCTCAACGGATTTAGACGGTGCCCTATTTATCATGAATGCAGCTATCTCTAATGCATAACCCCAAAACAATAGTGGCAAATTTGTAGGAGACATCGTAGATCACACCATATCTAATAAAGTACGGCTACAATGTTCAGACACACCATTACACTGTGGTGTTCTAGGTGGCATGAGTTGTGAAACTATTCCACATTGTTTTAAATGAAGGCCTAACTCGTAACTCAAATATTCGCCTCCGTGATCATATCGTAGAAACTTTATTTTCTTGTTATGATGATTCTCCACTTCACTCTGAAATTCTTTGAAGTTTTCAAATGTTTCAGACTTGTGTTTCATCAAGTAGATATACCCATATATGCTCAAATCATCTGTGAAGGTCAGAAAATAATGATACCCGCCGCGAGCCTCAACACTCATTGGACCGCATACATCGGTATGTATTATTTCCAATAAGTTAGCGGCTCACTCCATTGTTCCAGAGAACGGAGTCTTAGTCATCTTGCGCATGAGGCATGGTTTTCAAGCATCAAATGATTCATAATTAAGTGATTTCAAAAGTCCATCCGCATGGAGATTCTTCATGCGCTTTACACCAACATGACCTAAACGGAAGTGCCACAAATATGTTGCCCTATTATTATCAACTTTGCATCTTTTGGCATCAATATTATGAATATCTATATCACTACGATCGAGATTCAATAAACCATTTATATTGAGTGTATGACCATAGAAGGTTTTGTTCATGTAAACAGAATAACAATTATTCTTTGACTTAATGAATAACCGTATTGCAATAAACATGATCCAATCATATTCATGCTCAACGCAAACACCAAATAACATTTGTTTTAGGTTTAACACTAACCCCGAAGGTAAAGGGAGTGTGCAATGGTGATCTTATCAACCTTGGAATCACTTCCAACATACATCGTCACCTCGCCCTTAACTAGTATCTGTTCATTTTGCAACCCATGTTTCGAGTTACAAATCTTAGCAACTGAACCGGTATCAAATACCCAGGGGCTACTATGAACACTAGTAAAGTACACATCAATAACATGTATATCAAATATACCTTTGTTCACTTTGCCCTCATTCTTACCCGCCAAGTATTTGGGGTAGTTCCATTTCTAGTGACTATTCCCTTTTGTAGTAGAAGCACTCAGTTTTAGGCTTAGGTCTAGCTTTGGGCTTCTTCATGGGAGTGACAACTTGCTTGCCATTCTTCTTGAAGTTCCCTTTGTTTCCCTTTGCCCTTTTCTTGAAACTAGTGGTCTTGTTAACCATCAACACTTGATGATGTTTCTTGATTTCTACCTTCGCCGATTTCAGCATCGCGAAGAGCTCGGGAATCGTTTTCGTTATCCCTTGCATATTATAGTTCATCATGAAGTTCTAGTAGCTTGGTGATAGTGACTAGAGAACTTTATCAATCACTATGTTATCTGGAAGATTAACTCCCACTTGATTCAAGCGATTGTAGTACCCAGACATTCTGAGCACATGCTCACTAGCTGAGCTATTCTCCTCCATCTTGTAGGCAACATACTTGTTAGAGGTCCCATACCTCTTAACACGTGCATGAGTCTGAAATATCATTTTCAGCTCTTGGAACATCTCCTATGCTCCATGGCGTTCAAATTTTTTTAAGTACCGGTTCTAAGCCGTAAATCATGGTGCACTAAACTAGCAAGTAGTCATCATATACCGAGCTTTGTCAAACGTTCATAACGTCTGCATCTGCTCCTGCAACAGGTCTGTCACCTAGTAGTGCACCAAGGACATAATTATTCTGTGCAGCAATGAGGATAATCCTTAGATCACGGACCTAGTCCGTATCATTGCTACTATCATCTTTCAACTTAGTTTTCTCTAGGAGCATATCAAAAATAAAACAGGGGAGCTATACACGAGCTAATGATCTACAACATAGATATGCAAATACTATGAGGACTAAGTTCATGATAAATTAAATTCAATTAATCATATTTCTTGAGAACTCCCACTTAGATAGACATCCCTCGAGTCATCTAAATGATCACGTGACCAAATCAACTGAACCATGTACGATCATCACGTGAGATGGAGTAGTCTTCAATGGTGAACATCTCTATGTTGATCATATGTACTACATGATTCACGTTCGACCTTTCGGTCTCAAGTGTTTCGAGGCCTTGTCTGTACATGCTAGGCTCGTCAAGTTTAACCCGAGTATTCCACATGTGCAAAACTGTCTTGCACCCATTGTATGTGAACGTAGAGCTTATCACACCCGATCATCATGTGGTGTCTCAGCACGACGAACTGTCAGAACGGTGCATACTCAGGGAGAACACTTATACCTTGAAATTTTAGGGAGGGATCCTCTTATAATGCTATCATACTAAGCAAAATAAGATGCATAAAAGATAAACATCAATGCAATCAAAATGTGTGACATGATATGGCCATCATCATCTTATGCCTTTGATCTCCATCTCCAAAGCACCATCGTGATCTCCATCGTCACTAGCTTGACACCTTGATCTCCATCATAGCATCGTTGTTGTCTCGCCAACTATTGCTTCTACAACTATCGCTAACACATAGTGATAAAGTAAAGCAATTACATGGCGATTGCATTTCATAGAATAAAGCAACAACCATAAGGCTCCTGCTAGTTGCCGAGAACTTTTACAAAACATGATCATCTCATACAACAACACATATCACATCATGTCTTGACCATATCACAACACAACATGCCCTGCAAAAACAAGTTAGACGTCCTCTACTTTGTTGTTGCAAGTTTTACATGGCTGCTACGGGCTTCTATTAAGAACGGTTCTTACCTACGCATCAAAACCACAATGATGTTTCGTCAACTTTGTTGTTATAACCTTCAACAAGGACCAACCATAGTCAAATTCGATTCAACTAAAGTTGGAGAAACAGATACTCGCCAGCCACCTTTATGCAAAATAAGTTGCATATCTGTCAGTGGAACCGGTCTCATGAACGTGGTCATGTAAGGTTGGTCTGGGCCGCTTCATCCAACAATACTGCCGAATCAAAATAAGACGTTGGTGGTAAGCAATATGACTATCATCGCCCACAACTCTTTGTGTTCTACTCGGCATATCATCTACGCATAGACCTGGCTCAGATGCCACTGTTGGGGAACGTAGCATGCAATTTCAAAAAATTCCTATGATCACGCAAGATCTATCTAGGAGATGCATAGCAATGAAAGGGGCAGAGTGTGTCCATGTACCCTCATAGACCGAAAGCGGAAGCGTTAGCTTAACACGGTTGATGTAGTCGAACGTCTTCTCGATTCAATGATCAAGCACCGAATGTACGGTACCTCCGAGTTCTGCACACGCTCAACTCGATGACGTCCCTAGGACTCTTGATCCAGCAAAGTGTCGAGGGAGAGTTTTGTTAGCATGACAGCATGGTGACGGTGATGGTGAAGTGATCCGCGCAGGGCTTCACCTAAGCACCACGACAATATGACCGGAGGAGTAAACGATGGAGGGGGGCACCGCACATGGCTAAGAACAATTGATGTGTCTTAGAGGTGCCCCCACCCCCATATATAAAGGAGGGAGAGGGGAGGAGGCCGGCCTAGGGCACTCCAAGTGGGAGGAGTCCCACTTGGACCCCTAGTACAATTCGGACCCCCTTTCCTTTTACCGGAAGGGGAAGGGGGGAGGGAGAGGGAGGAGAAGAAGGAAAGGGGGGCCGCGCCCCCTCCCTTAGTCCAATTCGGACCCCATCCCTGGGAGGGGGGTGCCACCCCTTGTGGGATGCCTTGCCTCCCTCCTATGGCCCATGTGGCCCATATCTCACCCCGGGGGTTCCGGTAACACCCCCGGTTCTCCGATACGTACCCGATACTTTCCGAAACACTTCCGGTGTACGAATACTATCGTCCAATATATCAATATTTAGCTCTCGACCATTTAGAGACTCCTCATCATGTCCGTGATCTCATCCTAGACTCCAAACAATCTTCGGTCACCAAAACACATAACTCATAATACAAATCGTCATCGAATGTTAAGCGTGCGGACCCTACGGGTTCAAGGACTATGTTGACATGGCCGAGACACATCTCCAGTCAATAACCAACATTGGAAACTGGATGCTCATATTGGTTCCTACATATTCACTACAAAAAAGACACATCCGTGACATTTTGGGCCAAACGAATTTTTTTCCTGTCATACATATGACACTTCTATGACGATAATTGTGACAAAACCCGGTATCATCATAGATGTGGTGGGCTCCTACTTCTATGACAAAAAATCATGATAGAAAATGGGCTTTTCGTCCTGGGCGGGCCGAAGACGCAGCTTCATGACATTCTTTGGGCCGTCCATGACGGGAAAAACCGTGGTAGAAGCGAGGGGGAGGAAACTTTTGGGGAGTTCCCGGTTACGGTGGGAGGTCGGGGGCCGAGTGATGCGCGTTTCTCTCGTACACGTACGCGCGTGTGTGCGAGGCGTTGGCTCTAACTGAACCCGAGCGAGGCGTTGGGCTCTAACTGAACCCGAGCGATTGCACTGCAGGCTACGCGTTACTGAACCCGAGCGATCGATCGATGGCTGTTAACTGAACCCAATTGAGCGATTTCTTGGCTACTGCTGCTAACTGAAGCTGATCGATGGGATGAGCAGTGAGCATTGCAGGGGGGAGGGGGTTGGATGAACAGTGAGTGGTGGCGTTGCCTCTGGATGAACAGGACCCCGTGCTGTGGTGGAGGGCTGGATAAACAGTAGACGATGGAGGGGTGCCTGTGGAGGGGTGGATGAACAGGACCCCATGGTGTGGAGCGCATGATGAACAGTAGACGGTGGAGGGGTTCCTATGGAGGGGTGGTTGAACAGGACCCCGTGGTGTGGAGGGCTGGATGAACAGTAGACGGTGGAGGGGTGGTTGAACAGTAGCCGGTGGAGTAGCGCGCAGTGGAGGCTGGATGAACAGGAGGCCGTGGAGGCCGGAGGAGGTTGGCGGTGGATGAATAGTAGCTCGTGGAGGCTGGAGGGGGTCGACGGTGGAGATGAACAGTATCCCGTGGACTCCTGTTTTGCGGTACGCCACACCCCTCCCGATGAACAGGACCCCCGTTTCGACCGTAGCGCTCCAACACAAGTCCGTTTCCTCCATTTTGTGGTACGCCACACCCCTCCCGATCAACATGACCCTCGTTAAGACCGTAGGACGTCCTTTTCCTCCGTTTTGCGGTACGCCACACCCCTTCCGATCAACAGGACCCCCATTTTGACCGTAGGAGGTCTGTTTCCTCCGTTTTGCGGTACACCAGGCCTCGTTTCCATCGCCTCTTCCTCCAAGCCCTCCTGATGAACATGACCATGCATTCCATTTCGACCCATGAACACGACGACGACGCGGTTTCTCCGTTCCGACCCAGCCATGTACACGAGCCCTCGCCGTACGTATGCACGAGTAGGCGTTCGAGACCCCGCCATTATGTACACATACGTGGCCGGATTTTCTTTCTTGCACCCTGGCCGCCTCTACTACGACACGTGCGCGCCTCTACATCCACCAGTATATATGTACGTACACGTTCGCGACCAGAATGACAACGCTACGTACGCTTCGACCAGGTGGGTCCCGACTGTCAGGCACTTCCTTGCGTGCGAAGGTGTAGCTGGTGGGTCCCAGCAGTCAGGGGGGAAACGTTTTTTTGCAAAATATGGTGGCCCGTCCGGTGGGTCCCTGCTATCACATGGAGGAATCATTATTTTCCGCGTAATAAGGAGGCACTTCCTTGCTGCCGCCGTGGACCCAGCTGTCAGCCTCTCCACATACAGTCCACGTCCGATGGAAGTCGTTCCTTGACCACGTTGACCACGCCGCGCCGAGAGCACTAGGGCGGTGGACGACGGCAAGGCCTAGGAAGGGGACGACGGGGAGCCGGGGAAGACGCGACAGTGGAAGCCCCCCCCCCCCCCCCCCGCGCGGAGAGGAGTATGAGGGTTCACTGGTTTGCCTGTGGTGTGAGGCTGCCATCGCCGCAGGGCCTGGCCAGCGGTGGGAATAGTAGGGGGCGGTGAGGCCTCCGCGGCAGCACAGCCGGCCACGGGAGGCAAGAGCATGCGGCACGACCGGCGCTCCTTTGGGCGGCTAGAGCAAGAAGACTAGAGGTTGAAGAAGCACTACGGCCGTTGGATGGACATCGTACGCTCAATGGAGCTAGAATCGTTCATATTGACTAAGTTGACAAAGGCCTTTGTCCCCGTCAACTTAGTAGGCCCACAAGTTAGCCTCCCACCAAGGTGGGTCCAAGCTAGCCGGGGGAGTATTCTTTTTTTGTGTGTAATAAGGAGGCACTTCCAGTGGGTCCGAGCTGACAGCGGGGGGACCATTTTTTTGCAAAATACGGTGGCCCGTCCGGTGGGTCCCAGCAGTCAGGGGGAAACGCTTTTTTCACAAAATACTAGTGGCCCGTCCGATGGGTCCCTGCTGTCAGGTGGAGGAATAATTATTTTGCACGTAATAAGGAGGCACTTCCTTGCTGCGGCCGTGGACCCAGCTGTCAGCCTCTCCATGTACAGTCCACGTCCAATGGAAGCCGTTCCTTGACCATGTTGACCACGCCGCGCCGAGCGCACCAGGGCGGTGGATGATGGTGAGGCCTAGGAAGGGGACGAAGCGGAGCCGGGGAAGACGCGGCAGTGGATGCCCACGCGTAGAGGAGTACAAGGGCACTGGTTCGCTGCGGTGTGAGGCTGCCGTCGCCGCAGAGTAACAGGGGGTGTGGGTGAGTAGAGGGATGGCCTGGCCAGCGGTGGGAATAGTAGGGGCGGTGAGGCCTCTGCCGCATCATAGCCGGCCACGGGAGGCAGGAGCACGAGGCATGACTGGCGCTGGTTTGGGCGGCTGGAGCAAGAAGACCAGAGGTTGAAGAAGCACTACGGCCGTTGGATGGACATCGTATGGTCACTGGAGCTAGAATCGTGCATTATTGACTAAGTTGACAAAGCCCTCCATCCCCGTCAACTTAGTAGGCCCACAAGGTAGCCTGGCCACTATACTGGGTCCCAGCTAACAGGGGGAGTATTCATTTTTTTGTGCGTAATAAGGAGGCACTTCCTTGCATGCGAAGATATAGCTGGTGGGTCCGAGCTGTCAGTGGCGGTAACGTTTTTTTCACGAAATACAGAGGCCCTTTCGGTGGGTCCCTGATGTCAGGTGGAGGAATCATTATTTTGCGCGTAATAAGGAGGCATTTCCTTGCGTGCGGCCATGGACCCAACTGTCGGCCTCTCCACGTATAGTCCACTTCAGATGCATGTCGGTCGTTGACCATGTTGACCAGGCCGCGCCGAGAGCACCAGGGCGGTGGATGACGGCGAGGCCTAGGAAGGGAACGACACGGAGGCAGGGAAGACTCGGCAGTTGTTTGCCACGCGGAGGGGAGTACGACTGTACGAGGGTTTACTGGTTCGTCTGCCGTCGCTGGAGAATAACAGCAGGTGTGGGTGAGTAGAGGGATGGCTAGGCCAGCGATGGGAGTACTGTGGGGCGGTGAGGCCTGCGCGGCAGCAGAGCCGGCCACGGGGAGGAGGGAGCAGGCAGTCCCGCCGGCGCCTGTTTGAGCGACTGGAGCAGGAAGAGCAGAGATTGAACAAGCACGACGGCCGTTGGATGGACATCCAACAGTCACTGCTTGTGCGTCAACCCTTTTTTTAGGAAAGCCTCAAATCTGTGGAAAACAACATACATCCCATCTGCCATTATTTCTAATAATTTTCAGCCCATTTGCTAATTCTTAAGGTTTTTTTGGAGCCCATATTCTTTTTCTTAGCATTACAACCCAAATTGTGGCCACGGTTAAAAAATTATATGAAATTTTGCATATTTCGGTGCGGTCTGAACTGTTTTTAATCCCGAAATTTCGACTCACATTCAAACTGATTTTAAAAATAAATGCATATCAATATAAAATCCAACAAATTCTCCACGCATAAAAATTAATGTAATTTAAAATCATGAAATGAAAAAAGGTATTTGAAACTAATTGCCGGTTTGATGTGTTTTAAAAATGTATAGCCCATTTCTCATTACTGATGGGCCATTTTCTCGGCCAGCCGAATGAAAGCTCTCCTCGTCTTGAAAGATTTGCAGCCCAACAGGCCTGACAAAGCGACTTACTTGGCAAATCACAAAAGAACTGGGTTGTGGCAGTGGACCCAGCTGTCAGCCTCTCCACATACAATACTCTTTCGATGGAAGTCGTTCCTTGACCACGTTGACCATGCCGCGTGGAGAGCACCACGGCAAGGCCTAGGAAGGGGACAACGCGGAGCCGGGGAAGACGCGGTAGTGGAAGCCCGCGCGGAGAGGAGTACGAGGGTTCACTGGTTCGGCTGCAGTGTGAGGCTGCCGTCACCGCATGGCCTGGCCAGCGGTGGGAATAGTAGGGGGCGGTGAGCCCTCCGCGGCAGCATAGCCGGCCACGGGAGGCAGGAGCATGCGGCACGACCGGCGCTGCTTTGGGCGGCTCGAGGAAGAAGACCAGAGGTTGAAGAAGCACTACGCCCGTTGGATGGACATCGTACGGTCACTGGAGCTAGAATCGTTCATATTGACTAAGTTGACGAAGCCCTCCGTCCCCGTCAACTTTGTTGGCCCACAAGTCATCCTCCCACTATGGTGGGTCCCAGCTAGCAGGGGGTATTCATTTTTTGTGCGTAATAAGGAGGCAGTTCCTTGCGTGTGAAGATATAGCTGGTGGGTCCGACATGTCAGCGGGGGGAATGTTTTTTTCGCGAAATACAGAGGCCCTTCCGGTGGGTCCCAGCTGTCAGGTCCTTGCAAAAAAGGGAAAGAAAATCAAAGACTTGGGAAGGCATACCAAACAAGCTAGTGTACCAGTAAAGAGACGTTGCCGAGTTTTAGAAAAAAAGAAAGACATGCCCCTGTAGCTGGTTCAAATCCAAACCTAGACTATGACTATATATGGTGCTATGCTACTCTGCAAGTAATGAAACTGACATATCCAACGTTCACTTCTCTTCTTCTCTACTTACTCTGCCTAGCATCAGAAGCTCTGGCCGCAGCAACCATGTCCGCTCGCTGCTCGTCCACCTGCTCTTTAGCGGGCAACAACCAGATACGCGCCAAGTCGCAACCCGTACCATCGTCTGTGGGTCTCATCACACCCTCGCCGGCACGTGCACTGCAGCCGATTTCTCATCGCAACCCGCTGCCATTGGTGTGGTGCCACTGCTGCAAATCACGCAGAGTCATCTGTCGCGTCTCAACCACAATCCGCAACCCTAGCCGAGTCTTCTACAAATGCCCGAATCATGGGGTAATAATATGTTTAAGTGTTGTTCTACTGCTTTCAGTTGCTGATTTTTTTAATAGTTTGGTTGATGATCTACCAATTTGATTCGTGCATAAAAGGGAAGATTCATGTGATTTGTATTTCTGGGAAGTTGCTGATGTGGGGGAATGCAACTATGCTAATTATTTGGTTAGCCGAGAAATCCCAATACCAGCAGGTTGGGGTGTTGGACAAGTAACTGAAGGAACGACAGAAGAGGAAGATGCATAGCAGAAGGTTAAAGATGTAGTTCCTATGATCATGGCCAAGCAACAGCTGCCGAACGGCCTTGACAGCAATGAGGAGATGAAAGAGCTTGTGAAGATAATGGGAAAAATCCGGTGTGCTCTGTAGGATGATTGTCTCTTTATTTGCAGTGTATGTAGCACTCGTGATGTATTCAGTGGCTACGACATGAGCACTTTGCTGAAACTAGTAATGAATGAAACTTGTGTAGCAGGCTGGGCGTAGTGTTTTGAACATCTAATGATTTCTATTAACGGAAATCAGGGGGTATCCCCCTTTTCTCATATAAATAAATAAATAGCAGAGGCCCTATCGGGTCAGCTTTGTTCTCATTCGAAGACGTCGAGCAAATTGCAGTCCAACAGCAAACTATGTCATCAAATTCAAGTTTCACAGCCAAATATGAGTACAACTAAACAACAATGTCATCATGTTTTAGTTGTCATACAATCACCAAACACAAATCAGCATACATAACAAGTGATGATCTCACAGCAAAATACTAAACAACATGTTCATCAGGTTTCAGTTGTCATAGCAAACACAATTTCACATAGTAGATAAAAAATGTCTTCTGACAGGCAAATACGGCAAAAGCAATGTAATCATCATCCGCAGCAGCAGCGTCAACATCTTTGCCATGTGTATCAGTCTGAATCGTAATTCCCCATGGTGTCATCTTCTTCTTCGTCCTCAACGTCCTCGAACGTTGGCTTCTTCTTGATCAACTCTTGTATGTCCACAGCACGACAAGCAATCTTTTCTCCGGCGTCATTAACATGATGGTTCTCAAAGATATTAGGAACATCTGTGTTATCTTATAGATCAGGAGCAGTGTAAGCATCATCTTGTTGTGCAACTTCATTAAACGAATTCCTCTGCTCAAACCTTTGCAATACTCTCCAGTCATCGCTACGTGCAAATGTGTCTTCCAAGAAAAATATCTGTGTTGCTTGATTTGCCAAAATAAAAGGCTCGTTGGTCTGGTACGCCGCCTTGACATTGATGGATTTGAAATAATCATCAGCTCTGGGCTTTGCGATCCTGGAAAACAGGTTATACCAATGATAGCACAACAGAACCACACACCGATGATCCTCGAAACTGGAGATATACTGCAACTGAACAATGTCTGTTATGTTAGCATACATTTCAGTTGTCTCTTTGTCATACGTATCCGTGTTCATGATGGCACTGTTTTGTGTCTTCCTGCCTTCGTCTCGTGCGAGGGTGTTGTAGCGCACATATCCAACAATGCAAGATTCATAATGTCTTAGCCGAGTATCAGTACCCATTGCTAGTGAGTAAAGGGCATCATCAACTGCCTACCCATCCTCCTGCATCTTCTTAACCTATGGTTAGAAAATAGACAAGCTGATCATCTTATGTACTCAATATATTAAAAATACTGACAGTGCACTTCAAAAGCTTACATGGTTCTTAAACCATTCCGCAAATCCTGCCATAACCAGTTTGTCAATGTTTCTTGGATTTTGCGGCAGTAACTCCTCTTTGTAGATGCTGCACAACATAGTGATCGTGTCAAACATCTAAATATATAAGAATGTGCTGCAAGTTTGGTAGATTACGATGTATAAGCTGCCGTACTGCACTTACTTGATATAAGGTAGTATCTCAGGACAGTTATTCAACACATACCAAACCATTTTGTCCAAATCTTTAGGTTTGTCCTCTTGTCGTCTCTTCCCTGTAACTCGAACAGAATAATCGAAAACATTGAGCCCGGATTGTCTTCACCCACCTCTTTGCTAAGATGATTAGCTGTTTCAATGTATTTTGAGCAGAATGTCAACGCTTCTGTAGCAATGTAGGCCTCTGCAATGGAACCCTCGGGTCTAGCTTTGTTCCTAACATAGCCCTTGAAAGTGCCTAGCCGCCTTTCAATAGGGTACATCCAGCCATACTGTACTGGACCTCTAAGTAGTGCCTCATCAGGTAGATGAACAGCCAAATGCACCATCACATCAAAGAAGGCTGGAGGGTATATCTTCTCAAGGTCGCAGAGGATAGTTGGTATCTTGTCTCTAAGACGCTCCAAAGCATCTATCCTAATATTCCTACTGCAGAGTTCCCTGAAGAATTGTCCCAACTCTGCAACTGCTCTGTATAAGTCAGGGCGGCCCAATCCTCTAAGGATAACAGGTAAAACCCTTTGAAGTAGGATGTGGCAGTCATCAGTTTTCAACCCTTGTACCTTGTTTCCATCTACACTGACTCTCCTTTCAGGGTTGGAAGCAAATCCATGTGGGAATCTCACACGTGACAGGACCTCGCAGAATTCTTTTCTTTTTACCTTGTCCAAGACGTACACAGCTGGTGCCATATCCCGTGGTTTACCTTCATCTTGCACTTGCAAATTCTGTCTGATACCCAGGTGTGTCAAATCAATCCTAGATTTTAAGGTATCTTTCGTCTTGCCTTCAATATTAAGAACTGTGCCGATAATGCTGTCACATATATTTTTCTCGATGTGCATCACATCAAGATTATGCCGCAGATCCAAATCTTTCCAATACTCCAAGTCCCACAAAGTGGACCTGCGGGTAAACAATAATCTCTCTTCTACTGCCATGCTTCCTTTTCCCGCTACCATTATCAGGATGGTTTCCTGGTGTAATATGCCTGACCTTCTCTAATTCCACTTGCAACTCATCGGCGGTGAGCCTCTTTGGCGCATCACGGTTTTCATGCTTTGCATTGAACACATGTCTTTGGTATTTTCTAGGAAGCGGCTTGTCCTTGGCAAGGAAATGGTGGTGTCCAATGTAACAAATCTTGCTAAGTATTGCGTATGACAGCGGATTCCTGTCATAGCGAACACATGCATTGTAACCATGTGTCGTTCACCCTGACATAGTGCCCAAAGCCGGATAATAATGGATGCACCAAATTATAACATCACGCAGAAAGAAATCAGCTGGTGGGTTGCTATATAGGTCTCGAGTGAGAATACCCTTCCATAGCTGTTGAAGTTCCTCCACAAGAGGCTCCATGAACAAATCAAAATCCTTTCCAGGACTTTTTGGACCTGGGATGAGCAAGGCCATCATGTGGTTTGATTCTTTGGTGCAGACATTTGAAGGCATGTTGTAAGGGATAACAAGCACTGGCCACATGCTATATGTGGCGCTCTGGTGGCCAAATGGGTTAAATCCATCTGAAGCTAAGCCAAGTCTAATGTTTCTCGGGTCAAAAGCAAAGTCTTTGTGTTTATCATTGAAGCTTTTCCACTCACTACCATGAGATGGATGGCTCATTACATTCTGTGATCTCCATGTACGGGGGCGAGGTTCAAGACCCGACCCTAAACCTATTCTACGGCAGCGACTGACGTCCTCCATCTGTGATCTCCATGTACGGGGGCGGGGTTCAAGACCCGTGAAGTGAAGGTGCGTCTCCGGCAAGGAAAAGTAGAACACGGGAGACAGACCGACCAGTTGGCACACCATGCCCTGCTGCCTCCCATGCCCTACTCATCCTCGGAGGAGTCCCCGACCTCGGCGGTGCTGGATGTTGGACGTCGGCAAGTAGGACGCGTGGCTGACGGTGCTCCCGTCATCGGCCGCCAGCGTGGCCACCACTTGTGCGGCGACTTCAGCGAGGGCGGCGACCTCGAGCTCCATCCCCGAAGACAAGCTCTCCCGTAGAGCGTTCGCGCTTGCGGTCATGGCGGATGTGGTTCCAGGTAGGAGGACGATGCGCTATGGTGTGGAGGTTAGCTGGGCGTTGCCGCTTTAAGTAGCGCATTCCGGTGAGGCAAAGCGTCCGGGTGCGTCATTAAGTCGCCGGAGTTGTTCCTCGGGCACCGAGCCTCTTAATGATGACATAGGAACGGATGACATGAATGCGGGCAGCTGGCGCCGGCTGGGAATGCACCACGCGACGGCGCGAGGGATGAGGGTTTTGGTGTGCCAGGGTAGTCAGCTGCGGTCGTGGCAACGTTGGAGATGCCCTTTGCTCACATGTGATCCCCTCATGTCATTGAAAAAGCAAGACGACCCGGCATGGTCTCAGGTCCAGAGGATGCAGTTGGCCGCGCTACACCACTCCGCGGACGCGTCGTGGCGCCCCGTGCATCCTCGACGAGCCGGGTGTTGGGGTGTGTTTGGATTGTGGCCAAAGTGCACCTTGCCAAAATTTTGGCCATGACCAAAAGATTGGTCTTTGTTTGGATGGTTGCCATTTTTTTGGCATGCCAATGAACTCTAGCCAACTCTAGTTCATTTTTCTTTCCAATGTCGGCCAAATCATGGGCAACCAATACCTTAACCAAAATTTTGGTCATGACCCAAAGATTGGTCTTTGTTTGGATGGTTGCCATTTCTTTGGCATGCCAATGAACTCTAGCCAACTCAAGTTCATTTTTCTTGCCAATGTCGGCCAAATCATGGGCAACCAATACCTCAACCAAAATTTTGGCTACCCAATGCTTTGATGGGGCAACCTTGGGCACAAACCAAACATACCGTTGGTCGTGCCACAACACTAACGCCACCCTCGACAAACTGAAACCGACCGTGTCTAGCGATGATATGAGCGTGTCACTCACCGTGGTCGCCGTGTCCAGAGGCGGTGCTGGAGCTGCGCCCCGTAGTTGGCACCAACGACCCACATGAACGGTTGTCGGTGGTGAGGAGGTCGTGGGCCAGCTCCTCCATTGGACTAGTCTGCGCTACATCGTCCCGACGGGTGTGCTCCACATGTCTGTTTCCCTGTTTTCCTGGCCATATTCGAGCGTCAGTGCTCTGCGTTGCGCATTAGGCCTTTCACTATGTAGGCCAAGCGAGACAACTTATTATTTATTTGAGCCTTTCAAGTATAATCATGTGGCGTTTGCTTATTTCTCATTCCTCTCCAACCCTCTTCTCCATCGATCATGTCGCCCTCCAGTCGAGTCCATCCTCCCGCATGCCTCATTTGAACATTCCGCCGAGTATCATTCGCATGTACCCACCCTAGTCCTCTTTCAATAGATCTCCGGACCCCGAGATGAAATCAAGAGGGAACGAGTGGGGGCACATGATACCTAAGGCGGATTCAAAATTTTGAACCAGTGATCATAGCATCCGCAAATCATATATAAAGGGTATTCAATGTTCGTTTCGTTTTTGAACATACAATATACTCCCTCCTATCCTTTCTACTCCCTCCTTCCATCTATATTGGGCCTAATGCATTTCTCAAGACCGCCTTTGACTATTGACAAGATTAATAGTACATGACATGTATAATGCGAAAATTATATCATTGGAAGCTCCTTTCACATACGAATTTGATGGTATGCTTTATTTAAGTTGCATGTCATATATTATTGCTCTACCTTTTGGTCAAAGTTAGCCTCGAAAATGCATTAGGCCCTATACAGATGGAAGGAGGGAGTAGTTTACATATAAGTTTTATGTGTAGTCAAAGTATATCTACTTTGATAAAAAAGGTATCAACATTCAACAACGCCCAATCAATATTGTTAGATTCATACGTACTCCTAGATTTGTACTCGAGATGGTTTCCAATTTGACTATTAACAATATTAATAGTACATGAGATGTATAATGTGAAAATTATATCATTGGAAACTCCTTTCACATACGAATTTGACCGTATGCTTTGTGTAAGTTGCATGTCATATATTATTACTCTAACATTTGGTCAAAGTTAGCCTCGAAAAACGCATTAGACCCTGTATGCTTTGTGTAAGTTGCATGTCATATATTATTACTCTAACATTTGTGTAAGTTGCATGTCATATATTATTACTGTAACATTTGGTGAAAGTAGTATAGTGGAAGTGGATCCTCCGACGTAGGTATCCCTGCCTTACCCTCCCTTTCGGTCACTTACTGGCGGACCCCATGCTTGCTAGGCCCCGCATGTTAGTTACTCAATGGGTTCGGCCACATCAGGGGATCCTCATCCGTAGTAATACTCCCTCTGTTTTTATTTACTCCACATAAAACGGAGGGAGTGGTGGTATAATAAATGACGCGGGCGAGGGAAGGGGAGGGACGTCGGGTTGCTCTCAACTGCGGTCCCACAAGCGAGCGAAAACGCAAGACGAAGCGCGTTCCATTCGGTGGGCGACGTGGAGGGTCCAGCGTGCCGGGCTGCAACGCGAACGCGACAAGAGCGATGTACAGTCAAAACCGATTGACCGGTCGTCACCGGAACCACTATTCACACCAGAACCTTCGCTGCTCGGCCTACGCCAGCCACTGCCCTAAAACCACACCAAATCTCCAGCCCATTCCCCCACCTTTCGATCCCCTAGCCCGCATCAAGCGTCCCCTAGTTCGCTGGAAAGCCATGGTGCGCCGCAAGATCACTTACTACAAGATGCTGACGCCGGAGCGCCGTGCAGAAATCACGGTGGAGGTCGGCGCCACATACCTCCGTTCCCAAGCTCGGTTTGCGGCGGGCCAATTCCCGAGTTCTCTGGAGCCAAGCTACGAGGAGGAGGAAGCCGATCCAATGTTCATGGCAGAGGTCGCATTGCAGAAGGCCCCCGATGGGTATGAGACGATGGACGTCGACTTCGTGCCGGCGTCCGAGTCCCGCATGGTGCAGGCGGACCAGCGGTTCAACATGGCGATACTAAAGGAGGACCAAGAGGCAGAGGCTCAACTCGACGCGGAGCGCGCGCATGCTGCTGCCATCGAGGCTCTCCTGCAGGCGGAACCGGATGTCATGGATGTGAATCGGGCGGCGGAGGCTCAACTTGAGGCGGAGCACGCGGATGCCGCTGCCATCAAGGCCCTCCTGTAGGCGGAACCGGACGTCCTGGACTTGAACCGGGAGGCAGAGGCTCGACTCGATGCAGAGCACGCAGATGCCGCTCTCATCGACGCCCTCCTGCAGGCGGAACCAGACGTCCTGGACTTGAACCGGGCGGCGGAGGCTCGACTCAACGCAGAGCGCGTGGATGCCGCTCCCATCGAGGCCCTCCTGCAGGCGGAACCAGACATCCTCGACTTGAACCGGGCCATGCTCTCGTCCGTGCAGAGCGCCCGCACGCTTCGCTTGAATGAGTAGCTGGAGGCCGAGGACAACCACGGTGCGGAGACACATGTGTCAGCGACGGCTGGTTCACGCCGGCAGCCAAAGACGACGAGGCCGTCTCTTTCTGCGAGCAGTGATAGTTTTTCTTTATGTTGTTTTTTTCATGGATCTTTTGTTGTGTAAAAACATATATTTGTTATGCAAGTTGCCTGACTTGGGTCAGTCTACCATTTCAGGCGGTTGGATGAATATCCTATGTCTCCTAACCCTTCTTTCCTTCTTCCTTACCTCTTCTTCTTCCCCAACAGACCACCGCACGGGCCATACGGATACTCCCCAACATGCGGTTGGATAAACATACTCTATGAACGAAAATTATGTGTCAGCGATAGGATGGCTGAGTTTGGTGGGTTCACATGCGACAACACGTGTCAGTGAGGGTGCGTTCCCTTGGTTGGGTTTGCGGCGTGCAGCGACTGTGTGAGGGTGCGGTGCGACCGCGGCGTGCAGGAGCGACCGCGTGAGGGTGCGGTGTGACCGCGATAGCCGTGCGCAAGTGTACCTCCTTCTCATTTTGAAAACTTTAGGCAACCTTGGCAAAAATGTGTGGCGAAGTTTGGCAATGCAAGGCGTAGACCCAAACAGGATAAGTACGTACTCCCTCCGTTTCTTTTTAGTACGTACTAGGAGTACTAGTGTTAAAAAAGAAAGGCTGGATTTTCCTTCGCGGGATTTAATCGATACAAATCCTCGTTTCACGTGTCAATTAATGCATATTTTATTCTCCAAAGACCAAAGAGCTAACCATCTCACTCCTCATCGCTTGATTAATGCAGCGCCATGCAAACCAACCTTCTCACTTCCGCATGCATGCATGGGATATTAATGTCCTTGGTTGCTAACCCCATCAATTTTGCCTCGATTAGTGTTAGTGGCCCTTTCCAAATTGTAATTTTGATATACTGGCCTTGTGTACAAAAAAATGGATGTAGTAACTATATCTGACCTCCTTCCCCATTGCGGTGACGTCGACGATTTTTTGTGTGGTGGTTTGGCGAAGTGCATTCGACGGAGAACACCATTTGCATCCAGGAAGTCCTTTACTAGTACTACTAGGCGTAACTAATGCGGTGAGATGGCTTCTCGAAGAAGACGATGGAGAAGTGGAGTCAGCGAAGAGTGAAATGATGGTTGCTTCGTCCGTGCTTTTGTGATTTGACGCCTCACTGCTTTGTGATTTGTGATAGAAGGGACAGGGGAGTAGACTCTGTGCTCTATAATGTAGTACTACATGCGTCCAAGCATGGGAGAAAGAGGAGAGACGCTGCATTTTTCTATTCCTTCAATCAATCAATCACGGAGCTTCGGTTCCATCTTTTTCGCTTTGGCAACACCGTCCACAATGGTTCCCACGATGCCAAAAGCTATTTTCACATTTGGCTACACATTGTGGATGCCCTTAACCATACCACTTGATTTTGCTCCTATGTGCTATCTATACAAATCCCAATTATATTGATCTAAAAAATTATAGAATCGAGATTAGTAAAAAAGAGGTGATTTTTCCGCGCGGATGGCGGGGGAGGTTTCTTATTTGAGCAATGCTACATCCACGTAATGGTTTACATAAAGTTATGAACTGATGTGATGTGGTACTATTTGATTGGATTAAAGGAGAGGATTAGGCCCACCCCACCTGAAAATCAGGGGGCATATATAGATTAGATGGAAAGTATACGTAGCAGTTATGTAGCCCTTTTTAAGTCTAGGATTAGGCTTCTTATTTTCGGTGGACGTTGTCCTGGCGGTTGCTAACATGCGGTCCCACGTGTCAGTGCTTTACCAAGCCGATCCGCGTCCCACATGAGGCAGAACAATTGCATAAGCAACACGCGGTTAAGTCGAAGAAGATGAGGGAGAAGCGGATTCAGCAACGAGTGAAATGATGGTTGCTTCGTCCCTCCAACTTAACTGCGGGAAAGGTGCAGCTTTGTGATTTGACACCTCATTGCTCATTACTACACCGGTGCCATGACTGGGGTGCTTCACCCCGGGTGCTATGTACTGTATTCCGGTATGGCACGTGGACCCGGTAGCTTGATGTCCCACATGTTGGCGAAAGGGACTAGAAGATTTATGAAAGCGAGCGCTCCACTCTTACGACGAAGGAGTAGACAACACGACGGCCCAGTGAACTGTCACTTGTACTGTATAGTACTAGTATAGTTTTGCTGTTTCGCACGATCCATCGATACAAACCTGATTAAACAGGAAAGGGCGGGATTTTTCCCGCGTGGTAGATGATACTGGCCATACATTTCAAAGGCAATTTTAATGTATGCAAACTGAATAATTATAAGTAACAATATGATATCTAGTAAAACTAAAAACACATATGATTTATTGTGTTAGAGTGTAGTAGTAGTGCTATATTGCATAGTTGTTAGATGTAACATGCGAGAACGTGTAGAGATGTAGTTTTGGAGGGCCTACAGAGAGAAAAGCGTAATACGGTCACCGAACTTCAGAATAAGCTGATTACGGTCACTATATACGTTTTGTGGTGATTATACGGTCACTTGCTCACAGCTCAGCATCGGACCGCACTCTGTTGACCGGCCAAATAGTCTGCATGGCGCCATGTTGACTAGTTAAATTGACCAGGTTTGTTGTGGGTCCCACCTGTCAGTTCGCATAGGCAAATGGTCAGATAAACACAAATTTACGCAGGCGCAACAAGGCTCCAACCCGTGCACGGGAGTCACCTGGTTGTGTATGTGTCTGTCAGGGCCTGATGTGTGCGCATGCACGTGTAGGTTGAGCACTTGAGCGTGAGAGTGTGTGTTGTTCGTGTGGTGTACTGGTGTGTGCATGCATGCGTGCGTGTGTGCGTGTGAGTGTTGCGTGCGTGCGTGGCTGCGTGTGTACATGTGAGTGTTGCGTGCGTGCGTGGGTGCATGTGTTTGTGTGAGTGTTGCGTGGATGCAGTTCGTGTGCATGCGTGCGTGTGTGTATAATCACCACACCAGCTCCTGTGTGTTAAAATAGACGGCTCAGCATACCAATACAAGGCCACCTTGTCCGCTGTGCCCGCGGTCATGACTTCGAACCACCGTCCAAATATTTTTTTGTCGTTTCTTTTCATTCTTACTAGCAAGATGCCCGTGTGTTGCACGTAACATCAAGATGCATTTGTATGACTTGTTTATCTTGTGAGAGAAAAGGATGAACGAGGGAAGCCTTATTTGCAAATGTGGAGAGGTGCGTGGGTACCTTTTTGCAAAATTGCCATAGTTTCTTTCCTATCCGTCAGATATAAATCGGACGGCCTATATTGCAGGATGGCAGGCACACCATCATCACCAACTCTGTTTTTTATAAGAGTGTAGATGTAGAGTAGATACAAGTCAACAGGTGGGCACGATGGTAGTGAGATAATGTGATGCAACACTAGAGGTGCCACATGGAGCGTTTAACTGGTCAACTAGTCATGTCATGAGCAAATACAGAGTTGTACGGTGAGCCCGTGACTGCATAATAACCACTAAACATAAATGGTGACCGTAATGAGTGGATTCTGAAGTCCAATGTACGTATCGTGCTTTCGCTTCAAATAGAATGATCGTCATTGCATATATCGCGAGAGAAAGATGAAACATGCCTGAATTTTCTGGGGGGCTTACTTTTAGAGGACTTGGAGATAGTTTTGTATGCATACGTGAAAGGGCGTACAGGGGGGGTATGCGATGGAGAGAGAGATGCTCTTCGTTTCTCTTTATTATGACTAACTTTGTATATAGTATAAAAATATACAAATTCACAGTGCGGAATAAATATCATTGTGGGCACCATGCAATGCAAATTAGCATTCGTACTCCTCCATATAACTTTGTAATGTTGTATATATGTAGAAACTCTAAAATATTTTTTTGGCCACACTTTATTCAAAAGGAATGTTGTATGCGAAATAGACATGAAGAGAGGGCTTTTTAGATTAATGGGGTACGTGATGTAACATGTGTGAATGTGTAGTTGATGCATTTGGCAGGGCCTAGAGGGGTATGTGTGTGTATTACGTATTCGAGAGAGGCATGGATAGAGGGGCCGACGGGGGGGGGGGGGGGGGGCGTGGGAGAGATAGCACGAGAAATGAGAGTGGTCTAGAGAGAGAGACAAATATGACGTCACGATAAGAGATTCCATTCCGTTGAGTGTGTATATGCAAGGGGGGAGGGAATAGAGGCACCAGGAGAAATTTTCTATGTGTGTGGTGTTTGTGTTGGTATTTGTGGGTGTGAGAAGATAATGACACGTGGGGGTAGAGGGTGTGTCACCGCGTGAGGTCCGGTGGGTCGAGGTGAGGCCCTTCGTTCTGTTCCGTCCTGCGCCACATTGGTTGGCCCGTGACGCATTTAGGAAGACCCATGGATGACTAGTCGTACAAGACAAAGATAGCCGAATTGTGAAGGACTCTGTGTCCACTGACAAAGCCGGCTAGGATTTGTAACCCTAGGTTCTCGGACTAAGGTAACCCCTTTATCTCTGATATTACTATTCATCCAACCTAACTTTAAGGGGCATCCTACAGAATGCTCTGCTAGAACCATACTCGTCGATTAGGAAGAGAGGTGTGAGACAATGCGTGAGAGACATGCGTAAAGATAATGTGCGTACATGAGACACGTAGGCAGGTCCATGTATATAGAAAGGGTCGATGAGGATTGTGTGTGTGTATGTTTGCGAGAGGAAGAGTTCTTGTGATAAAGGTTAGTGAAAAGAGTTGTAAATGGTTACGAGAGAGGGAGGGTTATATCTAGAGCATGTGTGTGAGAAAGACACCTCGGGAGAGAGTGTGTGAGCATGTGTGAGAGACCACCGATGGAGAGTGAAACTACACGTAAAAGACTGCTCTACACATTGATTAAAGATATAAATTGTATCCAAATATTAGGATGGGATCATGATATTTGCAATTGGTGTTAGGAGCGGTCATTGATCCATCAGACATCTAGGTTCTATCGAATTTGAGCATGTCTATGTTATTATTCGACACAATTGATCCACATAGTTAGTATTTTGAACTCCAGACAATGCATCACTTTAGCAATCGAATATAAACGTGAGTATAGTTCATGTTGTGTGTGTAAAGCACATTATACATATGAAAGTTACACAATGGACATTATAAATAGCTACTACCTATGAACTAGCATACATTTGAATTCAACTTAAGGTGGTTTAAAAAATCGAATTCAACATGAAGTCCATTCAATTATTTGAATTTGATATCATGGCATTTTTAAACCATACCTAAATTATGGGGGCACCAATCTTTGCTCTGATTTTGTACATAATAGCATATGTAGTCGTGTACAAAATAGATTCAAATTTAGCTCCTCCATTCCAAAATAATCATAGTTATAGGATTTTCAAGTGTCAAAATTTCAAAAAGAAGCAGATAATTTAATGAGGTTTTCAAACATACAAGGTCAAATATAACGTTGTATATTTAGGTCAATCGTCATAGTTCAAGAGTACTCTAAACGTGAATGCTTGTGTTTCAAAATTTCGAACGAAGTGCCAAAAGAGCCTCTACTCGCCCGAAACCGCGTGAGACCAATGTTTGGTAGTACAAGGAAATTACTTTTCTAATAACTCCGACCCGTGAAACCTACCGGCCCGACGTCCAAAGGTCTAAACCGGGGTAGGTTTGTAGCTTCATCTAGACGCCACGCAACAGCATCCGAAAAACATTTATACACAATGGCGCCTAAGCACACATGCGCGCGGTCGAAATCGCTCCCGCCCACTATTTGGGACACCCGGGATTACCATCCTACCCCCAACCCGCAGTAGGTCCCAAATTTAAGAGGGGGGCAAAGTTTGTACTTTCCCCAAATTTCAAACAAGCGCGTCCCATCTTCTGTTCAAAAAAGCCAAAAACAAGCGCGTCCCAGACCGAAACATGGTTCCCCCCACCCGTACGATTCCCCATTCGTACTTCGTGGGCGCCAAAACTACCTCTCCACCAGCCGCGAAACCCCGGCGTCCTCCGTCCGCCACCTCATCCCACCCATCAACCGCCGCCCTCCTCCATCACGCCGGAGCCGATACCCCGACGTCATCATCCACCGCAACCTCAACCGCAACGCCCTCCACGGCTAGTAGTTGAAGCCAAGGCCGAGCCGCCCGTACCCGAGCCAGTTCAACCACGCCGTCCTGCGCCTCACCGCTGCCACTCCAACTTCGCCACCCTCCACCGCACCGGAGCTGTTCCTGCTACGCCGTCCTTCGCTGCCTCGGATCTGCTTCCCCTCCGCCGACATACAGCCACGGCAACACAGTCAACAATTTGGCCATGGGTTCGTCCAAGCATGCACCCTCCAGAACATCGGTTTCCCCGGTAAAAACAAGAAGATCGGCGGATCGGCGCGACATGTGGGGGTGACCACACCGGCAACCGAAAAAGGTACTCCTCTTCCCTTATTCGTGCAAATCTTACGTCTCTGCTTGCACGGTATTCATCCCACAGAAGACACTAGTTGACCGCTTCTTCTTGATACTAGATGTTCCTAGTAACTCGCAATGCACAAGGTTTCTCCTCATATACTATTTCACCTTAGCTAGAGGTCCGTCGCCCCCCTGAATTTCAATTTCTGGCCACTTGATTCCCAATTATGCCGGGGAAGCAGCGCCTTGTTGTTTATCATAGGGGCGTGTGTGGCCTAGAGCTACTGGAGCCTGATCTGGAGGTCGGCTAGGATTAAAGGGATGGCCTGGGGGCGCTGCCAAGCATGGCGGTGGTGTGAGGTCGATGGGAGGGCAGGGCGGCGGAGGTAGGGGTCTGGGCCGGTGGTCGCTGGCGGTACGAGAAAGATCATCAACAGTGACTGGCGGGAGGTAGACGAAAGCCATCTGCCCGTTCCTTATAGATCGGACGGTTCATTAAAAAATCGTCTGGCCTATTTATTTTCAGTCGACTGTTATCTTAGATATGACCACATGTGGTGGTGTGTTGGAGGAGTACCTGCATTTCCTGTGCTCATATATTACAAAATCATACGGAGTAGAATCTAATTTTGTTTGCCATGCAATGTTGTAGAGCTATCATATGTCTCATGTCATTTATTTTTCAGCCACCTGCTATCTTCTACTTTTACAGTGCACTACTTCTGCACACACTTCACCCTTACTCTCACTGTTGTGTTTTTATGCAAGGGTATTTCAGACTCTGCTGCCATGAGAGAAGCCAAAAAGAAAATAGATAAGTCGCTCCAGCTTGTTGTGCAGCTAGGCAAGACACGTTTCAATGCTTTAATGGGTGCAGTGTCAGCAGATGGAGACGGGGAATGTAGCTCTGGAGTTGATGACCTCGCTCGCAATGAACCACCATCCCAGGTGCTTGCTTTAACTTCACGGATTCATATGTGGTTGCATGTTCCATATGGTGTCTAGCTTGTATTCGAAAGGCCGAAGTCGATAAGATAAGGAAAGATTTTTTACATGAACCACTATCCTGTGAGCACCAGAAGACAAATAGCTAGTCAGGGCACTGGCCGAGCCAGTGACAAGCCCAGCAAAGATAGGCATCACCTGGAAGCCAACTAAAAAGCTGCGATGGTGGCAAAGCAGCCCGCCTCCCACCAGACTCTTAGGTCCTAGATGATCATGCTCACCACTCCAGCAGGATATCTAGCTTGTATTGCTTCCAATTTGGTTAAATTGCATCTACTTAGCTTACACATTATACCTTTGAATATGACATGCCTTTCTGTTTTTGGTACATACTAGTACATCTGTGTATTAACCATGTTCTTACCTCAAACTAATGTTCTTGTGTATCCCTCATCAATCACTTATGACGAGGCAGGCAGGCAAGGGGAGTACTCCTCATTTAAAGAATGCAGCGTCAGCCTCCCAACATGATTCTCAAGAAACAGAAATGCTACATGAAGATAGTGAACGTAGCTCTATAGTTGATTACAGCATTTCCCCTACACTAGCATCGCAGGTGCTTTCTCTAATTTGGCAGCGTGATATGTGGTTGCATGTTGCATATGGTGTCTAGATTGTAATTCTTCCAATCTGGTTAAACTGCATGTGCTAGTCTGCTTAGCTTATACATTATACCTGTTAATGTGACATGCCTTCCTGTATTTAGTACATAGCACATCTGTCTATTAAGCATGTCCTTACATAAAACTATTTTTTTTTGTATCCCACATCAATCAACATGACGAGACACCTTTAGTATATGTAGTGCGATATTAGTTGCATCTTTCATATGATTTATAGCATGCGCTGCTTCTAATTTGTTGAAATTCCATTTATGATGGGACGCTTTTAACTTGGCAGAGTCATATTGGTTGCATCTTTCATGTGGTGTCTAGCTTGCATTGCTTCTTATTTGCTGGAATGGTTTCTGCTTACTTTACACAAACAGTTGTGAACATGCCATGCCGTCCTGTTTTTCGTACATATTCCATCCTGGTATCATGTGTTTGCCTTACATCAAAGTAGTGATTGTCAGTATCATGCATGAATGAGTTCTGAAGAGACAATTTTATTGCTTTTTCTTGTCGGTTTTACTTGACAATTCAAAATCAATAAAGCGGAAGGAAGTTAGCAAGGCAGCGGATAAAGGTGCTCCTTCCGAATGGAGGGCCTCTACAGTTTCTACTCATCCAGACCCCCAAGATGATTTCCAAGACAACACATGCATACACACTCAACAAAGCTGTGTTTATGATGAGCACGTCTCCCCTAGTGCAGCATCACCGGTGCTCACTCTAACTTGGCACTGTTATATGTGGTTGCATGTTATGTGTGATGTCTAGCTTGTATTGCTTCTAATTTTATTGAATTCCATCTGCTTACTTTACACATTATACTTGAGTAAGACACGTGTTCCTGTTTCTAGAACATACAATATCTGTCTATCACACCATGTTCTTACATCATATTACTACTGTTGTGTAACCTGCAACAATCACTTATCATAAGACATGTTTGACTTCGGAGTGTGATATAGGTTACATCTCACATTCTTTTCTAGCTTGTACTACTAATTTGTTGAAATGACACTTATGATGAGACAGTTTTAACTTGGTAGAGTGATATTCGTTGCATCTTTCATATGGTGTCTAGCTTTCATTGCTTCTAATTTGTTGAAATACCTTCTCCTTAGTTTACACATCATAAGCTGTGAATATGCAATGCTGTGAATATGCAATGGCACTAATGACGAGAGACCTCTAACATGGTAATGTGATGTTGTTTGCATCTTGCATATGATTTATTTCTAGTACTGCTTCACATTTGTTTAAACGCCATTTATGATGAGACACTGTTAACTTGGCAGAGCGATATTTGTAGCATCTTTCATATGGTGTCTACCTTCCATTGCATTGCTTCTAATTTGGTGAATGTCTTCTTCTTAGTTTACACATCATAGTTCTGGTTATCTCTTCCGTCCTGTTTTTCATACATATTACATCCTCCTATCATGTGGTTGTCTAACATCAAAGTTCAGTTCGTCTGCATCACACATCAATTCGTTCTGAAGAACTAAATTGTTATTCGTTTTTCTTGTCGGCTTGACTTAACATGGCACAGAGAAAGAGGAAGAAACATAGAATGACAGGGAATGAGAAGCGGATGAATCCTGCAGATTCTGCTGGTACTGATGGTGTAATAGAAGGTCAAAGTCCAGCAGGAAATTCTACAAACACGGCATCCCATGCTACACGAGTTGCAAAAAAAGACAAACAGAAACAAATAGCTACCACCAAACAAGCAGAGACAGCCCTACTTCTTGCAACACCTACCACAATACTACCAACTGCACGACGTACTCGTGCGTCAATTGAGCTAGCAGCACATTCCCAAGATCCCTTGCCACCTGACACTACTTCCCAAGCACTCTTGACACAAGACGAGTTGGCAATATTAGATGAACCTTGTGAGCTTCAACATCAAGAAGGTAGTTGCTAGAGTCAAGTTGCAGTTGCATGCTTCTTTATATGTAGTCTCACAGTTTGATGTACACGAACGCTTCCTATGTTTGTTGTTGGAGTAGCACCTAGGCGCAAGAGGAAACAAACATCAGGGATAATGCTCGATAGGTTAACTAAATCTAGAGGAGGAAGAATGGAGATCCGTTTTGAGGCAGGTTTAAAAAGGCCACGTGATGCTACAGAGTCAGCCAAGTTAATATCAGAGGCAGCGGTTGCTGTTAGGTGTCATGTACGCATCCTCCCAACATGGATTCAGTATAGGAATGACAAAGACGAAACCCAGTTCAACACCTTCCTCGACCATTTATCTGTAAGTATGGTTATGTATGGAAACTAGTAATATCGTCTTGCTCTATCCAATACTTTCTAGGTTGCTGATAATGAGACTCCCATAATTTTCAACAGACGAGGTTCAAGTTGGATAGCCAAGATGATGCAACCAGACAAGCTTGCACCCATGTTTTGAAGTCTGCTCTGCGATAGTATCGGTATAACTTGAGGAAAACTCACTTTGAAGGCAAGGCTAACAGTGAACTTTCCCAAACATCTCCAGTGGAAAATATATCTAATGAAGACTGGAGAGGCCTCAGTAAACACTGGTCCGATCCGAAGTATCAGGTACATTATATATATGTCATCAGATCACATGTTGAAGTCCTATTTACGCATGTGCCATACAAATCTATCTTCTTGTAGGTGAACTGTTCAAAGAACAAGGCTAACCGTACGAAAGTGAAATTCCAACAAACGACAGGATCTCGTAGCTATATTGCACACTGCGAGGCTCTTGTAATTAGCTGTTGTTTCACTCTTTTCGCTGTACCATGTTATCAGATCTATATTGACTTGTTCCAAATGCAGAGGAAAGCCCGCAAGGACCAAAAAGTACCTGAACCAAATGCTGTTGAAATCTTCAAGGACTGTCACACCAGCAAGAAGAAGGGCATGACTACACCAGTCAAAGCCGCTGTTGTAAGTCCTTAATCCTCATGCCTTTTAACTACTACTTACTCTGACTTGTGCCTTGAAATGCATGGTTTGCAGCCAATGTCTATTACTCTTTTCAATTTTATACACAATTGTCTTAGCGTATCATCGCACCTTACAAGGTTTAAAAGAGAGGAGTGATGTTCCTTTGATCTTGACACGTAATCTAGTTCCGTGCTGGACTTGCCCACACAACGTTACAATTGCCTGTTTGTCTGTTCTCAGTTGTTTTTTGATATGAATGACGTCATACTATGCTTACCGTATTATAAACTTCGTCTCTTCATCCTTAGCCCTCAATACAATGTGAAGAAATAGCCAATACATTATCGATGGTACATGGTCATATGTTTGGAACCTGGATTTTGTAGCGACCCGACCCGAATGGATCAAGTCTACTGTGCTCCGGTGTCATCCTTGGATTAGTAATGCTGACACCACACAGTACTTCGAAGGATTTATAACAGAGTAGCAATCACACACTTATTACATCGGTGTCTCAAAAGAGAACTTATTACAATAAATATGGCTTAAGGCCATCTAATATCGATAACAGCGGAAGACTTGGAAGATAAATGGGTCCATCAACTCCAACGGCATCACTGAGTATAGAACCACGACCTAACAGCACCTTACTCGTCGTCTGAAAAGTCTGCAACATTTAAAGTTGTAGCCCGAAAACGGGTCAGCACATGGAATATGCTGGCAATGTAACACATAGAGAGTAATGGAATGTAACAGCTATACTATATGCATATTTGGCTGGTGGAAAGCTCTATGGTTACTGTTTTGCGTAAAGCCAGTTTTTCCCTACTGCAAAGGAATAAATTTATTTAACTAACATGGTAGTTGTTAAACATCAAGAACGGTTGACAGCATTCCGATCCCAATTAAGTGAAAAACCCAACAATATTAATTAGAAGTAACATGATGAGATTCACATGATATTCAAGTACTAGATAC
This sequence comes from Triticum monococcum, assembly GCA_034509565.1. Taxonomy (NCBI): domain Eukaryota; kingdom Viridiplantae; phylum Streptophyta; class Magnoliopsida; order Poales; family Poaceae; genus Triticum; species Triticum monococcum. The sequence goes on from CM067842.1 coordinate 695,885,908, forward strand.
TCAAGATGTCCATAACCAGGGACACGGCTAATCATGATTAGTTTATTACACTCTGCAGAGGTTTGCGCACTTTTCCCCACAAGACTCGATCGCCTCCGTTGGATTTCTCGCACTACTGGTGTTTGAGAAACGGATGACCGAGACACAGTCTTTCAGAAGCGCTAGCACCTTACGATGGATAGACCGGTACACCTACTTTCCCCTACATCTGCTAGTCTACCATGTAAGAGTTCACACGACTTAGTTAACTATGCCAGAGCCCATAATGGCTTGTGGCTGCACACAGAAGTTTCTAGTATGAAAGATCTTATGATCCCTTTGAGCCTGGGTGGCGGTCCAAAAGAAAAATAGGCAAGTCCTGATAGGCATCAGGTGCCTCAATCCACCCAGATGTGTGTTTAAGTTGCCACCTTAGATAAACCATTAAAATTATCAATCTCACATCTGTCATGGATATCACTCACCCAATCCACGTCTACTAGCATAGCATGGCATAATAAGCAAATGTAGAAGTAACTCCCAAAGGTTTCAATATTAAACAGGTAATAGGTACTACCTCATCTACTTCCCTTCCCACAATTTAATTAGATCCTAATCATGCAGTGTGTGAGGATGGATCTAATGCAATAAAACTGGGTTGTAGAAAAGGTATGATCAAAGTGTTACTTGCCTTGCTGATGATCCGCGAGTCCTAGAGATTCGAAGTAACAGGCGGCGTAATCCGGGTAATCTATCGCAGACAAACAACTAGCATACAATAAGTACTCATCTAATGCACAGGTAAAACTCAAACAAAAAAAATCGAACCAGAAAGTTCAACTTAAGAACTCCGGTTGCAAAGAAAGAAAGAACCGAACAAAGCAACGGAAAACAAACGGCGGAAGAAAAAAAACTCGGTTCTAGCAAGTTGAAACTAGGTCAAATTTTACAGTAGCAAAAACTTGTTTAAGTTGATTAGTCGGAACGGCGGTTTCGAAACGAAACTCTAGGTGCTTGAATCACCTGATTCCGATAAACGAGCGAGAAGATAGACTAGAACGAAGATCGGATCTGAGATCGCGATCGCGGAATAAATCCGACGAAAAGAAAAAGAAGAACGGTTGAATGAACGGACGTTCATTAACCGGGAATAATCGGTGGTAACGTTCGTTAGGACGAACGGTCCGGCGAATGGTCTCTAGACAACTAAACCGGAAAAGAAAATGAAACCGATCTAGGGTTTCAGAAAAGAAAACCGAAACAAAGAACCAAAAGAAAAACTGGAACGGTTTATAAGAAAAACCGAACCAAGGAAAAAGAGAGAGACGCAGCGCGACTACCTCCGGCAAGGGGCTCCGGCGGCGGCGGGGTTGGGCGGCGGCGGCGGCGTAGGCGGCGGCGACGGCGGCGTAGGTGGCGGCGGCGGCGCTAGGGCACGGGCGGCGGCGTGGGCAAGGGGCGGCGCGGCTTGGGGCGCGGTTTGGTGTGGGGTGGGGCGCGGCTTGGTGTGGGAAAAAGGGGGCGGTGTGTGGGGGTATTTATATAGGTGGTGGGGATTGCTTGGGGGAGGGGGCAAGAAAGAGGGGGAAGAGATGTGAGATGGAGTCCGAGTAGGACTCCTACTTGGCGGCGGCGGTGGCTGCGCTAGGCGCGGCGCGCGCGGGGAGGCCTGGCCGGCTGGCTGCTGGGCCTTGGCCCAAGCGGCGCTGCGGATTTTTTTTAAAATCGGTTACGCGCGCAGAAAAACAAAAGAAAGAAAATCTAAACGAACTCCAAAACTTCTAAAGTAAATTTTCCCCGACTCCTAAAAATGAGTCGAACAAAATGAACTTTTCTCGGGTCCTAAAATGCAATTTTTGAAAACACACATTTTTCCCTATCCGAATAAAATGCAAATAAACATCGGAAAACAAAAATTGACTTTATTTATTAAATCTTCTGTTTCCTAAATTTGGGAAAAGTCATATTATTTCCCTCTCTCATATTTGATATTGGGAAAATAGTTGAAGATGAAATAAATAAAATCAAATGATCCACTTTTCAAAGTTTGAGAAAACTCAAAATTGAACATGACAAAATCTCCAACTCTCTCCGAGGGTCCTTGAGTTGCGTGAAATTTCTAGGCTTGACCAAAATGCAAGAAAATATGATATGCATGATGATCTAGTGTATAACATTCCAAATTGGAAATTTGGGATGTTACAAACCTACCCCCCTTAAGGTGAATCTCGCCCTTGAGATTCGGGTTGGCTAGAAAATAGGTGAGGGTGGTCCTTGAGCAAATCTTCTTCTCTCTCCCAGGTGGCTTCATCCTCTGAGTGGTGGTTCCACTAAACTTTACAAAACTTGATAACCTTGCTGCGGGTAACTCTGATGGCATACTCGAGAATCTTGACTAGTTTCTCCTCATACGTTAAATCGTCCTTCAACTGAATTGCTTCAATCAGCACGGTATCTCTTAGCGGTACCTCTGCCATCTCAGCGTGACATTTCTTCAGCTGAGAAACATGGAATACATCATGAACTCCTGACAGTCCCTCTGGTAATTCCAACTTATACGCGACTTCTCCCATACGTTGCAAGATCTTATACGGTCCAACGAAACGCGGTGCTAATTTTCCCTTAACTCCAAATCGCTTAACTCCTCGAAGTGGGGATACTCGGAAATAAACTCTGTCTCCGGTTTCGTAAACTGTCTCCTTGCGTTTAGAATCTGCGTAGCTCTTCTGCCTGGACTGGGCTACCTTGAGCCTATCGCGAATCAACTTAACTTTCCGTTCAGACTCCTTAATCAAATCTGGTCCAAAGAACTGACGGTCTCCAACTTCGTCCCATGACAACGGTGTCCTACACCTCCTTCCGTACAAAGCTTCGAAAGGTGCCATCTTCAGACTGGTTTGGTAACTGTTGTTATAGGAAAACTCCACATACGGCAAGTTATCGTCCCAACTAGATCCATAATCTAGTGCACAAGCTCTCAGCATATCTTCCAAAATCTGATTGACTCTCTCGGTCTGTCCATCTGTCTGCGGATGAAAAGAGGTGCTGAACTCTAGCCTGGTTCCCAAAGTTTCATGCAACTGATTCCAAAACTTTGAGGTAAATTGGGTTCCTCTGTCTGATACAATACTCCTCGGAACTCCATGCAAACAAATGATCCTAGTCATGTATATCTTTGCCAACTTAGCACTGGTGTAAGTGGTCTTTACTGGAATGAAATGTGCTACCTTTGTTAAACGATCAACTACTACCCATATCAAGTCATATCCTGCTTTCGTCCTGGGTAGTCCTGTGATAAAATCCATGCCTATCTTATCCCACTTCCATTCGGGTATCGGCAATGGTTGCAACAATCCGGCTGGCTTCTGATGTTCTGCCTTTACTCTATGACATACGTCACAAACTGCTACATATGCTGCAATATCCTTCTTCATTCCAGTCCACCAGAATGTTTCCTTCAAATCTAAGTACATCTTGGTATTTCCTGGGTGAATCGAATATGTTGAATCATGTGCCTCTTGTAGAATCAACTTCCTGATCTCCGGGTCATTGGGCACGTAAACACGGTCCTCAAACCATAGGGTATCGTGCTCATCCTCACGAAATCCCTTTGCTTTTCCTTCACTCATTTTCTTCTTTATAGAAGCAATCTCCTTGTCAGATTTCTGAGCTTCTCTGATCCTATCCATCAATGTTGGCTGAATCTCCAATGCTGCCACATAGCCTTTCGGAACTATCTCTAAACTTAGTCCATGAAGGTTTTCTGATAACTCCTTTGGTATTTACTCTGTTATTAACGTATTGACATGGCTCTTACGGCTCAATGCGTCAGCTACTACATTAGCTTTTCCGGTATGGTAATGCAATCTCATATCATAATCCTTGATGAGTTCCAACCATCTCCTTTGTCTGAGGTTCAACTCCTTCTGCGTGAAAATGTACTTCAAACTCTTGTGATCCGTGTACACCTCACAATGATTTCCAATGAGAAAATGTCTCCATGTATTCAATGCATGCATTACGGCTGCTAACTCCAAATCATGGGTGGCATAATTCAACTCATGAGGCTTCAGTTGTCGTGAAGCATATGAAACAACTCTCCCTTCCTGCATAAGCACTGCTCCAAGTCCTCGACGTGAAGCGTCGCAATACACCTCATAATCCTTGGTCTGATCTGGCAAAATCAACACTGGTGAGGTAACCAAACGTCTCTTCAACTCCTGGAAACTAGCCTCACACTCCTCAGTCCAATTGAACTTGGTATCCTTCTTTAACAACTCCGTCATAGGCTTTGCAATCTTTGAGAAATTCTCAATGAATCTCCGGTAGTATCCTGCGAGTCCAAGAAAACTCCGGATCTCTCCAACTGTCGTTGGTGCTTCCCATTCGGTTACGGTCTCAACCTTTGCGGGGTCAACTGCTATCCCTTCTCCGGATATAACATGTCCAAGGAATCCTACTTCCTTCAACCAAAACTCACATTTGCTAAATTTGGCATATAACTGATGTTCCCTTAGTTTCTCCAAAACCAAACGCAAATGTTCCTTATGCTCTTCTTCATTCTTTGAATAAACCAGGATATCATCAATGAACACTACGACGAATTTATCCAAAAACTCCATAAACACCTTGTTCATCAGGTTCATAAAATAGGCAGGCGCGTTAGTCAATCCAAATGACATAACGGTATACTCATACAATCCATATTTTGTGGTGAATGCTGTCTTAGGTATGTCCTGCTCTCGAATCTTCAACTGGTGGTACCCTGATCGCAAATCGATCTTGGAAAACACTTTAGCTCCTTGCAAACGATCAAGCAGATCATTAATCATTGGCAGTGGGTACTTGTTCTTGATGGTTACTTCGTTCAATCCCCGGTAATCAACAACCATCCGTAATGATCCATCCTGCTTCTCCACTAGAAGTACGGGTGATCCCCAAGGCGAAGAACTTGGGCGTATGTAACCTTTCTCCAATAACTCCTTGATCTGATGCTTAATTTCTACCAAATCCTTTGCTGGCATCCTGTACGGTCTCTTTGATATAGGGCCTGTTCCTGGCAATAACTCAATCAAAAACTCAATGTCTCTATCCGGTGGCATGCCTGGCAATTCCTCTGGAAATACATCAGGAAAAATCCTTTACCACTGGTACTTCCTCCGGCACAACTCCTGATAAGGAATTTACTTGTGTCCTCTTTGGCACATGCCAGGATACATACTTGATCCTTCTTCCTTCTGGCGTTGTGAGCAAAATTGACTTACTAGCACAATCGATGTTTCCTCCATACATCGACAACCAATCCATACCAAGAATCACATCTAGGCCTTGAGATTCCAGAATAATCAAATCTGTTGGGAAAACATGCCGTCCTATACTTAATGACACTTGAAAACATCCTTGACTGGTCATGTATTCTGCTCCTGGTGAGCTTACTAGCATAGGTGTTTTAAGAATCCTAGTGGGCAGGCTATACTTTTCCAAAAATCCCCTTGATATGTATGAATGTGATGCACCAGTATCGAAAAGAACGAGTGCGGTAAATGACTTAACCAAAAACTTACCGATTACTGCATCAGGCTGATCTTCAACCTCTTCCACGTTAACATGGTTCACCTGTCCCCTATTGAAAGGGTTCGGCTTCTTCCCTGAGCTTCCATTGCCATTTCCATTCTGGCCTTAAGGACATTCATTGGCATAATGTCCGGTCTTGGAACACTTGAAACAGGTGACTTGACTCAGGTCTCTCTTGGCTGGGGTTGATGGGGTGGTGCGGTTCTGGCCATTGCTTCCTCCATTCCCATTACCATTCTTGTGGCTGTTGTGGTTGTGCGAACTACCTCCTCCATGGGTATGTTGAAACTAAAATCCCGATTTAGGGGTAAAACGGGGCTTCTGCTGGGCTCCAGAGTTATACTTCCCCTATCCATACTTCCTCTTGCGGTTCTCAATCTGCTGTTGCTTCCCTTCAATCATCCAACTCCTGGTAGTTGTTGAAACTTGCTACCATCAACTGCATGCTTAACTCATCATTCAATCCTTCCAGAAACTTCTCCTGCTTGGTTGCATCCGTAGCAACGTCATCTGGGGCATAACATGCTAACTTGCCGAAGTCGTCAACATACTGGCCAACTGTCCTTCCTCCTTGGCGTAAGTTGCGAAACTCACGCTTCTTCATGGCCATAGCTCCTGCTGAAACATGTGCATTGCGGAAAGCTTGCTGGAACTGATCCCATGTGACAGTGTCAACTGGGAAAGTGGCTGTGAAATTCTCCCACCATGCTGCCGCGGGTCCGTCAAGCTGATGTGTGGCAAACTTCACTTTCTCACCATCTGTGCATCCTGCAGTGGTCGACTCCCTTCCTATCTTGCGGACCCAATCGTCTGCTACTATTGGCTCGGTGCTACTAGAAAACACCGGTGGATTCAGCCTAAGGAAACGGGCTAAGTGGTCAACAGGTGGCGGTGGTGGAGGTGGGTTGTTGTTGTTGTTGTTCTGATGGTCCTGGACTAACATCTGCATCAATTGATTCTGTTGCTGGATCAACTGAGTGAGCTCCGGTGGAAATCCATTGTCACGTCTCGGAGGCATCTGAGGGTTTAGAAAAGATGAGAAATAAGAATAGAGTGAGGTCTAAAGAGAAAACACTACCCCAATGCACATGAGCAAAAGCACACAAAATCACTTCATTCAATTCAAACAAGGGCTTACAATCGATCTAGCTATCGCAAAAGTGCTCAAACTATAAGGTATACATGGGGGGAATACTACTCATATTTGGTGGTCATCTAGAAATTTGAACCGGTGGAAGACTCCATGATGTCCGCTCCAGCTTCGTCTTCAAAGTCGGGTTCACTTGGATCCGAATCGGTGTCGTCGATGATGATGTAGTTGTCCGAACATGCGACGTACATGTCTTCCTTCCTAGATGCTAACTCCCTCTTGAGTTCTTCAATCTCTTGCTTAAGATCGCCGTTGTGTCTTGCTAGAGCTACGATCTCGTCCATGTAGTCCTTGCGTGTAGCCTTCAGTTCTCCTTCTAGCTCGATGATCCTTGCCTTCGCATTCTACAACTCTATCATATCATTGCACATCTGGTTCTCGTGGCGTCGAATGTGCTGGTTTAACTCCTGGATGAATGATGCAATGGATCTATCCTTCTTGGTGCTTACTAACTCCCATTGTTCATCTCGGCGTCCGCAAATCTGGTAGATAGTGTCCTTGAGGTCTTCTTGATAAACTTCTCCAATGCGTCCTATGGTGATATGGGCTGCCATGCTCTTTCCCAGACTCCAGGTTGGTGCATTGAAAACACTATCTATGGGCTTCATGCTTGGCGCGAATGTCCTTCCCGGAACGTGAGCTTGAATCTTCCAGTGCTCCTCTTCAGGCAGAGTGGCGTTGGATGTTCCCGTGAAACTTGGTAATCCAATGTTTAGGTACTTGGTGACTTCCTTCAAGTGAAATCCAAAAGGTGTGCCTTCAACCGGTTGAGCGTACTTAATCTTCACGTCCTTCATCCTAAAAGAGTAGAAAAGATGAGGAGTTAGAAAATGAGGAGAGAATAGTGATCTATGGCTTTAACTTAGTGGTCGTGTCCTACAGTCAGCGTGTGCTTTGATACCATCTCCGTAGCGACCCGACCCGAATGGATCAAGTCTACTGTGCTCCGGTGTCATCCCTGGATCAGTAATGCTGACACCACACAGTACTTCGAAGGATTTATAACAGAGTAGCAATCACACACTTATTACACCGTTGTCTCAAAAGAGAACTTATTACAATAAATATGGCTTAAGGCCATCTAATATCGATAACAGCGGAAGACTTGGAAGATAAATGGGTCCATCAACTCCAACGGCATCACTGAGTATAGAACCACGACCTAACAACACCTTACTCGTCGTCTGAAAAGTCTGCAACATTTAAAGTTGCAGCCCGAAAAAGGGTCAGCACATGGATTATGCTGGCAATGTAACACATAGAGAGTAATGGAATGTCACAGCTATACTATATGCATATTTGGCTGGTGGAAAGCTCTATGGTTACTGTTTTGCGTAAAGCCAGTTTTTCCCTACTGCAAAGGAATAAATTTATTTAACTAACATGTTAGTTGTTAAACATCGAGAATGGTTGACAGCATTCCGATCCCAATTAAGTGAAAAACCCAACAATATTAATTAGAAGTAACATGATGAGATTCACATGATATTCAAGTACTAGATACTCAAGATGTCCATAACCGGGGACACGGCTAATCATGATTAGTTTATTACACTCTGCAGAGGTTTGCGCACTTTTCCCCACAAGACTCGATCGCCTCCGTTGGATTTCTCGCACTACTGGTGTTTGAGAAACGGATGACCGAGACACAGTCTTTCAGAAGCGCTAGCACCTTACGATGGATAGACCGGTACACCTACTTTCCCCTACATCTGCTAGTCTACCCTGTAAGAGTTCGCACGACTTAGTCAACTAAGCCAAAGCCCATCATGGCTTGTGGCTGCACACGGAAGTTTCTAGTATGAAAGATCTTATGATCCCTTTGAGCCTGGGTGGCGGTCCAAAAGAAAAACAGGCAAGTCCTGATAGACATCAGGTGCCTAAATCCACCCAGATGTGTGTTGAAGTTGCCACCTTAGATAAACCATTAAAATTATCAATCTCACATCTGTCATGGATATCACTCACCCAATCCACGTCTACTAGCATAGCATGGCATAATAAGCAAATGTAGAAGTAACTCCCAAAGGTTTCAATATTAAATAGGTAATAGGTACTACTTCATCTACTTCCCTTCCCACAATTTAATTAGATCCTAATCATGCAATGTGTGAGGATGGATCTAATGCAATAAAACTGGGTTGTAGAAAAGGTATGATCAAAGTGTTACTTGCCTTGCTGATGATCCGCGAGTCCTAAAGATTCAAAGTAACAGGCGGCGCAATCCGGGTAATCTATCGCAGACAAACAACAAGCATACAATAAGTACTCATCTAATGCACAGGTAAAACTCGAACGAAAAAAATCGAACCAGAAAGTTCAACTTAAGAACTCTGGTTGCAAAGAAAGAAAGAACCGAACAAAGCAACGGAAAACAAACGGCGGAAGAAAAAAAACTCGGTTCTAGCAAGTTGAAAGTAGGTCAAATTTTACAGTAGCAAAAACTTGTTTAAGTTGATTAGTCGGAACGGCGGTTTCGAAACGAAACTCCAGGTGCTTGAATCACCTGATTCCGATAAACGAGCGAGAAGATAGACTAGAACGAAGATCGGATCTGAGATCGCGATCGCGGAATAAATCCGACGAAAAGAAAAAGAAGAACGGTTAAACGAACGGACGTTCGTTAACCGGGAATAATCGGTGGTCACGTTCGTTAGTACGAATGGTCCGGCGAACGGTCTCTAGACAACTAAACCGGAAAAGAAAATGAAACCGATCTAGGGTTTCGGAAAAGAAAACCGAAACAAAGAACCAAAAGAACAACCAGAACGGTTTATAAGAAAAACCGAACCAGGGAAAAAGAGAGAGATGCGGCGCGACTACCTCCGGCGAGGCTCCGGCGAGGGGCTCCGGCGGCAGCGGGGTTGGGTGGCGGCGTCGGCGGCGTAGGCGGCGGCGATGGCGGCGTAGGTGGCGGCGGCGCTAGGGCACGGGCGGCGGCGTGGGCAAGGGGCGGCGCGGCTTGGGGCGCGGTTTGGTGTGGGGTGGGCGCGGCTTGGTGTGGGAAAAGGGGGGGGTGTGGGGGTATTTATATAGGTGGGGGTAGGGGTGGGCATAAAAACCGACAAACCGAACACCGGACCGAAGCCGAAACCGAAAAAACCGGATTTTTGGTTTTCTTTTTGGTATAGACAATTTCGGTTTCTACTTGCAATAACCGAACTAACTTCGGTTCATTCGGTTCGTATCTCGGTTGACCGAAATAACACCGAACTAGACGTGTCAGACGTACTGGTATGGAACTCTCTCGGCCTCTAGCACTCTGGACGAAGAGCGCTTGTCGTTTCCCGTACATACGCACCCACCCACTTCTGTACGCTAAGTTTTTTGTTTTGTTTTGAGAACACTCTACGCTAAGTAGGCCTGGCCGCCTGGGTGTGACAATCCAGCCCGTGTACAGCCAGCAAAGGGAGACCATGGGCATCACTTTTGTGGGCTGTGGGCCGACCACATGCATGGAAATCAGCCCGTGTGCGAGTATGCGGCCAAACGAGTCATGACGCTCATTTAGTCCCACCTCGTTTGGACGAAGCAAATGGGGCAGAGAGCTTCGGCTATATAATAGGTTGCAGCAGCAGCTGTCAGCGCCAATTGCTTAAAGCAATGCTTTTCGGTGTAAACCGTATACCAAACCGAATTCTTCGGTTAACCGAAGATTTGGTTAGCCCTTTTTGGTTGACCTTTTCGGTTAGTAAATTTGAAAACCGAATTTATGAAAAAACCGAATGGTAGAAACTGAATTTTCGGTTTATACCAAACGCCCGCCCCTAGGTGGGGGGGATTGCTTGGGGGAGGGGGCAAGAAAGAGGGGGAAGAGATGTGAGATGGAGTCCGAGTAGGACTCCTACTTGGCGGCGGCGGTGGCTGCGCTAGGCGCGGCGCGCGCGGGGAGGCCTGGCCGGCCGGCTGCTGGGCCTTGGCCCAAGCGGCGCTGCAGATTTTTTTTAAATCGGTTACACGCGCAGAAAAACAAAAGAAAGAAAATTTGAACGAACTCCAAAACTTCTAAAGTAAATTTTCCCCGACTCCTAAAAATGAGTCGAACAAAATGAACTTTTCTCGGGTCCTAAAATGCAATTTTTGAAAACACGCATTTTTCCCTATCCGGATAAAATGCAAATAAACATCGGAAAACAAAAATTGACTTTATTTATTAAATCTTCTTTTTCCTAAATTTGGGAAAAGTCATATTATTTCCCTCTCTCATATTTGATATTGGGAAAATAGTTGAAGATGAAATAAATAAAATCAAATGATCCTCTTTTCAAAGTTTGAGAAAACTCAAAATTGAAAATGATGAAATCTCCAACTCTCTCCGAGGGTCCTTGAGTTGCGTGAAATTTCTAGGATCGACCAAAATGCAAGAAAATATGATATGCATGATGATCTAGTGTATAACATTCCAAATTGAAAATTTGGGATGTTACAGTTTTATTATGTACTTTGCAATAAAATACAACTAATATTTTACATGGGTTCACTAGAATAAGTTCTGTATATAGACCAAAGCTATTTTGTTTGGTTTTGCTGCCTCCTTAATATCTTCTGTTCTGGTACTACTAATGTAAAACCTCAACTTTTCAGTGAGCTATGGAAAAAATGGTGGAACCACCACCTTCTGAAGGTGGCGAGGCAACTATAACCGCAATGTCAGCTCTTGCTGCAGTGGGTCAGTACATGTCCACTAACAATGCCAAAAGCACGTTCCTGTGTAATACTGGGTTGGTTGTTAAGGCAATATCGTCCAAACTGCCTCATGATCAAGATATGCAAGCTCAAAGCAATGTTGTATCTGCGCTCCAGACACAAGTCCATTCCCTAACAGAGACCCTTTGTGAAACAAGGAGATACATTGCTCAATGTCATCAAGATATGCATGGTTTTGAAACCAGACTATCAGACATTTGCTATGTTGTTCAGGAGCCTAGGGGAAATGAAGGCGAGGGTTATGGTGCTCCATCAGACAATACAACATGAAAAGTAACAGTCAGGTCAAATGAACTGAGCTTCTAAACTTCTGGCGGTGCATTTATCTGCAAGACTGTTAAGTTTTATGCCAACCTTCCTTTTTTATATAGTTGTAATTTGTTTTGCTACGATACTGTCAGGACCCCGGTTCCAAGTCACATCGATCTAGCCGGTAACACCTCATATCACTTTGCGGCCTCACGCACAGTATTCCCACGGGTGTCGCCTTGCCATGGTCCGGGACCGTTTGCGCCTTTTGGCTCACGTATATGATAGTGTCGCTAGCATCCATATGACAAAGAACCCGGGCCGACATGGCTAGTTGTGAACCCAAAGCGGCACTAACCTATGGGGACAGGCATACATGAATCACATCGAGCATGTCGGTTAGCAGCGTGTGAATCCGGGCTGTAGCACTGGGTTAATAGGACTCCGGGAACCCGGGCTGTAGCAGGCTAGGCAGGACTCCGGATGTCATCGCGTGACATTTCCCCGAAGGGACAGACACATGAACGAAGTGAACCACATGCCGGCCAGTCAAGTGTCCTGAGCAGTAGTGCTGGGCTAGCAAGACTCCGGTGAACCGGGCTGTAGCAAACTACTATGGCTCATGGAAGCACTAGACTACATTTCCCCATAAGAGAGGCTGCCAAGGATAAACAACTAGATTGTCGGATCCCACACATACCAAGCATTTCAATCATACACACAATATGCTCGATATGTGTAAATACAACATGGCATCACAACATAACTCTACAACTCAAGTATTTATTCATTAGGCTCCGAGGAGCGAGATATTACAAACATGGGTCTCATGACCCAACAATCATAGCATACAAATCAAAGCACATGCGGAAGCTTAACATGTCTGAGTACAGACATCTACAAATGAAAAAGGCTAAGCCTAACTATCTACCAGATCCTGCCGAGGGCACAAGATCGTAGCTGAGGTATCAAGCTAAACGTCGAAGTCCACACGGAACTACTAGCGAGACTGACGTCTCTCTGCAAAAACATAGAATAGGCAAACGTGAGTACAAATGTACCCAGCAAGACTTACATCAGAACTAACTACATATGCATCGGTATCAACAAAGGGGTAGTGGAGTTTAACTGCAGCAAGCCAGCTTTGACTCAGTGGCTAACTTGAACTACGACTGCAAGCAACTCTTTTGAGGTGGCGCACACGAGTCCACATATTCACCATATCAATACACCACTAGGGATCCGCCCCCGTCTCCCTACGAGAACGCCATCCATAGCACTCACGCTTATCTTACGAGTTTTAGAGTATCCACTTTCACTTGTCTATGAACTGTTATAGGCAACCCAGAAGTCCTTTATCGCGGACACGGCTATTCGAATAGATCATTTATAACCCTGCAGGGGTGTACTTCTTCACACGCGCTCTCGCCACTTACCACCATGTACACGTCGTGTATATCAGCAACCTTCAAGCGGAAGCCTGGCGAGGGAGTCGGCCACGACCTGACTAACCACACAAGTCTCTAGTCCAGGTTTATCGCCTATTCGGGTTCCATCCGCGAGGAGATCTGGCCGGAGTTTCGCTCACAGCCCCGAACGATGTGTGCAGGGTTCCTGAGACACCAAACGGGCGCCCGATACACCGTGCCACCGTGTATCTACCGCATCATAGCCCACCCCTAGGGTCAGCACTACGCACGGCCGCCAACACATATCCAACACACACCAGAAACTAGTTGCAACTCTTGGACAGAGGGCAAGGGCAGTTAATAAGTCGAGAGGGTCCATTGGTTTCGGGCCCAATGCGTGGTAGTAGCTGTTCATGGATCACAAACACATAACTCAGTTCCTGAGGACGGTTTCGATGAGACAACCCACCATGTACTCCTACATGGCCTCTCACCGCTACCTTTACCAAATCATGTTCACACACTTAGCTCACACATAGTAGGACATGTTCATCACTGTTCCAATTCATCCCCGATGAATCAGACCTGACTCAACTCTAAGCAGTAGCAGGCATGACAAAGAAGCATGAATGAGTAGGCACATCAGGGCTCAAACAACTCCTACTCATGCTAGTGGGTTTCATCTATTTACTATGGCAATCACAGGTCATGCAGAGGATAAGGGGTTCAACTACCGCAGCATGTAACAGTTGAATCGTTGTTGTCCTAATGCAGTAAAAGAGAGCAGGAGCGAGAGAGTGGGATTGTATCAGAATGAACAATGGGGTTTTGCTTGCCTGGCACTTCTGAAGATAGTACAACTCTTCATCAGTGTCATCGAACCCATCGTCGGGAGCACATCTATCGAGAGGGGACAAATACCGGCAACAGAGAAGGAAAACACAATCAATGCAATGCACAATATGATGCATCATCATGACATGTAAATATGTTGTGCTGGGCTAATGCATCTACAACCAGGGTGGTTTGAGCTCATTTGAATCAAAGATTCAAATGCAAACTCAAGTTATGGGTTTATAAAGTGCATTAACATGTTTTGAGCTAAGCAACAATGTTAAGTTGCTTAAACATGCATGAAAACCGTACAGATGGATAGATTGGATTTTTCTGATCATTTTTCATATATAATTTGTTTGATTTGGAGTTATGGTTGAATTACTATGAATTTTTGAAGTTTGCAACATTTCCTGGAATTTCCTAATTAATAAAAACACCAGAAAAGCTTTATTGCGTCAGCATGACAACATCATGATGTCACCAGGTCAACCGGGGCTGTTCCAGGTCAAACCTGACATGTGGGGTCCACACGTCAGTGACACAGGGGCTAGACCTGGTCAAACCCAATGTTGTCTGGGTTTGACCCTGCGGTAGGGCCCGCTATCAGTGGCTATTAGGGTGATTAACTAGTTGGGTTAGCACCTAATGACGTCCATGTCAGCAGTCGTCGGAGTTTCGCTGGCGACGACCATTTCGCGCGGCGAAGATCATCGGAACTCCGCTACACCCACGGTTTGAGGCGGGGTTTGCTCCTACGTGCTCCTGGGACCGAGCTGCGTCGACCAGTGGTGGTGGCCGGAGCTGCGATGGCTAGGATCAATGGTGGCGACAAAAACGGCGGCGGTCGGAGCTCGGGTGTCGACGGACTCGACGCCACAGTGCGCGGAATGGCCAGCAGTTTGCAGCTACGGGATCTACGGGTGCTCATGAATCCATTGGACACAGTCGTGTGACCAACAGGTCGCCGGAGTAACGTCGGCAACAAGCTCGAGCGGAAGTGAGATTCGGCCATGGCGGGGCGGCGGTTAGCGGACAGAAACAGAGGGGGCGAGCACGGGAAGAGGCGTACTAGCTCACAGGGAGGCGGCGAAGAGGGTCTGCGGGCTCGAGGACGCGTCGAGGAGGGCACACGGTTGCCGGCGATCTCGATGGACCGAGGAAGAAGAAGGCGTCGGGGGCGGAGCTTCGAGGCGTCCGGCGTCGCGTGAGTCGACGAAGAGGACGAGGTAGACGAGACAGAGCTTCTGGACTCAGGTGGAGGGCGAGGAGGTGGCTCCGGTCGCGGCAACAGCAAGCGGCGGCGATGGTGGCATTGCGGGAAGAGAGCAAAGGAGGGGAAGGGGTTTCGGGAGAGAGGGGAGGAGCTCGAGAGAGTGAGCGGGAGGGTCCAGGGGGTCGCGGGCGTCTCCAGGCGCGGATAGGCTCGAAGGGGAGGCCGCCAGCATGAAGCAGGAGGTGGAATCCTCAGGTGTGTGCACGGGCGACACGGCGTCGACCTCCTGGCAGGAGCTAGGAGATGACTGGCAACGCGCCTGGTGGGCTGGGCCAGTGAGCTGGGCTAGCTGGGCTGCCAGGTAAGCTACAGGTAATATCTGCTCTATCTTTTTCTATTTTCTGTTTTTCTGTTTTGTTTTAATTATTTTGCCACCGATTCAAATTCAAAAGTAAATCAAAACCGGGCAAAACCTTCTGAATATCTGTATGTTGCCATTATGGACTTTTCCAAAGGCACATAAATAATTTCAGGGCCTTTTGAAATATATTCTATATAAAAAGAATATAATCCAAAAGTCAAATACTTATTGATTTAATTTCAAAGGCCCAAAATAAATATCCCTGAGACTCCAAAAATATTGGTTTGAATTTTACTTCTTGCCAATATTTTTATATCTTAACAGGAACATTTTCTTGGGTTTGTTTGAAGCAATTTTTAATGTTGATCATGTTTAGAAATGATCTCTGAGGTTTTCCACTTTCCCCAATTCACATTTAAAAGGAATTTAAACATGATGCATGGATGCCACTCACTGATGCAACTAATTACAAAGCAGAATTCTAGGGCCATGACAGATACAAAATGTATTTTTAACGTGCAGCCACCGCCTGAAGAAAATAGCAAGCCATTTTTGTATAGTGTAGGGTGTTCCCTATATTTGCACTGGTGGCGATCTTTGATGCCGAGTGGATGTAATCCGTGCAATCGCCTTAATAGCCTAGCGTTAGTTTTGGCCTTATTTATTTCCTAGTCTTCTTTTTCCCTGCTTTGCTAGTGGCCGCAACTACCATGGGCCATATACGGGCCGTAGGATCCATGGGTCACCTACGGGCCGTCGATAAATGGGCCTGTAATCGGTGGGCCTCGGGCCGTCGGATAAATGTGTCTACATGGGCCATAATCGGGCGTAATTGGTATCGGCCCAGCACGGTAACAGGCCGTAGGACAGCAAAGGCTTAATTCTGTCACAGGCAAAACGGGTCGTTAATGGGCCAGAATATAGGACGGGTTGGAAACAGGGCAATGGGTTAACATGCCAGAAACGGGCCGACTCTTGCCATGGGCCGATTTTGGCCCATTAGGGTAACAGGCCAGTAACGGGCCGACTCTTGCCATGGGCCGAATTTGGCCCATTAGTGGAACAGGCCAGTAACGGGCCGGAAGTAATCGAGGGCCGAAAAGGAGCCCAAGAACATATGGGCCGTCAATAGGCCGAAAGCTAACACGGGCTGGAAACGGCCCATGTAAATCATGGGCCGTTAACGGGTATAAAGAAAATTACTGTTCATTATGGGCTAGACTCACTGTGGGCCTGTAATGGGCTGAAAGATACGAAGGCCTCATATGGGCCGAAAGACATCGTGGGCCATACATGGGCCGAAAGTGAAATGGGCTGGTATTATATTCGACGGCCCACATGACGTTGTTGGGCCGATTTCCTTTAGGGCCTAACGGGCCGTGAGTTAACGGGCCGTAAAATGGGCTATTTGCGAAGAGACCGTTAACATGCTTTTCATGGGCCACCCCGTTAACTTTTGACCAAGTCAAACGGGCCGACTTTGTAAGCTAAATGGTCCACTGTTGGGCCGTGCCACGTGTGGACATATCATAGGCGCCTATCTGACCCACTGACGAGCTGACACGTGTTTCGTCCGGCCAATAAGAATTTTACACATGGAAATTTCCCATTGGTCAGGTCTGTTAATAGGTTATCGGATCCAAAACCCGACCCGATAGCTTAATGGCGTTCCGTTACGGTGGATGCCACGTGTCGGTCACCCTTGACGAAAGCACTTCTGTGACGCGCGATTTATCGTCATGGCAGTGGACACTTCCGTGATGATAATTTTGGTCATGTTATGGAACACTTCTACGACAGCACAAGTATGACTATCTTGATTCTGTCATAAATTTGTCATGGATGTACATGCATGACAAAAAAAGCGACCTAATGTGACAAACACGTATCATCACGGAAGTGTATTTTTTTGTAGTGATTCTACGAAGATCTTTATATGTCAAACCACAATGACAACATACGTCATTCCCTTTGTCATCGGCATGTTACTTGCCTGAGATTCGATCATCGGTATCTTCATACCTAGTTCAATCTCATCACCAGCAAGTCTCTTTACTCGTTCCATAATGCATCATCCCGTAACTAAATCATTAGTCATACTACTTGCAAGGTTTATCTGATGTGCATTACCGAGAGGGCCCTGAGATACCTCTCCGATACTCAGAGTGACAAATCCTAATCTCGATCTATGCCAACCCAAAAAACACCTTTCAGAGATAACTGTAGTGCATCTTTATAATCACCCAGTTACATTGTGACATTTGATAGAACACAAGGTATTCCTCCGGTATTCGGGAGTTGCATAATCTCATAGTCAAAGGAATTTGCATAAGTCATGAAGAAAGCAATAGCAATAAAACTTAAGAATCGTTATGCTAAGCTAACAGATGGGTCTTGTCCATCACATCATTCTCCTAATGATGTGATCCCATTCATCAAATGACAACACATGTCTATGGTTAGCAAACTTAACCAACTTTGATTAATGAGCTAGTCTAGTAGAGCCTTACTAGGGACACTATGTTTTGTCTATGTATCCACACATGTATCAAGTTTCAGGTTAATACAATTCTAGCATGAATAATAAACATTTATCATGATATAAGGAAATGTAAATACCAACTTTATTATTGCCTCTAGGGCATATTTCCTTCAGTAATGATCAATCCATGCTCGATACTTCTTGTACTGGTTCTTTTATGAAGAAGACTATAGAAACGAAATGGGATTTATTCGAAAGAATTAAACGCAAGTCTGAAGATTGGGAACTCAATGAAGGTAAGGATTCAGGTATAAACCTCAAGTTTGATTGTGATAAATCTTTTATGGATGCCCATGCTTTTCATGAATTTAGCACTAAATATGGACTTGACTCTGAGATAGTAGCTTCTTTCTGTGAATCATTTGCTACTTATGTTGATCTCCCTAAGGAGAAGTTGTTTAAATATCATCCTCCCATTGAAGTAAAAAAATTGTAGAACCTATTAAAACTGAAGATGAAACTATTTTGTATAATATTGATCCAATTGTTTCTACTATGTCGGCGTTCAGGGAACGGGGGTACCCAGACTTGTCGGATTCGGGGTTCCGGCAAACCCTTGAGGTTCAAACTCTGGGGTGCGCACGAAGATCTCTCTCTTCCTAGCCTGCTCTCCCAATGATGTCAAGGCCTTGCTCGCCGAACCCAAGGAACAAGAGACACGAGGGTTTATACTGGTTCGGGCCACCATTGTGGTGTAATACCCTACTCCAGTGTGGTGTGGTGGATTGCCTCATGGGCTGAGGATGAATTAGTATAGTGGATGAACAACCTCCCGAGGAGAGGTGTTCTTGAGCTCGACAAGCTAGTGTGTCTGAGGATGGTCCGAATGATCCGTCCTTTGCTATGGTGGTGGCTAGCTCTTTTTATAGAGGCCCTGGTCCTCTTCCCAAATGTTAGGCAGGAAGGGATCCCACAACAGCCAATTTTGAAGGGAGAAAACTAGTACAAGTTATCCTGACAAAAGGTGGTCTTCGCCTGCCAAAGGCTCTGGTGGTGATGCGGCTATGGGCTCCGTGGTGACCTCTGTCCTGCCGTCCTGCTGGTCTTAGTATTGTTGCACCAATATGGAAACCTTCGCCTAATGCCTCGGGACTCCTCACATGCGCCTGCTTCTTTGGCACCAAAGAGGAAACTGGCACCCTACGCCCGCTAGCGCCCGCCTGGCTTCGATCGTCATGACTCACATCACACGAACCTCGCGAGGTGCCCCCTGCCTTGATATCTCCGCTCCTAGGGAGCCAGCCTAGCGAGGCTGCCTCTGAGGAGGTCCTGTGTCATCCGCCTCGCGAGGCTTGGCCCCTCACGAGGGTCTTGAGTGGTTGCTCATGAAGATGGGCCATACCGGGTTGCCAGTAGAGCCACACCACGAGCCGCGGGTAGGCAAGTCTGAGTACCCCCGTCCCCAGGACACCGATAGTAGCCCCCGGGCCCAAGGCACCCTCGGACTTGGCTTTGAGGCGAAGCCAAAGGGCAAGTGCGGAGCGCTGCGAGCCACAACCGCCTACGTCCTTGATTGACGCGTAGCGATTGACAAGACATGGGCGTCTCCGCTTCCCCATGCTGCCTTGATATCCGCCTGGCTAGGTGGCCACCATTGCCTACACAGCCCCACCTTCATTGCCGGCAGCACACTCAACTCCTCCGTCTTCCCGAAAGCAACGGCCTCCTCCTCCAACCCGACCAGGGTCCAATCCTTTCCACTGCCATGGTGCCGAGCTGGAAGAAGAAGGGAAAGAAGAAGCCCCAGGCTTCAGTCGAAGCACCACCGGCCTTCAAGCCCACCATCGAGCGGTCGGTGGTGCTCAACCAGGAGGCGATGGACAAGGTTCACCCAACAATCACCGCCGACTCCAATGAGTCGGGGAAGACGGTGGCTTGGCCCATATCCCGCGCTGCGGTCGACAAGACAGCCACCGAGATCCCCATTCATCTTCACACCCTCTGGGATGGCCTGATTCCCTCTTTCTCTGCCTTCCTCAACACCATGCTTTCTCACTACCAAATCAATATGCTGCACCTGGATCCTCAGTCCATCGTCCTTCTTGCCATCTCCGCCTTTTTCCGCGAGGCCATGGTGGGCATTGCTCCTTCAGTGGCCTTACTTCGCCACTTCTTCTTGGTGCATCTGGCTGATCCCCGGCAGCGCTCTAGATGCTTGAGCTTCCAGGCCGTGGCTACGACGGCCTGCGCGGGGATTGACTTCGAGCTTTCGCCATCTGTGAGCGAGATGGTGGATGTTCATGGACGCCAGCGTGCTCAACCCCCTGCTCTTGCTTCCGACTGCACCAGCTGCTCCAAGCTCCGACTGGGGGCACATGAAGCTCGCAGACCAGCGCCTGGCCCATGTCTGGTGCCGGCTGACCAGGCCGAAGGATCTCTGCATGACGGCGGCCATGGTGGTGAAGGAGTTCATCCGGCGCCGCATTGCTCCGTTCCAGCGCCATTCTCGTCCAATGTGGACCTTCTCTGGCAGCAAGGACCGCATAAGGCTTCACGAGCTTGGGCTTCCTCTTGAGGCGTAGCGAACTGTGCTTGAGCTCTAGACGGGCGACCCATCGCCAGCCAATATCCTGGAGGAGGGCTACCTCGTGTACTGCTGCTCAAACAAGATTGAGTTCACGAGGCATATGCCCCTCTTCGATGAATGGGGACTACGCCCAGTTGGCCTTGAAGGGCCTCGTGAAATCCCCGTCTTCATGGCCCCCTTGCCCGCCGCCAGCGCGGTGCTTGCTCCAGAGGTGGTCGCAGGGGGCCGGTCGCCGTCAAACGCTGGCAGTGCGGCTGTTGAGGAACCGACGTCGCTTGGGGCTCCTGAAGCATCGTCCCCTGGGGCTTGAGAGAGCCGTCCTGAGGAAGCGGCCGGGGGGATGACGCAGTCCGATACTCCTGAGGCCGAAGCCCCTGAGGCCTTAGCGAGTCGTCACGAGGCGGGGACCGGGGACTCCATGCGCCCCAGCATTCCTGAGGTCGCCTCCTCATGAGCCACTCCAGCCGCGCCCGGCATTGGTGACCGCACCCAGGGCTTCGGCCGGCTCCGACCGAACTTCGAAGCGCTCTGCAAGAGGAAGGGGTCTCCAAGCTGCAGCGGCGACGCCTTCCGACTATTGAAGCAGAGGAAGTACATTGCCATACACGAGTGAGTACCTTATCTTTGTAATTTCTTGAGCGCGGCTTCTCCTCCTAATCACGGTTCCTTAGGGTCCCTTCTGCCAAGGCAATGAAATCTCCCGAGAAGCGACCTCCGCCCGCTTCGGGCCCTCCTCCGACCGTGAGCGCCTCATGCCGGCCTGCCGTGCATGGTGTGAGGCCTGCCGGGGAGGTGGATGCGCTGTCCTGGCATCTCGACCCTGCGCTTTTGTCGTTCCTCCTTTGTGATCCTGCCTGGGGTGCGGAGACTGTGTCGAGGGCCCCTCAACTGGTCATTGCCCGCGGCTGGACGACCTCGGTGCTGGCCTCACCTTCGAGCAACGAGGTCCCGCCCCACCGGGCCTCTGTCGAGGCCCGAAGGGCGGCCGGAAAAGCGTCAGCCCCCAGCCCCCTGCTGGGAGCAAGCGAGCCACTTTGAACTTCTCCAACGACCCCTGGTGCGGAGGATGGACCTGGCCGCACATTTGAGCTTGCGCGCAAGCGCGGCACCGTCCGTCATGAGCTATTCCGGGAGGTAGTGGGCGCACTAAGCCAGCTCGGGGAAGAGCTCGTGGATGTTGACGCCCATCTTGAAACCGAAGGCCTTCGGCTGGCGAACGGATGGGATCAGCTGAAGGTGGCCATTGACCTTGTGTGTCTCCAGCGCGAACGAGCCAGCGCGAAGGTCGAGGCATCTGTTGCTGCCTCGCATGAGGCCAGCGCCCGAGCCTTGGAGGAGGCTAGGGATGCTGACCACCGCCGCGAGGCCGTAGAGAAGTGCGAAGGGGAGCTCCGGGCTCCGAACGCCTTCGTGGAGCAGCAGGTTGAGGCACACAGGGCTGCCTTGGCGTCGATGAAGGGGGCGCCTTCCAAAGAGGAAGAGATCTTGAGGCACGAGGAGGCGCTGATGCTGGAGGCCACGGAGCGTAGCCTCGAGGTTGAACGGTTGGAGATGAGGGAGCGCCAGGTCGCCCAGCCAAACGATGCCACTAGCGCGCGCGAGGCCAGGATCCAGGAGGAAGTCGACCACAAGGTGGGGGAGGCTCGTGCAGATCTTGCCAACAGACACGACCTGAAGCTGAAGCTCGTGGAAGCCGAAGCTAAGGCCAGAACCACCGCCCTTAGGTCAATGCTGGACGAAGCGGAGCAGCGTGAGAAGGCCGCTGTGGCAGCCCTGATCTCCGTCCAGGCCAAATTGGCCTCCTTCCGTGCCGAACTGCTCCTGCTTCAACGGCGGGTTACTGATGATGAGTCTCTCACGCAACAGAGGAGGGAGGAAGCGCTCCACCGACAGATGTTGCAGTGTGAGCACGCTCCCATGCGCCGGGCACTTAGGGTGAGGGCCAACCAGGTGCCGGGCGCCATCTGTGACGAACACGCCCCTCATCCCCACGCAGAAGACTATGCCAGCCATCTCCGCTTCTTTACCAACGTCGTGACACGCCTAGAGGATCGGGCTGAGAGGGCTCGCGAGCTTGCTGAAGAAAAGAGTCGATGCCTCCTCGGGCGTGTGTTTTCCCGCGTCTTCAGTCATCTCCAGAGAATCAATCCCCACTTCGACTTCAATGCCGCCATCGCTCAAGTGCCCGGAGCCATCTGGGACAACCTAGCGCGCTGGGTGGATGATAATGTGGATGCTCTGGTCAGGGCTTTCGCTTCCGAGGATGACGCGGTGGTGGTAGTGGTGGACTAAGGTGGCATGGTTGATGATGGTGAAGACGATGCCAGCGATAGCGCCAGCAGCGTGTCTGGGGCGATTCGGAAGATGCTACGCGTGACCTGTCCGATTGAGCCTGCGCTCCTTTGCCTTGAACCTGCATGCAAAAGCTTGGGCACGACCCCTCAAGGTGTAAGAGCATTTTGGGGAGGGGGAGCCCCTCATGTAATTAGACTACTGTTTTATTCCTTAAGCCAGACTTAAAACGTGCTTTTGCGAGCCCACGAGCTCCTCCGCGGTCTTGTTGTTGTAACTTACCTCAGTCCAGGCAGGCCTCGAATTGGTCTTGTAGTTGCCGATGTGCATTTCTCCCATGGGGAGTCCTTTGCGGGTCCCGAGAGGAGTCCTTCACGGGCTTGCGAGGTTTTGGGCTTCTGAGGAGCCTGCTAGTCCATCCGAGAGGGCCTCGCTAGAAACAAGTGCCAGACCATGGCAGGGTGTGCGCGCAGTGCGCGCAGTGCGTGCATACCACGCCCAACCTCAGCTCGCGAGGGAAGGGGTAGCAGGCGCGAGCCTTGAAATAAGGCATTGAACCAGAAAACTCAGAAACTCAACACAAACAAGAGAAAATTCCCCCCGCGCTTGCCAACGAAAATACAATTTTAAGTTCAAATCCGGAAGGCGGCAAATCTGGCTACAAAAAAGGGGTTGAAAGCAAATGGCCGCATGTGGCACCTGGGTAGTCTTCTTGTCTTCCCACCAGCGTGGATGTAAGTGCTTTCACTGGCTATGAGCATAGTCATTGGGGGACAGTGTCGACGGCTAGTGCGGAGCATTGTGCTTCCACTAGGACGTGGGTGGGAGCCCCCGAGGCCCGAGGGCGGCACTCCGGAGACTTCGGGGCATGTACATACCCACTCATTATTATGTGAGAGTGTAATGAGCGGAGACCTTCATAGGCGCGAGCCTTACTTCATATCGCCAGGCGAGGGCCCCGCCCTGCGCCACCCTCGACCCATTGGGGCATTTGGAAAGTAGGACGAGACCAAGGGCTAAATAGGACCTTGGCGGCGCCCTCGGCGACCACGGGTCCTCTACGGAGGGGGGGGGGGGTCGCCGATGCTTCCCCCTGCAGAGGGCCTACCTCTGTGCGGCATGGGGGAGGGCCTGGCTTTGGGCCTCTCCCGCCCAGCCCCTAGAGCACCACTCCTGCCGCCGGCTGGGCCACTGCCCCAAGGTCTCTAACTGCTACCGCAGCCTGATTCTCCTATAGTTTGGGGTTAGCGTAAGCTTGCCCCTGAGACATTGACCGTACCCCGCTGTCGTCGTCGCTGAAGGGGTTGGCGAAGCCTCCGGGCGGCTCGTGGAAGACCTGTGCCTCAGGCCCTCTAGCCGCCCTTCCTGGTCTAGGGAGCGGATTGGTGCCTTCCCCCGGCAAGTATTCCGGGTTCACCATGCGGGGCACGTAGGCGTCCGTGAGCACCTCACCAAAACTGCCGCCCAGGTGCCCCAAGCCTTGAGCCGCCAGCCGCAGTGCTTGGCCCTGGTGGCCGCTGTGTGGTATCCTGGCGCGTCCTTGCAGCGGGCCGTCGGCGCTTGTCCCTCCTAGTGCTAGCATGGTCGCGGCAGGACGGCCCACGCCAAGAACCGCGCTGGCGTCGTCGGATCCCGCTGACACCCCAGGGGGTGCGCAGACTCGCCCGAGCCTTGTGCGCGCTTCCTCGACAACCTGGGGTGTGGTCAAGGAGTAGAAGGGCGGCGTACCCCTGCAGGCGGCGTCCAGTAGTTCAGCGACTCGCTCCAACAGTGCATGGCAGCCACTCTCCGCCAGCCTGCACCACAGCAGCTCCCGTGCTACGATGAACGCGGCTCGCATGTTCGCCTGCTCCCGTCGGGTGTGTTGTGTCGTTGCCACAGCGTAACCTGAGGATCGTGCGGCTGCGCGCGTGTGCCATGGCGTGAGGGCGGCGAGCGCCGGCCCGCGCTTCCCGGGCCCGCGGGTGTTGGGCGGTGTGCGGGGTGCCTGGAGCACAGAGTTGAGGTCTTCTGGAGCAGATGGCGGCGCCCGGGCAGGCCAGGCTGCCCAATGGTCAGCTTGGGCCCTCAGACCGCCAGACATCAGAGTCGCGGGGCAACGGCGGGTCGGTCGACGGAGAAGAAGGCTTCGACGCACCCCCTACCTGGCACGCCAAATGTCAGATTCGGGGTTCCGGCAAACCCTTGAGGTTCGAACTCTAGGGTGCGCACAAAGATCTCTCTCTTCCTAGCCTGCTCTCGCAACGATCTCAAGGCCTAGCTCGCCGAACCTAAGGAACAAGAGACACGAGGGTTTATACTGGTTCGGGCCACCATTGTGGTGTAATAACCTACTCTAGTGTGGTGTGGTGGATTGCCTCGTGGGCTGAGGATGAGTTAGTACAGTGGATGAACAGCCTCCTGAGGAGAGGTGTTCTTGAGCTCGATGAGCTGGTGTGTCTGAGGATGGTCCGAATGATCATCCTTTGCTATGGTGGTGGCTAGCCTTATTTATAGAGGCCCTAGTCCTCTTCCCAAATGTTAGGCGGGAAGGGATCCCGCAATGGCCAATTTTAAAGGGAGACAACTAGTACAAGTTATCCTAACAAAAGGTGGTCTTCGCCTGCCAAAGGCTTTGGTGGTGATGTAGCTGTGGGCTCTGCGCTAACCTCCGTCCTGCTGTCCTGTTGGTCTTCGTCTTGTTGCACCAATATGGAAACCTTTACCTGATGCCTCGGGACTCCTCACGCGCGCCTTCTTCTTTAGCACCAAAGAGGAAACTGGCACTCTGCGCCCGCTGGCGCCCGCCTAGCTTCGATCGTCATGGCTCACGTCATGCGAACCTCGTGAGGTGTCCCCTGCCTTGATATCTCCGCTTCTCAGGAGCCAGCCTAGCAAGGCTGCCTCTTAGGAGGTCTTGTGTCATCCGCCTCGCGAGGCTTGGCCCCTCGCGAGGGTTTTGAGTGGTTGCTGATGAAGATGGGCCATACCGGGCCGCAGTAGAGCCATGCCACGGGTAGCATGCAGGCAAGTCTGGGTACCCCCATTCCCAGAACGCTGACAACACTTGCCTGCCTGCGGCCCACGGCGTGGCTCTGTCAACGGCCTAGTACGACCCAGCTTCAGGATCAACAATCCAAGACCCTCGCTAGGGGCCAAGCCTCGCGAGGCGGACAACACAAAGGCCTCCCAGGGGACGGTTTCCCCAGGCTAGCTCCCGAGGAGCGGAGATATCAATGCAAGGTGCACCTCATGAGGTTCAGATGATGTGAGCCATGATGACCAAGGCTAGGCGGGCGCTAGCGGGCGCAGTTTACCAGTTTCCTCTTTGGTGCTAAGGAGGAAAGCACAGGCGCGGAGTCCCGGGGGATCAACTAAAGGTTTCCATTCTGGTGCAACAAGAACAAGGCCGCTAGGACGGCAGGACGGAGGTCACCGCAGAGCCCACCGCGGCGTCACAACTAGGAGCTTTTGCAGACGAAGACTACTTTTGTCAGGATAGCATGTACTAGTTGTCTCCCTTTGAATTTGGCCGTTGTGGGATCTCTTCCCGCCTCACATTTGGGAAGAGGACCAAGGCCACTATAAATAGGACTTAGCCACCATCATAGAGGAGGATGGATCATTCAGATCATCCTCACACCCACCAGCTCATTGAGCACAAGAAAACCTCTCCTCCTGAGGTTGTTCTCCACTGTACTACTTCATCCTCAGCCTTTGAGGCCAATCCACCACAAAGCAGGAGTGGGGTTTTACACTACAAGGTGGCCCGAACCTGGATAAACCGCTGTGTCTCTTGTCCGCTGGGTTCATCGAGCTAGGCCGTGGGATCGGTGAGCAGGCGGGTTGGGCGAGGACGAGTTCTTCGCACGCACCCCAGTGTTCGAACCTCTCAAGGGTCTATGGAACCCTGAATCTGACATTTGGCGTGCCGGGTAGGGTGCATCGGAGCCTCTCTTCCGTCGACCGATTCGCCACCGCTCCACCGCTTCCATGGATGACGCCCATCGAGCCCGTGCTGAGCGTCGGGCCGCCCTCGCCACTCGCGTCGCCCAGACAGCGCCTGCTGGTGGGCCTCCCCGTCGTTCCCCATTGCCCGCCGCCACCGGCCCGGCAGGGCATGAGCAGCAAGCTCCAACGCTGCACCCCTCTATGCGACGTGATGGGCTCATCGCCACCCCATCGCTCACCTCGGCCGGTTCATCGTCTCACGCTCGTCATGGCCCAACGAATGCGCATGCTACATTGGTCATGGTGCGCGAGCTCTTGCGCTATCACCCTGTCGATCACCTCTATGAAGTTTGGCTGGACCGCATCGCCGAGCTTGTCAGCGCCGCCGGGGGCTCTCTTGCAACATCTCTCCCGCTGCCTCGCTAGCCATCTGCTGCGGTGACATAGCCCACGGAGCGCCTCTAATACGTCCATTTTGCATCATGCTTTTATATCGATATTTATTGCATTATGGGCTGTTATTACACACTATGTCACATTACTTATGCCTTTTCTCTCTTATTTTACAAGGTTTATATGAAGAGGGAGAATGCCGGCAGCTGGAGTTCTGGGCTGGAAAAGGAGCAAATATTAGAGACCTATTCCGCACAACTGCAAAAGTCCTAAAACTCCACGAAAGTCAGTTTTGGAATATATTAAAAATATTGGGCGAAGAAAGCACCAGAGGGGAGCCAGCCACCGTCCACGAGGGTGGGGGCGCGACCTACCCCCTTGGGCGCGCCCTTGCCTCGTGGGCCACCTGGCAGGCCTCTGATGCCCATCTTCTGGTATAAGGTGTCTTTCGCCCTAAAAAAATAAGAAGGAAGCTTTCAGGATGAAGTGCCGCCGTCTCGAGGCGTAACCTTGCTGGAACCAATCTAGGGCTCCAGCAGAGCTGTTCTGCTCGGGAAACATCCCTCCGGGAGGGGGAAGTCGTCACCATTGTCATCACCATCGATACTCTCATCGGGAGGGGATCAATCTCCATCAACATATTCACCAGCACCATCTCCTCTCAAACCCTATTTCATCTCTTGTATCCGATCTTTGTCTCAAAACCTCAGATTGGTACCTGTGGGTTGCTAGTAGTGTTGATTACTCCTTGTTGTTGATGCTAGTTGTTTTATTTGGTGGAAGATTATATGTTCAGATCATTTATGCATATTAATAACCCTCTGATTATGAACATGAATATGATTTTTGAGTAGTTACGTTTGTTCCTGAGGACATGGGAGAAGTCTTGTTATAAGTAGTCATGTGAATTTGGGATATTTTGATGAGATGTATGTTGTCTTTCCTCTAGTGGTGTTATGTGAACGTCGACTACATGACACTTCACCATTGTTTGAGCCTAGGGGAAGGCATTGGAAGTAATAAGTAGATGATGGGTTGCTAGAGTGACAAAAGCTTAAACCCTAGTTTATGCGTTGCTTCGTAAGGGGCTGATTTGGATCCATATGTTTCATGCTATGGTTAGGTTTACCTTAATTCTTCTTTCGTAGTTGCGGATGCTTACGAAGGGGGTTAATCATAAGTGGGATTCTTGTCCAAGGAAGGGCAGTACCCAAGCACTGGTCCACCCACATATCAAATTATCAAAGTAACAAACGCGAATCATATGAGCATGATGAAAACTAGCTTGACGATAATTCCCATGTGTCCTCGGGAGCGCTTTCCTTTATATAAGAGTTTGTCCTGGCTTTTCCTTTGCTACAAAAAGGATTGGGACACCTTGCTGCACCTTGTTTACTTTTTTTACTTGTTACCCGTTATGAATTACCTTATCACAAAACTATATATTGCTGATAATTTTAGTGCTTGTAGAGAATACCTTACTGAAAACTGCTTGCCATTTCCTTCCGCTCCTCGTTGGGTTCGACACTCTTACTTATCGAAAGGACTATGATAGATCCCCTATACTTGTGGCTTATCAAGACTCTTTTCTGGCACCGTTGCCGGGGAGTGAAGCACCTTTGGTAAGTGGGATATGGTAAGGAAAATTTTATATAGTCTGCTGAAATTTACTGTCACTTGTTACTATGGAAAACAATCCTTTGATGGGCTTGTTCGGGGTATCTTCACCCCGACCAGTAGAGCAAAGAGTTGCTCCTCAACCTACTGAACCTACTAAAAATGTTTACTTTGAAATTCCTTCGGGTATGGTAGAGAAACTGCTAGCTAATCCTTTTACAGGAGATGGAACATTACATCCCGATATGCACCTAATCTATGTGGATGAAGTTTGTGGATTATTTAAGCTTGCAGGTATGCCCGAGGATTTTATCGAGAAGAAGGTCTTGCCTTTATCTTTGAAGGGAAATGCATTGACATGGTTTAGGCTATGTGATGATATTGGATCATGGAACTACAGTCGATTGATATTGTAATTTCATCAGAAGTTTTATCCTATGCATCTGGTTCATCGTGATCATAATTATATATATATAATTTTTGGCCTCGCGAAGGAGAAAGCATCGCTCAAGCTTGGGGGAGGCTTAATTCAATGTTATATCCATGCCCCAATCATGAGCTCTCAAGATAAATTATTATTCAAAAAATTTATGCTCGGCTTTCTCTCAATAATCGCTCCATGCTCAATGCTTCTTGTACTGGTCCTTTTATGATGAAGACTATTGAGTTCAGATGGGATTTATTGGAAAGAATTAGACGCAACTCCGAAGATTGGCAACTCAACGAAGGTACGGAGTCAGGTATAACACCTAAGTTTGATTGTGTTAAATCTTTTATGGACATCGATGCTTTTCATGAATTTAGCACTAAATATGGACTTGACTCTAAGATAGTAGCTTCTTTCTGTTAATCATTTGCTACTCATGTTGATCTCCCTAAGGAGAAGTGGTTTAAATATCATCCTCCCATTGAAGTAAAAGTAGTTGAACCTATTAAAGTTGAAGAAAATACTATCACTTATAATGTTGATCCTATTGTTCCTACCGCTTATATTGTGAAACCACCTTTCCCTGTTAGAATAAAGGATCATGCTAAAGCTTCAACTATGGTTTGTAAGAGTAATGCTAGAACACCTACACCCCCTTAGCAAATTAAAGTTGAACCTAGTGTTGCTATGGTTAAAGATATCTTGGTCTATAATATTGATGGGCATGTTATTTACTTCTGTGATGAAGCTGCTAGAATTGCTAGACCCGATATTAAAGATAAACATAGACCTATTGTAGGCATGCCTGTTGTTTCTATTAAAATAGGATATCATTGCTATCATGGCTTATGTGACATGGGTGCTAGTGCGAGTGCAATACCTCATTCTTTATACGAAGAAATTATGCATGATATTGCACCTGCTGAGATAGAAGGTATTGATGTTACAATTAAGCTTGCCAATAGAGAAACTATTTCACCAGTTGGGATTGTTAGAGAGGTTGAAGTCTTGTCTAGGAAAGTTAATATCCTACTGATTTTCTTGTTCTTGGTTCCCCACAAGATGACTTTTGTCCCATTATATTTGGTAGACCCTTCTTGAATACTGTTAATGCTAAGATAGACTGCAAAAAGGATATTGTTTCAGTTGCTTTAGGGGATATGTCTCATGATTTTAATTTTGCTAAATTTTGTAGACAACCCCATGATAAAGAATTGCCTAGTAAAGATGAAATTATTGGTCTTGCTTCTATTGCCGTGCCTCCTAATGATCCTTTAGAACAATATTTGCTAGACCATGAAAATGATATGTTTATGAAAGAAAGGAGGGAAATAGATGAAGTATTCTTTAAATAGGGACCTATTTTGAAACACAACTTGCCTGTTGAAATTCTAGGGGATCCTCCTCCACCCAAGGGTGATCCCGTGTTTGAGCCTAAACCATTACCCGATACTCTTAAATATGCTTATCTTGATGAAAAGAAGATATATGCTATTATTATTAGTGCTAAGCTTTCAGAGCAGGAAGAAGAGAGATTATTGAAAACTTTGAAGAAGCACCATGCTGCTATTGGATATGCTCTTGATGATCTTAAGGGCATTAGTCCCACTCTATGCCAGCACAAAATAAAATTGGAGAAAGACGCTAAACCGGTTGTTGATCACCAAGGACGGTTAAATCCTAAGATGAAATAAGTGGTAAGGAATGAAATACTAAAGCTTCTCGAGGCAGGTATAATTTATCCTGTTGCTGATAGTCAGTGGGTAAGTCCTGTCCATTGTGTCCCTAAGAAGGGAGGTATTACTGTTGTTCCTAATGATAAAGATGAATTGATCCCACAAAGAATTGTTAGAGGTTATAGAATGGTAATTGATTTCCACAAATTAAATAAAGCTACTATAAAGGATCATTACCCATTACCTTTTATTGATCAAATGCTAGAAAGATTATCCAAACATACACATTTTTGCTTTCTGGATGGTTATTCTGGTTTCTCTCAAATACCTGTGTCGAAAGAGGATCAGGAAAAAGACCACTTTTACTTGCCCTTTCGGTACCTTTGCTTATAGACGTATGCCTTTCAGTTTATGTAATGCACCTGCTACCTTTCAAAGATGTATGACTGCTATATTCTCTGACTTTTGTGAAAAGATTGTTGAGGTTTTCATTGATGATTTTTCTATTTACGGAACTTCTTTTGATCATTGCTTAAGCAACCTTGAGCAAGTTTTGCAGATATGTGAAGAAACTAATCTTGTCTTGAATTGGGAGAAGTGACACTTTATGGTTAATGAAGGTATTTTCTTTGGGCATAACGTTTTTGAAAGAGGTATTGAAGTTGATAAAGCTAAAGTTGATGCTATTGAAAAGATGCCGTGTCCTAATGACATTAAAGGTATAAGAAGTTTCCTTGGTCATGCTGGTTTTTTATAGGAGGTTCAACTTCTCAAAAAAATTCTAGGCCTCTCACTAATCTCTTACAAAAAGATGTTCCTTTTGTCTTTGATGATGATTGTGTAGAAGCATTTGAAATACTTAAGAAAGCCTTGATTTCTGCACCTATTGTTCAGCCACCTGATTGGAATTTACCCTTTGAAATTATGTGTGATGCTAGTGATTATGCTGTAGATGTTGTTCTAGGACAAAGAGTAGATAATAAATTAAATGTTATCCAATATGCTAGTAAAACTCTAGACAGTGCCCAGAGAAATTATGCTACTACTGAAAAACAATTTTTAGCAGTTGTATTTGCTAGTGATAAGTTCAAACCTTATATTGTAGATTCTAAAGTTACTGTTCACACTGATCATGCTACTATTAAATACCTTATGGAAAAGAAAGATGCTAAACCTAGACTTATTAGATGGATTCTCTTGCTACAAGAATTTGATTTGCATATTATTGATAGGAAGGGAGCTGAGAACCCCGTTGCAGACAACTTGTCTAGGTTAGAGAATGTTCTTGATGACCTACTACCTATAGATGATAGCATTCCTGATGAACAATTAGCTGTCATAAATGCTTCTCGTACTGCTCCATGGTATGCTAATTATGGTAATTACATTGTTGCTAAATTTATACCACCTAGTTTCACATACCAGCAAAAGAAAAAGTTTTTCTATGATTTAAGACATTACTTCTGGGATGACCCACACCTTTACAAAGGAGTAGATGGTGTTATTAGACATTGTGTACCTAAGCATGAACAGGAACAGATCCTACGCAAGTGTCACTCCGAGGCTTATGGAGGACCCCACGCTAGAGATAGAACTGCACATAAGCTATTGCAATTCGGTTTTTATTGGCCTACTCTTTTCAAAGATGCTCGTAAGTTTGTCTTGTCTTGTGATGAATGTCACAGAATTGGTAATATTAGTAGACGTCAAGAAATGCCTACGAACTATTCACTTGCTATTGAACCATTTGATGTTTGGAGTGTTGATTGTACCTTCCTCTAATTGGTATACACATATTTTAGTTGCCGTTGGTTACGTTACTAACTGGGTAGAAGCTATTCCAACTAGTAATGCTGATGATAACACCTCTATTAAGATGCTTAAAGAAGTTATTTTTCTGAGGTTTGGAGTCCCTAGATATTTAATGACTGATGGTGGTTCACATTTTATTCATGGTGCTTTTCATAAAATTCTTGCTAAGTATGATGTTAATCATAGAATTGCATCTCCATACCACCCACAGTCTAGTGGTCAAGTAGAAATGAGTAATAGAGAGCTTAAATTAATTTTGCAAAAGACTGTTAATAGATCTAGAAAGAATTGGTCCAACAAACTTGATGATGCATTATGGGCCTATAGAATTGCATATAAAAATCCTATGGGTATGTCTCCGTATAAAATGGTTTATGGAAAAGCATGTCACTTACCTCTCGAACTAGAACATAAGGCATATTGGGCCATTAAAGAGCTCAATTACGATTTCAAACTTGCCAGTGAGAAGAGACTATTTGACATTAGCTCACTTGATGAGTGGAGAACCCAGGCCTATGAGAATGCCAAACTGTTCAAAGAAAAGGTTAAAAGATGGCATGACAAAAGGATACAAAAGCGTGAGTTCAATGTAGGTGACTATATTCTGCTAGAGAACTCTTGTTTTAGATTTTTTGCAGGAAACTCCTCTCTAAATGGGAAGGTCCTTACGTTATCGAGGAGTTCTATCATTCCGGTGCCATAAAAATCAACAACTTCGAAGGCACAAATCCGAGGGTAGTGAACGGTCAAAGAATCAAACATTATATCTCAGGTAACCCTATAAATGTTGAAACCAATGTTATTAATACCGTAACCCCGGAGGAGTACATAAGGGACACTTTCCAGAATGTTTCAGACCCCAAAAAGGAATAGGTATGTGGTACGGTAAGTAAACCGACTCCAAAACAGTTCTAATAGCAATTTTTCTCCGTTTGGGAATATTTAAGAAAATAGGAAAATAAGAAGTAGTCCGAAAAGGACACGAGGCATCCACGAGGGTGGAGGGCGTGCCCTACCCCCTAGGTGCGCCCCCTGCCTCGTGGGCACCTCGTGTGCCCTCCGAACTCCGTTTTCTTGCACGATACTTCTTTTGGTCAGTAAAAATTCATTATATAATCTCCCGAAAGTTTTGACCACCGTACCACACAAATATCTCTTGTTCTTGTTCTGAGTTGTTTTCTGCAAGAGTTTTCTAGGTTGCTAGAGTGACATAAGCTTAAACCCTAGTTTATGTGTTGCTTCGTAAGGGGCTGATTTGGATCCATATGTTTCATGCTATGGTTAGGTTTACCTTAATTCTTGTTTCGTAGTTGCGGATGCTTGCGAAGGGGGTTAATCATAAGTGGGATGCTTGTCCAAGGAAGGGCAGTGCTGTAACACCCACAATGCGGCTATATCTCCCACGTGTCGGGGCACGACTTAGAGGCATAGCCGCATGGTAGGCTTGTCGCAAAGAGGGGTAATCTTCACACATCCCATGTACTGAATAAGAAAGGGATAAAGAATTGGCTTACAATCGCCACTTCACACAAGTACAAGTTAAACATATATCATCCAGAATACAATTAAGGTCCATCTACGGAACCAAAATAAAAGAAGACAACCCCAAATGCTAGATCCCCGATTGTCCCAACTGGGCTCCACTACTGGTCAACCGGAAAAATACACAACACTATGATCACGATCTTCATCGAGATCCCACTTGAGCTGGGTTGCGTCACCTGCACTGGTATCATCAGCACCTGCAACTGTTTGGAAGTATCTGTGAGTCACGAGGACTCAGCAATCTCACATCCGCGAGATCAAGACTATTTAAGCTTATGGGTAGGAAATGGTAGTGAGGTGGAGCTGGCAAGCACTAAGCATATATGGTGGCTAACATACGCAAATAAGAGCGAGAAGAGAAGCAACGCAATGGTCATGAAGCTATAAATAATCAAGAAGTGATCCTAAAAATACTTACGTTCAAGATAACACAAGACCGTGTTAGCTTCCCGGACTCCGCCGAAAAGAGACCATCACGGCTACACACGTGGTTGATTCGTTTTAATTAAGTTAAGTGTCAAGTTCTCTACAAACGGACATTAAATAATTCCCATCTGCCACATAACCGTGGACACGACTTTCGACAGTTCAAACCCTGCAGGGGTGTCCCTACTTAGCCCATCACAAGCTCTCACGGTCGACGAAGGATATTCCTTCTCCCGAGAAGACCCGATCAGTCTCGGAATCCGGTTACAAGACATTTTGATAATGGTAAAACAAGACCAGCAAAGCCACCCGATGTGCGTACAATCCCGATAGGGGTCGCACGTATCTC
The DNA here is from genome assembly GCA_034509565.1 of Triticum monococcum. Lineage (NCBI taxonomy): Eukaryota > Viridiplantae > Streptophyta > Magnoliopsida > Poales > Poaceae > Triticum > Triticum monococcum. The sequence goes on from CM067842.1 coordinate 695,920,923, forward strand.
GTTCTCAGGGAAACACCGGATGAGACAAGCTACGAGTAAAACCAGCCCTCGAGTTTCCCCGAGGTGGCCCCGTAGGCGGCTCGGTTCGGACCAACACTTAAAGAAGCACTAGCATGATATAGCAAGTGGTAGGTAGCGCGACATAGCGATAGAACAAACAACTAGCAAGCAAAGATAGAAGTGATTTCGAAGGTATGGTCATCTTGACTGAAATCCCGCAAGGAAGAAGAACGAGTCCATGAAGAAGACAAACAGACGTAGTCGAACGAATCCTCACATCTCCGGAACATAACCGAAGCTAACGAGAGAAGCAACCCGGAAAGAAACAAGCAACATAGTAAAACAATCATCACACGAACAAGGCATGATGCACAACCAAGTATGATGCATGTCCGGTTTAATGAGGCATGGCATGGCAAAATGCACAAGCAAAACTACAAGTTAAGTAGAGCTCAATATGCAACGAGTTGCATATTGATGGAACACCACATGACTTATTTAGTTCTCTCCCGTTTATGAACTCAACAATATTAAATGTTGATTAACATGGCAAGAGGTGAAGCATAATAAAACTAACTACCTAGTCAAGTTTAAATGAGGCCGGAAACAACAACAACAATTCCGAAAAATCCTCATATGCATATTTATGGATTTGGTAATGTTCTGCCCTAAAGGATATATTAGAGTTGTTAAACATGCAAGACGAGTGCACCATGTTAAACTAGGCATTTTTCTACCCCATTTACATATAAAGATTATTTAAATCCAAGCTATAGTTGATTAGTTATGAATTAAAGCATTTTAGCATGGCAATAGGCAAAATATAAGCAAACATCATATTAAACATTTTTAACATGCATGAAAGTGGCATATTATGAAACTAGATGAAATTCTAGTCATTTTTCATATAAGGTTTGTTTAATTTGGATGCACGGTTTGAGAGTTATTAAATGCATGAACTAGAAGGGGTTTTCTGCAAAACAGGGCTCTCTGGAAAATTAGACAAATTCGTAGCAGGGAAAAAACACCTCGGGTCGTATCTAGCTGGCCCAATAGATAAGGAGGGGGTATGGGAGCGCTGCTCACCATGGGCCATGGCCCAGTGGGTGGAGATGGCGAAACCGGCAGGGAGGCTCGCGCGCTGGGCCTTGGCGCAGGAGGGAGAGGACGCGGTCAACCCGGCTGGGACGAGCAGGCGTTGACGAGAGAACGAGGTGGATCGAGCGCATCTTGTCCTCCTGCTCAAAGCAGAGGAGGAGGCAGTGGCTGACGATGCCGGGGACATCGGCAGGGACGGCAGCGGACGAACAAGGCAAGGAGGAGGGCCGGTGGGAGCCACAACGAGGATCCGGCGTGGCTTGTGTCTTAGTAGCCGGATCTGGAGGTGGCCGGCAACGTACTAAGGAGGCGACGACCTCGGCTCCTACAGCAAAACGACGGCCAGGCGGCCAAGTCAGCAAGGGCGAGGCAGAGTTCCAAGGACGGCAACGAGGTCGAGCATCCATGACGGCGATCTCCTGTTGGTGGCCCTTCTTGCGGCCAGCTCGAGGAGAGGGAAGACGGGCCGCGGGGTCCAGCTGGAGCATGGGAGGCCGCCTCCAGCACGGACGAGGCAAGGAGGAGGAGCTCAGGCGCAGCTCCGGTAGTGGCGCTCGCCGGCGATGCTGGAGATGGGACTTGCAGCGGTGATGACGAGGCATGGCGATGTAGTCGCCTGGAGGCAAGGGCGATGGAGATGCGGCGGGGCATGGCAGCATGCGCAAGCTCGGGGCGAGGAGGATCCGTTCCAGGACGAAGCAACGGCAGGCATCCATGGTGATGGAGTATCTAGGAGGGAGAGGGATTAGAGAGAGGGAAAAAGGAAGAAGAGGACGGGAGGAGGAGGCAAAGTGCTGGCCTGCGGGTCGACGATGGCGACTGTTGGAGGTGTGGCCAGAGATTGAGATGGCCTGGGGAACGAGGGAGCCCCTCGGGCATGGGCTCTTGGGCACGGGACGGTGGCCTGGTCTCGGGCGTGGGCGAGCTCTTGAGTGGCTCGAGGCAGAGGCGTCATGGATCGAGAGGAGGGAGCTCGAGCTCGTCCGCTCGTGCACGGGCACGATGAGAAGGAGGCTGAGACATGAGGCTTGGTGTAGTACTGCTGCAGGACGAGTCCGGCGAGGTCCGACCGGAGCGGCGAGGAGGCAGGAGGCGCAGGCCGCGGAGGCCTCGGGCGGCTGCGGGGGCTCGGGCTCCTCGATCTATATCGAGGCAGGGAGGAGTTATGCTCTGGATTGGTTGGGCATGAAAGCCGAGTGGAGTTTTGTGGGGTGGCGGCGCTGCGATGGGATGGATGCATCAGGAGTGGAGGGGAGATCCCGAGGGGGATTCGGTGGAGTGGCGGTGGCGACGAGTGGATGGGACAATGTCTCTAGATTTTAAGGTTTGTGCAAAAAATAGGCTAGGAGAAGACTATATATATGGGAAAAGAGGGGAGTTGGATCATCCGATCAAAATCCGACGGTCGAGAAATAGATAGGCTATGAAAATCTAAATAAGAAATGGAGATGTTTTAGGGATGTTAGGGGATGATCTGAACGCAACGGTGATGACTGAGCAGTACGGGTTCGGGGCAGTTTCGGACACGCGCGAGGGGTCGATGCACTATGCAAAGAGAGGTAGGCTGGGCCTAGGCTATGTAGAAGAGGTCTCAGGCTGAGAAGAGAGAGACGGAAATGCAGCTCGGCAAGGTTTCCGGAGACCGAAAACGTCTGACGTTAAACCGGCTATATTGCTGCTATAGTTATCCGTTGGGGCATCAAACGAACTCCGAATGCAACAAAATTTGTCAGACGGTCTACCTACACTATACCAAGACCGCACGCCAACTTTCATCCCATTCCGAGAACATTTTTCAGCCACTTATAAAATAATATTTCGGACGTGCCGCAGGCGTGTGCAAGTGTATTTGGTCTCAGAACGGACAACGGAAGGAACATGGAGACCAGGCCGGATGCAAGTTTTGAAAACATGATGATGCAATGCATATGATGACATGGCAAGATGCAGCACGCAAGCAAATGACATGGCAAAGAAAGCGAATAACTGGAAGACACCTTGCGCAACGGTCTTGGGGCGTTACAAGTACCCAAGCACTGGTCCACTCACATATCAAATTATCAAAGTAACGAACGCGAATCATATGAGCATGATGAAAACTGGCTTGACGATAATTCCCATGTGTCCTCGGGAGCGCTTTCCTTTATATAAGAGTTTGTCCAGGCTTGTCCTTTGCTACAAAAAGGACTGGGACGCCTTGCTGCACCTTGTTTACTTTTGTTACTTGTTACCCGGTACAAATTACCATATCACAAAACATTCTATTACCGATAATTTCAGTGCTTGCAGAGCATACCTTACTGAAAACTGCTTGTCATTTCCTTCTGCTCCTCGTTGGGTTCGACACTCTTACTTATCGAAAGGACTATGATAGATCCCCTATACTTGTGGGTCATCAGCCTAGTCCACCTCCCCGTCAAGATGCCATCATCGAGCCAAGGCGTGACCCACCGTGCAGGGCGCCCGTGCGGGAAGAAGAAACCTGCCAGGTGGTCCAGCGTCCGCAAGCAGGGGCACGTGAGGTCCCAGCACCGCCATGTTAGGACTGTGCGCCACCTGCAGTGGTGACACACGAGCCCCAAGATCAAGCTCCACCCCCACGACAAGTGCCCGTGACGACAGCGGACTGCTGCGCCTTCACCCGAGAGCTACGCAGCGTTGTCTGGCCAAGGAAGTTAAAGGCCGACCTGCCTCCATGCTATGACGGCACCCCAGACCCTACCGAGTTCTTGCAGCTCTACGAGCTGAGCATCAAGGCGGCCAACGGCGACGAAAAGGTTATGGCAAACTGGTTCCCCATGGCCCTCAAGGACGAGGCGCGCTCCTGGCTCCTAAACCCGCCCGTGGGATCGATCTCCTCCTGGGGCGAGATGTGCGAGCATTTCGTCGCCAACTTCTAGGGCCCTCGCGACCGCCCTCCTACCGTGGGTGACATGTGGCGCATCAAGCAGCAGCCAGGGGAGACCCTGCAGAAGTACATCCAGCGCTTCAACAACGTTCATCTCAAGATCCCCAAGGTGTCGGACGAGGCCATCATCTCCGCATTCACTGATGGTGTCCGTGACGTCAAGATGAAGGAAGAGCTCGCCATACATGAGGACATGTGTACGACTCTGGAGATGTTGAACATGGAAACCAAGTGCGCGAGAGCTGAGGAAGGACGCCTCTCCCTCCTCATGCTCTCAGAGACCGATCTGGAGGACAAGAAAGCCGAGGCCAAGGACGTGAAGCGCAAGCGGACGGTCGTACTCGCGGCTGAACCAGAGATGAAGCGCGGCTATGACCACTTGGAGCCATCCAAGAGCAGTCGCCCATTCTGCATCTTCCACAACATGCACATCCACAACACCAATGACTGTCAGGAGCTCAGGGCCATCCGCGACGGGCGCCTTGGCCGTCGCCCCGAGGGCAGCGACCGGGGCTATGACCGCGGAGGAGGCCGAAGCGGAGGATACTAGGACGACCGCGGCCCCCGCCAGGAGTGGCGCGACCAGCCTCGTGAGGAACGCTGGCAGGCCCAACCTCACGAGGGCGCCTGGAGAGACCAGCCTCATGAGGATCGTCCTCAGGGTAATGCTGGCCTCCCTCCATTGCCACCAGCGCCAAGACGGAATGAAGACCACCACCAGGATGAGGGGGTTAGGGGCTTTCAGGACCTCATGCCATAGCCTACATCTTGGGCGGTGCCCAGGCCCCAGCCTCTCATCGCATCTTCAAGCAGTTTGCCCGCGAGGTGAATGCGGCCCTTCCCAAGCTCGAGGCTACACGTTCGCTCAGGTGGTCCCAGTGCACCAACACCTTTAGGTCATCCGACCAGCTCAAGCGCGCGGCAACTGCCGACGCCCTCCCGATGCTCTGCTCACCCGTCATCAGCAACGTCCTCGTCACCAAAACACTCATCGATGGTGGCGCGGGGCTCAATGTTCTTTCTATTGAAACAGTCAACCGAGTCTAGGTGCCCTATGACTAGTTGCAGCCCATCAAACCCTTCTCAGGAGTGACCGACGGCACCACCACCCTGATAGGGCAGATCCGCCTCCCTGTCACCTTCGGCGAGTGCGACAACTACCGCACAGAGCTCATCGACTTCAATGTCGCCCACATCCGTCTTCCATACAACGCCATGCTACCTCTTGAGCACTGCGTTGGTTTTCCCATGAAGAGGAAAGGGTGATGCAGTAAAGTAGCGTAAGTATTTCCCTCAGTTTTTGAGAACCAAGTTATCAATCCAGTAGGAGATCACGCTCGAGTCCCACGCACCTACACAAACAAATAAGAACCTCGCAACCAACGCGATAAAGGGGTTGTCAATCCCTTCACGGTCACTTATGAGAGTGAGATCTGATAGATATGATAAGATAATATTTTTGGTATTTTTATGATAAAGAGAAATAAAGATGCAAAGCAAAATAAACGGCAATAGAAATAGCTAAGTGTTGGAAGATTAATATGATGGAAGATAGACCCGTGGGCCATAGGTTTCACTAGTGGCTTCTCTCAAGAGCATAAGTATTATAGTGGGTAAACGAATTACTATCGAGCAATTGATAGAATTGAGCATAGTTATGAGAATATCTAGGTATGATCATGTATATAGGCATCACGTTCGCGACAAAGTAGACCGAAACAATTCTGCATCTACTACTATTACTCCAGACATCGACCGCTATCCAGCATGCATCTAGAGTATTAAGTTCATAAGAACAGAGTAATGCTTTAAGTAAGATGAAATAATGTAGAGGGATAAACTCACGCAATATGATATAAACCCCATCTTTTTATCCTCGATGGCAACAATACAATACGTGTCGTTTCCCTTTCTGTCACTGGGATCGAGCACCGCAAGATTGAACCCAATGCTAAGCACTTCTCCCATTGCAAGAAAGATCAATCTAGTAGGCCAAACCAAACTGATAATTCGAGGAGACTTGCAAAGATAAACCAATCATACATAAAAGAATACAGAGGAGATTCAAATATTGTTCATAAATAAACTGGATCATAAACCCAAAATTCATCGGATCTCGACAAACACACTGCAAAAGAAGATTACATCGAATAGATCTCCAAGAGAGTCGAGGAGAACTTTGTATTGAGATCCAAAGAGAGAGAGAGAGAGAGAGAGAGAGAGAGAGAGAGAGAAGAAGCCATCTAGCTAATAACTATGGACCCGAAGGTCTGAAGTAAACTACTCACACATCACCGGAGAGGCCACGTAGTTGATGTAGAGGCCCTCCATGATCAATGCCCCCTCTGGTGGAGCTTCGGAAAAGGCCCCAAGATGGGATCTCTCGGGTGCAGAAGGTTGCGGTGGTGGAGTTAGGTTTTCGTGGTGCTCCTTAATGTTTGGGGGGGGGGGTACATGGATATATATAGGAGGAAGAAGTAGGTCGATGGATCAACGAGGGGCCCACGAGGGTGGAGGGCACGCCCAGGGGGGGTAGGCGCGCCCCCGTGCCTCATGGCCTCCTCGATTGTTTCTTGATGCCCACTCCAAATCTCTTGGATCACGTTTGTTGACAAAATCACGTTCCCGAAGGTTTCATTACGTTTGGACTTCGTTTGATATTCCTTTTCTGCGAAACACTGAAATAGGCAAAAAAACAGCAATTTGGGTTGGGCCTCCGGTTAATAGGTTAGTCCCAAAAATGATATAGAAGTGTAAAATAAAGCCCATTAACATCCAAAACAGATAATATAATAGCATGGATCAATCAAAAATTATAGATACGTTGGAGACGTATCACGCCATCCTTGGGTACCCGGCCGTGGCCAAGTTCATGGCAGTGACTCATCATGGTTACAATGTCCTCAAGATTCCAGGGAGCTGCGACATCATCTCAATCGCTTGCGAGGAGAAGGACGCAGTGTGCTCCCTCGAGCACGCCTTCCAGGATGCAGCTGTCAAGAACTCTGACGACAAAGGCACCATCTATCGTCCCGAGGCTCGATTCTCCAAGAAGAAGAAACAACTGCCCCATCAGGAACCTCAGGGGAGCAGGGCGTCCGACGACACTACCTCAGGACCTGCGCCCATGGATGGCTTGTCTCCCTCCCTTGCATAGGAGGGCGCGCCTGGTGCCCCTCTCAGGATGGGCTTGGGGGCTCTCTTCTGGAGGGCCTCTGATTTAGCCAATGTCATGACGGAGGCGCTCGGGCACCACTTGGAGGTGTGCTTCAGCGTGCGTTTCCACCAGGAGGGCACAATGCACGGGACGCGGGGTGCACAGGAGTTCATCACCAAGGCAACCGAGGAGCTTCAGGGGGCAGGAGCCATGCGCGGCGACCATCGCTCACCACCAAGCATGGCTCCCTGTCCTGGCGAGGACGGCTAGCTGCGCGTCTACATCAATATCCCAGATCTCAACAGGGTCGCCCCTCAGCGGCTCTACTGGCCATCCCGTGTTGGCCGGTGCGAGGGGCCCCCTCACAGCTACGTTCGCATGCCTTTTGGCTTGCTGAACGCGGCTGTTGCATTCCAGCGCCACCTGCGGGGTGTCATGGTGGCTCAGGAGACCAGTCACCAGGTGGTCCTGGCGTAGATGACGATGGTTCTTCATGAGCCCCTTGTGCCTCCAGAGCCCCTCGAAGCTGAGGACCCAGGTGGCTTGTGAGGAGCGACTTCTTCAACACGCATATTCAACTACTTCAACACCTCTTCAGCAACGGTGCCAGGTGACATTTTCCGGTTTATTTAGTTGGGGCGCCCCTCGGGCCGCACTATCCCCAGATCGCATGGGCTTGTCCCTGCGACATGTATCCTTTTTGCATCTTCTATTCGTTCAGCTGGGAGCGCCCCTCGGGCTGCATCATCCCCAGGTCGCGTGGGTCTATCCCTATGGCATGTATCATTCTTTGCATCTATTTAGAACTAGCTTACTTACTTCCATGATTTATTTTATGATTATCACCTGCTTGCCTGATGTCTCATCAGCCTTCACGGCCTCCCGCGCTGCTGACCGGCCTCTTGCTCATCCCGCAACGGGGGCTACACATGCTGGCATGACGCTTGTGCTCGGGTCTGTCCCTGCAACACTGACAAATTTGAGGGATTGAGCTCTGGCTCGCGGCCCGCCCCCCGCACATCACCTCACCATATCCTCAGTGCCTTCATCTTCTTGCGGAAAGATCAGTGGCAGGACAGCAAGCGCGCTTACGAGTTATGCTCCCTCCTTGGAATAACCCACATGAGCCCCCGAGTTTGGCTGCAGGAGGCCCTGCCGGCCATCTATTTTTCACGCAATTCGCTTGCACGTTAAAGGAGGGGGATCCTGAGCATCACGACTCAGGAGCTCCTACTAACTCTCCATCTCTCACCCTGGCCTTGACCACGGCATCGCGACCTGGCATACCAGCGGCGGCTGAGCCGCACTTGAGGGTCGGGACCCAAGGACGTAGAGCACTCAGATGAGCGGAACGGGGAAGGCCAGCAGGAGCCCTACCTGGAAGCATCGCCGCTAATACTGCCAGGCGCTTCATGAAGGAATCACCTAAGGCTTGCCAAAAGATAAGTTACCCGTGCATGTCGGCGTGAATCTCTCTGCCCGATGTTTTCCACTCCCGTATTCTCGCTCCGGCAACGCTACTTCCCATTTCGCCTCTAGGGAGCTGCTTGCACGCCAAAGGGGAGATCTTGAGCATCGCACCTCGGGAGCTCTTCCGGACCTCGCGACGCTCAGCTCCTGGCCTTGACCACGGCATCGCGACCTAGCATACTAGCGACGGCTGAAGCCTGCCTGGGGACTCGGACCTGCCGGCGTAGAGCGATAAGCTACCAGGAGAACAAAAAGGAGGAGCAATGCCAGAGCGACACACACAATTGCAAGCTCATACTAGGAATAATAAACTTCAAAGCAAAAGCATTACAAGATTTTTTACATACCCCCGCGGGGTTTGTCTCGATTCCTTGCAGGAAACAAAAGAAGAAAAACTTTAAGGAGCCCTGGCTACTGGCATCACCGTCGGCGCCATTATCAATAGTGGGTCATGTGAGGCCGACGCCAACGCCATCCAGATCATTGTCAACACCGAGCAGATGCCGCTGCCGCGCTCCGTGCACGGCGAGAGCTCGGTGGCACGTAGCTGTCTGCGCTGGACTCCAGGGACTCGCTTGGCTCGGGAGAGTCGCTGGATTCCCAGGAGTCGTCGCTACTGCTGGAGGAGCCGTCGGCGAGGACGGGGGCATGATCAACGCCCGTGGCCGCGCCACGCGGGCTACTTCCCCCGGGGCAGCACTCTAGCCGTCGGCCTTCCTCGTTGAAGACCTTGAAGAACAGCATGGAGGCACCAGCGTACTCAAAGTGGATGGCGAGGGCCCCATCCGCGAGGCAGGCACGGGCAACTTCGCCCCATCCTCGGGTCATGAAGATGCCGCCCGGAGGGACGACCTCGACCTCCGCCCCTATGACTAGGCTGCAGCACCCGGCGTGCTGCAGCCACAACTCGAGCGGCCCCCTCGGCGGTTGAGGGAGTCCTGGATTAAGGGGTCCTCGGGCGTCCGGCCTGTGTGACATGGTCCGGACTATTGGGCCATGAAGATACAAGATAGAAGACTTCCTCCCATGTCCGGATGGGACTCTCCTTTGCGTGGGAGGCAAGCTAGGCGTCCGTATGTATTATTTCCTTTCTCTGTAATGGACTTTGTGTAACCGTAGGCCCCTATGGTGTCTATATAAACAAGAGGGTTTAGTCCGTAGATATAATCACAATCATACATGCTAGACATCTAGGGTTTAGCCATTATGATCTCGTGGTAGATCAGCTCTTGTAATCCTCATATTCATCAAGATCAATCAAGCAAGACGTATGGTACTACCTCCATCATGAGGGCCTGAACCTGGGTAAAACATCTTGTCTCCTGCCTCCTGTTACCATCGACCTTAGACGCACAGTTCGGGACTGATACATCTCCAACGTATCTATAATTTTTGATTGCTCCATGCTATATTATCTACTGTTTTGGGCAATATTGGGTTTTATTATCCACTTTTATATTACTTTTGGGACTAACCTATTAACCGGAGGCCAAGCCCAGATTTGCTATTTTATGCCTATTTTAGTGTTTCGAAGAAAAGGAATATCAAACGGAGTAGAAACGGAACGAAATCAACTGGAGAAGTTATTTTTGGAAGGAAACCTACCGGAGAGACTTGGACCCTACGTCAGAAGATGAAGGAGGTGCTCACGAGGGTAGGGGGCGCGCCCACCCCTTGGGGCGTGCCCCCCTGCCTCGTGGCCCGCCCTTCGGTCCACCGACGTACTCCTTTCACCCATATATTCCTATGTATTGTAAAACTTCCAGAACGCTCAATAGATCGGGAGTTCCGCCGCCAGAAGCCTCCGTAGCCACCGAAAGCCAATCTAGACCCGTTCTGGCACCCTGCCGGAGGGGGCAATCTTTCTCCGGTGGCCATCTTCATCATCCCGGTGCTCTCCATGACGAGGAGGGAGTAGTTCTCCCTCGGGGCTGAGGGTATGTACCAGTTGCTATGTGTTTGATCTCTCTCTCTCTCTCTCGTGTTCTTGATTTGGCACGATCTTGATGTATCGCGAGCTTTGCTATTATAGTTGGATCTTATGTTTCTCCTCCCCCTCTTCTCTCTTGTAATGAATTGAGTTTCCCCTTTGAATTAATCTTATCGGATTGAGTCTTTAAAGATTTGAGTACACTTGATGTACGTCTTGCCATGCGTATCTATGGTGACAATGGGATATCACGTGATTCACTTGATGTATGATTTGGTGATCAACTTCTGGGTTCCGCCCATGAACCTATGCATAGGGGTTGGCACACGTTTTCGTCGTGATTCTCCGGTAGAACTTTGGGGCACTCTTTGAGGTCCTTTGTGTTGGTTGAATAGATGAATATGAGATTGTGTGATGCATATCATATAATCATACCGACGGATACTTGAGGTAACATTGGAGTATCTAGGTGACATTAGGGTTTTGATTGATTTGTGTCTTAAGGTGTTATTCTAGTACAAACTCTACGACTGTTTGTGACACTTATAGGAATAGCCCAACAGATTGATTAGAAAGAATAAATTTGAGGTGGTTTCGTACCCTACCATAATCTCTCCGTTCGTTCTCCGCTATTAGTGACTTTGGAGTGACTCTTTGTTGCATGTTGAGGGATAGTTATATGATCCAATTATGTTATTATTGTTGAAAGGACTTGCACTAGCGAAGGTATGAACCTTAGGCCTTGTTTCCTATCATTGCAATACCGTTTACGCTCACTTTTATCACTTGCTACCTTGCTGTTTTTATTATTTTAGATTACAAATACCTTTATCTACCATCCATATACCACTTGTATCACCATCTCTTCGCCGAACTAGTGCACCTATACAATTTACCATTGTATTGGGTGTGTTGGGGACACAAGAGACTCTTTGTTATTTGGTTGTAGGGTTGATTGAGAGAGACCATCTTCGTCCTACGCCTCCTACGGATTGATAAACCTTAGGTCATCCACTTGAGGGAAATTTGCTACTGTCCTACAAACCTCTGCACTTGGAGGCCCAACAACGTCTACAAGAAGAAGGTTGTGTAGTAGACATCAGGGACCCCCTACCCGAGATCCGCCAGTTTTGACACCGACATTGGTGCTTTTATTGAGAGTTCCACTGTGACCTCGAAGTTAGGGCTGATGGCTCGCCTTGTTATCAAAGACAATATCACCTCCGAAGGAGCTCAGGCCAAACCCTTCGGCTGGGCGGCTTTACCATGACCGCCCGTTCGACCGTTAAGCCGACGATGACTTCTCGGGTCATCGAAAATCGCCTCTGTGTTGACTTCGAATACTCCAGACGGATAGCTCCGGCGGAGTGGTCGTCTTTAAACGAACTCCTGGATCGCATCACCGCCATGGGGGTCGCTTCTGACTATGATCAGATTGGGCTTAAACCCAATCAGAGAGAAATCACATCTCCACTGATCACCCATCAGATAGCGGTCGTAGAAGAGCAAAACAATAATTCTTCCCCTATGCTGAAGACGAACTATGTTCGGATTTCTGAGCTTGAAGAGCTGGATACCTGTCTGCGGAACGACACTCCAAGCCCTCTGAATCTGGAATCGGGCGTGGGGCCCGGAAAATCATTGGACATCCCGGAACATGAACTAACAAGCTCAAAAGCTTCTCAAACTCTGGACTCCAAATTGGGTCAGGGTTCGGATTTAAAGCCACCCACCCACCACATGTAATATTCAACAAGAAATTTCGGTCATCCGGATATATGCGACCTCACGTGCATACGACAACAGTCTCAGGAAACAGTCCATCACTTTTGGGCCAGGTTCCTACTTGTCAATGACAAGATTAAAGATTGCCACGACGAGGATGCGATTTTAGTATTCTGCAATAATTGCACGGACGAAGGAATCCTCAACACCATCAACCATTGTCGCGTATTACACTTCACGGACTTGGCTACTATAGTATAGAAGTACTGCGCAATGGAAAGCACCTGGAAAACTCAGACAGATCGCTGAGAGCCACTGGTCTCCACCCAACCCCTCGGGTGAGCAAAACGGATTCACCCTTGCGGGGCACCCGAACCCATAGTAAAGAAAACTAAACCCATTACGGGACGTGAAACCGTTCTCGAGGGATGGCTCGATAGGCCATACAAAATACACACGACACCGGATACTGAACCAACCCACAGCGTTAGAGCATGTGGGATACTCCGGCAAGTGGCCAAGAGCGGCGAGGATATCCTCACCAAAAACACCGCGGAGCAACTCCCCCCAGGATATGACGACCATTGAGTGTTGACAGTCTTCGAGACTTTCACTTCAAACAATCGGCGCAAGAGGGCACTCTGTGACCTCGCCGAAGTCTACCAAGTCGCAACAATAAATCCCTAGAACGACACAGCCATAACTTTCAACGCCAGTGATGAACCAAAAATCCGGTCAGTCCGGGCACCAGCCGCCTTGGTCCTCAACCCAATAATGGATGGCTTTCGGCTCACTAAAGTGCTCATGGATGGCGGCAGCGGACTAAACCTCATCTACGAGGACACACTGAATAAAATGGAAACGGAAAGGAGCCGCATCGAGCATAGTAGTACGACCTTCCGAGGGATCATTCCCAGCCGGGAGGCACGATGCGCGGGGAAAATTACACTCGATGTGGTATTCGACACGCCGGAGAACTATCGGTCCGAAGAGATAACCTTCCAAGTGGCCCCTTTCAATAGCAGATATCATGCCCTGTTGGCGTGAGACACATTCACACGCTTTCAAGCTATACCTCATTACGGGTATATGAAGCTCAAGATGCCCGGGCCCAACATTATTATCACTCTTGCTAGTGATCCGAACACAGTCCTCCACGCCGAAAACAAAACAGCATCCCTAGCCCTCGAGGCACTATCTGAGGTCCTCGCGGCTGAAGAGTTAACCGCACTATGCTCTACGGTGGATAGGGAAGACATAATCCTCGATAAACGTCCCAAATCCACCTCCTTCAAACCAGCAGACGAAATAACCAAATTTCAAGTCCACCCAACAGACCCCAAGAAGACAGCTTCCATCGGGGTATAGCTGGACCCAATGGTTGACGCCGCACTACGAACATTCCTGCGCGAGAACTAGGACATATTCACCGCCACCCTTCTGATATGCTAGGAATCCCACACAGGCTGGCCGAACACAGCCTCAATATATTGAAGGCATATAAGCCGGTCAAGCAAACACTGCAGTGCTTTTCCGAACCTAAATGACAATCTATGGGGGAGGAGCTAGCCAAGTTAATCGAGGCCGGATTCATCAGAGAAATAAAACACCCGGACTGGCTAGCAAACCTGCTGATGGTACCAAAGAAGGACAAATCCTGGCGCCTGTGCGTCGATTTCAAAGACCTCAATAAGGCTTGCCCTAAGGATCCCTTCCCCCACCCCCGCATCGATCAAATTATTGATCCTACTGCAGGACACGACTCACTGCGTTTCCTCGACGCATACTCTGGATACCATCAAATAAAAATGAAGGAATCCGATCAAGCCGCAACGGCATTCATCACCCCATACGGGCCTTTATGCTTCAACACTATGCCCTTTGGGCTTAAAAATGCCGGCGCCACCTACCAACGCATGATTCAAACATGCCTGGATAAACAAACAGCAAGACAGTGGAAGCATATGTGGATGATGTCGTCATCAAGACTAAGCACGTCAAGTCGTTAGTAGACGACATGTGTCTCTGATAATCCCCAAGTGCAGGGAATGATCGTAGCAATTTCCAAAGGTGGAAGTGATAAGTATGGAGTGTCAAACCCACAAGGAGCTAAAGGTAAGATCAATATTCTCTCAAGCCCTATCTGCCACTGATACGACTCTACGTACACCGAACGTTTGCTTCCAACTAGCAATGAGAAATAAAACTACATTGTGGGTATGAAGAGGATAACTTTGCATGATATCAGAGAGCTAAAATATAAAAGTAGGTGCTGCTATCATAAATTTAGAATATATTACTAAATATTATAAATAGCGAGTGTGGAATAATGGTGGATCGGTGTGCGGAATTGTCCTAAGCAATTGTTAACAAGACCGATAAGCGTCATTGCAATTTCATATGAGGGAGAGGCATAAGCTAACATACTTCCTCTTCTTGGATCATATGAACTTATGATTGGAACTCTAGCAAGCATCCGTGACTACTAAAGATCATTCAGGTAAAACCCAACCATAGCATTAAAGCATCAAGTCCCCTTTATCCCATACGCAACAATCCCCTTACTATGGTTTATGCTTCTGTCACTCACGCAACCCACTATAAGAGAATCATGAACGTATTGCAACACCCTACAACGGGAATCCCTCATGCTTGCACGACATGGAGGGCACAATAGGACAACACCAAAATAAAACATGCAACTCGTACCAATCTAGATCATCAATCAACCCAAAGACAAAAGATATCTACTCAAAACATCATAGGATGGCAACACATCATTGGATCATAACACGTGGGATAAAGCACCATGTTCAAGTAGGGATTACAGAGATGAGGATGGTGACGTTGATGAAGACGATCACCGCGGCGATGACTCCCCTCCCGATGGCACTCCGGTGCCACCGAGAGAGAGGAGGAAAGGTTCTCCCCCTTGTGCTTCCTCCTCCATGGCCTCCCTCCTGGATGGGGAGAGGTTCTCCCTCTGGTCCTTGGCCTTCACGGTGATGATGGCCCCTCCGGGATCCTCCTCCATGGCCTCCGGTGATGATGGCCCCCTCCGGCAGGGTGCCGGATAGGGCCTAGATTGGTTTTCAGTGGCTACGGAGGCTTTTGGCGGTGGAACTCCCGATCTAGGTTAATTTTCGGAGGTTTCTGTATTTATAGGAGAAGTTGGCATTGATTTCACGCCAGGGGGGCCTCATGGAGTCCACGAGGCAGGGGGGTGTGCCCCCACCCTCGTGGGCCCCCCGTGACTCCCCTTCGATGGATTTTCATTCCAGTATTTTTCATATTTTCTAGAAAAAATCTTCGTTGATTTTCATCGCATTCTGAGAACTTTTATTTCTGCACAAAAACAACACCACTGTAGTTCTGCTGAAAACAGCGTCAGTCTAGGTTAGTTCTAATCAAATCATACCAAAATCATATAAAAATATTGTAAACATGGCATGAATACTTCATAAATTATAGATACGTTGGAGACGTATCAGCATCCCCAAGCTTAATTCCTACTCGTCCTCGAGTAGGTAAATGATAAAAGAAATAATTTATGAAGTGTGAATGCTAGCAAGTGCACAAGTTTGATCAATGATAGTTCCACTCATTTTTTCTAGCATCATTATATATCATATCAGTAGCTCATCTTCATAAAACTTTTCATGATTAAGTAACAAGCTATTCACATGTTAAAGTATAGATCATAAACTTTCTTGAAACTAACAAACTATATTCTCAGTCATCAAACAATTGCAATTCATCTTTTTTTCAGGAAGGGTCTATGTCAGAGCTTTGATTTAGCAAACTCCACATACTCAACTATCTTTTAATCTTTCACAATTGCTAACACTCACGTGATATTTATGGGTTGACAGTTTTAATCGGGCACAGAGAAAGATAGGGGCTTATAGATTCATCTCCCAACTTTTACCTCAAGGGTAATGTCAACAATAATAGCTCATGATAACTTACATGCAATTGGATATATATATATATATATATATATATATATATATATATATATATATATATATATATATATATGCCCCTATCTGCAACACAATGTGCTTGCTAAAGGATAAAATGTAAAAAGGAAAGGTGAAGATCACCATGACTCTTGCATAAGGTAGAAGATAAAAGTAAAGGATATGCCCTTCGCACAGGGAAGTAGAGGTTGTCATGCGCTTTTGTGGTTGGATGCACAAAATCTTAATGCAAAAGAACATCACTTTATATTGCCACTTGTGATATGGACCTTTATTATGCAGTCCATCGCTTTTATTTCTTCCACATCACAAGGTCATATAAAGCTTATTTTCTCCACATTAATAGATCATACATATTTAGAGGGCAATTTTTATTGCATGCACCGATGACAACTTACTTGAAGGATGTTACTCAATCCATAGGTAGGTATGTTGGACTCACATGGCAAAACTGGTTTAAGGAATGTTTGGAAGCACAAGTAGTATCTCTACTTGGTGCAAAGAATTTGGCTAGCATGAGGGGGAAAAGCAAGTTCAACATGTTGGATGATCCAAGACAATATACTTTATTTTGGATATAAGAAAACATAACCCATTACGTTGTCTTCCTTGTCCGACATCAACCATTTAGCATCTCATATTTTAATGAGTGCTCACAATTACAAAAGATGTCCAAGATAGTATATTTATATGTGAAATCTCTCTTCCTTCAATATTCTTTCTGAATTGTTCAAGTGACCAATTCTACGTTTGCTAACTTTCAATAATTTTACTATCTATATTTATTATATGTGAAGTCATTACTCCCCATGGTATAATCATACAAAACATATATAAATTCAGATTAATGATATTCAATTATTCAACCATTTACTAATAGGATATATGTGAAGCACGTGAGTAAATGACAAACTACTCCAAAAGATAATAGTGAAGGACATTGAGTAGTCAAATACTTAACTAGCCATGGTAGGATTCTTTTTCATTTAATAATTCAGATCCAATGATTTTATTCAAACATGAAGTAAAATTGAAAATACGCTCCAAGCAAAACACATATCATGTGACGAATAAAAATATAGCTCCGAGTAAGGTATACCGATAGTTTTAAAGACGAAAGAGGGGATGCCTTCTGGGGCATCCCCAAGCTTAGGTGCTTGAGTCTTCCTTGAATATTACCTTGGGGTGCCTTGGGCATCCCCAAGCTTAGGGTATTTCCACTCCTCATTCTCCTTATATCGATATCTCACCCAAAGCTTGAAAACTTCAATCACACAAAACTTAACGGAACTTCATGAGATAGGTTAGTATGATAAAGAGTAAACCATTCACTTTGGTACTGTCAAAGACAAGGCTCATAATTGTTCTCACACAATGCCTATTGTACCATATCATTTCTACAATTTATATTAACAAATATAAGTCATAAAAACTAGAAAACAAGCAAACTATGCAATGAAAACAGAATCTGTCAGAAACAGAACAGTCTGTAATGATCTGAACACTAACCATACTTCTGCTACTCAAACAAATTATGAAATAAATTGGTGAACGTGGGAAATTTGTCTATTAATCTTATTCAAAAAGAATCAGGACCAAAGCACTCTTCTGTAAAAATGGCAACTAATCTCGTGAGCGCAAAGTTTCTGTTTTTTACAGCAAGATCACATTAACTTTCACCCAAGTCTTCCCAAAGGTCTTACTTGGCACTTTATTGAAACAAAATCTATAATACATGATTAAGACATTAGCTTAATCATGATAACACACAAAAACAGTAAGGTTCAATATTGGGTTGTTTCCCAACAAGCGCTTTTCTTTAATGTCTTTTAGCTAGGCATGATGATTTCAATGATGCTCACATAAAAGATAAGAATTGAAACATAAAGAGAGCATCATGAAGAATATGACTAGCATATTTAAATCTAATCCACTTCCTATGCCTAGGGATTTTGTGAGCACATAATTTATAGGAACAAGAATCAACTAGCATAGGAAGGCAAAACAAGTATAACTTCAAAACTTTAAGCACATAGAGAGAAAACTTGATATTATTGCAACTCATGCAAGCATATATTCCTCTCTCATAATAATTTTCAGTAGCATCATGAATGAATTAAACAACATAACCATCACATAAAGCATTCTTTTAATGATCTAAAAGCATAGAAATTTTTCTACTCTCCACATAAGCAAAATTCTTCTCATTTAGAATAGCGGGATCACTAGTTCCTAAAGTTGACACTGTTCCAAACCCGCTTTAGATGATAGTATTATTCATACTCCAAAAGATATAAGTGAAGTTCATGGAGCATTCTACAATTAATATAAACAAACCAATATCCAAGATCAAAATTTATAAGTGAAGCACACGAAGCATTCTATAGAACCATACTCAAAAGATTTAAGTGAAGCTCAAAGAGCAATTCTATAAAACCATACTCAAAAGATTTAAGTGAAGCTCAAAGAGCAATTCTATAAGATCCTACTTAAAAGATATAAGTGAAGCACACGAAGTATTCTATAAATTGATGAAGGGACATTCTCATACTAGCATGGTTCTTAAAGAAAAAGAAAAACACAAAGTACACAAATCATGTGAACAAAACAAAAACCGAGGTATACCGATATTTTTTGGAGAAGAAAGATGGGATGCTAACCGGGGCATCCCCTAGCTTAGATGCTTGAGTATCCTCTGAAATATTTACTTGGGGTGCCTTGGGCATCCCCAAGCTTTAACTCTTGCCTCTCTTTATTCTTCTCATATTGATAGCTCCTCGATCTTCGAACACTTCATCCACACAAAACTTTAACAAAAATTTTGTGACATCCGTTATTATAATAAAGCAAATCACTACCTTCAGGTACTGTTTCAAACTCATTCCAATTTCATATTAGAACTATATCTACTGTATTTCAACTTATCTATGGTTCATACCCTCTGATACTAGCCATAGATGCATCAAAATAAGCAAATAGCACACACAAAACAGAATCTGTCTAAAACAGGACAGTCTGTAGTAATCTGGAGGTTTAGTAAACTTCTGTAACTCCAAAAATTATGAAATAAATTTGAAAGTTTGAAAATTTTGTACAGAAGTAATGTGCAAAAAGTATCATACCCATTTGAATTTCCAGTAAAAATGTAAAATCACGCGCTACAGCCAGAGTTTCTGTTTTTTGTTCTGCACATAGTAAACATGCAATCTAATCATCCTAAAACCAAAGCTTGGCACATTATTTTTATAATACAATGGATATATATATATATAAGGGGATAATTATTTACAGATAAAGTTCCATGAAAAATTCTACATTGTTTCCGTGAGCATGAACACGAGTGCTCAAGGTCGACCCTCACTTCTTCAATGCAGAACTTTCCAATCACTTCTCTTTTTGAAAAAAATTTAGGCATGAGAGGCAAGTAATTTTTTTGGTATTTTCATTCTTAAAAAAATGTATGTTTCACCCACAACTAAATAGAAACAAAAAGGAAAAACAAAATCTACTTACTGAAGAAAGCAAACAAGCATATACGAGAATATCAACCCCACGCTATTGCTCCCCGGCAACGACGCCAGAAAAGAGCTTGATAATCCCCAAGTGCAGGGAATCATCGTAGCAATTTCCAAAGGTGGAAGTGATAAGTATGGAGTGTCGAACCCACAAGGAGATAAAGGTAAGATCAATATTCTCTCAAGCCCTATCTTCTACTGATACGACTCTACGTACACTAAACGTTTGCTTCCAACTGGCAACGAGAAATAAAACTACATTGTGGGTATGAAGAGGATAACTATGCATGATATCGGAGAGCTAAAATATAAAAGTAGGTTCTGCTATCATAAAGTTAGAAAATATTACTAAATATTATAAATAGCGAGTGTGGAATAATGGTGGATCTGTGTGCGGAATTGTCCTAGGCAATTGTTAACAAGACCGATAGTCGTCATTGCAATTTCCTATGAGGGAGAGGCATAAGCTAACATACTTTCTCTTCTTGGATCATATGCACTTATGATTGGAACTCTAGCAAGCATCCGCAACTACTAAAGATCATTAATGTAAAACCCAACCATAGCATTAAAGCATCAAGTCCCCTTTATCCCATACGCAACAATCCCCTTACTCGGGTCTATGCTTCTGACACTCACGCAACCCACTATAAGCGAATCATGAATGTATTGCAACACCCTATAGTGGGAATCCCTCACACTTGCGCGACATGGAGGGCACAATAGGACATCACCAAAATAAAACATGCAACTCGTATCAATCTAGATCATCAATCAACCCAAAGACAAAAGATATCTACTCAAAACATCATAGGATGGCAACACATCATTGGATCATAATATGTGGCATAAAGCACCATGTTCAAGTAGGGATTACAGAGATGAGGATGGTGATGTTGATGAAGACGATCACCACGGCAATGACTCCCCTCCTGATGGCGCTCCGGTGCCACCGAGAGAGAGGAGGAGAGGTTCTCCCCCTTGTGCTTCCTCGTCCATGGCCTCCCTCCTGGATGGGGAGAGGTTCTCCCTCTGGTCCTTGGCCTTCATGGTGATGATGGTCCCTCTGAGATCCTCCTCCATGGCCTCCGGTGATGATGGCCCCCTCCGACAGGCTGCCGGAGAGGGCCTAGACTGGTTTTCGGTGGCTACGAAGGCTTCTAGTGGCGGACCTCCCGATATAGGTTAATTTTTAGAGGTTTCTGTATTTATAGGAGAAGTTGGCATTGATTTCATGTCATGGGGCCCTCGGGGAGTCCACGAGGCAGTGGGTCGCGCCCTAGGGGGTGGGCGCGCCCCCACCCTCGTGGGCCCCCCGTGACTCCCCTTCGGTGGATTTTCGGTCCAGTATTTTTTAGATTTTCCAGAAAAATCTCTGTTGATTTTCATCACATTCCGAGAACTTTTATTTCTGCACAAAAGCAACACCACGGTAGTTCTGCTGAAAAAAGCGTCAGTCCGGGTTAGTTCTAATCAAATCATACCAAAATCATATAAAAATATTGTAAACATGGCATTCATACTTCATAAATTATAGATATGTTGGAGACGTATCAGTCTCACATTCGACAACCTCCAAACATATGACATCAAGCTCAATCCGGAAAAATGTGTTTTTGGCGTTCCCGCCGGAAAGCTGTTGGGCTTCAGTGTTTCCAATAGAGGAATTGAGGCAAATCCAGCCAAAATCCGAGGATTGTCACAATTGGCTACACCAACCGACCTTAAACAGGTCCAAAAACTAGCCAGGTGCGTGGCAGCTTTAGGCCGCTTTATCTCCAAACTAGGAGAAAAAGCATTGCCACTTTATCACCTTCTCTGACGTACCGACCACTTCGAGTGGACGGAAGCGGCAACGGCCGGACTGGAGGAAATAAAGGCTCTTTTAGCGAGCAATCCAATCCAGGCCGCGCCAAACATCGGCAAACCGATGTTATTATACATCTCTACAACACACTAGGTGGTGAGCGCAGTGCTCGTCGTTGAGCGAAAGGAGGACGGACACAAGTTCCCACTTTAGAAACCGGTATACTACGTATCCACCGTCCTCACACCATGCAAATCCCGGTACCCTCATTACCAAAATATAGTGTACACGGTCTTCATGGCATCCCGGAAGTTACGACACTACTTCCAAGAGTGTTCGATCACGGTGGCTTCCGAAGTACCACTCAATGATATAATAAATAACCGCGACACTGCGGGTCGGATTGCCAAGTGGGCTATCAAGATCCTACTATTCGAAATAACATACAAACCACGCCGAGCATTAAATCCCAAGTATTGGCTGACTTCATCGCTGAATGGATAGAGGCCGAACTCCCTAAAGAGTACGGTACCCAACTGGGTCATGCACTTCGATGGCTCTAAAATGCTAGCCGACTTAGGAGCGGGCACAAACTTGACGTCCCCCACTGGAGACACAGTCCAATACGTACTCCAGATATTATACACAGACTCCAACAACATAGGCGAATACAAGGCCCTATTGCACGGTCTTCGGATGGCTGCCTCCATGGGCATACAACGCCTGTAGGTGCGAAGGGATTCAAATCTCGCGATATCCCAAATAAACTGAGACTTCAACGCCAAAGATCCAAAGATGGCAGCCTATCATAATTCTGTACTCAAAATATCAGCTCGGTTCGAGGGACTCGAGTTTCATCATGTGGCTCGAGAAAGTAATCAAGCGGCGGATGTCCTTGCTCGCATGGGCGCCAAGCGTGACCCCGTCCCGCCTAACATTTTATGGAAAGACTCTTCAAGCCATCTGTGGTGTGGCAGGACGAGAGCAGCAACGCCAGCCCGGATCCGATCATACCCCCAGATTCCAAACACAATACCGATATCATCGGGGGCTCAGCCACCGAGATAACACCATCGGCCCATCTAATGATGGCAGTAATTGCCCCATGGACCGAACCCTTCTTGGCCTTCCTTAATAGGCGAGAGCTCCATGAGGACCAGAGTGAGGCTCGCTACATTTTTCGGCGCTCGAAAGCCTACAAGGTCCATGATGGAGAGCTCTATAAGAAAAGTGCTACCGGAGTCCTTCAAAGATGTATCTCCGAAGAAGAGGGACGACAGCTCCTGGCTGAAATCCATGGTGGTCTCGATGGTCACCATGCCGTGGCTCGGGCCCTTGTAAGTAAGGCCTTCCGTACATGTTCCTTTTGGCCTACGGCCCAAGCAGATGCATAGGACTTGGTCCAATGTTGTGTCGGATGCCAGCTCTTCGCCAATTAAAGCCATATGCCGCCTACTGCTTTACAAACAATCCCCATTACTTGGCCTTTTGCGGTCTGGGGGCTTGATATGGTAGGACCCCTTAAAGGAGGAAGCCATAAGAAAACATATCTGCTAGTCATGGTAGATAAATTCACCAAATGGATAGAGGCCAAACCAATGAAAACGACAGAAGCTGGACCGGTGATAGACTTTATATCTAGTGTCGTGCACCATTATGGTGTCCCACACAGCATCATCACCGATAACGGCTCCAATTTCATAGCCGACGAAGTGAAATCCTGTTGTGCTAAATTGGACATTAAGCTCGATTACACCTTGGTTTGTCATCCACAAATAAATGGTCAAGTCGAACAAGCTAATGGTCTTATTATGAACGGCATTAAGACTAGACTAGTGTGGTCATTGAAAGAATCAGACAAGCACTGGTTTGAGGAGCTCGACTTCGTACTCTGGGGGCTACAGATCACGCCCAATCGCACTATCGGATACACACCATTCTTCATGGTGTATGGCGCAGAGGCCGTTTTGCCCTGCAACATCATTCATGACTCACCTCGAGTGCGCATGTATGAAGAGAGAGAAGCCAAGTTGGATCGGTAGGACACTCTAGATGCCTTGGAGGAGGATTGCGATGTTGCAAAGGCCCGTTCTGCATTCTATCAACAACAGGCTCGCAGATATCAAAGCAGAGAGGTGCGGGCCAAGACTTATAATGTTGGTGAACTCGTTCTACGTTTGCCAGAAAAGAAAAAAAAGGGACAAACTCAAGACCAAGTGGGAGGGTCCCTTCATCATTGATGAAGTTCTTACTAGAGGAGTGTACTGCCTGCATGATGCATCGGACAATCGCCTAGAGCCAAACCCGTGGAATCCGGCCAGACTCTGAAGATTCTACGCCCAGAGTCGGACTCTTTGTTCGTTTTCTTCTCCCCTTGTCTCCATTTTTTCCTCTCTTTAACCTTTTTGTCTAGCTCTGTAGCTCTTGTGCGGCCAGACCGCACACCTATGATGTGCACATCCTTAAATGTATACACTCGTAATACCTGGGGGCTTCTTTTATAGAAGCTTATTATTATTTTTCGAGCATCAAGCTCAACACATATGTGTCCTCTTCCGCATATGTACCTTTTCTTCGCCATTATATGCATCGTTATGACTTAAGTTTTTGCCAAGCTGGGTTGCCCGGCTCCTGTGCTTATGCACTACGTTCTCGTTTGTTCGGCTAGGGCATAAAGGGAGCACCTCTGTGATTGTTACAGCCGGGTCATTCGGACATGTACCTCAGACTGGGTGAAGCCGAAAGCTAGCATTCTTAAGGGAATATTCGATCGGCTAACTAAAGACGTTTTACCTTCATCACACCATGAACCCCTAGATGTTATGTATACTACGAGTTTTCAATCATAGTTCGGACACGCATACTAACGCATATCCGCCTAGGGAAAGGAACCATTAACAGAACTATTCTCCCTGGAAGATGTTTCTTACAATCAACATGTAATATAACATAGCTAGCCGGATACAACTTGTCTGTTCAAGCAACTATGACCCCTATGCTTGGTTTTCACGCATACCCCAGTCTATATTACCTTTACGGTATTCGAAAACACTCCGAGCCTTCGGGTCTAGAGGTCGAAGTGAAAAGGTCTGCCATGACAATCATTTTACAATCTGGCTAGGGACAAATTTGTCAATTGAAGTACATAGTCACTTGGACTCGAAAACTTCTTCCTCTATGCCATCTAACATGTTATCTAGCTTACAATCCTATTGGGAATACTTGGCGGCTATCTTTACTTGGTCATATACCAGACTAACTGGAACTTCTTTTCCATCTGACCCCCGAGGTCTGACCCGGGCCATATGATTCGGATCAAGCTTGGTGTACCGTGTTTTTACCATGGCGTAGACCTCTCGCGCACCTTCTCGGCAGGCCGATATCTTCCATAATCAGAAGCGCCGCCGAGCTCCTTGGAATAGCTTCACAAGCTCCTCCATACTTCCTAGAGGAGAGACGGATGGCATAAAGCTTTGGCAATGCTCCACATTGCTTGCCAAGCTCGCTCGTGCAGTTGGGATAGCTCTTGCAGAAGGTTGCCTTGAGAGCCGGACATTTCCTCTTCGGGGCGGCCAGTCAGCATACCTGCAGACATAAATCTGTCAGATCATTTCTTCGCTGAATTACATAAAGGTAAGGTCAAAAGCATACTAAATATGCCGCCTCGTAGCCTCCTATTCTCCTTGACGGCGTCAGCTAGCTGGGCTCGTACATCTTTTAGCTCTTCGCCCGTCAGGATGTTGGAATCCTGCAGCTTGTTCTTGTCGTCCCTGACCCGTGTCAGCACACGTTCGCCTGCTGCATGTTGCCTTTTGGCCTCTTGTTCACCAGCCTGGGCAATTTTCAGTTTCTCTCTTAGTTGATCCACTGATCCTGTTAGCGGAAACACAATAGTATTAATATTACTGGTATATGATTATACTTTTTCTAATGGGGGAAACATTACCAGGCGGTGCCTCCTTGGATTTCTCCAATTCGGCGGTAGCCGTAGCTAGCTGGCTCTGACACTTTTCTAGCTCTTGAGACAGCAGGCTATTCTTCTCCGTGAGTGCCTGATTATAAAATGATCCTTAAATCAGTTGTATCAACTGCTTCATGTCTCGAGGGCTACTGGTATATGATTACCAAATCTGTACTTACCCACATATCTTTTAAATGCTGGTCGGTGGCTCTAGCAAGCCCATGTCGAGCAGCTCGGATGTATGCATCGACCCAGCTAAAGGCATTGAATGCCTCTTTTGAAAAGCCGGAGTCGCGGAGAGCGGCCCTCCGGCGCCGATGATTCATGGCACTATCCACTTCAGAGTTTGTGACGGACATATCATCCGAATCCTCTGTGGAAGGACAATCCGACGTCACTCCCGTGTCAGCCCCCATCCTTAGGGAAGGGTCTAGAATCTGACTAGTGGAGGCGCGACCGGCAGGATTCCCGCACATAGTCCGGTGAACGCTCTTTCTGATAAAATGCAGTGGATAATGTCACGGTTCGATGTGATGACCAAGAGGCATATCTAAAAAAGAAAGTCATACCTCTTCGATGAAGGTTCGGCCATGTTATCGTCTGCCTTCCTCTTTGACGACTTGTTCGGCGCGGGCGCCGCATTCTTACGAAGCGCCTCTAGTGTAGCATGGCGCGCCGAGCGCCTCCCCTTTGAAGCACGAGACAGTGCGGTGGGTGAGGTACAGTGAGGAAGCTCTTTCAGAGGAGATATCTCCTGATTACTTACACGTGAGGCAGGAAGGAGGCTGGGATAGTCGGCCATGATTGGCACTACTGTGCCATCATAGCTAACCTGGTAGAATACTCCCTCCTCGTACCCAGGATCAAGCTCTACAAATATGTCCGGATCCTCTTCGTACCCAGGATCAAGGTCCCGGTTACGGTTCTCCGGCTATGGAGCGGGGCTATAGATCCCCGCTATAACCATCCGCCATTCCTATTACAAATGGAAGGGTTAATGCCAATTAAACATGACTCAGGGAGAGGATTGACTACAGTGATGGGATTAAAACTCACCCAGCTAGGAGGATTGTACATAGAAAATCCTTCCTAGAGCGTAAGACGGGTGAACTCCTCTTTCTCCCCTTTATACAGATCGGCCAGTATTGCGGGCAGGGCGGTAAGGGAATCCGGGCCCTTTTGTCCACAGCACGAGGCGTCATCTTCCCCATTGTAGTGCCACATGGGAAGCCCCTGAATTGGAGTGGTTGAACACCTTGCATTATGGAAGTGGCCATTACCTCGATTATTGATAATCCAGACTGGGCAAGTTTCCTTATCTTTCCCATTAATTGTTGGACTTCCGCACTATCTTCCTCCTCGAGGCTCCGAGGGCACCAGCTGTGGCGTTTCTTCAATGGAGCATTTGAACCACTCTGAGGGCCACTCTTCGGACGCCTTCTTTGGTGTGCTGGATAAGTATCCGGTCCTGGCTATGTGCCATATTTTGGCACGCCTTCTAGGAGCGAGGGATGAGGCGGTACAGTTTCCTCCATAGCTCAAAATGCGCCTCATAGCCCGGGAATAGCTCACAAAGAGCAACGGAGCCCGCGATGTGCAGAATGGAGCCCGACATGAGATTGTGCAGTTGGAGGCCGTAGTACTCTAGAAGACCTCGGAGGAAGGGGTGGATTGGAAACCTGACGCCTCTTATTTAAGAAGGATGTAAAGCACAATCGCTCCCCTGGCTGGATTGGGGAAATTTTCCACTAGGGCTTCGCCCATAAAAGACGTTAATCCTGCCCGGACAGGGACTAGATCCGTGAGGGGGGAAGGAATCCCTGCGTTTGAAGCTTATTTGCTGGCCATGGGGTACTGAGCATTTCCCCCAACCGCCTTTTTCGGAGCCATGGGGGCGGGAGGAAGAACTGGGAATGCTAGCCATGCTGGAATGGTTTCTTCTAGCAAGCTCTAAGGATTTTTCCACTCGATGTGGAATGGGATCTGAGATCCAGTCCCTTTAAATAAACGCCCTTCTTACATGGCCAGGGTGGTATGTGCAAAAAGTACTCTGACCTTTCGTGTTCGCTTGACATGTGGAAACCGAAGCGGTGGAGGTGCAGAAGCCAATGGGTATGACATTAAATGGAAAGCCGAGTATGACTCTTCGGATCAGACGCTTTGAAGTGTTCGGAGGAAGAACCCGCCTTGCAATGCCGAAGACTATTAGCGCGCCGGACACATCATCATTGAAGCCTGGTTCAGGGGCTACTGAGGGAGTCCTGGATTAAGGGGTCCTCGGGTGTCGGGCCTGTGTGACATGGGTCGGACTATTGGGCCATGAAGATACAAGAAAGAAGACTTCCTCCCGCGTCCAGATGGGACTCTCCTTTGCATGGGAGGAAAGCTAGGCCTTCGGATGTATTATTTCTTTTCTCTGTAACCGACTTTGTGTAACCCTAGGCCACTCCGGTGTCTATATAAACCGGAGGGTTTAGTCCATAGAGATAATCACAATCATACATGCCAGACATCTAGGGTTTAGCCATTACGATCTCGTGGTAGATCAACTCTTGTAATCCTCATATTCATCAAGATCAATCAAGCAGGACGTAGGGTATTACCTCCATCAAGAGGGCCCGAACCTGGGTAAAACATCGTGTCCCCTGCTCATGTTACCATTGACCTTAGACGCACAGTTCGGGACCCCCTACCCGAGATCCGCCGGTTTTGACACCGACAACGGCATCTCCTCAGTGAAGAACCACGGGAACCGGATCCAAATGCGCAGCGGCATTGCCGCCCATATCACAAACTCACATGAGGAGCCCTCGGCGTGGGTTCGCGGGCCGACCGGCCGCACAGCCCTAGCCTAGCCACCATGGCCATGGACCGCGCGTCGCTGGGCACTGCCGCCCTCTCCGAAGCCCTGCGCACGGGTGTATAGAGGGAGAGGAAGCCAGGCGGTGGCCGCTCCTACTAGGGCCCCCTCACCTCCTGCCTCTCCCCGGCATCGCGAGGGCGGCTGAACCTCTTCTTCGGCAGAAGCGGTTCGGGCTCCTCTCGAGGGGCCTTTCCCTTTTCCGCTGCAGAAAACCTCGTGATCGGCGCCATGGGTACTACAGCAAGACGGCGAGGCAAGAAAGATGAAGAAGAAGCGGGCGGCGAGAAGACGAAGATGAGCAAGAGGGGCTCTGCTCCTCCTCACATTTATAACCGGCGAGAGGCAAACCACCGGCCTCCACAATCCCACACAATGATGGCTTTTCTCTACATGTAGTGAAGTCTCGTCAAGTAGGACGGTTGCCGAGGCATCATGGGGAAGCGGAGGCGCCCACATCCCATCAATCGCCACACGTCGACCAAGGCCGCAGGCGGTTAGGGCCCCTGGCGCTCCGCACTTACCCTTTGGCTTCTCCTCAAAGCCAAGTACGAGCACGCCTTGGGCCTGGGGGCTATTATCAGCGTTCTGGGAATAGGGGTACCCAGACTTGCCTGCATGCGGCCCATGATGTGGCTTTGTCAATAGCCTGGTGCGGCCCAGCTTTAGGATCAACAACCCAAGACCCTTGCGAGGGGCCAAGCCTCGCAAGGCGGACGACAATAAGGCTTCCCCGGGGGATGGTTTCCCCAGGTTGGCTCCCGAGGAGCGGAGATATTAATGCAAGGTGCACCTCGTGAGGTTCAGATGATGTGAGCCATGAAGACCAAGGCCAGGCGGGTGCCAGCGGGCACAGTGTACTAGTTTCCTCTTTCGTGCTAAGGAGGCAAGCGCAAGCGCCGAGTCCCGAGGGATCAGCTAAAGGTTTCCATTCCGGTGCAACAAGACCAAGACCACTAGGACGGCAGGACGGAGGTCGCCGCGGAGCCCACTCCAGCGTCATAACCAGGAGCTTTTGCAGGTGAAGACTACTTTTGTCAGGATAGCATGTACTAGTTGTCTGCCTTTGAATTTGGCCGTTGTGGGATCCCTTCCCACCTCACATTTGGGAAGAGGACCAAGGCCACTATAAATAGGACTTAGCCATCACCATAGAGGAGGACAGATCATTCAGATCATCCTCACACCCACCAGCTCATCGAGCGCAAGAACACCTCTCCTCCTGAGGTTGTTCTCCACTATACTAGTTCATCCTCAGCCCCTCGAGGCCAATCCACCACAAAGCAGGAGTAGGGTTTTACACCGCAAGGTGGCCCAAACCAGGGGAAACTGCCGTGTCTCTTGTCCGTTGGGTTCGTCGAGCTTGGCCGTGGGATTGGCGAGAAGGTAGGTTGGGGGAGGACAAGTTCTTCGCACGCACCCCAGTGTTCGAACCTCTCAAGGGTCTGCAGAACCTTGAATTCGACATACTGCTTATATTGAGAAACCACCTTCCCCTATTAGAGTAAAGGAACATGCTAAAGCTTCAGCTGTGGTTCGCAGGAGTTATACTAGAACATCTACACCCCGTGAAAAAATTAAAGTTGAATCTAGTGTTGCTATGGTTGAAGATCTCGTGGCCCATAATATTGATGGGCATGTTATTTATTTCTGTGATGAAGCTGCTAGAATTGCTAGACCTGATGATAAAGATAAACATAGACCTGTTGTTGGCATGCCTGTTATTTCTGTTAAAGTAGGAGATCATTGTTATCATGGCTTATGTGATTTGGGTGCTAGTGTGAGTGCAATTCCCTTTACTTTATATCAAGAAATTATGAATGATATTGCACCTGCTGAAATAGAAGATATTGATGTCACTATTAATCGTGCCAATAGAGATACTATATCACCAATTGGGATTGTTAGAGTTGTTGAAGTCTTGTGCGGGAAAATAAAGTACCCCACAGATTTTCTAGTTCTTGGTTCCCCACAAGATGATTTTTTGTCCCATTTTATTTGGTAGAACTTTCCTGAACACTGTTAATGCCAAAATAGATTGTGAGAAAGAAATTGTTACTATAAGTTTTGGGGATGTGTATCATGTGTTTAATTTCTCCAAATTTCGTAGACAACCCATGATAAATAATTGCCCAGTAGAGATGAAATTATTGGTCTTTCTTATATTGTTGTGCCTCCTACTGATCCTTTAGAACAATATTTGCTAGACCATGAAAATGATATGTTCATGAATGAAAGAAAGGAATTATATGAGATTTTCTTTAAGCAGATGCCCGTTGAAACTCTTAGAGATCCTCTACCACCCAAGAGCGATCCTGTGTTTGATTTTAAGCAATTACTAGATACTTTGAATGTGCTTATCTTGATGAGAAAAAGATATATCTGGTTATTATTAGTGCTAACCTTTTAGAGATGAAGAAAAGAAATTATTGAAAACTCTGAAGAAGCACCGTGCAACTATTGGATATACTCTGGATGATCTTAAGGGCATTAGTCCCACTATATGTCAGCACAAAATTAATATGGAACCCGATGCTAAACCAGTTGTTGATCACCAGCGATGGTTGAATCCTAAAATGAAAGAAGTGGTGTCGGGGGAACCAATCCACGAACACCTATGGGACCGGCGGACCGAGCCCCTTTCGGTTCGGCAAGGGGGCGGAGATCGCACGAAGAGCAGATCGAGGCGAAACACACGAGCAGTTTACCCAGGTTCGGGCCGCACGGATGCGTAAAACCCTACTCCTGCTTTGTGGTTTGTATTGAGTTCTTGCCCGGGAGCGCTGAGTGCTACAGTATACACCAGCAGCTAACAAGACCGAGCACGAGTGTTCTCTTCGACCGACCTCCTCTCTACGTTGCGCATGGGCCTCCTTTTATATGCTCAAGGGGTCACCAACAGGTGGCAACGTAGACAAGGGTAAAAATGGAAAGATGTTGCGGTTGGTACAGCCGCCTGCTACAGTGTATCATACCTAACCCTGACGGCAGGGGACAAGGGCATTAAATGCCTGTCTGCGTCGCCCAAACAGTGCAAAAGGGACCGTCAGGGACGCCACCGCTCGCCACGATGGCAATCTTGTCAGCACCGCTTGCCACCGTGTACCGCTGGCTGCACAGCCTCCCGCCACGTACGCCTGGAAGGGTCCCAGAGCGACACGTTGGTGGATGTGCTGGAGCGTAGGTACAGAGTGGAGGCTTGCCGCGGCAAGCGCCTTGCCGCAGTCGTTGTCTTGCCGCGTCCGGGAGCTTGTCGCTCACCGGGCCTTGCCGGGACGCGTGGCGCGTCGCGGCAAGCTCCGTGAGATGCCTTGGTTGGCCTTCCCGGCAAGCTCCTCTTGCCGGGGTCTTGTCTCCTTGGCTTGGATACTTTGTTCTTGAATGGCTCCAAAGGAACCACGAAGGACCTTGGCGGTCACCCGGCAAGCCTTGCCGCGGGATGCTGCGACTGCCCGTGCACAAGTTCGGGATACTAGGGTACCCCTACTCTAGTACACCGACAGGAGCCCCCAGGCCTGGGCCATACATGGTGCCGAGCGCTATTGGGCCAGGCCCAAAACAGGGCACGGGCACGCGCGGCCTGGGTTACGCCGTATCTGTCCCCGTATCCACCGTGCCCTCCCCGAACGGCACGCGTTGAATGCGGCGTCGTGGGAGAGATCGTGGGTGGTTTCTTTATTAGGAAAGGCGGTACGTCCGCCCCCTCCCTCTTTATAAGCAAGGGGAAACAGGGGTAGTGCACCCATTCGCCAGTTGCTATTCCAATCTTGGAAACCTCCGCCGCTCCTCCGTCTTCCCAAAGCTGAAAAGAGAGCAGCACCCTGCCCCCCATCACCACCAGCACCACCAACGCCGTCGACCTCCTCCACTACTTCCGCCATGGCTCCGAAAGCCGACAAGGGGAAGGTTGTGAAGTCGACCGAGGCGCAGCGGCTTGCGGCGCTGCGAAAGGAGCGGGCAATCTTCGCCCCAAGCTCGCCGCGAGGGAGCTGAGGGAGTATTACTACCTCTTCTGGTCGACGGAGACGCGAGCGCATCCGAGCACGAAGGTACTTCCAGCCGCCGCTTGGAAAATGGCTCCAAATGGATATCCTTTCTTCGACGTGTTCTTCTACTGCGGGCTCTGCCCGCCTTTCTCTGACTTTTTCTGCGATATTATGAACACCTACGGGTTCTGCCTCCTTGATTTCACCCCAATGCCGTTCTGACCATGGCAGTTTTCGCACATCTCTGCGAAAACTTTGTCGGAGTCCATCCAAATGTAGCCCTTTTTCGCCACTTCTTTATGCCCCGAGTAGAGAGAGGAGAGCCTTTATCCGGTGGAATCGCTTGGATCTAGAGGGCCGGCAAGAAGGACGCTTATCTGGAGGGAGAGTTCCACGGCAAGTGGGAGGAATGGAGAGCAGACTGGTGCTGGATTGTCGAGGAGAACCCGCAGCCGTTTACTGCCCGGCGCCAAGCCCCAGCAGCACGCGGCAGCGATTGGAGCAACGTGGCCCCGGAAGACGATAGGCTGAAGATTGCCGTCACCCGGATCCAACGCCTCAGGCTTGCCGGGCTTATTGTAGGCGCTGTTGGCACAGATTTTCTTCGTCGCCGCATCGCCCCCCTGCAGGAACGGAGGAGGCCCGCCTGGGAATTCAAGAATGCGGCGGATATCATGAGGCTGCGTCCGGGCCTCAACTACAACTTCACTGTTCTAGAGCTTAATGCGATGCTCCAGGAGCTGTTCAAGTACGACCCTGAGCATCCCGAAGTGATCAGGTTGCCGAAGGGTGTTGTTCCGCTGTGCAACAATTCCGCGCTCGACCGCATCCGTGCAATGATGCCGCTGTGCGATTCACATGGAATTGTCCCAACTTGGCAAGAGCCTGCAGACGACGTCGTGCAGGAGTTTTTTGATGGCTTGGTAGAAGTGCCGGTCCGCCCTGACGAAAAGAAAGGCCTCACTCGCGACACCACTGATGCGGAGATGAAACGCATCGCCACCAGGCTGGAAGAGGAGAGGCGGCAAGCCATGCCGAGCGAGAGGAGCTTGCCGGCAAGAAAGACCTTGCCGGGCTCATTGGAGATCAACTCCTCTTCCTCTTCATCTTCAGATAGCTCGCCGCAAGCAGAGCCCCCATCTCCACCAAGAAGGCGTCTCCGCAAGGCCGGGGACGTAGCGAGGCGGCGGGCGAGTCGACAGTCGCCACGCCGCGCGACACGCTCCACCGCGGCAAGCACTGTTGCCGCGGGAGCGCCTCACGCTGCTGCGGCAACTGGAGCGGGGACCACCCGGACCACCGCTTCTGCTCCTGCCGCTTCTCACGCCGCGGCGGCAGCCGGAGCGGGGTCGTCTCAGACCACCGCCACTGTTCCCGCCAAGCGGCCAAGGGAATCTACTTCTCCGCCTCCTCACGCCGGACGTGAACCGGACTTCGACTTCTCCGTGTTCAGCTCCCACGAGGAAGAAGAAGAGTAAGATTCTCTTGTTGTACTTGTAGTTCTTCAATCCTTGCTGTTTTGTCTTGTATCTCATTTGCTTTACTCTGAACCTATTCCTTTTTAGGACTCTAGCCCAGAGAGCAGCGAAGAGAGCCAAGGCCCCGGTGATTATCATCGAGGACGAACCCACCGTGACAGCAGGGGATGCGTCCGAGACAACCTTACCGGACCCGGAAACTGTTCTCCAAAGCAGCCCCCAGCGTAAGTATATGGTTCGCTTTCCACTGTTAGCCGCGCATGGATACTCTTTCTTTGCTGACATCTGACTGTTGGTTTGTGTAGGAGCAGAGCGGCCCCACCAGGAGCGCCCGGAGGCCGCCCCCGAAATGCCAAGGGAGAGTCCTCCGGCAAGGGAGAGGTCTCTGGCAAGGGAGAGTTCTCCGGCAAGGGAGAAGTCTCCGGCAAGGGAGAGTTCTCCGGCAAGGGTCAGCACCAGCGGCCCCCCGGCGGCGGAGACCACGACTGCAGAACGTGGCACAGGTAATCTTCTCGCTTCAAAACTTCCCTTGGGTTCTTCTTCTTTTGATCTTCTTTTTTGGATATTTGCTTGACTCTTCTCCCTTTTCCGGCTGTCAGATCCATCTGCTGCGGAGCCAATGGAGATCGAGGTTATCGCTGACGACGCCGCTACCGCCGAGGAAGCAGCCGGCGCTGACGATCCCGCCGGCGCAGAGGCCGCCAAAGCTGCTGCCGCAGAAGCAGGCGGGGGATCTGGCGATCACACTGACGGCCCTGAGGCCGCAGGAGCGCCCGGCGCTACGCTGACCGCCGATCCCTCTGCCGCTGCCGCAGCGTCAGGCTCCGAAGAGCCCCAGCGAGGCGTCTACTTGAAGGCCGGCGATGGCGTCTTCATCAACCTCCCCTGGGCGTCAAGCTCCAGGGCGCCGGTCGAAGGAGAGAGCTTTGACGGAGAGGTGCTCGCCTCCGCTGGGCTGGCGCTGGTTGACGCGCCGAGCAGCAGCAGCAGCGAGCCTGAGGAGGAGCGGCTGCTGCGGAAGCTGGTGTCGCTCTACCGCGCCCGGCAAGCCAAGCTGGAATCCCGCGAGGCGCTTGTCGCGAAGGCGGGAGTGGACATCGAAAGGCGCGCGGAGGAGCTCCGGGGTCACAACCAGGAAGCTCTCCGTCCCTGGCAGAGGAGCTGGCGCAACTTGCCGAGGAGCAGAAGGCCTTCCTCCTCAAGCGGGCTGAAGTCGAAGAGCAACAGCGGCTTGCCGCTGAAAAGCTGTCTGCACAGGAGGGCGAGCTGGTGCAGCGGAAGGTCAACCTTGACAGCCACGAGGAGGAGCTTGCCGCGCGCGAGCGAACATTCGGCGGAGCCCTCAAACAAGCAGAGGATGTTACCGCAGCTGCCGAGGCTGCCAAGAAGGAGCTGGAGACGAAGGTGGCGCAGCTGGAGGCCGATCTCAAGGCGAGCGGTGAAGAGCTTGCCGCGCTCAAACATGAGTGGGAGAAGGACGCCTACAGCCACTCAGAGCTGCAGGCCCGTCTCGCCGAGAAGGGCAAGGAGCTTAGCGCCGCCAAGGACTCCAACGTAGATCTTGAGTTGAAGCTGACCACTCTGACCAAGACGCTGGACAGCGCCAGGGAGCAGGAGACGGCCTTGAAGGAGGAGGTCAAGGCCGGCAAGGCGCTGCTGGCGAGTGCTGCTGCCGCCCAGAATGCTTTTAGGGAGAATGTGGAGCACTGGACGGAGGGTCTTGTGAATGTTGCCGCAGACATTGACAGGGAGCTGGCGTAGCTGGGAATGGAGGATCTCGGGTATCCCTCCGACGAGAACCTCCAACCCAGCGGCAAGCTCACCTTGTTTTTCAAAGGCGTGGCGACGGCCCTCCGGCGACTCCGGGAGAGGATCCCAAAGCAGCTGGCCGACGAGTCGCGCAAGATCTGCGCGGGAGCTCTTCAAAAGGTGTTGGTGAAGGTGGCCTTCCGCAACCCGGGCCTCAACCTCACCAACGTCCTCAAGACCCTGCCGCCGGATGCTGATCTGGAGGCGCTCAAGACCCTTGTCGCACCCATTGTGGACAAGGTGAGCGGGATCAAGAGGGTCGAGGGCGATCGCGAGACTAGGCTGCCAGTTTTCTTCTCTTCTTGTTGCTACTGGTCATGTTATGAGAACAATCTGTTAGAGCCACGACAAGCTTCCTTGTAATATAACTCTATTTTGGGTAATGATTGCAATGTTATTTCCTTTACTTGATTCCTTCCTTTGTATGTTTTTGCCCTACGCTTTTAGGGAACTTGCCGACGCAGGCACCTTAGCCGCGAGCGCTGAGTGCGGGACGTCAGCAGCCTGCTGGCGGTGCCGCTACCGAGAAGAAAACCTTGTCGCAACTAGTCGCAGCTCACTTAAGTTGTTGAGCGGACTCGAAACAAAGTAAGGGCGCAACTAGCTACGAGTTGGTTCCTCCGTGCACAGGTTTTCCATACAAAGTACGGTCGTTCAAGGAAGATAACTTAAAAATTAAAAAATCAGATTGCTCAAACTTTGGCAACTTAGCTTTTCTGTCGTTTGCTTCCCGGCAAGGCGAAATTTTCTTGAACGACGCCTGGTCCATACCATTATCTTCTCCTTTCCCCCCGGCAAACTTGTGGGTGAGGGAACCTTCCTTTCCTTGATAAAAAAGAAAGAGGAGAAAAGATATGGAGCCTTATGTCTCGTTGTTGCTTACCGGGGGTAAGTGCTGCACAAAGTGTCAGATAACACATGCAAAAAATAGAAAGCATGAAATTGACAAGATGTGTGGAGCACATGAGCTTTATGCACGGGGTCTGCGCCCGGCTTTGTACAAAGGATTACATGCAACAGCGGCAAGACTTGTACAAAAGGTGGTTGCCGGAACGGGTTCGGGCAACCGCGCCTTACGGGTAAAACTTACAAAGATGCTCAATGTTCCAGGAGTTGCTCACTGGAATGCCATCTTTGGTCTCAAGGCGGACAACACCAGGCCTAGTGACTCGTTTCACCCGGTAAGGGCCTTCCCACTTTGGCGTCAACTTGTTGGAATTCTTGGCGGACTGAACACGCCGAAGAACAAGGTCGCCTTCCTCGAGACTTCTAGCGTTAACTTTGCGGCTATGGTAGCGGCACAAAGCTTGCTAGTAGTGAGCAGCTCGTACAGTAGCCTGAAGACGGTCTTCCTCAAGGAGCAGCGCATCATCTTGTCGCGGCTGCTCTTGCTCAAGCTCATCATAAGCGAGCACTCGAGGTGACCCATATACGAGTTCCGTGGGGAGAACTGCCTCTGCTCCATAGATTAGAGAGAAAGGTGTCTTGCCAGTGGCTTGATTTGGCGTTGTCCTAATCGACGAAAGAACCATCGGCAGCTCCTCCATCCAGTTTCTTCCGCACTTGTGCAGCCTGTCGAAAGCCCTGGTCTTGAGCCCACGCAGCACTTCAGCATTTGCCCTCTCCGCTTGACCATTGCTTCTCGGGTGAGCAACAGAAGCGAAGCAAACCTTGGCGCCAAGATCTTGGACGTACTGCATGAAGGTGCGGCTCGTGAATTGTGTACCGTTGTCGGTGATTATCCTGATAGGGATCCCGAAGTGGCAAACAATCGACCTGAAGAACTTGACTGCTGACTGTGCTGTCACCTTCCTCACTGCTTCCACTTCCGGCCACTTTGTGAACTTGTCGATTGCAACGTACAAGTACTCAAAGCCCCCAACTGCTCGGGGAAAGGGGCCGAGGATGTCGAGCCCCCAGACCGAAAATGGCCAGGATAAAGGGGTCGTCTGGAGAGCTTGAGCTGGCTGGTGTATCTGTTTGGAATGGAACTGGCACGCTTCACACTTGGTTACTTGTGCAGTTGCATCCTGGAGGGCTGTCGGCCAAAAGAAACCTTGCCGGAATGCTTTGCCGGCAAGTGCTCTTGCACCAATGTGGTGACCACATATGCCTCCATGTATCTCTGCCAACAGCTTTTGTCCATCTTCCCGGTGAATACACTTCAATTTCACACCGTTGAGTCTTCTTCTGTACAGTGTGTTGTCGACAAACTGGTACATACTTGACTGCCGGGCTACTCTTTCCGCTTCTTCTTGCTCTTCGGGAAGTTCTCCTATCTGAAGGAAACGGACAATCTGCTGTGCCCATGTTGGAGCTTGTGGCTCGACAACAAGGACTAAAGGCACATCTGCTGCTGCGGGAACATCCGCTTCTACGGCGAGAACCTGCGGCTCAGCCGGAGCTTGACATTCCCCGGCAAGCTTGCCGGAGCAAAACTTGTCGGGAGCCTCTGCTTCAACGGAACAAACCCTAGGGCTTGCCGGAGCAGACTGCTCCTCAGCACTCTTGGTGTTGATCTTGGGGACCTTCTTGGCGGCAGCTTCGGGAAGCTCTGCCGGAAAATAGTCACCAGAAATCAACTTCCTCTTCTTGCTCTGTCTAGTTGATGGCGTTACGGACGGTTGAGTCAGCTTGAGCACAAAGATCCCTGGTTCCACAGGTAACTTAAGTGCGGCGCACTTTGACAGGCCATCGGCAATGTCGTTCTGAGCTCTTGGAACATGCTCCATCTGTAGGCCGTCAAAGTGCTCTTCTAGCTTTCTCACTTCATCAACGTAGGCTTCCATCAACGGACTCTGATAACTTTTGTTCACTTGGCGGATGACAAGCTGCGAGTCACCCCTGACAATGAGATTCTTGATCCCAAGGTCTGCCGCGATCCTGAGACCGGCAAGCAAGCCTTCATACTCTGCAGTATTGTTTGTTGCTTGCTCCTTGGGAAAGTGCATCTGGACTATGTACTTGAGGTGCTCTCCGGTGGGTGCGATAAGCAGCACGCCAGCGCCGGCGCCTTGCAGCGAGAAGGCACCATCAAAGTACATCAGCCACTCTTTGCTTGCTTCCTCGACGGGGATGCTCGTTTCTGGAATTTCTTCATCTGGTGTTGGCGTCCACTCTGCTATGAATTCTGCCAATGCTCTGCTTTGGATAGTTGAAGCACTCTCAAACTTGAGGCCAAAGCTTGATAGTTCCAGTGCCCACTCAACAATCCTGCCTGTTGCTTCTGGATTCTGGAGTATCCTCTTCAGCGGAAAACGAGTGACAACTGTGATCTCATGTGCTTGGAAGTAATGGCGCAGCTTTCTCGAGGCCATGAGAAGGCCGAAAAGCAATTTCTGCACACCAGAGTACCTTGACCTAGCCCCTGCAGAAGGGAACTGACAAAGTAAACTGGGTGCTGCACCATTCTCTTCTGTATCTCCTCGCGCATTTGCGCAGATCCATCTTTGTCGGGACCAGAGCTTGTCGGGGAAGCCCCCTGCTTGTCGCTGGATGCGCCTGCTGTGGTTGCTGGCTCGTCATCTGCTTCCCTCTCTGCTACTAACGCAGCACTAACCACTTGATTGGTTGCCGCTATATACAGCAGCAACTTCTCTTGTGGCTTAGGTGCGACAAGTGTTGGAGTGGAGGACAGGTATCTCTTCAAGTCCTGCAGTGTAGCCTCCGCTTCCGGAGTCCATTTCATTGGACCTGCCTTTTTCAATATTTTGAAAAACGGCAGGGCGCGCTCAGCAGACCTAGAGATAAACCTGCTGAGAGCAGCCATGCAGCCGGCAAGTCTTCGTACATCCTTGACACGCTTTGGTGCTTCAATCTGCTCAATGGCCTTGATCTTGTCGGGATTGGCTTCAATTCCCCGCTGAGACACGAAGACCCGAGAAGCTTGCCGGAGGGGACTCCAAACACACACTTCTCGGGGTTGACCTTGAGGTTGATCTTGCTCAGATTTGCAAAGGTCTCGTCTAAATCTTGAATCAGAGTTGCCTTGTCCTTGCTCTTGACCACTATGCAATCCATGTAGGCTTCCACATTTCTATGTATTTGTGGCTCAAGAGCGACATGGACTACCCTTGCAAATGTTGAACCAGCATTCTTTAAACCGAAAGGCATCCGTATGAAACAGTACGTGCCACATGGAGTGATGAATGCGGTCTTCTCTTCATCCTCTTCTGCCATGAAGATTTGATGGTATCCTGAGTATGCGTCAAGAAATGAAAGCAAGTCACATCCGGCCGTGGAGTCAACAATCTGGTCAATGTGCGGCAAGGGAAATGGGTCTTTGGGACAAGCTTTATTAACATCGGTAAAGTCAATACAAAGCCTCCATTTCCCGTTTGCCTTGCGCACGACTACAGGATTGGCCAACCATGTAGGATGGAGCACTCCTCTGACAAGGTCTGCTGCTTCCAATTTCTTGATCTCTTCTGCGATGAATTCTTGGCGCTCCACTGCTTGCTTCCTGACCTTCTGCTTGACGGGCCGCGCATGAGGACAAATGGCAAGATGGTGCTCAATTACTTTCCTGGGAACACCGGGGATGTCAGACGGTTGCCACGCAAACACGTCGACGTTCGCCCGCAGGAAAGCAATGAGCGCGCTTTCCTATTTAGGGTCAAGAGTGGCACTGATGGTGAAGGTACCACCAGTGCCGTCCTCCTTGGCGGACACCTTCTTGGTCTCTGGTGGAGCCGCCATTATCTTCTTACACTTCCCGGTGGAGCTCGATGGTGCGTCCTCGACGGTAGCGCAACACTCCGAAGAGGTGCGCTTGCCGGAGTGGGCATCAGAACTCTTGCCGGACTTGTTCTTCTTCTTCCCCCCGAGAGCTTCAACGGCAAGTGATTTGCGATCTGTTGCGGCTGCCGCTTCCCGGTAGATCTTGTCGGCGCAGATAAGAGCATCCTTCTTGTCGCCAGGGACAGAGATGACGCTTATCGGGCCTGGCATCTTCAGCATGTTGTATGCATAGTGAGAGGCTGCCATGAACTTGGCGAGTGCTGGACGGCCGAGTATCCCATTGTAAGGCAATGGAAAATTGGCAACGTCAAAAGTGACCCTCTCAGTCCTGAAGCTCAACTCGCTGCCAAATGTTACTGGCAATGTGACCTTCCCCTTCGGCTTGCTCCTTCCCGGGTTGATTCCTTGGAATGTGCCGGTCTCTTCAAGCTCGCTGTCAGGGATCTGGAGTTTCTGGAGTACAGTGGAGGAGATCAGGTTCAAGCCGGCCCCGCCGTCAACTAGCATCTTAGTGAACTTGAGGTTGTAGATAGTTGGTGAAACCAACATCGGCAAGCACCCGACCGCAGTTGTGCGATCAGGCGTGCTGGACCATTTCAGAATCTTGCGTGACTCGATAGGTGGTTCCGCCGCATTGACTTCCCGCACCCATTGGTTGAGTTGGTGGTGCGAAGTATGCAGAGAAGCACCGCTGTCAACGCACAGGACCTCTGTGGCTTTCTGGAACTCCTGCTCACTGGTCTCAACATCATCCATGTCTTCGTCGTCGTCGTCATCTTCATCCTTGTCGCGGCCGCGGGGAGGTCTGTCTCCTTGCCGCTGCTTGGCCTTGCCGCGGCGTCCTCCCCGGCCGGCGCGCTTCTTGCCGGATTCTCTAGCGCCTCCTTGGGCCCTCTCCTTGTCGCGTCGCTCGTATTCAGCCTTTTGCTACTGGACGAGCTGTTCAACTTTCTTGCAGCTCTGGAGGTCATGGCCCTTGGTGCAGTGGATCTTGCAGTACTGCTTGTCGGTGCCATCCTGCTTGTCGGCGACCGCCACAGCCTGGCAGTTGGTGCATGCGGCAATCTCCTTGCCGGAGCTACCAGCTTTGGCTTTCTTGGCGCCACCTTCGTTGCCGGACTGCTCAATGACTAGCACATCTTTGCCTTTCTTCTTCCTGTTGTTCCGCCGCCGGTTTTTCTTTGCCGGGGCAGCATCCTCGCTATCAGATCCTCCTGCTCCTGTATTCTCTCCGGGGAGATTCCTCCCTTCTTCAGCAGCGCACACTTGTCGGCCAGGGCATACAGCTCACTGATGTCTCTGATCTTGCACATTGCCATCTCCTCCCGCATCCTGCGGTTACGCACGTTCTGATGGAACGTGCTGATGACCGCGGCAGGGTGGACATCTAGGATGTTGTGCTGTACACGGCTGAATCTCTGAATGTACTTGCGCAGGGGCTCTCCTTCCTTCTGGGCGAGCAGGTGAAGGTCACTCTCTTGGCCATGAGGTTTGTGGCCGCCTGTAAAGGCGCCAACAAACTGATGGCATAGGTCTGCCCAGGAGGATATGGAGTTGTCCGGCAAATGCATGAGCCAGGACCTGATGTTGGGCTTGAGCACCAGCAGGAAGTAGTTGGCAAGGATCTTGTCATCCCGCCCCCCGGCAGCTTGCACCGCGATGGTGTAGATGCTGAGGAACTCCGACGGATGCGACTTGTCGTCGTACTTCTCTGGTACGTCTGGCTTGAAATTCTTCTTGCTAGGCCACTGGACTTGCCGCAGCTCACGAGTAAACGCAGGGCAACTTACCGCGTACGACAAGTCGTCTGGTTCCCCTGGCGCATGCATGTCGATAGAGGGCCCAGCGCGCTGGTCTGATTGACGCCGCGCTTCTCTTCGGCGCTCGATGCGAGTACGAGCGTCTTCTTGCTATTGTTCGTGAAGAACTTGGCACTGATCGCGACGAGCTCGTGGATCTGATGACGCGGTGGAGTCGCTGTCGGGGTGGATCTGGCGAGTCGGCGATCTTGGCCTTCGGGGCGGAGGGTGCACGGTGGTTGCACCCCCACTGGTCTTGTCGCCACCGGCTCGTGCCTGGCTGATTTGCCGCGGCTGCGATGTACTCGGCTGCCGTGGAGTGTCGCCGTTGGCGAAGCCGATGAGACTCTGAATGGTGGCCCTCCAGTCGTCGATCTTGTCTGTCGTTGGAGGGTAGTCTTGGAGCAGTTGAGCTCGCGCCAAAGCTTCTACTGAAGTGGCGGGTGGTGGCGGCGAACGGTGTGAGGAGCGGGATATGCTCGGACTTCTAACTATGTTAGAAGGAGCAGTATCTCGTCCAGGCGACCGTGCCCCGCTCGTGCCAGCATGTTGGCGTGCATGTTGGTCTTGAGCACTCCGAGATCCACCAGTTCGATCTTGGTCCAGCAAACGTATGGTACCGTGAGTATCATGACGCTGCCGGTCCCGTGCCTCCTGGGATGGGCGCGGTGCATGTACGGACACCGAGGTCTTGGAGTGCGCCCGGTCGTTGTGGGAGCCGACTGCGTCGCCGATGGGCAGCGCAGCCTTGTCCTTGGACCTGGCAGCACCGTGAGCTCCCTCCTCGACGCCTGTTCTTCCACCGGCGTCTACCCCACCAGCCGTTTGCTCCGGCGATGGTGGGTTTGGCGCGGACGGAGCAGCCGCCTCCGAAGCCTTCTTCTTCGGCGGCATGTCGATGAAGACAATGAAGATTTAGCTCGTGTGAACGCCGGATCAGGTTCACACAACCTCGACGCACCCCCTACCTGGCGCGCCAAAGATGTCGGGGGTGCTAATCCATGAACACCTATGGGACCGGCGGACCGAGCCCCTTTCGGTTCGGCAGGGGGGCGGAGATCGCACGAAGAGCAGATCGAGGCGAAGCACACGAGCAGTTTGCCCAGGTTCGGGCCGCACGGATGCGTAAAACCCTACTCCTGCTTTGTGGTTTGTATTGAGTTCTTGCCCGGGAGCGCTGAGTGCTACAGTATACACCAGCAGCTAACGAGACCGAGCGCGAGTGTTCTCTTCGACCGACCTCCTCTCTACGTTGTGCATGGGCCTCCTTTTATATGCTCAAGGGGTCACCAACAGGTGGCAACGTAGACAAGGGTAAAAATGGAAAGATGTTGCAGTTGGTACAGCCGCCTGCTACAGTGTATCATACCTAACCCTGACGGCAGGGGACAAGGGCATTAAATGCCTGTCTGCGTCGCCCAAATAGTGCAAAAGGGAACGTCAGGGACGCCACCGCTCGCCACGATGGCAATCTTGTCAGCGCCACTTGCCACCGTGTACCGTTGGCTGCATAGCCTCCCGCCACGTACGCCTAGAAGGGTCCCAGAGCGACACGTTGGTGGATGTGCTGGAGCATAGGTACAGAGTGGAGGCTTGCCGCGGCAAGCGCCTTGCCGCGGTCGTTGTCTTGTCGCATCCGGGAGCTTGTCGCTCACCGGGCCTTGCCGGGATGCGTGGCGCGTCGCGGCAAGCTCCTTGAGATGCCTTGGTTGGCCTTCCCGGCAAGCTCCTCTTGCCGGGGTCTTGTCTCCTTGGCTTGGATACTTTGTTCTTGAATGGCTCCAAAGGAACCACGGAGGACCTTGGCGGTCACCCGGCAAGCCTTGCCGCAGGATGCTGCGACTGCCCGTGCACAAGTTCGGGATACTAGGGTACCCCTACTCTAGTACACCGACAAGTGGTAAGAAATGAAATACTAAAGCTTCTGGAAGTAGGTATAATTTATGCCGTCGCTGGTAGTAGATGGGTAAGTCATGTTCATTGTGTCCTTAAGAAGGGAGGTATTACCATTATTCCTAATAACAAAAATGAATTAATTCCGCAAAAAATTGTCACATGTTATATAATGGTTATTGATTTTAGAAAGTTGAACAAAGCTACTAGGAAAGATCATCATCCTCTACCTTTTATTGATCAAATGCTAGAAAGACTATCAAAACATACACACTTTTTCTTTCTAGATGGTTATTCCGGTTTTTCCTAAATCCCTTTGTCACAAGAGCATTATTGATACGTCTCCAATGTATCT
Organism: Triticum monococcum; assembly: GCA_034509565.1. Taxonomy (NCBI): domain Eukaryota; kingdom Viridiplantae; phylum Streptophyta; class Magnoliopsida; order Poales; family Poaceae; genus Triticum; species Triticum monococcum. The sequence goes on from CM067842.1 coordinate 695,965,397, forward strand.
ATAATTTTTTATTGTTCCATGCTGTTGTATTATCATTTTGGATGTTTTATAATCATTTTATAGCAACTTTATATCATTTTTGGGACTAACCTAAGTGCCAGTTGCTGCTTTTTGCTTGTTTTTTACTTCACATAATATCAGTACCAAACCAAGTCCAAATGCAGCAAAACTTTTTGGAGATTTTTTTGCACCAGAGACATCTAGTGGGCCAAAGAAGTAACAGAGGGGAGTCCTGAGGGGGCACAACCCACCAAGGTGCGCCTGGAGGCCCAGGCATGCCCAGATGGGTTGTTCCCACCTCAATGGCCTCCTGCACCGCCTCTTCACCCTATAAACACCCAAATATTCCAGAAACCCTAGGTGAGTCAACGAAACACAATTCCAGGCGCCGCAAGTTCTAGAACCACCAGATCCAATCTAGACACCATCACGGAGGGGTTCATCATCCTCATTGGTGCCTCTCCCATGATGCGTGAGTAGTTTATCATAGACCTACGGGTCTGTAGTCAGTAGCTAGATGGCTCCCCCTCTCTCTTTTGGTTCTCAATACAATGGTCTCTTGGAGATCTATTTGATGTAAATCTTTTTGCGGTGTGTTTGTTGTGATCCGATGAACTTTGAGTTTATGATCAGATCTATATCCATGAATATTATTTGAGTCTTCTTTTGATCTCATATATGCATGATTACCTATAGTCTCGTATTTCTTCTTCGAATCTTTGGTTTAGTTAGGCCGACTAGATCGGTTTTTCTTGCCATGGGAAGGGGTGCTTTGTGATGGCTTCGATCATGCCGTGTTCTTTCCTAGTAGCAGAAGGGGCAGCAAGACACGTATTGATCGTTGCTATTAAGGATAACAAGATGGGGTCTATTCCTACATGAATAGATCTTGTCTACATCATGTCATCGTTCTTATGAAGATCATTGGACAAAATAAACGTGATTTTTTATAATAGTTTTGAGATATGATGGTAATGATATGTGAGTCATGTTGGTGAGTAATTATGCTTTAGTAAGAATATTGATGTTAAGGTTTATGATCCCCTATGCAAGCACGAATGTCAATAGTTATGCAATGAAATTACATCCTACTTATGGTGCATTATTCGGTGTTAATTATGCTTAATACTCGCTTATGCAATTTTTCGTTTCTTGGTTGGATGCTTCTCAATCTTTTTGCTAGCTTCACTTGTACTAAGTAGGAATACTACTTGTGCATCCAAAATCCTTAAGTACAGTTTTTCCATATGAGCTCACCATACCTAACTATATGTGGTATGTCCGTGCCGTTCTAAGAAAATTTGCATGTGCCATCTCTAATTTTCAAAACAAATTTCCTCTTTGTGTGCTTGATACGTCTCCAACGTATCTATAATTTTTGATTGTTCCATGCTATTGTATTATCAACCTTCGATGTTTTATATGCATTTATATGCTATTTTATATGATTTTTGGGACTAACCTATTAACCCAGAGCCAAGTGTCAGTTTCTGTTTTTTTCCTTGTTCTAGAATATCACAGAAAAGGAAAATCAAACGAAGTCCAATTGACCTAAAACTTCACGGAACATATTTTTGGATCAGAAGAAGCCTAGAAGACTTGGAGTGCACGTCAGGGGATCAACAAGGAAGCCACGAGGCAGGGGGTGCCCACCCCCCTGGGCGTGCCCTCCACCCTCGTGGGCCCCTCGTGGCCCCCCTGACGCACTTCTTCCTCCGATATATCTCCATATACCCTAAAACGATCGGGGAGCACAATAGATCAGGATTTCCGCCGCCAGAAGCCTGCGTAGCCACCGAAAGCCAATCTAGACCCATTCCGGCACCCTGACGGAGGGGGGAATCCCTCTCCGGTGGCCATCTTCATCCTCCCGGTGCTCTCCATGACGAGGAGGGAGTAGTTCTCCCTCGGGGCTGAGGGTATGGACTAGTAGCTATGTGTTTGATCTCTCTTTCTCATGTTCTTGATTTGGCACGATCTTGATGTATCGCGAGCTTTGCTGTTATAGTTGGATCTTATGATGTTTTCTCCCCCCTCTACTCTCTTGTAATGGATTGAGTTTTCCCTTTGAAGTTGTCTTATCGGATTGAGTCTTTAAAGATTTGAGAACACTTGATGTATGTCTTGCCGTGCATATCTGTGGTGACAATGGGATATCACGTGATTCACTTGATGTATGTTTTCGTGATCAACTTGCCGGTTCCGCCCATGAACCTATGCATAGGGGTTGGCACACGTTTTCGTCGTGATTCTTCGGTAGAAACTTTGGGGCACTCTTTGAGGTTCTATGTGTTGGTTGAATAGATGAATCTGAGATTGTGTGATGCATATCATATAATCATACCCACGGATACTTGAGGTGACATTAGAGTATCTAGGTGACATTAGGGTTTTGGTTGATTTGTGTCTTAAGGTCTTATTCTAGTATGAACTCTAGGGCTGTTTGTGACACTTATAGGAATAGCCCAACGGATTGATTGGAAAGAATAACTTTAAGGTGGTTTTGTACCCTACCATAATCTCTTCGTTGTTCTCCGCTATTAGTGACTTTGGAGTGCCTCTTTGTTGCATGTTGAGGCATAGTTACGTGATCCAATTATGTTATTATTGTTGAGGGAACTTGCACTAGTGAAAGTATGAACCCTAGGCCTTGTTTCAACGCATTGCAATACCGTTTACGCTCACTTTTATCATTAGTTACCTTGTCGTTTTTATATTTTAGATTACATAAACCTTTATCTATTATCCATATACCACTTGTATCGCCATCTCTTCGCCGAACTAGTGCACCTATACAATTTACCATTGTATTGGGTGTGTTGGGGACACAAGAGACTCTTTGTTATTTGGTTGCAGGGTTGCTTGATAGAGACCATCTTCATCCTACGCCTCCTACGGATTGATAAACCTTAGGTCATCCACTTGAGGGAAATTTGCTACTGTCCTACAAACCTCTGCACTTGGAGGCCCAACAACGTCTACAAGAAGAAGGTTGTGTAGAAGACATCAACCTCTTTTCTGGCATCGTTGCTGGGGAGGTGAGTGCTTGAAGGTATATCTTTAGATCTTGCAATTGAGTCTTTTAGTTTCTTGTTTTATCACTAGTTTAGTTTATAAAAGAAAATTACAAAAAATGGAATTAAGTTTGCCTCATACGCTTCATCTTTTTAATATCTTTCGTGAGTATGATGGAAAGGAAAATTGTGCCAAAGTGTTAGAAGAAGAATGCATTAAAATGTTGGCACTAAATATTTGAATGATGAGCATGATTTCAATGTTGTTAGTATGAATTCCTTGAATATCCATGATGCTAATGATATGCAAAGCCACAAGCTTGGGGATTCTATGTTGATGAAGATGATATTTTTTGTCCCCCAAGCTTTGATGAGAAAATTTATTATGATGAAAGCATGCCTCCTATTTATGATGATTGTATTGATGAAAGTGGATTTGGAGAGGTCATGACTTTATTTAGTGATGAATCCACTATTTCGGAAGAGGTTCCAATTGATTATGAGAACAAAATTGCTATCTATGATGATTATTGTGATGACTTGTATGCTATAAAGAATAATGATATCCATCAAACTTGTCATCGTGATTTTAGTTTTCAATTGGATTATGCCTCACATGATAATTATTTTGTTGAGTTTTCTCCCACTATTATTCATGAGAGGAATTTTGCTTATGTGGAGAGTAGTAAATTTTCTATGATTGTAGATCATGAAAAGAATGCTTTAGGTGCTGGTTATATTGTTGAATTCATTCATGATGCTACTGAAAATTATTATGAGGGAGGAACATATGCTTGGAGGAATTGCAATAATATCAAGTTTCCTCTCTATGTGCCTAAAATTTCGAAGTTATGCTTATTTTACCTTCCTATGCAAGTTGATTCTTGTTACCACAAGTTGTTTACTCACAAAATCCCTATGCATAGGAAGTGGGTTAGACTTAAATGTGATAGTCATATTTTTCATGATTCTCTCTTTATGTTTCAATTCTTATCCTTTATGTGAGCATCATTGAAATCATCATGCCTAGCTAGGGGCGTTAAACGATAGCGCTTGTTGGGAGGCAACCCAATTTTATTTTTGTTCCATGATTTTTGTTCCTATTTAGTAATAAATAATTTATCTAGCCTCTGTTATGATTGAGTTTTTATGTTTTAATTAGTGTTTGTTCCAGGTAGAACCTTTGAGAAGACTTGGGGAAAGTCTTTTGGGTTAGTTACATATTACTACAGACTGTTCTGTTTTTGACAGATTCTGTTTTTGTGTGTTGTTTGCTTATTTTAATGAACCTATGGCTAGTAAAAGAGTTTAGAAACTATAGAGAAGTTGGAATACAGTAGGTTTAACACCAATATAAATAAATAATTAGTTCATTACTGTACCTTTAAGTGGTGTTTTGTTTTCTTTCGCTAACGGAGCTTACGAGTTTTCTGTTAAGTTTTGTGTTGTGAAGTTTTCAAGTTTTGGGTAAAGATTTGATGGACTATGGAATAAGGATTGGCAAGAGCCTAAGCTTGGAGATGCCCAAGGCACCCCAAGGTAATATTCAAGGACAACCAAAAGCCTAAGCTTGGGGATGCCCCGGAAGGCATCCCCTCTTTCGTCTTCGTTCATCGGCAACTTTACTTGGAGCTATATTTTTATTTACCACATGATATGTGTTTTGCTTGGAGCATGATTTTATTTTCTTTTTCTTTGCTTGATGTTTGAATAAAATACCAAGATCTGAAATTTTTAAATGTTAGAGAGTCTTCACATAGTTGCATAATTATTTGACTACTCATTAGTCTTCACCTATATCTTTTGGAGTAGTTTGTTGTTGCTCTAGTGCTTCACTTATATCTTTTTTGAGAACGGTGATGGTTTTATTTTATAGAAATTAATGAACTCTCATGCTTCCCTTATATCATTTTGAGAGTCTTTAGAACAGCATGGTAGTTTTCTTTGGTTATGAAACTAGTCCTAATATGATGGGCATCCAAGAGGGGTATAATAAAAACTTTCATATAAAGTGCATTGAATACTATGAGAAGTTTGATACTTGATGATTTTTTTGAGATACGGAGATGGTAATGTTAGAGTCATGCTAGTGAGTAGTTGTGAATTTGAGAAATACTTGTGTTGAAGTTTGTGATTCCCGTAGCATGCACGTATGGTGAACCGTTATGTGATGAAGTCGGAGCATGATTTATTATTGATTGTCTTCCTTATGAGTGGCGGTCGGGGACGAGCGATGGTCTTTTCCTACCAATCCATCCCCCTAGGAGCATGCAGGTAGTACTTTGTTTCAAAAACTAATAGATTTTTGCAATAAGTATGTGAGTTCTTGATGACTAATGTTGAGTCCATGGATTATACACACTCTCACCCTTCCACCATTGCTAGCCTCTCTAATACCGCGCACCTTTCGCCGGTATCATACACCCACCATATACCTTCCTCAAAATAGCCACCATACCTACCTATTATGGCATTTCCATAGCTATTCCGAGATATATTGCCATGCAACTTTCCACCGTTCCGTTTACTATGACACGCTCCATCATTGTCATATTGCTTTGCATGATCATGTAGTTGACATCGTATTTGTGGCAAAGCCACCATTCATAATTATTTCATACATGTCACTCATGCATCATTGCACATCCTGGTACACCGCTGGAGGCATTCATATAGAGTCATATTTTTTTTCTAAGTATCGATTTGTAATCCTTGAGTTGTAAGTAAATAAAAGTGTGATGATCATCATTATTAGAGCATTGTCCTAGTGAGGAAAGGATGATGGAGACTATGATTCCCCCACAAGTCGGGATGAGACTCTGGACAAAAAAAAGAGGCCATTAAAAAGGGAGAAAGGCCCAAATAAAAAATAATAATAAACGAGAGAAAAAGAGAGAAGGGGCAACGCTACGATCCTTTTACCACACTTGTGCTTCAAAGTAGCACCATGATCTTCATGATAGAGTCTCCTATGTTGTCACTTTCATATACTAGTGGGGATCTTTCATTATAGAACTTGGCTTGTATATTCCAATGATGGGCTTCCTCAAAATGCCCTAGGTCTTCGTGAGCAAGCGAGTTGGATGCACACCCACTTAGTTTCTTTTGTTGAGCTTTCATACATTTATAGCTGTAGTGCATCCATTGCATGGCAATCCCTACTCACTCACATTGATATCTATTGATGGGCATCTCCATAGCCCGTTGATACGCCTAGTTGATGTGAGACTATCTTCTCCTTTTTTGTCTTCTCCACAACCACCATTCTATTCCACCTATAGTGCTATGTCCATGGCTCCCGCTCATGTATTGCATGAAGATTGAAAAAGTTTGAGAACATTAAAAGTATGAAACAATTGCTTGGCTTGTCATCGGGGTTGTGCATGATTTAAATATTTTGTGTGGTGAAGATAGAGCATAGCCAGACTATATGATTTTGTAGGGATAGATTTCTTTGGCCATGTTATTTTGAGAAGACATAATTGCTTTGTTAGTATGCTTCAAGTATTATGATTTTTATGTCAATATTAAAGTTTTGTCTTGTATCTTATGGATCTGAATATTCTTGCCACAATAAAGAGAATTACATGGATAAATATGTTAGGTAGCATTCCACATCAAAAATTCTGTTTTTATCATTTACCTATTCGAGGACGAGCAGGAATTAAGCTTGGGGATGCTGATACGTCTCCAACGTATCTATAGTTTTTGATTGTTCCATGCTATTATATTATCAACCTTGGATGTTTTATATGCATTTATATGCTATTTTATATGATTTTTGGGACTAACCTATTAACCCAGAGCCCAGTGCCAGTTTCTGTTTTTTCCTTGTTTTAGAATATCGCAGAAAAGGAAAATCAAACGCAGTGCAATTGACATGAAACTTCACGGAACTTATTTTTGGATCAGAAGAAGCCCAAAAGACTTGGAGTGCACGTCAGGGGATCAACGAGGAAGCCACGAGGCAGGGGGCGCGCCCTCCACCCTCGTGGGCCCCTCGTGGCCCCCCCTGACGCACTTCTTCCTCCTATATATCTCCATATACCCTAAAACGATCGGGGAGCACAATAGATCGGGAGTTCCGTCGCCAGAAGCCTCCGTAGCCACCGAAAGCCAATCTAGACCCGTTCCGGCACCCTGCCGAAGGGGGAATCCCTCTTCGGTGGCCATCTTCATCATCCCGGTGCTCTCCATGACGAGGAGGGAGTAGTTCTCCCTCGGGGCTAAGGGTATGTACCAGTAGCTATGTGTTTGATCTCTCTTTCTCTCGTGTTCTTGATTTGGCACGATATTGATGTATCGCGAGCATTGCTATTATAGTTGGATCTTATGATGTTTTCTCCCCCTCTACTCTCTTGTAATGGATTGAGTTTTCCCTTTGAAGTTATCTTATCGGATTGATTCTTTAAAGATTTGAGAACACTTGATGTATGTCTTGCCGTGCATATCTGTGGTGACAATGGGATATCACGTGACTCACTTGATGTATGTTTTGGTGATCAACTTGCAGGTTCCGCCCATGAACCTATGCATAGGGGTTGGCACACGTTTTCGTCGTGATTCTCCGGTAGAAACTTTGGGGCACGCTTTGAGGTTCTATGTGTTGGTTAAACAGATGAATATGAGATTGTGTGATGCATATCGTATAGTCATACCCATGGATACTTGAGTTGACATTGGAGTATCTAGGTGACATTAGGGTTTTGTTTGATTTGTGTCTTAAGGTGTTATTCTAGTATGAACTCTAGGGTTGTTTGTGACACTTATAGAAATAGCCCAACAGATTGATTGGAAAGAATAACTTTGAGGTGGTTTCGTACCCTACCATAATCTCTTCGTTTTTTCTCCGCTATTAGTGACTTTGGAGTGACTCTTTGTTGCATGTTGAGGGATAGTTAAGTGATCCAATTATGTTATTATTGTTGAGGGAACTTGCACTAGTGAAAGTATGAACCCTAGGCCTTGTTTCAACGCATTGCAATACCGTTTACGCTCACTTTTATCATTAGTTACCTTGCTGTTTTTGTTGGGGAACGCAGTAATTTCAAAAAATTTCCTACGCACACGCAAGATCATGGTGATGCATAGCAACGAGGGGGAGAGTCTGATCTACGTACCCTTGTAGATTGCAACGGAAGCGTTGACACAACATAGAGGAAGTAGTCGTACGTCTTCTTCCCGATCCGACCGATCCAAGCACCGTTACTCCGGCACCTCCGAGTTCTTAGCACACGTTCAGCTCGATGACGTTCCTCGGGCTCCGATCCAGCAAAGCGTCGAGGAAGAGTTCCGTCAGCACGACGGCGTGGTGACGATCTTGATGTACTACCGACGCAGGGCTTCGCCTAAGCACTATAACGGTATGATCGAGGTGGAATTTGGTGGCAGGGGGCACCGCACACGGCTAAGGAACGATCTCAAGGATCAACTTGTGTCTTGGGGTGTCCCCTGCCCCCGTATATAAAGGATGGAGGGAGGGGGGCTGGCCGGCCAAAGAGAGGGAGGCGCAGGAGGAGTCCTACTCCTACCGGGAGTAGGACTCCCCCCTCCAATCCTAGTCCAACTAGGAATCCTTTAAAGGGGAGAGAGAGAGAGGTGGCCGGCCCCTCTCCTAGTCCTAATAGGACTAGGGAGAGGGGGGAGGCGCAGCCCTATGTGGGCTGCCCTCTCACCTTTCCACTAAGGCCCATGTTGGCCCATTTGGCTCCCGGGGGGTTCCGGTAACCCTCCCGGTAATCCGGTAAAATCCCGATTTCACCCGGAACACTTCCGATGTCCAAACATAGGCTTCTAATATATCAATCTTTACGTCTCGACCATTTCGAGACTCCTCGTCATGTCCGTGATCTCATCCGGGACTCCGAACAACCTTCGGTACATCAAAATGCATAAACTCATAATAACTGTCATCGTAACGTTAAGCGTGCGGACCCTACGGTTCGAGAACATTGTAGACATGACCGAGACACATCTCCGGTCAATAACCAATAGCGGGACCTGGATGCCCATATTGGCTCCTACATATTCTACGAAGATCTTTATCGGTCAGACCGCATAACAACATACGTTGTTCCCTTTGTCATCGGTATGTTACTTGCCCGAGATTCGATCGTCGGTATCTGATACCTAGTTCAATCTCGTTACCGGCAAGTCTCTTTACTCGTTCCGTAATACATCATCCCGCAACTAACTCATTAGTTGCACTGCTTGCAAGGCTTAAGTGATGTGTATTACCGAGAGGGCCCAGAGATACCTCTCCGACAATCGGAGTGACAAATCCTAATCTCGAAATACGCCAACCCAACATCTACCTTTGGAGCCACCTGTAGTACTCCTTTATAATCACCCAGTTACGTTGTGACGTTTGGTAGTACCCAAAGTGTTCCTCCGGCAAACGGGAGTTGCATAATCTCATAGTTATAGGAACATGTATAAGTCATGAAGAAAAGCAATAGCAACATACTAAACGATCGGGTGCTAAGCTAATGGAATGGGTCATGTCAATCAGATCATTCAACTAATGATGTGACCTCGTTAATCAAATAACAACTCTTTGTTCATGGTTAGGAAACACAACCATCTTTGATTAACGAGCTAGTCAAAGTAGAGGCATACTAGTGACACTCTGTTGGTTTATGTATTCACACATGTATTATGTTTCTGGTTAATACAATTCTAGCATGAATAATAAACATTTATCATGATATAAGGAAATAAATAATAACTTTATTATTGCCTCTAGGGCATATTTCCTTCAGTCTCCCACTTGCACTAGAGTCAATAATCTAGATTACACAGTAATGATTCTAACACCCATGGAGCCTTGGTGCTGATCATGTTTTGCTCGTGGAAGAGGCTTAGTCAATGGGTCTGCAACATTCAGATCCGTATGTATCTTGCAAATCTCTATGTCTCCCACCTGGACTAGATCCCGGATGGAATTGAAGCGTCTCTTGATGTGTTTGGTCCTTTTGTGAAATCTGGATTCCTTTGCCAAAGCAATTGCACCAGTATTGTCACAAAAGATTTTCATTGGACCCGATGCACTAGGTATGACACCTAGATCGGATATGAACTCCTTCATCCAGACTCCTTCGTTCGCTGCTTCCGAAGCAGCTATGTGTTCCGCTTCACATGTAGATCCCGCTACGACGCTTTGTTTAGAATTGCACCAACTAACAGCTCCACCGTTTAAAGTAAACACGTATCCGGTTTGCGATTTAGAATCGTCCGGATCAGTGTCAAAGCTTGCATCAACGTAACCTCTTACGGTGAGCTCTTTGTCACCTCCATATACGAGAAACATATCCTTAGTCCTTTTCAGGTATTTCAGGATGTTCTTGACCGCTGTCCAGTGATCCACTCCTGGATTACTTTGGTACCTCCCTGCTATACTTATAGCAAGGCACACATCAGGTCTGGTACACAGCATTGCATACATGATAGAGCCTATGGCTGAAGCATAGGGAACATCTTTCATTTTCTCTCTATCTTCTGAAGTGGTCGGGCATTGAGTCTAACTCAACTTCACACCTTGTAACACAGGCAAGAACCCTTTCTTTGCTTGATCCATTTTGAACTTCTTCAAAATCTTGTCAAGGTATGTGCTTTGTGAAAGTCCAATTAAGCGTCTTGATCTATCTCTATAGATCTTTATGCCTAATATGTAAGCAGCTTCACCGAGGTCTTTCATTGAAAAACTTTTATTCAAGTATCCCTTTATGCTATCCAGAAATTCTATATCATTTCCAATCAGTAATATGTCATCCACATATAATATCAGAAATGCTACAGAGCTCCCACTCACTTTCTTGTAAATACAGGCTTCTCCAAAAGTCTGTATAAAACCAAGTGCTTTGATCACACTATCAAAGCGTTTATTCCAACTCCGAGATGCTTGCACCAGTCCATAAATGGATTGCTGGAGTTTGCACACTTTGTTAGCTCCCTTTGGATCGACAAAACCTTCCGGTTGCATCATATACAACTCTTCTTCCAGAAATCCATTCAGGAATGCAGTTTTTACATCCATTTGCCAAATTTCATAATCATAAAATGCGGCAATTGCTAACATGATTCTGACAGACTTAAGCATCGCTACGGGTGAGAAAGTCTCATCGTAGTCAACTCCTTGAACTTGTCGAAAACCTTTTGCGACAAGTCGAGCTTTGTAGACAGTAACATTACCATCAGCGTCAGTCTTTTTCTTAAAGATACATTTATTCTCAATTGCTTGCCAATCATCGGGCAAGTCAACCAAAGTCCATACTTTGTTCTCATACATGGATCCCATCTCAGATTTCATGGCTTCAAGCCACTTTGCGGAATCTGGGCTCACCATCGCTTCTTCATAGTTCGTAGGTTCATCATGATCTAGTAGCATGACTTCCAGAACAGGATTACCGTACCACTCTGGTGCGGATCTTACTCTGGTTGATCTACGAGGTACAGTAGTATCTTGATCTAAAGTTTCATGATCATCAGCATTAACTTCCTCTCTTATTGGTGTAGGTCTCACACAAACAGTTTTCTGTGATGTACTATTTCCCAACAACGGAGTAGGTACAGTTACCTCGTCAAGTTCTACTTTCCTCCCACTCACTTCTTTCGAGAGAAACTCCTTCTCAAGAAAGTTTCCGAATTTAGCAACAAAAGTCTTGCCTTCGGATCTGTGATAGAAGGTGTATCCAATAGTTTCCTTTGGATATCCTATGAAGACACATTTCTCCGATTTGGGTTCGAGCTTATCAGGTTGAAGCTTTTTCACATAAGCATCGCAGCCCCAAACTTTAAGAAATGACAACTTTGGTTTCTTGCCAAACCACAGTTCATAAGGCGTCGTCTCAACGGATTTTGATGGTGCCCTATTTAACGTGAATGCGGCCGTCTCTAAAGCATAACCCCAAAACGATAGTGGTAAATCAGTAAGAGACATCATAGATCGCACCATATCTAGTAAAGTACGATTACGACGTTCGGACACACCATTACGTTGTGGTGTTCCGGGTGGCGTGAGTTGCGAAACTATTCCACAATTTTTCAAATGTACACCAAACTCGTAACTCAAATATTCTCCTCCACGATCAGATAGTAGAAACCTTATTTTCTTGTTACGATGATTTTCAACTTCACTCTGAAACTCTTTGAACTTTTCAAACGTTTCAGATTTGTTTTTCATTAAGTAGATATACCCATATCTGCTTAAATCATCTGTGAAAGTGAGAAAATAACGATATCCGCCACGAGCCTCAATATTCATCGGACCACATACATCGGTATGTATGATTTCCAACAAATCTGTTGCTCTCTCCATAGTACCGGAGAACGGTGTTTTAGTCATCTTGCCCATGAGGCATGGTTCGCAAGTACCAAGTGATTCATAATCAACTGGTTCCAAAAGCCCATCAGTATGGAGTTTCTTCATGCGCCTTACACCGATATGACCTAAACGGCAGTGCCACAAATAACTTGCACTATCATTATCAACTCTGCATCTTTTGGCTTCAACATTATGAATATGTGTATCACTACTATCGAGATTCATCAAAAATAGACCACTTTTCAAAGGTGCATGACCATAAAGATATTACTCATATAAATAGAACAACCATTATTCTCTGATTTAAATGAATAACCATCTCGCATTAAACAAGATCCAGATATAATGTTCATGCTCAACACTGGCACCAAATAACAATTATTTAGGTCTAATATTAATCCCGAAGGTAGATGTAGAGGTAGCGTGCCGACCGCGATCACATCGACTTTGGAACCGTTTCCCACGCGCATCGTCACCTCGTCCTTTGCTAGTGTCCGCTTATTCTGTAGTCCCTGTTTCGAGTTGCAAATATTAGCAACAGAACCAGTATCAAATACCCAGGTGCTACTGCGAGCATTAGTAAGGTACACATCAATAACATGTATATCACATATACCTTTGTTCACCTTGCCATCCTTCTTATCCGCCAAATACTTGGGGCAGTTCCGCTTCCAGTGACCAGTCTGCTTGCAGTAGAAGCACTCAGTTTCAGGCTTAGGTCCAGACTTGGGTTTCTTCTCCTGAGCAGCAACTTGCTTGCTGTTCTTCTTGAAGTTCCCCTTCTTCTTCCCTTTGCCCTTTTTCTTGAAACTAGTGGTTTTGTTAACCATCAACACTTGATGCTCCTTCTTGATTTCTACCTCCGCAGCTTTCAGCATTGCGAAGAGCTCGGGAATAGTCTTGTTCATCCCTTGCATATTATAGTTCATCACAAAGCTCTTGTAGCTTGGTGGCAGTGATTGGAGAATTCTGTCAATGACGCAATCATCCGGAAGTGTAACTCCCAATTGAATCAAGTGATTATTATACCCAGACATTTTGAGTATATGCTCACTGACAGAACTGTTCTCCTCCATCTTGCAGCTATAGAACTTATTGGAGACTTCATATCTCTCAATCCGGGCATTTGCTTGAAATATTAACTTCAACTCCTGGAACATCTCATATGCTCCATGACGTTCAAAACGTCGTTGAAGTCCCGGTTCTAACCCGTAAAGCATGGCACACTGAACTATTGAGTAGTCATCAGCTTTGCTCTGCCAGACGTTCATAACTTCTGGTGTTGCTCTTGCAGCAGGCCTGGCACTCAGCGGTGCTTCCAGGACGTAATTCTTCTGTGCAGCAATGAGGATAATCCTCAAGTTACGGACCCAGTCCGTGTAATTGCTACCATCATCTTTCAACTTTGCTTTCTCGAGGAACGCATTAAAATTCAACGGACCAACAGCACGAGCCATCTATCTACAATCAACATAAACAAGCAAGATACTATCAGGTACTAAGTTCATGATAATTTTAAGTTCAGTTTAATCAAATTTACTTAAGAACTCCCACTTAGATAGACATCCCTCTAATCCTCTAAGTGATCACGTGATCCAAATCAACTAAACCATAACCGATCATCACGTGAGATGGAGTAGTTTTCAATGGTGAACATCAATATGTTGATCATATCTACTATATGATTCACGCTCGACCTTTCGGTCTCCATGTTCCGAGTGTTGGGGAACGCAGTAATTTCAAAATTTTCCTACGCACACGCAAGATCATGGTGATGCACAGCAACGAGAGGGGAGAGTGTTGTCTATGTACCAACGCAGACCGACTGCGGAAGCGATCACACAACATAGAGGAAGTAGTCGTACGTCTTCTTCCCGATCGACCGATCCAAGCACCGTTACTCCGGCACCTCCGAGTTCTTAGCACACGTTCAGCTCGATGACGTTCCTCGGGCTCCGATCCAGCAAAGCGTCGAGGAAGACTTTCATCAGCACGACGGCGTGATGACGATCTTGATGTACTACCGACGCAGGGCTTCGCCTAAGCACTACAACGGTATGATCGAGGTGGAATTTAGTGGCAGGGGGCACCGCACACGGCTAAGGAACGATCTCAAGGATCAAGTTGTGTGTCTATGGGGTGCCCCCTGCCCCCGTATATATATGTTGGAGGAGGGGGCTGGCCGGCCAAGATAGAGGAGGCGCAGGGGGAGTCCTACTCCCACCGGGAGTAGGACTCCTCCCCTCCAATCCTATTCCAACTAGGACTCTTGGGGGGGAAAAGAGAGAGAGGGGGCCGGCCCACCTCTCCTAGTCCTACTAGGACTTGGGGAAGGGGGGGCGCCGGCTAGGCTTGTGGGCTGCCTCTTCTCTCTTTTCCACTAAGGCCCAATAGGCCCATTAGCCTCCCGGGGGGTTCCGGTAACCCTCCCGGTATTCCGGTAAAATTCCGATTTCATCCGGAACACTTCCTATGTCCAAACATAGGCTTCCAATATATTAATCTTTACGTCTCGACCATTTCGAGACTCCTCGTCATGTCCGTGATCTCATCCGGGACTCCGAACAACCTTCGGTACATCAAAATAAATAAACTCATAATAACTGTCATCGTAACGTTAAGCATGCGGACCCTACGGTTCGAGAACAATGTAGACATGACCGAGACACGTCTCCGGTCAATAACCAATAGCGGGAGCTGGATGCCCATATTGGCTCCTACATATTCTACGAAGATCTTTATCGGTCAGACCGCATAACAACATACGTTGTTCCCTTTGTCATCGGTATGTTACTTGCCCGAGATTCGACCGTCGGTATCCAATACCTAGTTCAATCTCGTTACCGGCAAGTCTCTTTACTCGTTCCGTAATACATCATCTCACAACTAACATATTAGTTGCAGTGCTTGCAAGGCTTATGTGATGTGCATTACCGAGAGGGCCCAGAGATACCTCTCCAACAATTGGAGTGACAAACCCTAATCTCGAAATACGCCAACCCAACATCTACCATTGGAGACACCTGTAGTACTCCTTTATAATCACCCAGTTACGTTGTGACGTTTGGTAGTACCCAAAGTGTTCCTCCGGTAAACAGGAGTTGCATAATCTCATAGTTATAGGAACATGTATAAGTCATGAAGAAAGCAATAGCAACATACTAAACGATCGGGTGCTAAGCCAATGGAATGGGTCATGTCAATCAGATCATTCTACTAATGATGTGACCTCGTTAATCAAATAACAACTCCTTGTTCATGGTTAGGAAACATAACCATCTTTGATTAACGAGCTAGTCAAGTAGAGGCATACTAGTGACACTCTGTTGGTCTATGTATTCACACATGTATTATGTTTCCGGTTAATACAATTCTAGCATGAATAATAAACATTTATCATGATATAAGGAAATAAATAATAACTTTATTATTGCCTCTAGGGCATATTTCCTTCAGTCTCCCACTTGCACTAGAGTCAATAATCTAGATTACACAGTAATGATTCTAACACCCATGGAGCCTTGGTGCTGATCATGTTTTGCTCGTGGAAGAGGCTTAGTCAACGGGTCTGCAACATTCAGATCCGTATGTATCTTGCAAATCTCTATGTCTCCCACCTGGACTAAATCCCGGATGGAGTTGAAGCGTCTCTTGATGTGTTTGGTCCTCTTGTGAAATCTGGATTCCTTTGCCAAGGCAATTGCACCAGTATTGTCACAGAAGATTTTCATTGGACCCGATGCACTAGGTATGACACCTAGATCGGATATGAACTCCTTCATCCAGACTCCTTCGTTTGCTGCTTCCGAAGCAGCTATGTACTCCGCTTCACATGTAGATCCCGCTACGACGCTTTGTTTAGAACTGCACCAACTGACAGCTCCACCGTTTAAAGTAAACACGTATCCGGTTTGCGATTTAGAATCGTCCGGATCAGTGTCAAAGCTTGCATCAACGTAACCTCTTACGGTGAGCTCTTTGTCACCTCCATATACGAGAAACATATCCTTAGTCCTTTTCAGGTATTTCAGGATGTTCTTGACCGCTGTCCAGTGATCCATTCCAGGATTACTTTGGTACCTCCCTGCTAAACTTATAGCAAGGCACACATCAGGTCTGGTACACAGCATTGCATACATGATAGAGCCTATGGCTGAAGCATAGGGAACATCTTTCATTTTCTCTCTATCTTCTGCAGTGGTCGGGCATTGAGTCTTACTCAACTTCACACCTTGTAGCACAGGCAAGAACCCTTTCTTTGCTTGATCCATCTTGAACTTCTTCAAAATTTTGTCTAGGTATGTGCATTGTGAAAGTCCAATTAAGCGTTTTGATCTATCTCTATAGATCTTTATGCCTAATATGTATGCAGCTTCCCCGAGGTCTTTCATCGAAAAACTTTTATTCAAGTATCCCTTTATGCTATCCAGAAATTCTATATCATTTCCAATTAGCAATATGTCATCCACATATAATATCAGAAATGCTACAGAGCTCCCACTCACTTTCTTGTAAATACAGGCTTCTCCAAAAGTCTGTATAAAGCCAAATGCTTTGATCACACTATCAAAGCGTTTATTCCAACTCCGAGATGCTTGCACCAGTCCATAAATGGATCACTGGAGTTTGCATACTTTGTTAGCTCCTTTTGGATCGACAAAACCTTCTGGTTGTACCATATACAACTCTTCTTCCAGAAATCCATTCAGGAATGCAGTTTTGACATCCATCTGCCATATTTCATAATCATAAAATGCGGCAATTGCTAACATAATTCTGACGGACTTAAGCATCGCTATGGGTGAGAAGGTCTCATCGTAGTCAACCCCTTGAACTTGTCGAAAACCTTTTGCGACAAGTCGAGCTTTATAGACAGTAACATTACCGTCAGCGTCAGTCTTTTTCTTGAAGATCCATTTATTCTCAATTGCTTGCCGATCATCGGGCAAGTCAACCAAAGTCCATACTTTGTTCTCATACATGGATCACATCTCAGATTTCATGGCCTCAAGCCACTTTGCGGAATCTGGGCTCACCATCGCTTCTTCATAGTTCGTAGGTTCATCATGATCTAGCATCATGACTTCCAGAACTGGATTACCGTACCACTCTGTTGCGGATCTCACTCTGGTTGATCTACGTGGTTTAGTAGTATCTTGTCCTGAAGTTTCATGATCATCATCATTAGCTTCCTCACTAATTGGCATAGGTGTCGCAGAAACAGTTTTCTGTGATGTACTATTTTCCAATAAGAGAGCAGGTACAGTTTCCTCGTCAAGTTCTACTTTCCTCCCACTCACTTCTTTTGAGAGAAACTCCTTCTCTAGAAATGATCCATTCTTAGCAACGAATGTCTTGCCTTCGGATCTGTGATAGAAGGTATACCCAACAGTTTCCTTTGGGTATCCTATGAAGACACATTTCTCCGCTTTGGGTTCGAGCTTATCAGGTTGAAGCTTTTTCACATAAGCATCGCAGCCCCAAACTTTGAGAAACGATAACTTTGGTTTCTTGCCAAACCATAGTTCATAAGGCGTCGTCTCAACGGATTTTGATGGTGCCCTATTTAACGTGAATGCGGCCGTCTCTAAAGCATAACCCCAAAACGATAGCGGTAAATCAGTAAGAGACATCATAGATCGCACCATATCTAGTAAAGTACGATTACGACGTTCGGACACACCATTACGCTGTGGTGTTCCGGGTGGCGTGAGTTGCGAAACTATCCCACAATTTTTCAAATGTATACCAAACTCGTAACTCAAATATTCTCCTCCACGATCAGATCGTAGAAATTTTATTTTCTTGTTACGATGATTTTCAACTTCACTCTGAAATTCCTTGAACTTTTCAAATGTTTCAGACTTATGTTTCATTAAGTAGATATACCCATATCTGCTTAAATCATCTGTGAAGGTGAGAAAATAACGATATCCGCCGCGAGCCTCAATATTCATCGGACCACATACATCGGTATGTATGATTTCCAACAAATCTGTTGCTCTCTCCATAGTACCGGAGAACGGTGTTTTAGTCATCTTGCCTATGAGGCACGGTTCGCAAGTACCAAGTGATTCATAATCAAGTGATTCCAAAAGCCCATCAGTATGGAGTTTCTTCATGCGCTTTACACCGATATGACCTAAACGGCAGTGCCACAAATAAGTTGCACTATCATTATTAACTTTGCATCTTTTGGCTTCTACATTATGAATATGTGTATTACTATCTTCGAGATTCAACAAGAATAGACCACTCTTCAAAGGTGCATGACCATAAAAGATATTATCCATATAAATAGAACAACCATTATTCTTTGATTTAAATGAATAACCGTCTCGCATTAAACAAGATCCAGATATAATGTTCATGCTCAACGCTGGCACCAAATAACAATTATTTAGGTCTAATATTAATCCCGAAGGTAGATGTAGAGGTAGCGTGCCGACCGCGATCACATCGACTTTGGAACCGTTTCCCACGCGCATCGTCACCTCGTCCTTTGCTAGTGTCCGCTTATTCCGTAGTCCCTGTTTCGAGTTGCAAATATTAGCAACAGAACCAGTATCAAATACCCAGGTGCTACTGCGAGCTCTAGTAAGGTACACATCAATAACATGTATATCACATATACCTTTGCTCACTTTGCCATCCTTCTTATCCGCCAAATACTTGGGGCAGTTCCGCTTCCAGTGACCAGTCTGCTTGCAGTAGAAGCACTCAGTTTCAGGCTTAGGTCCAGACTTGGGTTTCTTCTCCTGAGCAGCAACTTGCTTGTTGTTCTTCTTGAAGTTTCCCTTCTTCTTCCCTTTACCCTTTTTCTTGAAACTAGTGGTCTTGCTAACCATCAACACTTGATGCTCCTTTTTGATTTCTACCTCCGCAGCTTTCAGCATTGCGAAGAGCTCGGGAATAGTCTTGTTCATCCCTTGCATATTATAGTTCATCACGAAGCTCTTGTAGCTTGGTGGTAGTGATTGGAGAATTCTGTCAATGACGCAATCATCTGGAAGATTAACTCCCATCTGAATCAAGTGATTATTATACCCAGACATTTTGAGTATATGCTCACTGACAGAACTGATCTCCTCCATCTTACAGCTATAGAACTTATTGGAGACTTCATATCTCTCAATTCGGGCATTTGCTTGAAATATTAACTTCAACTCCTGGAACATCTCATATGCTCCATGACGTTCAAAACGTCGTTGAAGTCCCGATTCTAAGCCGTAAAGCATGGCACACTGAACTATCGAGTAGTCATCAGTTTTGCTCTGCCAGACGTTCATAACATCTAGCGTTGCTCCCGCAGCAGGCCTGTCACCCAGCGGTGCTTCCAGGACGTAATTCTTCTGTGCAGCAATGAGGATAATCCTCAGGTTACGGACCCAGTCCGTGTAATTGCTACCATCATCTTTCAACTTTGCTTTCTCAAGGAACGCATTAAAATTCAACGGAACAATAGCACGAGCCATCTATCTACAAGCAACATAAACAAGCAAGATACTATCAGGTACTAAGTTCATGATAAGTTTAAGTTCAGTTAATCAAATTACTTAGGAACTCCCACTTAGATAGACATCCCTCTAATCCTCTAAGTGATTACGTGATCCAAATCAACTAAACCATAACCGATCATCACGTGAGATGGAGTAGTTTTCAATGGTGAACATCATCATGTTGATCATATCTACTATATGATTCACGCTCGACCTTTCGGTCTCTGTGTTCCGAGGCCATATCTGCATATGCTAGGCTCGTCAAGTATAACCTGAGTATTCTGCGTGTGCAAAACTGGCTTGCACCCGTTGTAGATGGACGTAGAGCTTATCACACCCGATCATCACGTGGTGTCTGGGCACGACGAACTTTGGCAACGGTGCATACTCAGGGAGAACACTTCTTGATAATTTAGTGAGAGATCATCTTATAATGCTACCGTCAATCAAAGCAAGATAAGATGCATAAAAGGATAAACATCACATGCAATCAATATAAGTGATATGATATGGCCATCATCATCTTGTGCTTGTGATCTCCATCTCCGAAGCACCGTCATGATCACCATCGTCACCGGCGCGACACCTTGATCTCCATCATAGCATCGTTGTCGTCTCGCCAATCTTATGCTTCCACGACTATTACTACCGTTTAGTAATCTAGTAAAGCATTACATCGCGATTGCATTGCATACAATAAAGCGACAACCATATGGCTCCTGCCAGTTGCCGATAACTTAGTTACAAAACATGATCATCTCATACAATAAAATCAGCATCATGCCTTGACCATATCACATCACAACATACCCTGCAAAAACAAGTTAGACGTCCTCTACTTTGTTGTTGCAAGTTTTACGTGGCTGCTACGGGCTTAAGTAAGAACTCATCTCACCTACGCATCAAAACCACAACGATAGTTCGTCAAATAGACTCCGTTTTAACCTTCTCAAGGACCGGGCGTAGTCACACTTGGTTCAACTAAAGTTGGAGAGACAGTCTTCCGCAAGCCATCTATGTGCAAAGCACGTCGAGGGAACCGGTCTCGCGTAAGAGTACGCGTAATGTTGGTCTGGATCGTCTCAACCAACAATACCGCCGAACCAAAGTATGACATGCTGGTAGGCAGTATGACTTGTATCGCCCACAACTCACTTGTGTTCTACTCGTGCATATAACATCAAACCATAAAACCTGGGCTCGGATGCCACTGTTGGGGAACGCAGTAATTTCAAAATTTTCCTACGCACACGCAAGATCATGGTGATGCACAGCAACGAGAGGGGAGAGTGTTGTCTACGTACCAACGCAGACCGACTGCGGAAGCGATCACACAACGTAGAGGAAGTAGTCGTACGTCTTCTTCCCGATCGACCGATCCAAGCACCGTTACTCCGGCACCTCCGAGTTCTTAGCACACATTCAGCTCGATGACGTTCCTCGGGCTCCGATCCAGCAAAGCGTCGAGGAAGAGTTTCGTCAGCACGACAGCGTGATGACGATCTTGATGTACTACTGACACAGGGCTTCGCCTAAGCACTACAACGGTATGATCGAGGTGGAATTTGGTGGCAGGGGGCACCGCACACGGCTAAGGAACGATCTCAAGGATCAAGTTGTGTGTCTATGGGGTGCCCCCTGCCCCCGTATGTATATGTTGGAGGAGGGGGGCTGGCCGGCCAAGATAGAGGAGGCGCAGGGGGAGTCCTACTCCCACCGGGAGTAGGACTCCTCCCCTCCAATCCTATTCCAACTAGGACTCTTGGGGGGAAAAGAGAGAGAGGGGGCCGGCCCACCTCTCCTAGTCCTACTAGGACTTGGGGAAGGGGGGGCGCCGGCTAGGCTTGTGGGCTGCCTCTTCTCTCTTTTCCACTAAGGCCCAATAGGCCCATTAGCCTCCCGGGGGGTTTCGGTAACCCTCCCGGTATTCCGGTAAAATCCCGATTTCATCCGGAACACTTCCTATGTCCAAACATAGGCTTCCAATATATTAATCTTTATGTCTCGAACATTTCGAGACTCCTCATCATGTCCGTGATCTCATCCGGGACTCCGAACAACCTTCGGTACATCAAAATGCATAAACTCATAATAACTGTCATCGTAACGTTAAGCGTGCGGACCCTACGGTTCGAGAACAATGTAGACATGACCGAGACACGTCTCCGGTCAATAACCAATAGCGGGACCTGGATGCCCATATTGGCTCCTACATATTCTACGAAGATCTTTATCGGTCAGACCGCATAACAACATACGTTGTTCCCTTTGTCATCGGTATGTTACTTGCCCGAGATTCGATCGTCGGTATCCAATACCTAGTTCAATCTCGTTACCGGCAAGTCTCTTTACTCGTTCCGTAATACATCATCTCACAACTAACATATTAGTTGCAGTGCTTGCAAGGCTTATGTGATGTGCATTACCGAGAGGGCCCAGAGATACCTCTCCGACAATTGGAGTGACAAACCCTAATCTCGAAATACGCCAACCCAACATCTACCATTGGAGACACCTGTAGTACTCCTTTATAATCACCCAGTTACGTTGTGACGTTTGGTAGTACCCAAAGTGTTCCTCCGGTAAATGGGAGTTGCATAATCTCATAGTTATAGGAACATGTATAAGTCATGAAGAAAGCAATAGCAACATACTAAACGATCGGGTGCTAAGCCAATGGAATGGGTCATGTCAATCAGATCATTCTACTAATGATGTGACCTCGTTAATCAAATAACAACTCCTTGTTCATGGTTAGGAAACATAACCATCTTTGATTAACGAGCTAGTCAAGTAGAGGCATACTAGTGACACTCTGTTGGTCTATGTATTCACACATGTATTATGTTTCCGGTTAATACAATTCTAGTATGAATAATAAACATTTATCATGATATAAGGAAATAAATAATAACTTTATTATTGCCTCTAGGGCATATTTCCTTCACCGAGGCCATATCTGTATATGCTTGGCTTGTCAAGTATAACCTGAGTATTCCGCGTGTGCAACTGTTTTGCACCCGTTGTATTTGAACGTAGAGCCTATCACACCCGATCATCACGTGGTGTCTCAGCACGAAGAACTTTTGCAACGGTGCATACTCAGGGAGAACACTTCTTGATAATTTAGTGAGAGATCATCTTATAATGCTACCGTCAATCAAAGCAAGATAAGATGCATAAAAGGATAAACATCACATGCAATCAATATAAGTGATATGATATGGCCATCATCATCTTGTGCTTCGTGATCTCCATCTCGGAAGCACCGTCATGATCACCATCGTCACCGGCGCGACACCTTGATCTCCATCATAGCATCGTTGTCGTCTCGCCAATCTTATGCTTCCACGACTATCACTACCGCTTAGTAATAAAGTAAAGCATTACATCGCGATTGCATTGCATACAATAAAGCGACAACCATATGGCTCCTGCCAGTTGCCGATAACTCGGTTACAAAACATGATCATCTCATACAATAAAATCAGCATCATGCCTTGACCATATCACATCACAACATGCCCTGCAAAAACAAGTTAGACGTCCTCTACTTTGTTGTTGCAAGTTTTACGTGGCTGCTACGGGCTTAAGTAAGAACTCATCTCACCTACGCATCAAAACCACAACGATAGTTCGTCAAATAGACTCCGTTTTAACCTTCTCAAGGACCGGGCGTAGCCACACTTGGTTCAACTAAAGTTGGAGAGACAGTCTTCCGCAAGCCATCTATGTGCAAAGCACGTCGAGGGAACCGGTCTCGCGTAAGAGTACGCGTAAGGTTGGTCCGGATCGTCTCGTCCAACAATACCGCCGAACCAAAGTATGACATGCTGGTAGGCAGTATGACTTGTATCGCCCACAACTCACTTGTGTTCTACTCGTGCATATAACATCAAACCATAAAAAACTAGGCTCTGATACCACTGTTGGGGAACGCAGTAATTTCAAAAAATTTCCTACGCACACGCAAGATCATGGTGATGCATAGCAACGAGGGGGAGAGTCTGATCTACGTACCCTTGTAGATTGCAACGGAAGCGTTGACACAACGTAGAGGAAGTAGTCGTACGTCTTCTTCCCGATCCGACCGATCCAAACACCGTTACTCCGGCACCTCCGAGTTCTTAGCACACGTTCAGCTCGATGACGTTCCTCGGGCTCCGATCCAGCAAAGCGTCGAGGAAGAGTTCCGTCAGCACGACGGCGTGGTGACGATCTTGATGTACTACCGACGCAGGGCTTCGTCTAAGCACTGTAACGGTATGATCGAGGTGGAATTTGGTGGCAGGGGGCACCGCACACGGCTAAGGAACGATCTCAAGGATCAACTTGTGTCTTGGGGTGTCCCCTGCCCCCGTATATAAAGGATGGAGGGAGGGGGGCTGGCCGGCCAAAGAGAGGGAGGCGCAGGAGGAGTCCTACTCCTACCGGGAGTAGGACTCCCCCCTCCAATCCTAGTCCAACTAGGAATCCTTTAAAGGGGAGAGAGAGAGAGGTGGCCGGCCCCTCTCCTAGTCCTAATAGGACTAGGGAGAGGGGGGAGGCGCAGCCCTATGTGGGCTGCCCTCTCACCTTTCCACTAAGGCCCATGTTGGCCCATTTGGCTCCCGGGGGTTTCCGGTAACCCTCCCGGTAATCCGGTAAAATCCCGATTTCACCCGGAACACTTCCGATGTCCAAACATAGGCTTCTAATATATCAATCTTTACGTCTCGACCATTTCGAGACTCCTCGTCATGTCCGTGATCTCATCCGGGACTCCGAACAACCTTCGGTACATCAAAATGCATAAACTCATAATAACTGTCATCGTAACGTTAAGCGTGCGGACCCTACGGTTCGAGAACATTGTAGACATGACCGAGACACATCTCCGGTCAATAACCAATAGCGGGACCTGGATGCCCATATTGGCTCCTATATATTCTACGAAGATCTTTATCGGTCAGACCGCATAACAACATACGTTGTTCCCTTTGTCATCGGTATGTTACTTGCCCGAGATTCGATCGTCGGTATCCGATACCTAGTTCAATCTCGTTACCGGCAAGTCTCTTTACTCGTTCCGTAATACATCATCCCGCAACTAACTCATTAGTTGCACTGCTTGCAAGGCTTAAGTGATGTGTATTACCGAGAGGGCCCAGAGATACCTCTCCGACAATCGGAGTGACAAATCCTAATCTCGAAATACGCCAACCCAACATCTACCTTTGGAGCCACCTGTAGTACTCCTTTATAATCACCCAGTTACGTTGTGACGTTTGGTAGTACCCAAAGTGTTCCTCCGGCAAACGGGAGTTGCATAATCTCATAGTTATAGGAACATGTATAAGTCATGAAGAAAAGCAATAGCAACATACTAAACGATCGAGTGCTAAGCTAATGGAATGGGTCATGTCAATCAGATCATTCAACTAATGATGTGACCTCGTTAATCAAATAACAACTCTTTGTTCATGGTTAGGAAACACAACCATCTTTGATTAACGAGCTAGTCAAAGTAGAGGCATACTAGTGACACTCTGTTGGTTTATGTATTCACACATGTATTATGTTTCCGGTTAATACAATTCTAGCATGAATAATAAACATTTATCATGATATAAGGAAATAAATAATAACTTTATTATTGCCTCTAGGGCATATTTCCTTCAGTTTTTATATTTTCAAATTACAAAAACCTTTATCTACTATCCATATACCACTTGTATCACCATCTCTTCGCCGAACTAGTGCACCTATACAATTTACCATTGTATTGGGTGTGTTGGGGACACAAGAGACTCTTTGTTATTTGGTTGCAGCGTTGCTTGAGAGAGACCATCTTCATCCTACGGCTCGTACGGATTGATAAACCTTAGGTCATCCACTTGAGGGAAATTTGCTACTGTCCTACAAACCTCTGCACTTGGAGGCCCAACAACGTCTACAAGAAGAAGGTTGTGTAGTAGACATCAGTGCTCGTACCGCTCATGAAACTGTAGGGGGTGGCTAATATTTTTCCATGCTAGATGTGTTATTCTCAAGATGAATGTTTATTCACTTGTCATTGCACAAGACTATGACAAAAGTATTAGGGATGCCCAGTCTCGAAATGAAAAAATGGACTTACTTTATGTTGTCAAATAGTAAATTCCTTGGAAAGTGTTGGTATGGACGGCACCCGTGGATAAGACTAGTAATGGAATGTGAAAGTATGGTGGAAAAAGGAATAAACTTTATTTTCTGTTTGGGAACTACCTATGATATATCTAGCATGGAAAGTATTGGGAACTACTTGATCGTTTTCATTGACGGGAAAGGCATGCCACCCAAAATGTTTTATCTCTATTTTTTCGCCTTGCGCTCTGGCACCTCTACAAATCCCTACTTCCCTTTGTGAAGGACCTTTCTATTTACTTTATGCAATTTTTATTTTTATTTGAGTCTCCATCTTCTCTTATAAAGCACCAACTAAGGGGCACCATGATCGTACTTGAGCATTGGATGTAGCTAATATGCGAGTGTGCTTCATGAATGGATCAATGATTGAGAATAATGGGCTAGGGATAACTTGATTTAGTGTTGATATTTTGAAAGACATGGTTGCTTGTTGATATGCTTGAGTATTGAAATCTTCATGTCAAAACTAGACTATTGCTTTGAACCATATAAAAGTCCATATGTCCATGCTACAAAAGAAAAGAATGTGATGAACATGATAGGCAGCATTCCACATCAAAAATTCTGTTTTTATCATTTACCTACTCGAGGACGAGCATGAATTATGCTTGGGGATGCTGATCCGTCTCCAACATATCTATAATTTTTGATTGTTCCATGCTGTTATATTATCATTCCTAGATGTTTTACAATCATTTTATAGCAAATTTATATCTTTTTTGGGACTAACCTATTAACATAGTGCCCAGTGTCGGTTGTTGTTTTTGCTTGTTTTTATTTCGCAGAATATCAGTACCAAACGGAGTCCAAACACATCGAAACTTTTTGGAGAATTATTCTAAATCAGAAGACACTTATTGGGCCAAAGAAATACCAAAGGGGGGCTCCGAGGGGAGCACAACCCACCTCAGCATGCCTGGGGGCTCAGGCGCGCCCTAGTGGGTTGTGCCCACCTCAGTCGCCTCCGCACCGCCTCTTTGCTCTATAAATACCCCCAAAATCCAAAAACCCTAGGGGAGTCAACGAAATACAATTCCAGCCACCGCAAGTTTCAGAAGCACCTAATCCAATCTAGAGACCATCATGGAGGGGTTCATCATCCTCATTGGTGCCTCTCCGATGATGCGTGAGTAGTTCATTGTGGACCTACGGGTCCGTAGGTAGTAGCGGTGCTCAGCTGGAGTCGGAGTCGTCGCCCTCCCACCCGCTACCGTCGTCATCGCCGTCATTGTCCTCTTCGTCGCTTTCGCTGGAGGAGGAGCTTTCGTTGTCAGTTGAGCTCTCCGCGTAGCACCCTAAGCGACCTCCTGGGCGCCCGAATATCTTGATGGAGAGCAGACCGTTCTCCATTAATTTGAACTAGAGAACGTGCCCCTCTAAGAAGCAGTGGGCGTGAGTGAAAGTCTTCCAGCCAGAGCGGAGGTACATGACATGAGGAGCCAGGAAATCGGCATCCACCTGCATGCCACCATTCTCGCAGCCTCTCATGTGCAACCTCAGAGAGCATGGTTGTTCAAGCTCCATTTCTCGTGCGAATGGAGTATGGAGATGAAGATGACCGCACGGGGGCTTGTACAGCCTGATGATGAACTCCCAAGGCTGATCCTCGACATGGCCTTCCATCGGTGGGAGGGCCGCCGGTGGGGGCGCGGCTAAACCGCCCCGTCCTCCTATTCCTCGGGAGCCACAGCGACCTCAGCCCCGCCCTCTCCCTCGTCCCCTCACAGCGGGTTCCGCCGCCGCAGGATCCAAAGGAGGAGGGATGCGCTGTCGAGCCGAAGCCCTCGTCGCCGCTGCTAGGGCACCACCGCGCCCTCACCCCTCACCATGGCTAGAAGGGAAGGATTGCAGAGAAGAAGGAGAATAAGTGTGTGCGAAAGAGGCACTACCCCAGCCCCTCTTTATAGGAGGGAGAGGCCGAGGGCTGGCTCCTCACACAGGAAATAACCGCCCCGCTCATCCAATGCAGCCTCTCTGCACCCTTTGTGGCTCGAAGAATCAAGGCCGACCCTCTACTCCAACCATCGGCACCCGGTTTTTGTCCATGGTGCTCCTCCCCACGCCCTCTGCATCCACCACCTACCACGCCTAATGCATGCAGAACACGTGGCAGTTGTGTGCGAAACGGGAGGCAAGTGGGATGGCAGTTTCAGCCCCGTGGTCGTGGGGCGAGGAGAATCCGCGGGCCATGATCGAAAGTTCATCCACAGCATTGCGCACGATGCATGGGGAAACAGGAAACTGGTCTGGACCCAAGATTAATGAAGAAGCAAGGAAGACCTCAAGAGACCAACCTCTTCAGCACCCTTGCCTATACACTTATTAGGCCCTAGCCGACGATGCTCGGCAGCGCGTTCAGGGCAGACCCGGGGGCTTCTGTTGGTGCAACAAACCTTGGGTCTGTTGCCCAGACTGTGCACAGGCACGGGAACAAGAATACGGCACCAACCCAAGTCAGGACACAAGGAACCAAGAGCATCAAAGAACTAATATGTGGATCAAGAGGATCGATTTCAAGCCAGAGAAGCAAGACACCCCCAGGAGAAAAGCCTCCCTTGCCTGGCAGGCGAGCTCGGCAAGGACGGGGCCACCCCCAGAAGAAGATGTCTAAGGCATCCCGATAAGGCCTGCTGGGACTCGCGAAGGCAGAACCACCTCACCCAACCACTCTTCCACGACCCACGTTGTTAATCGGTGCGGTGTCAAGCCGCAAGATGACTAAGTGACAGCCATTCGCCACATGGAAGCCTCTTTCTATAGGAGATTCCTATAGATGACACTCGTCCTGCGATGTGTCAAGAAAGCAGGCGTGGAGCTAGCGAGATAGCCTAACAAGGTTTGCCGGGCACCTAATGACATGACGTTGAGCGGCGCATTTAATGCGCCCCTGTCAGCCTGCAGAGTTAGGTATGCTAGCTTGTTTGCTATCTTATCAGTGCATAATGACTACTTTGCCATTGTGGTAGCCCCTTAATCTATAAAAAGAGGCCCATAGAAACCGGAGAAAGGGTTAGAAGATTGGATACCTCACACCCCCACAGGCGTGTAGCCACTGCCGCCCTTGCCGGGCAAGTGTACTACGCACCACAACCACTCTTCCACCATCAATCCACCAAAGCAAGAGTAGGGTTTTACGTCTCGCGGCGGCCCGAACCTGGGTAAATTGCTTGTGTCATCCCTGATGCGCTGCCCCACGCTTGTCTGCTCTTTGTGCAACTAGATGTCCCCCTGTCGAACCAGCAAGGGGCCCTCTGGCCCCATAGGTGGCCATGGTTTCTCGTGACATCTTTGGTGTGCAAGGTAGGGGGACCTCTTGCGCGAACATAAAGGCGTGTGGAGCGCGTCATCTTCATCACTATCTTCACCTTCGACGGTGCCATCGATAATGGCGCCCAAGAAAAAATCCGGTGCTCCAGCTCATCCATCCACCTCGAAGGCTCTGCCGTCCATGGCTTCTAATGCTGCGGGAGATGTGGGAGCAAGCGAGGATGTGCACGCCGTTGGGGATGTGATCGGAGCAGGTGGCACCATCACCACTTCCCCCGCGGCTGACGCAGGAGCAAAAGGCATCGGATAAGAACGACATCAGCAACGCCTCGACGGCCATGCTCCACAAGGTACGTGTGAGGGGGTTACTCCATCCGCACCCCCTCCTCCCGCCGACGGGCACAACCGCAACAATGGCGCTCGGTCCAGGGTGAATCGCTGCTGTCGATGTCAAAACCGGCGAATCTCGGGTAGGGGGTCCCGAACTGTGCGTCTAAGGCGGATGGTAACAGGAGAGAGGGGACACGATGTTTACCCAGGTTCGGGCCCTCTTTATGGAGGTAAAACCCTACATCCTGCTTGATTGTTCTTGATGATATGAGTATTACAAGAGTTGATCTACCATGAGATCAGAGAGGCTAAACCCTAGAAGCTAGCCAATGGTATGATTGTATGTTATCCTATGGACTAAAACCCTCCGGTTTATATAGACACTGGAGGGGGCTAGGATTACACAAGGTTGGTTACAAAGGAGGAGATATACATATCCGTATTGCCTAGCTTGCCTTCCACGCCAAGTAAAGTCCCATCCGGACACGGGACGAAGACTTCAATCTTGTATCTTCATAGTCCAACAGTCCGGCCAAAGGATATAATCCGGTTGTCTGGACACCCCCTAATCTGGGAATCCCTCAATAGCCCCTGAACCAGGCTTCAATGATGATGGTCCGGCGCGCAGTGTTCTCTTCGGCATTGCAAGGCGGGTTCCTCCTCAGAATACACCACGGAAGAGTTTGAATACAAGGATAGTGTGCGACCCTGCAAAATAAGTTCCACATACCACCGTAGAGAGAATGATATTTCCACAAATCTAATATGCTGACACGTTTTGACAGCATGACATCACACCATGGCCTGGTTATTATTCGAACCGCTTTTCTCAACCAGCTCCGCACATATCGCGAGGCAGTTTTCTTGATACGTCTTGTCAAAGCAGAGATCGTGTTCCCTTTATCACAGGATTCTCATCAATACGGACGTGGGTAACCCAACCGTGCCTGTTGGTATGACTCCTAGATCTTAGGTAAGTCTCAAACGACCATGAGGAGGACGCCTGATATTCACCCCCTTTATAAAGGGACAAGGCTTTTTCTTTTTTCCCTCCCACACTCAATCGAATCCTTCCCCCGCCTCGAGTTCTAACACCCAAAGCTCAGGTCAGGTGCTTCGGACCTTCAATCATGTCCGGATCCAGCCTTCAAGGCCGGTGGATGCCTTCCTCCGTCACGGAGGAGGACATCAAGAAGTTGAGGGAGGCCAGATATCTGACCGCCGAAATTTCGCATAGGCTGCCCACCCGTGGGCAGGTCGTCCCTACTCCCGAACCCAATGAGAGCGTTGTGTTCGTCTCCCACTTCCTCCGAGGACTAGGCCTCGCTCTAGATCCCTTTGTTAGGGGTCTTATGTTCTATTACGGGCTGGATTTTCAAGATCTGGCCCCGGATTCCCTTCTTCACATCTCGTCATTTATTGTCGTATGTGAGGCCTTCCTCCGCATTACCCCTCACTTCGGCTTGTGGCTCAAGAGCTTCGATGTGAAGCCGAAGACGGTCGAGGGGCAGTACGCAGCGTGGAGGTGCTTTAATAAGAAAAATTGCTGACGCTCCATGGCCAAACGGTTCCTTTCCAGAGGTGTCCAGATTGTGGCAGCGGGAGTGGTTTTACATCACAGCTCCCCGAAGTGCCAAATGGGTGGCTGCCCTCGGGCCCCCCACCACAACTGATGTCATGGATCAACAGGGGGCTAAGCCGGGGTCCAGCCAAGGACGTGCCAATACTGCAGAGTCATATCCGAGATTTCTTCAAGGGAGATTTCAGTCTGTTTATGGTAATTCAAGTTATGCTGGTTCGTCGAGTCCAGCCTTGCAAACGCCGGCCCCTCCGCATGTGGGAATTCAACCCGGAAGGACCGCGCACTATTCAGCATTTCCTCGGCATGACGCATGAGGAGATGTACAAATCGTTCTTCGAACCCCAAATAGAGTGTCCGGACACTACCGAGGACGTGGGCCTGAGCTGCAACCGCCCCGCTGCCCAAGTAAGTAATCCCATGGCCGAACACACTGTCCTTTTATTTATCATGACATCATTCTGAAGAATCGCTCTTTGACCAGGACTGGATAACAAAGGTGAAGATGATCCGGTGTTTGGCCCCCCTTCCTGAGGGCTTAGACAATCTGGTGCTGGAAAAGATGCTCCAGCCAGCACCATGTCTAGTGCCCTCAAAGGAAGATAAAGGGGGGAATGAAGAGGGCGAAAGCGGGCCTCCATCGCTCCCTATTCCAATCGAGGGAATGAGCGCCTCCGCGAGGGAGGATAACCAAGGGGAAGAATCTGACATTCTCTCTCCCTCGGGAAGGAAGAGGACTACCTCTGAAGATCCGGAAACTAAGGTTTCCAAGCGGGAGAAGAAATCTCCACCAGTGGGTCCTGCCTCAGAGGGTATTCTTGCCGCACAATGTCCGCGCGGGGATCAGCCCTCTACCGAGCTGTGAGTAATCAAAAAGTACTTAATAGTGAAGATATCCTACCTTACTTCCGAAGACAATAACTGATGCTTATAAATTGTACTCCGGATCGCAGCCCTTCTCGACAGAGTTCATCTTCGGGGGATCTTCTTCCGAAGATGATGGAGAGAGAAACGCCTCCCCCGGACTCCCCAGCTCAAGAAGCGGGCGATCTTGAAATGTCGTCGCGAAGGGTATCTTTGGATCCACTAGGGCCAGAGGATAACCCTATGGCTGCCCGGCATCCCCAGTATCCGGCTCCTGAGGAGAGCGACAGCAAGGGTCTGTATAGTGTGCGGTTGGACGCGCTGAAGGATCTTCTGGGGCAAGCTGTCGTCTCGGAAGTGCATCATACGCTAATGGGTACGGTAATTGAAAGGATTTCATCCGCTGAAAGCGGTTTGCACGAAGCTTTTATGAGTCTGCTGAAAGGCTTCGAGGTACGTGAAATAATGTATGCCTTTAACAGTACCGCATACGTTAGGTATGCCCATGCAGATAGTAGCCCTTGAGACTCTAGTTGTCGTTGAGAACGGCAGAAAACAGAGGATCATAGTCCCAGGTAATAACCAGACCACCTTTATGTGCAGGTGGTTTAAGCTCCGGTGGCTAGCCGGACTGATGGGTTTGCCGAACTAAAGCGGCAACTAGATGCGGCAGATGCCAACATCGTGCTTGTCAACAAGCGGCTTGACGAGGCACGGGGTGAGTGATTTTTCTGGTGATCGTCACATAATAAGAGCAACATGATGCCAGTATCTTTAATATGTTGTGACGGCAGATGGAGCTGCCAACGTGGAGACCCTTCGGGCGGAGCTTGCCCGAGCCAAGGAGCAAGCAAGGAGTAGCAATGCGGCCACTTTAAAGGCGGCCGAAGAGTTAAGGGCCGAACAGGCCGCGCATTGCGAGAGCAAGGAAAAAATACCCAAGATGGTTGTAGAGTGAAAAGATGCTGCTGACCGTTACCGACTTCTTGAAGAAGAAAACCGGGCGAAGGCGATGGACCTGGAGAAGGCCTGGGTGGCTGCCAAGGAAGCCCGCTCCAAAATTAGAGCGACGAAGGAGGAGCTGAATCAAGCTGCAGATATAGTGTATGGGAAGCCCTTCTTGTTGCAGACTAAGTTCGGAGATCCGAAGTATGCTCCTCTGGACCGGCTATGGAGTTCTGCGGACACGTGCATAGATTTGGCTGCAAGTGCTGCTGATGCAGCCGAGTACTTCAAGGATCAGAAAGGCCCCGAAGTGGAAAAGCTGTTCTGATCACAGTTTCACACTCCAGTCCGTCCACTGCTGCTGAATGAGCGATTGACCAGTTGGGACGAGCTCCATAGGTCGTCCAGACATGCCATGAGGTCCATTGTGGATCACTTGTGGCCGGGAGGGCCAAGGCCGAATAGCTACTTTAGCTTAGTGCAACAATTCCTTGATGTTGTGCCACGCATCGATGCTATAAAGAGACGTGCATAGAAGGTGCACGGATGGCCCTTGCCCATGTCAAAACATATTGGGCGGAGATGGAGGCCACCACTGTTGCGGCACAGGGTTCAGACATAGCCCGAGTGGCTGCCAAGCACTACTTTGAAGAAGTCCTTGAAGCCGCTCGTTCGATAGAGGCTTAATGCTCGAAGAATATTATTTTTCAGTGACATATAGTCCCAATGTACAAACAATGTTTTTCTGAATTAATCAAGGCTGTATTTATACTTTTGCCCGAAAGTACTATGATGCCTCCAGTGTGGCCGTTTATGTATATATGTATATAACCTAAAAGTTTGCAGTCGTCGGCTTCCGCCCCCACGCATATAATGCGGGGGTGTTCGCAAAAGATGCATATCCACACTTGATCCAACGTCTTGGTCCGTTAAGGAGGTGATAGCGTAGCGAACGAGGCAATCAGACTATATTGCTTTAACACTTTCACTTAGCCATAGGAGTTTGACAGTGGGGCTACTATATAGCCCCTGGTACTTCTACGCTCGTCCGAATACGGGGCGCATACGTACATGACTGGGAAACGGCCCTTCGTTAATGCAGAGGAATCCTGAAGATTCCGATTGGTCATCGAGTGGTTGACCAGTCTCTCGCTATATCATGACAGTCAGTTTTCGGCTTTCTCTACTGAGGTGCTCATCCGGATGAACCAGGGCACAATCGCAGTAGTTCTCCCAGTGCTACCTTAGCCGATATAACAGAATGTAAGGTACCAAAACATGGGAGCCGGGCAAACCCAACATTTGACCAAAGACATGATTCGGAGTTGATGCATATAGGGCCAAACTCGCGACGCCGAACACTCCCTAAGGTGTTTGGTATTTATAACATATACCGGGCTAGAAACTTCCCTTTATAAGAAACCCCATGTGTCCAGGTACGTGCAAAATCCTGGCGTGGCCACATGCCAATAATGCCGGCATCCTTCTCGGTTGTGTGGAGTATCCGGAGGATGTGAGCAACAAGAGAAAGTAAAAAAGGTTTACGAGGGCCTTAATCTAAAAAGAAACCTTTGGGCGGGTCCCTGCTGCACGTCTGCGCCTGTGTCTCCGTTGTGCCGTGTCCTGGATGGGTGTAGCATGATTGTCACCTGCAAAAGGAAAGAACTTAGGTGAAAGTTGCTGTGCCAAAAAGAAGAATGAATT
Source organism: Triticum monococcum (assembly GCA_034509565.1). Lineage (NCBI taxonomy): Eukaryota > Viridiplantae > Streptophyta > Magnoliopsida > Poales > Poaceae > Triticum > Triticum monococcum. The sequence goes on from CM067842.1 coordinate 696,000,089, forward strand.
ATCAAAATTCCAGAGAGGCCTAGTTGAGCCGGGTTGGCCCTGATTACACGCGGGAAGCCCCTGGCATCGTTTTATGAGGGTTCAAAAACCAATCTCATGCATGTACGATGGAACGCCGGACTCGTCTAACCGTGTCCATGGTCTTGACGACCTGCCATTTTTTTCTGGTTGGTGAGGCCGTCTAGTGTGCGGCTGTTAGAGCCGCCGCGTCCTCTTCCGTACGTAAAGAATGGTTGGTGTTTCGGCTAACTATAATGACGCCTTGTGGACCAGGCATCTTGAGCTTGAGAAAAGCGTAATGCGGTATTGCGTTAGCCTCCCTTCTGAGTAGTGCTTGAAAATCACTTCGGAATGGAGCGATGTGAAAAGTTAACGTTTCACTTCGGAAGTTATCGGGAGAACCGAATACCACCTCTAGTAGTAGAGAGCCCGTGCAGTGGGCCTCTTGGCCTAGTATTACTCCCTTGAAGGTAGTATTACTGTGGCTTATTTGTGTCGGGTCTATCCCCATTTTGCGGACTGTGTCCTGATATATCAGATTTAGATCACTGCCGCCGTCCATGAGGACCCTTGTGAAATGGTACCCATTTATTATTGGGTCTAACACCAAGGCCGTCAGTCCTTCGCGCCGGATATATGTATCGTGATCCCTACAATCAAAAGTGGTCAGGCGGGCCAACCAGGGGTTGGACCTAGGGGTGACGGGCTCTATGGCGTGTGTGCGTCGGAGTGCGTGATTGCTTCTCCTCTTTGTCACATGGATCATGTTTACTATTTTAACCTCTGGTCGGAATTTTTTCTGTCCTCCGGCGCTTTGCTGGTGAGGTTCATCCTCGTCTTCGCTTGGTGTCTCTTCCCCTTTGTGTTCGGCATTTAGCTTACCGGCCTGCTTGAAAACCCAACATTCTCTGTGGGTATGATTTACAGGTTTGTCTGGGGTGCCGTGAATCTGTCAGAGTTTGTCAAGAAGTTTTGTTAGGCCAGATTCTCCTTCTCTGCTGCCTTTGAAAGGCTTTTTCCGCTGACCTGGTCGGGAGCCCCTGAATCCGGCGTTTACCACCATGTTATCTGGGCTACCTTCTTTATTTCGACGCTTGTTTTTGTTGTGTCATGGTTTACCATTGCCATCCCTTACTTCGGATGTGCTTGGGTCGCTGGTGCTGCTATGGGCCAACCATATGTCCTCGCCCGCACAAAAGCGGGTCATGAGGCTTGTTAGGGCTGCCATTCTTCTCGGTTTTTCTTGACCGAGATGTCTGGCGAGCCATTCGTCTCGGACGCTGTGTTTAAAAGCTGCTAAGGCTTCGGCGTCCGGACAGTCGACTATTTGGTTCTTCTTGGTGAGGAACATGTTCCAAAGCTTTCGGGCGGACTCTCCGGACTATTGGATTACATGACTTAAATCGTCTGCATCCGGAGGTCGGACATAAGTCCCTTGAAAATTGGCCCGGAGAGCGTCCTCGAGCTCCTCCCAACTTCCAATTGAATTTTCCGGGAGGCTTTTCAGCCAGTGCCTAGCTGGCCCTTTAAGCTTGAGGGGCAAGTATTTAATGGCATGGAGATCATCTCCACGAGCCATATGAATATGGAGGATGAAGTCCTCTATCTAGACTCCCGGGTCTGTGGTTCCGTCATACGCCTCTATGTTCACCGGTTTGAATCCCTCTAGGAATTCATGATCCAGCACCTCATCAGTGGAACATAGTGGGTGTGCGGCACCCCTGTATTGGGATGCGCCATAGTGTTTGGACAGTTGTAGTATTCGGTGTTGGTTGTGTACCGTAGCGCGCTTCCTAGATCCATAGATAGATCTGATCACGCCGGATTTTTGACGCAAGTTCTCACGTAGAACGTGTGTTGACTTATGCGTGACTTTGTTAGCCGCTCTATCACGTTCACAGGGTGGTGGATTCGGCCGGTTGGCCGTATCAGTTTTTGGCTGTATGGGCTCTAAGGTCTCATCGTCGAATTCCGGTAATAGCTTGCGCTTTGGATAGCTATTTGGATGTAACTTCCACCATACTTTGTTACTTTGTTCCACTTGCTGTTGAGCGTATCTTGTGCGACCTTGAGCCTTTGCTTCTGTTTCTTCAGGATTCTCGCTGTGGCAGTAAGCCTTCTGCGGAGGTTCTCTTGCTCCAAGTGTGTTTCCGGGATGACGGGTGCATCTTCGTCCGGACTGTTTTCTTCCCTGGACGGGGATTGATGAGGCTTATCTTTGGCGTCATCGTGTTCGGACGTCGGATCCGTACTATGTTTGTAGTTTGCATCTTGATCATTTTCTGCCACCGGGGTGGTGCAGTTGTCGTCTGTTCTAGAGTCGCGTGGACTATTATTATCGTTGTTTTTGCTATGGCGGGACTTAGAGCGGCGCCGCTGACGTCAGCGCTTGGGTTTCTTCTTGGACGGGTCATCCTCCGCTTTCTCATCGCCATTGTCTTCGTTGGGGGTGTCCACCATGTATACGTCATGTGATGAAGTAGCGGTCCAGTGCCCTGTGGGCGGTGGTTCCGGTTCGTCTCCTACATTGTCGTCCATACCATTGATGTCTTCGGAGTCGAAGTCGAGCATGTCGGTTAAGTCATCAACAGTGGCTACTAAGTGGGTGGTGGGTGGGCAGCGAATTTCTTCGTCGTCCGCATCCCATTCTAGCCGGACATAGTTCGGCCAGGGTTCTCCTGACAGGGAGGGAGACCTTAATGAATTTAGCACATCTCTGAAAGGTGAGTGCTGAAAGATATCTGCGGAGGTGAACTCCATGATCGGTGCCCCGTCGGTTTCGACAGGCACAGATGTAGGCAGCTCGGAGTCCGTGGCCGGGGATAGATCCAGTGGTTCGGCGACACGGCTCTCGTATGAGGTGAAGTCAGTGTCCGGCTCTATCGCCACTGAGAGTGCGGCCTCCATGGCGGGATCCGTCCCTCCGCTCCCGGATGGCGCGACTTGCTCTGGATTAAAGGCCGGAGTAGCTGCGGATGCGATCTCCCGAACAATGTCCGATGGTAGAGTTATGTCTTGCTCGTCGTGACTGCGTGGCGCGTCCGGCATGGGCTCGAATCCGTCGAAGATCAAGTCTCCGCGGATATCGGCCGTGTAATTAAAGTTTCCAAATCTGACCTGATGGCCAGGGGCGTAGCTCTCAATCTGCTCCAGATGGCCAAGCGAATTGGCCCGCAGTGCAAAGCCGCCGAATACGAAGATCTGTCCGGGGAGGAAAGCCTCACCCTGGACCGCATCGCTAGCGATGATCGAAGGAGCCATCAAGCCTTATGGTGACGACACAGTGGAACTCTCAATGAAAGCACCAATGTCGGTGTTAAAACCGGCAGATCTCGTGTAGGGGGTCCCGAACTATGCGTCTAAGGCGAATGGTAATAGGAGGCAGGGGACACGATGTTTACCCAGGTTCGGGCCCTCTTGATGAAGGTAAAACCCTACGTCCTGCTTGATTGTTCTTGATGATATGAGTATTACAAGAGTTGATCTACCACGAGATCAGAGAGGCTAAACCCTAGAAGCTAGCCTATGGTATGATTGTATGTAGTCCTACGGACTAAAACCCTCCGGTTTATATAGACACCGGAGGGGGCTAGGGTTACACAAGGTCGGTTACAAAGGAGGATATATACATATCTGTATTGCCTAGCTTGCCTTCCACGCCAAGTAAAGTCCCATCCGGACACAGGACGAAGTCTTCAATCTTGTATCTTCGTAGTCCAACAGTCTGGCCAAAGGATATAGTCTGGCTGTCCGGAGACCCACTAATCCAGGACTGCCTTAGCCGCCCTCCGGCCGCCCCCGCCAAGGGAGCGGCCGCGGCGCGTGCACCTCCCTTTGGGCGGGTCGACCAAGTTGCTACACCCGACAGAGCCGCTATTCTTCGAGCGCCTTCCCCGCAGCCCCATGCCATCCACTTGGCCGCTCCGCAACAGCGAGGGCACGGTGCTCCCGGCGCTGGCACCGTCAGGAGCCGAGCAACAGTGCGATCGACTTCACGTATTCAACCAAAATTTATAGGTTCGACACAAGGGGAGCCAAAGAATATTTGAAGGTATTAAAAGCTGAGTTGTCAATTCAACCACACTTGGAGATTAGTTATCTACAACAACGTGATCAGTAGCAAAGTAATATGATAGTTTTGATAATAGTGACAACAGGAATGGTAACGGTAACAATGTGATAGCAATGGTTTTGTATCAAGTGCAACAGTAACGATAGCAGTAGTAACTTAGCAAGAACAATATAAGATAAATTCGTGGGCATTGGATCTGTAATTTGTTGGATGATATTCATCATGTGACAGTCATAACCTAGGGCGACTAGAAGAACGCCTGTGCGTTGCAACGGGGCCACATTAACTTAAAAAGTTCAATATTACAACATTGGCGACCTTTTTTACCATCAAATCCTCACACACACACTCTCCCTCCCTCTCCCTCACTCACTCTCCCCCTCTCCCACTTCTCCTAGCCGCATCAACATCACGTCATTACCAAACATGTAGTGGATGCCTAGTGGGACAAGGGTTAAGAAATAACATGAGGTGAAAAATACGATGGCTGTCAATTCCATAAGACGATCCAAGTAATTTGACAAAACAGATTGGGAGCATCTTGTATAATCTCAAAAAAGCAACTAAAAATATGAGAAATGAAGTGATGAAAATCAGCCCCTGCTCTCATTTATGCTCGCTTTTGTAATGGGAGGCAAGGAATGGGGATACCGGGAGAAGAAAGAATCACATGGACGGCAAGCCTCCACGACCGGCAAGTGGAGTTGCTTCACATCCAATCTCCACGGCCGCCGCCTCCATGGGGACGAACTCCCATGTTCACAACCGGGCTCCCAATCGGCCGCTGCCTCGCCGACCTTGACGACGAAGTAGTCCCTCCCTTCGATCCCATTCGCAACGGAGGCAACACCCATCCCAGCGGACGGGTCCGCGTTGCGATCCCTACTGGATTGTGGTCGCGCCTCCCCAAACCTCACCGCGGGACACATGAGAGGGCGCCGTTGCCATGGTCGGGCTTGGATGGGGAAAGGAGGCGACATAGCAGCAACGGCGCCTTCGCCGGGATTGGTGGCGACGGCGGTGGCGAGCGAGCGGGAGGACGGCGGCGGTGAGAGAGTAGGAGGGTGGTGGCGGCAGTCCATCGCCGCCGTGACGTGAGAGGAGGATGGGGATGGGGCCGCGATCTGGACGTATGGAGCGGTCGAGAGGAGGGGAAGCAGGCAGCTTGGTTTTTCCATCGTGCGGGCTTTGGGGGAGGTCAAACGAGAGGGCTTTTTTCGTGCGGGAGGCAGAGCAACGTGGGCAGATGTAGGAAGACGGGACGTGGTCGGTTGGCAGGAAAAGGAAAGGTACGCATTTTTTTAGGCAGTAGAGATGATTGATGATAAGAAAGGGAAAATCACATCAATATAAGGAAATATCCCATCAATATTTGATTGATTGCGATTTATTTTTTATATGGTAACTAATCTGATCATCAATACTTGATTGATTGCGATTTATTTTTTATATGGTAACTAATCTGATGGGTTGGCAGGAAAAGGAAAGCTACGCATTTTTTTAGGCAGTAGAGATGATTGATGATAAGAAAGGGAAAATCACATCAATATAAGGAAATATCCCATCAATATTTGATTGATTGCGATTTATTTTTTATATGGTAACTAATCTGATCATCAATACTTGATTGATTGCGATTTATTTTTTATATGGTCGATGGAGTTTTTTTGTTGGGCGCGGGTTTTTTGGGTGGTTGCGTGGGATGGGGTGAGGTGGGAGGATGATGAAAAAAACCGGAGGTGGGAGGATGACGAAAATAAACCAACGAAAATAAACCGCGCGGACTATTCACGAACTGCTCCATTAGGAGTAGAGATACGGCACTAGCTCCATTTCATAAATATAATGTAGGCATGTATTCCATAAATAGTCATATGTGCTTATGGAAAGAACATGTATGCCATCTTTTGTCCTACCCTCCCGTGGTAGCGGGGTCCAATTGGAAACTAAGGGATATTAAAGCCTCCTTTTAATAGAAAACCGGAACAAAGCATTGGCACACGGTGAATACATGAACTCCTCAAACTACGGTCATCACCGGGAGTGGTCCAGACTATTGTCACTCCGGGGTTGCCGGATCATTAGACGTAGTAGGTGACTATAACTTTCAAGATCGGATCTAGAACATGGATATAATGGTGATAACATAAACAGTTCAGATCTGAAATCATGGCACCCAGGCCCAAAGTGAAAAGCATTAAGCATGGCAAAGTCATAGCAACATCAATCTCAGAACATAATGGATACTAGGGATCAAGCCCTAACAAAACTAACTAGATTACATGATGAATCTCATCCAACTCCACACCGACCAGCGAGCCTACGAAGGAATTACTCACTCCCGGTGGGGAGCATCATGGAATTGGTGATGGAGAAGGGTCGGTGATGATGAAGAATGAAGATCCCCATCTCCGGAGCCCCAAACGGACTCCAGATCTGGCCTCCCGACGAAGAACGGGAGGTGACGGCGGCTCTGTCTCGTGGATCGCGATAATTCTTTCTCCCTCTTTTTTTCTGGAAAATAGGATTTTATAGCATAGGTTTCAGGGTCCGCGGGGCCACCAAGTGGGGACAACCCACCTGGGGACGCCAGGAGGGGGGCGCGTCATGGTGGGTTGTGCCCACCCAGGTGCCCCCTCCAATGGATCTTGGCTCCAGAAATTCTCTTTATTGATATAAAAAATTATCGCAAAGTTTCGTTCCATTAAGAGAACTTTTATTTTTGCACAAAAACAACACCATGGTAGTTCTGCTGAAAACAGCATCAGTCCAAGGTTAGTTTCATTCAAGTCATGCAAATTAGAGTCCAAAACAAGAGGAAAAGTGTTAGGAAAAGTAGATACGTTGGAGACGTATCAACTCCCCCAAGCTTAAACCTTTGCTTGTCCTCAAGCAATTCCGTTGATATATTGAAAGTGAAAAAGAAAAACTTTTACGAACTCTTTTGCTCTTGTTTGCATAAATAAGCTTAAACAACACCTAGGTTTTCAGCCAACATTATAACTAACCATGCCGACAATAACTCTTAACGATTATATTAACTCATATCAATGACATAATCAGCTAGCGAGCAATAATAAGGTATCTCAAATAGCAACATGTTGTCAAAACAACCATGACATAATATGACAATAGTTGTATCTCACTAGCCCTTTCTAAGACCGCAAAACATAAATGCAGAGCACCTCCAAAGTTCAAGCTCTGACTAAACATTGTAGTTCATGGTAGAAAATATCCATTCATGATGCACCCAACATTAGCTGCACACACTGCATTAGCATGACAGTAGTGCTCTCAGGTTCTGGCGCTTATTTTAGAAGGTGATGACACAACATAAAACTAAATAGATAGTCCCTTCGCAAAGGGAAGCACTGATTTGCAGAGGTGTCAGAGCTCAAGTTTTAAAACAGAGGTAAATAATATTTTGAGACATGCACCCTTCTTGTTTACTTCACAACCATCAGTTATCAATATCTTCCATGCTGAGCATGCTAGTGGCGGTTCCCAAGCGATAAAAATAAAGGTTTTGACTCCATTGGGAGTTTTTGTTTGATTATTTGTAAGCTTTTTCTGTTTGCAGTTTGGGACTGGGCATCCCTATTACCGCCATCTTCTCGTGCGATGGCGAGTGAATAAACACTCAACCTGAGAATAACCCGCTTAGCATGGAAGATAACGACCACCTCCTATCGTTCCATGAATGATCCAGGCACACAAAAAGGATACTTCTTAGAAGTTTTTAGAGGTGGCACATGCAAATTTACTTAGGACGGCAGGGTAATACCGCATATAGGTAGGTATGGTGGACTCATCTGGAATAACTTGGGTTCAAGGTTTTGATGTACAAGCAGAATTCCCACTTAGTACAGTCGAACGCTAGCAATTAGATTGAGAAGCGGCCAGCTAGAGAGCAACAACGGTCATGAACATGCATTATGCATAAGTAACATTCGACACTAGGATGAGTAGGATATGAACACCATGAACATAAATATCGTAGAGGCTATGTTGGTTTTGATTCAACTAACTGCATGAACATGTGCCAAGTCAAGCCACTCGAACATTCATCGGAGGATACCATATCATCATACTACATCACAATCATGTTAACGCAATGTTGATATCCAAGATAAATCATTATTCACTACCAGCTACTTATGCATGGCATGAGAAACAATAATCTCTAATTGTCATTGCAAACATGTTTAATCATGAAGGGCTGAATCATGGATACTAGGTTAAACATATTTACACAAACAGAACAAGTCGAGTTCATACCCGTTTCTCTCTGCCACAGGTGCACGGCTGAATGATGTGAAAATAATAATAGTGCAAGAGTGCCATGGACTAAGCTGGAATCTGCAAACATTTTATTCAACAGGAGAAGACAAGCTAAAATGGGCTCTTTGTTTGATCAACAATTATGCAAATGAGATCCACTCAACATTTTCATCGTTATCTTCTTCTCGGTATGACTCGAATAAAAAGAAAAGAAGTTCAGAGAAACACACTGAAATATTTTTGGAGTTTTTGGTTTTCTTGAACAAGCAAATAAAAGTGAAAAGAAAAACGAGAAAAACTATTTACACGGGAAAGCTCCCAACAAGCAAAAGAAGAACAAGGAAATCTTTTTGGGTTTTCTTTTTCGTGCAAAAGCTAAGCATGAATAGAAAGTAAACTAACTACAACTAATTTTTTTATTTTTTCTAAGGTTTTTCAAACACACAAGAAGAAAGCAAGAAAATAAAATTAAGCATGGATGATACAATAAAAAAGTGGAGACACCGACAATTGGAATAAGTGGACATGAATATAAAGTCTGTGGAAACACGTACTCCCCCAAGCTTAGGGTTTTGGCCTAACTTGGCAGTCGATCATAAGCCTGGATAGTAGTCGGGGTGCTGAGGAGCGGGCATTCACGCATCCCACTGTTGAGGCTCCTCCTCTAATGTAGCCTGGTCATTTTGGTAGGCGATGATATCCGCAGGCATAATCCTATATCCGCCCCTAGCAACAGGATCAAACAAAGTAGGAGCAGGTAATGGAATAATATCACGAGTTCTCACACTAAACACTAGGTTATATGGAATAGGGATGTGAGGAGAATCTATATCAGTAAACTGGAGGTGATCCATGGCAGCACGATCTAAGTAGACTTTGGTCAGAGGGTAATCATGAAAGCGTATCTCAACATTAAAGTGAGTCGCCAAACAAGTAGCGTAAATACCGCCATGTATTTTTCCCTTGGACTTATTAATGTGGAGGTGACGTGCCACAATAGCTCCCAAGCTATAAGTGTTGTCGCCCTCTAGTGCATGTCGTAAAACAGCAAGGTCTGGTGAACTGAGTGCACCCACCTTCTCTCCAGCAAGTAAGCATTTTGCAATGAAAAGAGCAAAGTAATGAACAACAGGAAAACGCAAGCCAGCGGCAGTGGTAGCCTACACCCCTCTCTCATCTCCCACTATCAAGGTACGATAAAAGGCCTCAAACTCTACCGGTCTAGGCTCAACTAAGCTCCCGTCAGAAGAGATCATACAGATGTCACAAAATTCAGTAAGTGGTATCTGATGGGTTTCAGCATATAATTTAAATTACACCCCAGGAGGATTATTCCTAGGAAGGAAATTAAAACTTTGAACAAAGATGTTTGTGAGGAGTTGATACTGTTCACATTCAGCTGCGATGAAGTCGGTGAGGCCGGCATTAGCAGCATATTGTGTGAACTTCTGAAGGATTCCAGCCTCTTCCATGAACGAGGTATGCGGCCATTCACACGGTCGTACTTACACCAACCTCTGGGGATGGAGATCACTGTCAGATGACTCCCCCCTTGTTGTTCTTCTTAGAAGCAAACTTCCTAAAGATATTCATCTTTTCCCTATGAACAAAAATTCTGAAATTTTTAGTCCACAAAATTTTCTCAACAAAACTTTACACGATTGATAGCGACTACTCATAGGGATACATAGAGGCCATAGCAAGCATTCAAACTACTTAGAACTCTAAGAATTCAACATGCAAGCTCATCTACAGTAGCACCAAGAGTAGCTAGTTATTCAAAATATAAACTACTAAAGCAAAAACTAATTGGACAAACGGTGGAGTCACATACCAAGCAACAATCCCCTGAAACAGTTTCAGAAACGGAGCTTCGAGCAAAGAGATCGAAATCCGCGGGTTTGAGAGCAAGAACACGAGCAAGAGAGCAATGGGGATTATTTTCTGGAGGTAGGTCATGATGTGGTGTGAAGAGATAAGTCAGGGGGCACACATCGGGAACACAACCCACCAGGGCGTGCTTGGGGGTCCACGCGCACCTAGGTGGGTTGTGCCCACCTGGTGCACCTCCCTTCGATAATATTTGCACCAGAAATTCTTAAATATTCAGAAAAAATCGTATTAAATTTTTAGGGCATTTTCAGAACTTTTATTTTTGCGTCATTTTTTTATTGCACGGGAAATTCAGAAAACAGACAAAACATGGCATTTTATTTTATTTAACTAATAAAAACAGAAAACAAAAGGTAGGGATAGAAGGTAGTGCTTACTAAATTCATCAACTTCATACCTCTCAAAAATGATCCATTAATAAGGTTGTTCAAGTCTTATTAACAACCACTTTCAATTAGCATGAAACCCAAGAACTTTCATAAATCACTAAGTTACCTCAACGGGGATATGAATGTCCCTAACAATAAGCATTTCATAATTCTTTTTGGCAGTAGTTAGAGGTAGTTGAAAACTTCCAGTAGTTGGTATCCCCGGATCTCCAAGTTTTTTAGGTACTCCATCCTTAAAAGTATAATTAGCAAGCATGGTGGAGATTCCAGCTTCCGGTATTCTTCTCTTATTGGTGATGATGTATTTCATATACTTTGCATAAGGAGGCATTTTTAAGGATATTAGTCAAGCGAGTACGCAAAAAGATTGGCCTCAGCATTTCAGCAAAGCGTTCAAATTCTTCATCATCTTTCTTTTTAGTTGACTTAGGTACAAAGGGCATATGTCTTTGAACCCACAGTTCTCTTTCTTTACCGTGTCTTCTAGCAACAAAGTCTCTTTTGTCATACCTTTTATTTTTTAGGTTGTGGGTTATCAAGTTCAAGTGGTGGTTCTATCTCAACATCATTATCTGGTTCTTCATTATTTGGTTGACTATCTTCATGAACCTCATCATTAACTTTTTCATTATCAGAAGATGAGTGTTCATTACCAGCTTGAGTTTCAGCATCAGAGATAGAGACTTCATTATCAGGAGGTTTTTCTACTTCACGTTCACTAGAGGCATGCAAAGTCCTATCATTTTTCTTCTTCTTCTTTTTAGAAGGACTAGGTACAGTGGTGTTGTTCCTTTGTGAATCATGTTCAATTATTTTTGGGTGTCCCTCGGGATAAAGTGGTTCCTGAGTCATTTTACCTCCTCTTGTTGAAACTCTAACAGAAAAGTCATGTATATTGTTATTCATTTCATCTAGCAACTCTCTTTGAGATTTAGCAACCTTTTCTAACTGAGTTTGAACCATAGAAGCATGTTTTCCAACACCTCTAATATCATTTGAGATTCTAAATAACAAGTCACTCAAGCGAGCAATCATATCAAAATTGTATTTCAATTGTTTCATAACATTTGCATTGAAGTGATCTTGTTTCCTAATGTAATTTTCAAACTCATAAAGCCATTGGCTAGGGTGCATATTGTGAGGATTGTCGTTATCATTAAACATCATTAGAGAATTTATCTCTACCACCTTAGGCAGTGGTGGTGTATTAAGCCCATATATTTCTTCAATAGGGGTAAAATTTTGACATCTTTGGCTTTAATACCTTTTTCCTTCATAGATTTCTTTGCCTCTTACATATCTTCAGGACTAAGATATAATATACCCCTCTTCTTCGAAGTGGGTTTAGGCGGTGGTTCTTGAAGAGTCCAATCATCATAATTTTACAATATGTTATTCAATAATTCCTCAGCTTGCCCAACAGTTCATTCCCTGAAAACACAACTAGCACAACTATCTAGGAAATCCCTAGAAGCATCGGTCAGTCCATTATAGAAGACTAGCAAAAGGCCCGTGCTTTGTAACGGAAAATAAATATGCCATGTAAGATTTACACAATTTACGATTTTTAGTTAGGCATGTTCAGTAGCATTTACTTAGAAGTTAAACATCTGGCCAGTGTATACAAACGGTAGAGGAAATATCCATATTAGCACACATGCAACATTTCTTTTACACTCACATTTGCTAGTATTAAGCCCACGGGCAACACCTCACCCGCTCAACTCTCTACGCAACTTTCATTCCCAGATTATAGCCACACCTCACCTTCTGTTTTGTTTATTTCCATCATTGCTAGATTGTAGCCACATCTTATCCTTTGTTTTGTTTATTTCCGTCATTGACGGATCATAGCCACACCTCATCCTCTGTTTTGTTTATTTCTAAAAAGCTTGTTGATTGTCTATCTAGGGACATATATAAATTGATGGTATCATGTGTAAATTAGCGAGGATGTACTATTAATTAATAAGAATTGTTTTTGGTGGAACCAAAAGCTGCCCCAATGGCCCAATAGGGAGAATTGTACGACGTGCCCCCTAACCTCCCACGTAGCCACGCAGTCCTCCCTGAGCTGCACGTGCACAGAGGACATAAAAGCCAAGAACCAAAGACTGGAGCTGAAATAATCGGGATCGAAGTCGAAAAAACCAAGGACAAAATGTTCGATTATTAATTCAGTTAACGAAAGACTGAAACTGACATTACTTCGGTGAGTTTGGTCGTTGTAGTCTACTGACCTAAGTGCCAAAATAACCGAAATGCATTATACTTATTAAAGCCTAGCTAATTAAGCCCCAGGGCGCATCCACGCTAATCTATCCAATAAGGCAAGCTAAGTAGCAATTATACATGAAATAATAGATCACTCTTTGGCTTTTGGTTTTTGAAAAATCTGTCATGAATTTAGGAGCTTAAATTTTGAAGCTCACAATTTAACGAAGCATGCACTTTCTCTCGAGGGTGGCCGCCATATATGGTTAGGTCACATTGGACATCTCTTCCATGCCTGTAAACATTTTGACGAGTTAATAAAAGCTTGGCGAGATTTGCCTAAAAAAACTACACGAAGCTTCCTCTCAGCCACGTACGCAGTCAAAAATTGCAACCCCAACATTGTACAGCGCGCCGCCACCATTTTCCCACATCACGCAACTCCAGCGGCTAGCTGCTGGCAGCGCACCTGCGCCATGGGTCCTCTGAAACAAAATTTCCTTTTCCTTTTCTATTTACGCACATGCCAATAGAAGTGATTCCATGAATCTAGACTGGTTCTCTAGGTTCTTTGTGTAATATAATTATTATATTTTTCCTTATGTCATTTTTTTCATTGCATCATATCATCATGCCATTAAGTATTTCATACCTTTTTAAAAACTATAAAGATTTTTTTATTTAAGTGCTTTGCTTTTTCGTTCTATACCTTCTCCAAATCCCATGCCTTTTCTACTTCAAGTTTGGTCTGCAAAGGTTGCCACTAATTCTTGTTGTATTTGTTCAACATCCACCAAAATTTACATAAATTTTGAACACTTCTCAAACCAATACTTATTTCAAACCCATTTGAATTAAATTCAAATGAGTTCGAATATAATTTCCATCTCATGCCCACAACCAATTTTCTTGGGTCACACGTATTTCAAGGATCCCAAAAAAAATTACCGTTTGCGCAGATTCATCCCCTAACCCTCTCTATCTTATATCCTTTTTCTGTTAATTAATAAAGAAAAAGAAGAAGAGGAAAGCAGCGCATCATAGCAGCTCTATCTGCTCTCTAATTAGACTAACGACCCACCTAAACCTTCCTTTAGAAAAAAACACAAAACAAAAAAGCACGATTCCCTCGTCCTCATCCTCGATCCCCTTCCTATCCTCCTCCTGATCCCGCTCTCCCTCGTTCCCCCATGAGCGCCGCCTCCAGGAGAGGAGCGCCGCGTCCATGAACCTGTGCGTCCCATCAGCGCCACCATCTTCCCCTGCTCTAGCCGTTGAGCCAGACCACGCCACCCTCCTTCCTCTTTCGCGCGTCATTCCTCACGTTGCTGCCCTGCCTCTCCTCACGCCGTCCTGCACCTCAGCCGAGCCATGGACTCTGGTGCACGCAGCCATGGACGAACGCCTCCGGTCGTCCTCTGCTCTGGCCTCCCTCCTCTGAGCTCTTGTGCCATGCCCGTGGCTCTGTTCCGGCCGCCTGTCACGTGCCATGGATGGTCACTGAGTGCCGCCTCCCTGCTTCGCCTGCGCGCGCCTCCCTGATTCTCCTGTCGCCTCTGGCGACCTCGTCCGCTAGCAGCCGCCGGCCATCGACCTCCTGGTCGCCTCCTTCCTGCCATCTTCGGCTCCTGGCTCGCTCCGCGAGTCAATTGCAGAAAAGTACCACATTTGCGGCTAGGTTTACGGAAAACCACCAAGTCGGTAATCCGTTGCAAAAAACACCGTGATTTCACTAAACTTTTTGCAGAAAGCACTGATCGGGTGATTTTGGCCCGTTTGATCACTTTCTGACAAGTGGGGCCAACTTGTAAGGAGCTTAACTGGCAATAAATTAGCACACACACCCCTGGATATTTACAAAAAACGCAACTAGATCCCCGGTGTGCACAACCGCGGCGCACTGGCCCTGCTGTCCGGTACACACGGTGATGCCCTCGTTGGCGTCGGAGATGTCTATTGCGTCACTCTCCTCCTCTCCTTCCATGGACGCCTGTGTTATGGGGCGGTACCATTCGTCGGGAAGGAAACGGAAGGGATGAAGGGTTGCAGGGGCGGGCTCCTGGTGGCGGGGTGGGCTCAGGGACGAGCTCCCTGCGGCGGCCGCCATTCCTGTTGGTTCTCGTCGGATAGACCATGCCGGTGGACCTCCAAGATCCATCCATGGCGGACGCCTCGACGTTCCACATCGCCTACCTGGCCACCACCGTCGACGTGCTCTCCGCGGGCAGCCTCCTTCGGTCCGTAGCCGTCCGCGCCGGCGAGGTCCGCCTCACCGCACGACACCTCTTCGCCGAAGCCGCCGGAGCATCGGAGGCGAGCTCCAGCCCCGCGGGCTGGATATGCGGTCCGTCGCCGCCGCAAAAGTTGCTGCCCCAGATGGGGAGGGATTGGATTGCGCGCGCGGCGCAGAGCGTCCGCGCCATGGACGGAGGGCGGTGGGCGGGCTTCCAGCGGCGGCGGGAGTCGGCGGGGGCGGCATGGTCGGCTGCGAGGGCGCCCGGCGGTTGCCTCCTCCCGATTGGATCGGGAGCAGGGGATCGGGAGGAGGGGTTGATTGCTTGCTATTTTAAGATCTAGGGGGTGTCTATGTAATATTTTTGCTAAGACACCTCCTTACAATCTGGCCCCACTTGTCAGAAAGCGATCAAACGGGCCAAATCACCCGATCAGTGCTTTTTGCAAGGAGTTTAGTAAAATCACGGTGTTTTTTGCAACGGATTACCGACCTGGTGGTTTTCCGCAAACCTAGCCGTAAATGTGGTAGTTTTCTGCAATTGACTCTCGCTCCGCCTCCTCCCGTGTTAGCCACCTCTGCCTCTGGCCATGGCGCTACTCGCCTGTGCCTTCACCACCACCCTTGCTGCCGGCAAGTACCTTGGTCGGCGACGCCAACCGCGACCCCTCCGAACGCCGGTCACCAGAGCAACTACACCAGCCGCTCCTGCCATCTCTCCTTTTCCTCCAATCATCTGCCTTCCCTCTCCCTGCCTCACCTCTCTCTTGATCTCTTCAGGACGCCACCACCCGCCGACCCGCCAGGGAATCGACCGCCTCCGGCCACGTCTTGACCGGATCCGGTGACCCCGGATGTCGCCTGCTCAGATCCGCACACCCCCGGCCTCCTCACCTCACCTGCACCCGCCGCTCTGCCGTTTGCCATCGCCCACTTATTTTTTTAGTTTTTTAAGGTGTACTTATTTTTTTAATAAAATCACCCGCTTGTTTTCCTTCGACGGGAGACGACAACCTCCAGAGGCCGCTGTCGGATGGGTTGAGGCCCAGGCACGGAAGACGCGCTTGATTGAATTGCCCAACTTCGTGCGCAACATGAAAAATTTAGTACCACTTTGGATACCTAAAAAAATAAAAATTATTATATGGGTGAATGGATGAAAAAATTGTAGAAACGCACCTTGCTTTATTAGTAGGTATAGATATCAAGTATTTTATTTTTCTAAAGAGAATGATCAGGCAAGGCATTAAGTAACTGGCAAAGCCTCCCCCAAGCTTGTGGGAGACTCTCTTCTTTAATTTACACAAAGTTAAATATTTCCTGTAATGCAGCTTGTTTCTTATGAGCAGGGAAATATTTTTTAGAGAAGTAATAAATCATATCCCGGGGACTATGCACACAACCAGGAGCAAGAGTATTGTACCAAGCTTTAGCATCACCCTGATACGTCTTCAACGTATCTATAATTTTTGATTGCTCCATGCTATATTATCTACTGTTTTGGACTATATTGGGCTTTATTTTCCACTTTTATATTATTTTTGGGACTAACATATTAACCGGAGGCCCAACCCAGAATTGCTGGTTTTTTTTGCCTATTTTAGTGTTTATGAGAAACAGAATATCAAACGGAGTCCAAACGGAATGAAACCTTTGGAAACGTGATTTTCTCATCAAATAAGATCTAGGAGACTTGGACCCTCCATTAAGAAAGCCACGAGGCAGCCACGAGGGTGGAGGGCGCCCCCCTAGGGCGCGCCCCCTGCCTCGTGGGCCCCTCGAAGCTCCACCGACGTACTTCTTCCTCCTATATATACCTACGTACCCCCAAACGATCGGGGACGGAGCCAAAAACCTAATTCCACCGCCACAACTTTCTGTATCCAGGAGATCCCATCTTGGGGCCTATTCAGGAGCTCCGCCGGAGGGGGCATCGATCACCGAGGGCTTCTACATCATCATCCAAGCCCCTCCGATGAAGTGTGAGTAGTTTACTTCAGACCTACAGGTCCATAGCTAGTAGCTAGATGGCTTCTTCTCTCTTTTTGGATCTCAATACAATGTTCTCCCCCTCTCTTGTGGAGATCTATTCGATGTAATCTTCTTTTTGCGGTGTGTTTGTTGAGACCGATGAATTGTGGGTTTATGATCAAGTCTATCTATGAATAATATTTGAATCTTCTCTGAATTCCTTTATGTATGATTGTTTATCTTTGCAAGTCTCTTCGAATTATCAGTTTGGTTTGGCCTACTAGATTGGTTTTTCTTGCCATGGGAGAAGTGCTTAGCTTTGGGTTCGATCTTGCGGTGTCCTTTCCCAATGGCAGAAGGGGCAGCAAGGCACGTATTGCATCATTGCCATCAAGGATAACAAGATGGGGTTTTTATCATATTGCATGAAAATATCCCTCTACATCATGTCATCTTGCTTAAGGTGTTACTCTGTTTTTAACTTAATACTCTAGATGCATGCTGGATAGCGGTCGATGAGTGGAGTAATAGTAGTAGATGTAGGCAGGAGTCATTCTACTTGTCTCGGACATGATGCCTATATACATGATCATACCTAGATATTCTCATAACTATGCTCAATTCTGTCAATTGCTCAATAGTAATTTGTTCACCCACCGTAGAATACTTATGCTCTTGAGAGAAGCCACTAGTGAAACCTATGGCCCCCGGGTCTCTTTCTCATCATATAAATCTCCATCACTTTATTATTGCTTTGCTTTTACTTTTTACTTTGCATCTCTATACCAAAAGTACCAAAAATATTATTTATCATCTCTATCAGATCTCACTTTCGTAAGTGATCGTGAAGGGATTGACAACCCCTAAGCGCGTTGGTTGCGTTGAGCTATTGTTTTTGTGTAGGTACGAGAGACTCACGCGTAGCCTCCTACTGGATTGATACCTTGGTTCTCAAAAACTGAGGGAAATACTTACGCTACTTTGCTGCATCATCCTCTCCTCTTCGGGGGAATCCAACGCAGTGCTCAAGAGGTGCCGAGGTTTTTGATTACTTCTTGATTTTTGCCATAAGTATGTGAGTTCTTTATGACTAATGTTGAGTCCATGGATTATACGCACTCTCACCCTTCCATCCTTGCTGGCCTCTTCGGTACCGTGCATTGCCCTTTCTCACATTGAGAGTTGGCGCAAACTTCACCGGTGCATCCAAACCCCGTGATATGATACGCTCTTTCACACATAAACCTCCTTATATCTTCCTCAAAACAGCCACCGTACCTACCTATTATGGCATTTCCATAGCCATTCCGAGATATATTGCCATGCAACTTTCCATCATTCTGTTCATCATGACACATTCATCATTGTCATATTGCTTAGCATGATCATGTAGTTGACATAGTATTTGTGGCAAAGCCACCGTTCATAATTCTTCCATACATGTCACTCTTGGTTCATTGCATATCCCGGTACACCGCCGGAGCCATTCATATAGAGTCATCTTTGTTCTAGTATCGAGTTGTAATCATTGAGTCGTTAATAAATAGAAGTGTGATGATCATCATTATTAGAGCATTGTCCGAAGTGAGGAATAAAAAAAGAGAAAGGCCATAAAAAAGAGAAGGCCCAAAAAAAGAGAAAGGCCATAAAAAAGGCCCAAAAATGAGAGAAAAAGAGAGAAGGGACAATGTTACTATCCTTTTACCACACTTGTGCTTCAAAGTAGCACCATGATCTTCATAGTAGAGAGTCTCTCATGTTATCACTTTCATATACTAGTGGGAATTTTTCATTATAGAACTTGGCTTGTATATTCCAACAATGGGCCTCCTCAAGTGCCCTAGGTCTTCGTGAGCAAGCAAGTTGGATGCACACCCACTAGTTTCTTTTGTTGAGCTTTCACACATTTATAGCTCTAGTGCATCCGTTGCATGGCAATCCCTACTCCTTGCATTAACATCAATCGGTGGGCATCTCCATAGCCCATTCATTAGCCTCGTTGATGTGAGACTTTTTCTCTTTTTGTCTTCTCCACATAACCCCCTTCATTATATTCTATTCCACCCATAGTGCTATGTCCATGGCTCGCGCTCATATATTGCGTGAAAGTTTATAGGTTTGAGATTACTAAAGTATGAAACATTGCTTGGCTTGTCATCGGGGTTGTGCATGATGAGAGCATTCTTGTGTGACGAAAATGAAACATGACTAAACTATATGATTTTGTAGGGATGAACTTTCTTTGGCCATGTTATTTTGAGAAGACATAATTGCTTAGTTAGTATGCTTGAAGTATTATCATTTTTATGTCAATATGAACTTTTGTCTTGAATCTTTCGGATTTGAATATTCATACCACAATTAAGAAGAATTACATTAAAATTATGCCAAGTAGCACTCCGCATCAAATATTCTGTTTTTATCATTTACCTACTCGAGGACGAGCAGGAATTAAGCTTGGGGATGCTTGATACGTCTCCAACATATCTATAATTTTTGATTGCTCCATGCTATATTATCTACTGTTTTATTTTCCACTTTTATATTATTTCTGGGACTAACCTATTAACCGGAGGCCGAGCCCAGAATTGCTGTTTTTTTGCCTATTTCAGTGTTTCGGAGAAACAGAATATCAAACGGAGTCCAAACGGAATGAAACCTTCCGAAACGTGATTTTCTCATCTGATAAGATCCAGGAGACTTGGACCCTCCGTCAAGAAAGCCATGAGGCGACCACGAGGGTGGAGGGCGCGCCCCCTGCCTCGTGGGCCCCTCGAAGCTCCACCGACGTACTTCTTCCTCCTATATATACCTACGTACCCCCAAATGATCGGGGACAGAGCCAAAAACCTAATTCCACCGCCGCAACTTTATGTATCCACGAGATCCCATCTTGGGGCCTGTTCCGGAGCTCCGCCGGAGGGGGCATCGATCACGGAGGGCTTCTACATCATCATCCAAGCCCCTCCGATGAAGTGTGAGTAGTTTACTTCAGACCTACAGGTCCATAGCTAGTAGCTAGATGGCTTCTTCTTTCTTTTTGGATCTCAATACAATGTTCTCCCCCTCTCTCATGGAGATCTATTCGATGTAATCTTCTTTTTGCGGTGTGTTTGTTGAGACCGATGAATTGTGGGTTTATGATCAAGTCTATCTATGAATAATATTTGAATCTTCTCTGAATTCTTTTATGTTTCATTGGTTATCTTTGCAAGTCTCTTCGAATTATCAGTTTGGTTGGGCCTACTAGATTGGTTTTTCTTGCCATGGGAGAAGTGCTTAGCTTTGGGTTCGATCTTGCAGTGTCCTTTCCCTGTGACAGAGGGGGCAGCAAGGCACGTATTGCATCGTTGCCATCGAGGATAACAAGATGGGGTTTTTATCTTATTGCATGAAACTATCCCTCTACATCATGTCATCTTTCTTAAGGCGTTACTCTGCTTTTAACTTAATACTCTAGATGCATGCTGGATAGTGGTCGATGAGTGGAGTAATAGTAGTAGATGCAGGCAGGAGCCGGTCTACTTGTCTCGGACGTGATGCCTATATACATTATCATACCTAGATATTCTCATAACTATGCTCAATTCTGTCAATTGCTCAACAGTAATTTGTTCACCCACCGTAGAATACTTATGCTCTTGAGAGAAGCCACTAGTGAAACCTATGCCCCCCGGGTCTCTTTCTCATCATATCAATCTCCATCACTTTATTATTGCTTTGCTTTTACTTTGCTTTTACTTTTTACATTTCATCTCTATACCAAAAATACCAAAAATATTATTTATCATCTCTATCAGATCTCACTTTCGTAAGTGACCATGAAGGGATTGACAACCCCTAAGCACGTTGGTTGCGTTGAGCTATTGTTTTTGTGTAGGTACGAGGGACTCACGCGTAGCCTCCTACTGGATTGATACCTTGGTTCTCAAAAACTGAGGGAAATACTTACGCTACTTTGCTTCATCATCCTCTCCTCTTCAGGGAAATCCAACGCAGTGCTCAAGAGGTAGCACACCCTTTATTGAGAACGGAAATAATTTGACAATAAAGTAATAACGAGTCTTCTCATCATGAATAGAAAGGGTGGCTATGTCATTCAACTTAGTAAGATGTGCCACAACAGTTTTAGTTTCATAACCATGGAAAGGATCAGATTCAACAAAAGTGATTAACTCCGGGTCGACAGAGAATTCATAATCCTTATCATAATAAAGATAGGTGAAGTAACAAACTTAGGATCATATTGCATTCTAGCGTTCAGAGATTTTTCTTTTATACTTGCATAATAATTTCTCTAGATCATCTCTATCCTTACAAGCAAGAATGTCTCTAGTTGTCTCTTCATTCATAACATAGCCTTCCGGTACCTTAGGCAATTCATATCTAGGAGGGCTAGTTCTAGTAGGTGTTTCAAGATTTCCAGTTTCAAGCTCATCATCAGATTCGACAACATCATGTTGAATTACTCTAGCAATTTGTTCATCAAGAAAATCACCAAGTGGCACATCATTATCATCAAGCAAGGTACTAGCATCATCATAAGTATCATTCATAGCAAAAGTAGCATCATCAATAACTTGTGACATATCCGGATTAATAGCATGTGGTGGTGTTGCAAGTTTACTTATTACAGAAGGTGAACCTAAAGCAGAACTGGATGGCAGTTCCTTACCTCCCCTCATCTTAGAGGGATAAATCTTAGTCTTAGCATCCTTCAGATTCTTCATAGTGATAAATTGATAACAATCCCAAGTGGCTCAACAAATTTAGCTATGCTCCCCGGCAACGGCTCCAGAAAAAGGTCTTGATAACCCACAAGTATAGGGGATCACAATGGTTTTCGAGGGTAGAGTATTCAACCCAAATTTATAGATTCGACACAAGGGGAGCCAAAGAATATTTGAAGGTATTAGTAGCTGAGTTGTCAATTCAACCACACCTGGAGATTAACTATCGGTAGCAACGTGATTAGTAGCAAAGTAATATGATAGTTTTGATAATAGTGACAGCAGCAATGGTAACGGTAATAGTGATAGCAATAGTTTTGTAGCAAGTGCAACAGTAACGATAGTAGTAGTAACTTAGCAAGAAAAATATAAGATAAATTCATAGGGATTGGATCGGTAATTTGTTGGATGATATTCATCATGTGACAGTCATAACCTAGGGCGATACGGCACTAGCTCTAGTTCATAAATATAATGTAGGCATGTATTCCGTAAATAGTCATACGTGCTTATGGAAAGAACTTGCATGACATCTTTTGTCCTACCCTCTCATGGCAGCGGGGTCCAATTGGAAACTAAGGGATATTAAGGCCTCCTTTTAATAGAGAACCGGAACAAAGCATTAGCACATGGTGAATACATGAACTCCTCAAATTACGGTCATCATCGGGAGTGCTCCCGACTATTGTCACTCCGGGGTTGCCGAATCATAACATGTAGTAGGTGACTATAACTTGCAAGATCGGATCTAGAAGATGGATATAATGGTGATAACATAAACGGTTCAGATCTGAAATCATGGCACCCGGGCCCAAAGTGACAAGCATTAAGCATGGCAAAGTCATAGCAAGATCAATCTCATAACTTAATGGATACTAGGGATCAAGCCCTAACTAAACTAGCTAGATTACATGATGAAACTCATCCAACTCCTCACCAACCAGCACGCCTATGAAGGAATTACTCACTCCCGGTGGGGAGCATCATGTAATTAGCAATGGAGAAGGGTTGGTGATGACGAAGAATGAAGACCCCCCTCTCTAGAGTCCCAAACGGACTCCAAATCTGGCCTCCCGATGAAGAATAGGAGGTAACGGCGGCTCTGTCTCGTGGATCGCGATAATTCTTTCTCCCTCCTTTTTTCTGGAAAATAGGATTTTATAGCATAGCTTTTAGGGTCTGCAGGGCCACCAAGTGGGGACAACCCACCTGGGCACTCCAGGAGGGTGGCACTCTAGTGGATTGTGCCCACCCAGGTGCCCCCCTTCGATGGATCTAGGCTCCAGAAATTCTCTTTATTGATATAAAAAATCCTCGCAAAGTTTTGTTCCATTCCGAGAACTTTTATTTATGCACAAAAACAACACCATGGTAGTTCCGCTGAAAACAGCGTTAGCCCGGGGTAAGTTTCATTCAAATCATGCAAATTAGAGTCCAAAACAAAAGGAAAAATGTTAGGAAAAGTAGATACGTTGGAGACGTATCAGAGGTCTTGGCTGATGCACCTGCCGGAGAACTCCATTTCACCATGGGCTGACATGTGCCATGAGTTCGTTGGCGCCTTCACCGGTCGCCATCAAGAACCAGGCAGGCCCAGCGACCTGCAACTTCTCCAATAGAAGGAAAGAGAAACCCTCCGTAAGTATTTACAAAGATTCAGCAAAGTTCATAGGAGCATCCCAAATATCCATCCGACAGCTGTGATTGTCATCGGATTCGTTCCAAGATGAACGACCGGTTGCCCAAGACTGTGAAGGAGCTTTATACATTGGTTGATAAGTGTGCTTGGATGGATGATACGTCCCCGTTGTATCTACTTTTCCAAACACGTTTGCCCTTGTTTTGGACTCTAACTTGCATGCTTTGAATGGAACTAACCCGGACTGACGCTGTTTTCAGCAGAATTGCTATGGTGTTATTTATGTGCAGAAACAAAAGTTCTCGGAATGACCTGAAACTTCACAGATCGTATTTTTGGAAATAATAAAAATACTAGAAAAATATCAATGCCAGGGGCCCACACCCTACCCACGAGGGTGGGGGCGCGCCCCTACCTCGTGGGCCCCCTGGAGCTCCTCCGGCCTCAACTCCAAATCTATATTCACTTTCGGGGAGAAAAAATCAAAGAGAAGGATTCATCACATTTTACGATACGGAGCCACCGCCGAACCCTAAACTCTCTTGGGAGGACTGATCTGGAGTCCGTTCGAGGCTCCAGAGAGGGGAATCCGTCGCCATCGTCATCATCAACCTTCCTCCATCACCAATTTCATGATGCTCACCGCCGTGCGTGAGTAATTCCATCATAGGCTTGCTGGACGGTGATGGGCTAGATGAGATTTATCATGTAATTGAGTTAGTTTTGTTAGCGTTTGATCCCTAGTATCCACTATGTTCTGAGATAGATGTTGCTATGACTTTGATATGCTTAATGCTTGTCACTAGGGCCGGAGTGCCATGATTTCAGATCTGAACCTATTATGTTTTCATGAATATATCAGAGTTCTTGATCCTATCTTGCAAGTCTATAGTCACCTGCTATGTGTTATGATCCGGCAACCCCGAAGTGACAATAATCGGGACCACTCCCGGTGATGACCGTAGTTTGAGGAGTTCATGTATTCACTATGTGTTAATGCTTTGGTCCGGTACTCTATTAAAAGGAGGCCTTAATATCCTTTAGTTTCCGCTAGGACCCCGCTGCCACGGGAGGGTAGGACAAAAGATGTCATGCAAGTTCTTTTCCATAAGCATGTATGAATATATTCAGAATACATGCCTACATTACATTGATGAATTGGAGCTAGTTCTGTGTCACGCTAGGTTATGACTGTTACATGATGAACCGCATCCGGCATAATTCTTATCACCGATCCATTGCCTACGAGCTTTCCATATATTGTTCTTCGCTTATTTACTTCTCCGTTGCTATTGTTACAGTCACTACAAAATACCAAAAACATTACTTTTGCTATCATTACCTTTTGCTACCGTTACCACTACTACCATATTACTTTGCTACTAAATACTTTGCTACATATATTAAGTTTACAAGTGTGGTTGAATTGACAACTCAGCTGCTAATACTTGAGAATATTCATTGGCTCCCCTTGTGTCGAATCAATAAATTTGGGTTGAATACTCTACCCTCAAAAACTGTTGTGATCCCCTATACTTGTGGGTTATCAAGACTATTTTCTGGCGCCGTTGCCGGGGATCATAGCTCTATTCTTTGAGTCACTTGGGATTTATATCTGCTTATCATTATGAAGAACTTTAAAGATCCAAGAATCAAGATTTATCCCTCAACTACGAGGGGAGGTAAGGAACTTCCATCTAGCTGCACTTGATTCATCTAGCTTGCGACACCTAAACCTGCTTCTGCTATTGATTCTGATATGTCGCATGTTATTGATGATGCCACTTCTGCTATGCATGATACTTATGACGAAACTACTTCTATGCTTGATACTACTATGCCACTTGGTGAATTTCTTGATGAACAACTTGCTAGGGTTAGAGAGAATGAAATTATTGAAACTGATAATATTGATGAAAGTGATGATGAAGACTCTCCCCTAATAAATATGAATTGTTTGTTGTTCCTGATGGTTATGTTATGGATGAAGAAGCTACTAGAGCTATTTTAGCCTGCAATGATAGATATGATCTAAAGAGGTTATTAGCTAAATGGAAGCAGCAATCCCTTAATGCTAGAATGAAACCTGACCCTGCTGTTGCTACTTCACCTATCTGTGTTACTGATAAGGATTATGAATTCTCTGTTGATCCTGATATAATTACTTTGGTTGAATCTGATCCTTTTTATGGCTATGAATCTGAAACTGTTGTGGCACATCTTACTAAATTAAATGATATAGCTACCCTGTTCACTAATGATGAGAGAATACGCTACTTTTATATCCTTAAAATATTTCGGTTCTCATTAAAGGGTGATGCTAAGATATGGTTTGATTCTCTTGATCCTGGTTGTGTGCGTAGTCCCTAGGATATGATTTATTACTTCTCTGCTAAATATTTCCCTGCTCATAAGAAACAAGCTGCTTTAAGGGATATATATATAATTTTGTGCAAATTGAAGAAGAGAGTCTCCCACAAGCTTGGAAGAGGCTCCTCCAATTACTTAATGCTTTGCCTGATCAACCTCTTAAGAAAAATGAAATACTTGATATCTTTTATAATGGACTAATCGATGCTTCCAGAGATTACCTGGATAGTTGTGCTGGTTCTGTTTTCAGGGAGAGAACACCAGATGAAGCCGAAATTTTATTAAATAATATGTTGACTAATGAAAATAATTGGACACTTCCTGAGCCTATTCCTAAACCATCTCCAAAGAAGAGAGGTGTTCTATTTCTCAGTCCTGAAGATATGCAAGAGGCAAAGAAGTCTATGAAATAAAAGGGTATTAAAGCTGAAGATGTTAAGAATTTACCTCCTACTAAAGAAATACATGGTCTTGATAACCCGACCCAGGTAGTAAAGGTAAATTCTCTCTATAGATATGATAAAGCTAAAATTCCATTTACTAAGTTTGCTAGCCCATGATTAGATGAGTTTGATAAATTTATGAGCAAGAAGACTTCAATGCTTATTTTGGTAGAGAATTAAAATGTAGTGCTGATATGCTTGAACACTTGGGTGGTTATATGGCTAATGTCAAAGTTGAACTTAAACTTATTAGTAAACATGCTTCTATGGTTACCACTCAAGTAGAACAAGTACTTAAAGCTCAAAATGATTTGCTCAATGAATTGAATAGTAAGAATAATGATTTTGCTGTTAGAGTGGCTACTAGAACTGGTAAAATGACTCAGGAACCTTTGTATCCTGAAGGCCACCCTAAGAGAATTGAGCAAGATTCTCAGAGAAATATTATAGATGCACCTAGTCCTTCTAAAAGGAAGAAAAAAGAAGAATGATAGGACTTTGCATGATTCTAGTGAACCTATTACTGAAACACCTGAGAATCCAAATGATATTTCTATTTTTGATGCTGAAACACAATCTGGTAATGAACATGAAACTAGTGATAATGTTAATGATAATGTTCATATTGATGCTCAACCTACTGATGATAATGATATAGAAATTGAACCTGTTGTTGACCTTGATAACCCACAATCAAAGAATCAACATTATGACAAGAGAGACTTTGTTGCTAGGAAACATGGTAAAGAAAGAGAACCATGGGTTCAAAAACCCATGCCTTTTCCTCCCAAACCATCCAAGAAAAGGATGATGAGGATTTTGAGCGCTTTGCTGAAATGATTAGACCTATCTTTTTGCGTATGCAATTAACTGATATGCTCAAAATGAATACTTATGCTAAGTACATGAAAGAAATTGTTGCTAATAAAAGAAAGATACTGGAAGCTGAAATTTCCACCATGCTTGCTAATTATACTTTTAAGGGTGGAATACCAAAGAAACTTGGAGATCCAGGAGTACCCACTATACCATGCTCCATTAAAAGGAATTATGTTAAAACTGCTTTATGTGATCTTGGAGCCGGTGTTAGTGTTATGCCTCTCTCTTTATATCGTAGACTTGATTTGAATAAGTTGACACCTACTGAGATATCTTTGCAATGGCTGATAAATCAACTGCTATACCTGTCGGTATTTGTGAGGGTGTGCCTGTTGTGGTTGCAAACGTTACTATTTTAACAGACTTTGTTATTCTTGATATTCCCGTGGACGATAGTATGTGTATTATTCTTGGAAGTCCCTTTTTGAATACTGCAGGGGCTGTTATTGATTGCAACAAAGGCAATGTCACTTTTCATGTTAATGGTAATGAGCATACGATACACTTTCCGAGGAAACAACTTCAAGTTCACAGTATCAATTCTATTGGAAAAATTACATCGATTATTTTTGGAGGTTTTGAATTTCCTCTTCCTACTGTAAAGAAGAAATATGATATTCTTATTGTTGGGGATGTGCATATCCCTGTTGAGGTAACCTAGTGTTATTCGAAAATTCTCCGGTTCCATGTTATTCGGAATGAGTTTGTTAACAAGACTTGATCAACCTTGTTAATGGATTCCTTTTGATGATCATGAGATGGATGAATTTAGAAAACACACCTCTCTGTACCATCTTTTTACTTTCTTTTATTTATATTAAATAAAATAAAAATTGTATTTTTTGTTTGTTATCTGAATTATCCGTGCAATATAAAAATACCCCAAAAATAAAAGTTCTCCAAATGCCCTGAAATTTAAATATGATTTTTTCTGGAATATTTGAGAATATTTGGCACTGAGAACACAGGAGGGGGGCATCCACCTAGCCACAAGGGTGGAGGGCGCGCACTACCCCTGGGCATGCCCCCCTGCCTCGTGGGCCCACGGTGGCCCTCCTCCACTTATTCCTGCACCCACACACTCCTTCATCCTCCCACAAACACCATTATCCAGCTCAAGCATGAGTTCCAGCTCATTTTGTTGCGATTTTCGATCTCCTTGCTCAAATCTCCTTGCTCAAAGCACCTCTCACAAAACTGCTTGGGGGGATTGTTCCTTGGTATGTGACTCCTCCAATGGTCCAATTAGTTTTTGTTCTAGTGCTTTATTCATTGCATATTTTTGCTGCTTAGGTGACCCTATTCTTGAGCTTGCATGTCAAATTTATGTGGTTCCAAATAGTTTTGATGCATGATATAGGCTCTAGGCACTTGTAGGAGTAGTTGCTATCAATTTTGTTGAGTTTGGTTTACTTTTATTTGAAGTTACTAAAAATCTGAGAAATTTTTTAGTGGGAGAAATATCCTTAGGAAAATGTACCAAGGTGGTTCTTCAAGGAAACAAGGACCCAGGCTTGCAATGCGTGATGCTGATGATGAGCCACCAAGGGACGCTCCAGTGCCTCCTTGTGAATGGCCTTCAGAGGACTTCATGGATCGAGCGGGAATTAAGGAAGAATTTAACGCATATTTGTGTAACACTGATCTTGTGAGCTTCGAGGAAGAAAAATGCTGTCAATACCACTATCTCACTAGTTCCTTTGTGATGAGGTTTGAATTTTCATCTTCACGTAATTCTCAAACTGTCCTGTTTGATCTTTATGAAAATTCTTACACTATGGACTTAGAGGACTTTACCACTGCTTGCAAACTTCCACAATGGGGTAGTGCTAGTGAACCTCACAAATCTGAATTTAGAGATTTTCTTGCTAGTATAACTGTGGGGGAATCTAGAGATATAGCACAAGCTACCATAGGGAGCATTCGCTTTCCTGCTATACATTATTTTTCTCTATTCATAGGTAGATGCATTAACGGTAAAGATGAAGCATGTCACATGTGTGTCCCTGACGTTAGTATTCTTAGGAGTGCTGTGTTAGGAGATAAATCTTATAATTTGGGATCCATTGTTGCACGTAGGTTGCATCTTAATAGATTTAATGGAGATTTCTTTGGTGGAATTTATGCAACTCGCACAGCTAATTTTCTTGGTATAACCATACGTGAGGATGATATTGAGTTGCCTCCTGCTTATTTGGATTATGAGGCTATAGTTTGTCATCAGTTTATTGAGAGGAATGATCAGTTCCTCCAGTACCGACTAATCATTGACAGACATGCACCTATCACATCACTCTCCCTGCTTCTACTTTCTTTGACTTTAGGTAAAAGGGAGATATTTTATAACCAGAGAGGAGGCAGAAGAGTATAAGAGGAGGGCTGAGATAGCTCGCCTCCAAGCTGCAGCCCGCGATGCAATGACTGCTGCATCTCAGTACGACCCCAACTACAACTTTGGATATCTGCCAGGCCATCCGTGGCATTAGACCAACTTAGGCCAAAAGCCTAAGCTTGGGGGAGTATGTATTTCTCACCGACATTACATTCATGTTCACACACTCATTGCTAGATGTCGGTGCTCATACTTTTTCATTGTAATATGCATGCTAGTTTATTTTCTGTTTTTATGCTTTCTTCTTGTGTATTTAATAAACTTTAAGAAAAACCAAAAAAATAGTTGTAGCTTTTAGCTAGTTTTAATTTCTATGCTTGTAGTAGTAATTAAAAAGAAAACCCAAAAAGATTTCCTGTTCTTCTTTTGCTTGTTGGGAGCTTTCCCGTGTAAATAGATTTATTTCTTTTCCTTTCTTTGGGGGTCGATAGGAGAAGACCATAATTAAATTGTTGAAGTGGCTCTTATATGCATTATTGTTGATTTAACAAAAGAGCCCATATTACCTTGTCTTCTCCCTTGTATTGAATGCTTGCAGATTCCAGCTTAGTCCAATGCACGTGCATTATTATTATTATCCACATCGTTCGGTTGTGCAAGTGAAAGGCAATTATGATGATATATGATGGACTGAGTGAGATGAGAAAAGCTGGTATGAACTCGACCTCTCTTGTTTTTGTAAATATGATTAGTTCATCATTCCTGGTTCAGCCTATTATGAATAAACATGTTTGCAATGACAACTAGAGATCATAGTTTCTTGTGCCATGCTTAATTAGCTAGGAGCTTATAATGGTTTACCTTGAGTGCCAACATGCTATTAAAATGGTTGTGATGTGGTATGATAGGGTGGTATCCTCCTCTGAATGATTTAAGTGACTTGACTTGGCACATGTTTACGCATGTAGTTGAAACAAAATCAACATAGCCTCTATGATATTTATGTTCATGGTGCATTATATCCCACTCATGCTTGCATTCGGTGTTGATTAATTTTAATGCATGTTCATGACTGTTGTCGCTCTCTAGCTGGTCGCTTCCCAGACTTTTTCTAGCCTTCACCTGTACTAAGCGGGAATACTGCTTGAGCATCCAACTCAATAAACCCCAAAGTTATTCCATATGAGTCCACCATACCTACCTATATACGGTATCTACCTACCGTTCCAAATAAATTTGTATGTGCCAAACTCTAAACCTTCAAATAAATATTTTGTTTTGTATGCTCGAATAGCTCATGTATCAACTAGGGATGTCCGTATCTTCCATGTTAGGCGGGTTATTCTCAAGAGGAGTGGACTCCGCTCCTCACTCACGAGAAAATGGCTAGTCACCGGGATGCCCAGTCCCATGCTTTATGCAAACTAAATCAAAATAATTGCAAACAAAACTCCCCCTAGGACTCTTGTTAGTTGGAGGCACTCGTTGTTTCGAGCAAGCCATGGATTGATTCTTGTTGGTGGAGGGGGAGTATAACTTTACTATTCTGTTTGGGAACCGCCTATAATGTGTGTAGCATGGAAGATATCGGCATCTCCTGGTTGTTATGTCGACAATGAAAGTATACCGCTCAAAATATTATCCATCTCTATCTCAAAACCGAGTTCTGGCACCTCTACAAATCCCTGCTTCCCTCTGCGAAGGGCCTATCTATTTACTTTTATGTTGAGTCATCATCCTCTTATTAAAAAGCACCAGTTGGAGAGCACCGCTGTCATTTGCATTCATTACTGTTAGTTTACATTGAGTATGACTTGACTGGATCTCTTTTACCATGAATTACAATGTCTAGTCAGTCCAAGATCTTTAAAGGTGCTCTGCGTTTATGTTTTGCGGTCTCAGAAAGGGCTAGCGAGATACCATCTTGTTATATCATATTATGATTGTTTTGAGAAAGTGTTGTCATTCGAGATTTATTATTATTGCTCGCTAGTTGATTATGCCATTGATATGAGTAAACATGAGACCTGAGAGTTATTGTGAATATGGTTAGGTCATAATCTTTACGGAAAACTTGAATGCTGGCTTTACATTTTTACAACAACAAGAGCAAACAGAGTTTGTAAAAGTTTTTCTTTATCACTTTCAGTTTGTCAACTGAATTGCTTGAGGATAAGCAAAGGTTTAAGCTTGGGGAGTTGATACGTCTCCGTTGTATCTACTTTTCCAAACACTTTTGCCCTTGTTTTGGACTCTAACTTGCATGATTTGAATGGAACTAACCCGGACTAACGATGTTTTCAGCAGAATTGCCATCGTGTTATTTATGTGCAGAAACAAAAGTTCTCGGAATGACCTGAACCTTCATGGAGCGTATTTTTGGAAATAATAAAAAATACTAGCAAAAGATCAATGCTAGGGGGCCCATGAAGGAAATATGCCCTAGAGGCAATAATAAAGTTATTATTTATTTCCTTATATCATGATAAATGTTTATTATTCATGCTAGAATTGTATTAACCGGAAACATAATACATGTGTGAATACATAGACAAATAGAGTGTCACTAGTATGCCTCTACTTGACTAGCTCGTTAATCAAAGATGGTTATGTTTCCTAACCATGAACAAAAGAGTTGTTATTTGATTAACAAGGTCACATCATTAGTTGAATGATCTGATTGACATGACCCATTCCATTAGCTTAGCACCCGATCGTTTAGTATGTTGCTATTGCTTTCTTCATGACTTATACATGTTCCTATGACTTTGAGATTATGCAACTCCCGTTTGCTGGAGGAACACTTTGGGTGCTACCAAACGTCACAACGTAACTGGGTGATTATAAAGGAGTACTACAGGTGTTTCCAATGGTAGATGTTGGGTTGGCGTATTT
Source organism: Triticum monococcum (assembly GCA_034509565.1). Classification (NCBI taxonomy): domain Eukaryota; kingdom Viridiplantae; phylum Streptophyta; class Magnoliopsida; order Poales; family Poaceae; genus Triticum; species Triticum monococcum. The sequence goes on from CM067842.1 coordinate 696,032,430, forward strand.
CGAGAATAGGATTTGTCACTCCGATTGTCGGAGAGGTACCTCTGGGCCCTCTCGGTAATACACATCACATAAGCCTTGCAAGCATGATAACTAAGATGTTAGTTGTGAGATGATGTATTACGGAACGAGTAAAGAGACTTGCCAGTAACGAGATTGAACTAGGTATTGGATACCGACGATCGAATCTCGGGCAAGTAACATACCGATGACAAAGGGAACAACGTATGTTGTTATGCGGTCTGACCGCTAAAGATCTTCGTAGAATATGTAGGAGCCAATATGGGCATCCAGGTCCCGCTACTGGTTATTGACCGGAGACGTGTCTCGGTCATGTCTACATTGTTGTCGAACCGTAGGGTCCGCATGCTTAACGTTACGATGACAGTTATTATGAGTTTATGCATTTTGATGTACTGAAGGTTGTTCGGAGTCCCGGATGTGATCACAAACATGATGAGGAGTCTCTAAATGGTCGAGACATAAAGATTGATATATTGGAAGCCTATGTTTGGACATCGGAAGTGTTCCGGGTGAAATCGGGAATTTTACCGGAGTACCGGGAGGTTACCGGAACCCCCCGGGAACCAAATGGGCCTTATTGGGCCTTAGTGGAAAGGTGAAAGGGGCAGCCCAAGGTGGGCTGCGCGCCTCCCCCCTCCCCTAGTCCTATTAGGACTAGGAGAGGTGGCCGCCCCCTTCTCCCTCTCTCTCTCTCTCTCGAGGAATCCTATTAGGAATAGGATTGGGGGGGGGAGTCCTACTCCCGGTAGGAGTAGGACTCCTCCTGCGCCCTCCTCCTTTGGCCGGCCAGCCCTCCCCCTGGCAACCTTTATATACGGGGGCAGGGGGCACCTCTAGACACACAAGTTGATCATTGAGATCGTTCCTTAGCCGTGTGCGGTGCACCCTGCCACCAAATTCCACCTCGATCATACCGTTGTAGTGCTTAGGCGAAGCCCTGCGTCGGTAGTACATCAAGATCGTCACCACGCCGTCGTGCTGACGGAACTCTTCCTCGACGCTTTGCTGGATCGGAGCCCGAGGATCGTCATCGAGCTGAACGTGTGCTAAGAACTCGAAGGTGCCGGAGTAACGGTACTTGGATCGGTCGGATCGGGAAGAAGACGTATGACTACTTCCTCTACGTTGTGTCAACGCTTCCGTTGCGATCTACAAGCGTACGTAGATCAGACTCTCCCCCTCGTTGCTATGCATCACGATGATCTTGCGTGTGCGTAGGAAATTTTTTGAAATTACTACGTTCCCCAACAGTGGCATCCGAGCCTAGGTTTTATGGTTTGATGTTATTTGCACGAGTAGAACACAAGTGAGTTGTGGGCGATACAAGTCATACTGCCTACCAGCATGTCGTACTTTGGTTCAGCGGTATTGTTGGACGAGACGACCCGGACCAACCTTACGCGTACGCTTACGCGAGACCGGTTCCCTCGATGTGCTTTGCACATAGATGGCTTGCGGGCGACTGTCTCTCCAACTTTAGTTGAACCGAGTGTGGCTACGCCCGGTCCTTGAGAAGGTTAAAACGGAGTCTATTTGACAAACTATCATTGTGGTTTTGATGCGTAGGTGAGATGAGTTCTTGCTTAAGCCCGTAGCAGCCACGTAAAACATGCAACAACAAAGTAGAGGACGTCTAACTTGTTTTTGCAGGGCATGATGTGATGTGATATGGTCAAGGCATGATGCTAAATTTTATTGTATGAGATGATCATGTTTTGTAACCAAGTTATCGGCAACTGGCAGGAGCCATATGGTTGTCGCTTTATTGTATGCAATGCAATCGCGATGTAATGCTTTACTTTATTACTAAGCGGTAGTGATAGTCGTGGAAGCATAAGATTGGCGAGACGACAACGATGCTACGATGGAGATCAAGGTGTCGTGCCGGTGACGATGGTGATCATGACGGTGCTTCAGAGATGGAGATCACAAGCACAAGATGATGATGGCCATATCATATCACTTATATTGATTGCATGTGATGTTTATCCTTTTATACATCTTATCTTGCTTTGATTGACGGTAGCATTATAAGATGATCTCTCACTAAATTATCAAGAAGTGTTCTCCCTGAGTATGCACCGTTGCCAAAGTTCGTCGTGCCCAGACACCACGTGATGATCGGGTGTGATAAGCTCTACGTCCATCTACAACGGGTGCAAGCTAGTTTTGCACACGCAGAATACTCAGGTTAAACTTGACAAGCCTAGCATATGCAGATATGGCCTCGGAACACAGAGACCGAAAGGTCGAGCATGAATCATATAGTAGATATGATCAACATAACGATGTTCACCATTGAAAACTACTCCATCTCATGTGATGATCGGTTATGGTTTAGTTGATTTGGATCACGTGATCACTTAGAGGATTAGAGGGATGTCTATCTAAGTAGGAGTTCTTAAGTAATTTGATTAACTGAACTTAAACTTATCATGAACTTAGTACCTGATAGTATCTTGCTTGTTTATGTTGATTGTAGATAGATGGCTCATGCTGTTGTTCCGTTGAATTTTAATGCGTTCCTTGAGAAAGCAAACTTGAAAGATGATGGTAGCAATTACACGGACTGGGTCCGTAACCTGAGGATTATCCTCATTGCTGCACAGAAGAATTACGTCCTGGAAGCACCGCTGGGTGCCAGGCCTGCTGCTGGAGCAACACCAGATGTTATGAACGTCTGGCAGAGCAAAGCTGATGACTACTCGATAGTTCAGTGTGCCATGCTTTACGGCTTAGAATCGGGACTTCAACGACGTTTTGAACGTCATGGAGCATATGAGATGTTCCAGGAGTTGAAGTTAATATTTCAAGGAAATGCCCGAATTGAGAGGTATGAAGTCTCCAATAAGTTCTATAGCTGCAAGATGGAGGAGAACAGTTCTGTCAGTGAGCATATACTCAAAATGTCTGGGTATAATAATCACTTGATTCAGATGGGAGTTAATCTTCCAGATGATTGCGTCATTGACAGAATTCTCCAATCACTGCCACCAAGCTACAAGAGCTCCGTGATGAACTATAATATGCAAGGGATGAACAAGACTATTCCCGAGCTCTTCGCAATGCTGAAAGTCGTGGAGGTAGAAATCAAGAAGGAGCATCAAGTGTTGATGGTCAACAAGACCACTAGTTTCAAGAAAAAGGGCAAAGGGAAGAAGAAGGGGAACTTCAAGAAGAACAGCAAGCAAGTTGTTGCTCAGGAGAAGAAACCCAAGTCTGGACCTAAGCCTGAAACTGAGTGCTTCTATTGCAAGCAGACTGGTCACTGGAAGCGGAACTGCCCCAAGTATTTGGCGGAGAAGAAGGATGGCAAGGTTAACAAAGGTATATGTGATATACATGTTATTGATGTGTACCTTACTAGAGCTGGCATTAGCACCTGGGTATTTGATACAGGTTCTGTTGCTAATATTTGCAACTCAAAACAGGGACTACGGAATAAGCGGACACTAACAAAGGACGAGGTGACGATGCGCGTGGGAAACGGTTCCAAAGTCGATGTGATCGCGGTCGGCACGCTACCTCTACATCTACCTTCGGGATTAATATTAGACCTAAATAATTGTTATTTGGTGCCAACGTTGAGCATGAACATTATATCTGGATCTTGTTTAATGCGAGACGATTATTCATTTAAATCAGAGAATAATGGTTGTTCTATTTATATGAGTAATATCTTTTATGGTCATGCACCTTTGAAGAGTGGTCTATTTTTGATGAATCTCGATAGTAGTGATACACATATTCATAATGTTGAAACCAAAAGATGTAGAGTTGATAATGATAGTGCAACTTATTTGTGGCACTGCCGTTTAGGTCATATCGGTGTAAAGCGCATGAAGAAACTCCATAATGATGGGCTTTTGGAACCACTTGATTATGAATCACTTGGTACTTGCGAAGCGCTCCTCATAGGCAAGATGACTAAAACACCGTTCTCCGGTACTATGGAGAGAGCAACAGATCTGTTGGAAATCATACATACCGATGTATGTGGTCCGATGAATATTGAGGCTCGTGGCGGATATCGTTATTTTCTCACCTTCACAGATGATTTAAGCAGATATGGGTATATCTACTTAATGAAACACAAGTCTGAAACATTTGAAAAGTTCAAAGAATTTCAGAGTGAAGTTGAAAATCATCGTAACAAGAAAATAAAGTTTCTACGATCTGATCGTGGAGGAGAATATTTGAGTTACGAGTTTGGTGTACATTTGAAAAATTGTGGAATAGTTTCGCAACTCACGCCACCCGGAACACCACAGCGTAATGGTGTGTCCGAACGTCGTAATCGTACTTTACTAGATATGGTGCGATCTATGATGTCTCTTACTGATTTACCGCTATCATTTTGGGGTTATGCTTTAGAGACGGCCGCATTCACGTTAAATAGGGCACCATCAAAATCCGTTGAGACGACGCCTTATGAACTATGGTTTGGCAAGAAACCAAAGTTGTCGTTTCTTAAAGTTTGGGGCTGCGATGCTTATGTGAAAAAGCTTCAACCTGATAAGCTCGAACCCAAAGCGGAGAAATGTGTCTTCATAGGATACCCAAAGGAGACTGTTGGGTACACCTTCTATCACAGATCCGAAGGCAAGACATTCGTTGCTAAGAATGGATCATTTCTAGAGAAGGAGTTTCTCTCGAAAGAAGTGAGTGGGAGGAAAGTAGAACTTGACGAGGTAACTGTACCTGCTCTCTTATTGGAAAATAGTACATCACAGAAAACTGTTTCTGCGACACCTATGCCAATTAGTGAGGAAGCTAATGATGATGATCATGAAACTTCAGGACAAGATACTACTAAACCACGTAGATCAACCAGAGTGAGATCCGCAACAGAGTGGTACGGTAATCCAATTCCGGAAGTCATGCTACTAGATCATGATGAACCTACGAAGTATGAAGAAGCGATGGTGAGCCCAGATTCCGCAAAGTGGCTTGAAGCCATGAAATCTGAGATGGGATCCATGTATGAGAACAAAGTATGGACTTTGGTTGACTTGCCCGATGATCGGCAAGCAATTGAGAATAAATGGATCTTCAAGAAAAAGACTGACGCTAACGGTAATATTACTGTCTATAAAGCTCGACTTGTCGCAAAAGGTTTTCGACAAGTTCAAGGGGTTGACTACGATGAGACCTTCTCACCCGTAGCGATGCTTAAGTCTGTCAGAATCATGTTAGCAATTTCTGCATTTTATGATTATGAAATTTGGCAGATGGATGTCAAAACTGCATTCCTGAATGGATTTCTGGAAGAAGAGTTGTATATGATGCAACCAGAAGGTTTTGTCGATCCAAAGGGAGCTAACAAAGTGTGCAAGCTCCAGCGATCCATTTATGGACTGGTGCAAAGCCTCTCGGAGTTGGAATAAACGCTTTGATAGTGTGATCAAAGCATTTGGTTTTATACAGACGTTTGGAGAAGCCTGTATTTGCAAGAAAGTGAGTGGGAGCTCTGTAGCATTTCTGATATTATATATGGATGACATATTGCTGATTGGAAATGATATAGAATTTCTAGATAGCATAAAGGGATACTTGAATAAAAGTTTTTCGATGAAAGACCTCGGGGAAGCTGCTTACATATTAGGCATAAAGATCTATAGAGATAGATCAAGACGCTTAATTGGACTTTCACAAAGCACATACCTTGACAAGATTTTGAAGAAGTTCAAAATGGATCAAGCAAAGAAAGGGTTCTTGCCTGTGTTACAAGGAGTGAAGTTGAGTCAGACTCAATGCCCGACCACTGCAGAAGATAGAGAGAAAATGAAAGATGTTCCCTATGCTTCAGCCATAGGCTCTATCATGTATGCAATGCTGTGTACCAGACCTGATGTGTGCCTTGCTATAAGTTTAGCAGGGAGGTACCAAAGTAATCCAGGAGTGGATCACTGGACAGCGGTCAAGAACATCCTGAAATACCTGAAAAGGACTAAGGATATGTTACTCGTATATGGAGGTGACAAAGAGCTCACCGTAAGAGGTTACGTTAATGCAAGCTTTGACACTGATCCGGACGATTCTAAATCGCAAATTGGATACGTGTTTACACTAAACGGTGGAGCTGTCAGTTGGTGCAGTTCTAAACAAAGCGTCGTAGCGGGATCTATATGTGAAGCGGAGTACATAGCTGCTTCGAAAGCAGCGGACGAAGGAGTCTGGATGAAGGAGTTCATATTTGACCTAGGTGTCATACCTAGTGCATCGGGTCCAATGAAAATCTTTTGTGACAATACTGGTGCAATTGCCTTGGCAAAGGAATCCAGATTTCACAAAAGGACCAAACACATCAAGAGACGCTTTAACTCTATCCGGGATCTAGTCCAGGTGGGAGACATAGAGATTTGCAAGATACATACGGATCTGAATGTTGCAGACCCGTTGACTAAGCCTCTTCCACGAGCAAAACATGATCAGCACCAAGGCTCCATGGGTGTTAGAATCATTACTGTGTAATCTAGATTATTGACTCTAGTGCAAGTGGGAGACTGAAGGAAATATGCCCTAGAGGCAATAATAAAGTTATTATTTACTTCCTTATATCATGATAAATGTTTATTATTCATGCTAGAATTGTATTAACCGGAAACATAATACATGTGTGAATACATAGACAAACAGAGTGTCACTAGTATACATCTACTTGACTAGCTCGTTAATCAAAGATGGTTATGTTTCCTAACCATGAACAAAAGAGTTGTTATTTGATTAATGAGGTCACATCATTAGTTGAATGATCTGATTAACATGACCCATTCCATTAGCTTAGCACCCGATCGTTTAGTATGTTGCTATTGCTTTCTTCATGACTTATACATGTTCCTATGACTTTGAGATTATGCAACTCCCGTTTGCCGGAGGAACACTTTGGGTGCTACCAAACGTCACAACGTAACTGGGTGATTATAAAGGAGTACTACAGGTGTTTCAAATGGTAGATATTGGGTTGGCGTATTTCGAGAATAGGATTTGTCACTCCGATTGTCGGAGAGGTACCTCTGGGCCCTCTCGGTAATACACATCACATAAGCCTTGCAAGCATTATAACTAAGATGTTAGTTGTGAGATGATGTATTACGGAACGAGTAAAGAGACTTGCCAGTAACGAGATTGAACTAGGTATTGGATACCGACGATCGAATCTCGGGCAAGTAACATACCGATGACAAAGGGAACAATGTATGTTGTTATGCGGTCTGACCGATAAAGATCTTCGTAGAATATGTAGGAGCCAATATGGGCATCCAGGTCCCGCTATTGGTTATTGACCGGAGACGTGTCTCGGTCATGTCTACATTGTTCTCGAACCGTAGGGTCCGCACGCTTAACGTTACGATGACAATTATTATGAGTTAATGCATTTTGATGTACCGAAGGTTGTTCGGAGTCCCGGATGTGATCACAGACATGACAAGGAGTCTCGAAATGGTCGAGACATAAAGATTGATATATTGGAAGCCTATGTTTGGACATCGGAAGTGTTCCGGGTGAAATCGGGAATTTTACCGGAGTACCGGGAGGTTACCGGAACCCCCCGGGAACCAAATGGGCCTTATTGGGCCTTAGTGGAAAGGTGAAAGGGGCAGCCCAAGGTGGGCTGCGCGCCTCCCCCCTCCCCTAGTCCTATTAGGACTAGGAGAGGTGGTCGGCCCCCTTCTCCCTCTCTCTCTCTCGAGGAATCCTATTAGGAAGAGGATTGGGGGGGAGTCCTACTCCCGGTAGGAGTAGGACTCCTCCTGCGCCCTCCTCCTTTGGCCGGCCAGCCCTCCCCCTGGCAACCTTTATATACGGGGGCAGGGGGCACCTCTAGACACACAAGTTGATCATTGAGATCGTTCCTTAGCCGTGTGCGGTGCCCCCTGCCACCAAATTCCACCTCGATCATACCGTTGTAGTGCTTAGGCGAAGCCCTGCGTCGGTAGTACATCAAGATCGTCACCACGCCGTCGTGCTGACGGAACTCTTCCTCGACGCTTTGCTGGATCGGAGCCCGAGGATCGTCATCGAGCTGAACGTGTGCTAAGAACTCGGAGGTGCCGGAGTAACGGTACTTGGATCGGTCGGATCGGGAAGAAGATGTACGACTACTTCCTCTACGTTGTGTCAACGCTTCCGTTGCGATCTACAAGGGTACGTAGATCAGACTCTCCCCCTCGTTGCTATGCATCACCATGATCTTGCGTGTGCGTAGGAATTTTTTTTGAAATTACTACGTTCCCCAACAGCCCACACCCTAGCCACGAGGGTGGGGGCGCGCCCCTACCTCGTGGGCCCCCTGGAGCTCCTCCGACCTCTACTCCAACTCTATATATTCACTTTCGGGGAGAGGAAAATCAGAGAGAAGGATTCATCGCGTTTTACGATACGGAGCCGCCCCCAAGCCCTAAACTCTCTCGGGAGGGCTGATCTGGAGTCCGTTCGGGGCTCCGGAGAGGGGAATCCGTCGCCATCGTCATCATCAACCATCCTCCATCACCAATTTCATGATGCTCACCGCCATGCATGAGTAATTCCATTGTAGGCTTGCTGAACGGTGATGTTGCTATGACTTTTCTATGGTTAATACTTGTCACTAGGGCCCGAGTGCCATGATTTCAGATCAGAACCTATTATGTTTTCATGAATATATGAGAGTTCTTGATAATATCTTGCAAGTCTATAGTCGCCTACTATGTGTTATGATCCGGCAACCCCGAAGTGACAATAATCGGGACCACTCCCAGTGATGACCGTAGTTTGATGAGTTCATGTATTCACTATGTGTTAATGCTTTGGTCCAGTACTCTATTAAAAGGAGGCCTTAATATCCCTTAGTTTCCGCTAGGACCCCGCTGCCATGGGAGGGTAGGACAAAAGATGTCATTCAAGTTCTTTTCCATAAGCACGTATGACTATATTCGGAATACATGCCTACATTACATTGATGAATTGGAGCTAGTTCTCTGTCACCCTAGGTTATGACTGTTACATGATGAACCGCATCTGGCATAATTCTCTATCACCGATCCATTGCCTACGAGCTTTCCATATATTGTTCTTCGCTTATTTACTTCTCCATTGCTATTGTTACAATCACTACAAAATACCAAAAACATTACTTTTGTTATCATTACCTTTTGCTACCGTTACTACTACTATCATATTACTTTGCTACTAAATACTTTGCTGCAGATATTAAGTTTCCAGGTGTGGTTGAATTGACAACTCAGCTCCTAATACTTGAGAATATTCTTTGGCTCCCCTTGTGTCGAATCGATAAATTTGGGTTGCATACTTTACCCTCAAAAACTATTGTGATCCCCTATACTTGTTGGTTATCAATGGAGGAGGGAAGGAAGTTGCCAGGAGAGGAAGATTGCATCAATGTCAATTCAGAGGATGATGATGAGTCAACCAGTTAGAGGAAGAGCAAGAAGCGCAGTAAGAAGCGGAAGGATAAGGTAGTGATGATTGTCGAAGGATTGGGTACACCTAGTACCGACAAGAAGGACAAAGCTGAGGCCCTCGGCAAGGAAACTACCATGTGCACTGTCGAGAGAGCTAGGAAAGGTGATGGCACGTACTGCAAGATCCATCGGACCAAAGGCCATGACCTTCAAGAGTGTTATCAAGTTGAGCAGATTGTCAAGAGACAGAGAGCAGAGTATGAGAAGTGTGATAAGGAAAATGGACAGAATGCTACTTGCGGTAAGGGTCGGGGCGGTGAAGCAAATCGCCCCAGCAAACCCCTTCGGAACCATGGAAAACCCACCAGGGGTCGAGAGAAGGAAGCCTATGATGATGAGAGTGATGGAGGGGATGAAGAGCACACCAGTGAGCAGGATTTTCAGAAGGCCACTAACGCCATGTGCATTGATGGGGGCGCATCTTTGCACAGCTCCCACTGCCAGCTCAAGCGGTGGGTACGAGAAGTCAATGCCGTGGAACCAGTACCAGAGGCCAGGAAGCCGCTCAAATGGTCACGCACGCCCATCATCTTTGACGAAGAGGGCCATCCTAGCCGCATCACTATGGTAGGGGGTTTGCTATTGTTGGTCTCTCCAACCATTCGCAACCTCAAAGGTAACAAAGATGTTGGTGGATGGTGGGGCCGGGTTGAATCTGATCTCCCCGGCAGTCATCACATAGCAGAAGAAGAGCTAGAAGTTACCGGTACATTTCAAGGAGTTAATCCCGACAGCAGTCATCCTAAGGGAAAGATCATGTTGCCGGTGATGTTTGGGGGAGAGCTAAACTATCGGACTGAAAAGATTGTGTTTGATATGGCTGACCTCCCCCTTCCGCAAAATGGGATTATTGGACGCCCAACCCTGGCCAAATTCATGGCAGCATCCCACTATGCCTACAACACCTTGAAGATGCCTGGGCAAATGGGAGTCCTTACCATCCCATCTGATGAGAAAGATGCAATCATTTGCGTGGACAAGATGTACCGGGACGCAGTCGCGTCGGAGGCAGAGGCAGTGGCAGTTCCCTCCAAGGAGGACAAAGGAAAGAAGAAGGGTTGTAGGGAATTCGGCAAAGAGTCCGGGAAGTGTGCCCCCACTGAGAGCACGACACCCATTAATGACGTGCCAGATGTTGGGGAACGCAGTAATTTCAAAAAAAATCCTACGCACACGCAAGATCATGGTGATGCATAGCAACGAGAGGGGAGAGTATCGTCTATGTACCCTTATAGACCGTAAGCGGAAGCGTTATGACAACGCGATTGATGTAGTTGTACGTCTTCATGATCGACCGATCTAGCACCGAAGGTACGGCACCTCCACAATCTGCACATGTTCAGCTCGTTGACGTCCGCGAACTCACAATCCAGTAGAGCTTCGAGGGAGAGTTTCATCAGCACGATGGCGTGATGATGGTGATGATGTTGCTACCGGAACAGGGCTTCGACTAAGCACCACTACGATATAACCGAGGTGGATTATGGTGGAGGGGGCACCACACACGGCTAAAAGATCAATGATCAACTTGTGTGTCCATGGGGTGCCCCCCTCCCCCATATATAAAGTAGTGGAGGAGGGGGAGGGCCGGGCCTCTCTATGGTGCGCCCTAGGGGAGTCCTACTCCCTCCAGGAGTAGGATCCCCCCCCCTTCCAAGTAGGAGTAGGAGAGGAAGGAAGGAGGAGAGAGGGAGGAAGGAAAGGGGGGTCGGCCCCCTCCCAATTCGGATTGGGCTTGGGGGGAGCGCCTCCCTCTTTCTTCCCTTCCCTCTCCTCTATTCCACTAAGGCCCAATAAGGCCCATATACTCCGTGGGGGGTTCCGGTAACCTCCCGGTACTCCGGAAAAATGCCTGAACCACTCGGAACCTTTCCAATGTCCAAATATAGGCTTCCAATATATCGATCTTTACGTATCGACCATTTCGAGACTTCTCGTCATGTCCGTGATCAATCCGGGACTCCGAACTACCTTCGGTACATCAAAACACATAAACTCATAATATCGATCGTCACCGAACGTTAAGCGTGCGGACCCTACGGGTTCAAGAACTATGTAGACATGACCGAGACATGTCTCCTGTCAATAACCAATAGCGGAACCTAGATGCTCATATTGGCTCCTACATATTCTACGAAGATCTTTATCAGCCAAACCGCATAATGGTATACGTTGTTCCCTTTGTCATCGGTATGTTACTTTCCCGAGATTCGATCGTCCGTATCTCAATACATAGTTCAATCTTATTACCGGCAAGTCACTTTACTCATTCCGTAATTGTCGTGGAATTGTCACGACAGATGTCCTTAGTGTCAGGACTTAGTCACGAGGCCAACGCATCTATGTGGTAGCTTGAGAGGGGTTGAGTGGGACGAGGGACGCAATGTTTTACCCAGGTTCGGCCCCTCATGGTGGAGGTAAAAGCCTACATCCTGCTTCATTGATATTGATGATGATGATCATGGTTACAAGAGTGCTCTATCTCGAGAGCTATTGTCTAAACCTAACTTGTCCAACTTGTGGGACTTGTGAATCTTGTCCTCCTTTTGGGGAGCCCTGCCCCCCTTATATATGTTGGAGGGGCGGGTTACATGTAGAGTCCTATTAGGATTAGAACTAGTCTATCTCTAATACAAACCGGATACAAGTCCTGGTCTTAACTCCTTGTAAGGTAAATATTCCTCATGCCTTTCCTCTTAAACTGGCCCACCATTGAACGTGAACTGGCCTTCTGGGCCATGGGCCTCATCATCTATCTGACCCACATGCCGGATCACCAGTGAGTCATAATGACCAGGTGGGTTGCTTGTAAACCGCCAGGTCAGGGCGGGTCGCCAGTAACTCGCCAAGTGTCAGCGGGGTCTTTAGATAAACCGCCAATTCCTGGCCGGGTTAACTTCCGGCCGGTTTACGCCGCGGGGTATATCCCCGACATTAGCCCCCAAGTTTAGCTTGGATTTATTCATGGTAAACTTATACTGCAAAATAAACACAAGAACAAATTTGACAGGTTATGCTCCAGGTTAAGAATTTTTGTAAACCGGTAACTGATCATCCTTAAGTCCTTGTTATTTCCTCCTTCTGGGAAATTCAGGTCAACAGACTAGCTTCATAATCAATTTGCCGACATTGGTTTGTCACCGAGAAATATTGTGAAGAATAACTCCTTTGACTCAGCTCCCAAAGCACCGGTTTAAGAAATATGGGTCTGAAAATACTTATCTGATATTCAGCCAGTTTGAAGATATAAAACTTGCCGGTTTAATATTACCAAAATGGCCAGTTTATAAATATTGATGGCACCGGGTCATAATTGTTGTCGACACCGGGTCATGTAATTGATCTTCCTGATTTGCTCAAAACTGATAAAATGAAGATATTCCTCCTTTATATGCATAATACCTGTAGCCCCCAAGTCTTAAGAGGAGAACATAGTGATAACTTAAGACTTGCTCCAATAAGTGTTTCAACCTTGAAGAAATCCGGTTTGTTCATCTCAATCATATAAACTGAATACTCCATATATGTAGCCCCCAAGTGCCGAGTTGTCATGCTTGCAGCAACCTGGGACTTGTAATTGCTTATAAAAACTTCAATCAGTGTAGCCCCCAAGGGCCGGGTCATTATGCAATAATGAGCAGGGACTTTGTAAATATAATCATGTAGATTTTAGCAGTGATGTGTAGCCCCAAGGGCCGGTTCAGTAAGATAATATTGAGTTGGGACTTTATATATACTTCATTGAAAATAACATCATATGATGTAACTCCCATCATGGGGCTTGAACCCACGTCCACAAGGTTAAAAGCTTTGTGCTTTACCAACTGAGCCGTGGATCCTTCAATAATAGATGAAAACGTGTGTACCTTGAATTGTTGACAGGAGCAATTGGTAGCCCCCAAGTGTCATGGTGCATGCTTGCAGTGACATGAGACTTGCATATTTGATATAACTTCAACTTAAATAATGTAGTCCCCAAGTGCCGGGCCGTAAGCCTGCAGCAACTCGGGACTATTCCTTCAATTGTAGAATGAATCATATCCTTTGATAAAATAATAGCCATTGCGCTAAAGCGACTTTGAAAACTCAATAATACCGGTTATTAATAACCATAAAAATTCAGCCATGTTGGCTATTCAAGATAATATAATTTGGTGAAAACCTTATTCATTCAATATCATAATGAAAATTCAGCCAAGTTTGGCTATTTGAATAATATAACCCAATGATTTATAAGCGCATAATTCCAATGGCGCAATCCAAATATATACATATACTGGCGACTTATAGTCGAAAAGCCAGGCCGGCTTAACAAACCTGTTTCTGCATACAACAAGTTTAAAGTGTCCTGACGGTTTACCGCCGAATGGGACTAATGCCCAACATATAACTCGGGTTTATAACCAAGGTTGTACTTCAGAATAATCCAATATGAAATATATCATACCTGTCACATTGAATCACATTGTTGGTTTTACCAACTTTTTGTAGTAAGGGTGATAACCCAAATCTTGAGTACTGATAACTCCTTCCATATTGTGCCGGTTTATGATAAAACCGTGCCGGGCTATGATAAACACCGGATTAACCATATATAATACTGGTGACTTGTAGTCAAACTAGACCGGGCTGATAGACTCCGGATTATAACTTGATCGTGTACTGGCAACTTGTAGTTGAAAGCCGAGCCGGTTTGATAAACACCGGTTTACTCCATAATAGGATGGTAACAGAAAATCAAACCGGGCAGATAGTCTCTGGATTAAAATTTGACCGTGTCCCGTCCATTTGTAATTAACAGTCGAACCGGTTTAAGAAATGTCGGTTTAAAAACGCAACAAAAAGAAAGAAATATCTATCAAAGAAAATTGTGAAGCAAAGGCAATGATAAAACCGTTTGCGAAAAGAGGCTTATTTGAGCTGATCAGATGGCGTTACCATGGTCGGACACGACCAAGCTCCCGATAGGTGTAGCTATGGTTCAAGTCAGCCAGGTCCCCAAATGAAACCGTGGCATTTATGCCGATCAAGTGGCATGGCAATGGTTCGGGTTCGACCAAGGCCCCAAGTGATTCTGTGGCCTTAGGCCGATCAAGAGGCATGACTGGTTCAGACGTGACCAAGTCCCCAAGTGATCTGGTGGCTCTCGCCCATGAAGAGGCGTGACTATGGTTCAGACATGACCACAAGTCCCCAAGTGATGTTGTGGCTTTACGCCTATCAAAAGGTGTTGCTATGGTTCGGATACGACCAAGCCCCCAAGTGATCAATAATATGATAAGCCAATAAGGCAGGATACCCATGTTTGAACCGCGCATCATGGCAGCAGGTCCTCTTTGGCAATTTTTTACTTTTTACAAGAGATAAATTCTTCTTGAACTGGGATCTTGAACCGGATATTGACAGCTTCAAAACTTTGTGGGAGACATCTTTCCCTTGAACCGGATTTTAAACCGGAATCTTCATTTTCAGCCGGAAATTTTCTGACGGCCTTTAAACTCGAACTTGCGAGAGGTTAATTCCTTTTTGAACCGGACATTGTTAAACCAGATTTGAGCACTTCAGAGCTTTGTGGGAGAACATATTTCCCTTGAACCGGACTGTAAACCGGATATTTGAGAGTTGCAGTCAGACTGACTTCCCTTGAGCCGGATTTTAAACCGGAATCCTTTTTGATGACCCGGATCTTCTTCATTGAACCGGGATTTTGTAACTGTCATATACTTTCTAAACCGGAAATTTTCTGATGGCCTTTAAACTTTCGTCAATATAACAGTAGCCTCCGGGACCGGGTTATCCTTCCCTCCATCGTCCTGGGGTTCTTAAATTTTCTAAAACTGGCAAGATTCGCTGAGTCATGTCATCGCAGCCCCCGAGTTTCAAAGGTGACTCGAGGAGTTGGCTTGAGACTCTCCATATTTGACCGTGATATAAACCGGCATAACTTGTATATCATTGGCGTTGATAGCACGATGTGAATCCATAGAAGGTTGAGGTGACTGCGGCGGGTTGTAAATGATCCCATATGAGCCGTGTCAGCAACTCGGCCAATGGTTCCTTCCAACTAGCAATTTGAATTTAATCAAAACTGTAGTGGCGGCGACTTGTGTGCCCAATAACCAGCTCATGTAGACAGGTGCGGCCCGGTATGTTGATGTAAACCAGGCCGCGAGAGACGGACGACAAAGACGGCCGCAGCTTCAGAGACGGCACAGCCAGATGAGTCGGCCGCGGCGTAGTAAGTCGGCGCGGATGGGAGAGTCGGCCGCGGGAGTTGTAAACCGGCGTGGATGGAGAGCCGCCTGCGGGTATTGTGAACCGGCACGGACGGGGAGTCGCCTGCGGGCATTGTAAGCCGGCGTAGATGGAGAACCGGCCGCGTGTTGATGTAAACTGGACCACAGGCGGTTTGCGCGCGTCCGTTGAGCAGTGCGGAATGGTCAAAAGCCAGTATATAATGACGCCAGTGCTCCATATGCATGGTGTAACACCAATGTTGTGGAAAATAGTTGTCCTGCATATAAAAATATGCAAAACCAACGTAATTGTTCTTTTAAAAAAAACAATATATGTCAAAAATAGACTTAGATAGATGTCACCAGATTTGTTCGGACGATGGATGATCCGTTTATCGCGACCGAGGCGGCTGAACATGCCCCCGGCGGCTCAAGACCGCAGGGGCGGCTCTGATTTGTTGATATATATATCGGAGTTAACCGCAACATTTAGAAGATGGAGCGGACGCGGTATTGTAAGCTGTGCGGACAGACAAGTCGGCCGTGTGCGCGCTCGGTTAAGTCGGCGCGGGCACGGTCGAATAAACCGACAGTAGGCACGGTCCCGGTGAGTTGATGTAGACCGGACCGCACAGGCGGCGATTTACGCACATCCATTAAGCAATTTTGACATAGTGCGGATGTAGACGCGGCCTCCAACAACAATGCGCGAGGGCCGGATCAGACTTTAACCATGAGGTAATTGACCTGTGTATACAATAGCACACCTCGAAAAAATCTTTTGATGATACTTAATTATAGCAAATAAGAGTTTAGAAAAATAGCACCTGCTTGTTACGGCCGCGGCGGTTTAGAACCAGCGGGGTGCCCGGCTGTTTGAATCCGGCGACTCGGCGGATGTGGCCGCTTGCAGCAGCGGTTCACAGGCAGGTTACGACGGTGGAGCGGCGGCAAGGCCGGCGGCCTGGAGGAGGCCTAGCGGAGGCGGCTCGGCGCACCAGCGTGGCCCATAGGCGGAAGCAGGCGGCTCAGAGGCACAGCGGCGTGGGCGGAGCCCAGCGGTGGAGGTCAAACAGCAAGGTCGTTGAATCTGCATCGATCCTCGTGTCTCCGTGTTCATCCAGGTCGTTGTCAGTTTGCCATCCCCGATCCGTGTCCTCCAGGTCGTGGAATCTAGTGCCTAGCTCTCGTACGGCCAGATTCCTTTTTTCTTTTTAGTAACGCTGATTTGCAATTTCACACGGTATTCCATGGGAGATGATTTTGATGGATTTGACTTTGACTCGGAGTGCTATCCCCTGACTGTTTTGGCGACACACGATAGCAGCAGCGAAAAGTTGAGCTCCAGGTTGTAGTGGTTTCGAACAATCCACGCCCGGGTCGTGGTACTCTGCTATTCAAGCACAGAATACTGGCGGCTCGCCGGAATAGATAACTTTCTTGGCTCGCATGACGGCCGGGTATTGATTTGCCTCCCGACTCAATGGATCACCGGGTCGCGTTCATCCACAGCACAATGCGCAACCCTAATTTTCTCTTGACCTCAAATCTTCACAGATTGTAAATTCAGATTGATGAATTTGAAGCTGATGCCAACCCTTATAGACTGACTCTTCTTTATCCGGATATTGCGAACTTCTCGAAACCCTAGGAAAGATCCCTTCAAGAACTCAACACCACCGTGCGCAGGCCCCACGGTGGGCGCCAACTGTCGTGGAATTGTCACGGCAGATGTCCTTAGTGTCAGGACTTAGTTGCGAGGCCAACACATCTATGTGGTAGCTTGAGAGGGGTTGAGTGGGACGAGGGACGCGATGTTTTACCCAGGTTCGGCCCCTCACGGTGGAGATAAAAGCCTACATCCTGCTTCATTGATATTGATGATGATGATCACGGTTACAAGAGTGCTCTATCTCGAGAGCTATTGTCTAAACCTAACTTGTCCAATTTGTGGGACTTGGGAATCTTGTCCTCCTTTTGGGATGCCCTGCCCCCCCTATATATGTTGGAGGGGCGGGTTACATGTAGAGTCCTATTAGGATTAGAACTAGTCTATCTCTAATACAAATCGGATACAAGTCCTGGTCTTAACTCCTTGTAAGGTAAATATTCCTCATACCTTTCCTCTTAAACCGGCCCACCATTGAACGTGAACCGGCCTTCTGGGCCATGGGCCTCATCACCTATCTAACCCGCACGCCGGATCACCAGTGAGTCATAATGACCAGGTGGGTTGCTTGTAAACCGCCAGGTCAGGGCGGGTCGCCAGTAACTCGCCAAGTGTCAGCGGGGTCTTCAGATAAACCGCCAAAGCCTGGCCGGGTTAACTTCCGGCCGATTTATGCCGCAGGGTATATCCCCGACAGTAATGCTACATCCCGTAACTAACTCATTAGCTACATTCCTTGCAAGGCTTATTGTGATGTACATTACCGAGAGGGCCCAGGGATACCTCTCCGACAGTCTTGATCCATGCCAACTCAACAAACACCATCGGAGACACCTGTAGAGCACCTTTATAATCACCCAGTTACATTGTGACGTTTGGTAGCACACAAAGTGTTTCTCTGATATTCAGAAGTTGCATGATCTCATAGTCATAGGAACATGTATAGTTATGGAGAAAGTAATAGCAACAAATTAAACGATCATCGTGCTAAGCTAACGGATGGGTCAAGTCAATCACATCATTCTCTAATGATATGATCCCATTAATCAAATGACAACTCATGTCTATGGTTAGGAAACATAACCATCATTGATTCAATGAGCTAGTCTAGTAGAGGCAAACTAGTGACACTCTGTTTGTCTATGTATTCACACATGTACTAAGTTTCCGGTTAATACAATTCTAGCATGAATAGTAAACATTTATAATGATATAAGGAAATATAAATAACAACTTTATTATTGCCTCTATGGCATATTTCCTTCAGTCTCCCACCTGCACTAGAGTCAATAATCTAGATTACATTGTAATGATTCTAACACCCATGGAGTCTTGGTGTTGATCATGTTTTTCTCGTGAGAGAGGTTTAGTCAATGGGGCTGCAACACTCAGATCCGTATGTATCTTGCAAATCTCTATGTGTTCCCTCCTTTATTTGATCGCGGATGGAATTGTAGCGTCTCTTGATGTGCTTGGTTCTCTTGTGAAATCTGGATTCCTTTGCCAAGGCAATTGCTCCAGTATTGTCACAAAAGATTTTCATTGGAATGCACTAGGTATGACACCTAGATCGAATATAAACTCCTTCATCAAGACTCCTTCATTTGCTGCTTCCGAAGCAGCTATGTATTCCGCTTCACACATAGATCCCACCACGACGCTCTGCTTGGAACTGCACCAACTGACAGCTCCTCCATTTAATAAAAATACGTATCTAGTCTGTGACTTAGAGTCATCCGGATCAGTGTCAAAGCTTGCATCGACATAACCCTTTACGATGAGCTCTTTGTCACCTCCATATACGAGAAACATATCCTTAGTACTTTTCAGGTATTTCAGGATGTTCTTGACCACTGTCCAGTGATCCACTCCTGGATTACTTTGGTACCTCCCTACTAAACTTATAGCAAGGCACACATCAGGTCTAGTACACAGCATTGCATACATGATAGAGCCTATGGCTGAAGCATAGGGAACCCCTTTCATTTTCTCTCTATCTTCTACAGTGGTCAGGCATTGAGTGTGACTCAATTTCACACCTTGTAAATACAGGCAAGAACCCTTTCTTTGTCTGATACATTTTGAACTTCTTAAAAACTTTATCAAGGTATGTGCTTTGTGAAAGTCCAATTAAGCGTCTTGATCTATCTCTATAGATCTTGATGCCCAATATATAAGCAGCTTCACCGAGGTCTTTCATTGAAAAAAATCTTATTCAAGTATCCTTTTATGCTATTCAGAAATTCAGTATCATTTCTGATTAATAATATGTCATCTACATATAATATCAGAAATGCTATGGAGCTCCCACTCACTGTCTTGTAAATACAGGCTTCTCCAAAAGTCTGTATAAAACCATATGCTTTGATCACACTATCAAAGCGTATATTCCAACTCCAAGAGGCTTGCACCAGTCCATAAATGGATCGCTGGAGCTTGCACACTTTGTTAGCACCTTTTGGATCGACAAAACCTTCTGGTTGCATCATATACAACTCTTCTTTAAGATATCCATTAAGGAATGCAGTTTTGACATCCATTTGCCAAATTTCATAATCATAAAATGCGGCAATTGCTAACATGATTCGGACAGACTTAAGCATAGATACGAGTGAGAAACTCTCATCGTAGTCAACACCTTGAACTTGTCGAAAACCTTTTTGCGACAATTCTAGCTTTGTAGATAGTAACACTAATATCAGTGTCCGTCTTCCTCTTGAAGATCCATTTAATCTCAATGGCTCGCCGATCATTGGGCAAGTCAATCAAAGTCCATACTTTGTTCTCATACATGGATCTCATCTCATATTTCATGGCTTCAAGCCATTTTGCGGAATCTGGGCTCATCATCGCTTCCTCATAGTTCATAGGTTCGTCATGTTCAAGTAACATGACTTCCAAAACAGGATTACCGTACCACTCTGGTGTGGATCTTACTCTGGTTGACCTACGAGGTTCGGTAGTAACTTGATCAGAAGTTTCATGATCATCATCATTAGCTTCCTCACTTACTGGTGTAGGAATCACTGGAACTGATTTCAGTGATGAACTACTTTCCAATAAGGGAGAAGGTACAATTACGTCGTCAAGTTCTACTTTCCTCCCACTCACTTCTTTCAAGAGAAACTCCTTCTCTAGAAAGGATCCATTCTTAGCAACGAATATCTTGCCGTCGGATCTGTGATAGAAGGTGTACCCAACAGTCTCCTTTGGGTATCCTATGAAGACACATTTCTCCGATTTGGGTTTGAGCTTATCTGGTTGAAGCTTTTCACATAAGCATCGCAGCCCCAAACTTTAAGAAACGACAACTTGGGTTTCTTGCCAAACCACAGTTCATAAGGTGTCGTCTCAACGGATTTAGATGGTGCCCTATTTAACGTGAATGCAGCTGTGTCTAAAGCATAACCCCAAAACGATAGCGGTAAATCAGTGAGAGACATCATAGATCGCACAATATCTAGTAAAGTACTATTATGATGTTCGGACACACCATTACGCTATTGTGTTCCAGGTGGCGTGAGTTGCGAAACTATTCCACATTGTTTCAAATGAAGTCCAAACTCATAACTCAAATATTCGTCTCCACGATCAGATCGTACAAACTTGATTTTCTTGTTACGATGATTTTCCACTTCACTCTAAAATTCTTTGAAATTTTCAAATGTTTCAGACTTATGTTTCATTAAGTAGATATACCCATATCTGCTCAAATCATCTGTGAAGGTGAGACAATAACGATATCCGCCGCGAGCATCAATGTTCATTGGACCACACACATCGGTATGTATGATTTCCAATAACTCTGTTGCTTACTCCATTGTTCTAGAGAATGGAGTTTTAGTCATCTTCCCCATGAGGCATGGTTCGCAAGTACCAAGTGATTCATAATCAAGTGATTCCAGAAGTCCATCATAATGGAGTTTCTTCATGCGCTTTGCACCAATATGACCTAAACGGCAGTGCCACAAATAAGTTGCACTATCATTATCAAATCTGCATCCTTTGGCTTCAATACTATGAACATGTGTATCAATACTATCAAGATTTAGTAAAAATAGACCACTCATCAGGGGTGCATGACCATAAAAGATATTACTCATATAAATAGAACAACCATTATTCTCTGATTGAAATGAATAACTGTCTTGCATCAAACAAGATCCAGATATAATGTTCATGCTCAACGCTGGCACCAAATAGCAATTATTTAGGTCTAATACTAATCCCGAAGGTAGATGTAGAGGTAGTGTGCCGACGGAGATCACATCGACTTTGGAACCATTTCCCACACGCATCGTCACCTCGTCCTTCGCCACTGTTCGCTTAATCTGTAGCCCCTGTTTCGAGTTGCAATTGTTAGCAATTGAACCAGTATCAAATACCCAGGCACTACTGCGAGCATTAGTAAGGTACACATCAATAACATGTATATCAAGTATACCTTTCACTTTGCCATCCTTCTTCTCCGCCAAATACTTGGGGCAGTTCCGCTTCCAGTGACCAGTTCCTTTGCAGTAGAAACACTCAGTCTCAGGCTTAGGTCCATACTTGGGTTTCTTCACTTGAGCAGCAACTGGCTTGCTCTTCTTCTTGAAGTTCCCTTTCTTCCCTTTACCCTTTTTCTTGAAACTGGTGGTGTTTTTTATCATCAACACTTGATGCTCCTTCTTGATTTCTACCTCCGTAGCCTTTAGCATCGTGAAGAGCTCGGGAATTGTCTTATCCCTCCCTTCCATATTATAGTTCATCACAAAGCTCTTGTAGCTTGGTGGCAGTGATTGAAGAACTCTGTCAATGACACTATTATCAGGAAGATTAACTCCCAGTTGAGTCAAGTGGTTGTGGTACCTAGACATTCTGAGTATATGTTCACTGACAGAACTATTCTCCTCCATCTTGCAGCTGTAGAACTTATTAGAGACTTCATATCTCTCAATCCGGGCATTTGCTTGAAATATTAACTTCAACTCCTGGAACATCTCATATGCTCCATGACGTTCAAAACATCGTTGAAGTCTCGGTTCTAAGCCGTAAAGCATGGCACACCGAACTATTGAGTAGTCATCAGCTTTACTTTGCTAGGTGTTCATAACATCTGGCGTTGCTCCTGCTGTAGATTTGTCACCTGGCGGTGCTTCCAGGACGTAATTCTTATGTGCAGCAATGAGGATAATCCTCAAGTTACGGACCCATTCCGTGTATTTGCTACCATCGTCTTTCAACTTAGCTTTCTCTTGGAACACATTAAAATTCAATGGAACAACAACACGGGTCATCTATCTACAACAACATAGACATGCAAAATACTATCAGGTACTAAGTTCATGATAAATTAAAGTTCAATTAATCAAATTACTTAAGAACTCCCACTTAGATAGACATCTCTCTAATCATCTAAGTGATCACGTGATCCATATCAACTAAACCATGTCTGATCATCACGTGAGATGCAGTAGTTTTCAATGGTGAACATCACTATGTTGATCATATCTACTATATGATTCATGCTCGACCTTTCGGTCTCCAATGTTCTGAGGCCATATCTGCATATGCTAGGCTCGTCAAGTTTAACCCGAGTATTATGCATGTGCAAAACTGGCTTGCACCCGTTGTATGTGAACGTAGAGATTATCACACCCGATCATTAGGTGGTGTCTCGGCACGACGAACTGTAGCAACGGTGCATACTCGGGAAGAACACTTATACCTTGAAATTTAGTGAGAGATCATCTTATAATGCTACTGCCGAACTAAGCAAAATAAGATGCATAAAGGATAAACATCACATGCAATCAATATAAGTGATATGATATGGCCATCATCATCTTGTGCCTTTGATCTCCATCTCCGAAGCATCGTCATGATCACCATCGTGACCGGCTTGACACCTTGATCTCCATCGAAGCATCGTTGGCGTCTCGCCAACTATTGCCTCTATGACTATTGCTACCACTTAGTGATAAAGTAAAGCAATTACATGGCGATTGCATTTCATAGAATAAAGCGACAACCATATGGCTCCTGCCAGTTGCTGATAACTGTGTTACAAAACATGATCATCTCATACAATAAAATTTAGCATCATGTCTTGACCATATCACATCACAACATGCCCTGCAAAAACAAGTTAGACGTCCTCTACTTTGTTGTTGCGAGTTTTACGTGGCTGCTACGGGCTGAGCAAGAACCGTTCTTACCTACGCATCAAAAACCACAACGCGGTATAGTGATTGCTTTTTGATCTTCAGAAAGAACCCTGTGCATTGAATCCGATTCAACTAAAGCTGGAGAAACAGACACCCACTAGCCACCTGTGTGCGAAGCACGTCGGTAGAACTAGTCTGCCGTAAGCGTATGCATAATGTCAGTCTGGACTGCTTCATCCTACAATGCCGCTGAATCAAGAATCAACTAGTGACGGCAAGCAATATGTATATACCCACTCCCACAACTCCTTTGTGTTCTACTCGTGCATATAACATCTACGCATAAACCTGGCTCTGACGCCACTGTTGGGGAATGTAGTAATTTCAAAAAAAAATCCTACGCACACACAAGATCATGGTGTTGCATAGCAACGAGAGGGGAGAGTATCGTCTATGTACCCTCGTAGACCGTCAGCAGAAGCGTTATGACAATGCGGTTGATTAGTCGTACGTCTTCATGATCGACCGATCTACACCGAAGGTACGACACCTCCGCGATCTGCACACGTTCGGCTTGGTGACGTCCCGCGAACTCACGATCCAGTAGAGCTTCGAGGGAGAGTTTCGTCAGCACGACAGCATGATGATGGTGATGATGTTGCTACCGGAACAGGGCTTCGCCTAAGCACCGCTACGATATAACCGAGGTGGATTATGGTGGGGGAGGGCACCGCACACGGCTAAAAGATCAATGATCAACTTGTGTGTCCATGGGGTGCCCCCTCCCCCGTATATAAAGGAGTGGAGGAGGGGGAGGGCCGGCCCTCTCGATGGCGTGCCCTAGGGGAGTCGTACTCCCTCCGGGAGTAGGACTCCCCCCTTCCAAGTAGGAGTAGGAGAGGAAGGAAGGAGGAGAGAGGGAGCAAGGAAAGGGGGGCCGCCCCCCCTCCCAATTCGGATTGGGCTTGGGGGGCGTGCCTCCCTCCTTTTTCCCTCCCCTCTCCTCTATTCCACTAAGGCCCAATAAGGCCCATATACTCCCTGGGGGGTTCCGGTAACCTCCCAGTACTCCGAAAAAATGCCCGAACCACTCGGAACCATTCCGATGTCCAAATATAGGCTTCCAATATATCGATCTTTATGTCTCGACCATTTCGAGACTCCCCGTCGTGTTCGTGATCAAATCCGGGTTAAGCGTGCAGACCCTACGGGTTCGAGAACTATGTAGACATGACCGAGACATGTCTCCTGTCAATAACCAATAGCGGAACCTGGCTGCTCATATTGGCTCCTACATATTCTACGAAGATCTTTATCGGTCAAACCACATAACGGTATACGTTGTTCCCTTTGTCATCGGTATGTTACTTGCCCGAGATTCGATCATCGGTATCTCAATAACTAGTTTAATCTCATTACCGGAAAGCCTCTTTACTTGTTCCGTAATACTACATCCCGTAACTAACTCATTAGCTACATTGCTTGCAAGGCTTATTGTGATGTACATTACCTGGAGGGCCCAGAGATACCTCTCCAACAATCGGAGTGACAAATCCTAATCTTGATCCATGCCAACTGAACAAACACCATCGGAGACACCTGTAGAGCACCCTTATAATCACCCAGTTACGTTGTGACGTTTGGTACCACACAAAGTGTTCCTTCGGTATTCGGGAGTTGCATGATCTCATAGTCATAGGAACATGTATAGTTATGGAGAAAGCAATAGCAACAAACTAAACGATCATCGTGCTAAGCTAATGGATGGGTCAAGTCAATACATCATTCTCTAATGATGTGATCCCGTTAATTAAATGACAACTCATGTCTATGGTTAGGAAACATAACCATCATTGATTCAACGAGCTAGTCAAGTAGAGGCAAACTAGTGAAACTATGTTTGTCTATGTATTCAGACATGTAGTAAGTTTCCAGTTAATACAATTCTTGCATGAATAATAAACATTTATCATGATATAAGGAAATATAAATAACAACTTTATTATTGCCTCTAGGGCATATTTCCTTCAGCGGAGTGTTCCAACAGCAAGAGATCCAAGGTCAGTTCTCCCCAAGTGAAGAAGGTCCCGGCAGGGCTGGCTGGCGTGGATGGTACTTTCACTATCAGCGCCACCCTTGATGACAAATAGGAAAGCGCGCTCATTGCCTTCCTGTGGGCGGATGTCGATGTGTTTTCCTGGCAACCATCTGATATCCCTGGTGTTCCCAGGGAGGTAATCGAGCACCACCTTGTTGTCTGCCCACACGGGCGACGTGTCAAGCAGAAAGTTCGGAAGCAGGCCTTGGAGAGGCAGCAGTTTATTGCAGAAGAGATCAAGAAACTGGAAGCAGCTGGTTTGCTCAGAGGAGTGTTGCATCCCACATGGTTCGAAAATCAAGTGGTAGTCCGGAAGGCTAACAGGAAGTGGAGGCTTTGCATAGATTTCATAGATCTCAACAAAGCTTGCCCAATAGACCCGTTTCCCATGCCGCGTATCGATCAGATTGTGGATTCCACTTCAGGTTGTGATTTGCTCTCCTTTTTGGATGCATATTCTGGGTACCACAAGATCTTTAGGTCCAAGGAAGACTTAGAGAAGATGCCGTTCATCACTCCATCTGGTACGTACTGTTTTGTCCACATGCCATGTAACAGCCTGATTTTTGGCCCTTTCTTTTTCTTTTGTTTTTCTGAGGTTTTTGCGTGAGATTTCCTTTTTCCGTGGCTTTGTGGTCCGGAAAGTGAAGAAGATGCCCTCTTCTTTGTTTCCAGAGTGGCTTGTCATTCCCAAATCCTTCCCTAAACCCTGTCATTTTCATCCTAGCCCAAATCCCAATATTCTTTTTATTGGGAATATTCTTTTCTATTAAAGGAATAACTCAAATTGCCCTAGGTTGCGAAGCAACCTTTACTTCCATCACTCATAAAATTTCCAAATAATTCTCATAAAATTTTTGGGTCATATATTTCTCAAATCTGGCAAAATATTTCATTTGTCATGTTTTTCATCATGCTCAAATAATTCATTTCCTATTCTGCCCTAAATGGCACATTGTGAAGAAAGTGCCATTCTCCTTTTCCCAATTGACCTCAAACTCCTTGGACACCTTTTCCTATCCACATCATTGCCACATGCCAAAATTCAACCTCATTTGCCTAGTAATTATTTAAATATGATTTTCCAAAGTTTCTATCCAGAAAGAAGCTTTGTGAAGGAGGTGCAAGCTAGGCATATCCAAATGAGTTGCCATTTTGAATGGTCCCTCATATCATCATATCATATCCCTCCACCAAAGTAGAGCTCATGTCATGCCTCCATGTGAGCTCATCTTCAATTCTTTGATTCTATCCAAAATTTCCGTTTGTGAAGCAAGTATATTTTATGTTGCTCCATTATGGCTGTCAATTTTTCTAGGCCTTCTATTATCCATATAACCTACCTCCACCCATTTTGGGCATGGTTCATCAAGCCATCATTCCTCTAGGATTTTTGCAAGTTTCTATCCAGAGGAGATGTTTGTGAAGCAAGTACCAGTTTGGCATGGCCAATTGGTATGAGACTTTTTGAGCATCTTCATAGGACCAGATGACTCTGCCTTGCCCAATTTGAGCTCAACTTGACACTCCATGTGAGTGCACCTTCCTGATCAAGTTTCTGGACCAGATATATGCAGTTGCAAAGCAAGTGCATTAAATCTTGGTCCATTTCAAGCCAAACTCCCCTGTATGGCAGTTCGTCCTAAGCTAATCACCCCAGACAACTCTTTGCCTCTAACCTCACCTCGGTTGAGTACTGTTTCACGGCCAAGTTTACTGCAGTAAACTTCAGAGGGTGATTACCTTTTAACCAGAGCCCTTTTTATCGAACTACCTCCGCAGTTGCAATCTTCCCTGGATGAACTATCATCCAGACAACGTTTTGGGTGCCGTAGACCATTGAATGCCCCGGTTCACATGGTGACCACGACAATGGCGTGCATGTGCATGCGCTCTGTGCGCAGTGGCCGCGTCAAGGGGGCCGTTTCTGCTTCGTCCGCTTCCCCCTCGTCGTCTTAGCGCGCGTCAACATGTCCATTGTTTTCCTCTCATCGTCGCCAATCACCTGGACCCCGCTCCCCCTCTGGCAGCTTCCTCACCAACGCAAGCCGCCGCGTGCCCACGGGCGCACAGTGGCGGTTTGGCTCGGTTCATCGCCGTTGGCATCCTCCCTGCGCTCCACCTCCAGCAGCTTCCTCACCGACGCAAGCCGCCGTGTGCCCACGGGCGCACAGTAGCGGTTTGGCTCGGTTCGTCGCCGTCGTCATCCTCCCTGCGCTCCCTTGGCCGCCTCTTCCCTGTGAGCTTTCTCCCTGTGCCTCCATCTTCGTCTACCTCCGAGCTCATGCGCGTGGGCACGCGTCCGCGGCGGCGCCAGCACGGCACACCCCTCCCCTTGGCTATCTAAGCAGCCCCGGGTGCCCTCAACCTCACCAAGCCACTCGTCGACCTCCCAGGACCCCGCCCCACTACTCTCCTGAGCTCATAGAGCTCTCTGCTTCCCTCCATGGCCGCCATGCCCGCCTTGGCCTCGGCCTAAATTCGCTCAACGTCGTGCTCCTCCCTCCCTCACTTCACCACCAGAGACCTCCATCCTCACCCCGGAGCCACCCCAGCATCTTTTGCCCTCCTCCGGTGGTCTCTAGCCACGCGCTCTGCAATGACCAGAGATGCCATCCGCCCCGGCCCGAGGTGTGCCTGCCTCCTTCATCCTCGAGGCTTGTGAACCCCATGGATGGATGCGCCGCTCCCCCTAAGCACGCCGGTGGGCAGAACAGCGTGAGAGGTGGCCGGAGCCGCTGGTGGTCGTCGTCCGGGCGACCGGCCTCGCTTCTGCCTCAGCGCACGTCGGGGAGGAGGAAGAAGGAACCAGGAGGAGAGAGAAGAGGTGTGTCGGACCCGCGCGTCAGCGAGACGGCCCCGGCCCTGCCTCTGCCACGTTGGACAAGTGGAGGCGTAGTCCACTGGATTATGTCTTCCCTTATCGAATGCGCATTCTGTTTCTTCTTCGAGCCAAAATACACTTTCTTTTAAGGGAAACGTATTTCCTAAGAAGGCGCTTTCTTTTTTTCCGACTGAGGGCTTGTTTGTGATGATTTCATTACAGATAGGTCCCTGGAAGAAAAACAGCTACAACTAGTTAACCACAACTCCAAATGAGGTGATTCCAAAGCCCACTTCTTCGTCTCGTCGAGCCCGTTCTGTTGGTATCACTTTCACCATCTGTTAATATTCTGGAAATGACCTTTTTGCCCTTGCACATAAACAGCCCCTCCGAGAGAGAACTGTTTCCGGTAAATCTTTCCGCGGCTTCACCGCACTTCTCCCCGGTACCTTCTTCACCCCCGAGGAAAGCCACAATACCCACTTGCATGATATTCATGCAATAGCCATGGTTTTCAACTTGAATATTTATTAAATGATTGTTTGTTTAAAATATGGTTATCATTGATTCGGTAATGCTTCTGGGTTAGAGCTTACTTGCTTGCAATGTTGTTATGCACCTGGTTATCATGCCCTGCTAGTTGCTAGTATTACTTTCATCTTGCCATGCTTGATAGTAGTACATGTTGGGTTGGTCATGTTCTTCGGTGCATGACTAACGTCAGTTACCGAGTACTATTAGTATGCATTGTTTCTTTGCTGTTAGTTGGTTAAGTGTTACTCGGTAATGTTATTGATGAGTTCTTGCATGGTATTTATGGTTGATGCTAGTGGTCATGTTATGCTATGTGTAGTGTTACACTTGTAATATTTATGCTCGTTATTATGCCATGTTCAGTTGGAGTTTATTCATAGTTGATATGGTGGATAGTTATGTTGCATCCCGTGCTTATGTTGATAGCATGCCCATGCTTTGTAAATGCATCATGTTATTTTATCATGGCTCAGCATATTGCATTCAAGTTTAACCAGATTAAATTGAACTTGAACAACTGTTGGCTGAGTCATGGTGCCACCATATCGAAACTGGCCAGTGCAACCACACTTACCTTTATGGGAAGGTCCTAACTGGGTCTATTGCCGTGCCTCTCGCCGGTTCCTCCAACTAGGGAAGGTTATGGGCGCGCTACCCTGATCAGGTAGGCGGACATAAGCCTTGTGTGCCCGTTGTTTTTGTTATGGATCCGGTCCCCGTGAGCGATGTTTTGGCCACGACGGTGGTCGTTGTGTCTTTTGTAGACACGGGGCCACCCAGGACTAGCCCAGTTGGGAGTGGGTCGGAGTGGCCGGGAGAGTGTCTTGGCAGTAGATCGGTTTTGTCGGAACGCTGTTGGTCCACCCGAATGGGAGTGCGAGGCCATGGGTTCCGTAGTGTGGATACAGTGTACTAACCTCTGCAGAGTGTATATTAAATCTATCGATAGACACGCCCATGGATAAGGGCCCAGTTCGTGTCAGTCACACCGTGAGTCAACAGTATTAATAATAACTTGATTAATGACAACCCCGGTTCGATGATGAGATAAGTTGGTTGTGACCGCCGGAAAGATCACCATTTGAGACCAAGTGTTGGTCATGGTTGTGATCGCTAGAATGATCACCATGGTATCGAGGATACCAAGTTGTTGGATATCCATGATGTTGTGCGAGAATCGTGGGTAAAGATCAAGCTCCTTGTGGTCATTTGATGATTACTACGGTATTGTTTATACCAAGCTTGATTTGATCCTGAGATGATCTTGTAATGTCCGAGGTTGGTAAGTGATGCATGTGATGGTTGCGAGGTAACCCGAGCTGAATAAATGGTGCATGTAGTGTCATCATGTTGCACGCTAGTATCATCAGATTTATATGTTCATGTCATGATCATATTGTTCTAGCAATATTATGTCATGTTGTTCATGCCATGATCATATTGTTCTAGTGATATTATGTTCATGTTGTTCATGCCATGTTATCCTGATAATCTCATGATAATTCCTGCTTAACCGGTAATTGCCATGTTGTTGTTTGTCTTGAATGCTGATGGTTATTGTGAGCTTGCAAGTACATTCAATGTACTGACCTGGCATGTCATGCCAGTTTGCAGTTCGTGTCTGGATTGCTTGCTTGTTTGGTGTTGTTCCCGTGTTCACGAGCTAGGATCAACGTTCCAGCCAGAGTCCCTGCGGATGGGGGTCCATCATCGCCGTTCGTTGTTCCGCTGCCTCAACTTGTTCTGCTGCTTGCATAGAGCAACTGAGGATGGCGTAGGGTCGCCATGCCGATGTTATTCATTGTAACATCGGAGACCTTGTATTCTTATTCGTGTAATAATAGAAAGCTGGTTTGTTCTATGTTAAGCAGTGCCGTATTCCAGAAGACTTCTCCTCGATCTCTGGGCTGGAATACGGGGCATTCCAGTTTTTTATGAGCCGGGGTGCCACAGGCTTGGTATCAGAGCAGGTCTGGCTATAGGATGCCTTAGCCTGCGCGAACATTAGAAAGCGGTAGTATAGACCCCAGTTGGTTCATTGCACTTGATTGTTGCATTTGTTTGTCGCATAGCATGCATATAGATTATTATTTTATCACTAATGGTTGATCTTGTGAGTGTAGGCGGCATCGTTTTCAGTCCACCGCATGCACCCTTCTTAGCATGTGTGCTCTTTGGTGTTCGGCGTCATCTCTGTCCCAGCAGAGTGATGCCCTGGTACCCAGAGTTCCAGGCACCATTTGCAGGAGTTATGCTCAGGTATCGCGTATATTTTTCCGCCACCCACCCATATTATTTCGGCGATAGACTTGTTCCTATCCCGAATCATGCCATCCATCTCGTCCCTTTGGAAACCCTTACTGATCTTGGTTATCAGAAAAGGGCAATGCCAACGAGCCTTGTTTTTCCACCGCTACCCTACCCAGTCATTCTATTCTTTGGACGTGTACTAATCCCTTTCATACGCTTGATGATGATGTGGTCGTGACTTTTGTGTCTCGCTACTTGATCGTCAAGTCCGTCCTCACCTGTGTATCCATCCAGATCCAGCCACTGTTCAGCCAGTGGTTGGTGTAGCTTCGGTTACGCCAACTCCTTCCACACATGGATGTAATTTTCGTGCACACCGCCACATCATATTAGACCGTAATACCGGAGTTTCTGTGCGATTTGTGTGCTTAGGTGTGCATGCATATTATGGTGTGAGTAGCAGTAATATGTGATGATTGCTTGATTAATTATATTAGTAGTATGCTTGTGTGCTTTTGTTTTAGTCGTTTCTTTTGTTTCTTTCTTTGGGCCTCCGGTGTTACAAATTTTCCCCTATTAAAGTTGCTCGTCAGCCGACACCGGACCCGAAGAGTCAGCAAGAAATACATATATTTGGAAACTCAGCTAAATAGAATGGAATTTTCAGCACACTGCAGTGAAATTGGAAATAGCTCGTTTGAATACAAAAGAAATCCTGGATGGAATGTCAGTATAAAGTTTGCATTAAGATGCACTCCTCACAACAGTATGGAATTCTTAGTTGACTGCATTCAGATTGGGGGATATCTGATCATGTTACTGAGTGTCAAGTCTCCCTCAGCGTGCACTCCTCATAGCAGAAATGATCAAATCAGCAAGAAGATAAATTGTGTGCAAGGTTGACAGAATATTATCGAAGGTATGGCTCAGATACAAGTTTAATTTTTCGTTGAGGATGATTTTGGAACCCGATGTACCTGGAAGCAAGCAAAAATATGGCATTTACTCAGAAAAGAGGATAGTCCTGCAAAACCCTGTTTCATACAAGAAATAAATAACAAAAATTCTAAGATGGTTATATATGTGGAAATCGGTCCGCATATCACAATAAGAAGCTTCTAGTGTAAGCAACCCAATCTTCCCTTGCAAGATACCCGAGAGGCTTCCAAGGCAAGATTCATCTATCTTCCTCAGTACGATACATGGATGATTTCCTGTACAAGGTACTCTGCCTTCTTCCGTAAGCAACCGCAAAAGCTTCCGGCATAAGGTACTGAGTCTTTCCCCAGCAAAGTCTTTAAGGGGGATAGCTTCTGAAGCACGATACCCTGTCTTCTTCAGCAAGCTGTCCGATGAAAGTTTTGAGCACAAGCCAGCCAATCTTCCTCGGTAAGACATTGGTACAAGGTAGTACGCTGTGAATTGATAGCATATGGCAGTGAATCCCAAGAATCAGATCCGCAACATTTTGGTCAGAAGCAAGAATCAGTCAGAATACACGCTGTCTCGGGAATCAGATTCTCATATATATCGGTGAGCATACCAACAAGATCCTACAAGTCCCTCGGATGAGGATCTGACAACCATGTGAGGATGGTTAAGAGAAGAAAGCCAGTATACACCGCAGTGTGACAAAGGATTATGAGGATTGACGACCTCAATGAGCTCAATGCAAGTACCTGTGAACCTTGAAAAGGATCCTAATGAGCCCTTGTCCCCTTTTTCTCCAATGACAACACCGCGCCTGTGATCTAAGCTGTTTTTAGCTATCCAGGGTCGATGTCGATTTTTATTTCTCTCTTCAACGACTGTCACGAGTTCTGAGCTGCTTTTCGGTCGTCTCGTACAGCTGTTGACTTTCTTTTGTGACAGTAGCCCTATAGCTGCTTTTTGGCTATTTTAGGGAGCTGTCACCTTTTTCTTATCAACCTGGTCTCATGTTCTGAGCTGCTTTTCGGCCGTCCTGAGCCGTGATTAAGTTATTTCAGTAATGTCCCAGATCTGAGTTGTAAAGACCGTTCTGGTGGCTACTGATTTATTTGCCGATTTCTTGCAAAGGTTCGGATGATCATTTTCTTGCGGTTAGAACTTGAGGGGTGTTGAACCTGCCATTTAATGGGGTACCCTGTCAGAAAAATGAGGATAAGCTGCGATTGCCGAAAAATTACACCGACAGTACCGATGGTGATACGAAGAAGCAATATGACCCAGCTCTTTCAGCTAAGGATCCAGGCCAATAAAACAATAATGAAGGAACAAGACCAGTTATGCAGGTATGAAAATTGTTGCAAGACCCGCGTGGTGCAGAACCACCGTCAGTCAAGTCTGCATATATTATCATACAGGTCAAACTCTTATGCTAGCCACGACCGGTGACAATCAAATAT
Source organism: Triticum monococcum (assembly GCA_034509565.1). NCBI lineage: Eukaryota > Viridiplantae > Streptophyta > Magnoliopsida > Poales > Poaceae > Triticum > Triticum monococcum. The sequence goes on from CM067842.1 coordinate 696,066,062, forward strand.
TTGGTACGGATCTGATACTCAAGACAGTGGAACCAGTTAAGATGATTCAGAAACTTCCGCGATAAGCCAGAAGCTGTCAAGAAAGCGGTTATGACCAAACTCACTGTTTGGATCCCAAAGGACCTGCATTTAGTGGAGAAACCCAATGCAAGGAGTTAGAGCTTGGGTGTCCACTAGAAAAATCTGATCACCACTTCATGAAAGATTGTCAGTGCCGGATGACATGCCCAACGGAAATAACTCTTGGATTTGAGAGACCAACATATATTTCAGTCGTGAGAATCAATCACAGTCAGCTAAGTTAGCAGATCTAAAAGAAATGGGGCCCGTATAAACATGAACTAGCCAGGTAGGATCTGACAGAATATGGATATAGTGAATCAGACCACCCCAGGACCAGTCAGATAAAAATTTAGTGGGAACAAAAATAAGAAAAAGGATACCCGAGTTGAAAACGGTTTCCTTAAGTCAGTATCTTCATACTTGTTCCCTGAGCAACCAAATCTCGAGGACGAGATTTCTTTAAGGGGGTAAGGTTTGTAACAGCCTGATTTTTGGCCCTTTCTTTTTCCTTTGTTTTTCTGAGGTTTTTGCCTGAGATTTCCTTTTTCCGTGGCTTTGTGGTCCGGAAACTAAAGAAGATGCCCTCTTCTTTGTTTCCAGAGTGGCTTGTCATTACCAAATCCTTCCCTAGACCCTGTCATTTTCATCCTAGCCCAAATCCCAATATTCTATTTATTGGGAATATTCCTTTTCTATTAAAGGAATAACTCAAATTGCCCTAGGTTGTGAAGCAACCTTTACTTCCATCACTCATAAAATTCCCAAATAATTCTCATAAATTTTTTGGGTCATATATTTCTCAAATATGGCAAAATATTTCGTTTGTCATGTTTGTCATCATGCTCAAATAATTCATTTCCTATTCTGCCCTAAATGGCACATTGTGAAGCAAGTGCTATTTTCCTTTTCCCAAATGACCTCAAACTCCTTGGACATCTTTTCCTATGCACATAAGTGCCACATGACAAAGTTCAACCTCATTTTCCTAGTAATTATTTAATTATGATTTTCCAAAATTTCTATCCAGAAAGAAGCTTTGTGAAAGAGGTGCAAGCTAGGAATATCCAAATGAGTTGCCATTTTGCATGGTCCCTCATATCATCATATCATATCCCACCACCAAAGTAGAGCTCATGTCATGCCTCCATGTGAGCTCATCTTCAATTCTTTGATTCTATCCAAAATTTCCGTTTGTGAAGCAAGTATATTTTATCTTGCTCCATTATGGCTGTCAATATTTCTAGGCCTTCTATTATCCAAATAACCTACCTCCACCCATTTTGGGAATGGTTCATCAAGCCATCATTCCTGTAGAATTTTTGCAAGTTTCTGTTCAGAGGAGATGTTGGTGAAGCAAGTACCAGTTTGGCGTGGCCAATTGGTATGAGACTTTTTGAGCATCTTCATTGGACCAGATGACTCTGCCTTGCCCAATTTGAGCTCAACTTGACACTCCATGTGAGTGCACCTTCCTGATCAAGTTTCTGGACCAGATATATGCAGTTGCAAAGCAAGTGCATTAAATCTTGGTCCATTTCAAGCCAAACTCCCCTGTATGGCAGTTCGTCCTAAGCTAATCACCCCAGACAACTCTTTGCCTCTAACCTCACCTCGGTTGAGTACTGTTTCACGGCCAAGTTTACTGCAGTAAACTTCAGAGGGTGATTACCTTTTAACCAGAGCCCTTTTTATCGAACTACCTCCGCAGTTGCAATCTTCCCTGGATGAACTATCATCCAGACAACGTTTTGGGTGCCGTAGACCATTGAATGCCCCGGTTCACATGGTGACCACGACAATGGCGTGCATGTGCATGCGCTCTTTGCGCAGTGGCCGCGTCAAGGGGGCCGTTTCTGCTTCGTCCGCTTCCCCCTCGTCGTCTTAGCGCGCGTCAACATGTCCATTGTTTTCCTCTCATCGTCGCCAATCACCTGGACCCCGCTCCCCCTCTGGCAGCTTCCTCACCAACGCAAGCCGCCGCGTGCCCACAGGCGCACAGTGGCGGTTTGGCTCGGTTCATCGCCGTCGGCATCCTCCCTGCGCTCCACCTCTAGCAGCTTCCTCACCGACGCAAGCCGTCGTGTGCCCACGGGCGCACAGTAGCGGTTTGGCTCGGTTCGTCGCCGTCGTCATCCTCCCTGCGCTCCCTTGGCCGCCTCTTCCCCGTGAGCTTTCTCCCTGTGCCTCCATCTTCGTCTACCTCCGAGCTCATGCGCGTGGGCACGCGTCCGCGGCGGCGCCAGCACGGCACACCCCTCCCCTTGGCTATCTAAGCAGCCCCGGGTGCCCTCAACCTCACCAAGCCACTCGTCGACCTCCCAGGACCCCGCCCCACTACTCTCCTGAGCTCATAGAGCTCTCTGCTTCCCTCCATGGCCGCCATGCCCGCCTTGGCCTCGGCCTAAATTCGCTCAACGTCGTGCTCCTCCCTCCCTCACTTCACCACCAGAGACCTCCATCCTCACCCTGGAGCCACCCCAGCATCTTTTGCCCTCCTCCGGTGGTCTCTAGCCACGCGCTCTGCAATGACCAGAGATGCCATCCGCCCCGGCCCGAGGTGTGCCTGCCTCCTTCGTCCTCGAGGCTTGTGAACCCCATGGATGGATGCGCCGCTCCCCCTAAGCACGCCGGTGGGCAGAACAGCGTGAGAGGTGGCCGGAGCCGCTGGTGGTCGTCGTCCGGGCGACCGGCCTCGCTTCTGCCTCAGCGCACGTCGGGGAGGAGGAAGAAGGAACCAGGAGGAGAGAGAAGAGGTGTGTCGGACCCGCGCGTCAGCGAGACGGCCCCAGCCCTGCCTCTGCCACGTTGGACAAGTGGAGGCGTAGTCCACTGGATTATGTCTTCCCTTATCGAATGCGCATTCATTACAGATAGGTCCCTGGTAGAAAAACAGCTACAACTTTTTAACCACAACTCCAAATGAGGTGATTCCAAAGCCCACTTCTTCGCCTCATCGAGCCCGTTCTATTGGTATCACTTTCACCATGTGTTAATATTATGGAAATTACCTTTTCCCCTTACACGTAAACAGCCCGTCCGAGAGAGAATTGTTTCCGGTAAATCTTTTCACGGCTTCACCGCACTTCTCCCCGGTGCCTTCTTCACCCCTAGGCAAGCCACAATACCCACTTGTATGATAGTCATGCAATAGCCATGGTTTTCAACTTGAATATTTATTTAATGATTGTTTGTTTAAAATATGGTTATCGTTGATTCAGTAATGCTTCTGGGTTAGTGCTTACTTGCTTGCAATGTTGTTATGCACCTGGTTATCATGCCCTGCTAGTTGCTAGTATTACTTTCATATTGCCATGCTTGATAGTAGTACATGTTGGGTTGGTCATGTTCTTTGGTGCATGACTAACGTCAGTTACCGAGTACTGTTAGTATGCGTTGTTTCTTTGCTGTTAGTTGGTTAAGTGTTACTCGGTAATGTTATTGATGAGTTCTTGCGTGGTATTTATGGTTGATGCTAGTGGTCATGTTATGCTATGAGTAGTGTTACACTTGTAATATTTATGCTCGTCATTATGCCAGGTTCAGTTGGAGTTTATTCATAGTTGATATGGTGGATAGTTATGTTGCATCCCGTGCTTATGTTGATAGCATGCCCATGCTTTGTAAATGCATCATGTTATTTTATCATGGCTCAACATATTGCATTCAAGTTTAACCGGATTAAATTGAACTTGAACAATTGTTGGCTGAGTCATGGTGCCACCATATCAAAACTGACCAGTGCAACCACGCTTACCTTTATGGGAAAGGTCCTAACTGGGTCTATTGCCGTGCCTCTCGCTGGTGCCTCCAACTAGGGAAGGTTATGGGTGTGCTACCCTGATCAGGTAGGCGGACATAAGCCTTGTGTGCCCGTTGTTGTTATGGATCCGGTCCCCGTGAGGGACATTTTGGCCATGATGGTGGTCGTTGTGTCTTTGGTAGACACGGGGCCACCCAGGACTAGCCAAGTTGGGAGTGGGTTAGAGTGGCCGAGAGAGTGTCATGGCAGTAGATCGGTTTTATCGGAATGCAATTGGTCCACCCGAATGGGAGTGCGAGGCCATGGTGAAAGTGTAACTATCCCTAGGTGGTTTTGGTAATTCATAACAACATATAGCTCATTGAGCTAATGCTATTCCAAGATGATTATTTCAGGAAAGCTCAATGATTGGCATGGCATGGATGTGAAAGTGGAACCCTCAAAATGCTAAGGACAAAGGATTGGCTCAAGCTCAAAAGCTCAAGACTCTTTATTTTATATTTTAGTGATCCAAGATCACATTGAGTCTTTAGGAAAAGCCAATACTATCAAGGAGGGATGAGGTGTTGCTTAATGAGCCTCTTGCTTCATGTGCTTAATGATATGCTCCAAAATCCTCAGCTACTTTGCCATATCCACAAATGACCTAAACCCTAAGCCAAACTCGGTCATACCGATTCTATCTATCCGGCGCCACCGAGTTTCACTTGTCATAAGCCACTGCCAAACCCTAGCAATTCGGTCCTACCGATAGGGATCTCGGTCTCACCGAGATGGGGCTGCAAACTCTCTGTTTCCCTTTCGTAACTTTTCGGTCTCACCGAAAGAGCGAATCGGTCCCACCAAGATTGCAATGTAAACTCTGTGTTTCCCTTTTGTAACTTTTCGGTCTCACCAAAAGAGCAAATCGGTCCCACCGACTTTGCCTGACCAACTCTCTGGTTAGCTTATTACCAAACTCGGTCTCACCGAGTTTATGTAATCGGTCTCACCGAGATTACGTTATGCCCAAACCCTAACAGAATCGGTCCTACCGAGTTGCATGTCAGTCCCACCGAAAATCTCTAATGCTCACTAGGTTTACCTTTTCGGTCTGACCGAGTTTATTGATTCGGTCCCACCGAGATTGGAAAACTATGTGCAACGGTTGGATTTTGTGTGGAGGCTATATATACCCCTCCACCTCCTCTTCATTCGTAAGAGAGCGCCATCAGAACACATACACCATTCCAACTCATATGTTCTGAGAGAGAACCACCTACTCATGTGTTGAGACCAAGACATTCCATTCCTACCATATGAATCTTGATCTCTAGCCTTCCCAAGTTGCTTTCCACTCAAATATTCTTTCCACTAGATCCAAATCCTATGAGAGAGAGTTGAGTGTTGGGGAGACTATCATTTGAAGCACAAGAGCAAGGAGTTCATCATCAGCACACCGTTTGTTACTTCTTGGAGAGTGGTGTCTCCTAGATTGGCTAGGTGTCACTTGGGAGCCTCCGACAAGATTGTGGAGTTGAACCAAGGAGTTTGTAAGGGCAAGGAGATCGCCTACTTCGTGAAGATCTACCGCTAGTGAGGCAAGTCCTTCGTGGGCGATGGCCATGGTGGGATAGACAAGGTTGCTACTTCGTGGACCCTTCGTGGGTGGAGCCCTCCGTGGACTCGCGCAACCGTTACCCTTCGTGGGTTGAAGTCTCCATCAACGTGGATGTAGGATAGCACCACCTATCTGAACCACGGGAAAAACATCCGTGTCTCCAATTGCGTTTGAATCCTCCAAACCCTTCCCTTTACATTCTTGCAAGTTGCATGCTTTACTTTCCGCTGCCAATATACTCTTTGCATGCTTGCTTGAATTGTGTGATGATTGCTTGACTTGTCCTAAAATAGCTAAAATCTGCCAAGAACTAAAATTGGGAAAAGGTCAAGTTTTTATTTGGTTAAGTAGTCTAATCACCCCCCCTCTAGACATACTTTCGATCCTACAAGTGGTATCAGAGCTTTGGTCTCCATTTGCTTTGATCTCCATAGCTTTTGGTGGTCATAGCCTTGGTTTCACAACCTAGGAGAGTATGGCGTCTAGTGAGGGAAATTATCACCGTAGAGGTCCTTACTTTGATGGTACTAATTTTGCTAGTTGGAAGCATAAAATGAAAATGCATATTCTTGGACATAACCCCGCCTTTTGGGCTATTGTGTGTGTTGGTTTGCAAGGTGACTTCTTTGATGGGAGAGAACCAAACCGTGAAGCTACCGCGGATGAGTTGAAGATGTTGCAATACAATGCTCAAGCTTGTGATATTCTCTTCAACAGATTATGCCCCGAAGAATTCAACAAAATCAGCCGTCTTGAGAATGCAAAGGAAATTTGGGACACTTTGATTGATATGCACGAAGGTACCGACTCCGTCAAGGAATCCAAGTTGGATGTGCTTCAAAGTCAACTTGACAAGTTCAAAATGAAGGATGGTGAAGGTGTCGCTGAAATGTACTCTAGGCTTGCTCTCATCACAAATGAGATTGCCGGCTTAGGAAGTGAAGAGATGACCGATAGATTCATCATCAAGAAGATTCTAAGAGCCTTGGATGGAAAATATGATACTGTGTGCACATTGATCCTAATGATGCCCAATTACAAAGATCTCAAGCCAACGGAAGTGATTGGAAGAATTGTTGCTCATGAGATGTCACTTAAGGATAAAGAGGAACTTCACAACAAATCAAGTGGTGCCTACAAAGCCTCATGTGAAGCCCCTACATCATCAAGTGAGAAACAAAGCTTCATCGAAGAATTGAGCTTAATGGTGAAGAACTTCAACAAGTTCTACAAGAGTAGAAGCAAAGATAGAAGCTTCAAGTCAAGGTCCTACAATGACAAAAGATCTTCTAGTCGAGAGCGAAACTACTACAATTGTGGAAGACCCGGACACTATTCCAATGAGTGTAGGGCTCCCTATAAGAGAAGAGAAGATTCTCCAAAAAGAAGAAGCAAAGATTCACCACCAAGAGAGAGAAGGAGTAGAGATGATCGTTATGAACGAAGATACTCACGGAGAAGCAAGGATTCAGAAAGGAAGGAAAAATCATCAAGGAGCTACACAAGACGAAGACATCAAGCTCATGTTGGTGAATGGGTATCCGGCTCCGACTCTGACAGCCACTCCGAGAGAAGTTATCACTCCGACTCCGAAGATACTCAAGATGAAGGTGTTGCCGGTCTAGCACTTGTATCATACAACTCCTACGACATATTTGATTCACCAAATGAAGGAATTGGAAGATGCTTCATGGCCAAAGGTCCTAAGGTAACACACCCCGAGTATGTTGATTTTAATAGTGATGAAGATGACTTGTTAGGTGATGATGATTTGCTTGTTGACAACTCTAGTGATGAATACTATGATGAAACGTCAATTAATCATGCTAATCAAGATAAAACGAATGACAATGATAAGGAGAAGATTGAGGCTCTAACTAAAGAACTAAACACTCTTAAGTTAGCTCATGAAACTATCTTCGAAGATCATCGAGAACTTTTAAGAGCTCATGAGAAATTACGCTTTGAAAAGCTCAATCTTGAGCAAGAGGATGAGTTTTTAAAAGGAATCAATGATGATCTCCGCAAGAAAAGTTCTTCTTACATTGCCAAGCGTTTGCTCTTATCCACTTACATGCCTCAAGTCAAGTCTAGTAACAAGAACAAGAAAGATTCTTCCTCTAGTAGTAACAATGATCATGCTAAATCCAATATTGTTGCTTCTAGTAGTTCTCTTGATTCCACTAATGATTCTCTTAGCCAAGTTACACTTGAGCAAGAAAATAGCTTATTGAAGGGAATTATAGAGAAAGGAGTGTACAAAAGCCTTGCCGGGAGTAAGCAATTCGAGGAAATTGTGCGCAAGCACGGAATGCACCGGAAGAATCAAAGTGTTGGTTTTGAACGAAAGTTCAATGCCAATGGAGTTGAGTGGGAAGAAGATCAATACACCAAGACAAAGTTTGTTCCTCAACAAGAGAAGTATGATACTTCCTTCAATGGGATACAAGCTCAAGATGATCTTCCACCACAAGACTATAAGCAAAAAGGCAAGGGCAAGCTTCAAGAGGAAATTGATGCATTTGAAGAAGCTCCTAAGACCTTAGTCAAGTGGATTCCCAAGACTACTTCAAGTTCCACTTCATCAAGTACGACTACAACTCCAAGGATTCCCATCAAGATGATGTGGATCCAAAAGAAGAAGAACTAGAGAGTTCTTGAGGGTGACTCCGCCAACATACTTCACTCTTATCATTTTGGCAAGAACAAGTGCAATCAACTTCCACATCTTGCACTAGTTCAAGGAGTCACAAAACCCTCTTGTTGGTAAGACAAGGGACAAGGTAACCTAAAAGTTTTCATGGACATCATCTTGTGTGTGCATCACTCTATGTCTATGGATATCCTTGTTTGTTCCTTGTGGGACTAACCCATGTAGGTATTGAAAGTGCAATTCACTCAAATGGATAGCTCCAAGTGATCTACATCAACATTGAGCATCCACATCTTCAACATCTACATGAAGTCATCATCGACAAAACCCAAGGTTAGTTCATCCCTCTAAGGGGGGATATCACATCTAGGGGGAGCTTTACTCTAAGACTTGAGCTAAAGCAACTCTAAAGATGTGAACACAACAATGCTTTATGTAAAAGTGGTAACCCCACCTGAGCTTAAACAATGAGTATGACCTATGATCAAGTGTTCTCACTTGACTCCTAAGTCAATATACTCATATATAGATGACCTAGTCATCGCAAATTTCTTGATAGATGCTAGAATTGGTTGTGCATGCTTTGTCACATATTTCATTTGCCATCTTATTGTGTGAGCATGTTGGTTGCATATTTTACTCATTCGGGGACATCCACTTGTTGTTTTGATTGTTTGGCTTTATTTTCTTTTGCCGAGTGGATGGACAAGAATGCCTAAGAACCTCCTCTAGCTATCTATGCTTTTCTCATCTCAAACTCTATTCATGCTACATCACAAAATTTGATCAAGTCAGATTCGAACCACTTTGTGTGAGGAGCGCTCGGAGTCCCCGATTCGTCATAGACTTAAACTTCCAAAACCTCTTTGTGATTCTCGGTCTAACCGATTCCCCACTTTCGGTCCTACCGAGATCATTAAGTTGATCTAGGTTTTCGATCTCGGTGCAACCGATTTGAACCTTTCGGTCACACCGAGTTGCAGTAACTGCTCGCAGTTATGCATCTCGGTGCCACCGAGTTGTCCCACTCGGTCACACCGACAGGGTCGGGCTATATATAGTCACGGGCAAAAATTTGGAAATTTCTCCAAACCCCTTCGCCTGCGCGATAGCCTGCTCTGCCAACTTGGTCTCCGGATCGTCTCCTCGCCGCCAGCAGCCTCCAGTCGCTGGTCTCCATCACCGTCAACGGGAATTCTACCCCGCCGTTGCCGCCGTAGCGAGTCTCCGCCGCACTAGGGTATGGACTCGATCTTTGTGCTATTCTCCAATCCGATTCCTAGCACATTGTGATCATCATGATTCTTGCCACGTTTGATAAACTCCTATCCAGTCAATGAACTCATAGATTAGGTTTAATTTGAAAATTTTAGGATTAGGTTTCCGCCGAAACCATCTTGGACCCACTGAGTTGAAAAACTCGGTCCCACCGATTTGGCTTATGCCATTGCACAAGTGAGACTCGGTCTAACCGAGAATTACTTATCGGTGTGACCAATTTTGGAATTCTGTGAAACCCTAGCAGTCTCAGTGCCACCGAACTGTGACTCGGTCTGAGCGAGTTCACTAGTTTAGGTTCCAAAACTGCTTCGGTATCACCGAGTTTAGAAATCGGTAGATCCGAGATGCTTTCAGTGGGAAACTAAAACTAAGTTTTTGGATTATTTTTTTGCAAAAATCTCTGCATTTTGTGATGCTCATCTACTCTATCTCATCTATAACCTATTCACAGGGTCAGCAGTCAGAGCTTGCATCATGTTAGACCAAAGTGATAGCCAGAACCTGTCAGAACAGCAAGTGCAGCTGAGTGAGGGCACTAGTCCCTCAAGTTCCTCAGATGATGGCAGCAGGAGCACCCCTAGCAATTTGCCTAAAGCTGCCACCAGACAGAGAAAGAAGAGAACCTCAGACTCAGAAGATGAGGATTATGTGGCAGAAGAGGAAGCAACCTCCAAGAGAGTTGAGCCAGCACAGGGTACAAAGCCAGGGTTGAAGTTCAAAAGGCCAGCAGGCAGGCAGCCTATGTCAAAGACAAGAGCTTCAACGGAGAAGCCCACTCCCTTTGAGCCAGTTGCTGCTGAGGGCAAGAAGAGGAAAGAAAGGGTGAAGAAAACTGTAGCCAGAGTGCTTGGCAAAGCTTCCATCATGGAAGATGAGGAGGAAGAAGAAGAGGTGGCTGCACCAGCACCAACGGCACCCAAGCTGATGGGTGATGCCATAAGATCAGGGGGAGCTGCTTCCAAGGACAAGCCAGCTCCAAAGCCCAAGCCAAAGAGGAATACAAGAAGCATCGCAGCTGCTGAGAAGAACAAGGCCCCAGTGCCTGAAGCTGCAGAAGAAGAGGAAGAGAATGTCCTCAGGAAGCTCAAGCCCAAGATCCCTGACCACAATGATGCTCATCCTGTGGCTGAGGATATGAAACTCAGGAGAGATTTAGGGCTCCGGAAGTGGAGAGAAGCAGACCCGTATGCTTCAAGGAGAAGGACTGCAGTTGACTACAGGTTTCACACCAAGGAGCAGCAAGATTTCTATGAGACAGTGTTGCTAGACAAGAAGCCCATTGTTTGTGACATGAGATGGGTCGATTGGCAATATATCAAGGATAACGAGGAGTACTACCCTGGAGTGCAGGACAGCTTCAAGGCGTGTGGAGTAGAGGACTTTGTTGGGCAGAAGCTCACAAAGTGGAACGAGGAACTCATCATGCAGTTCTACTCCACAACCCATTTTTATCCAGATGGTAGGATAATTTGGATGTCAGAGGGTACGAGGTACCAGTCTACAGTTGCTGAATGGGCTCAGCTGATAAATGCCCCAGAGGAGCAAGCAGATGACTTAGATGTTTATGCCAAGAAGAAGATGGACCACAACTCTATGTCCAACATGTACAAGGAGATTCCAAATGAAGCACTTGACACTTTCAAGTTTGGCTCAGTACATTATCTTCTATCAGGGCTGCCCACTATCAATTGGATACTGAGGCACACCTTATTGCCCAAGTCTGGAGATCACAAGATGATCAGAGGCCACGCGATCAACTTGCTTCATATCTTTGACGTGCCTCAGAAATTCAAGGTGATGAGCCTAATGGTAGAGACCATTAAGAGGACAACAGCAGACCAGAAGAGGAGCTGTGGATATGCCCCACAGATTCAGGAGCTCATCAACTCCAAGATGGGCACGGGCATATACCTCTTGGACAAGGAACACCTGCCTATCCGTCCGGACTTTGAAGATAACCAAGTGGTCATGACTGAGAATGAGCCATCATCTGCCCAAGCACAAGCCAAGAAGGAGAAGGCTAGGAAGGAGAAAGCTGCCAAGATGCCTACTCAAGCGGAGGCATCTGAATATTTCCTGAAAACCAAACAAGAGCAGCTTGGTTACTTGATTGCATCCACCCTGCGGATTGAGCAAGGACTAGCCACCCTAACTCAAAACCAGGCAAGCTTAGAGAGGACCATGGAACAAAAGTTCTATGACTTGGATGTCAAAGTGACAGAGATTCAGTCTGCAGTGGAGCAGCTCCAGGATGACATGCAGGAGAGGAGAGGCAAGACTACAACTGATGCCTTTGCCAGAGTGCCCCGAGCTCCGAGGTCGTCTGCAGTGCCAGTTCCTGACACAAGGGCAACCGCCTCAGCTCCAGCCGCAGGATCAGCTCCAACTCCAGCATCTACTTCAGCTCCAGCGTCTACTTCAGCATCTACGGAAGCCTTCGTACTTAGAGTGATCCGGACTCCACCACCACCTGAAGATCAAGCCTGAGTGTCGACTAGCACTATGCATTTTCTAGGAACTTTTTGGTAACTTGTTGCCAAAGGGGGAGAAAATGTATAGATCATAGGCTTCGAGAGAGAGTGTTGCTTTTATTCTCTCTTGTTTTATTTGGTGGTTTTTCGAACTTCGTTTGCTTTTGTGTGAGATACTACGTCATTATCTGTGAGACATCGATGATCATGTTTTTGATCATAAGCTACACTTAATGTTTGCTTAATATTTTTATCCTATCTATCTTATGTGATTGGTGATGAGTGCATGTATTTCATTCTTATCATTTTAAGCGCTCCACCAAGATGTATGTGACATGGAAGAATAACCCATGACTCTAACTCTTTGTGCATTTGCAGTCCAAAGAAAACTTTAATATGCACAAATTTAGGGGGAGCTCTTACTTGTCACATACTTCTCAAAGCGACGATATGTTTCATGCTTATTATCATTTGTCGAAGCTTTGATCTATATGTTGTCATCAATTACCAAAAAGGGGGAGATTGAAAGTGCAATTATCCCTAGGTGGTTTTGGTAATTCATAACAACATATAGCTCATTGAGCTAATGCTATTCCAAGATGATTATTTCAGGAAAGCTCAATGATTGGCATGGCATGGATGTGAAAGTGGAACCCTCAAAATGCTAAGGACAAAGGATTGGCTCAAGCTCAAAAGCTCAAGACTCTTCATTTTATATTTTAGTGATCCAAGATCACATTGAGTCTTTAGGAAAAGCCAATACTATCAAGGAGGGATGAGGTGTTGCTTAATGAGCCTCTTGCTTCATGTGCTTAATGAAATGCTCCAAAATCCTCAGCTACTTTCCCATATCCACAAATGACCTAAACCCTAAGCCAAACTCGGTCATACCGATTCTATCTATCCGGTGCCACCGAGTTTCACTTGTCATAAGCCACTGCCAAACCCTAGCAATTCGGTCCTACTGATAGGGATCTCGGTCTCACCAAGATGGGGTTGCAAACTCTCTATTTCCCTTTCGTAACTTTTCGGTCTCACCGAAAGAGTGAATCGGTCCCACCGAGATTGCAATGTAAACTCTGTGTTTCCCTTTTGTAACTTTTTGGTCTCACCGAAAGAGCAAATCGGTCCCACCGAGTTTGCCTGACCAACTCTCTGGTTAGCTTATTACCAAACTCGGTCTCACCGAGTTTGTGTAATCGGTCTCACCGAGATTACATTATGCCCAAACCCTAACAGAATCGGTCCTACCGAGTTGCATGTCAGTCCCACCGAAAATCTCTAACGGTCACTAGGTTTACCTTTTCGGTCTGACCGAGTTTATTGATTCGGTCCCACCGAGATTGGAAAACTGTGTGCAACGGTTGGATTTTGTGTGGAGGCTATATATACCCCTCCACCTCCTCTTCATTCGTAAGAGAGCGCCATCAGAACACATACACCATTCCAACTCATATGTTCTGAGAGAGAACCACCTACTCATGTGTTGAGACCAAGACATTCCATTCCTACCATATGAATCTTGATCTCTAGCCATCCCAAGTTGCTTTCCACTCAAATCTTCTTTCCACTAGATCCAAATCCTATGAGAGAGAGTTGAGTGTTGGGAAGACTATCATTTGAAGCACAAGAGCAAGGAGTTCATCATCAACACACCGTTTGTTACTTCTTGGAGAGTGGTGTCTCCTAGATTGGCTAGGTGTCACTTGGGAGCCTCCGACAAGATTGTGGAGTTGAACCAAGGAGTTTGTAAGGGCAAGGAGATCGCCTACTTCGTGAAGATCTACCGCTAGTGAGGCAAGTCCTTCGTGGGCGATGGCCATGGTGGGATAGACAAGGTTGCTACTTCGTGGACCCTTCGTGGGTGGAGCCCTCCGTGGACTCGCGCAACCGTTACCCTTCGTGGGTTGAAGTCTCCATCAACGTGGATGTAGGATAGCACCACCTATCCGAACCACGGGAAAACATCCGTGTCTCCAATTGCGTTTGAATCCTCCAAACCCTTCCCTTTACATTCTTGCAAGTTGCATGCTTTACTTTCCGCTGCCAATATACTCTTTGCATGCTTACTTGAATTGTGTGATGATTGCTTGACTTGTCCTAAAATAGCTAAAATCTGCCAAGAACTAAAATTGGGAAAAGGTCAAGTTTTTATTTGGTCAAGTAGTCTAATCACCCCCCTCTAGACATACTTTCGATCCTACACATGGGTTCCGTAGTGTGGGTACAGTGTACTAACCTCTGCAGAGTGTATATTAAATCTATCGATAGCCACGCCCACGGATAAGGGCCCAGTTCGTGTCGGTTACACCGTGAGTCAACAATATTAATAATAACTTGATTAATGACAACCCCGGTTCGATGATGAGATAAGTTGGTTGTGATCGCCGGAAAGATCACTGTTTGAGACCAAGTGTTGGTCATGGTTGTGATCGCCGGAATGATCACCGTGGTATCGAGGATGCCGAGTTGTTGGATATCCGTGATGTTGTGCGAGAATCATGGGTAAAGATCAAGCTCCTTGTGGTCATTTGATGATTACTACGGTATTGTTTATACCAAGCTTGATTTGATCCTGAGATGATCGTGTAATGTCTGAGGTTGGTAAGTGATGCATATGATGGTTACGAGGTAACCCGAGCGGAATAAATGGTGCATGTAGTGTCATCATGTTGCATGCTAGTATCATCAGATTTATATGTTCATGCCATGATCATATTGTTCTAGCGATATTATGTCATGTTGTTCATGCCATGATCATATTGTTCTAGCGATATTATGTTCTTGTTGTTCATGCCATGTTAACCTGATAATCTCATGATAATTCCTACTTAACCGGTAATTGTCATGCTATTGTTTGTCTTGAATGCTGCTGGTTATTGTGAGCTTGCAAGTACATTCAATGTACTGACTTGGCGTGTCATGCCAGTTTGCAGGTCGTGTCTGGATTGCTTGCTTGTTTGGTGTTGTTCCTGTGTTCGCGAGCTAGGATCAACGTTCCAACCGAAGTCCCTGTGGATGGGAGTCCATCATCACCATTCGTTGTTCCGCTACCAGTAGTTGTTCCGCTGCCTCAACTTGTTCTGCTGCTTGCATAGAGCAACTGAGGATGGCGTAGTGTCACCGTGACGATGTTATTCATTGTAACATCGGAGACCTTGTATTCTTATTCGTGTAATAATAGAAAGATGGTTTGTTCTATGCTAAGCAATGTCGTATTCTAGAAGACTTCTCCTCGATCTCTGGGCTGGAATATGGGGCATTCTGGTTTTCTATGAGCCGGGGTGCCACATGCCATTCGGGTTAAAGAGTGTCGGGTCCACTTTTGCAAGAGCTGTCCAGATTGTTTTTGAGCCACAACTGCACAGAAACATACAAGCTTACATGGATGATATTGTGATCAAGACCAAGGATAGAGCCACCCTTATTCAGGATTTGGAGGAGATGTTTGCTAATCTGCACAAGATCAACTTGAAGCTCAACCCGGAGAAGTGTGTGTTTGGTGTTCCCTCTGGCAAGCTGCTTGGGTTCTTTGTGTCCCATCAGGGGATCAAAGCCAACCTCGACAAGATTAAAGCTATCAAGCATATTCAAGTACCAAGGACAGTCAAGGATGTGAGGTGCCTGGCAGGATGCTTTGCCGCCATAAGCAGATCCATCTCCAAGTCTGCCGAGCGCACCCTACCATTCTTCAAAATTTTGAAGAAGACAAGGCCCCTGAAGTGGACTCCGGAAGCACACTACTAGGAAAAGCCCTACTAATGGTGCACCTAATTTGGCCATTAATGGCGCATTAGTGGTGCGCCATTAGTGCCACGCCATTAGTATATTTTACTAATGGCGCACCACTGGTGCGCCATTAGTATCTGGTATACTAATGGCGCACCTCAGATGCGCCATTAGTATATACAACAGTGCACCATTAGTATGCCTCCCAGGGGGCCATGTATACCCAGGTGCTTTGGCATACTAATGGCGCACAACAACATGATGCGCCATTAGTAACTTCGGCATACTAATGCCGCACTGTTTAATGATGCGCCATTAGTATCCTTTGGCATACTAATGGCGCACTATGATGTGATGCGCCATTAGTATGAATATTAGGTTTTTTTTAATATTTTAATTTTCTGTTTTTTTGCACAGGTTACAAAATGTATAATTGGACAAAATATAGACAACACACATCAACAACAGATTCATCGAATACAATAGAAGATTAGTCTTTGAATACAATTCATCATTTTAGTCTCCGAATACAATTCATCATATTAGTCTCCGAATTGAAAAGACCGAACAAAGATAGAACATTATATTACAAGTCTCGAGACCGCGAGTTTGTCTTCACATTACAAGTCGATATTGATCATCTAAACTACCATCACATATAAGAGAGCTGCGGTCATCACGATGAGCATCATCACGATGAAACTCGTCTTCATCCGGTTCCTCCAACGCTCCCTCCCCTCTCCCGCTAGATAGCGGGCATATCTAGATTCGGCCTCGGCCCTAGTGGTGTACCCTTTGTAACTGTTACCGCTGAATCGGTGAACCTATCTCCGACACTCCCCCAGTCCTCGTAGATTCCGGTAACCTTACCCTTGTACACAACATACCACGGCATCGCTATGTAGTAGCCAAACGAAACGTTAGTACCAATTCACAGACAATACATAAGCAATATATAAGTATGCAACAGAACGATCGGAAGAGAAAAGCAAGACATTAATAGCATCGATTACATCTAAGTTGAACGACTCTCGAAACCAAAGATACATACTACAAGTTCATTAAAGTTTAATTACAACATGAGCCAATTGATGTTTCAGAACTAGACACAGCATCACTGCTTTCGACTCGACTCAAGGGACCGGAGCGTGGATGAAACCGCTGTCTATCGTGGGAGTCATGAAACAATGGGCGTTGTCAGCCTGCATTTGTAGGATTGTGTCGATGTCACTGTTGGACGGTTGATTTCTGAGGTAGAACTGCCCCGAGGTACGAAGGACATCTTGATGGATGATTTCCGCAAACTCCGACTAGATGCGAAAGAATTCTTGTCTGATGTCCGCGTCCTGGATTGCCGACACGCTCGCGGCCCAATCTTTGAGTCTACTCGGTAGCAGAAGTTGATGATGGTCCCGTATGATCGCCCGCATGTGATGGATGGCGTAGTAGGCACCCTTCTGACTGCCAGGCGGCTGCTTGACGCAGCAGAACGTCGTATTGTGGGAGAACACATGCTTGTCGTACTTACAAATAGGCCTGGTGAAGGTGCCTCCAGATTTGACGTAGCCGGGGAGAACATCATCAAGAACCTTCTTGACATTTGTGTAGTCTATGTTCGACTTACGGTCCAAGTCGAAATATGTGGCCATGGAATATTTGGGGCTTAGGAGGATGAGCGTGCAATGTGTGTCACTGCAGAAAACACGGAATGTTAAAAGAAAAACGATCGAAATCTAAGAATTCATGTGTTACGGGGCGGTTGAGGGGAGGACTTACTCGGGAAAGTAACGCACGAGGAAGTTATCCTTATCTTGGTTTGCCAGAATGACGGCTTCGAGGTAAGAACTTGTGACTTGCCGGTCCCCAGCGCTGCCCAAGATCTTGGCATGCATGTAGAAGGGGTCGACTATCACGATGTCCGGGGTCTTGTCGCGAATGATCCGCATCTCCATACTCAGCGAAAATAGCCGAACGAAGGTGTAGTGCAGCGGATGAAGGTTCAACATAGCGTGGATGTCATCAAACCGCAGGACGATCGTACCCCCGATGGAGTTATCCACAAAGCCCTTGCCCTCTGGCACCTTGGCCGCGAAAACCGGGTATGCCACATCCTTCTCTCCGAGACGCCGCTTCTCCAAAGAAAGAACACTGTCATGCAGACTCCGCATAGCACCGGTTGCACCATTGAGCATATTTCTCGGTAGCATCGGCCTACCCGCCGCATGCACCCTCCTTGAGATATCCTCAGGTGAAGGTGGCCCGTCCTGAGCACGGATCATACTCGGTGCCGGCTGGCCCGCACCCTTGTTAGTCTTTCTTTTGCGTGCCTTCTTCTTCTCCTGTAATAGGACCGAGTTCTGCTCACAGACCGCCTTCTTGAGTGTGTTGGGGCTGATAATATTTCGCACCTCGCCTATCTGAGGCTCGGTGAAGTCGGCAGCTGCAGGTGTCTCCTGAGAGCTGAACGGCAAACGACGCCTGTTGCAACTTGGCTTCTCCGCGGTACCAGCTAGATCGCGCACGTCTTTTGTTGGGTTGGGTTCTTGAGAAGGAGGCCCCATGAAGTCGCCACCGTACCCATGATCGGCAAAGTACTGATCGACGTTGGCAAATGTATCGTCGTCGTCGTCGTTCTGATCCTGTGCCATATGCATGTTTGGATCTAGTGGCATAGGGATGTCCGGCACCGTTGCGGCGGTCTTGCCATGGGGCCGACTTGGCGCCGGCACGACTGGCGGTGTTGTCTTTGGGGTGGTGTCCCCCGCCCCCAAACGAATCTGGCTCTTCAGCCAAAGCAGGGGCCAGCTCAGGCAGGCGCTGAGGGTCATCACGTCATCATCGTCGGCCCCGACGGGTCGAATCGGAGGTAACAACTCGTCGCAGCCTGGTAGCACCCGAACCAGTTGAACCCTAAACAAGTTGGGTGGCATCTGGGTACCGTGGAACAAGGGGTTGCCCGGTTGAATGATTTTGCCCTTGGCGACATCGACCAACTCGTTGTTCACGAAGTGCAGGAGAGTGCACGGAACGTCGGCGGCGCCCTGCGAAAACATGTAGGGCGTCAGGGATGCCCAGTCAAAGGCAAGGAGATGAAGTCCTCGGCCGAGAGAGGCTTAATTAGTTACCGTGATGATGGCGTCGAGCTCGGCTAATGTCGAGGCACCGCCAACGGCGGGCGTGCAGTTGACGGAGGGGCCGCTTGCTGCAGAGGTGGCGGCCGGCGTACACCCGGGTGCATTAAGCTCCCGTGCCGGCGTCGGAGACAACAATGCCGCCTCTGCCGGAGACACCAATGGCCCCGCCATCGCGTTCTGCGAGTTGCTGGCCGTGAAGCTAGGAATCGGGGGCAGCCCCTGTTGGCCGCCCGCAATCCACGCGCTAATCCCCTGGATCAAGGTAGGCACAATGGCGGTGATCGTGTTTCCGAGTTGTTGTTCCACTTGCTCTTGGACAATCTCCGGAATCCGCGCCACCTGTGCCCTGAGTTCTTGAACCTCGCGCGCCTGGCTTTCCGAGCTGGTCTTTTTCTCCTTTCACCCACCAGTGTTATAGTATGACGACCATTTTGTCGACAAGCCTTTGCCGGCCACACGACCAGCTGACGTCGGCTTACTGAGCTTATCCTTGTTCTTCATTACATTCAACGCCCTATTTAGAGTGGTGTCCCAAGGGTTGCTCTTAGTCGACCCCGCGCTACTGCTTTCAGTCGCCTGCGGAAGGAATGTGAACCAGTTAGAAATTTGGCTTCATTAATTAGAATGCAACCATATGGAGCTAATTACGCGGGTGTGTATTCCTTACCAGAAAAAGCTCAAGCGCCCGGGTCTTCGGATCCGTGGTAAGCTCCTTTGTTTTCGGGTCCTTCTTGTACCGGGCCATGACAAAGTTCCTGGTCTGCTTGTCACCGTATTTATCGAAGAGGGGCGGTAGGCCTTGCTCGGCACGGTCCGCCTCCTCCTTGTCCCATATAGGCTCCGCCACTCTGTAACCGCCGGGACCGAGTGTGTGTTCCCCTAAGTTCAGCTCCCGCATTTCTTTCCCCCACTTACTTGATTCGGAGTTTGCGGTGCTCGAGCAATTGATCTTGAAGACGTTGTAGTCATCTTCGGTGATCGAAGGATTTTTCTCCTTGATCTTCTCATAACTCTCACCTTTCTTGATCATTCTCTTCACATTGCTTTTCCAAGTAGACAGGGCCGTGCTCATCTTCGTGAGGGAAGCACTATTCACTTTATTCCCTTTGAGGCTTGTGTTTTCAAATTCAGCGTGGAACTTGTATCGTTCGTGCAGCTTCGTGAAGAGGAGGTTGCGCAAATTCCCTCGGTCAGGATGCCTGAGGTTCTCGGTGTTGATCGAGACGGTGCTCCGGAGAATGCACCCGAGCTGAAGCGAGTACCCCTTGACTATTCGTTCGGGCGCCATTGGATTCCCGTTGGAGTCCACTTCAGTAACTTCCTCCTTGAGGGTGCGGAGCACGGTCAGGCGCCGGTCCTTCCGTTGCCTCTTTGGTTGGCTGCCATCTGTGCGTGCGCCGCCATCATCAGTGGTGGCATCCTCGGCGGCACCATCAGTGGTGGCATCAGTGGGGTCATCCTTGGCGGTACCATCAGTGGTCTCAGGATCGGTGGGGAAGGCGGCGTCCTCAAACAAGTGAGGTTGTTCCTCCATCTCCTGGGATAGCTCCCAGAATGCCTTGACGCCCGAACCCCCGGCCTCATCGTTGTTGGCCATGTTTATCTCTAAACAGGAACAAAGTTTGGTCAAAAAGTTGGTTATTGTCAAGGAACAAGATCATGGTCTCATCATTTAGGGTTTGTCGACACCGAGGCATCCTAAAAGCTAAGCTTTTATCATTGAGGGTTTTTCGACGCCGAGGCACCCTAAAAGCCTAAGCTTTCATCATTTCGGTTTTTATCGACACCGAGGCACCCTAAAAGCCATGCATTAGTCACCAGTATGCCGGGGCACTTGATCCTACTTAATTAACTACTAAGATACCCCGGCCCATGCATTAGTCGCAAGTACCCCATATGTCCTATTTTTAGCAAAGTCATGCTAAAATTCACAGAAAATTTCAGCATGACCTTTGCTGAAAATAGGACATATGGAGTACCTGAATTTGTCGGAACGGAAGTTAATTGACATTCCAGCAAACTCAAGGGCCTCTCGGGTGGACAAGGCAAAAAAGGCCTCCATCACAACATGGAAAATACATTGGCATGTGAAAAAAGGCCTCCATTGCTTAGGATGCACTGCCACTGAAGCATTGGGTACAAGACTGTTACATGAAAGTAAATGCAGCAGTTGAAGCAGAGATTGGTGTACAAGCAAGAACAGAGCAAGTTCTTCTTATCCTCTGCAATTATAATAGGATCCAATCAAATGGATAAAAGGAGAATTGGTTCATTGCAGGCAAGACTGAGCTGAAACAATCAAGGGAAGTGATCAGCAACAGTACAAAGGCTCTGCCAGACGGTGCTCTGAGCCGGCTGGACACATACAAGAAACTAGAATGACTCAGTCAGGTCACTATGTGGCTGAGCCTCTTCAGTCCATGGTTTCGCTACTTATAATAAGGCCTGATGTATTGTAGTTTGAGTGTCAACAAGCAATGTGGTGTAAATATCCATGCCACTGCAATCTACAGTAGTGACCCTGCTTGATCTTTTGGTGCATTTGTTACCACATTCCATTTAACTTTTTACTGAAATGTGATTCAGAAACAATGCAGAGGTGCCTCTGTTTAGATGCAAGTTAACTTCCAGAAACGTATCATCTTCAACTGCATATGTTCACTAGTTCAGACTTAATAACATGAGTATCAATCAAGCTGGGAGCTGAGACCTGAGAACTAGGCACTCAAATTTCTGCACTTTACTCTAACCGCCTACATACTGCAAATCAAAGCGCGCGCACACAGATGACCGGCACCAAGTCGAGTTAAAGAGACGCACTAATGCCTATGGTCGTCGCCGTCCAAAGATGGCTCCAACAATAATTATGTTTTACATAGAATAAGGCCCGATCCCTCCTCTATACTATATATACAAATCTTCAGCAAGAACTACTCCGAGGCATGTTTTGAGATCTGAAGAGTAGCTGCCACTATCGCCACAAAACTAGGCACTGAACGCGGAAGATGAAACAAGCATCTCTCAGAATCATCAGTAGTACGCATCAAACTAGACATGCCGGGAATCTCAACTAGCAACGAAATCAATCACAGTAACTAAATCGATCCAGCACAGAAAACGAAGCCGACAGGTCCGTAGAGCCGGCCGTGAGGAGGCGTAGGGGAGGGGAGGGGAAGGGAAGGGCGGCGGTTGCTCACCTGCGCTTGGCGGCGGGAGGGGAGCGGCGATGAGGAGGACGACGAGAGGGAGCGGGAACGCGAGCACGAGCGGGAGGAGCCCGAGGACGCGGAGCGGGAGGAGGAGCCCGACGAGGTGGACAGGGCGGTGTGGACGGGGCGGCGTCCGGGCAGCCGGCGACGAGGGGGAGGAAGGGGAGAGGGAGGCGGCGGGGGCGCGTGGGCGGCTGCGGCGCAGTGGGTCGGGGCAGCGGCGGCAGCGGCGCGGTGGAGGGAGGGAGAGGGAACTGGCGAGGGGGAGAGGGAAGGGGGGTCGGGCGAAGGGGGAGAGGGAAGGGGGGATCGGGCGAAGGGGGAGAGGGAAGGGGGGATCGGGCACAATACTAATGGCGCACCACCCCTCGGTGCGCCATAAGTACATCCATACTAATGGCACACCTCACCGTGGTGCGCCATTAGTAGTTTTTTTTCTTATAACAATGGCACAATACTAATGGCGCACCACCCCTCGGTGCGCCTCTCCTCACGACAACATGACTGGGCTTTGACGGGTCGATAATGAAGAAGCATTGGTCCACTTGGGAAGCCAGTACCCATGGCTCATTTTTCACGGTGACGTTTGCGCCCGTGGTCTTGGATTTGGCTTCGGGTATAACCATGGTGGTGAAATACCGGTCTTCTTTTAGGACGCTCTTGGCCCATCTGACACAGAACATCGGGACCTTCTCTCCAGCGTAGCTCAGCTCCCAGATCTCCTCGATCCTTCCGTAGTATCTGTCCTTGTCGTTACCGTTGTAGGATTCCATCGTTACCCCGGAGTTCTGATAACCATCGCTCTTCATGTCCTTGGCCTCGGTGTAGAATGTGTAGCCGTTGATATCGTACGCCTCATAGGTCATCAGGTTGTGCTCGGCGCCCTGTGACAAGGCGAATATGATTTGTTCTTCCGCGGAAGAATCCTCATGTAAAGGGTACGACAGAAGCTTCTGCTTGAACCAACGCGTGAAACATGAGTTGTGCTCTTTGAGTATATCTCCGTCCGTCCTCTGTTGGCCTCGGTCATTGTACGTCTTCTTAATAAAGGTTTTGTGCTCTACCACCCAAGGATTGACCACGTCTATGTGTTGTAGTGCGACTAGGTTTGCTCTTTCAAAGTCGGCGAGTCGACCCTCGAAGTCGACATGCATTTCGCGACGACCCTCACGGTGACCCCATCCAGCGAGCCTGCCGAGGTGCCTGTTGACGGGCAGACCAACGGGGTTCTCGATGCCTAGATAATTCGTGCAGTAGGTGATGCACTCTTCGGTCAGAAAGCCCCTGGCTATGCTTCCCTTTGGACGTGACATGTTGCGAACGTATCCTTTGATGACACCATTCATCCTTTCGAACGGCATCATGCTGTGCAGGAACGTCGGCCCAAGTTGGATGATATCGTCCACGATATGGACCAGCAGATGCACCATAACGTCAAAGAATGCGGGCGGGAAGTACATCTCAAGCTCGCATAGTATCACCACGATCTCTTCCTATAGCCTTCTGAGTTGCCTCACGCCAACAGACTTCCGAGAGATGACGACAAAAAAGTTGCATAGGCCAAATAGGGTTTCACGGACGTGCGCGTCCATGATCCCACGGATTGCAACTGGAAGTATCTACGTCATCAGCACGTGACAGTCGTGAGACTTCATCCCGCTGAACTTCAGCTTCGCTGGGTCTAGGTATCTGCTTATCTTCCCCACGTAACCGTAAGGAAGTTTTACTCCTACGAGGCAGGTGAAAAACTGCTCGATCTCCTCCTGACTTAGAGTGAAGCACGTGGGAGGGTAGTCATTTCCGGTCTTCTTGGCCTTTTTGCCTTTGCGATGACTTTCCGTGTCCTACTTCGCCTCATCATCATCATCATCATCATCATCATCATCATCATCATCATATATAGCGTGAAGCTCCTGCCTGATGCCCATTGATTTCAAGTCTGCCCTTGCTTTCGGCCCATCTTTGGTCCTCTCTGGCATGTTGAGCAAGGTACCAAGCAGACTCTCGCACGCGTTCTTCGTGATATGCATGACATCAAGGCTGTGAGGCACACGGTGGATCTTCCAGTACGGCAAGTCCCAGAAAACAGACCTCGTTTTCCATACCTTCAGCAGCGGCTCTGGCACCTTTCGCTTCTTTCCCGGCTCTGGCGCCTTTTGCTTCTTTCCCGGCAGTGGGAAGTCTTTCCAATTTTTCAACAGCTCGTCTATTTCCTCGCCGCTCCTCATACGCGGGCGCCCTCGGGGTTCGGTTTCACCATCGAACAGATCCTTGTGTTTTCCCCACGGGTCATCGTCGCGAAGCCACCTTCGATGTCCCATGAACACGGTTTTCGAAGACCCGGGATCTCTATCTAGCTGGCGATACATTGTGTCATCCATGCACCTGACGCATCCAGAAAACCCGTGGACCACCTGCCCCGCGACATATCCGTAACCGAGATAGTCGTGCACCGTCGTGAGCAGCGCGGCTCTCATAGGGAAATATTCTTTCTCTGCGGCGTCCCACGTATTGGCTGGCGTTTTCCACAGCATGTCAAGCTCCTCTTTCAGCAGCCCCAGATACAGATTGATGTCGTTCCCTGGTTGTTTCGGTCCTTCAATTAGCATACTCATGTGAATGTACTTCCTCTTCATGCACAACCAGGGGGGAAGGTTGTACATCCACACAAACACAGGCCAGGTGCTATGTGTGCTTCTCTGGCTGCCAAACAGATTGACTCCATCGGTGCTCGCGCCCAGCATGATGTTCCTTGGATCGTTCCCAAATTCTGGGTCTTTGAAGTCCAACGCTTGCCACTAGCTCGCATCCTTAGGGTGACTCAGCATCTTGTCTTTTTTATCTATCTCCGGATCATTTGCGTCATCTTCTCGCTTCTTCTCCTCCCTATCCGCATGCCAACGTAGGAGCTTTGCTACCTTAGGGTCCGTGAAATACCGCTGCAGACGAGGAGTGATTGGAAAGTATCACACCACTTTTCGAGGAGCTTTCTTCCTCTTCTTGTATTGAGTGACGCCGCACACCGGACATATGGTAGACTCCGCGTGCTCGTCCCGATAAATGATGCAATTGTTCATGCATACATGGTATTTCACGTGCGGTAAATCCAGAGGACACACGATTTTCTTCGCCTCCTCCAAACTGGTCGGGCACTTGTTCCCCTTGGGAAGACGTTCGTGCCAGAATGACATGTTCTTGTCGAAGCATGCGTCGGTCATTTTGTGTTTTACCTTCATCTCGAGAGCCATGAGCGCTACTTTCAGGCGGGTATCCTCGGGCCTGCATCCTTCATACAATGGAGTAACCGCGTCTAACTCAAGTTGATCCATCTTGGCTTTCTCTCAGGCGGCAGCTCTTGCGTTATCCGTCTGCTTGAGAAGCAGCTCTTGAATATGAGGGTCCTGCACCCAGCCCATCGATGGTCCAGCGTCGTCTGCTCCGCCGGCATCATCATCTTCATGATCATGCCCGTCGTCTGCTCCGGCATCTTCCTCATCATCATGTCCTGCATCTTCTACATGATGACTGTGTACAGCATCACCGTCGTGATCATCTCCTGGGGATTCTTCGTCTTCTCACCCGCCCGAGCTGCGGTGGTTGTCTTGCTCCCCTTCCTCATTTCTTGCCCAGCCCCCATGGACAACTTCGTAGTCATCTTCATCACCTTGCCACCGATAGCCATCCATGAAACCACGCAAGAGCAGGTGGTCCCGCACCTGCCCGGATTCCGGGTCCGCAATAAGGCTCTTCAGCTTGCATCTTCGACACGGACATCTTATCTCCGTCTCGTTCTTTTGAAGCATCTCGGCCTTCGTGGACCTCAAAAACCTATTCACGATGCCTTCGGTCATCATGCGGACCATGGTCGCCTGCGGGGTAGAGCAAAACGATATTTTAGAACCAAGAAAAAATTTGGCATGACTTTCCCTAAAAATAGGACCAAAAAGAATGCTTAATGCCAAAATTCTCGCCGAAACGGAAATGAATCAACATTCCGGCAAAATATTGGCAACTATCGCATTTCAAATACCGGTACACCTCCAAACACAAACACATATGCAACACCACAAACATATGCAACACCACGAACATACATAGATCTAGCTAGGCCATAAAAAGTGCATGTGCACATTGTTGTAGGGAGAACAACATAAATATAGCTTCCCCCCTTACTTACCTATCAAAACAAGGTAATTTAACCACTTAAATTGAATGAATCTATGGTGGAAATGAGGTGAAAAAGAGGAGGCACCCGAGACAAGGAGGAGGTGGAGAGAATGAAGTGGGAAGAAAGTGAGTGTGGGTAGGAGAGGCTGTCCAAAATATCTTGTTGCTGCCCACTTACTAATGGCGCACCAACACTAAATGCGCCATTAGTAATCCAGGTTACTAATGGCGCACCTTCTGGTGGTGCACCATTAGTAGTTTTGCAAAAGAAAAAAAAGAAAACATACTAATGGCGCACTGTTCCACAGTGCGCCATTACTAGTTTAAACTAGTAATGGCGCACGGTGGAACAGTGCGCCATTAGTAGTTTTGCAAAAAAAGGAATAAAAAATATAATAAAAAACATACTAAAAGCGCGCTGTTCAACAGTGCGCCATTACTAGTTTAAACTAGTAATGGCGCATGGTGGAACAGTGCGCCATTAGTAGTTTTGCAAAAAAAGGAATAAAAAATATAATAAAAAAAACAACATTAGTGGCGCACTTTCCGGCCGGTGCGCCATTACTAGTTACAACTAGTAATGGCGCACTGTGTCTGGATGCGCCATTAGTATGTTTGGACAGGCGCCCAGGGTGCGCCATTAGTAGTTTCAACTCTAATGGCGTATCAGAAGGTGGTGCGCCATTAGTATATACTAATGGCGCACTGCTTGTCTGGTGCGCCATTAGTGTCAATCCCATCTATAGCCCTTTTTCTAGTAGTGGCAGATGCAGCCCTGCAAGAGTTGAAGGCCTACTTGTCCTCTATGCCCACCTTGATTGCCCCCAAGCCACAAGAACATTGCTGCTATATTTAGCAGCAACCAACCAAGTGGTTGGTGTCAGCGTCCTTGGAACGGGGGTACCCAGACTTGCCTGCCTGCGGCCTAGGGTGTGGCCCCACCAACGGCATGATACGGCCCACCTTCGGCAGCAACCACTCGAGACCCTCGCGAGGGGCCGAGCCTCGCGTGGGGCCGAGCCTCGCAAGGTAGATGACACCAAGACCTCCCCAGGGACGGCCTCGCTAGGCTGGCTCCTGAGGAGCGGAGAAATCAAGGCGGGGGGCACCTCGCGAGGTTCACGTGCTATGAGCCATGACGACCGAAGCCAGGCGGGCGCTAGTGGGCGCAGAGTGCCAATTTCCTCTTTGCTGCTAAGGAAGCAGGCGCAGGCAAGGAGTCCCAAGGCGGCGGGCAAAGGTTTCCATATCGGTGCAACCATACCAAGACCAGTAGGACGGCAGGACGGAGGTCACCGTGCAGCCCACAACGGCGTCACCACCAGAACCTTTGGCAGGCGAAGACCACCTTTTCTCAGGATAGCTTGTACTAGTTGTCTCCCTTCGAAATTGGCCATTGTGGGATCCCTTCCCGCCTAACATTTGGGAAGAGGACCGGGGCCTCTATAAATAGGACTAGCCACCACCATAGTCAAGGATCTGCTCATCTTGGATCAGATCCACTCCACCAAGGCCATCTCACCAGCTCATCAAGCTCAAGAACACCTCTCCTCAGGAGGATGTTCATCCACTGTACTAGTTCATCCTTAACCCACGAGGCAATCCACCATGCCACACTGGAGTAGCTAATTACACCACAACGGTGGCCCGAACCAGTATAAACCCTCGTGTCTCTTGTTCCTTGGGTTCGGCAAGCTAGGCCTTGAGATTGTTGTGAGAGCGACCTAGGGAGAGATCTTCGTGTGCACCCCAGAGTTTGAACCTCAAGGGTTTGCCAGAACCCAGAATCCGACAGTTAGTGCAACCTTGGTGGTGCAGCGGGAAGTGGATGAAGCAGAAGCTGAGCAAGGATTGGCAAAGTCAGAAAAGGATCGGGACAGAAATGAGCACGACAGTGAGAGCAACCCCAAGGACGCGGCAAGCAAGAAAGTGGTGCAACGCCGAGTGTTCGTCAGCTCCTTGTTACAGGGGGCTAGATCGATGTACTCTGGTGTGCAAAAATTGATCTTTGGCCTCATCATGGCCTCAAGGAAATTGCGCCACTACTTCCAAGCCCATGAGATCATGGTTGTCACTCGCTTCCCGTTGCAAAGGATACTCCGAAACCCTAAGGCTACTGGCAGAATAGTGGAGTGGGCTTTGGAGTTTTCCAGCTTTGGTTTGAAGTTTGAGAGCACGTCAACAATCCAAAGCAGGGCGTTGGCAGAGTTTATTGCAGAATGGACGCCAACCCCTGATGAGGAAGTGCGAGAGACAGCTGTCCCCGGCAAGGAATC
Source organism: Triticum monococcum (assembly GCA_034509565.1). Taxonomy (NCBI): domain Eukaryota; kingdom Viridiplantae; phylum Streptophyta; class Magnoliopsida; order Poales; family Poaceae; genus Triticum; species Triticum monococcum. The sequence goes on from CM067842.1 coordinate 696,094,405, forward strand.
GCCCCAAGAATGGATTATGTATTTCGATGGTGCCTTTTCCCTGCAAGGTGCAGGATCTGGCGTGCTTCTTGTCGCCCCCTCCGGGGAGCACCTGAAGTATGTCGTCCATATGCATTTTGCCCGGGAAGAGGCAACCAACAATACATCAGAGTATGAAGGGCTCCTTGCCGGGCTCAGGATTGCAACTGAATTGGGAATTAAGAAGCTGATCATTTGAGGAGATTCATAGCTTGTGGTGAGATGTGTCAACAAGGATTACCAAAGTCCATTGATGGAGGCATACGTCGAGGAAGTGAGGAGATTGGAGGAGCGCTTTGACAGATTGCAAATAGAGCACGTACCCCGTGCGGAAAACAACATAGCTGATCATCTGTCAAAGTGTGCTGCATAGAAGCTTCCCATGGAACCAGGAACTTTTGTTCTCCGTCTCACTCTGCACTCCGTATCCCCAGCAACAAATGGCCCGGAAAAGGAGGAAATTGGACTCCAGTAAGCCTCTCCCGATAGAGCCATACGCTCCTGGCAGAGACCCTGTCGGCAACAACTCCTCGCCATCTGCCGAACCACACCCTCCAGCTGGGCCCATGGACCCCGTAGTAGAGGAGGTGCCGCTAGTCCTTGTTGCCGAGCCTTAGGATCCCACTTGGGCAAGGCACACAGTCTACTTCCTCCAAACCGGAGAGCTTCCCCGTGACCAAGATGAAGCTGAAAGAGTAGCCTGGAGGGCCAGTATGTATCGGTTTGTCGATGACACTCTGTATAGAAGAAGGCCCAATGGTGTGAAATTGAAGTGTGTGTCTGCCGGGAGGAAGGAAAGGAACTGCTGGCTGAGATACACAAAGGCATGTGTGGCTCCCACATTGGATCAAGGGCATTAGTTGGGAAAGCATTCCAGCAAGGATTCTATTGGCCCACATCCCTCCATGATGCAGTCAAGCTAGTCACCAAGTGTGAAGCCTACCAGTTTCATTCCAAGAAAACCCACTGGCATGCCCAAGCTCTTCAGACAATCCCTCTATCACGGCCATTTTCGGTCTGGGGGCACGATATCCTCGACCCCTTCCCCCGAGAAATCGGGGGCTTTGAATTCTTGTTCGTTGCTATCGACAAGTTTACAAAGTGCCCGGAAGTGACTGCCGTGAGAAAGGTGACTGCTCAGTCAGCTATCAAGTTCTTGAAAGAATTGGTGTGTTGTTTTGGAGTTCCGGCAAGGATCATTACCGACAACGTCACCCAGTTCACGAGCTGCGCCTTCATGCAATATGTTCATGCCCTCGGATGCAAGATCTCATTCGCCTCTGTGGCACACCCCCGGAGCAATGGACAAGCTGAGAGGGCGAACGTTGAAGTGCTGCAGGGACTCAAGACAAGAACCTTTGATACGCTGCAGAAGCACGACAGGCGGTGGATCGAGGGGCTGCGGGTAGTTCTCTGGTCCCTCAGGAATACACCAAACTAAGCTACCGGGCAGACTCCCTTCTCCCTGATCTACGGGGCATAAGCACTTATCCCCACGGAACTCATTTATGGGTCGCCTCGAGTGCTTTCCTATGGTGAAGTAGCGCAAGATCAGCACCGGCGTGACGATGCTGTGCTACTCGAGGAGAACCATCTCTGGGCTGCTACGCGTGTTGCACGCTATCAGCAAGCCCTGCGTCGCTATCATAGCCGCATGGTTCACGCCCGGTGTTTTGAGGAAGGTGACCTTTTCCTTAGGCGTGTTCAGTCCGCCAGGGGTACAAACAAGTTATCGCCGAAGTGGGAAGGCCCTTATCGGGTAGTACGAGTCACCAGACCTGGCGCACTTCGTCTGAAGACCGGAGATGGCACTCATTTGCAAAACTCATGGAATATTGAGCATCTCCGCAAGTTCTACCCGTAAGGTGCGGCTGTCGGGCCGTGCCCGGCATCCACCCTTTTGTACAGGCCTTACCTCAGCTGCATGTAACCCCTTGGACAAACCAGGGCGATGACCCTGTGCAAGAGAAAATAAACGAAGCGCTGTGGGGGGGCGACCAAGTTGCATGCATGCATGAGCATTCCAAGAGCACTTCATAAGCATTTCATGAGCATTTGCATATGCATATAGATATGATCGCATCCTACATTCGTTCTCATCTGCATGAAGCTGCAGGTTCCTGCCGTGAACTTGGCTTCGACAAGGAATTGAGGAGACAGCCCGGCACTGCGATCCTCGGCAAGCCAAAAACTGATAAGTTCTACCTCTTCTCCATTAGGGTTCTGTAAGCTATAGCTTGTGCATGAGAAAACCTCGCCACTTTGTTGAGGCTGAGGTGCTCCCATTCTTGACTTCAATGTTGCTTCAGTCAGAATGGTCGCAGTGGCCTCTGGTCAAAGGAACTTGGCGGGGGGGGGGGGGGGGCTGGTCCCTTTTGTATTTTGCCCGGTAGGCACAGTTCTCCGACAGACAAAAGGGTACCGACAGGATAAGCCTGCCCGGGAAAACTCATTTATTTACATTAAAGAGGCATCCCACCTCTGCATGGACGTATACATGCACGAGTTCTCGGCAAGGTTCATCTTTTTCATTAACATGCGGAGTGCAAGTACTAGCATTATAGAACACAAATATGGACTCGAGGGATTACATTATTTGAATTAAGCTTTGGGAAGTGCCTACAGATTTAAGATTGAAAAAAGATAAGTGCCCCGTAATGCCCTTTCTTGTCCCTCTCCTCCTAGGCATGGCCGTCGAAGGCGAGGAGGGCAAAAGGAGCACCTGGGCAGAAGCCCAGCACGCCCCCATCGGGCTCCGGGAGAAGTAGACCGGCGGGAGCAGGGGAGCGCCGGGGAACGCGTCGATAGAGAGCACGGCAGAGGAGACCCGTCAGCTACCGCCACCATGGCCAGCAGGACGCGGAAGGGCTAACGGAGCTGCAGCACGAGAAGAAGCCTGTCGGGGTCTAGCTGGAAGACTGTTGGAGGAGCCAGGGAGCACCATCCCCACCTCTGCATCCAACTCCTTGAAAAATCACATTGTCGGGGAGGAGATGCGAATGCAGATGATGGTGTTGCCGCCTAATGAAGATGGTGCGGGCGGTGCTCAGCCGGAGTCAGAGTCGTCGCCCTCCCGCCCGCTACCGTCGTCATCGCCCTCACTGTCCTCCTCGTCGCTTTCGCTCGAGGAGGAGCTTCCGTCGTCGGTCGAGCTCTCCGCACAGCACCCTAAGCGACCCCCTGAGTGCCCAAAGATCTTGATGGAGAGCAGACCATTCTCCATTATTTTGAACTGGAGAACGCGCCCCTCCGAAAAGCTGTGGGCGCGAGCAAGTCTTCCAGCTGCGGTGGAGGTACATGACACGAGGAGCTAGGAAATCGGCATCCACCCGCATCCCGCCATTCCCGCAGCCCCTCATGTGCAACCTCGGAGAGCGTGGTTGTTCAAGCTCCATTTCCCGTGCGAATGGAGTAGGGAGACAAAGATGAACGCACGGGGGCTTGAACAGCCTGATGATGAACTCCCGAGGGTGATCCTCGACATGGCCTTCCATTGGTGGGAGGGCCGTCAGTGGGGGCGCGGCTAAACCACCCCGTCCTCCTTTCCTCGGGAGCCACGACGACCTCAGCCCCACCCTCTCCCGCCTCCCCTCATAGCGGGTTCCGCCGCCGCAGGATCCGGAGGAGGAGGGATGCGCTGTCGGGTAGAAGCCCTCGTCGGCGCCGCTGGGGCACCACCGCGCCCTCACCCCCTCACCATGGCTAGAAGGGAAGGGTTGCAGAGAAGGAGGAGAAGAAGTGCGTGTGGAAGAGGCACTGCCCCAGCCCCTCTTTATAGGAGGGCGAGGCCCGGGGCTGGTTCCTCACACATGAAATAACCGCCCCGCTCCTCCAATGCAGCCTCTCTACACCCTCTGTGGCTCTAAGAATCAAGGTCGATCCTCTGATCCAACCATCGGCACGCGGTTTTCGGCCATGGCGCTCCTCCCCGCGCCCTCCGCATCCAACACCTACCACGCCCAATTCATGCACAACACGTGGAAGGTGCGTGTGAAATGGGGGGGGGCAAGTGGGATGGCGGTGTCCACCCTGTGGTCATTGCTACCTCTTGAGCATGCGTTGGTTTTTCTTGAAGAGGAAAGGGTGATGCAACAAAGTAGCGTAAGTATTTCCCTTAATTTTTGAGAACCAAGGTATCAATCCAGTAGGAGACTACAAGCAAGTCACCTAGTACCTGCACAAACAAACAAGAACCTCGCAACCAACGCGATAAAGGGGTTGTCAATCCCTTCACGGTCACTTACGAAAGTGAGATCTGATAGAGATAATAAGATAAATATTTTTGGTATTTTTGTTCTATAGATTGAAAAGTAAAGATTGCAAAAATAAACGGGGCATAATAGTTAGTTGAGGGAAAAATAATATGATGTAAAGTAGACCCGGGGGCCATAGGTTTCACTAGTGGCTTCTCTCAAGATAACATATATTACGGTGGGTGAACAAATTACGGCCGAGCAATTGATAGAAAAGCGCATAGTTATGATGATATCTAGGCATGATCATGAACATATGCATGACGTCCATGTCAAGTAGACCGAATCAACTCTGCGTCTACTACTATTACTCCACACATCGACCGCTATCCAGCATGCATCTAGAGTATTAAGTTCATAAGAACAGAGTAACGCATTAGGCAAGATGACATGAAGTAGAGGGATAAACTCAAGCAATATGATATAAACCCCATCTTTTTATCCTCGATGGCAACAATACAATACGTGCCTTGCTGCCCCTACTGTCACTGGGAAAGGACACCGCAAGATTGAACCCAAAGCTAAGCACTTCTCCCATTGCAAGAAAGATCAATCTAGTAGGCCAAACCAAACTGATAATTCGAAGAGACTTGCAAAGATATCAAATCATGCATATAAGAATTCATAGAAGAATCAAATATTGTTCATAGATAATCTTAATCATAAACCCACAATTTATCGGATCTCGGCAAACACACCGCAAAAAGAATTACATCGAATAGATCTCCAAGAACATCGAGGAGAACTTTGTATTGAGATCCAAAGAGAGAGAATAAGCCATCTAGCTAATAATTATGGACCCGAAGGTCTGTGGTAAACTACTCACACATCATCGGAGAGGCTATGGTATTGATGTAGAAGCCCTCTGTGATCGATTCTCCCTCCAGCAGATCGCCGAAAAAGGTCCCCAGATGGAATCTCACGGGTACAGAAGGTTGCGGCGATGGAAAAGTGGTTTCGTGGCTCTCCTGGATGTTTTCAGGGTATAAGAGTATATATAGGCGAAAGAAGTACGTCGGTGGAGCTGCGAGGGGCCCGCGAGGGTGGGGGCGCGCCTGGCCCCCCCTGGCCACGCCGCCCTACCTCGTGGCCTCCTCGCTGCTTCCTTGACGTCCACTCCAAGTCTCCTGGATTGCGTTTTTTCCAAAAAAAAGTATCCTCGCGAAGGTTTCATTCCGTTTGAATTCCGTTTGATATTCCTTTTCTGCTACACACTGAAATAGGCGGAAAAAACAACAATTTGCACTGGGCCTTCAGTTAATAGGTTAGTCCCAAAAATAATATAAAAGTGCATAATAAATCCCATTAAACATCCAAAACAGATAATATAATAGCATGGAACAATCAAAAATTATAGATACGTTGGAGACAAGCATCCCCGAGCTTAATTCCTGCTCGTCCTCGAGTAGGTAAATGATAAAAATAGAATTTTTTATGTGGAATGCTACCTAATATAATTTTCAATGTATTTCTCTTTATTATGGCATGATTGTTTAGATCTGAAAGATTCTAGACAGAATTTTAATATTGACATAAAAAATAATAATACTTCAAGCAATGCTAACCAAGCAATCATGTCTTATCAAAATAACATAGCCAAAGAAAGCTTATCCCTACAAAATCATATAGTTTGGCCATGCTTCATTTTCGTCACACAAAATGCTCCCATCATGCACAACCCCGATGACAAGCCAAGCAATTGTTTCATACTTTAGCCTTTTCGAACTTTTTCAACTTTCATGCAATATATGAGCGCGAGCCATGGACATATCACTATGGGTGGAATAGAATATGATGATGGAGGTTGTGTGAGAAGACAAAAAGGGAGAAAGTCTCACATTGGCGTGGCTAATCGATGGGCTATGGAGATGCCCATCAATTGATGTCAATGCAAGGAGTAGGGATTGCCATGCAACGGATGCATTAGAGCTATAAATATATGAAAGCTCAACAAAAGAAACTAAGTGGGTGTGCATCCAACTTGCTTGCTCACGAAGACCTAGGGCATTTTCAGGAAGCCCATTATTGGAATACACAATCCAAGTTCTATAATGAAAAATTCCCACTAGTATATGAAAGTGACAACATAAGAGACTCTCTATCATGAACATGGTTCTACTTTGAAGCACAAGTGTGGAAAATGGATAGTAACATTGCCCCTTCTCTCTTTTTCTCTCATTTTTTATTTGGCCTCTCTTTTTTATGGCCTTTCTCTTTTTTTCCGAAGAACTTTCCTCACATGGGACAATGCTCTAATAATCAAAATCATCACACTTTTATTTACTTACAACTCAAGAATTACAACTCGATACTTAGAACAAAATATGACTCTATGTGAATGCCTCCGGCGGTGTACCGGGATATGCAATGAATCAAGAGTGACATGTATGAAAGAATTATCAAGGTGGCTTTGCCACAAATACGATGTCAACTACATGATCATGCAAGGCAATATGACAATGATGGAGTGTGTCATAATAAACGGAATGGTGGAAAGTTGCATGGCAATATATCTTGGAATGGCTATGGAAATGCCATAATAGGTAGGTATGGTGGCTGTTTTGAGGAAGATATAAGGAGGCTTATGTGTGATAGAGTGTATCATATCATGGGGTTTGGATGCACCATTGAAGTTTTCACCAACTCTCGAGGTGAGAAAGGGCAATGCACGGTACCGAAGAGGCTAGCAATGATGGAAGGGTGAGAGTGCGTATAATCCATGGACTCAACATTAGTCATAAAGAACTCACATACTTATTGCAAAAATCTACAAGTCTTCAAAACCAAGCACTATGCGCATGCTCCTAGGGGGATAGATTGGTAGGAAAAGACCATCGCTCGTCCCCGACCGCCACTCATAAGGAAAGCAATCAAAGAACACCTCATGCTTCAAATTTGTCACACAACGTTTACCATACGTGCATGCTACAGGACTTGCCAACTTCAACACAAGTATTTCTCAATTCCACAATTACTCAACTAGCACAACTCTAATATTACCACCTTTATATCTCAAAACAACTATCAAGAATCAAACTTCTCATAACATTTAATGCACTCTATATGAAAATTTTATTATACCCATCTTGGATGCCTATCATATTAGGACTAATTTCATAACCAAAGCAAATTACCATGCTGTTCTAAAAGAATCTCAAAATCATATAAGTGAAGCATGAGAGATCAATAATTTCTATAAAATAAAACCACCACCGTGCTCTAAAAATATATAAGTGAAGCACTAGAGCAAAATTATCTAGCTCAAAAGATATAAGTGAAGCACATAGAGTATTCTAATAAACTCCGATTTATGTGTGTCTCTCCCAAAAGGTGTGTACAGCAAGGATGATTGTGGTAAACTAAAAATCAAAGAATCAAATCATGCAAGACACTCCAAGCAAAACACATATCATGTGGTGAATAAAAATATAGCCTCAAGTAAAGTTACCGATAGATGAAGACGAAAGAGGGGATGCCTTCCGGGGCATCCCCAAGCTTAGGATTTTGGTTGTCCTTGAATTTTACCATGGGCATCCCCAAGCTTAGGCTCTTGCCACTCCTTGTTCCGAAATCCATCAAATCTTTACCCAAAAACTTGAAAACTTCACAACACAAAACTCAACAGAAAATCTCATGAGCTCCGTTAGTATAAGAAAACAAATCACCACCTTAAGGTACTGTAATAAACTCATTTTTATTTATTTTGATGCTAAACCTAATGTATCCAACTTCTCTATGGTTCATACCCCCCGATACTAGCCATAGATTCATCAAAATAAGCAAACAACACACGAAAAACAGAATGTGTCAAAAACAGAACAGTCTGTAGTAATCTATAGGTTTCAAATACTTATGTAACTCAAAAAATCCTAAGAAATTAGGAAATCCTAAATAATTTGTATATTTACCTACTTCAGTTGGAATCAGTATTTTATCAATCTCTGGTTAAAAATGAAAATTATTCTCGTGAGTGCATACTTTCTGTTTTTTCGGCAAGATCAAATAACAATGATCCAAGAAGATCCTAAAGGCTTTACTTGGCACAAACACTAATTAAAACATAAAAAACACAATAATAACAGAGGATAGATTATTTATTTATTACTAAACATGAACAAAAAGCAAGGAACAAAAATAAAATTGGGTTGCCTCCCAACAAGCGCTATCGTTTAACGCCCTTAGCTAGGCATAAAAAACAAGACTAGGTCTTGGTATTGTCATCTTTGGTATGCAATACATATGTGGCTCTCATAATATATTCATAAGGTAATTTAATTTTCTTTCTAGGAAATTTTTCCATGCCTTTTCTTAACAGAAATTGGAATCTAATATTTCCTTCTTTCTTGTCAATAATTGCACCAATCGTTCTAAGGAAAGGTCTACCAAGAATAATAGGACATGTAGGATTGCAATCTATATCAAGAACAATGAAATCTACGCACACATAATTCATATTTGCAACAATAAGAACATCATTAATCCTTCCCATAGGTTTCTTAATGGTGGAATCCGCGAGATGCAAATTTAAAGAACAATCATCAAATTCACGGAAACCTAACACATCACACAAAGTTTTTGGAATCGAGGAAACACTAGCACCCAAATCACATAAATCATAGCATTCATGATCTTTAATCTTAATTTTAATAGTAGTTTCCCACTCATCATAAAGTGTTATAGGGATAGAAACTTCTAATTCAAGTTTTTCTTTATGGGATTGCATTAAAGCATCAACAATATGTTTAGTAAAAGCTTTATTTTGGTCATAAGCATGAGGAGAATTTAGCACGGATTGCAACAAGGAAATACAATCTATTGAAGAGCAATTCATAATTAAATTACTTGAAATCCAAAATAGTGGGTTCACTGCTATGTAAAGTTTTGACCTCTTCAATCCCACTTTTACCAATTTTTGCATCAAGATCTAAAAACTCCGAATCATTGGGACACCTTCTAACTAAAGTTGACTCATCTCCAGTCCCATATTTATTAAGATTCATATTGGCAAACAAAGATTTAATAGGAGACACACCAATCACTTTTAGATCTTCATCATTATAATCATGAAAACTAGAAGAACACGCCTTCACAAAGCAATCTTTTTTAGCACGCATCCTAGCGGTTCTTTCTTTGCACTCATCAATGGAAATTCTGATGGCTTTGAGAGACTCATTGATATCATGCTTATGTGGAATAGATCTAAGTTTCAAAGAGTCAATATCAAGAGAAATTCTATCCACGTTCCTAGCCAACTCATCAATCTTAAGCAATTTTTCTTCAAGCAAAGCATTGAAATTCTTTTGTGAATTCATGAATTCTTTAACACTAGTCTCAAAATAAGAGGGCATATTATTAAAATTTCCATAAGAGTTGTTGTAGGAATTATCATAATTATTAGAGTAATTACTAGGAAACGGCCTAGAATTAAAGTTTCCTCTATACGCGTTGTTACCAAAAATATTCCTACCAACAAAATTCACATCCATAGATTCATTATTATTCTCAATCAAAGTGGACAAAGTCATATCATTAGGATCAAAAGAAGCACTCTTATTAGCAAACTATTTCATAAGTTCATCCATCTTTCCACTCAAAACATTAATCTCTTCTATCGCATGAACTTTTTTATTAGTAGATCTTTCAGTGTCCCATTGAGAATAATTAACCATAATATTATCTAGGAGTTTAGTAGCTTCTCCCAAAGTGATTTCCATAAAAGTGCCTCCCGCGGCCGAATCCAAAAGATTTCTAGAAGCAAAATTCAATCCAGCATAAAAATTATGTATAATTATCCATAAATTCAAACCATGTGTAGGGCAATTATGTATCATTAATTTCATCCTCTCCCATTCTTGTGCAACATGCTCATGATCAAGTTGCTTAAAGTTCATAATATCGTTTCTAAGAGAGATGATCTTAGCGGGAGGAAAATACTTAGAGATAAAAGCATCTTTGCACTTATTCCATGAATCAATACTATTTTTAGGCAAAGAAGAGAACCGAGTTTTAGCACGATCTCTAAGAGAAAACATAAATAGCTTCAATTTAACAATATCTTATCCACATCTTTCTTATTTTGCATATCACATAAATCAACAAAGCTGTTTAGATGGGTAGCGGCATCTTCACTAGGAAGGCTAGCAAATTGATCTTTCATGACAAGATTCAACAAAACAGTATTAATTTCACAAGATTCAGCATCGGTAAGAGGAGCAATCGGAGTGATAATAAAATCATTATTGTTGGTATTGGAAAAGTCACATAATTTAGTATTATCTTGAGCCATCGTGACAAACAATCAATCCAACAAACACTCACACAAGAGGCAAGCGAAAGAAGGCGAACGGAAAAAGGGCGAACAGAAAAGAGGCAAATAAAATGGCAAGGGTGAAGTGGGGGAGAGTAAACGAGAGGTGAATGGCAAATAATGTCATGCGAGGGATAAGAGTTTGTGATGGGTACTTGGTATCTTGACTTGGCGTAGATCTCCCCGGCAACGGCGCCATAAATCCTTCTTGCTACCTCTTGAGCATGCGTTGGTTTTCCCTTGAAGAGGAAAGGGTGATGCAGCAAAGTAGCGTAAGTATTTCCCTTAGTTTTTGAGAACCAAGGTATCAATCCAGTAGGAGACTACACGCAAGTCGCCTAGTACCTACACAAGCAAACAAGAACCTCGCAACCAACGCGATAAATGGGTTGTCAATCCCTTCACGGTCACTTACGAAAGTGAGATCTGATAGAGATAATTAGATAAATATTTTTGGTACTTTTGCTATATGGATTGAAAAGTAAAGATTGCAAAAATAAACGACGACAGAAATAGTTAGTTGACGGGAAAATAATATGAGGTAAAGTAGACCCCGGGGCCATAGGTTTCACTAGTGGCTTCTCAAGATAGCATATATTACGGTGGGTGAATGAATTACTACCGAGCAATTGATAGAAAAGCGCATAGTTATGATGATATCTAGGCATGATCATGAACATAAGCATCACGTCTGTGTCAAGTAGACCGAAACGATTCTGCATCTACTACTATTACTCCACACATCGACCGCTATCCAGCATACATCTAGAGTATTAAGTTCATAAGAACAGAGTAACGCATTAGGCAAGATGACATGATTTAGAGGGATAAACTCAAGCAATATGATATAAACCCCCATGTTTTTTTCCTTGATGGCAACAATACAATACGTGCCTTGCTGCCCCTACTGTCACTGGGAAAGGACACCGCAAGACTAAACCCAAAGCTAAGCACTTCTCCCATTGCAATAAAGATCAATCTAGTAGGCCAAACCAAACTGATAATTTGACGAGACTTGCAAAGATATAAAATCATGCATATAAGAATTCAGAGAAGAATCAAATATTGTTCATAGATAATCTTAATCATAAACCAACAACCCATCGGATCACGGCAAACACACCGCAAAAAGAATTACATAAAATAGATCTCCAAGAACGTCGAGGAGAACTTTGTATTGAAATCCAAAAGGAGAGAAGAAGCCATCTAGCTAATAACTATGGACCCGAAGGTCTGTGGTAAACTACTCACACATCATCGGAGATGCTATGGTGTTGATATAGAAGCCCTCCGTGATCGAATCCCTCTCTAGCATATCGCCGGAAAAGGTCCCCAGATGGGATCTCATGGGTACAGAAGGTTGCGGCGGTGGAAAAGTGGTTTCGTGGCTCTCCTGGATGTTTTCAGGGTATAAGAGTATATATAGGCGAAAGAAGTAGGTCGGTGGAGCTGCGAGGGGCCCACGAGGGTGGGGGCGCACCTGGCCCCCTGGATGCGCCGCCCTACCTCGTGGCCACCTCGCTGCTTCCTTGACATCCACTCCAAATCTCCTGGATTGCGTTTGTTCCAAAAAAGATCCTCGCGAAGGTTTCATTCCGTTTGATATTCCGTTTCTACGAAACACTGAAATAGACGAAAACAACAATTTGCACTTGGCCTTCGGTTAATAGGTTAGTCCCAAAAATAACATAAAAGTGCATAATAAACCCATTAAACATCCAAAACAGATAATATAATAGCATGGAACAATCAAAAATTATAGATACATTGGAGACGTATCAGTCATGGGGCGAGGAGAATCCGCGGGCCACGATCAAAAGTTCTTCCACAGCATTGTGCACGACACGTGGGGAAACTGGAAACTGGCCTGGACCCAAGATTAATGAAGAAGCAAAGAAGACCTCATGAGACTAGCCTCTTCAGCACCCTCGCCCGTGCACTAATTAGGCCCTACCCCGATGACGCTCGACAGCATGTTCGGGGAAGGCCCGGGGGCTTCTAGCGGTGCAACACACCCTGGGTCTGTTGCCCAGACTATGCACACTCGCGGGAACAAGAATACGACACCAACCCAAGTTAGAACACGAGGAACCAAGAGCATCAAAGAACCAATATGCAGATCAAGATGACCGATTTCAAGCTAGAGAAGCAAGACACCCCTAGGAGAAAAGTCTCCCTTACTGGGCAGGCGAGCTCGGCAAGGATGGGGACACCCCCGGAAGAAGACGTCCAAGGCGTCCCGGCAGGGCCTGCCAGGACTCGCAAAGGCAAAACCACCTCACCCAACCACTCCGCCATGACCCACGTCATCAATCGGTGTGGTGTCAAGCTGCAAGGTGACTAAGTGGCAGCCATTCGCCACATGGTAGCCTCTTTCTATAGGAGATGCCTATAATTGACACCTATCCTGCCATGTGTCAAGCAAGCAGGCATGGAGCTGGCGAGATAGCCCGGCAAGGCTTGCCGGGCACCCAATGATGTGACGTTGAGCGGCACATTTAATGCGCCCCTGTCAACCTACAGAGTTAGGTATGATAGCACTGTTTGCTATCTTATCAGTGCATAATGACTACTTTGCCATTATGGTAGCCCCTTAATTTATAAAAGGAGGCCCATAGCAACCGTAGAAAGGGTTAGAAGATTGGATAACTCACACCCCACTCGCGCGTAGCCACTGCCGCCCTTGCCGGGCAAGTGTACTACGCTCCACCACCACTCTTCCACCATCAATCCCCCAAAGCAGGAATAGGGTTTTACGCCTCGCTGTCGGTGTACTAGAGTAGGGGTACCCTAGTATTCTGAACTTGTGCACGGGCAGTCGCAGTGTCCCGCGGCAAGGCTTGCCGTGTGACCGCCAAGATCCTCCGTGGTTCCTTTGGAGCCATTCAAGAACAAAGTATCCAAGACCCCGGCAAGAGGAGCTTGCCGGGAAGGAGACAAGACCCCGGCAAGAGGAGCTTGCCGGGAAGGCCTACCAAGGCATCTCAAGGAACTTGCCGCAATGCACCACGCGTCCCGGGAAGGCCCGGTGAGCGACAAGCTCCCGAACACGACAAGACAACAACCGCGGCAAGGTGCTTGCCGCGGCAAGCCTCCACTTTGTACCTGCGCTCTAGCACATCCACCAACGTGTCGCTCTGGGACCCTTCCAGGCATACGTGGCGGAAGGCTGTGCAGCCAGAGGTACACGGTGGCAAGCGGCGCTGACAAGATCGCCATCGTGGCAAGCAGTGGCGTCCCCGGCGGTCCCTTTCTGCACCGTCTAGGCGACGCAGACATGCATTTAATGCCCTTGTCCCCTGCCGTCAGGGTTAGGTATGATACACTGTAGTAGGCGGCGGTGCCAACCGCCACGCCTCTTCCATTTTTACCCTCGTCTACGTTGCCACCTGTCGGTGACCCCTTAAGCATATAAAAGGAGGCCCATGCGCAACGTAGAGGGGGGATGGTCATTCTCACGCTCGGTCTAGCTAGCTGCTGGTGTGTACTGTAGCAATCAGCGCTCCCGAGCAAGAAATCAATACAACCACAAAGCAGGAGTAGGGTTTTACGCATCCGTGCGGCCCGAACCTGGGTAAACTGATCGCGTTGCTCGTGCGCCTCGCCTCGATCTGCTCTTCGTGCTCTCTCCGCCCCCTGCTAAACCGAAAGGGACTCGGTCCACCGTGGTCCCATAGGTGTCCGTGGGATCAGCACCCCCGACACTCGCGGCGGCCCGAACCTGGGTAAATTGCTTGTGTGATCCCTACCGTGCTGCCCCATGCTTGTTTTCTCTTTGTGCAATGCGATGTCCCCCCGCCGAACCAGCAAGGGGCCCTCTGGCCCCATAGGTGGTTGTGGTTTCCCGCGACAACCCCTCTTTCGCGTCAGGGTTGCAAGTATTTGTTCTTTGTGTGCAGGTACCGTTTACATAGTGTTGCTTGGTTCACCAACTGGTTCGATAACCTTGGTTTCATAACTGCGGGATCTACCTACCTTAGCTGTACTGCATCATGCCATACTCTTTGGGAAAAATACTGACATGGATTCAAGACATCAAAAAAGGGAGGGTCATTGGGTTGCAAGTATTTGTTCTTTGTGTGCAGGTACTGTTTACATAGTGTTGCTTGGTTCTCCTACTAGATTGATACCTTCATTTCATAACTAAGGGAAATACCTACCATAGTTGTACTACATCATCCCTTCCTCTTTGGGGAAATACCGACGCAGTTTCAAGCGACATCAATTATGCAAAATACATATGGGAGGCGAAAGTTGTGTAAACTTTGTTTTACTAAAATATTGCCTTATTGCCGGTTCTCAACATAGAGAGTGTGTTGTAAATATCTCTAGAGGTTTTACACAAAACTTTGTACTCTTCATTCTCATAGTGAAGTTGTGTCGACCAGTCGGTCCACAACCATAGTTTTTCATGCTCAAACTGAGGATTTTTTTCACGTTAAATCTTGTGTCACATGTGCATGTTGTTTGAGTTTATTCCGTTGCTTACTTGTTGGTTGAAACTGTCCTTGAAGTTCACTATAAGTGAGGGGGTTGTTTAGTGTGCATATTTGTCATGCCAATGAATTTGTGCATCACATCTTTGTTGTCCAGCCCCACGAAGTGGCATTAGAGTTTTGGTTTGCTTTGAGCTAATTGCTGGTTTTTCTTGTAGTGAAAGGTGGATATGAATACCAACATGATGATAACTTTGAATGGTACAAAATAGCAAGCATAGAAGGGGAAGATAGAGGAACTATTATATGTCGATGAATATTGTAAGCCAGTGTTCTCCACTAAGATGTTGGGGGGCATTAGTGAATATTAGTGTAAGGTGCTTCATTGCCAAGTTCATGGGTTGATTCCACAATGCATCGATGATAATGTTTTGAGCCATATCATTGATGAGACACATGCACACATCTTATGGTAGAAATTGGAGGAGTTGTTTGTCCGAAAGAAAGGTACAAACAAGATGTTCTTGATCAAACAATTCATGTGTTTGAGGTACAAAGAGGGCATTTAAATTGTAGATCATGTGAATACATTCCAAGGCATTATAAATGAACTTTCTTCAATGGGAATTACATTGAAGCTGAAGTGAGAACCTTGCTGATACTAGCTAATTACCGGACAACTTGGAGACCTTTAAGATCACTATTTGCAATTCATCACCTAATGGAGTTGTCAATTGATATCTTGTAAAAACCAGGGTACTAAAGGAAGAGCCCAGAAAGGTGGTTGAAGCTAGTTCTTCCCCAAATTCGGAAATGCTTGTTACTCAGTCCAAGGGAGTAGCAAGATCATAGGTCCAGGTAAAGGAGCAGAAAAAGGTAGAAACAAATCATGAGGCAAGCATGTTGATTATGAGTGCCAACACTGCCATGAGAAGGGTCACATTAAGTGGTAATGTGATAAGTGCAAGAAAGAGAAAAAAGAAAAGGAAAAGAAAGGGCATAAGCAAGAAAACTATGATAGTGACATAGAGGGCAACCGAGTTACTACAGTAGTTGAGGACATCGTGCTTGTTATGCATGAAGAAAAATGAAGGTAGAATTTGTTCCACTATTTAGGAGAGGATCATTGTAGTTTCTAATGAAACTGTAAACCTTGTGGATGGTAACGAGATGATTTGGACACCGGACTAGGGGAAGACATTGTGGAATTATGTGAATGTCGACTACATGACACTCACCATCTTTGGGCCTAGGAGAAGACATTTATAATTAGTTTGTAAATGATGGGTTGCGGGAATGATAGAAACCCAAACCCCAGTTTATGAATTGTTCTATGATGGGCTATTTTGGATCCAACTGTTTAATGCTATGGTTAGATCTATCTTAATTACTTATCTTGCAGTTTTAGATGTTTGCATAGAAGGTATAATTATAAGTAGGTATTTGTTCAAGTCAGGACAGTACCATAGCGCCACAACACGTATCAAAGCAATGAACAATAACTTAATTCATCATGGTGAAAATAACCTTACGAGATTTCCTTATGTCCCCAAGAGTGTTTTAGCCATTATAACAAACACATTTGACTTATTCTTAGCATTTATAAAGATCATGAACACTTGACGCACCTTTTACCTTTATAAAAAAGACCATTCAAATTCATTTTGATTTCTTGTTTGCAGATTCTTAGTACTTCATACCAAACGAAACATTTTGTATTTGCTCCGTTATAAATTTGGAGTATTTTTAGTACGAGGTTAAAAGCTATTTGACTCATGCATTTATTTGCTGAGAATCTATCTCACTATTTTTTATTTTGGTCATCTCAAGTGGCCCAAACATATCTATAAATCAATCAATCACATACCTAAGCAAGTTTTGGTCTCCCTGAATTTCCTCTCATTCGGACTTCTGAGCATCTCTAACCGAACCCTCAAAATTTAGATTTGTATATGGCTTCTTATCCTTTAACTCCTCAAATTTGCTCCATTAAAATTTAGCAGTTCCTAGCCGAACCCTTAAACTTAACTCGTTAAAAACAATTAAACACAAATTCATGCAAAATTGATTCAAACCAATCCATCAAACTCAATTCAAACTACTAGCATAAACTATATTGCAAAATTAAAACGAGATCTAAACTAAATTTGCATGAAAACTTAAAAAGAACTAGTCCTCCTTGGTCATGATCTTCTCCCAATTTGGCTTGCCGTTGACGTCCTGATCGTTGTTGTTGTCGCTACCTCCCTCGCCTGCTCCATCATCAGAGCCATCTCCATCGTCAACCTTGGACCCGAAGCCGTTGCTGGAGCAAAGGTCGATGACGGACACATTGGATGGCCCGGCTCCGTAGGTCGTCCCCACCTTATACAACTCAAAGTGCCAGTACTCCTTCTCAATGCACTCTAGATACCCGATGGCGGAGCTCGGCCATGTACTCCTCGTCATCATGCTCTGCCTCGAGGCACTCGTAGGCTTCCGAGTTCTCCTGCAGCTCACAACAGGAGACCACTCTGGGGTCAATTGGGGCCAAATCCGGCATGAGGGCGCCGAAGGGGAAGTTGAGCCGCGCACGGGCGCCATAGAGGCACATCACCTAGATGTCATACACGCATGCCACCTGTGCTGCAGACTAGAAGTAGTCGATCCAAATGCGGCGATGGGTGACGTGGTCCGTGATCTCGGATAACCATGTCCCCCATGGTCGGTGATGCATGTCATGGTACCTCCTTTGTGGTGCCGACGGTGGTGGTAGGTCTGGGAGCCAGGAGGAAGACACAGAACCATGGGAGGAACCACCACGACCTCTTGCTCAAGATAGTTGTGCGTGGCGGCGTGGATCCGTGCTTCTAATTGGCGACTGGGACCTGTGGCGGCTGGATCTGACCATTTGGGCAGCGAGGAAGTGTCGAAGTGGATGCGGTGTCACATCGACAAGGATGCAAGGTGAAGGAAATATGCCCTAGAGGCAATAATAAAGTTATTATTTATTTCCTTATATCATGATAAATGTTTATTATTCATGCTAGAATTGTATTAACCGGAAACATAATACATGTGTGAATACATAGACAAACAGAGTGTCACTAGTATGCCTCTACTTGACTAGCTCGTTAATCAAAGATGGTTATGTTTCCTAACCATGAACAAAGAGTTGTTATTTGATTAACGAGGTCACATCATTAGTTGAATGATCTGATTGACATGACCCATTCCATTAGCTTAGCACCCGATCGTTTAGTATGTTGCTATTGCTTTCTTCATGACTTATACATGTTCCTATAACTATGAGATTATGCAACTCCCGTTTACCGGAGGAACACTTTGGGTACTGCCAAACGTCACAACATAACTGGGTGATTATAAAGGAGTACTACAGGTGTCTCCAATGATAGATGTTGGGTTGGCGTATTTCGAGATTAGGGTTTGTCACTCCAATTGTCGGAGAGGTATCTCTGGGCCCTCTCGGTAATACACATCACATAAGCCTTGCAAGCATAATAACTAAGATGTTAGTTATGAGATGATGTATTACAGAACGAGTAAAGAGACTTGCCAGTAACGAGATTGAACTAGGTATTGGATACCGACGATCGAATCTCGGGCAAGTAACATACCGATGACAAAGGGAACAACGTATGTTGTTATGCGGTCTGACCGATAAAGATCTTCGTAGAATATGTAGGAGCCAATATGGGCATCCAGGTCCCGCTATTGGTTATTGACCGGAGACATGTCTCGGTCATGTCTACATTGTTCTCGAACCGTAGGGTCCGCACGCTTAACGTTACGATGACAGTTATTATGAGTTTATGCATTTTGATGTACCGAAGGTTGTTCGAAGTCCCGGATGTGATCACAGACATGACGAGGAGTCTCGAAATGGTCGAGACGTAAAGATTGATATATTGGAAGCCTATGTTTGGACACCGGAAGTGTCCCGGGTGAAATCGGGATTTTACCGGAATACCGGGAGGGTTACCGGAACCCCCCGGGAGGCAAATGGGCCTATTGGGCCTTAGTGGAAAAGAGAAAAGGGGCAGCCCACAGCTGGCCGTGCCCCCCCCCCTTCCCCAAGTCCTAGTAGGACTAGGAGAAGGGGCCGGCCCCCCTCTCTCTCCTTTTCCCCTTGGAGTCCTAGTTGGAATAGGATTGAGGGGGGGAGTCCTACTCCCGGTAGGAGTAGGACTCCTCCCGCGCCCTCTCCCTAGCCGGCCGAACCCCCTCCCCCTGCTCCTTTATATACGGGGGCAGGGGGCACCCCAAGGACACACAAGTTGATCATTGTTGATCGTTCCTTAGCCGTGTGCGGTGCCCCCTGCCACCAAATTCCACCTTGGTCATATCGTTGTAGAGCTTAGGCGAAGCCCTGCGTCGGTAGTACATCAAGATCGTCACCACGCCGTTGTGCTGACAGAACTCTTCCTCGACGCTTTGCTGGATCGGAGCCCGAGGATCGTCATCGAGCTGAACGTGTGCTAAGAACTCGGAGGTGCCGGAGAAACGGTGCTTGGATCGGTCGGATCGGGAAGAAGACATACGACTACTTCCTCTATGTTGTGAGATCGCTTCCGCAGTCGGTCTGCATTGGTACGTAGACAATACTCTCTCCCTCGTTGCTATGCATCACCATGATCTTGCGTGTGCGTAGGAAAATTTTCGAAATTACTACGTTCCCCAACAGTGGCATCCGAGCCTAGGTTTTATGGTTTGATGTTTTTTGCACGAGTAGAACACAAGTGAGTTGTGGGCGATACAAGTCATACTGCCTACCAGCATGTCATACTTTGGTTCGGCGGTATTGTTGGATGAGAGATCCGGACCAACCTTACGCGTACTCTTACGCGAGACCGGTTCCCTCGACGTGCTATGCACACAGATGGCTTGCGGAAGACTGTCTCTCCAACTTTAGTTGAACCAAGTGTGGCTACGCCCGGTCCTTGAGAAGGTTAAAACGGAGTCTATTTGACAAACTATCGTTGTGGTTTTGATGCGTAGGTGAGATGTGTTCTTACTTAAGCCCGTAGCAGCCACGTAAAACTTGCAACAACAAAGTAGAGGATGTCTAACTTGTTTTTGCAAGGCATGTTGTGATGTGATATGGTCAAGGCATGATCCTGATTTTATTGTATGAGATGATCATGTTTTGTAACCGAGTTATCGGCAACTGGCAGGAGCCATATGGTTGTCGCTTTATTGTATGCAATGCAATCGCGATGTAATGCTTTACTTTATTACTAAGCGGTAGTGATAGTCGTGGAAGCATAAGATTGGCGAGACGACAACGATGCTACGATGGAGATCAAGGTGTCGCGCCGGTGACGATGGTGATCATGACGGTGCTTCGGAGATGGAGATCACAAGCACAAGATGATGATGGCCATATCATATCACTTATATTGATTGCATGTGATGTTTATCCTTTTATGCATCTTATCTTGCTTTGATTGATGGTAGCATTATAAGATGATCTCTCACTAAATTATCAAGAAGTGTTCTCCCTGAGTATGCACCGTTGCCAAAGTTCGTCGTGCCCAGACACCACGTGATGATCGGGTGTGATAAGCTCTACGTCCATCTACAACGGGTGCAAGCCAGTTTTGCACACGCAGAATACTCAGGTTAAACTTGACGAGCCTAGCATATGCAGATATGGCCTCGGAACACAGAGACCGAAAGGTCGAGCGTGAATCATATAGTAGATATGATCAACATGACGATGTTCACCATTGAAAACTACTCCATCTCACGTGATGATCGGTTATGGTTTAGTTGATTTGGATCACGTGATCATTTAGAGGATTAGAGGGATGTCTATCTAAGTGGGAGTTCCTAAGTAATTTGATTAACTGAACTTAAACTTATCATGAACTTAGTACCTGATAGTATCTTGCTTGTTTATGTTGATTGTAGATAGATGGCTCGTGCTGTTGTTCCGTTGAATTTTAATGCGTTCCTTGAGAAAGCAAAGTTGAAAGATGATGGTAGCAATTACACGGACTGGGTCTGTAACCTGAGGATTATCTTCATTGCTGCACAGAAAAATTACGTCCTGGAAGCACCGCTGGGTGCCAGGCCTGCTGCTGGAGCAACGCCAGATGTTATGAACGTCTGGCAGAGCAAAGCTGATGACTACTCGATAGTTCAGTGTGCCATGCTTTACGGCTTAGAATCGGGACTTCAACGACGTTTTGAACGTCATGGAGCATATGAGATGTTCCAGGAGTTGAAGTTAATATTTCAAGCAAATGCCCGAATTAAGAGATATGAAGTCTCCAATAAGTTCTATAGCTGCAAAATGGAGGAGAACAGTTCTGTCAGTGAGCATATACTCAAAATGTCTGGGTATAATAATCACTTGATTCAGATGGGAGTTAATCTTCCAGATGATTGCGTCATTGACAGAATTCTCCAATCACTGCCACCAAGCTACAAGAGCTTCGTGATGAACTATAATATGCAAGGTATGAACAAGACTATTCCCGAGCTCTTCGCAATGCTGAAAGCTGCGGAGGTAGAAATCAAGAAGGAGCATCAAGTGTTGATGGTTAACAAAACCACTGGTTTCAAGAAAAATGGCAAAGGGAAGAAGAAGGGGAACTTCAAGAAGAACAGCAAACAAGTTGCTGCTCAGGAGAAGAAACCCAAGTCTGGACCTAAGCCTGAAACTGAGTGCTTCTACTGCAAGCAGACTGGTCACTGGAAGCGGAACTGCCCCAAGTATTTGGCGGATAAGATGGATGGCAAGGTGAACAAAGGTATATGTGATATACATGTTATTGATGTGTACATTACTAGAGCTCGCAGTAGCACCTGGGTATTTGATACTGGTTCTGTTGCTAATATTTGCAACTCGAAACAGGGACTACGGAATAAGCGGACACTAGCAAAGGACGAGGTGACGATGCGCGTGGGAAACGGTTCCAAAGTCGATGTGATCGCGGTCGGCACGCTACCTCTACATCTACCTTCGGGATTAATGTTAGACCTAAATAATTGTTATTTGGTGCCAGCGTTGAGCATGAACATTATATCTGGATCTTGTTTGATGCGAGACGGTTATTCATTTAAATCAGAGAATAATGGTTGTTCTATTTATATGAGTAATATCTTTTATGGTCATGCACCCTTGAAGAGTGGTCTATTCTTATTGAATCTCGATAGTAGTGATACACATATTCATAATGTAGAAGCCAAAAGATGCAGAGTTGATAATGATAGTGCAACTTATTTGTGGCACTGCCGTTTAGGTCATATCGGTGAAAAGCGCATGAAGAAACTCCATACTGATGGGCTTTTGGAACCACTTGATTATGAATCACTTGGTACTTGCGAACCGTGCCTCATAGGCAAGATGACTAAAACACCGTTCTCCGGTACTATGGAGAGAGCAACAGATTTATTGGAAATCATACATACCGATGTATGTGGTCCGATGAATATTGAGGCTCGTGGCGGATATCGTTATTTTCTCACCTTCACAGATGATTTAAGCAGATATGGGTATATCTACTTAATGAAACATAAGTCTGAAACATTTGAAAAGTTCAAGGAATTTCAGAGTGAAGTTGAAAATCATCGTAACAAGAAAATAAAGTTTCTACGATCTGATCGTGGAGGAGAATATTTGAGTTACGAGTTTGGTATACATTTGAAAAATTGTGGAATAGTTTCACAACTCACGCCACCCGGAACACCACAGCGTAATGGTGTGTCCGAATGTCGTAATCGTACTTTACTAGATATGGTGCGATCTATGATGTCTCTTACTGATTTACCGCTATCGTTTTGGGGTTATGCTTTAGAGACGGCCGCATTCACGTTAAATAGGGCACCATAAAAATCCGTTGAGACGACGCCTTATGAACTATGGTTTGGCAAGAAACCAAAGTTGTCGTTTCTTAAAGTTTGGGGCTGCGATGCTTATGTGAAAAAGCTTCAACCTGATAAGCTCGAACCCAAAGCGGAGAAATGTGTCTTCATAGGATACCCAAAGGAAACTGTTGGGTATACCTTCTATCACAGATCCGAAGGCAAGACATTCGTTGCTAAGAATGGATCATTTCTATAGAAGGAGTTTCTCTCGAAAGAAGTGAGTGGGAGGAAAGTAGAACTTGACGAGGTAACTGTACCTGCTCCCTTATTGGAAAATAGTACATCACAGAAAACTGTTTCTGCGACACCTATACCAATTAGTGAGGAAGCTAATGATGATGATCATGAGACTTCAGGGCAAGATACTACTGAACCACGTAGATCAACCAGAGTGAGATCCGCACCAGAGTGGTACGGTAATCCAGTTCTGGAAGTCATGCTGCTAGATCATGATGAACCTACGAACTATGAAGAAGCGATGGTGAGCCCAGATTCCGCAAAGTGGCTTGAAGCCATGAAATCTGAGATGGGATCCATGTATGAGAACAAAGTATGGACTTTGGTTGACTTGCCCGATGATCGGCAAGCAATTGAGAATAAATGGATCTTCAAGAAAAAGACTGACGCTGACGGTAATATTACTGTCTATAAAGCTCGACTTGTCGCAAAAGGTTTTTGACAGGTTCAAGGGGTTGACTACGATGAGACCTTCTCACCCGTAGCGATGCTTAAATCCGTCAGAATCATGTTAGCAATTGCCGCATTTTATGATTATGAAATATGGCAAATGGATGTCAAAACTGCATTCCTGAATGGATTTCTGGAAGAAGAGTTGTATATGATGCAACCAGAAGGTTTTGTCGATCCAAAGGGAGCTAACAAAGTATGCAAACTCCAGCGATCCATTTATGGACTGGTGCAAGCATCTCGGAGTTGGAATAAACGCTTTGATAGTGTGATCAAAGCATTTGGCTTTATACAGACTTTTGGAGAAGCCTGTATTTACAAGAAAGTGAGTGGGAGCTCTGTAGCATTTCTGATATTATATGTGGATGACATATTGCTGATTGGAAATGATATAGAATTTCTGGATAGCATAAAGGGATACTTGAATAAAAGTTTTTTGATGAAAGACCTCGGGGAAGCTGCTTACATATTAGGCATAAAGATCTATAGAGATAGATCAAAACGCTTAATTGGACTTTCACAATGCACATACCTTGACAAGATTTTGAAGAAGTTCAAAATGGATCAAGCAAAGAAAGGGTTCTTGCCTGTGTTACAAGGTGTGAAGTTGAGTCAGACTCAATGCCCGACCACTGCAGAAGATAGAGAGAAAATGAAAGATGTTCCCTATGCTTCAGCCATAGGATCTATCATGTATGCAATGCTGTGTACCAGACCTGATGTGTGCCTTGCTATAAGTTTAGCAGGGAGGTACCAAAGTAATCCAGGAGTGGATCACTGGACAGCGGTCAAGAACATCCTGAAATACCTGAAAAGGACTAAGGATATGTTTCTCGTATATGGAGGTGACAAAGAGCTCACCATAAGAGGTTACGTTGATGCAAGCTTTGACACTGATCTGGACGATTCTAAATCGCAAACCGGATACGTGTTTACTTTAAACGGTGGAGCTGTCAGTTGGTGCAGTTCTAAACAAAGCGTCGTAGCGGGATCTACATGTGAAGCGGAGTACATAGCTGCTTCGGAAGTAGCGAACGAAGGAATCTGGATGAAGGAGTTCATATCCGATCTAGGTGTCATACCTAGTGCATCGGGTCCAATGAAAATCTTCTGTGACAATACTGGTGCAATTGCCTTGGCAAAGGAATCCAGATTTCACAAAAGAACCAAACACATCAAGAGACGCTTCAACTCCATCCCGGATTTAGTCCAGGTGGGAGACATAGAGATTTGCAAGATACATACGGATCTGAATGTTGCAGACCCGTTGACTAAGCCTCTTCCACGAGCAAAACATGATCAGCACCAAGGCTCCATGGGTGTTAGAATCATTACTGTGTAATCTAGATTATTGACTCTAGTGCAAGTGGGAGACTGAAGGAAATATGCCCTAGAGGCAATAATAAAGTTATTATTTATTTCCTTATATCATGATAAATGTTTATTATTCATGCTAGAATTGTATTAACCGGAAACATAATACATGTGTGAATACATAGACAAACAGAGTGTCACTAATATGCCTCTACTTGACTAGCTCGTTAATCAAAGATGGTTATGTTTCCTAACCATGAACAAAGAGTTGTTATTTTATTAATGAGGTCACATCATTAGTTGAATGATCTGATTGACATGACCCATTCCATTAGCTTAGCACCCGATCGTTTAGTATGTTGCTATTGCTTTCTTCATGACTTATACATGTTCCTATAACTATGAGATTATGCAACTCCCGTTTACCGGAGGAACACTTTGGGTACTGCCAAACGTCACAACGTAACTGGGTGATTATAAAGGAGTACTACAGGTGCCTCCAATGATAGATGTTGGGTTGGCGTATTTCGATATTAGGGTTTGTCACTCCGTTTGTCGGAGAGGTATCTCTGGGCCCTCTCGGTAATACACATCACATAAGCCTTGCAAGCATAATAACTAAGATGTTAGTTATGAGATGATGTATTACAGAACGAGTAAAGAGACTTGCCAGTAATGAGATTGAACTAGGTATTGGATACCGACGATCGAATCTCGGGCAAGTAACATACCGATGACAAATGGAACAACGTATGTTGTTATGCGGTCTGACCGATAAAGATCTTCGTAGAATATGTAGGAGCCAATATGGGCATCCAGGTCCCGCTATTGGTTATTGACCGGAGACATGTCTCGGTCATGTCTACATTGTTCTCGAACCGTAGGGTCCGCACGCTTAACGTTACGATGACAGTTATTATGAGTTTATGCATTTTGATGTAGCGAAGGTTGTTCGGAGTCCCGGATGTGATCACGGACATGACGAGGAGTCTCGAAATGGTCGAGACGTAAAGATTGATATATTGGAAGCCTATGTTTGGACACCAGAAGTGTTCCGGGTGAAATCGGGATTTTACCGGAATACCGGGAGGGTTACCGGAACCCCCCGGGAGGCAAATGGGCCTATTGGGCCTTAGTGGAAAAGAGAAAAGGGGCATCCCACAGCTTGCCGCCCCCCCCCCTTCCCCAAGTCCTAGTAGGACTAGGAGAAGGGGTCGGCCCCCCTCTCTCTCCTTTTCCCCTTGGAGTCCTAGTTGGAATAGGATTGAGGGGGGGAGTCCTACTCCCGGTAGGAGTAGGACTCCTCCCGCGCCCTCTCCCTAGCCGGCCGAAACCCCTCCCCCTGCTCCTTTATATACGGGGGCAGGGGGCACCCCAAGGACACACAAGTTGATCATTGTTGATCGTTCCTTAGCCGTGTGCGGTGCCCCCTGCCACCAAATTCCACCTCGGTCATATCGTTGTAGAGCTTAGGCGAAGCCCTGCGTCGGTAGTACATCAAGATCGTCACCACGCCGTTGTGCTGACGGAACTCTTCCTCGATGCTTTGCTGGATCGGAGCCCGAGGATCTTCATCGAGCTGAACATGTGCTAAGAACTCGGAGGTGCCGGAGTAACGGTGCTTGGATCGGTCGGATCGGGAAGAAGACGTATGACTACTTCCTCTACGTTGTGAGATCGCTTCCGCAGTCGGTCTGCGTTGGTACGTAGACAATACTCTCCCCCTCGTTGCTATGCATCACCATGATCTTGCGTGTGCGTAGGAAAATTTTCGAAATTACTACGTTCCCCAACACAAGGTGCGTTGCAGCAGGGATTGGGAGATGCTGGATGGGTGAGGTGTTGGGGAATGTAGTAATTTCAAAAAAAATTCCTACGCACACGCAAGATCATGGTGATGCATAGCAACGAGAGGGGAGAGTGTTGTCTACGTACCCTCGTAGACCGGCAACGGAAGCGTTGACATAACGTAGAGGAAGTAGTCGTATGTCTTCCCGATCCGGCCGATCCAAGTACCAAACGTACGGCACCTCCGAGTTCTGCACACGTTCAACTCCGTGACGTCCCTCGAGCTCCGATCCAGCCAAGTGTTGAGGGAGAGTTTCGTCAGCACGATGGCGTGATGACGGTGATGATGTTCTACCGACGCAGGGCTTCGCCTAAGCACCGCTACGATATGACCGAGGTGGAATATGGTGGAAGGGGGCACCGCACATGGCTAAGGAACGATCACAAAGATTAACTTGTGTGTCATGGGGTGCCCCCTGCCCCCGTATATAAAGGAGGGAGGGGGAGGTGCGGCCGGCCCCTAGGGGTGCGCCTGGAGGAGTCCTACTCCCACCGGGAGTAGGACTCCCCCCTCTTGCCTTGTTGGAGAAGGAAAGGGGAAGGGGGAAAGGGGGGCGCCACCCCCCTTCCTTGTCCTATTCGGACTAGGGGGAGGGGGGCGCGGCCTGCCCTGGCCGTCCCTCCTATTCTCCCTTAGGGCCCATGTAGGCCCATTAACCCCCGGGGGTTCCGGTAACCCCCACAGTACTCCAGTAAAATCCCGATTTCACCCGGAACGATTCTGATATCCAAATACAGGCTTCCAATATATCAATCTTTATGTCTCGACCATTTCGAGACTCCTCTTCATGTCCGTGATCACATCCGGGACTCCGAACAACCTTCGGTACATCAAAACACAAAAACCCTAATTACGATCATCACCGAACTTTAAGTGTGTGGACCCTACGGGTTCGAGAACTATGTAGACATGACCGAGACATGTCTCCGGTCAATAACCAATAGCGGAACCTGGATGCTCATATTGGTTCCTACATATTCTACGAAGATCTTTATCGGTCAAACCGCATAACAACATACGTTGTTCCCTTTGTCATCGGTATGTTACTTGCCCGAGATTCGATCGTCGGTATTCCAATACCTAGTTCAATCTCGTTACCGGCAAGTCTCTTTACTCGTTCCGTAATACATCATCCCGCAACTAACTTATTAGTTGCAATGCTTGCAAGGCTTATAGTGATTTTCATTACCGAGTGGGCCCAGAGATACCTCTCCGACAATCGGAGTGACAAATCCTAATCTCGAAATACGCCAACCCAACAAGTACCTTCGGAGACACCTGTAGAGAACCTTTATAATCACCCAGTTACGTTGTGACGTTTGGTAGCACACAAAGTGTTACTCCGATAAACGGGAGTTGCATAATCTCATCGTCATAGGAACATGTATAAGTCATGAAGAAAGCAATAGCAACAAACTAAGTGATCAAGTGCTATGCTAACGAAATGGGTCAAGTCAATCACATCATTCTCTAATGATGTGACCCCGTTAATCAAATGACAACTCATGTCTATGGCTAGGAAACTTAACCATCTTTGATTCAACGAGCTAGTCAAGTAGAGGCATACTAGTGACATACTGTTTGTCTATGTATTCACACATGTATTATGTTTCCGGTTAATACAATTCTAGCATGAATAATAAACATTTATCATGATATAAGGAAATAAATAATAACTTTATTATTGCCTCTAGGGCATATTTCCTTCATGAGGTTGAGCGGTGAGGAGAGGAAAAAATTTACTCCATGGGTGGGCGGTGGAGTAAATAAAAGGGTCGGCGCAGCTGCGGAGTATAATTTGTACTCCTCCAATGCCGATAAAAAATTGGCCAACTGCGATTTAGAGGAGCAAAATTGAATATTTACTTCTTTAAAGTTTTTTAATAGGTCAATTAGAAATACTCTGAGCATGAAAATGCAAGTACTCTGTGTTTACATTCGATTAACTGAGAAAGGTATTTCATACTGAACTTATATACTTATTTTAAAATAACTGCACCATATTATAATTTTAATTAATACAGTTTTCTATTACTCAGTCACATAAGAATGTTTTCAAATAATATATTCATCATTACACAATTGTAATGTATATCAATGATTTTTTTGGTTCTACAAAATCTAAATTATTCTATGATTTACAATATCTCTTGTTAAAAATTCCTATTTTCAAATATTGCATAAACTATATAGTTATACACATATATTTGCATATCTATGTATTTGTTCCTATATTTTAAATATTATCAAACAACATCGCAGATATTTCTAAATCATACATACGATTTTAATAGTGGTTTCTAGTATATATTAGGCAACCATATTCATATAAACTATTGTTTGAAAACATTCTTATGTGACCGGGTAATTTTTTTATATTCAAGCCTAATAATTAAAGGTACACTTAAGTGTTTTCCTAGAGTAGAGGGGGCAATGGCCCCCTTTGGCCCCCATGATGCTCCGCCACTGCACATCGCCAAAGGACCAAACGGCGGGGCAAAGATCGCCTTTTCCTTCTAGTTAATTATCATTCCCAACGAGGAGAGAAGGAGAGTATTAATCTGTCCTGCCCGTATACCTTCCTGGACCAGCCGTGGAAGTGAAGGAAATATGCCCTAGAGGCAATAATAAAGTTATTATTTATTTCCTTATATCATGATAAATGTTTATTATTCATGCTAGAATTCTATTAACCGGAAACATAATACATGTGTGAATACATAGACAAACAGAGTGTCACTAGTATGCCTCTACTTGACTAGCTCGTTAATCAAACATGGTTATGTTTCCTAACCATGGACAAAGAGTTGTTATTTGATTAATGGGATCACATCATTAGTTGAATGATCTGATTGACATGACCCATTCCATTAGCTTAGCACCCGATCGTTTAGTATGTTGCTATTGCTTTCTTCTTGACTTATACATGTTCCTATGACTATGAGATTATGCAACTCCCGTTTGCCGGAGGAACACTTTGTTTGCTACCAAACATCACAACGTAAGTGGGTGATTATAAAGGAGCTCTACAGGTGTCTCCAAAGGTACATGTTGGGTTGGCGTATTTCGAGATTAGCATTTGTCACTCCGAATGTCGGAGAGGTATCTCTGGGCCCTCTCCGTAATGCACATCACATAAGCCTTGCAAGCACTGCAACTAATATGTTAGTTGTGAGATGATGTATTACGGAATGAGTAAAGAGACTTGCCGGTAACGAGATTGAACTAGGTATTGGATACCGACGATCGAATCTCGGGCAAGTAACATACCGATGACAAAAGGAACAACGTATGTTGTTATGCGGTCTGACCGATAAAGATCTTCATAGAATATGTAGGAGCCAATATGGGCATCCAGGTCCCGCTATTGGTTATTGACCGGAGACGTGTCTCGGTCATGTCTACATTGTTCTCGAACCGTAGGGTCCGCACGCTTAATGTTACGATGACAATTATTATGAGTTTATGCATTTTGATGTACCGAAGGTTGTTCGGAGTCCCGGATGTGATCACGGACATGATGAGGAGTCTCGAAATGGTCGAGACATACAGATTGATATATTGGAAGCCTATGTTTGGACATCGGAAGTGTTCCGGGTGAAATCGGCATTTTACCGGAAAACCGGGAGGTTACCGGAACCCCCCGGGAGTCATATGGGCCATAGTGGGCCTTAGTGGAAAGGAGAAAGGGGCAGCCCAAGGTGGCCGCGCGCCTCCCCCCTCCCCTAGTCCTATTAGGACTAGGAGAGGTGGCCGGC
This sequence comes from Triticum monococcum, assembly GCA_034509565.1. Taxonomy (NCBI): domain Eukaryota; kingdom Viridiplantae; phylum Streptophyta; class Magnoliopsida; order Poales; family Poaceae; genus Triticum; species Triticum monococcum. The sequence continues at coordinate 696,124,902 of CM067842.1, forward strand.
CCCCTCTCTCTCTTTCCCCCCTTGATGAATCCTATTCCAACTAGGAGTGGGGGGGAGAATCCTACTCCCAGAGGGAGTAGGACTCTCCTAGCGCGCCTCCCTTGGCCGCCCAGCCCCTCCCACTTGGATCCTTTATATACGGGGGCAGAGGGCACCTCTAGACACACAAGTTGATCATTGAGATCGTTCCTTAGCCATGTGTGGTGCCCCCTGCCACCATATTCCACCTCGATAATACCGTTGTAGTGCTTAGGCGAAGCCCTGCATCGGAAGTACATCAAGATCGTCACCACGCCGTCGTGCTGACGGAACTCCTCCCCGAAGCTTTGCTGGATCGGAGCCCGGGGATCGTCATCGAGCTGTACGTGTGCTAAGAACTCGGAGGTGCCGGAGTAACGGTGCTTGGATCGGTCGGATCGGGAAGAAGACGTACGACTACTTCCTCTATGTTGTGTCAACGCTTTCATTGCGATCTACAAGGGTACGTAGATCAAACTCTCCCCCTCGTTGCTATGCATCACCATGATCTTGCGTGTGCGTAGGAATTTTTTTGAAATTACTACGTTCCCCAACAGTGGCATCCGAGCCTAGGTTTTATGGTTTGATGTTATATGCACGAGTAGAACACAAGTGAGTTGTGGGCGATACAAGTCATACTGCCTACCAGCATGTCATACTTTGGTTCAGCGGTATTGTTGGACGAGATGACCCGGACCAACCTTACGCGTACGCTTACGCGAGACCGGTTCCCCCGACGTGCTTTGCACACAGGTGGCTTGCGGGCAACTGTCTCTCCAACTTCAGTTGAACCGAGTGTGGCTACGCCCGGTCCTTGCGAAGGTTAAAACGGAGTCTATTTGACAAACTATCGTTGTGGTTTTGATGCGTAGGTGAGATTGGTTCTTGCTTAAGCCCGTAGCAGCCATGTAAAACTTGCAACAACAAAGTAGAGGACGTCTAACTTGTTTTTGCAGGGCATGTTGTGATGTGATATGGTCAAGACATGATGCTAAATTTTATTGTATGAGATGATCATGTTTTGTAACCGAGTTATCGGCAACTGGCAGGAGCCATATGGTTGTCGCTTTATTGTATGCAATGCAATCGCGATGTAATGCTTTACTTTATCACTAAACGGTAGCGATAGTCGTGGAAGCATAAGATTGGCGAGACGACAACGATGCTACGATGGAGATCAAGGTGTTGCGCCGATGACGATGGTGATCATGACGATGCTTCGGAGATGGAGATCACAAGCACAAGATGATAATGGCCATATCATATCACTTATATTGATTGCATGTGATGTTTATCTTTTATGCATCTTATCTTGCTTTGATTGACGGTAGCATTATAAGATGATCTCTCACTAAATTATCAAGAAGTATTCTCCCTGAGTATGCACCGTTGCAAAAGTTCTTCGTGCTGAGACACCACGTGATGATCGGGTGTGATAGGCTCTACGTTCAAATACAACGGGTGCAAAACAGTTGCACACGCGGAATACTCAGGTTATACTTGACGAGCCAAGCATATACAGATATGGCCTCGGAACACGGAGACCGAAAGGTCGAGCGTGAATCATATAGTAGATATGATCAACATAGTGATGTTCACCAATGAAACTACTCCATCTCACGTGATGATCGGACATACTTTAGTTGATTTGGATCACGTGATCACTTAGAGGATTAGAGGGATGTCTATCTAAGTGGGAGTTCTTAAGTAATATGATTAAATTGAACTTATTATCATGAACTTAGTCCTGGTAGTATTTTGCAAATCATGTTGTAGATCAATAGCTCGCGTTGTTGCTTCCCTCTGTTTATTTTGATATGTTCCTAGAGAAAATTGTGTTGAAAGATGTTAGTAGCAATGATGCAGATTGGATCCGTGATCTGAGGTTTATCCTCATTGCTGCACAGAAGAATTATGTCCTTGATGCACCGCTAGATGATAGACCTATTGCAGGAGCAGATGCAGACGTTATGAACGTTTGGCTAGCTCAATATGAGGACTACTTGATAGTTTAGTGCACCAAGCTTAATGGCTTAGAATCGGGACTTCAAAGACGTTTTGAACGTCATGGACCATATGAGATGTTCCAGGAGTTGAAGATAATATTTCAAGAAAATACCCGAGTTGAGAGATATGAAGTCTCCAACAAGTTCTATAGCTAAAAGATGGAGGAGAATCGCTCAACTAGTGAGCATGTGCTCAGATTGTCTGGGTACTACAATCGCTTGAATCAAGTGGGAGTTAATCTTCCAGATAAGATAGTGATTGACAGAATTCTCTAGTCACCATGACCAAGTGAGTAGAACTTCATGATGAACTATAGTATGCAAGGGATGACGAAAACGGCTCCCGAGCTTTTCATGATGATGAAATCGATGAAGGTAGAAATCAAGAAAAACATCAAGTGTTGATGGTAGACAAGACCACTAGTTTCAAGAAAAGGGCAGAGGGAAGAAGGGGAACTTCAAAAAGAACAGCAAGCAAGTTGCTGCTCAAGTGAAGAAGCCCAAGTCTGGACCTAAGCCTGAGACTGAGTGCTTCTACTGCAAAGGGACTGGTCACTAGAAGCGGAACTACCACAAGTGATTGGCAGATAAGAAGGATGGCAAAGTGAACATAAGTATATTTGAGATACATGTTATTGATGTGTACTTTACTAGTGTTTATAGAAACCCCTCAGTATTTGATACTAGTTCAGTTGCTAAGATTAGTAACTCGAAACAGGAGTTGCAGAATAAACAGAGACTAGTTAAGGGTGAAGTGACGATGTGTGTTGGAAGTGGTTCCAAGATTGATATGATCATCATCGCACACTCCCTATAAATTCGGGATTAGTGTTGAACCTGAATAAGTGTTATTTGGTGTTTACGTTGAGCATGAATATGATTTGATCATGTTTATTGTAATACGGTTATTCATTTAAGTAAGAGAATAAATTGTTGTTCTGTTTACATGAATAAAACCTTATATGGTTACACACCCAATGAAAATAGTTCGTTGGATCTCGATCATAGTGATACACATAATCATAATATTGAAACCAAAAGATGCAAAGTTAATAATGATAGTGCAACTTATTTGTAGCACTGACGTTTAGGTCATATTGGTGTAAAGCGCATGAAGAAACTCCATGCTGATGGGCTTTTGGAATCACTTGATTATGAATCAGTTGATGCTTGCGAACCATGCCTCATGGGCAAGATGACTAAGACTCTGTTCTTCGGAACAATGGAGCAAGCAACAGATTTGTTGGAAATCATACATACTGATGTATGTGGTCCGATGAATATTGAGGCTCGCGACAAGTATCATTATTTTCTAATCTTCGCAGATGATTCGAGCAGATATGAGTATATCTACTTGATGAAACATAAGTCTGAAACATTTGAATAGGTCAAAGAATTTCAGAGTGAAGTGGAAAATCATCGTGACAAGAAAATAAAAGTTTCTACGATATGATCGCAGAGGTAAAATATTTGAGTTACCAGTTTGGCCTTCAATTAAAACAATGTGAAATAGTTTCACTACTCACGCCACCTGGAACACCATAGTGTAACGGTGTGTCCAAACGTCATAACCGTACTTTATTAGATATAGTGCGATCTATGATGTCTCTTGCCGATCTACCACTATCGTTTTGGGGTTATGCATTAGAGACAGCTGCATTCACGTTAAATAGGGCACCATCTAAATCCGTTGAGACGACACCGTGTGAACTATGGTTTGGCAAGAAACCTAAGCTGTCGTTTCTTAAAAAGTTTGAGGTTGCAATGCTTATGTGAAAAAATTTCAACCTGATAAGCTCAAACCCAAATCGGAGAAGTGCGTCTTCATAGGATACCCAAAGGAAACTGTTGGGTACACCTTCTATCACAGATCCGAAGGCAAGACATTCGTAGCTAAGAATAGATCCTTTCCAGAGAAGGAGTTTCTCTCGAAAGAAGTGAGTGGGAGGAAAGTAGAAAACTTGATAAGGTAATTGTACCTTCTCACTTATTGGAAAATAGTTCATCACAGAAATCTGTTCCTGTGACTACTACACCAATTAGTGAGGAAGCTAATGATGATGACCATGTAACTTCAGATCAAGTTACTACCGAATCTCGTAGGTAAACCAGAGTGAGATCCGCACCAGAGTGGTACGGTAATCCTATTTTGGAGGTCATGTTACTTGACCATGACGAACCTACGAACTATGAGGAAGCGATGATGAGCCTAGATTCCGATAAATGGCTTGAGGCCATGAAATCTGAGATAGGATCCATGTATGAGAACAAAGTATGGACTTTGGTTGAATTGCCCGATGATCGGCAAGCAATTGAGAATAAATGGATCTTCAAGAAAAAAGACTGACGCTGACGGTAATGTTACTGTCTATAAAGCTCAACTTGTCGCAAAAGGTTTTCGACAAGTTCAAGGGGTTGACTATGATGAGACCTTCTCACCCGTAGCGATGCTTAAGTCTGTCCGAATCATGTTAGCAATTGCCGCATTTTATGATTATGAAATATGGCAGATGGATGTCAAAACTGCATTCCTGAATGGATTTCTGGAAGAAGAGTTGTATATGATGCAACCGGAAGGTTTTGTCGATCCAAAGGGAGCTAACAAAGTGTGCAAGCTCCAGCGATCCATCTATGGACTGGTGCAAGAATCTCGGAGTTGGAATATACGCTTTGATAAGTTGATCAAAGCATATAGTTTTATACAGACTTGCGGTGAAGCCTGTATTTACAAGAAAGTGAGTGGGAGCACTACAACATTTCTGATAAGTATATGTGTATGACATATTGTTGATCGGAAATAATGTAGAATTATTCTGCAAAGCATAAAGGAGTGTTTGAAAGGAGTTTTTCAAAGAAAGACCTCGGTGAAGTTGCTTACATATTGAACATCAAGATCTATAGAGATAGATCAAGACGCTTGATAAGTTTTTTCAATAAATACATACCTTGACAAGATTTTGAAGTAGTTCAAAATGGAACAGTCAAAGAAAGAGTTTCTTGCCTATGTTACAAGGTGTGAAATTGAGTAAGACTCAAAGCCCGACCACGGCAGAAGATAGAAAGAGAATGAATGTCATTCCCTATGCCTTGGTCATTGGTTCTACAAAGTATGCCATGCTGTGTACCAGATCTATTGTATACCTTACCACTGAGTTTGGCAAGGTAGTACAATAGTGATCTAGGAGTAGATCACTGGACAGCAGTCAAAATTATCCTTAGTGGAATAAGGATATGTTTCTCGATTACGGAGGTGACAAAAGGTTCGTCGTAAAGGGTTACGTCGATGCAAGTTTTGACACTGATCCAGATGACTCTAAGTCTCAATCTGGATACATATTGAAAGTGGGAGCAATTAGCTAGAGTAGCTCCATCCAGAGCATTGTTGACATAGAAATTTGCAAAATACATGCGGATTTGAATGTGGCAGACCCGTTGACTAAACTTCTCTCACAAGCAAAACATGATCACTTTTTGGGTCTTAATCACATAGCGATGTGAACTAGATTATTGAATCTAGTAAACCCTTTGGGTGTTAGTCACATGGAGATGTGAACCAATCACATAAAGATGTGAACTATTGATGTTAAATCACATGGCGATGTGATCTAGATTATTGACTCTAGTGCAAGTGGGAGACTGAAGGAAATATGCCCTAGAGGCAATAATAAAGTTATTATTTATTTCCTTATATCATGATAAATGTTTATTATTCATGCTAGAATTGTATTAACCGGAAACATAATACATGTGTGAATACATAGACAAACAGAGTGTCACTAGTATGCCTCTACTTGACTAGCTCGTTAATCAAAGATGGTTATGTTTCCTAACCATAGACAAAGAGTTGTTATTTGATTAATGGGATCACATCATTAGTTGAATGATCTGATTGACATGACCCATTCCATTAGCTTAGCACCCGATCGTTTTGTATATTGCTATTGCTTTCTTCATGACTTATACATGTTCCTATGACTATGAGATTATGCAACTCCCGTTTGCCGGAGGAACACTTTGTGTGCTACCAAATGTCACAACGTAACTGGGTGATAATAAAGGAGCTCTATAGGTGTCTCCAAAGGTACATGTTGGGTTGGCGTATTTCGAGATTAGGATTTATCACTCCGAATGTCGGAGAGGTATCTCTGGGCCCTCTCGGTAATGCACATCACATAAGCCTTGCAAGCACTGCAACTAATATGTTAGTTGTGAGATGATGTATTACTGAACGAGTAAAGAGACTTGCCGGTAACAAGATTGAACTAGGTATTGGATACCGACGATTGAATCTCGGGCAAGTAACATACCGATGACAAAAGGAACAACGTATGTTGTTATGCGGTCTGACCGATAAAGATCTTCGTAGAATATGTAGGAGCCAATATGGGCATCTAGGTCCCGCTATTGGTTATTGACCGGAGACGTGTCTCGGTCATGTCTACATTGTTCTCGAACCGTAGGGTCCGCACGCTTAACGTTACGATGACAGTTATTATGAGTTTATGCATTTTGATGTACCGAAGGTTGTTCGGAGTCCCGGATGTGATCACGGACATGATGAGGAGTCTCGAAATGGTCGAGACATAAATATTGATATATTGTAAGCCTATGTTTGGACATCGGAAGTGTTCCGGGTGAAATCGGGATTTTACCGGAAAACCGGGAGGTTACCGGAACCCCCCGGGAGTCATATGGGCCATAGTGGGCCTTGGTGGAAAGGATAAAGGGGCAGCCCAAGGTGGCCGCACGCCTCCCCCCTCCCCTAGTCCTATTAGGACTAGGAGAGGTGGCCGGCCCCCTCTCTCTCTTCCCCCCCCCCCCCCCCCTTGATGAATCCTATTCCAACTAGGAGTGGGGGGAGAATCCTACTCCCAGAGGGAGTAGGACTCTCCTGGCGCGCCTCCCTTGGCCGGCCAGCCCCTCCCCCTTGGATCCTTTATATACGGGGGCAGAGGGCACCTCTAGACACACAAGTTGATCATTGAGATCGTTCCTTAGCCGTGTGCGGTGCCCCCTGCCACCATATTCCACCTCGATAATACCGTTGTAGTGCTTAGGCGAAGCCCTGCATCGGAAGTACATCAAGATCGTCACCACGCCGTCGTGCTGACGGAACTCCTCCCCGAAGCTTTGCTGGATCGGAGCCCGGGGATCGTCATCGAGCTGTACGTGTGCTAAGAACTCGGAGGTGCCGGAGTAACGGTGCTTGGATCGGTCGGATCGGGAAGAAGACGTACGACTACTTCCTCTATGTTGTGTCAACGCTTTCGTTGCGATCTACAAGGGTACGTAGATCAAACTCTCCCCCTCGTTGCTATGCATCACCATGATCTTGCGTGTGCGTAGGAATTTTTTTGAAATTGCTACGTTCCCCAACAGGAAGGCGTACTCGTGAGTGGTGTTCATGTAGCCCTACATCGGCGCCGTGGTGCAGCCTGAGGTATGGCTTGCATGGGACAACAACCAGACCACGCTCGGCACCATCTATTATGGGGAGTACATGAGCACGGCCCCTAGCGCCAGCGATGGCGGATGGGTGAGGTAGCCGGGCTACCACATGAATATGAGCCAGGCCGAGGCCAGTAACTTCACCGTAGGGCAGTCCATCGAGTGCAACATGTGGCTGCCGACCACAGGTGTCAGGTTCACGTCTGGGATGCTCACATTTTGATCATCAGTTGATAAGTCTGTCTATTATGAGAGTGTCCCAAGATGCGACGAGTAGTCATTACCCATCATATACAACTACTATGGATGGAAGAAAGGTCTTGTTATAATGAAGTTAACTTAGGGACAACCGTTGTTCTTGAATGGGACAAGACAGATTAATATGCTCCTTCTCTCCTTTTTGGGAACGATAATTAACTAGAAGGAAAGGTGCTCTTTGCCCCGCCATTTGGTCCTTTGGCATTATACAGTGATGGAGCTTCATGGGAGGCAAAGGGGGCCATTGCCCCCTCTGCTCTAGGAAAACTCTTAAGTGTACCTTTAATTATTAGGCTTGAATATAATTTTTTTTCTTCTCAAAGTTCATGCATGACTTATCTTCTTTGCCCCCTCAACAATCTTCATCAATCTCCGCCACTGGCATTATGCATGATGCTTCTTTAAGTGTTACCTTGTATATCACTCTAAGAAAGAAAATCAGTGGGTTGACAACGTGAAAATACAATCTATGGTATATTACCAAACAGTATTTCATTATCCAAGCATAATATTTTTATGCAACACAAACTAGAATTCATTTCACACAAAACAAAAGATATAAAGAAATAGCTTGCTTGAGCACTTTCAAAAAACTCCACATGGTGATTATCCATCGACATATTTGGCTACTGCTGCTCCAACTAAAATCACTGGCATATAGATTATCAAAGAAATATGTGTTTAGTTGTCTGTTGTCGCTATTGAGGGAGCTTGTTTTACATCTATTACTTGATAGGTCATGCATGTTAAGCACATAGCTAGTGCTATGGAGAACTTGGTAATCCATAATATAGTCTAACTAGAACAGCCGAATTGGTTTTCCTCGTGGAGGAACTCAATAAAACTACAAAACAGAACTTGTTCTTATTTGAAAATATTTGCCTGGTCCCCCTTTTTCTTTCTTCAGAGTTTATACAATGAAATAAATTTAAGTAGTAAACAAAAGGTTGTTGATCTTCTAACTAAATATACACAAGATCACTTCACCAATCCTTCCATGTGAGTAGTAGGTGATGTGCATCCCGAATAACGATCAAGGCTTTTTATTGGACCTTCAAGACATTTCATCAACATAGAATCCACTGGAAAAGGTAGTACATCTTCAAAGATATGTTCAATTAACCGCTTTGTACAAAAATATTTTACCACGATAACTTGTTAAACAAATTCAACATAGTTATCTGATCCACTATTGAAGTATACAGCTGCATTGTTATCATGTAGCTGGGTTACCAAAGATATCCAGACAAACATCCTCCAAGTACCAAACCACCAATTGCATATTAAGGTATCAATTTCTCCATGTTTATCTATAGCAGAACAATCTACAATTCCTATCCTACATTTCACGTATATGGAATTCAATACTCATTTCCATATTGCACACTAAATATTATTCTGCTAAATATTCACACTTCAATTCAGTGCTTGAAAATTCACAAAACACAAACAATTCAGTGCATGAAAGAACTTTCTATGGTAAGTACTCAGAATCACTTTTGCTCCCCCCCCCCGCCGCGCTGAGATCTCTCTATACCCCTTCACAATAAAGGGTAGGATAGTCTCTTTAGCCACACAGATACGCGGCATGCATACATATACGCGGCGTCTTTTTTTCTTGCGGCGCCCTCAACAGTTACACTTTCTTTTTAAAAGAAAAAATAGGTGCATCTAACATGAATCAAACTCAAGTCTTTCAAAGGTGGACCACACTGAAAAACTAGGACATCCTAATGCTAGTGGATATTTACTTTTTTTTTGTTTTCTTCTAATTCAGTTCGCGGCTACGCCGACCCAGATTCAATCTGTCCTTTTATCACTATTTATTTTTTGTATTCTCTACTATTTCTTTTCTTTTTTAACTTTCCGTCTCTTTTCTTTTTGTAAAAATGTTCACGCTTATTTTTTTCAAAATTTAATAAAATGTTCGCTTTTTAAAATTTTGTTCATAAGGTACAAATATTCGCATTTAAAAAATTGTGTAGATATGTCAAAAAATTGTTCGTGTCTTTAAAAATTCCTCAGAATGTCATAACACAAACATATTTTAAAAAGCACAAACAAAATTTTGAACACGAACATTTTTTAAGAACACAATGAAATTTGAAATTTCAAGAAAAACTCAGGAAAACATTTGAAACCAATTTAATTTGAATTTCCATGAACATTTTTTGTATTTGTGTAGAAAAATGAATACATTGTTATTTTATAAATTCGAAATAAATTTTGAGAGCACAAATATTATTTGAAAATGCAGAATTGTCGAAATCATGATAACTTGGCATGGTGCCTTGGAATGGCAATACAAGGCCCTAGAAATTTATTGGTCCATTTGAATAATGTTGAAAAATGTACTCTGAGAGGGAACCTTCTGCCCAATCAAAAATTTTCCATTTAAACTCATCAACATGTTCTTAAATTCGCAAACTTTGTTTTCAAATTCATGAATTATTTTCCAAATCCAGGAACTCTTTCAACATTTTTTTATAACGCTCGTTATCTTGTTCAAATTCATGTTATGGCATTACAATAGCCATTTCGAGATATATTGTCATGCAACTTCGACCGTTCCATTTTATTATGACACACACCATCATTGTCATATTGCTTTTATATGCATGAAGCATTCATATAGAGTCATATCTTTGTTCTAGTATTGAGTTGTAAGAAAATAAAAGTGTGATGATCATCATTATTAGAACATTGTCCCATGTGAGGAAAGGATGATGGAGACTATGATTCCCCCACAAGTCGGGATGAGACTCCGGACTTAAATAAAAAAGAGGCCAAAGAGCCCAAAATTAAAAAAAGAGCCCAAAATTAAAAAAAGAGCCCAAAGAGCCCAAAAGAAAAAAAAGAGAAAAAAATATAAAAAAATGAGAGAAAAAGAGAGAAGGGACAATGTTACTATCCTTTTCAACACTTGTGCTTCAAAGTAGCACCATGTTCTTCATGATAGAGAGTCATCTATTTTGTCACTTTCATATATTACTAGTGGGAATTTTTCATTATAGAACTTGGCTTGTGTATTCCAATGATGGGCTTCCTCAAAATGCCCTAGGTCTTCCCGAGCAAGCGAGTTTGATGCACACCCACTTAGTTTTCTTTTGAGCTTTCATACACTTATAGCTCTAGTGCATCCGTTGCATGGCAATCCTACTCCTTGCATTGCCATCAAGTGATGGGCATCTCCATAGCCCATTGATTAGCCTCGTCGATGTGAGACTTTCTCCTTTTTTGTGTTCTCCACACAACCTCCACCATCATATTCTATTCCACCTATGGTGTTATATCCATGGCTCATGCTCATGTATTGCGTGAGAGTTGAAAGAGCTTAAGAACATTAAAAGTATGAACCAATTGCTTGGCTAACATAGGAGTTGTGCATGATAAATACGTTGTGTGATGAAGAAAGAGCATGAAAAGACTATATGATGTTGTAGGGATAACTTTCTTTAGCCATAATATTTTGAGAAGACATGATTGATTTATTAGTATGCTTGAAGTATTATTGTTTTTATGTCAATATTAAACTTTTGTTTTGAATCTTATGGATCTGAATATTCATGCCGAACAAGGAAAGATTACATTGATAAACATGTTAGGTAGCATTCCACATCAAAAATTCTATTTTTATCATTTAACTACTCGTGGACGAGCAGGAATTAAGCTTGGGGATGCTTGATGCGTCTCCAACATATCTATAATTTTTTATTCTTACATGCTATTGTATTATCCATTTTGGATGTTTTATATGCATCATTATGTTATTTTATATCATTTTTTGGGACTAACCTATTAACCCAGTGCCCAGTGCCAGTTGTTGTTTTTCCTTGTTTTTATCTTTTACATAAAATCAATACCAAACGGAACGGGATTTTTTGACGATTTTTCTTGGACAAGAAGACACCCACGAAGCTTCGGGAGGAGGCCAGAGGAGCCACGAGGTGGCCACAAGCCAGGAGGCCGCGCCCTAGGGGGCGCCTCCAGGGCTTGTGGGTCCCCCAGAGATCCTCCAACCCCAATCTCAGCTCTTTAGATACCCAAATATTCCTGGTATACCAGAGGGGCACACCAGAAATACTTTTCCGCCACCGCAAGTTTCTGTCCTCGTGAGATCCCATCATGGGGCCTTTTCTGGTATTTTGCCGAAGGGGGATTCGATCACGGAGGGCCTCTACATCAACCTTGCTGCCCTTTGTAACACCCACGATGCAGCTATATCTCCCACGTGTCGAGGCACGACTTAGAGGCATAATCGCATGGTGGTTTAGTCGCAAGTGTGGTAATCTTCACACAATCCCATGTACTGAATAAGAAAGGGATAAAGAGAGATTTGCTTACACTCGCCACGTCACGCAATACATAAATAATTCATACATCATCCAAATACACTCATAGACCGACTACGGTCAGATCCGAATAAAAGGAAGATAAACCCCAAATGCTAGATCCCCGATCGTCCCAACCGGGCTCCACTACTGATCATCAGGAAACGAAACGTAGTAACGACCCAGATCCTTGTCGAACTCCCACTTGAGTTCGATAGCATCACCTGCACTGGTATCATCGGCACTTGCAACGGTTTGGAAATATCCGTGAGTCACGAGGACTCAGCAATCTCACACCCGCGAGATCAAGACTATTTAAGCTTATAGGTAGGATAGGGTAATGAGGTGGAGCTGCAGCAAGCGCTAAGCATATATGGTGGCTAACATACGCAAATGAGAGTAAGGTGAGAAACTACGCATCGGTCGTGAAGCTATAAGGGATCAAGAAGTGATCCTGAAACTACTTACGTTCAAGCATAACACAAGACCATCTTCACTTCCCGGACTCCGCCGAAAAGAGACTATCACGGCTACACACGCGGTCGATTCATTTTAATTAAGTTGAGTGTTAAGTTCTCTACAACTGGATATTAACAAATTCCCATCTACCACATAACCGCGGGCACGACTCTCGAACATTTATACCCTGCAGGGGTGTCCCAACTTAGCCCATCACAAGCTCTCACGGTCAATGAAGGATATTCCTTCTCCCGGAAAGACCTGATCAATCTCGGAATCTCGGTTACAAGACATTTAGACAATGGTAAAACAAGAGCAGCAAAATCGCCCGATGTGCTCACAAATCCCGATAGGATTCGCACATATCTCGTTCTCAGGGCACACCGGATGAGCACTCTGTACAACTAAAACAAGCCCTCAAGTTTCCCCGAGGTGGCGCTGCAAAGGACTCTAGTTCAGACCAACACTCAGAGGAGCACTGGCCCGGGGGGGGGGGTTAAAATAAAGATGACCCTAGAGAAGAAACCCAAGGGAAAGGTATAGGTGGTAGGTAGTCAAATGGTAAAACCAAGGTTGGGCCTTGCTGGAGGATTTTTATTCAAAGCGAACTATCAAGGGGGTCCCATAACCCCAACCGCGTAAGGAACGCAAAATCAAGGAACATAACACTGGTACGACAAAAACTAAGGTGGCAAGAGTGGAACAAAACACCAGGCAAAAGGCCGAGCCTTCCACCCTTTACCAAGTATATAGATGCATTAAAGTAAATAAGAGAGAATAATGATATCCCAACAATATCCATGTTCCAACATGGAACAAACTTCAACTTCACCTGCAACTAGCAACGCTATAAGAGGGGCTGAGCAAAAGCGGTAACATAGCCAAACAACGGTTTGCTAGGAAGGTGGGTTAGAGGCTTGACAGGTCAATATGGGAGGCATGATATAACAAGTGGTAGGTAGCATGACATAGCGGTAGAACGAACAACTAGCAAGCAAAGATAGAAGTGATGTCAAGGGTATGGTCATCTTGCCTGCAATGTTCTTAGAGTTGTCGAAAGCTTGATCCTCGTTAGCGTACTCAACAGGTTCCTCGTTCACGTACTCGTCACCCGGATCTACCCAAATCAAAAACAAAAGCAACGGAACACCAATCAATCACGGTGCAATGCACAAGCAACATGATGCAATACATGGCATGATATGCAAGATATGATATGCAATGCATATGCGTGCTCCGGAAGGGAAAGAATGATCAAGGCATCAACTTGGCAAACCAAGTATGCCGCTAGAAAGATGAGGTGAATTCAGTCGCAATCGATATAAGGATCACCGGAAATGGATGCACGATTCGCAAATGACAAGCAACACAAGAATGGTGCAAATCTGTGATTAACAGCATGATAGCACTTAGAATTCGACAAGATACTAAGATACTGCACTCCAACATAGCAACAAAGCATATGGCAATGATGTACAAGAGATGCTTGACAAAATATGAACAATGAGCTATGGCTAAAACACACTAGAACAGGTTCAAACAAGCATGGCAAAAGTCCAAAATATATCAGCTTCACAAACTTAGTGAAAATACTAACATGTCAAAAACAACATCAGGAAGCACTGTTTAGAGCTAGCAAAAAACATGCTACAGGAACATATCGTGGTAAATAAAGGCATGGCATGATTCTACTAAATGCATAGAAAAAAACTCCCTTACTGAACATGAGCCAAAAAGGCACAGAAAATATGATGACACCCATGTAAACATAGCAAGTTATATTAACAGTTTCAGACATAGAAGAAAAACAGAGCATGTCATAAACAGATTCATGATAGCAACTTTGCGAGCTCATGCCATTCACCAGAAAGCATTACATGACAACTTCAGCATACCAACAGTAAGAAGACATGTTCATGAAGCTAAAAATTGCAAGGGAAAGTTCATAGAATGCATGGATCACTAGCAAATCACATGGCAATATTGATAACATGTTAACAATCTGCCAGGAACAATATATAGCAAAAGTAGAGCAATAAAATGACATGCTAGAGTACTCCATTATTGCAACCGGAGACATGAATGGATAGGGAATAACCACATGTCCAAACAATCCTTACTTAAGTATCTGAAAATAAGCATGGATCTCATGGTAGCATCAAGCTTACATGGCATCAAAATAACAGCAGGAAAAGGACTTGGAAAATTCCTAAGTCCCTCAAAACAGCAACATCATGGAGCCTACTTTTCATGCTAGTGCTAGTCACCACATAGATCACAAAAATACAACACTTGCACCCCTGTGAAGATGGCATGATGTAGTTCAAACACATGTAGACCTCTTGCTCATAGGATGCACACATCAAACGCAACAAAAATGACAAATCACCGTGTTCTGTTAAGAACCAGTAGTTAACATCTTATAGCACTCTTGCAACAATCAAAATGGCATCATAACGGACAGTAACAATCATGCAAATACTACTAACATGAAGAGCTTAACGAGACGAACATTTTGACATATCATATGCATGATTTGGAGTGTCGGTCACCAAGATATGGCATGTAGAAGGAGGCATAAAAATATCAGGGGGTAAAAGACTTAGTGGAAAACAACCTTCCGAAAACGGATCTAGGGTTCGCACAGTTCCTGAGGCGGTGGCGGATCTCGCCGGAGAAGTGGCTGGAGTTGGTCGGGGGAGCGCCGGAGATGGCCGGGGAAGCACCAGGCGCCGAATCCGGTCGCCGGAGCACCCGCCGGTGACGAGGGCGGCGCGGAGGTGACGTGGTGGCGTCGGGCGGAGGGTCAGGAGGCGCGGCGACGGAGAGGCGAGATGGCGGTGCGGAGACGCGGGTTGGCGGCGGCTGGCGTGTCGGCGGCGGCAAAGGTGGCCGGGCGGCGCGGGGACCCGGGGACGCGGGACGGCACGCGCGGGCGGCTCGGGCCTCGCTGTTGTGCTGCGGGCTCGCGGGGCGGCAGATCTGCCATGTGGCAGCGTGGGATTGGCCGCGGGCGGCGGCGGAGGTTTTGTCCGGCGGAGTTGGACGTGTCCGGTGGCGGCATGGGCGATCTCTAGGGTTCGGACTACGGGAATTTCGGGGAGGGGCACATATTTATAGGTAGAGGGAGTTAGGAGAGTCCAAATGAGGTGCGGTTTTTGCCCACACGATCGTGAACCAACGACGGAGAACATGGAGATAGTTTAGATGGGTTATTGTGCTGTTTTGGAGGGGTGTTGGGCTGCAACACAAAAGAGGCTTTTGTGTTTACCCGATTAACCGTTGGGGCATCAAACGACCTCCAAATGGAACGAAATTTGATAGGCGGTCTACTAGTGGTGTACGAAGTCCACTTGACAAATCTCGACCCATTCCAATAATGTTTCTCTCCCGCTCACGAAAAGAGGCAAGAGGGGTGCGACAGGTGCATGTGGGAGTGTCGGATTGCGAAACGGACAACAGGGAAAATGCTCGGATGCATGAGACAAACACGAATGCAAATGCAATGACATGATGACAAGATATGAAATGCATGACATGAACAAAATGCAAAACGAAAGACAAAAACCCAACCACGAAGGGAATATCATAACACAAAGCCGAAAATGGCAAGAGTCGGAGTTACAAATATGGAAAATTACTTCTGGGGTGTTACACCCTTCCAATGATGTGTGAGTAGTTTACCACAGACCTACCGGGTCCATAGCTAGTAGCTAGATGGATTCTTCTCTCTCTTTGATCTTCAATACAATGTTCTCCTCGATGTTCTTGGTGATTTATTCGATGTAATCTTCTTTTGCGGTGCGTTTGTTGAGATCCGATGAATTGTGGATTTATGATCAAATTATCTATGAATATTATTTGAATCTTCTCTGAACTCTTTTATGCATGATTAAGATAGCTTTGTATTTCTATTCGATCTATTGATTTGGTTTGGCCAACTAGATTGATTTTTCTTGCAATGGGAGAGGTGCTTTGTGATGGGTTCAATGTTGCGGTGTCCTCACCAAGTGACAGAAGGGGTAGCAAGGCACATATTTGTATTGTTTCCATTAAGGATAAAAAGATGGGGTTTATTTAACATTGATTGGATCTATCCCTCTACATTATGTCATATTTCTTAAGGTGTTACTTCGTTCTTGTTAACTTAATACACTAGATGCATGTTGGATAGCTAGCGGTCGATATGTGGAGTAATAGTAGTAGATGCAAGAAGGAGTCAGTCTACTTGTGGTGGACGTGATGCCTATATTCATGACCATTGCCTTAGATATCGTCATAACTTTACGCTTTTCTATCAGTTGCTCAACAATAATTTATTTACCCATCGTATGTGTTCTTTCAAGAGAGAAGCCTCTAGTGAAAACTACGGCCCCTGGTCTATTCTTATCATATTATTTTCATATCTATAAAACCAAAAACACAAAAATACCTTGCTGCAATTTATTTACCTTTACTTTACTTTGCACTTTTATTTATCTTTTATACCTATCTCTATCGCGTTGGGTGCCCTAACTTGAGAGTATTAGTGTCCTTTTACAGTTTGTGCCAGCACCTACAACATTAAGACATGCTCTCCTAAATATGATAGGACATAAGTCATCCTCTGCCAATCCCAAAACAACAATATTAATAAGATAGACAAAAGAACCAAAGATAATATTGTTATACCTAAGGATACCACGAGGCTCCCTATCGGTTCTATCAGCAAGTATGATGATCATTTTGGTAGGTTCCAACATTGAGGGAGAAATGTCATTATAAATCTTAGCAGAATGACTATAAGGTATACTATTGATTGGGGAACCAAGGTTGAACAAGACGAAGTATGATATACTCTCGAAGGAACATGAGAAAATTGATCTACTTGTGTTCTTACCTTCCATGCATCCTTTAATAAGGGAAGTCATGACTTCTTCCAGACAGATGTCATTATCAACCACTACTTTTGGCACCACAAGTTCCTCAATCATACTTATATGAGATTTAATAGCACATTGACCTACCTCTACCTTCTTCGTAGGCTTTTGCATGAAACTATGATTTTCCCAGGGCAACTTCTTTTCGAGGATACAGTACTTGGAGTGCAAATGGGTTTTTGCAGTTTTATTAATGGTGGACACCAATCTTGCTTCTTCGGCTTTCTTGGTGTAATGCTCCTATTTTTCCTTCAATGCACACAAAGCTTAGTATAATCTTTCATAATATGCAAAACAACATCATAGTCCATATGAAAGTCTCCACTCTGTTTTTCTACCATACCAGACTGGGAGTAGGTTCTAATATATCCATAATCATGCTCTAATGCTCCTTTACCTCCTTTATCTAAATCCCAAGACTCCTGATTAAGGCAAATTTTATATAGTAGCTCCCCAAGCTTGAGTAATACTATAGTCCATAAATGACCCTCCCGATGCAAGGTCTATTGCTCCCCTAGTTTGGTAATCTAGTTCTCCATAAAAGAAATGCAAAACCAACCACAATGGGAAATTATGATGAGGATACTTATCAAGTAAAGAGTGGTACCTTATAAACACTTTATCTAAGTTTTCACTGATTTATGTGTAAAATTTCTATCATGCGCCTCGCTCCGTAAGGTTTCCTCCGTGGATAAAAATGAAGAAAAAACGAACTAACCGGTTTTCCCAGGTGTGAAAGGTACTTGCAGGATGAAGATATAACCATGCTTTCGCTTTAACGGTTAGTGTGTGGCCAAATAACTTTAGTTTCATTTCATCATAAGCGAAAGCATTCAATTTAAAAGTCCGCATGTTTCGTCAAAGAATTGCACATGTTGGTATTGATCTTTTGTACCTTCCATTGTAAATTGTTTATTCCGCAACATATCGAGTAAACTTGGGTTGATTTCGTAAGTTTCACCACAGGTCTCAAAACCACAGATATCTGAAGGTAACTTTAATGGGCGGTCCTGAGACCTTGATCGCTACAAGTTGGTAAAGATACTCAAACACATCCATGGTCGCTTAGAACATGCGAAATAACTTAGCACACAAAATATACCAAAACATAAAAATATATTAAAAGCTCTTAGCTTCCCGGCAATGGCGCCAGAAGAAACTTGATGTCTTGCAAGTGCACAGAGTTTAATTATAGTCTTTTTTTAAGTAAGAGTATCGATCCCATAGGAAGCACATGAAATGATTGTTGTCTCTTCTGGAGGGTTATTGTAATGTGCCTGCAAGTTAATTGAGGTCCAAAGCAAAATGAATACAGAGGTGGAAATATCGGGAATGTTTGTTGACTGAAATTAGAAGTGGAAAAGTAAAGTAAAAGAACGTGAGAGCAAATGAAAGCAATTGAAATCAACTAGTACGTATCTAATGTAATTATGCGAATGTGTAATTATAGGTTCAGACCAGTAAGGCACCTCCCGCATTTCTACAAGTGGGCAGAGGCTGGTACATCCTACATGTGTAGGAACGTATCACATACGCCATCATCATCCCAACCAAAATTCAGGTTACCGCAATGATGATTAAGGGTCTTCTCATGGACGCGACCAACGGGCAGTCTCTGTTATTCCCTATCATTTGCTCATGGAAGGAAGTGAAGTAGTTATTGTCACCACTTGTACTTTTGCAACCCTCCATCACAATGATAATAATACCCTTCACGCCCGTAAGGCAATATGTTGAGTGGTCGACTTCACACAACATCGCGAAGAACATTAACATAAACATGCAATATAAGATCTCGTATCCTATCGGTGTTTAACCCCTAAAAATACTAGGGTTCCTCATATCCCCGAGAACTAGGGGATTTACTTGGACATGGAGACAACAAACATCATTAGTATAGTCATGACAATCATGGATGAATCATCAAAAGTAATACACGTGAGAATCCACCTAAAGTTTTGGTATTACAAAGAGATGAATGCAGAAGTGATGATTGGATAAAGGTTGATGTTAGATCCTAGAACGGATCGATGGCGTGGTGGAGCCCTTAGTGTCGTTCCCATCGGACCCGTTCTGGAGGCTAAGGTTCTTAGTTCTATTGCGAAGCCTGATCTCTCTATGTCTCTCCTCCACGATCTGAAGGCACAAGGGTGAAGTAGTCGACTTGGGGAGAGGTGGCGCCGCATGGTATGCTTGTACCAGAAGTTGTCTTCTCCTCTAGAAGCGTATTCACAACTACTCTTTTTCCCAGCTGATCGACGGTTTCTTTGGTAGGTTATTATTCCAATTATTGTGATTTTCATATGTATATTAATACTCTCTTCTTCAATACTGTGATTATTTCCTTCATTAAGATCCTGGATGAATCAACAAAAAGAATATGAGCGAACGCGGTAAAACTTAAAAATATTGTATGGGCCCCACTGTACGGGGCGTCAAAGTGCTCCGTTAGGGGCATACCTTCGATGTTGTAGAGACATGCATGACTTGCCGCATTGCTACAAACCAGTCCCTTGAGGGTGTTTCAAGTGAGCGGTAGATGTTGCAACCATGAAAAGTTTTGTTGGTGCTTCAAGAGCGGCAGTTCTTGTTGCGATCGGTTGGCGGCTATGTGAGCGGTGTTGTGGGGGAGGCTGGGAGTAGTGCTGCAACACAGGTTGTGAGCTATGTCACGAAGCCGGTGTGTTGACGCCGTGTGCCAATGCTACGCTTGGGGCACCCCTACAGCGAGCTTGCCTGTTCGCATCGTCACCTACTTGAGGTCGCCCGACACCTCTAGCAAACAAGACAGTGCTGCGAGCCAGGGTGATGCTGCCAATGGCTGATGCACAATGTTGCAATGCGAGGAAAATTGAAGTCATGGGCTAACTTGACTGTTGTGTCAATCGGTCAAATGGTTACACGGGGAGGATCCACGAGCCAACTGATTGATTTCCGCCATATATTATAGTCTCTACTTATATTCTCTATCTCTATCTCTACTACTTAAAAAGAAAGTACTGTTCCCTCAAGTCAAATCCTTTGTCCAACCTTCTAAATTGTATTTATGGTAAAACCTGGTATCGGTCAAACATGTTTGATAACCCAATAAATACTAATAAATTCAAGACCCGTAAACAAATAAATACTAGCAATACCTATCGGCCCCTAAAAGGACTAGGGTTCCTCATATCCCCGAGAACTAGGGGATTTACTTGGACGCGGAGACAACAAACATCATTGGGATAGTCATGACAATCATGGATGAATCATCAAAAGTAATACACGTGAGAATCCACCTAAAGTTTTGGTATTACAAAGACATGAATGCAGAAGTGGTGATCGGATAAATGTTGATGATAGATCCTTGAACAGATCGATGGCGTGACGGAGCCCTTAGTGTCGTCCCCATCGGACCCCTTCTGGAGGCTAAGGTTCTTAGTTCTATTGCGAAGCCTGATCTCTCTATGTCTCTCCTCCATGATCCGGAGGCACAAGGGTGAAGTAGTCGACTTGGGGAGAGGTGGTGCCGCATGGTATGCTCGTACCAGACGTTGTCTTCTCCTCTAGAAGCGTATGCACAACTACTCTTTTTCCCAGCTGATCGAGGCTTTCTTTGGTAGGTTACTATTCGAATTAGTGTGATTTTCATATGTATATTAATACTCTCTTGTTCAATACTATGATTATTTCCTTCATTAAGATCCTGGATAAATAAAAAAAGAATATGAGCGAACGCGGTAAAACTCAAAAATATTGTATGGGCCCCACTGTACGGGGCGTCAAAGTGCTCCGTTAGGGGCATACCTTCGATGCTGCAGAGACATGCATGACTTGCCGTGTTGCTGCAAACCAGCCCCTCGAGGGTGTTTCAAGTGAGCCGTAGATGTTGCAACCATGAAAAGTTTCATCGGTGCTTCAAGAGCGGCAGTTCTTGTTGCGATCGGTCGACGACTATGTGAGCGGTGTTGTGGGGGAGGCTGGGAGCAGTGCTGCAAGTGAGGTTGTGAGCTATGTCACAAAGCTGGTGTGCCGACGCTGTGTGCCAATGCTGCGCTTGGGGCACCCATGCAGCAAGCTAGCCTGTTCACAGTGTCACCTGCTTGAGGTCGCCCGACACCTCTAGCAAACAAGACAGTGCTGCGAGCCTGGGGTGATGCTACCAGTGGCTGGTGCACGATGTTGCAATGCGAGGAAAATTGAAGTCATGGGGTAACTTGACTGTTGTGTCAATCGGTCGAATGGTTACACGGGATGGATCCACGAGCCAACTGATTGATTTCCACCATATATTATAGTCTCTACTTATATTCTCTATGTCTATCTCTATTACTTAAAAAAAATGTTCCCTCAAGTCAAATCCTTCTTCCAACCTTCTAAATTTTATTTTTGGTAAAACATGGTATCGGTCAGACATGTTTGATAACCCAATAAATATTAATAAATTCAAAATCTGTCGAGGATATACCCCGCAGTATAAACCGCCTGATGTATGACCCGGCCGGAGTTTGGCGACTCACTGACGACCCGTTTGGACCTGGCGGTTTACGATTCATCGGAGACCCGGCGGGCGGGTCAGATGGATGACAAGGCCCAAGGCCCAGAAGACCGGCTCGTATTATGTCAGGCCGGCTTAAGAAAAAAGGCATAAGGAATATTCTCCTACAAAAGAAGCAAGATTACGACTCCACTTGTAATAGAGTAATTCTAATCCTATTAGGACTAGTCATGTAACCCGCCCCTTCAACATATATAAGGCGGGGCAGGGCACCCCAAGGGGGAGAAGCAAGAAACAATCTCTAAGCTAGACACAAAGGGGAAGCCGGCTTATGCGGCGACTCTCTCATGAGCATAATGAGATCTAGCCACAACAGCATGTAGGGATATTAGCGGACGATGTTTCCCGAGGCCTGAAGCTGTCTAAATCCTTGTCTTGTGCTACGTTTCTCGATTCCGCTCAACCCCTCTCAAACTACTACAAAGATGCGTTGGCCCCACGACTAAGTCCTCACACTAGAACATCTATCATGACAAATCCACGACAGTTGGGGCCCACCGTGTGCTGGCGCATGATGATGATGAGTTTTTAGAGGAATCTATTCTAGGGTTCGAGAAGCTCGCAATTGACTGATTCACGTCATCTCCCGGTTCATCAGTTGAGATTAAAAGGAATTGGCGAAGGATGCGATCGGTCCACCGTCACAATTGCGTGATCCACCATAGCACAGTTGGTTTCTCGGCAAACGTGATCCGCCGAGATCAAAAGAAAGTCAATCTCCGTCGTTGCGTCATCCTACAAGGGCGTATGCTGTGTGTCAAATCGCTGGGCCATTGATTGTAAAAGCGCACACGCATAATCTTCAGCTAAGATTCGTTCAACCGTGCGTACACGCGAGTCCCGAGAAATTTCATAGCGGCGGCAGCAAGCCAAACCAGAAAGTTGTTTTGTCATTAAAGTTTTCCATAAGAAGGAATTAATCAGACTGGATGGAGTACTAGTCCACGTGAGAATCAAATCAGCAAAGTCACGTCAATATGAATCAATCATTACCAAAGTGAAAGAAGACCACGACTCGGTTTTGGTCAACTCACCATGACTCAAAACGGATATGGTTGTAGTTTGGTTTCGAGCCGCTACCCGCCGGTTTCACTTTGGCCAGAGCTTCAAATCGCGGCGAGTACGAGTCGCTTCTCCGGTTTTCAAGTCGCCTCCCCGGGCGCGCGTCCACACCTGCGGCCTCGTCTCTCACTGCCGTTTCTGCTACGGCTCGGTGCCTCTCTGCGGTTACCCCTCGCCGGTGGAGCCGTCCGCTGCGGCCACGGCTACAGCCGACTGGGCGGCACCGCCATTGAGCCGGCCGCTTGCTTCGACACGCCTGTCGAGCCACTACGGCTGTTTTGATCCGCCGCGCCGCTCGAGTGCAGCCTCTACCAAGCGCTGCCGAAGCGGCCGCCGCCGTCGCCATCTTCGCCTCAGCCGGCCCGTCGCCTCGCCGGTCCTCTCTGCTCACTCATGCTCCGTGCCGCCTCGCTATTCCACCTGCAGGCAACGTGCCCTGCCTCTCTGCCCATATTTGCCAGCTAGTGCTAGTTGTGTTTGCTCATATATGGTGCAGACAGAGCAGAACGGAGGCGGGGAGTAGGACATGCGCCTTCAAGATTTCTGAAATTTTGCTAGTCCATGGAAAGTGCTGGATGAAGCACAATACCAATGCATCGCCCCTGGCATATACTTGCTGATTCAGAAGAATTGATTTGGATTCAAAGAGTTGTCTACGGGGACACGGATCAGGGATGGTCAAATTAACAACGACCAGGATGAGCACAGGGACAAGGGGATCGACTCAGACTCTGCATCCCGTTTGCGCGGCGCCGCCGCGCCGTTCCAGCCGCTCACCTTCTGAGTCGCCATGCCGTGACCCGCCTCGCTCCGCCGTTGCTCTGAACCGCTGGAGCCACCCCCGCGCCACGGCTTCTCTCTTCTCAGCCTACTGCACGTTGACCGCGCGTGCTGACTCGCCAAGATCGTCGCAGTTCCCCCGTGATGTCGCCTTCACCTCGCCGGAGACGGCACCACTGCACCTCGCCGGCATCATTTTCGAGCCGCCGCTGCCTGGCCACAATCACGCCTCAAGCCAGCTACGACTTGACTCGCTGGGGTGCGCGTGTCTGCTGGCACTACTTCACCGTCACGCCTCCACCTCGCGGGACTCCTTATCTCCAAGCAGGGCCGGCTTGTGCCCACTGCGCTTTGCGCCATCGACGATGCCAATCTCCGTCGAGCCGGCCCTGGGCCACTGCCGTTCTCCGTCTTGCCGGGGACACCTTGAGCCGCCCCGCTTCTGTCTAAACCGCCTCAAGCTGGCTTACCATCCATTGCCGGCCGCCGCCGGGTCAAGTCGCCGCGCCTCCGGCTGTTTTAAGTCGCTAAACCGCCGAGAGCTGTTGTAGCTAACCCGTCGGCCCTGCCCTTGGTTTGTACCATGCGTGGATGTGGCCTCAAAGCAAGATTATTGTTGAGATGGATGAGATTGTGGACAAGTCATTGAGAGAAGATTAATCGGCGCTATGGTCGTTAGTAAAGCCAAGTTCGCGCTTCAACTTAAATCGCCTCTGCTTTGAACCGCCGGAGCCACGTGGGGCTACCTCTGCCCCTGCCTCACGCCGTCATCGCTAAGTCGCCAGCGCATCGCTCTGCCGTCGGGCGTTGAGCCGCCCTCGTGCTGACTGTTTTTAAGCTGCCTACATCATCTATGCCTCTGCGGTCTTGAGCCACCGCGAGTCGCCGGTCTGCCTGAACCACCTCTATTATGATCATTCGTTGTCCGAATAAAACAGATGATATCCATATAAAACTATTTTATTGTCATATATTGTTTTTTTAAGAACAATTATTCTGGTTTGCAATATGTTTTTGCGGGACTATGATTTATTATAAAGGTCGTATCATGTTGTGCCTATGGAGTATGCGTCAGCATCATCATGCACTGGTGTCTACACCTGCTTGCTATTGAACGGGTATGTGCAAGCCGCCGCCCGTGCAGCTCGATCGACCTTAACTCGCTGCGAACTGCGCCCGTGATTGACTCGTCGTCCGTGTGGTATACCGCGCCTGTGATAGACTCGTCCGTCCATGCTGGCTTACAACGCTGTGGCCGGCTTAACCGCGATTGATTTGAGCTTCATTATTGTGATCATCAACTCCGCGGTGGATAATCACTAGCCTGACATATCAGGTGAAACCCATCCAGCATATTTTTATATTACATATTATTTTCTTTAAAAGGGTAATTACTTTGGTTTCCAAGTTCTCCAATGCAGGGCTCAAACCGGTCTATATCACGGTCAATTATGGAAAATTTCAAGCCAACTGTCACACCCTCGATGCGACTATATCTCCCACATGTCGAGGCACGACTTAGAGGCATAATCGCATTGAAGGCATATGTCGCAAGTCAGGCAATCATCACAAACATCCCATGTAATATAGATGAATAAAAGGGATAACATAGTTGGCTTACATTCGCCACGTCAATCAAGTACATAAATAACATACATCATCCAAATACTCATGGCCCGACTACGGCGCCAAAATAAAAGATAACCCAACAAGCGACATGGTCCCGATCACCCCAACTGGGCACCACTACTGATCATCAGGAAAAGAAACATAGTAACGCTGAGAGTCCTCGTCGTACTCCCACTTGAGCTCAAGCGCGCCATCTGGAGCTGTATCATCTGGCCCTGCATCTGGTGTAATAGTAATCTGTGGGCCACAAGGACTCAGCAATCTCGCACCCTCGCGATCAAAACTATTTAAGCTTAATAGGTGGGGTAAGGTAAATATATGTGGAGTTGCAGCAAGCGACTAGCATATATGGTGGCTAACTTATTCGCAAAAGAGAGCGAGAAGAGGAGGCAAAGCGCGAGCGAGAAACTAGAGAGCAACCTGCGCAAACATTACTCCAACACCGTGTCCACTTCCCGGACTCCGCCGAGAAGAGGCCATCATGGTAACCCACACGGTTGATTCATTTTAATTAAGTTAATGTTTAAGTTATCTATAACCGGACATTAACAAATTCCCATCTGCCCATAACCACGGGCACGGCTTTCGAAAGTTCAAATCCCTGCAGGGGGGTCCCAACTTAGCCCATGACAAGCTCTCACGGTCAACGAAGGAATAGACCTCCACCCGAGACATTCCGATCAGACTCGGTATCCCGGTACAACAAGACATTTCGACAGGTTAAAGCAAGACCAGCAACACCGCCCGAATGTGCCGACAAATCCCGATAGGAGCTGCACATATCTCGTTCTCAGGGCACACTCAGACAGGTCAAGCTACGAGTAAAACCAACCCTCGAGTTTCCCCGAGGTGGCCCCGCAGGCTGCCCAGTTCGGACCAACACCCAGAGGAGCACTGGCCCAGGGGGGTTTAAAATAAGATGACCCTCGGGCTCCGGAAACCCAAGGGAAAAAGAGGGTAGGTGGCAAATGGTAAAACCAAGGTTGGGCATTGCTGGAAAAGCTTTAATCAAGACGAACTATCAAGGGGTTCCCATTATAACCCAACCGTGTAAGGAACGCAAAATCCGGGAACATAACACCGATATGACGGAAACTAGGGCGGCAAGAGTGGAACAAAACACTAGGCGAGAGGCCGAGCCGTCCACCCTTTACCAAGTATATAGATACATTAAGATAACATGGCAATATAATGATATCCCAACAAGTAAATAAAAGTTCCACCAAGGAACGGTCTCCAATCTTCACCTGCAACTAGCAACGCTATAAGAGGGGCTGAGCAAAGCGGTAACATAGCCAATCAACGGTTTGCTAGGACAATGGTGGGTTAGAGGCTGAACATGGCAATCTGGGAGGCTTGAAAGCAAGTGGTAGGCATCGTAGCATTGGCATAGCAAAAGAGCGAGCAAACTAGCATAGCAAAGATAGTAGTGATTTCGAGGGTATGATCATCTTCCCTGCAAAGTTGTCAGAGTTGACTGGATCCTCGAAAGCAAACTCAACGGGCTCCTCATTAGCGAACTCGTCTCCTGGCTCTACCCAAACAAGACAAACAAGCAACAAGGACACAATCAACCACGTGCAAGGATCAAACAATGTGATGCAAACATGGTAAGCTATGCGGGATGCGATGCGGGATGCATATGCAATATATGACAGGAAATGCATGAACCTTGGCTCAACTTGGAAATCCAAGTGTGCCACTAGAAAGATGAGATGAAATCGCTTGAAAACGATATAAAGATCACCGGAATCAGAGTTACGGTTTGGGAATGGCAAGCGATTCAAATATGACACCGGACTGCGATTTACAGCAAGTAGTCATATAAATGCAATGAGATGAACATGCTACAGCACTTAACATGGCATCAAAATACATGGCAGGGAAGCATTCAAGATGCTTAACAAAAGTCTAGCACTGAGCTACGGCCAATTCATCCATTAGGAGGTTCAAACAAGCATGGCAAAAACGAAAATGGTAAAACAGATCTCAGACTTAGTGAAATTAACACTTGTCTGGAATTTTAGATCATATAGCCCTCTTCGGAGCACCAAAACAACATGCTACAGGACCTGAACATGGCAAAGTAAAACATGGCATGGAGCTACTCAAAGATATTAACAAAAGTCCCTTAGTGACCTTGAGCCAAAAGAGATCACAAAATACATTTGCAAGCATGTGAACATCGCAAAAACATAATCAGTTTTCAGACTTAGTGAAAACTGACACATGCTGAAACATAACTCAAGTAGGCATGTTTACGAGCTCGATGCACTCACTACGATGCAAGTCATGGCAAGACAAGCATACATCCATTAAGAAGGCACAAATGCAAGCTAGACATGGCAAGAACAATGGCATAGCATGCACGGCTCAACTACAATAACATCGGCAAAATTGCAAACAAGTTGACAATCTGCCCAGATTCACAACGAAGCAAAAGTAGAGCTCGATTGACTCAAGCTAGGGTGCTCCATATATGCAAACAAAGATATGGATGGATAGAGCACTACAATATTCAAAACTCCTTTACTGATCACCCTCAAAAGAGGCACGGATCAATAGGAAACAACATGAACATATGGCATCATGAGATAAATAATCCCAGGACTTAGTGAAAACTAAGTCCCTGAAAACGGAGTTACCGAGTGCCTTACTTTGCAAGCTTGCACTAGGCACCACACACATCACAAAAATACATGGGTTGCACCTCTGGAAAGATAACAAAACCCTTAACAAAACATATGTAAAGCTCATGGGCATATCATGCACATAATAATCATGTCAAAAATGACAAATGTCTAAGATGAAGTAGCAGATCTGACAATTAACTCAAGTAGCCCTCTTCTAACAGCATTTCGGGCATCAAGATGAACTCAAATGAAAATGATGCAATGGAATGAAATGATGTACTCTCTGAGACAAACAATTTGATATGCTATATGCCAAAAACGGAGCTACGGATGCAAAGATACGATGCTATGAACATGAGCAAAAATTCTGGGACTTAGAGAAAAAGGTCAACCCCTAGGGTTTGAAGTTCAGATCTGAGATCCGATCCGGCGTGCATGCGGCCCGAGGACGGCCAGAAGTCCTGTAGCGCCGGAGTGGAAGCTGAGGTGGCCGGAGGCAGGAGGAGGCCGGCCTGAGCATGGGGCGGCGAGGGGAAGGCGGCGCCGGCGGACACGGACGCTGAGGTGGCCGCGGGCAGCGCGGGCGGCGTCTTGTGCGGTGGGGCGGCGGAGGTGGCCCGGCGATGAGGGGCTCGGCTATCGGAGCGGTGGTACAGCGGTGACACTCGCCGGAGCTGAGCAAGGCGGCGGCGGGAGGCGGGCGCGGGGCGGCGGAGGTCGATGGGCCGGGGGGGCCGGAGACGGGCCCCGCGGGCCGCGGCGGGTGTGGACGGCGATGTGGGGCGCCACACCATGTGGCGCGCCCTGAGTGGCTGGCGGGGAGGAGCAGACAATGTCCGGCCGTCCGGATTTTGTCCGGCGGCTGGAGGAGGAGGAAGGTTAGGGTTTCGTCCGTGATTTCGAAAGGGGGGGGGGTCTATATATAGGCATAGAGGGAGCTAGGAGAGTCCAAATGAGGTGTGGTTTTCGGCCACGCGATCATGATCGAACGCTCTAGAGGATGGAGATGGTTTAGGTGGGTTTTGGGACAACTTGGAGGGGTGTTGGGCTGCAACACACACGAGGCCTTTTCGGTCCCTCGGTTAACCGTTGGAGTATCAAACGAAGTCCAAATGGTACGAAACTTGACAGGCGGTCTACCGGTAGTAAACCAAGGCCGCTTGGCAAGTCTCGGTCCAATCCGGAAATGTTTAATCCCCACACACGAAAGAAAGGTAGAATTGACCACCAGAGGAGAACGAAGCGCCGGAATGCAAAACGGACAACGGGGAAAATGCTCGGATGCATGAGATGAACACGTATGCAAAAGCAATGCACATGATGACATGATATGAGATGCATGACAACGATAACAACACACGGAGACAAAGACCCAAACCCGAGAAAAATAAATTAACTTAAAGCCGGAAATGGCAAGAGTTGGAATACAAATTGGGAAAGTTATATCTGGGGTGTTACAACACTCCACCACTACGAAAAGATCTCATCCCGAGATCTAGGACTGAAAGAACGCCGGGTACTCAGTACGGAGGTGATCCTCGCGTTCCCAGGTAGCTTCACGGTCGGAATGGTGTGACCACTTGAATTTGAGAAATTTGATTGACTTGTTGCGAGTCTTGCGTTCAGTCTCTTCAAGGATAGCAACTGGGTGCTCACGATAAGAGAGATCTTCTTGGAGCTCAATGTCCTCGAAGTTGACGGTGCGGTCAGGCGTCTTGAAGCACTTTCGGAGCTGAGAGACATGGAACACATCATGAACATTTGCAAAGTTTGATGGAAGCTCGAGTTGATAGGCGAGGTCGCCTCTCTTGCTGACAATCTTGAAAGGTCCGACGTATCTGGGGGCAAGCTTCCCTTTGATACCGAAGCGACGAGTCCCTTTCATAGGAGAGACGCGGAGGTAAACATGATCTCCGAACTCGAAAGCCAAATCACGGTGCTTACTATCATAGTAGCTCTTCTGGCGGGATTGGGCTGCTTTGAGGTTATCACGAATGACTTTGCACATTTCTTCTGCCTCTGTGATTAAGTCATTTCCCAAAAGCTGACGTTCACCGGTTTCAGACCAGTTGAGAGGGGTACGGCACTTCCCGCCATACAAAATTTCAAAAGGGGCTTTGCCCGAACTTGCTTGAAAACTGTTGTTGTAGGAGAATTCAGCATAAGGAAGACAATCCTCCCACTTCATGCCGAAGGAGATCACACAAGCCCTGAGCATATCTTCAAGAATCTGGTTGACACGCTCAACTTGACCGTTTGTTTGATGATGGAAAGTTGTGCTGAAGCGGATGTTGGTGCCCATGGCCTTCTAAAAAGAATCCCAAAATCTTGAGGTAAATATGTTGCCACGGTCTGAAGAGATCACCTGAGGAATACCGTGCAGAGAGACAATTCGAGAGGTATAGAGTTCCGCCAATTGAGCTGCAGTGATTGACTCTTTGATAGGCAGAAAATGAGCCACTTTAGTGAGTTTGTCAATGACAACGAATATAGCATCATTGCCACGCTTGGACTTTGGAAACCCAGCCACGAAGTCCATTTCAATGTGGTCAAACTTCCATTCTGGAATGGCAAGAGGTTGGAGGAGACCCTCTGGCCTTTGGTGTTCTGCCTTCACTCTTCTGCAGACATCACATTCAGTCATGAATTGAGCAATCTCTCGCTTCATTCGAGTCCACCAATAAGCCTGCTTGAGATCCTGATACATCTTCGTGCTCCCAGGGTGGACGGAGAGGAGAGAATTGTGAGCCTCGTTCATAATCACTTTACGAAGTTCACCTTTGGGCACAACAATACGATCCTCGAAGAAGAGAGTGTCCTTGTCATCAAGGCGGTAGCACTTGTACTTGGGTTGACTCTTGGCAATCCCAATCTTCACCTTTTTCACCATAGCATCAAGAAGCTGGGCTTCACGAATCTGGTCTTCCAAGGTAGGAGAGACTTGAAGGTTGGCGAGGAAACCTTGAGGAACAACTTGCAGATTAAGTTTGCGGAGAGCTTCACAAAGCTCGGGTTGATAGGGCTTGAGAATCAGACTGTTGCAGTAGGCCTTCCTGCTCAATGCGTCAGCAATCACATTGGCCTTGCCTGGAGTATACTCGATACTCGGATTATACTCTTGAATCATTTCGACCCATCGAGTTTGCCTGAGGTTGAGATTAGGCTGAGTGAAGATGTACTTGAGACTCTTGTGGTCAGTGAAAATGTCCACTTTTCTTCCCAATAGAAGATGTCTCCAAGTCAAAAGAGCATGCACAACTGCCGCCAACTCGAGATCATGAGTGGGGTAGTTCTTCTCATTAGACTTCAACTGGCGAGAGGTATACACAACAACTTTCTTCTCTTGCATCAATACTGCGCCAAGACCTTGGAGAGAGGCATCACAAAAGACCTCATACGGCTTGGATTCATCAGGCGGAGTCAGAACTGGAGCAGTGATCAATTTTTCTTTCAAAGTGTTGAAAGCAATATCACACTCCGGAGACCAAACGTACTTGATGTGCTTCTGGAGAAGATTTGAGAGAGGCTTCGCGATCTTAGAAAAGTTTTCAACGAATCTTCGGCAGTAGCTTGCAAGACCGAGGAAGCTACAGAGTTGCTTCACGTTCTGAGGAGGTTCCCAATTCACAATTGCAGACACCTTCTCAGGATTCACGGCAATGCCCTTGGCAGAGATGATATGGCCAAGATAAAGAACCTCATCGAGCCAAAATTCACACTTGGAGAACTTGGCGTAGAACTGGTGTTCCCTCAGCTTATCAAGAACCAAACGTAAGTGCTTGGCATGATCTTCCTTGTTCTTCGAGAAAACCAGAATGTCATCGAGATAGACCAACACAAAGTCATTGGTGTAGGCGTTGAAGATGAAGTTCATCATGCGAGAGAAAGTCGGAGGAGCGTTGACGAGTCCAAAAGACATGACAGTGTATTCATATGACCCATAGCTTGTCCTGAAAGCCGTCTTGGGAATATCTTGCTCACGGATTCGAATCTGATGATAACCCATACGAAGATCAAGCTTGGAGAATACTTGGGCACCTTTGAGTTGTTCGAACAGCTCGTTGATGTTGGGAAGTGGGTATTTATTCTTGATGGTCTTCTTGTTCAATGGACGGTAATCAACACAAAGTCGGTCCGTTCCATCCTTCTTCTTCACAAAAAGAACACCACAACCCCACGGAGAAGAACTAGGCCGGATGAGACCCATTCTTTCTTGAACATCGAGTTGCTTATTCAGCTCCTTCAACTCTTCAGGTCCGAGCTTGTAAGGACGCTTGCACACAGGTTCCCTACTAGGCTCAAGATCAATAACAAATTCAACTGGCCGGTGCGGAGGCATTCCTGGAAGCTCTTCTGGAAAGACGTCTTGATATTCGCAAACGACTAGAATCTGCGATATAGCATCTAGTTCACCCTTCTCATTGAGAGAAAACAACCGGATTGTATCATCACGAGCGGCAAAGACAATTACATCCTCAGACGAATGAGTCAATTGAATCTGCCTGGCTGCACAATCAAGCTGAGCCTTGTGCTTAGAGAGCCAATCCATCCCGAGAATAAGATCAATATCTGAGTTACCAAGAACCATTAGGGAAGAAAGGAACTTGTAGTCGCCCAATGTGATAGTAACATCTGGCACCTCCAGACTTGCACTCAAACGTTTGCCAGGAGAAATGATATCCATTTGTTTACCCAAATGAGAAGAAACGAACTCATGCTTGGTAAAAAATGGCTTTGACATGAAACAATGCGATGCACCCGTGTCAAAAAGAACTTTTGCAGGAATATCATTAACAGGAAGGTTACCCATGATGACATCTGACGAATCCTCTGCCTGATTTGCATTCATCAAATTGACCTTGGCGGACTTGGGGTTATGCTTGACCACAGCTGTACTTGCCGATCTCACAGGAGGAGGAGGAGGAAGACGCCTCTGGTTGAAACACTTGTTGGCATAGTGACCCTTCTGTTGGCACTTGTTGCACGTGACCTCTGAAAGCGGACGGTGGTACGGAGCACTCGATCTTGGAGCTTGCGACGAAGTCTTGTTCTGAAAGCCAGGGTTGGGTGGGTGGGAAGAACCACTGCCACCTTTGCTCTTCTGATACGGCTGACGGAACGGAGGAGGAGGAAGCCAATACTTTTGCTGCTTGGCCACTTGAGTAGAGGAAGAAGGAGTAGCATCTCTGACTCGCTTCTTGGAAGCATCACACCTCAACTGAGCAGCCTCTTGCTTCAGTGCCATGTTGTAGAACTCATCGTACCTCAAGGGCTCAAAGAGAACAAGAGCAAGCTGAATTTCTTCTCTGAGACCACCCCTGAACTGGTATATCATGCTCTTCTCATCAGGTACGTCCTGCTTGGCAAAGCGGGCGAGCTTTTGGAACAACTTGTTGTAGTCATAGACAGACAAAGAGCCTTGCTTCAGGTTGCGGAATTCCTCACGCTTACTTTCAGTCACACTCTGAGGGATGTGATGAGCTCGGAAATCTTGAAGGAATTCATCCCAAGTGATCAGACGACCACCTCTAGAATCCTTGTACTGCTGAAACCATTCTGCAGCTTGATCTTTGAGTTGGATGGAAGCGAACTTGATGAAATCTTCAGGCCTGACGTTGCTGCACTCAAAATGCTTGGACAGATCCACAAGCCAATCGTTAGCATCGGTTGCCTCAACACAATTGCTGAACGTTTTTGGCCCATTTGCAAGGAACTGGTTCAGTGTAGCAAAGTGGTTCTGATTGTTGCCTTGATTCCCTTGATTGTCTTGATTGCGCTCTTGGAGGATTTGCATGATCAACTGCGTGTTTGCATTGGTTGCGGCCATCACAGCTTGCCATGCCTCCGGAGGAGGTGGAGGTGGTGGCGGATCTTGATTCTGGTTCTGACTGGTGCTCTTAGCGGGAGCCATCCTGAAGAGGTTGACCACCGTTAGCACATAGACAGACAAATGAAGCTGAAACCAACGGAATGAAAATTGCAACATAAAGTCTACACATCTGAACAAAATGAACGAATGCATTCCTCTTGAAATGTGTAACATCCCAAATTTTGAATTTGGAATCTTATACATTAGATCATCATGCATATCATATTTTATTTTGCTTTTGGTTTTGATCCTAGAAAATCCTAAGCAACTCAAGGACCCACGGAGAGAGTTGGGGATGTCGTTAGTTACATATTTGAGTTTTTTCAAATTTTGTAAACAGGATCATTTGATTTTATTTATTTTATCGTCAATTATTTCTATTACAAAGATATGAGAGAGGGAATAAAATGACTTTCCCAAAATATAGAAATATTGAGGATTTAATAAAAAAATCAAATAAGATTTATTTCGGAGTTTTTCGGTATTTTTAATTGAATTTAGGAAAAATACGCATTTTCAAAGTTGTATTTTGGGCCCAAATAAATGTTTACTTTATCGGGCTTGATTTTAGAAACCCGGAAAAATTTATTTCATGATTTTTGGAGTCCGTTTAGTATTTCTTTTTATTTTTTTCCGAGTGTAATTATTTAAAAAAAACGAAACCGACTATGGGCCGTACCCGAGCGGGACTCCGCCCGGGGGAGCCTTTAAATAGCGAGGCACCCGGCGCCCCAGCCCATAACCGCGCCAGCGCCCGAAACCCTAGCCCGCCGCCGCCGCCGCCGGACCCACCGCCGACTCGTCGGAGTTGCTCGCCGCCCGAGGTTCGCCGCCGCCTCGACTTCCGTGCCGATTTTTTTTAAATTTCTCTTTTTTCGTCGGTTTTATTTTTGATTTTATTTTTTATTATTATTTTAATATTATTTTTAGTATTATTTTATTATTTTAATTATTTTCGGATTAGGTTAATTAACGATTAATCTGTTCGTTGTTTTTCTTTTTCGTCAGATTTTCCGCGGTTATTTTCTGATCGCGATTTCTGATCCGATTTTCGTTTTAGTATTACTTTTCGCTCGTTTATCGGAATCAGGCGATTCAAGCGCCTGGAGTTTCGTCTCGAAACCCTTTTTCCGAATAATCAACTTAAACAAGTTTTTGCTACTGTAAAATTTGACTTAGATCCAGATTATTAGAACGAAGTTGATTTTTTTGCCGTTTGATTTCTTCTGCTTCGTTCGATTTGATTTTTTTGCAAACCAGGGTTCTTAAGTTGAACTTTTTGGTTAGATCTTCTATTTGAGTTTTACCTGTGCATTAGTTGAGACTTATTGTATGCTTGTTTGTTTATCTATGATAGAATACCCGGAGTGCACCGCCTGTTACTTCGAATCATTAGGTTTCGCGGATCATCAACAAGGTAAGTAACACTTTGATCATACCTTTTCTACAACCCAGTTTTATTGTATTAGATCAATCCTCACACATTGCATGATTATGATCTAATTAAATTGTGAGATGGGAAGTAGATGAGGTAGTACCTATTACCTGTTTATTATCAAACCTTTGGGAGTTATTTCTACGTTTGCTTATTATGCCATGCTATGCCAGTAGACGTGGATTGGGTGAGTGATATCCATGATAGATGTGAGATTGTTAATTAATGGTTTATCTAAGGTGGTAACCTAAACATGCATCTGGGTGGATTGAGGCACCTGGGTATTCCAGGACTTGCCTGTTTTTCTTTTGGACCGCCACCTAGGCTCAAAGGGATCATGAGATTATTCATACTAGAAACTTCCGTGTGCAGCCACAAGCCATTATGGGCTCTGGCATAGTTGATTAAGTCGTGCGAACTCTTACAGGGTAGACTAGCAGATGTAGGGGAAAGTAGGTGTACCGGTCTATTCATCGTAAGGTGCTAGCGCTTCTGAAAGACTGTGTCTCGGTAATCCGTTTCTCAAACACCATGTAATGCGAGAAATCCAACGGAGGCGATCGAGTCTTGTGGGGGAAAGTACGCAAACCTCTGCAGAGTGTAATAAACTAATCATGGTTAGCCGTGTTCCCGGTTATGGACATCTTGAGTATCTAGTACCTGGATTATCATGTGAATCTCAACATGTTACTCTAAAGTTAATTTTGTTGGGTTTGTTAAGTGATGATGCTTAATTGGGATTGAGAATGCTGTCAACCATTCTCAATGTTTAACAACCACCATGATAGTAATTAAATTTATTCCTTTGAAGTAGGGAAAAATTGGCTTTACGCAAAAACTGTAACCATAGAGCTTTCCACCAGCCAAATATGCATATAGTATAGTTGTTTCATTCCATTACTCTCTATGTGTTACCTTGCCAGCATATTCCATGTGCTAACCCGTTCTCGGGCTGCAACGTTAATGTTGCAGACTTTTCAGACGACGATTAAGGAGTTTTAGGTCGTGGTTCTATACTCAGTGATGTCGTTGGAGTTGATGGACTCACTTATCTTCCAAGCCTTCCGCTGTTATCGTTATTAGATGGCCTTAAGCCATATTTATTGTAATAAGTTCTCTTTTGAGACACTCGATGTAATAAGTGTGTGATTGCTACTCTGCTATAAATCCTCCGAGTACTGTGTGGTGTCAGCATTACTGATCCAGGGATGACACCGGAGCACAGAGATCAGACTGTTTGAGGTCTGGTCGCTACAAAATGGTGACATATCCATAAATTGAGAAGCCACGTAGAATTAGGTAGAAGAAGTAAATCAACAAGGTACGGATCAAGAACGAATAATCGGTAAGAAATCCCAATCTCAAACCAATATCCGTGGAAGAAGAACTAGAGATACAAGAATTCCCACATATGAAACTCCCGAACCTTTCCGGTTATGCAATCAGGTGTTGGAGATATAGGGGAAGCATAATATCTCACACAAACTAGCAAAACCTACATCCAGGTATATCCATCCTTCAACACATAACCAAGAAAAACTTCGGAAACCATCTACCTCAACTTTCGAAAAGCATCCGTTATACAAGTTATGGCGATACTCCCGAACTCCCGCCCCAGTACTGGGTGGCGTCGAGGTTATCTCACCAACGAACTACATAAAAGAGATTTTCGATGTCGATGTACTAAACTCAGGTATTCCAGAACTGCAACGATAAAATTATGATGACAACACCTCAGAGCTCAACTCCCCGGGACACTTCCACTAAACCCCTGACAGGAGGCACCAAGACAATGTTCTCATCATAAAACCATCGGAACGATTCCAAGATACCCGCGTGAACCTAATTTTTTTTTGTGAAATTTGAGAAGAGAAGAGTCAAAACTCTACGTTAGGATGCCTTACCAGAGCGATGAGGAGACTGGGAAGTAAAAAGAATTCCTAAACTCTCCGATATATAATTCCTAATTGACTCAAAACATTTTTCTAGACACAACTCGGCCGCTAAAAACGATCAATTAGTGGGGTTCCTAAGGTCGGGGAAGGCTCTGATACCAACTTGTCACACCCTCGATGCGACTATATCTCCCACATGTCGAGGCACGACTTAGAGGCATAATCGCATTGAAGGCATATGTCGCAAGTCAGGCAATCATCACAAACATCCCATGTAATATAGATGAATAAAAGGGATAACATAGTTGGCTTACACTTGCCACGTCAATCAAGTACATAAATAACATACATCATCCAAACACTCATGGCCCGACTACGGCGCCAAAATAAAAGATAACCCAACAAGCGACATGGTCCCGATCACCCCAACTGGGCACCACTACTGATCATCAGGAAAAGAAACATAGTAACACTGAGAGTCCTCATCGTACTCCCACTTGAGCTCAAGCGCGCCATCTGGAGCTGTATCATCTGGCCCTACATCTGGTGTAATAGTAATCTGTGAGCCAGAAGGACTCAGCAATCTCGCACCCTCGCGATCAAGACTATTTAAGCTTAATAGGTGGGGTAAGGTAAATATATGTGGAGTTGTAGCAAGCGACTAGCATATATGGTGGCTAACTTATTCGCAAAAGAGAGCGAGAAGAGGAGGCAAAGCGCGAGCGAGAAACTAGAGAGCAACCTGCGCAAACATTACTCCAACACCGTGTCCACTTCCCGGACTCCGCCGAGAAGAGGCCATCACGGTAACCCACACGGTTGATTCATTTTAATTAAGTTAATGTTTAAGTTATCTACAACCGGACATTAACAAATTCCCATCTGCCCATAACCGCGGGCACGACTTTCGAAAGTTCAAATCCCTGCAGGGGGGTCCCAACTTAGCCCATGACAAGCTCTCACGGTCAACGAAGGAATAGACCTCCACCCGAGACATTCCGATCAGACTCGGTATCCCGGTACAACAAGACATTTCGACAGGTTAAAACAAGACCAGCAACACCGCCCGAATGTGCCGACAAATCCCGATAGGAGCTGCACATATCTCGTTCTCAGGGCACACTCAGATAGGTCAAGCTACGAGTAAAACCATCCCTCCAGTTTCCCCGAGGTGGCCCCGCAGGCTGCCCGGTTCGGACCAACACTCAGAGGAGCACTGGCCCAGGGGGGTTTAAAATAAGATGACCCTCGGGCTCCAGAAACCCAAGGGAAAAAGAGGCTAGGTGGCAAATGGTAAAACCAAGGCTGGGCATTGCTGGAAAAGCTTTAATCAAGACGAACTATCAAGGGGTTCCCATTATAACCCAACCGTGTAAGGAACGCAAAACCCGGGAACATAACACCGATATGACGGAAACTAGGGCGGCAAGAGTGGAACAAAACACTAGGCGAGAGGCCGAGCCTTCCACCCTTTACCAAGTATATAGATGCATTAAGATAACATGGCAATATAATGATATCCCAACAAGTAAATAAAAGTTCCAACAAGGAACGGTCTCCAACCTTCACCTGCAACTAGCAACGCTATAAGAGGGGCTGAGCAAAGCGGTAACATAGCCAATCAATGGTTTGCTAGGACAATGGTGGGTTAGAGGCTGAACATGGCAATTTGGGAGGCTTGAAAGCAAGTGGTAGGCATTGTAGCATTGGCATAGCAAAAGAGCGAGCAAACTAGCATAGCAAAGATAGTAGTGATTTCGAGGGTATCATCATCTTGCCTGCAAAGTTGTCAGAGTTGACTGGATCCTCGAAAGCAAACGCAGCGGGCTCCTCATTAGCGAACTCGTCTCCCGGATCTACTCAAACAAGAAAAACAAGCAACAAGGACACAATAAACCACGTGCAAGGATCAAACAAGGTGATGCAAACATGGTAAGCTATGCGGGATGCGATGCGGGATGCATATGCAAGATATGACAGGAAATGCATGAACCTGGCCTCAACTTGGAAATCCAAGTGTGCCACTGGAAAGATGAGATGAAATCTCTTGAAAACGATATAAAGATCACCGAAATCGGAGTTACGGTTTGGAAATGGCAAGCGATTCAAATATGACACCGGACTGCGATTTACAGCAAGTAGTCATCTAAATGCAATGAGATGAACATGCTACAGCACTCAACATGGCATCAAAATACATGGCAGGGAAGCATTCAAGATGCTTAACAAAAGTCTAGCACTGAGCTACGGCCAATTCATCCATTAGGAGGTTCAAACAAGCATGGCAAAAACGCAAATGGTAAAACAGATCTCAGACTTAGTGAAATTAACACTTGTCTGGAATTTCAGATCATATAGCCCTCTTCGGAGCACCAAAACAACATGCTACAGGACCTGAACATGGCAAAGTAAAACATGGCATGGAGCTACTCAAAGAGCTTAACAAAAGTCCCTTAGTGACCTTGAGCCAAAAGGGATCACAAAATACATTTGCAAGCATGTGAACATTGCAAAAACATAATCAGTTTTCAGACTTGGTGCAAACTGACACATGCTGAAACATAACTCAAGTAGGCATGTTTACGAGCTCGATGCACTCACTACGATGCAAGTCATGGAAAAACAAGCATACATCCATTAAGAAGGCATAAAATTCAAGCTATACATGGAAAGAACAATGGCATAGCATGCACGGATCAATTACAATAACATCGGCAAAATTGCAAACAAGTTGACAATCTGCCCAGATTCACAACAAAGCAAAAGTAGAGCTCGATTGACTCAAGCTAGGGTGCTCCATATATGCAAACAAAGACATGGATGGATAGAGTACTACAATATTAACAAAACTCCTTTACTGATCACCCTCAAAAGAGGCACGGATCAATAGGAAACAACATGAACATATGGCATCATGAGATAAACAATCCCAGGACTTAGTGAAAACTAAGTCCCTGAAAACGGAGTTACCGAGTGCCTTACTTTGCAAGCTTGCACTAGGCACCACACACATCACAAAAATACATGGGTTGCACCTCTGGAAAGATGACAAAACCCTTAACAAAACATATGTAAAGCTCATGGGCATATCATGCACACAATAATCATGGCAAAAATGACAAATGTCTAAGATGAAGTAGCAGATCTGACAATTAACTCAAGTAGCCCTCTTCTAACAGCATTTCGGGCATCAAGATGAACTCAAATGAAAATGATGCAATGGAATGAAATGATGTACTCTCTGAGACGAACAATTTGATATGCTATATGCCAAAAACGGAGCTACGGATGCAAAGATACGATGCTATGAACATGAGCAAAAATTCTGGGACTTGGAGAAAAAGGTCAACCCCTAGGGTTTGAATTTCAGATCTGAGATCCGATCCGGCGTGCATGCGGCCCGAGGACGGCTGAAAGTCCTGTAGCGCCAGAGTGGAAGCTGAGGTGGCCGGAGGAAGGAGGAGGCCGGCCGAAGCTTGGGGCGGCGAGGGGAAGGCGGCGCCGGCGGGCACGGACGCCGAGGTGGCCGCGGGCGGTGTCTTGTGCGGCGGGGCGGCGGAGGTGGCCCGGCAATGAGGGGCTCAGCTATCGGAGCGGTGGTACGGCGGCGACGCTCGCCGGAGCTGAGCAAGGCGGCGGCGGGAGGCAGGCGCGGGGCGGCGGAGGTCGATGGGCCGGGGGGGGGCCGGAGACGGGCCCCGCGGGCCGCGGCGGGTGCGGACGGCGATGTGGGGCGCCGCGCGACGTGGCGCGCCCGGAGTGGCTGGCGGGGAGGAGCGGACAATGTCCGGTCGTCCGGATTTTGTCCAGCGGCTGGAGGAGGAGGAGGGTTAGGGTTTCGTCCGTGATTTCGAAAGGGGGGGTCTATATATAGGCATAGAGGGAGCTAGAAGAGTCCAAATGAGGTGCGGTTTTCGGCCACGCGATCGTGATCAAACGATCTAGAAGATGGAGAAGGTTTAGGTGGGTTTTGGGCCAACTTGGAGGGGTGTTGGGCTGCAACACACACGAGGCCTTTTCGGTCCCTCGGTTAACCGTTGGAGTATCAAACGAAGTCCAAATGGTACGAAACTTGACAGGCGGTCTACCGGTAGTAAACCAAGGCCGCTTGGAAAGTCTCGATCCAATCTGGAAATGTTTAATCCCCACACACGAAAGAAAGGTAGAATTGACCACCAGAGGAGAACGAAGCGCCGGAATGCAAAACGGACAACGGGGAAAATGCTCGGATGCATGAGATGAACACGTATGGAAAAGCAATGCACATGATGACATAATATGAGATGCATGACAACAATAACAACACACGGAGACAAAGACCCGAACCCGAGAAAAATAAATTAACTTAAAGCCGGAAACGGCAAGAGTTGGAATACAAATTGGGAAAGTTATATCCGGGGTGTTACACCAACTCACTGAGTCGTCTTAAAGACTCGGGGGCTACATGGACATAGTTCAGTAAATGTTGCCGGTTTAAAGGCTGTCAGAAAATTTCTGCCTCAAAATGAATAATTCCGGTTTACAATCCGACTTAAGGGAAATTTGTCTCCCATAAATCTCCGAAGCTTTAAATATCCGGCTCAAGGGAAATCTGTCTCCCACAAAGCTATGAATCTTTCAATATCCGGCTCAACACCTGGTTCAAGACGAATTCATTACTCACAAGTTTGAGTTCTCAGAAAAATTAAAGGGACCAAAGAGAGTCTGTTGCAAAGCACAACTCATACATAGGTACCCTGCTTCAACGACCATTGGGGGCGGATCGTATTCGAATCTAGCATAACCCCTTTGGCGCGGCTTCCTGATCGTATTCGAATCAGAGTCGTTAAAAAAGTCTCAAGGTCATTTGGGGGCTTCCTGTTCAAACATATGTCGTATTCGAAACAAAGAGAACATAGCTGCCAGTACCCTCTTGATTGGCACATTGCCAAACCCACTAGGGGGCTTCTTGATCGTATTCAAATCATAGCTTAACCCCTTTTGGTCTGGTTTACTGATCATATTCGAATCAGAAGCCTCATTTTTTCTCTGTTTGGCTTAAGTTTTTTGAAAACAGTCTTTGGTTTTGTCTTGAGACCTTTTTGTTCATTTCTAAAACATATATGTAGTTTCGATTAACCCAGCTTGACTTTGGATGATAAGTCGCCATCATATGACAATCATAAACATTTGGAAGTTTTGGCTTCTAAATATTGGGTTATCACCCTTACTGCACAGGTATCCTAAACCGGCAGTACGATTCAATATCACAGGAACCGGTTTTCATTCCGGGTTATATTATTCAAATCTTTAATAGCCAACATGGCTAGATTTTTATTATGGTTATCAATAACCAATATTATGATTGAGGTTTTCAAAGTCGCTTCAGCGCAATGGATATTATTTTATCAATGGATATAATTTAATCTACAATGTAAGGAATAGTCCCGTGTCGCGGCAGGCTTACGACCCGACACTCGGGGGCTACATTATTCAAGTTGAGATTACATCAAATATACAAGTCCCATGTCACTGCCAGCATGCACCATGGCACTTGGGGGCTAATGCAAAGTCATTTTTTGCTCACCTTATTGAAGAACCGACTCATCACATTGTAATGAGCCGGCCCTTGGGGGCTACCAATTGCTCCTGTCGAAAATTCAAAGTACACAAGCCTTAATTCATTATATAGAAAGATCCACTACTCAGTTGGTAGAGTACAAAACTCTTAACCTTGTGGACGTGGGTTCAAGCCCCATGGTGGAGATTACATCATATGATGTTATTGTCAATGAATCATATACAAAGTCCTAGCTCAGTATCTTACTGAGCCAGCCCTTGGGGACTACAAGTTGCTGCTTAAGTTTACATGATCATATTTACAAAGTCCCTGCTCATTATTGCATAATGACCCGGCCCTTGAGGGGTACAGGTGATATGCATATAAGGGAGGAATAACTTCAAATTCTCAGTTTTGAGCAAATCAAGTATTATATTATTATCGAAGAAATCTGCAAATTTTATGACCCGGCGTCATCATAAGATCAACCCGGCATCAACAACAATTACATGACCCGACATCATTTGTTTATAACCTGACAATTTTGGCATATAAATCGGCAAGATCTACATCTTTAAGCCGGCTGAATATCAGTTGAATATTTCAAGACCAATATTTTTGTCAAATCAGAGCATTGAAGGCAGACTCAAATGGATTATTTCTTATAATATTTCTTTATAAGAGCCAATGTCAGCAAATGGATTATGAAGTTGGCCTATTTGAAGGAAATATGCCCTAGAGGCAATAATGAAGTTATTATTTATTTCCTTATATCATGATAAATGTTTATTATTCATGCTAGAATTGTATTAACCGGAAACATAATACATGTGTGAGTACATAGACAAACTTAGTGTCACTAGTATGCCTCTACTTGACTAGCTCGTTAATCAAAGATGGTTATGTTTCCTAACCACAAACAAAGTGTTGTTATTTGATTAACGAGGTCACATCATTAGTTGAATG
Organism: Triticum monococcum; assembly: GCA_034509565.1. Taxonomy (NCBI): domain Eukaryota; kingdom Viridiplantae; phylum Streptophyta; class Magnoliopsida; order Poales; family Poaceae; genus Triticum; species Triticum monococcum. The sequence goes on from CM067842.1 coordinate 696,168,686, forward strand.
ATCTGATTGACATGACCCATTCCATTAGCTTAGCACCCGATCATTTAGTATGTTGCTATTGCTTTCTTCATGACTGCTTTCTTCATGACTTATACATGTTCCTATGACTATGAGATTATGCAACTCCCGTTTCCCAGAGGAACACTTTGTGTGCTACCAAATGTCACAACGTAACTAGGTGATTATAAAGGAGCTCTACAGGTGTCTCCAAAGGTAGATGTTGGGTTGGCGTATTTCGAGATTAGGATTTGTCACTCCGATTGTCGGAGAGGTATCTATGGGCCCTCTCGGTAATGCACATCACATAAGCCTTGCAAGCATTGCAACTAATGAGTTAGTTGCGGGATGATGTATTACAGAACGAGAAAAGGGACTTGCCCGTAACGAGATTGAACTAGGTATTGGATACCGACGATCGAATCTCGGGCAAGTAACATACCGATGACAAAGGGAACAACGTATGTTGTTATGCGGTCTGACCGACAAAGATATTCGTAGAATATGTAGGAGACAATATGGGCATCCAGGTCCCGCTATTGGTTATTGATCGGAGACGTGTCTCGGTCATGTCTACATTGTTCTCGAACCGTAGGGTCCGCACGCTTAACGTTACGATGACAGTTATTATGAGTTTATGCATTTTGATGTACCGAAGTTAGTTCGGAGTCCCGGATGTGATCACGGACATGATGAGGAGTCTCGGAATGGTCGAGACATAAAGATTGATATATTGGACGACTATATTCGGACACTGGAAGTGTTCCGGGTGATTTCGGAGAAAACCGGAGTACCGGAAGGGTTACTGGAACCCTCCGGGGAAGTAATGGGCCTTATTGGGCCTTAGGGGAGAGACAGGGCTGCGGCCTAGGACGTGGCGCCCCCCCCCACATGGGGAGTCCGAATTGGACTAGGGAGGGGGGCGCGGCCCCTCTTTCCCTCTCCCTCTCCCCCTCTTTCCTTCCCCCTTAGGGTTTCCTAATTGGATTAGGAAAGGGAGTCCTACTCCCACTAGGAGGAGGACTCCCCCTCCCCTTGGCGCGCCCCATAGGGCCGGCCGGCCTCCCCCTTGCTCCTTTATATACGGGGGCAGGGGGGCACCCTAGGACACACAAGTTGATCTTCGAGATCGTTCCTTAGCCGTGTGCGGTGCCCCCTGCCACCATATTCCACCTCGATCATATTGTTGTAGTGCTTAGGCGAAGCCCTGCGTCGGTAGAACATCAAGATCATCACCATGCCGTCGTGCTGATGGAACTCCTCCCCGAAGCTTTGCTGGATCGAAGCCCGGGGATCGTCATCGAGCTGTACGTGTGCTAAGAACTCGGAGGTGCCGGAGTAACGGTGCTTGGATCGGTCGGATCGGAAAGAAGACATACGACTACTTCCTCTACGTTGTGTCAACGCTTTCGTTGCGATCTACAAGGGTACGTAGATCATGCTCTCCCCCTCGTTGCTATGCATCACCATGATCTTGCGTGTGCGTAGGAATTTTTTTGAAATTACTACGTTCCCCAACAGTGGCATTCGAGCCTAGGTTTTATGGTTTCATGTTATTTGCACGAGCAGAACACAAGTGAGTTGTGGACGATATAAGTCATACTGCCTACCAGCATGTCATACTTTGGTTCGGCGGTATTGTTGGATGAAGCGGCCCGGACCGACATTACGCGTATGCTTACGCGAGACTGGTTCTACTGCCGTGCTTTGCACACAGGTGGCTGGCGGGTGTCAGTTTCTCCAACTTTAGTTGAACCGAGTGTGGCTACGCCCGGTCCTTGCGAAGGTTAAAACGGAGTCTATTTGACGAACTATCGTTGTGGTTTTGATGCGTAGGTGAGATTGGTTCTTACTTAAGCCCGTACCAGCCACGTAAAACTTGCAACAACAAAGTAGAGGACGTCTAACTTGTTTTTGCAGGGCATGTTGTGATGTGATATGGCCAAGACATGATGCTAAATTTTATTGTATGAGATGATCATGTTTTGTAATCGAGTTATCGGCAACTGGCAGGAGCCATATGGTTGTCACTTTATTGTATGCAATGCAATCGCGATGTAATGCTTTACTTTATCACTAAGCGGTAGCGATAGCCGTGGAAGCATAAGATTGGCGAGACGACAATGATGCTACGATGGAGATCAAGGTGTCGCGCCGGTGACGATGGTGATCATGACGGTGCTTCGGAGATGGAGATCACAAGCACAAGATGATGATGGCCATATCATATCACTTATATTGATTGCATGTGATGTTTATCTTTTTATGCATCTTATCTTGCTTTGATTGACGGTAGCATTATAAGATGATCTCTCACTAAATTATCAAGGAGTGTTCTCCCTGAGTATGCACCGTTGCCAAAGTTCGTCGTGCCCAGACACCACGTGATGATCGGGTGTGATAAGCTCTACGTCCATCTACAACGGGTGCAAGCCAGTTTTTGCACACGCAGAATACTCAGGTTAAACTATGAGCCTAGCATATGCAGATATGGCCTTGGAACACGGAGACCGAAAGGTCGAGCGTGAATCATATAGTAGATATGATCAACATAGCGATGTTCACCATTGAAAACTACTCCATCTCACGTGATGATCGGTTATGGTTTAGTTGATTTGGATCACGTGATCACTTAGAGGATTAGAGGGATGTCTATCTAAGTGGGAGTTCTTAAGTAATTTGATTAATTGAACTTAAACTTATCATGAACTTAGTACCTGATAGTATCTTGCTTGTTTATGTTGATTGTAGATAGATGGCTCGTGCTGTTGTTCCGTTAAATTTTAATGTGTTCCTTGAGAAAGGAAAGTTGAAAGACGATGGTAGCAATTACACGGACTGGGTCCGTAACTTGAGGATTATCCTCATTGCTGCTCAGAAGAATTACGTCCTGGAAGCATCGCTGGGTGCCAGGCCTGCTACTGGAGCAACACCAGATGTTATGAACGTCTGGCAGAGCAAAGCTGGTGACTACTCGATAGTTCAGTGTGCCATGCTTTACGGCTTAGAATCGGGACTTCAACGACGTTTTGAACGTCATGGAGCATATGAGATGTTCCAGGAGTTGAAGTTGATATTTCAAGCAAATGCCCGGATTGAGAGATATGAAGTCTCCAATAAATTCTATAGCTGCAAGATGGAGGAGAACAGTTCTATTAGTGAGCATATACTCAAAATGTCTGGGTATAATAATCACTTGATTCAGATGGGAGTTAATCTTCCAGATGATTGCGTCATTGACAGAGTTCTCCAATCACTACCACCAAGCTACAAGAGCTTCGTGATGAAATATAATATGCAAGGGATGAACAAGACTATTCCCGAGCTCTTCGCAATGCTGAAAGCTGCGGAGGTAGAAATCAAAAAGGAGCATCAAGTGTTGATGGTCAGCAAGACCACTGTTTCAAGAAAAAGGGCAAAGGGAAGAAGAAGGGGAACTTCAAGAAGAACGACAAGCAAGTTGCTGCTCAAGAGAAGAAACCCAAGTCTGGACCTAAGCCTGAAACTGAGTGCTTCTACTGCAAGCAAACTGGTCACTGGAAGCGGAACTGCCCCAAGTATTTGGCGGATAAGAAGGATGGCAAGGTGAACAAAGGTATATGTGATATACATGTTATTGATGTGCACCTTAATAGAGCTCGCAGTAGCACCTGGGTATTTGATACTGGTTCTGTTGCTAATATTTGCAACTCGAAACAGGGACTACGGATTAAGCGAACACTGGCAAAGGACGAGGTGACGATGCGCGTGGGAAACGGTTCCAAAGTCGATGTGATCGCGGTCGGCATGCTACCTCTACATCTACCTTCGGGATTAATATTAGACCTAAATAATTGTTATTTGGTGCCAGTGTTGAGCATGAACATTATATCTGGATCTTGTTTGATGTGAGAGGTTATTCATTTAAATCAGAGAATAATGGTTGTTCTATTTATATGAGTAATATCTTTTATGGTCATGCACCTTTGAGGAGTGGTCTATTTTTGATGAATCTCGATAGTAGTAACACACATATTCATAATGTTGAAACCAAAAGATGCAGAGTTGATAATGACAGTGCAACTTATTTGTGGCACTGCCGTTTAGGTCATATCGGTATAAAGCGCATGAAGAAACTCCATACTGATGGACTTTTGGAACCACTTGATTATGAATCACTTGGTACTTGCGAACCGTGCCTCATGGGCTAGATGACTAAAACACCGTTGTCCGGTACTATGGAGAGAGCAACAGATTTATTGGAAATCATACTTTACTAGAAAATCATCGTAACAAGAAAATAAAGTTTCTACGATATGATCGTGGAGGAGAATATTTGAGTTACGAGTTTGGTGTACATTTGAAAAATTGTGGAATAGTTTCGCAACTCACGCCACCCGGAACACCACAGCGTAATGGTGTGTCCGAACGTCGTAATCGTACTTTACTAGATATGGTACGATCTATGATGTCTCTTACTAATTTACCGCTATCGTTTTGGGGTTATGCTTTAGAGACGGCCGCATTCACGTTAAATAGGACACCATCAAAATCTGTTGAAACAACGCCTTATGAACTATGGTTTAGCAAGAAACCAAAGTTGTCGTTTCTTAAAGTTTGGGGCTGCGATGCTTATGTGAAAAAGCTTCAACCTGATAAGCTCGAACCCAAATCGGAGAAATGTGTCTTCATAGGATACCCAAAGGAGACTATTGGGTACACCTTCTATCACAGATCTGAAGGCAAGATATTTGTTGCTAAGAATGGATCCTTTCTAGAGAAGGAGTTTCTCTCGAAAGAAGTGAGTGGGAGGAAAGTAGAACTTGATGAGGTAATTGTACCTGCTCCCTTGTTGGAAAATAGTACATCACAGAAAACTATTTCTGCGACATCTATACCAATTAGTGAGGAAGCTAATGATGATGATCATGAAACTTCAGGACAAGATACTACTGACACTCGTAGATCGACCAGAGTGAGATCCGCACCAGAGTGGTACGGTAATCCAGTTCTGGAAATCATGCTACTAGATCATGATGAACCTACGAACTATGAAGAAGCGATGGTGAGCCCAGATTCCGCAAAGTGGCTTGAAGCCATGAAATCTGAGATGGGATCCATGTATGAGAACAAAGTATGGACTTTGGTTGACTTGCCCGATGATCGGCAAGCAATTGAGAATAAATGGATCTTCGAGAAGAAGACTGACGCTGACGGTAATGTTACTGTCTACAAAGCTCGACTTGTCACAAAAAGGTTTTCGACAAGTTCAAGGGGTTGACTACGATGAGACCTTCTCACCTGTAGCGATGCTTAAGTCTGTCCGAATCATGTTAGCAATTGCCGCGTTTTATGATTATGAAATTTGGCAAATGGATGTCAAAACTGCATTCCTGAATGGATTTCTGGAAGAAGAGTTGTATATGATGCAACCGGAAGGTTTTGTCGATCCAAAGGGAGCTAACAAAGTGTGCAAGCTCCAGCGATCCATTTATGGACTGGTGCAAGCCTCTCGGAGTTGGAATAAACGCTTTGATAGTGTGATTAATGCATTTGGATTTATACAGACTTTCGTATAAGCCTGTATTTACAAGAAAGTGAGTGGGAGCTCTGTAGCATTTCTGATATTATATGTGGATGACATATTACTGATTGGAAATGACATAGAATTTCTAGATAGCATAAAGGGATACTTGAATAAGAGTTTTTCAATGAAAGACCTCAGTGAAGCTGCTTACATATTAGGCATAAAGATCTATAGAGATAGATCAAGACGCTTAATTGGACTTTCACAAAGCACATACCTTGACAAGATTTTGAAGAAGTTCAAAATGGATCAAGCAAAGAAAGGGTTCTTGCCTGTGTTACAAGGTGTGAAGTTGAGTCAGACTCAATGCCCGACCACTGCAGAAGATAGAGAGAAAATGAAAGATGTTCCCTATGCTTCAGCCATAGGCTCTATCATGTATGCAATGCTGTGTACCAAACCTGATGTGTGCCTTGCCATAAGTTTAGCAGGGAGGTACCAAAGTAATCCAGGAGTGGATCACTGGATAGCGGTCAAGAACATCCTGAAATACCTAAAAAGGACTAAGGATATGTTTCTCGTATATGGAGGTGACAAAGAGCTCACCGTAAGAGGTTACGTTGATGCAAGCTTTGACACTGATCCGGACGATTCTAAATCACAAACCGGATACGTGTTTATATTAAACGGTGGAGCTGTCAGTTGGTGCAGTTCTAAACAAAGCGTCGTAGCGGGATCTACATGTGAAGCGGAGTACATAGCTGCTTCGGAAGCAGCGAACGAAGGAGTCTGGATGAAGGAGTTCATATCCGATCTAGGTGTTATACACTAGTAGAAAAAGGGGCTATGGTCCAGGCCGCCTCAGCCCATTAGTCCCGATTTAGTCTTGAACCGGGACCAATGTGGGAATTGGTCCTGGTTCATGAGCCCAGGGGGCCGGCCGGGCCACGTGGGCCATTGGTCCCGGTTCGTATGGACCTTTTGGTCCCGGTTGGTGGGACGAACCGGGACCAAAGGGCCTCCCTCCTGGCCCACCACCATTGGCCCCGGTTGGTGGCTTGAACCGGGACCAAAGGCTCCCCTTTAGTCCCGGTTCATGCCACGAACCGGGACCAATGAGGTGCCTATATATACCCCTCGCTCGCGAGCAGAGCACCCCAGTGCTCTGTTTTCTCTGGCCGAGGGGGAGAGGGCTTTGTGGTGCTCTAGCTCACCTCCTATGCACACAAGGTGTTCGATGGAATGCCCGAGCCACACTACTTAAGCTTTCTCCTCTCGAAGCTCGACCTCCAAGCTCCATTTTCCTCGAGATTTGTCTAGATTTAGCGGTCCGTCACGCCCCGTCCCCGTCTTCACCGCCGTCGATCACCCGCGCCGATCTCATCACCGACACCACCGTGGTGAGCCTCTTGTTCTTATCTTCTTTCTGAAAGGAAAAATATTCTTACTTGTATGTTTAGATAGATACTTGTATCATTTTCTTACATTTATTATTGCATCTTATATAGTGCGATGGTTTTGGTATCCGCCCCCGTCGGCCCTCGTCCTGTCTATGATTCGGATGTGGTATGTATATTATCTTTATAACTATTGGTTCATTTATTGTTTATGAAAATTATGCCGACCAACGTGACATAGATTTTATTTATCTAGGATGTATGTGAATCGGAAATGCCAACTGACCCTATTGTCGAGAGGTTAAATTTAGTTGAAGAAGAAAACAATTTGTTGAAGGAAAAAATAAAAAAAAATTGAGGAGGAGAAGATGATATTGGAGTTGCATGTTGCGGATGTCGTCGATGATCACAAGATCAAGATGGATGCAATGCGCTTGAAGATTAGAAAGATTAGAAAATATGCCATTCATACCGAGGCTTGGTATCATTATGCCGTTGGATCAATTGTTACCTTGGTTGCGATTATGATCGCATTTGTTTTCGCATTGAAATGTTTTACATAGTTTCAATGTATGGTTTAATTAATTAGATGCTCTGGAGAGCTATATGTTGTTAGATGAGAACTATGTATGCACTTTGGTTTTAATGTGATGATGAACTTCTGTTAATTTGGACACTTAATTATATATAATGCACGCAGATGAACCGGCAATGGATGTACGGTGACAGACACACCCGCGAGTACATTAAGGGCGTGCATGAGTTTCTCGATGCGGCTGAGGCAAACAAGCAGAATGGTTTTATGTGTTGTCCATGCACTGAATGTGGGAATACGAGGTCTTACTCTAACCGGAAAATCCTTCACTCCCACCTGCTTTACAAGGGTTTCATGCCACACTATAATGTTTGGACGAGGCACGGAGAAATAGGGGTTATGATGGAAGACGGCGAAGAAGAAGAGTACGATGACAACTATGTGCCCCCTGAATACGGTGATGCTACAACGGGGGGAGCTGGTGAAGATCAAGAGGAACCAGACGATGATGTGCCCAATGATGCTGCCACGGGTGAAACTGCTGAAGATCAAGAGGAACCAGACGATGTGCCCGATGATGATGATCTCCGCCGGGTCATTGTTGATGCAAGGACGCAATGCATTAGTCAAAAGGAGAAGCTGAAGTTCGATCGCATGTTAGAGGATCACAAAAAAGGGTTATACCCCAATTGCGAAGATGGCAACACAAAGCTCGGTACCGTACTGGAATTGCTGCAGTGGAAGGTAGAGAATGCTGTGGCTGACAAAGGATTTGAGAAGCTACTAAAAATATTGAAGAAGAAGCTTCCAAAGGATAACGAATTGCCCGACAGTACATACGCAGCAAAGAAGGTCGTATGCCCTCTAGGATTGGAGGTGGAGAAGATACATGCATGCCCTAATGACTGCATCCTCTACTGCGGTGCATACAAGGATCTGAACGCATGCCCAGTATGCGGTGCTTTGCAGTATAAGATCAGACGAGATGACCCCGGTGATGTTGACGGCGAGCCCCTCAAGAAGAGGGTCCCTGCAAAGGTGATGTGGTATGCTCCTATAATACCACGGTTGAAACGTCTGTTCAGAAACGAAGAGCATGCCAAGTTGATGCGATGGCACAGTGAGAACCGAAAGAAAGATGGGAAGTTGAGAGCACCCGCTGACGGGTCGCAGTGGAGAAAATCGAGAGAAAGTACTGGGATGAGTTTGCAAAGGACCCAAGGAATGTATGGTTTGCTTTAAGTGCGGATGGCATTAATCCTTTCGGGGAGCAGAGCAGTAATCACAGCACCTGGCCCGTGACTCTATGTATGTATAACCTTCCTCCTTGGATGTGCATGAAGTGGAAGTTCATTATGATGCCAGTTCTCATCCAAGGCCCTAAGCAACCCGGCAACGAAATTGATGTGTACCTAAGGCCATTAGTTGAAGAACTTTTACAGCTGTGGAATGAAAACGGTGTACGTACGTGGGATGAGCACAGACAGGAGGAATTTAACCTTAAGGCGTTGCTGTTCGTGACCATCAACGATTGGCCCGCTCTCAGTAACCTTTCAGGGCAGACAAACAAAGGATACCACGCATGCACGCACTGTTTAGATGACACTGAAAGTATATACCTGGACAAATGCAGGAAGAATGTGTACCTGGGCCATCGTCGATTTCTTCCGACCAACCATCAATGTCGAAAGAAAGGCAAGCATTTCGAAGGCGAGGCAGATCACCAGAAGAAGCTCGCCATGCGCACTGGTGATCACGTGCTTGCTATGGTCAATGATTTACCCTACGTCATCTTTGGAAAGGGTCCCGGTGGACTAGCTGTTCCGAATGACGCTGAGGGACACGCACCCATGTGGAAGAAGAAATCTATATTTTGGGACCTACCCTACTGGAAAGACCTAGAGGTCCGCTCCTCAATCGACGTGATGCACGTGACGAAGAACCTTTGCGTGAACCTACTAGGCTTCTTGGGCGTGTATGGGAAGACAAAAGATACGCCGGAGGCACGGGAGGACCTGCAACGTTTGCACGAAAAAGATGACATGCCTCCGAAGCAGTATAAAGGTCCTGCCAGCTACGCTCTTACGAAAGAAGAGAAAGAAATCTTCTTTGAATGCCTGCTTAGTATGAAGGTCACGACTGGCTTCTCATTGAATATAAAGGGAATAATAAATATGCCAGAGAAAAAGTTTCAGAACCTAAAGTCTCATGACTGCCACGTGATTATGACGCAACTGCTTCCGGTTGCATTGAGGGGGCTTTTATCGGAAAACGTCCGATTAGCCATTGTGAAGCTATGTGCATTCCTCAATGCAATCTCTCAGAAGGTGATCGATCCAGAAATGGTACCAAGGCTAAGGAGTGATGTGGCGCAATGTCTTGTCAGTTTCGAGCTGGTGTTCCCACCTTCCTTCTTCAATATCATGACGCACGTCCTAGTTCATCTAGTCGACGAGATTGTCATCCTGGGGCCCGTATTTCTACACAATATGTTCCCCTTTGAGAGGTTCATGGGAGTCCTAAAGAAATATGTCCATAACCGCGCTAGGCCAGAAGGAAGCATCTCCATGGGCCATCAAACAGAGGATGTTATCGGGTTTTGTGTTGACTTCATTCCTGGCCTTAACAAGATAGGTCTCCCTAAATCGCGGTATGAGGGGAGACTGACTGGAAAAGGCACTCTTGGAACAGACTCAATAATATGCAGGGACGGATATTCTTGGTCTCAAGCACACTACACAGTTCTACAGAACTCTACCTTGGTGACCCCGTATGTCGATGAACACAAGAACAGTCTGCGCTCCAAACACCCGGAGCAATGCGACGACTGGATTACATGTGAACACATCAGGACTTTCAGCAGTTGGTTGGAAACACGTCTCAGAGGTGACAACACTGTTTGTGATGAGTTGTACTTGTTGTCCAGGGGACCATCTTTGACTGTATTGACTTACAAAGGATACGAGATAAATGGGAATACATTTTACACGATCGCCCAAGATCAAAAGAGCACCAACCAAAACAGTGGTGTCCGCTTTGATGCAGCAACCGAGAGCGGAAAGGACACATATTATGGTTACATAGTGGACATATGGGAACTTGACTACGGACCTGATTTTAAGGTCCCTTTGTTTAAGTGCAAATGGGTCATTCTGTTTGGCGGCGGGGTACAAGTAGACCCACAGTACGGAATGACAACAGTGGATCTGAAAAATCTTGGGTACACTGACGAACCGTTCGTCCTAGCCAATGATGTGGCACAAGTTATCTATGTGAAGGACATGTCTACTAAACCGAGAAAAAGAAAAGATAAGGAAGCGAATACATCATACGATGAGCCAAAGCGCCACATAGTTCTTTCAGGAAAAAGGGACATCCTGGGAGTGGACGGCAAGACAGACATGTCTGAAGATTATGAAAAGTTTCATGAAATTCCTCCCTTCAATGTCAAGGCTGACCCAAGCATCCTGATAAACAATGAAGATTATCCATGGTTACGGCGCAATAAGCAAATGACACAAGCGAAGAAAAAGTGAAGACTTTCTCCCGCAATAAGAAAATGCTATGTGGGTGAAATTATGATACCATGCATCCCAACTTTCAACTTTTTCAGAGTTCATTTGAAATGCTTTCATGTCTTATGGTTTGAAACTTTGATACTTCGAAAGTGATTGTCCATTTTGTACACGAAGTGCATCAAGTTTTTGTCGTAACCCTCTCTACTTTTTGGAACATGCTATGTGGGTGAAATGATGATACCGTGCCAACTTTCAACCTTTTCAGAGTTCATTTTGAAATGCTTTCCAATTTCAGAGTCATTTAGCTCAAAGAATGAATTAATAGCAAACAGAATGAACTACAAAACTTTTATGAAAATAAAAACAATCAATTAAAATATTATGTTATGATCAACTAAAATAAAACTATAATATTCTTCAATAGCAAAAAGAATATAATTTGTGTGACCTAAAAGCAAACTATAAGTATTTAATTGTAAGTATAAATAAAAAATAAATAGCAAAGAAGAAAAAAATTCATAAACTAGTGATTCACACAAATTTTTAAAAATTCAAATTTTAACTATTTAAAATTTAAAACTAATGGCACTAACAGAAAGTTTATAATTTTTGTGACCTAAAAGCAAAAAGAAATCACTAAAAAACTGTAAGTATTTAGTTGTAAGTAGAAATAAAAAATAAATAGAAAAAAATTCTAATTTTATAGTAAAGTTATTCATAAACTAGTGATTCACACAAATTTTTAAAAATTCAAATTTAAACTATTTAAAATTTAAAACTAATGGCACTAATAGAAAGTTTATAATTTTTGTGACCTAAAAGCAAAAAGAAATCACTAAAAAACTGTAAGTATTTAGTTGTAAGTAGAAATAAAAAAAATAAAAAACCAAAAAAATATAGAAACAAAAAAGAAAAAACCAAAAAAAAATGCCTCCTACTGGGCCTCCACGGCCTGAATACGACTAGAAACCCTACATGGGCCAGGATTCAGGCCCGCAGAGGCCCAATAGGCCCACAGGCAGTAGCAGTTTAGGCCCGAAAGCTTGCATTTGAGAGGAGCTCGAAAGGGGAGGCAGAGCAGCGCTTATAAACCAGTATCGGCGCCCTTCAGCTAGCGATGTGGGACTAAACTTCTGGGCGCGGGGCGCACAAGGGCATTGGTCCCGGTTGGTGGCAACAACGGGGACTAAAGGGGGCATTGGTAACGGTTCGTGGCACCAACCGTGACCATTACCCCCCTTTAGTCCCGGTTGGTGCCACCAACCGGGACCAAAGGCCGCCGCTTCCCGCCCTTTGGGCTGCTGAAAATTGGCCTTTGGTCCCGGTTCGTGGCACCAACCGGGACTAAAGGGAGCATTAGTCACGGGTCGTGCCACGAACCGGGACCATTGCTCTGCCTATATATACAGCACTTGCGAAATTTTCGGCAACTGCTCCATTCCCCATCGCCGACGCCGCCAGGCTGCTCGTCCTCCTCGTCGCCGTCGCCGCGCCCTGCCCCGTCGTCGCCCCGTGCCCCTGCCCCGTGCTCGCCGTCGCCGTCGCCCCACGCCCCTGCCCCCGCGCGTCGGCGCCCTCGCCGCCCCCGCCGTCCTCGTCGCGCCCCCGCGCGCCCTGCTCGCCGTCGCCGCCCCGTGCTTGCCGTCCCTGCCCCGTCGCCATCGCCCTCCCGCGCGCCGCCCCGCCGTCGCCGTCGCCGTCGCCCGCCCGCCCCCATCGTCGCCGTCGCGGTCCTCCTCTGGTCCGGCCGCGGCGCCCTTTTTTTTTCTGCTATATGCTTTTTTTTCATGTATATATGCAAAAAATATATATGTATATATATGCTTGTTTTTTCATAGATATTTTTCTGTTCATAGATATTTTTTCATAGCTATATTAGGATTTTTTTTCTGTTCATAGATATATTTTCATATATATGCTTGTTTTTTATATATATGTGTATATATGTTCTCTGTGTATATATCTATGTTCATGTATATATGCAAACAATAGTTCTTTAGAAAAATTAGGATTTTTTTGGTGATATTAATTATTGTAAATATGAAATTGTTTTTATATTCATATGAACAAATGAATTAGAAGAGGGAGAAGAAGAGGGGGTCGAGAGGGGGTCTAGGGTCGCCGAGGGGTCGAGGGTCGTCGAACATGAGAGGAGGAAGAGGATAAAAAAAGAGGAAGAAGAAGAAAAAAAGAGGAGAAGAAAGAATAGAGGAGACTTCTCCTCTATTCTTTCTTCTCCTCTTTTTTTCTCCTTCTTCCTCTTTTTTTATCGGGAACGAGGGTCGTCGAGGGTCGCCGAGCGGTAGAGGAAGAAGAGGATAAAATAGAAGAGGAAGAAATAAAAAGAGGGGTCGACGGTCGCCTAGGGGTCGAGGGTCGAGAGGGGGTCTAGGGTCGCCGAGAGGGGAGAGGAAGACGAGGAGAAATAAATAAGAAGAAGAAAAAAGAAGAAAAAAAAGAGGAGAAGAAGAAAGGAATAGAGGAGAAAAGAGAAAAATAGAATATATTCTATTTTTCTCTTTTCTCCTCTATTCCTTTCTTCTTCTCCTCTTTATTTTTCTTCTTTTTTTTCTTCGACACGTGGGGAGGGGGGGTCGAGAACGCCGGACATTCATGAGAGAGGCGAGGAAAGAATAGAGGAGACTTCTCCTCTATTCTTTCTTCTCTTCTTTTTTCTTCTTCTTCTTCCTCTTTATTTTATCGGGAACGAGGGTCGTCGAGAGGGCCGCCAAGTGGTAGAGGAGAAACCCTAAATAGAAAGTATCGTCGGTGTGAGATACATGTACCGTCGGTGTCGGACATTACATCCACATCCCACAAGTGGCGCAGGCTTCGACGCCCACGTCACTTGTGGGACGTGGATGTAGTGTCCGACACCGAAGGCCACATGTATCTCACACCCACGATACTTGCTAGCTATTTAGGGTTTCCTTTGACACTAGCAACCTCCCGACCCCTCGGCGATCCTCTCGAACATGAGAGGAAGAAGAGGGTCGTCTAGGGTTCGAGGGTTCGAGGGTTCTTCTCCTCTATTCTTTCTTCTCTTTTTTTTCTTCTTCTTCTTCCTCTTTATTTTATCGGGAACGAGGGTCGTCGAGAGGGCCGCCGAGTGGTAGAGGAGAAACCCTAAATAGAAAGTATCGTCGGTGTGAGATACATGTACCGTCGGTGTCGGACACTACATCCACATCCCACAAGTGGCGCGGGTTTCGACGCCCACGTAACTTGTGGGACGTGGATGTAGTGTCCGACACCGAAGGCCACATGTATCTCACACCCACGATACTTGCTAGCTATTTAGGGTTTCCTCTACCGAAAAGAAGAGGAGAAATAAACAAGAAGAAGAAAACAGAAGAAAAAGAAGAGGAGAAGAAGAAAGGAATAGTGGAGAAGAAGAGAAAATAGAATATATTCTATTTTCTCTTCTTCTCCACTATTCCTTTCTTCTTCTCCTCTTTTGTTTCTTCTTTTTTTTCTTCGATCTTCTCCTCTAGCTATTCCTTTCTTCTTCTCCTCTATTGGTCGAGGGTCGGGAACTAGGGTAGAGGGTCGAGGGTCGTTAAGGGGTCAAGGGTCAAGGGTTTCAGGGTCGTTGAGGGTTCGAGGGGTCAAGAATCGCCGAGGGGTCGAGGGAGGTTTCCTAGTGTCAAAGTATTGAAGAAATCCATGCCTTCATCATTAGCCGGAAGTAACCAGGGCATGTTGGTATGAAGTTCTGCAAAGTTGTTCTGGAATGGAGTCCCGGATAGAATAATCCGCCTTTTGGTACGAATTCAGCAAAGGCCTTCCAAATAGCGATATTCGGAAGGCTCTTGCTGAACTTTGTACCAAAAAGCGAATTATCCTATCTGGGACTCCGTTCCAGAACAACTTTGAAGAGCTTCCTACCATCATGCACATGTTACTTTCGCCTAATGATGAAGACATGGTTTTGTTGAATCCTTTGACACTAGGCAACCTCCCGACCCCAAGGCAATCCTCTCGAACATGAGAGGAAGAAGAGGATAAAAAAAGAAGAGGAGGAAGAAGAAAAAAGACGAGAAGAAAGAATAGAGGAGTTCTTCTCCTCTATTCTTTCTTCTCCTCTTTTTTTTCTTCTTCTTCCTCTTTTTTTATCAGGAACGAGGGTCATCGAGGGACATATATAGATGTAGTGTCGTCGTTGTCGATATATACCCCCTCCCGATAGCTTACTATGATTAGGTAGCTAGTTCTACGTTTGGCACTAATATATCCATCTGTCATGTTTGAATAATAATTGCCATGTTGTAAATATTTGTAGAAACTATGGACACCGCCCTAGACGAAGCAACAAAAGAAGCGTTGTTGAGGGAGATAATCGCACAAGGAAGTGATGCCGTCTCGTACTATCTCAACGATATCATCGATGGTCCGGAAGAAGAGGGTGAACAAGCTGGCTACGGTGACCTAATGCCGGTGCAAGAAGAAGAACATGAGGACGTCGCCGGTGACCCAATGCCGGTGCAAGAAGGAGACCGTGATGACGGCTCCGGTGGCCGAACCGAGTCCGGCCAGGTATATATATTAGTTAAGCCTATGCTGATGTCACACCCTCGATGCGACTATATCTCCCACGTGTCGAGGCACGACTTAGAGGCATAATCGCATTGAAGGCAATGTCGCAAGTGAGGTAATCTTCACACAACCCATGTAATACAATAGGGGAAAGAGATACATAGTTGGCTTACAATCGCCACTTCACACAATTACATGAATAAACATTACATCAATCAAATACACTCAGGGTCCGACTACGGAACCAAAATAAAGAAGAACCCCAAATGCGACAAAGGTCCCCGATCGACCCCAACTGGGCTCCACTACTGATCAACTAGAGCGAAACAACACCAAGGACAAGATCTTTGTCGAGCTCCTCCTGAGCTTGGTTGCGTCACCTGCACGAACTCATCGGCACCTGCAAGCTGGTTTTGGAAGTATCTGTGAGCCACAGGGACTTAGCAATCTCGCACCCTCGCGATCAAGACTATTTAAGCTTATGGGTAAGGTAAAGGTATGAGGTGGAGCTGCAGCAAGTGACTAGCATATATGGTGGCTAACATACGCAAATGAGAGCGAGAAGAGAAGGCAAAGCACGGTCGATAAAAGTATGATCAAGAAGTGATCCTGGACTACCTACGTCAAGCATAACTCCAACAATCGTGTTCACTTCCCGGACTCCGCCGGAAAGAGACCATCACAGTTACACACGCGGTTGATTCATTTTAATTAAGGTCAACTTTAGGTTTTCTACAACCGGACGTTAACAAATTCCCATCTGCCCATAACCGCGGGCACGGCTTTCGAAAGATCAAATCCCTGCAGGGGTGTCCCAACTTAGCCCATGACAAGCTCTCACGGTCAACGAAGGAATAGACCTCCACCCGAGATATTCCGATCAGACTCGGTATCCCAGTACAACAAGACATTTCGACAGGGTAAAACTAAACCAGCAGCACTGCCCGAATGTGCCGACAAATCCCGATAGGAGCTGCACATATCTCTTTCTCAGGGCACACTCAGATGAGCCAGACGTCGGGTAAGCCAGCCCAGAGTTGCCCCTGGTAGCCTCGGACATCGCTCAGTTGGACCAACACTTAGAGAAGCACTGGCCCGGGGGGGGGGGGGGGGTTTAAAATAAGATGACCCTTGAGCCGGCCGACTCAAGGGAAAGAAAAGGCTAGGTGGCAAATGGTAAAACCAATGTTGGGCATTGCTGGAGAAGCTTTACTTAAGGCGAACTGTCAAGGGGTTCCCATTATAGCCCAACCGCGTAAGGGACGCAAAATCCGGGAACATAACACCGATATGAGGGAATCTAGGTCGGCAAGAGTGGAACAAAACACCAGGCATAAGGCCGAGCCTTCCACCCTTTACCAAGTATATAGATGCATTAATTAAATAAGATATATGGTGATATCCCAACAAGTAAATAAATGTTCCAACAAGGAACGATCTCCATGTTCCAACAAGGAACAAACTTCAGTCTTCACCTGCAACTAACAACGCTATAAGAGGGCCTGAGCAAAGCGGTAACATAGCCAATCAACGGTTTGCTAGGACAATGGTGGGTTAGAGGCTGAACATGGCAATTTGGGAGGCTGACAAGCAAGTGGTAGGCATCATAGCAATGGCATAGCAAAAGAGCGAGCAAAACTAGCATAGCAAAGATAGTAGTGATTTCGAGGGTATGATCATCTTGCCTGAAATCCCGCACGGAAGAAGAACGAGTCCATGAAGAAGACAAACGGGCGTAGTCGAATGGATCCTCACAAACTCGACGTTACCGGAATCAACCCGAAGAAGCAATCACCGGAAAAGAAGCACACAACATAGTAAACAACCAACACATCAACATGGCATGATGCACAATCGAGTATGATGCATGTCCGGTTTAATGAAGCATGGCATGACAAAATGCACAAGCAATCTTACAAATTAAGTGGAGCTCAATATGCAACGAGTTGCATATTGACGAAACACCACGTCAATTATTTAGTTCTCTCTCGGTTATGTACCCAACAATATTAAATGTTGATTAACATGGCAAGAGGGGAAGCACAACAAAACTACCTATCTAGTCAAGGTTAAATGAGGCCGGAAACAACGAAGAACAATTCCGGAAAATCCTCATGTGCAAATATTAGGTTTGGTCCTGATCTGTCTTAAACACAATTTTAGAGTTGTTTAACATGCAAAGTGATGCCACCATGATAAACTAGGCATAATTCTACCCCATTTACATATAAAGATTATTTAAAACGGAGTTACGGTCATTTAGATATGAATTAAATCATTTTAGCATGGCATTTAAGCAAAATTTAAACAAACAACATTTTAATTGTTGTTTTGATGATGCGGATGACATGAGCAAGTTTTTATGCAATATTTATGGAAATGTTATCATGATAAGATATGAGGCATTTGTCATCGTGGCGGAAACGAAATGGGTGCCACGGCAACGATCCGAAAGTGATGCCACGGCAACATATCGGTTCCGGTAACTTGTGGAGATACCGGCGCAAAAGGAAAAGTGACGGGAGCGTGACATGCGATAGGAGGTGGGGTGATCCCGGATACCGGGTTCCCACATGACGGTGACAAGGAAAAAGAGGGGCGACGTGCACCGAACAACTCCGACACGGAGCAAACACGAGCATTTCATACATCACACATGCATTCGTTCACGGGCATCGTCTCGGGGTTATACCTTTGAAGCGTGCGTTATCGGAGCGCTTCGGTTCAAGCGGGGTAGAGGAAGTAGAAGTTCTCGGGCGTCGAGGGAAGTAGTGGTTCACGCGACGGTAGTCGAAGTAGTCGTTCTCACACGCTCTAGGGTCGAGGGTAGAGGTACACGTATCGACGGGGAAGTAGTTGTTCACGGGGGCGTCGAGGGAAGTAGGGGTACATGACAACGTAGAGGTACTCGCGACGGTAATCGTTCACATTCGTTCGGAGAGGTACTTGATGGCTCCAACGTCTTCGGGGTGACGGTAGTGGTACACGCGACGTCGGGGTACTTGTCAGTCCGGTCTTGGCGGCGTAGATGTACACGTTGTCGGGGTACTTGTCGCATCATCGGGAGTAGTTGTACGTGAGGGTCTTGACGAATCCGAAGGGGTACTTGACGGGTCCGGTCTTGGCGATTCCGGTTTCGTAGTGTCCTGGTACTTGACGCTTGGGATTGATCCCACGGTTGCATGCATCCATGGCAACACAACACAGATGCAGAGAGGCAATGACTCGGCACGGTTCCGGTCGTCGCGTGGGGGTGCTCCCGGCGCCCGCGCACGGCGTGTGGAGGTGCAGGCTGGTCGTGACGGAGGCGATGGCGCGGTCAACGCGCGGGCGAACCAAGCGAGCGGAGGCAGGGTGTCCTCTTCCCTGTTCGAGCCGTGAAGCAGAGGCGGTTCTTGCTGGACTGACGGCGGCGCAGCGGCAGGGCCATCAGCGCGGGGACTTGGCCAGCGGCGCGGCCGCAGGAACGCAGGGCGAAGCAGGAGAGGCCGGCAAAGCAGGGGCGGAGGAGGCGCTGGGCATGGGAGGCTCCCTGGTGGCGGCGGTTCCCGGAGCTTGCCGGCGATGCGAGAGGACAAGCGGAGGTGCACGGGAGGAGAAGTGGAGGCCCGGCGTGGCAGAGGTACGGGAGGACCTCGGGAGGAGGCAAGACGACGGAGGGAGCCCGCGAGGTCCCTGGCGGGGAGGAAGTGGACGTGCAGGCGGCGTGAAGGAGAGGCGAGGACGAGGCAGGAGGCGGCTCGGCTCCACGGCGGCTTGGACTCCGCCGGCCAGAGCGACAGCAGGGAGCAGGCGGGTCTTCGCAAAGAGGATCGGCGGAGCGAGGGAGATGGGATCGATCGGGGAGAGATGGGATCGACCCCTGGCGGCGCGAGGGAAAGAGCGAGGGAGGAGGGGATCGGGCCAGGGGTGTGCCTTAGGGTTTGGAGGAGTGGGCCTTGGGAGGCCGGCCCAGCGTGGGGAGAAGAGGCCAGAGGCCTGCTGGGCTTCTCTCTCCTTCCCTCTTCTCTTATTTCTCTTATTTTTCAGAAAACGATTAAAGAGAAAGAAAAGAAAGAGGGGGTTAGGGGAAGAAGGTGGGCACGCGAATAATTTTCCCGGACTCGCAAAATTGCACTTGTGCCGAGAAAAATGAAGTGGGCAAGATTGCAAGACTTAAATTCAAAGTCATTTGAATTTAATTAAAAAGGTTTGCACAAGGACTAGGATTTAGAAGAGTCCAAAAATGTTGAGAAATTAGGAGGAGCCTCGATAAATGGGAAAAGAGATGTTGGCAAAGTTTGGGGACCAAACTTGAAGTAGAAAGGGAGTGGGGATTTTGCAAGTGTGTTTTGGTTAATTCCGAAAGAATGGAATATTTTATAATAGCCCCACTAATATCGGGAGGATATGTTATAAAGAGAAGTCATCCTTCCCTCGATTTAAATGGATCGAAGATCCATACGAATTATTTAGTTGAGATGCAAAAGATTATGACATGATGACATGATGACATGATGAAATGCAACACGCAAGCAAATGACATGGCAACAACAACGAATAACTGGACGACACGTGGCACATCGGTCTCGGGGCGTTACAACACTCCACCACTACGAGAGGATCTCGTCCCGAGATCTAGAATGGCACCGGAGGGACAACGGAAGAGATAAGAGAAGAGGTAAAACTAAGTTGCTCCTTGGCAAACGAGTGAAACCACGAACCTTGAAGAGGTTGAACAAATTCGAGAAAAGAATACAAGAAAGGTGAACAAAAGTCAAAAACACTCCGTTAGAAAAAGAGGGACAAAGAACGTTGCGAAAAAACCTTGAGGTTGAAGGGAAAGATATATATTGAAAACACTCCGGTTAAGACAAGATAGAGAAGGAATAAGACTTATATAATTTGGACAGCACTCCGGTTGAGAAGGGATGCAAAAATTGATAAGATGAGAAAGCTCGAAAGAAAAACATGACACTCCGGTTGAATGGATAAGCAAAGAAAGAATACTATCATGACAAACCAAGAAGATGGGTTGAAGAGAGCAACATCACAATGCCTTCGGAACAAAAGAATAGAAGATAGATAACTGAAATAGGAGAATAGAGAAGAAAATGCCAACTTCTGCCACCAAAGAGCTTGAAAAGGCATCTTTAGAACAAGGGTCGAACGGAGTTGTCGTAAAACCAACAACGAAAAGAATAAGCTTGATATGGTCTTATGGAATACCTCTCAAATTAAGAGATGAAAAACCAGCCGCTCACGGGAAAAGAATTGAATTGGTAAGAACAAGGAGACGAGAAGCTTATTTCACCGGGAGGGTAGATGAAGGACTTGGATCATACATGAGCACCATTATAGCAACAATCCTTAGGGAAGGCTTTAGGTGAAATATAACCCAAGACAATTCCAACGAATAGGTTGATGGATTTAAAATATCCCAATCTTGACAGCATGTGAATCATGAAAACATGAACTCAAATTATCAAGAATGACATAATATCACCTCCAATGAGACGATAGACAGAAATGCACTCCGGATTACAATATGAAGAAAGCTTGAGCTCCTTTGAAAAGAATCTCAATGAACACTGAGAGGGAATTAAATCCCTTATGAACCATCATGTAGAGCCTCCATGAAGAACTCCGGTAATAAAAAGAATGATCCAAAATAATTGAATGATGGAAAGAATAAGATTGAAACCTCGCAATGATTTAGATGGATCTCCGTGATGATATAATTGAAAGAGGTTGGAACTCCGGGAAAAGATAAGATGAACAATTGAAACCAAGAATTTTGATGAACCTCCGGAATAAGTAATTAGACAATTGGATGAAGTAAGAATAAGAATTACATTATGCTTATCCTTCACCAATTTAAATTGATGACAATCAACGGATTTGGCATATTCCTTATTCTCGTAGAAAAGATTAAGAGAGATATCACATAAACTTGAGGAAGTCTTCAACGAACCACCGGTATAATTGAAAGAACCAATAAATAAACATGATAAGGAAGAAGAGAAATCTTGAACGAACCACCATAAGAATTGAAAAAAAAATGAATGAAGAGAAGATAAAGAAACACTGGAAAGAATTAGCAAATGAACGAAGATGCTTGAGTGAATTTAGATCCATGAGAACGGAGAGATCACGAGCCGATAAAAGATCACTTGAACGAAGCACCGGTAAAATTGGAGAATGATAACTGAAAGCTGAGAATGAATAAACCTGACTTGATGGACTCCGGATAACAAACTGAGAAGACTCTTAAATTGCTCCGGAAGGGTGAAAAGAATTCTCACGATCAAAACAATTATGAGAGGATTGCAACAATCTCGAATGACGAAACTTGAAGAGAATGGAGCAAGGTTGAAAGAAGAATCATCTTCGGTCTTCCAAACTGAGAATGACGATGAGAAATACCATCAAGACTTATTTAGACACTCCGGAATAATCAAAACGAAGAGGTTGAGTCAACGATGAAAAGAATTTAACCGATCTTGGAGAAAGACATTTGACTGATTATAAATCATTCTTATGTCAAACTTCGAAAAGAAATTTGAGGATAGCTCCGGGAAAATAAGAGGAGTCAGGTAAGATCCTGGGAAAAGACCTGTGGGTTAGGGCCCACTCAAAAGAAACACCGTAGAACGATTACTTGAAAAGGAGAATGCACTGGTTGAATTAAATGGCTTGAAAAAGATAACAACCTCGAAATAGCTTGAATGAAAGAAGAGTGGAAACAAGAATCTTCGAGATATCTTGAGCACTCCAGAATAAATGAATAGCGAGAAATTAATTATTAAGAGGTGCACCGGTATGAGAAAGCATTGAAATGAGGAAAAGGATATGATCCACAAAGTTTGACTTGGTACCACCGGAGAAGAAAAAGAACAAAGAATGATAAACTTGAAGCTCCGTTAGAATATTCATGAGAATCACCGGATAAGAATATTGATAGAAAAGACTGGGGAGACTTCACATGAGTAAAAATGATACTTGATTAAGACATCCGAATCCTTGACGAAAAAGGGTGGGTGGGCGGGAAAAACAAAGGCAACTTAGAGATGGATGAAACAAACACCGTTGAGAAGAAGTGATAATTGATCTTGCGGATGTTGAAAACGATCGGATTCACCTTAAGAGAAACACGCCGGTTGAAAAGGATTGACAACACAATATCGATGATCGAGAAGGATTAGTATTCACATAGGAATATGAGAACACCATTTTTTTAGGGAAGGTATGGAATCAACATTTGACTTCGAAGCAACTCGAATACGACAACTCAAAACAAAACAAAGGATTGGCTTGCAAAATAAGCCGGAACAAACATATGATAGAGATTTCATCCGAAGTTTTCGTGGTGGGACCTACACGGGCTCGATCGTACAGCACCATCATGTACAAGGCAGTGCACATGACATACGAAGCGTCCCCGAGTCAGCATAGCCAAGGACTCTTTAAGACACAATGAGACCACTATAAAATCGACCGTGAATAGGCGAACCACTAGACGTCGAACCCCAATTTCATATCATACATCTGTCGGAAGAAATCCTAAGAGCTACTTGAATTCCCACCTATGAAATTCCCGAAACTTTCCGGTTATGCAATCAGGTGTTGAGGATACAGGGGAAGCATAATATCTCACCCAAGCTAGCAAATCCTACATCCAGCTGCATCCATCCTTCAACACATAACCAAGAAACCTTCGGAAACCATCTATCTCAACCTTCGAAAAGCATCCGTTATACAAGTTATGGCGATACTCCCGAACTCCCGCCCCAGTACTGGGTGGCATCGAGGTTATCTCACCAACGAACTGCATAAAGGAGATTTTCGATGTCGCGCACATATCTCAAGTATACCAGAATTGCAACGATAAAATTATGATGACAACACCTCAGAGCTCAACTCCCCGGGACACTTCCACTAAACCCCTGACAGGAGGCACCAAGACAGTATTCTCATCATAAGCCATCGGAACAAAACCAAGATACTCGCGTGATCCTAAAAAATTTTTTTAGTGAAATTTGAGAAGAGAAGAGTCAAAACTCTACGTCAGGATGCCTTACCAGAGCGATGAGGAGACTGGGAAGTAAAAGAATTCCTAAGCTCTCCGATATATAATTCCTAAGGACTCAAAACATTTTTCTAGACACAACTCGGCCACTAAAAACGATCAATCAGTGGGGGCTCCTAAGGTCGGGGAAGGCTCTGATACCAACTTGTCACACCCTCGATGCGACTATATCTCCCACGTGTCGAGGCACGACTTAGAGGCATAATCGCATTGAAGGCAATGTCGCAAGTGAGGTAATCTTCACACAACCCATGTAATACAATAGGGGAAAGAGATACATAGTTGGCTTACAATCGCCACTTCACACAATTACATGAATAAACATTACATCAATCAAATACACTCAGGGTCCGACAACGGAACCAAAATAAAGAAGAACCCCAAATGCGACAAAGGTCCCCGATCGACCCCAACTGGGCTCCACTACTGATCAACTAGAACGAAACAACACCAACGACAAGATCTTCGTCGAGCTCCTCCTGAGCTTGGTTGCGTCACCTGCACGAACTCATCGGCACCTGCAAGCTGGTTTTGGAAGTATCTGTGAGCCACAGGGACTCAGCAATCTCGCACCCTCGCGATCAAGACTATTTAAGCTTATGGGTAAGGTAAAGGTATGAGGTGGAGCTGCAGCAAGCGACTAGCATATATGGTGGCTAACATACGCAAATGAGAGCGAGAAGAGAAGGCAAAGCACGGTCGATAAAAGTATGATCAAGAAGTGATCCTGGACTACCTACGTCAAGCATAACTCCAACAACCGTGTTCACTTCCCGGACTCCGCCGGAAAGAGACCATCACGGTTACACACGCGGTTGATTCATTTTAATTAAGGTCAACTTTAGGTTTTCTACAACCGGACGTTAACAAATTCCCATCTGCCCATAACCGCGGGCACGGCTTTCGAAAGATCAAATCCCTGCAGGGGTGTCCCAACTTAGCCCATGACAAGCTCTCACGGTCAACGAAGGAATAGACCTCCACCCGAGATATTCTGATCAGACTCGATATCCCAGTACAACAAGACATTTCGACAGGGTAAAACTAAACCAGCAACACCGCCCGAATGTGCCGACAAATCCCGATAGGAGCTGCACATATCTCTTTCTCAGGGCACACTCAGATGAGCCAGACGTCGGGTAAGCCAGCCCAGAGTTGCCCCTGGTAGCCTCGGACATCGCTCAGTTGGACCAACACTTAGAGAAGCACTGGCCCGGGGGGGGGGGGGGGTTTAAAATAAGATGACCCTTGAGCCGGCCGACTCAAGGGAAAGAAAAGGCTAGGTGGCAAATGGTAAAACCAATGTTGGGCATTGCTGGAGAAGCTTTACTTAAGGCGAACTGTCAAGGGGTTCCCATTATAGCCCAACCGCGTAAGGGACGCAAAATCCGGGAACATAACACCGATATGACAGAAACTAGGGCGGCAAGAGTGGAACAAAACACCAGGCATAAGGCCGAGCCTTCCACCCTTTACCAAGTATATAGATGCATTAATTAAATAAGATATATGGTGATATCCCAACAAGTAAATAAATGTTCCAACAAGGAACGATCTCCATGTTCCAACAAGGAACAAACTTCAGTCTTCACCTGCAACTAACAACGCTATAAGAGGGGCTGAGCAAAGCGGTAACATAGCCAATCAAAGGTTTGCTAGGACAATGGTGGGTTAGAGGCTGAACATGGCAATTTGGGAGGCTGACAACCAAGTGGTAGGCATCGTAGCAATGGCATAGCAAAAGAGCGAGCAAAACTAGCATAGCAAAGATAGTAGTGATTTCGAGGGTATGATCATCTTGCCTGAAATCCCGCACGGAAGAAGAACGAGTCCATGAAGAAGACAAACGGGCGTAGTCGAACGGATCCTCACAAACTCGACGTTACCGGAATCAACCCGAAGAAGCAATCACCGGAAAAGAAGCACACAACATAGTAAACAACCAACACATCAACATGGCATGATGCACAATCGAGTATGATGCATGTCCGGTTTAATGAAGCATGGCATGACAAAATGCACAAGCAATCCTACAAATTAAGTGGAGCTCAATATGCAACGAGTTGCATATTGACGAAACACCACGTCAATTATTTAGTTCTCTCTCGGTTATGTACCCAACAATATTAAATGTTGATTAACATGGCAAGAGGGGAAGCACAACAAAACTACCTATCTAGTCAAGGTTAAATGAGGCCGGAAACAACGAAGACCAATTCCGGAAAATCCTCATGTGCAAATATTAGGTTTGGTCCTGATCTGTCTTAAACACAATTTTAGAGTTGTTTAACATGCAAAGTGATGCCACCATGATAAACTAGGCATAATTCTACCCCATTTACATATAAAGATTATTTAAAACGGAGTTACGGTCATTTAGATATGAATTAAATCATTTTAGCATGGCATTTAAGCAAAATTTAAACAAACAACATTTTAATTGTTGTTTTGATGATGCGGATGACATGAGCAAGTTTTTATGCAATATTTATGGAAATGTTATCATGATAAGATACGAGGCATTTGTCATCGTGGCGGAAACGAAAGGGGTGCCACGGCAACGAATCCGAAAGTGATGCCACGGCAACATATCGGTTCCGGTAACTCGTGGAGATACCGGCGCAAAAGGAAAAGTGACGGGAGCGTGACATGCGATAGGAGGTGGGGTGATCCCGGATACCGGGTTCCCACATGACGGTGACAAGGAAAAAAGGGGCGACGTGCACCGAACAACTCCGACACGGAGCAAACACGAGCATTTCATACATCACACATGCATTCGTTCACGGGCATCGTCTCGGGGTTATACCTTCGAAGCGTGCGTTGTCGGAGCGCTTCGGTTCAAGCGGGGTAGAGGAAGTAGACGTTCTCGGGCGTCGAGGGAAGTAGTGGTTCACGCGACGGTAGTCGAAGTAGTCGTTCTCGCACGCTCTAGGGTCGAGGGTAGAGGTACACGTGTCGACGGGGAAGTAGTTGTTCACGGGGGCGTCGAGGGAAGTAGGGGTACATGACGACGTAGAGGTACTCGCGACTGTAATCGTTCACATTCGTTCGGAGAGGTACTTGATGGCTCCAACGTCTTCGGGGTGACGGTAGTGGTACACGCGACGTCGGGGTACTTGTCAGTCCGGTCTTGGCGGCGTAGATGTACACGTTGTCGGGGTACTTGTCGCATCATCGGGAGTAGTTGTACGTGAGGGTCTTGACGAATCCGAAGGGGTACTTGACGGGTCCGGTCTTGGCTATTCCGGTTTCGTAGTGTCCTGGTACTTGACGCTTGGGATTGATCCCACGGTTGCATGCATCCATGACAACACAACACAGATGCAGAGAGGCAATGACTCGGCACGGTTCCGGTCGTTGCGTGGGGGTGCTCCCGGCGCCCGCGCACGGCGTGTGGAGGTGCAGGATGGACGTGACGGAGGCGATGGCGCGGTCAACGCGCAGGCGAACCAAGCGAGCGGAGGCAGGGTGTCCTCTTCCCTGTTCGAGCCGTGAAGCAGAGGCGGTTCTTGCTGGACTGACGGCGGCGCAGCGGCAGGGCCAGCGGCGCGGGGACTTGGCCAGCGGCGCGGCCGCAGGAACGCAGGGCGAAGTAGGAGAGGCCGGAAAGCAGGGGCGGAGGAGGCGCTGGGCATGGGAGGCTCCCTGGTGGCGGCGGTTCCCGGAGCTTGCCGGCGATGCGAGAGGACGAGCGGAGGTGCACGGGAGGAGAAGTGGAGGCCCGGGGTGGCAGAGGTACGGGAGGACCTCGGGAGGAGGCAAGACGACGGAGGGAGCCCGCGAGGTCCCTGGCGGGGAGGAAGTGGACGTGCAGGCGGCGTGAAGGAGAGGCGAGGACGAGGCAGGAGGCGGCTCGGCTCCACGGCGGCTTGGACTCCGCCGGCCGGAGCGACAGCAGGGAGCAGGCGGGTCTTCGCAAAGAGGATCGGCGGAGCGAGGGAGATGGGATTGATCGGGGAGAGATGGGATCGACCCCTGGCGGCGCGAGGGAAAGAGCGAGGGAGGAGGGGATCGGGCCAGGGGTGTGCCTTAGGGTTTGGAGGAGTGGGCCTTGGGAGGCCGGCCCAGCGTGGGGAGAAGAGGCCAGAGGCCTGCTGGGCTGCTCTCTCCTTCCCTCTTCTCTTATTTCTCTTATTTTTCAGAAAACGATTAAAGAGAAAGAAAAGAAAGAGGGGGTTAGGGGAAGAAGGTGGGCACGCGAATAATTTTCCCGGACTCGCAAAATTGCACTTGTGCCGAGAAAAATGAAGTGGGCAAGATTGCAAGACTTAAATTCAAAGTCATTTGAATTTAATTAAAAAGGTTTGCACAAGGACTAGGATTTAGAAGAGTCCAAAAATGTTGAGAAATTAGGAGGAGCCTCGATAAATGGGAAAAGAGATGTTGGCAAAGTTTGGGGACCAAACTTGAAGTAGAAAGGGAGTGGGGATTTTGCAAGTGTGTTTTGGTTAATTCCGAAAGAATGGAATATTTTATAATAGCCCCACTAATATCGGGAGGATATGTTATAAAGAGAAGTCATCCTTCCCTCGATTTAAATGGATCGAAGATCCATACGAATTATTTAGTTGAGATGCAAAAGATTATGACATGATGACATGATGACATGATGCAATGCACATGATGACATGATGAAATGCAACACGCAAGCAAATGACATGGCAACAACAACGAATAACTGGACGACACGTGGCACATCGGTCTCAGGGCATTACAGCTGACTAGCTGATTGATGCATTCATTGTTTTGGTATGTACACATATTAATTAAGTCTTTGTTCTTTTTTCTAGCCCTCCAGATCGAGCACAACTTCGGTAAAGAGACGATGCCCGAAGAAAAAGTTGAGCTCGGATGAAAAGCTTGAGATCACAGCAATCGCGCCCGACGGCCAACCTGTTGAACCCCTCCGGACAAAGAGGGCATCTGTTGCTCAGTGCGGGGTTCTGGTTAGGGACAAGATCCCGATAAGCATCCAGCAATGGTTTAAGCCGGCTACAGAAGACCTTGAGGTGTCTTATGTCAATGATATGCAGAAAAATGATCTTTGGATTGAGCTGAAGTCAAATTTCACCCTACCGCCAGAGGATAATCCAGAGAACCCAATTAAAGAGAAATTAATCAAGTCTTTTGCTCTGAAGAGGATGGCAGATCTATTCAGGAGGTGGAAGAAAGAGCTGAATAGGTTTGTCGATAAAAAAGAGACACCAGAATTCAAGGGCAGATATGAGAAGATCAGAGATCACTTGCCCGCATTTGTGGCCTACTAGACATCGGAAAAGAGTAAGAAGATGTCGGCGACAAACAAGCATAATGCCGCGAAGAAGAAGCTTCACCATCGCACGGGGTCAGGTGGCTACCTTGTAGCCCGGCCTAAGTGGTCCAAGGTTGAGAATGATCTGGTTCATAAAGGGATCGAACCAGAGACAAATAACTGGCCAGACCGTTGCCGGACTTGGTTCTTCGGGGCTGGCGGAACCTTGGACCCTGAAACAGGGAAATGCATTTGGACGAACGAACAAATGGACATACCAGTCAGTAAGCTTAAGCACTATATCGATGCAGCGCAGGAAGGGACGTTCTTTCCACACAGAGAGCACGACGAGCTCACAATGGCCCTCGGGAATCCTGAGCACCCTGGACGGACACGAGGCACGCCAGGCTCCGTTCCGTGGAAGGTTGGGTTTCCGGACACAGGCGGTTACAAATCCCATGAGAGGAGGAAAAAAGTGCAGCAGACCGAACTGCACGCGCTGCACGCAAGGGTACAAGCGATAGAGGAACGAGAAGCAAATCGCAGCAAACGTACTGCCGAAGCCTCCCCCGAAGCTACCCCGCCATCTCAGCGCAGAAGCAGCGTGGCTTCCACCGAGCAGCTTCAGCTGCAGCATGCCTTGACGGCTCCTGCCAGCTATCCTGTGGATGCTATAACGGAGTCTCAAAATTGCCACCTTATGATGCAATGGATGAATTTGAAGGTCAAGGCGGCTGTTGGCTCTGTTTATCCTACTGAACCCGGCGCAACTTTTCACTGCATGCCGATTCCAGAAGGATATGCTAGGGTGATGGTGGATGAGATAACGGAGGGATTTGAGGACCTCCAGCTTGACCACCCTACCGGTGAAGGGGAGACTCGGCTGGGGTCTGCTCTGAAGACTCCATGCCTATGGCGGAAGGACCTCATCAACCTTCCGAACTGGACGCCTCCGCCTTCTCCTCCTCCTCCGGCGAGTCAGGGCACTCCGCCTCCTCCTCCGGCGAGTGACGATCAGGGCCCTCGGCCGGCTCCTTCTCCGGCGCGTGGCGGCACTCCGCCTCCGTCTCCGCCGACGCGCCCGAGCAGCCAACCTCCTCCTTCTCCGCCTCGTCAGCAAGGGCAGAAGAGACCTGCCGCCGCTCCAGCTGCTCCGGCGGGTCGTAGTCCTTCTCCTCCGCCTCTTAAGCAAGTAAAGAAGACAACCGCTTCGTCTGCTCGGTCGGCGTCTAGCAGTACAACCAGAGGCGGGAGGACATATAGATTCGGTCCTTCTCTGAAGACTCCAGAGAAGTTACCATACGAGAGGACCCAGGAGGAGAACGCCGAGATCGCGCGAGAAGAAGTGAGGAAATTCTTTGAAGGGGTGAAAGCAAAGAAACATCCACCTCCGGAGGAGAAGGTAGATGGGGTGAAAGTGAAGCGCACTCTGGCTGCCCTGACAAAACCACCAAAGGCTGATCCGCCGAAAGGAAACTATGACCGCATTATTGGAAAGGAATTTGCCGAAGCGGAGCGGTCGGGAACTACTGTCAGTGATGAAAGGCTGAAAAAACGACGAGCTGGGAAACAAATTGCCCAGCTCGGTAAACAAGCGAAGCAATCATGCCCCCCGCTCAAGGTGCCTAGCCACAACGTCGCTAATGATCCGAGGATGGTGCCCGGTTATAATAATCTTGCAGATTACCTGCCCGACGAAGTACATTATGAACCCATGGACATGCAGATGCAAAGATACGAGTACGGGAAGCCTCTCGTCAAAGATGAAAGATCTCTATCAACGATGATGCGAAGATTGCATGATTGGTACTTGAAAATCTCCAGAGACTCTGGGGGGAGGAGTACTTTGTATGTGAGAGTTAAAAAGGAACATGACCTCGTTGGAATTGATCTGTTGCCTGTTCCATTTGAGGAGTTCTATCAGTTTTTCAATCAATTGGCCCTCGATAAAACAACGGTCGCCTGCTACAGTCTGTAAGTAGTACTACTTCTGTCATTAAGTTTCTCTATATAGCTTAGCTCTTTCATTGCATGTATTTATAATCATCCTCACTATATTATGCAGATTGAAGATCGTTGAATTGAAGAAAAGACAAGTCGGTGATATTGGGTTCATTAACACATATCTCATAGATGCAATTCAGGTTAAACTTCATGTCGCAGCTACCGAGGCCAACTTGCTACAATCGTTCGTAATAAATCAAAAAAAGATATAATACTCTTTCCTTACCACTTCAAGTGAGTGTTACTGTCTTGTGCGTATTCGGTTTCCCTTATATATTACTCAAGGTTATAGTAATGTAATTCATGAGTTATGCATGCGTGTGCAGTTTCCACTATATTCTCCTAGAGATTAAGCTTGAGCAGGGACTAGTAACCGTCTTAGACTCAAAACGAAAAGATCCCCAGGACTATGCAGACATGACTGAAATCCTCAAGAAGTAAGTTAAATCGATCATTATCCACCATATCAGCAACTTTGTTCATTTCCTGATATCAAGTAATTGTTTTCTTTGTCCGGCAGGGTTTGGAGAAAATTCACCAAAAAAGTTCCGGGACTGCCGAAGGAG
This sequence comes from Triticum monococcum, assembly GCA_034509565.1. Lineage (NCBI taxonomy): Eukaryota > Viridiplantae > Streptophyta > Magnoliopsida > Poales > Poaceae > Triticum > Triticum monococcum. The sequence goes on from CM067842.1 coordinate 696,200,067, forward strand.
CTGGAATTTAGACACCCGAAAGTAAGTACTATAGTAGCATGTTCCGCGCATCTCCTAGTGATTCAAGCGCTAGTTTCATCAATACCATTTAGCATTCTTGCTTATCAGTTTGATTGACCTCTATTTCTTGTAAAGTGGTTGTGGCAGGAACAAGGGAATGATTTCTGTGGATACTACATCTGCGAATCCATCCGCCACACGACGTGTGAGCGGGGTGGGTACTCTAACGAACAATATGAAGTACGTAAATAACAATATTCACAATTTTATTTTATTACCATCATTTGTGTTGAGTTTCATTCATTCATATATATATATATGTCCCCCTTCTTCAAATTAGATGTTTCGGAAGCGGGATGAACTCCTAGCACCAGCTCGCATGCGAGCAATTCAAGAGGAATTGGCGGCATTCTTTCTTGACCACGTGATCCCTGAAGACGGAGAATTCTATGTTAAACCTGAGTCCGTATGATTATATTTGTAAGAGATAATTACTGTATATATGTAGCCGGTACTGTCAGATAGATATACGAGAACTTGTTGTTCGACCAATCTCTCGGAGAAGGAGAGGTGGTCGATATCACTTCTCTCTGTATGCATATATGTTCATGACGATCTTCTGTTTCCTTCGTTTGCTTTACTAGCTAGCCAGCGTGTCTAGTCCTCTCTATACGTATGTATAGTACGTAGCGTCGACCAAGCACGGACATAAGAGAGGACACTTCTCTATATTAATTATAGCTAGCTAACACAATATATGAAACACCTAGATTAACCCCCCAAAACCCCCAACCCCCCCCCCCTTTCAAAAAAAACAAAAACCCTAGCCACAGAAATGCTGACGCGTGGATGCCTATTGGTCCCGGTTGGTGCCACCAACCGGGACCAAAGGGTCTCCTGACTGGGCTCTGCACACTGCCCACGTGGATGGGCTTTAGTCCCAGTTCTGGATTGAACCGGGACTAAAGGGGGGAGGTATTAGTACCGACACTTTAGTCCTGGTTCAGGAACCGGGACTAAAGGCCCTTACGAACCGGGACTATAGGCCCTTTTTCTACCAGTGATACCTAGTGCATTGGGTCCAATGAAAATCTTTTGTGACAATACTGGTGCAATTGCCTTGGCAAAGGAAACCAGATTTCACAAGAGGACCAAGCACATCAAGAGACGCTTCAATTCCATCCGGGATCTAGTCCAGGTGGGAGACATAGAGATTTGCAAGATACATATGGATCTGAATGTTGCAGACCCGTTGACTAAGCCTCTTCCACGAGCAAAACATGATCAACACCAAGGCTCCATGGGTGTTAGAATCATTACTATATAATCTAGATTATTGACTCTAGTGCAAGTGGGTGACTGAAGGAAATATGCCCTAGAGGCAATAATAAAGTTATTATTTATTTCCTTATATCATGATAAATGTTTATTATTCATGCTAGAATTGTATTAACCGGAAACATAATACATGTGTGAATACATAGACAAACTTAGTGTCACTAGTATGCCTCTACTTGACTAGCTCGTTAATCAAAGATGGTTATGTTTCCTAACCATAAACAAAGTGTTGTTATTTGATTAACGAGGTCACATCATTAGTTGAATGATCTGATTGACATGACCCATTCCATTAGCTTAGCACCCGATCGTTTAGTATGTTGCTATTGCTTTCTTCATGACTTATACATGTTCCTATGACTATGAGATTATGCAACTCCCGTTTACCAGAGGAACACTTTGTGTGCTACCAAACGTCACAACGTAACTGGGTGATTATAAAGGAGCTCTACATGTGTCTCCAAAGGTAGATGTTGGGTTGGCGTATTTCGAGATTAGGATTTGTCACTCCGATTGTCGGAGAGGTATCTCTGGTCCCTCTCGGTAATGCACATCACATAAGCCTTGCAAGCATTGCAACTAATGAGTTAGTTGCGGGATGATGTATTACAGAACGAGTAAAGAGACTTGCCGGTAACGAGATTGAACTAGTTATTGGATACCGACGATCGAATCTCGGGCAAGTAACATACCGATGACAAAGGGAACAACGTATGTTGTTATGCGGTCTGACCGATAAAGATCTGCGTAGAATATGTAGGAGCCAATATGGGCATCCAGGTCCCGCTATTGGTTATTGACCGGAGACGTGTCTCGGTCATGTCTACATTGTTCTCGAACCGTAGGGTCCGCACGCTTAACGTTACGATGACAGTTATTATGAGTTTATGCATTTTGATGTACCGAAGTTAGTTCGGAGTCCCGGATGTGATCACGAACATGACGAGGAGTCTCGGAATGGTCGAGACATGAAGATTGATATATTGGATGGCTATATTCGGACACCGGAAGTGTTCCGGGTGATTTCGGAGAAAACCGGAGTACCGGAAGGGTTACCGGAACCCTCCGGGGAAGTAATGGGCCTTATTGGGCCTTAGGGAAGAGAGAGGGCTGCGGCCTAGGAGGTGGCGCCCCCCCCCCCACATGGGGAGTCCGAATTGGACTAGGGAGGGGGCGCGGCCCCTCTTTCCCACTCCCTCTCCCCCTCTTTCCTTCCCCCTTAGGGTTTCCTAATTGGATTAGGAAAGGGGAGTCCTACTCCCACTAGGAGGAGGACTCCCCCTCCCCTTGGCGCGCCCCATAGGGCCGGCCGGCCTCCCCCTCCCCTTGGCGCGCCCCATAGGGCCGGCTGGCCTCCCCCTTGCTCCTTTATATACGGGGGTAGGGGGGCACCCTAGGACACACAAGTTGATCTTTGAGATCGTTCCTTAGCCGTGTGCGGTGCCCCCTGCCACCATATTCCACCTCGATCATATCGTTGTAGTGCTTAGGCGAAGCCCTGCGTCGGTAGAACATCAAGATCGTCACCACGCCGTCGTGCTGACGGAACTCCTCCCCGAAGCTTTGCAGGATCGGAGCCCGGGGATCGTCATCGAGCTGTACGTGTGCTAAGAACTCGGAGGTGCCGGAGTAACGGTGCTTGGATCGGTCGGATCGGAAAGAAGACGTACGACTACTTCCTCTACGTTGTGTCAACGCTTCCGTTGCGATCTACAAGGGTACGTAGATCATGCTCTCCCCCTCGTTGCTATGCATCACCATGATCTTGCGTGTGCGTAGGAATTTTTTTTGAAATTACTACGTTCCCCAACACTATTAACCCGGATTTTCCAGGAGAAAATGTCAAGGACTTAAGGATGATCAGGTACCGGCTTACAAGAATATTTAACTCGGAGCACGACCTATCAAATTTGTTCTTGTGTTTATGTTGAAGGATCAGTTTAACATGGATAAATCCAAATTGAACTGGAGCCTAATGTCGGGGATATACCCCGCAGTATAAACCGCCGGATGTATGACCCGGCTGGGGCTTGGCGACTCACTGACGATCCGCTTGGACCTGGCGGTTTACGATTCATCGGAGACCCGGCGGGCGGGTCAGATGGATGACAAGGCCCAAGGCCCAGAAGACCGGCTCGTATTATGGTAGGCCGGCTTAAGAGGAAATGCATAAGGAATATTCTTCTACAAAAGAAGCAAGACTAGGACTCCACTTGTAATAGAGTAATTCTAATCCTACTAGGACTAGTCATGTAACCCGCCCCTTCAATATGTATAAGGAGGGGCAGGGCACCCCAAGAGGGAGAAGCAAGAAACAATCTCTAGGGCTAGACACAAAGGGGGAGCCGGCTTATGCGGCGACTCTCTCATGAGCATAATGAGATCTATCCACAAACAGCATGTAGGGCTATTACCGGACAATGTTTCCCGGGGCCCGAAGCTGTCTAAATCCTTGCCTTGTGTTGCGTCTCTCGATTCCGCTCAACCACTCTCAAACTACTACAAAGATGCGTTGGTCTCACGACTAACTTCTCACACTAGGACATCTGCCGTGACAAATCCACGACAAGATCCGGAAACAAATAAATAATAGCAATACCTATGTCCTCCCCCCCCCCCTCCCACATGGGCATGTACCTAGTTTACTTAAACAAAGAGGTAGCGCTCATTTTTTTTCCAGAAGAACTCTTCATCAATTGGTTCCCCCTCTCCCAACACGTCCCTTCACCGATATTTTTCTGTCCAATTGAATTTTTATTCCCACCACACCTTTTTTTTGAACATTTTCCGCACGATAATCAATCACCTTAATTTACATATCTTTTACACCAATTTAATCTTAATGTACTTACCAAATATATTTTTACATAATGATGGGCAGGATTTAATAAACATTTATTTACACAATCACAGGTAGGATTTGATAAACATTTATTTACATAATCATATTTATGACAGATAAATCACGAGGTAGTAACGTACTAGCATATTTAAATGCCGGTATGTTCTAGTGATTTCAAAAAGGCACTCACAATCTGGTGCATTGATTTGGTAGATCTCTGCCACGTCAGAGGATACGATTCAGCATCGAGCTCCCCGTAAATGCAAACCACGAGCGGCGTCATTTTCGCAGCGCGCTCGAGTCCGCAAAATAGCATCACCTGGGCAATAAAATGAGAAATATGGGTGCCATCTGCCATGAACTCTTGGATACGCCTTCATAAATTCAGTACGCCATATCCCTCTACGTAGTAGTCTTGACGAGTATACGCACGTCTACTCACCGAAATTGTGCACGCATTCAATTTGGGACGATTAATCTGCGCGATCGAACGTATATGCCGCTCCCCTCAAAATAAATAACGTATCCGTCACTCAATCAATCTCATTTCTTCGACGCGAGAACACGACGCAGAATCCGTCCAGCGCCGGTGATTGTTGAAAGATACATGCATATGATCTGGCAAAATACACTTGGGCGATCTTCAACACCAAAACATACGGCGCTGCCTCTTTGTTTGAATGAAGATGCAGAAAAGGTGCCGGGCCTCCGGTTTCGGTGCTTGTCGGGGTGCACATATATATACATACCATACCCACCCCCCACCTTTCCCATCGTTTTCTCATCGCAAAAACATTAGCTTTGATCAAACAGGGCTTGGCACTTGATTCCACAGAGAGAGAGAGAGAGAGAGAGAGAGAGAGAGTACAGCGAGGGTTCCACAACAATTCTTCACGAGTCAACGACCCTACGGGCCCTACATCTATGGTACACGCTCTGTATATATCAGTGCATTTCACAAAGTTTGCTCGAACTGGTGTTCAGATTCATCCTTAGTTAGTACGTGCGTGCTGGTGATCAGTGATCGATGACCATGCATGTGTTTCTCTGTTAGATGTGCTTACTAATTAATCATGCAGGGTATCATCGGCATCCTCCGCACTGCCATCCTGCTCCTCGTCGGCCTCGCGTGGTGTGGTGTGCTCGTCGCCGCCGGCGGCGGGGTGGACGGCGTGTTCAACGTCGAGGACTACGGTGCTCTAGGCGACGGGACCACGGACGACACCAAGGTACGCACGCGCCCGCTCTCCCTCGAAAATACTGGCGTGTACCTGATGGCCGGATGTGTGTTGATTATCTGTACCGTGTGCGAAGGCGTTCGTGGATGCATGGGTGGCGGCGTGCGGCGCCACTGGCTCGTCGGCGACGCTGCTCGTGCCGGCGGAAAAGTCATTCCTCGTCGGCCTCACCAGGTTTAGTGGGCCATGCGCCTCCACCAGAATCACCGTCCAGGCACGCACCGCTCGTCCGTCCTTCCTGATCCAGGCCGTGGTTTGGCTTCATCTGACGATCAGGAAAACTTGCTTTGTTTGTCGTAGGTCTTGGGCACGATCACGGCGCCGCGGGCGAGCGCATGGAGCGAGAAGAAGAACTATTGGCTGCTGTTCTACCAGGTCGACGGGCTCACGGTAACCGGCAACAGCACCGGCTTGCTCGACGGCAGCGGCGTGACGTGGTGGAGCGATAAATGCAAACACAGTGATGATGTGAGGAAGCCCAACTGAACTCTTAAGGAATTTTTTTAATTCCTCCTTGCATTTGGCCTTTTGGTTTCTCAATCTTCTTCGGAGAGAAAGTACTTAATGGTTGATATTTTCTTTCAGGATTGTGTAACTAAGGCACCGACGGTTAGTATATATATAAATAAAGATAGCAAGTATTAATTCGCAAATCGACGTGCATGTAACCTCATTGCGTATGTATCACTACATGGATCGGTCCAGGCCTTGTTGGTCATGAACTGCACCGGCGTGGAGCTGAGCCAATTCAGCAGCAAGGACAGCCCGCAGATGCACATCGGCCTCAGCATGAGCGGCAAGGTCAACGTGACGCAGCTCACCATCACCGCGCCGGAGGACAGCCCCAACACCGACGGCATCCACGTCGACCGGAGCGAAGACGTCCACATCACCGGTTCGACCATCGGCACGGGCGACGACTGCATCTCCATCGGCCCTGGTAGCCGCTTCGTCACCGTCGACGGAATCGTCTGCGGCCCCGGCCATGGTGTAAGGTAACAAAGGGTTACAATTGGGAGGATTGCCTCTTCCATCTGCATTTTCTATTTACCATGCACTCGAAGAAGAGGAGTAAAATGGCGTGATGGCCGGGTTTGTGCTTCTTGGCTAGTGTGGGGAGCCTGGGCAGGGATGGAGCAAACGAATCCGTGGAGTACATCGACGTGAGAAACGTCCAGTTCATCAACACGACGAATGGAGCAAGGATCAAGACGTGGAGGGTATCGCTACCGGTTTTTTTTTTGGTTACAATTACAAAGAAGCTGAGGCGGCCGGCTGATTACATTGTTTCTTCGCACTGCAGGGTGGGAGAGGTTACGCGAAATCCATCTCCTTCACCAACATAAACTTCACCAACGTGGACCATCCTGTGATCATCAACCAGTTCTACGAAGATCGCCAAGACGTCTCAAATACGGTACTCTACTACTATGTGTGGATTGAGTGTTGGACGATCTATATATATACTACTTCTGTATGTGTGGAGGAGTAGCTAGTACTAAAATGTTTGTGCGTCTTCTTGGGGCCTGAATTTATTGCAGGGGGCGGTGGCGCTGAGCAACATAACCTACACGAACCTCAACGGGACGTCGACGCGAAAGACGGCCGTCGACTTCGACTGCAGCAAGAACGGCAGCTGCATGGACATCCACGTCAACAGCGTGGCGATCACGGCGGCGGACGGCGGAGCAACCGTGGCCCGCTGCCAGAACGCGGACGTGGACACCTCCGGGTTCGTCTACCCGAAGATCCCTTGCGTAGCTAACGCTGCATCGCCCAGCCCAGGGCTTAGCACCTAGCAATGCTGTTGGGCGTTTGTACATGGATGTGAACGCACGGTGTACCTAGCTATGCTGCAAGCCTTTTCTTCCTTTTTTGGGCTTACTGTGAAAGCTTTACTGCAAGGTGTAGCGCCATGTATATTGCCCAGTTACTTTTTTTTTTCTTAGAGAGCAGGATTTTGTTGAGCACGAGAGGTCTACCCCCATAGATAATGGAATAATGCTGGTTTTTCATAAGAAATTCTTTTTTGGACATTACGCAGGAAGGGTACCCATCTTTTTTTTCGGGGTAGGAAGGGTACCCGTTTGCGTGTATTAAAGGCTCAAAGGGAAGTTACATAATTTCACATAGAGCGGGAGGTGAGGTAGTGCCGCCAAGACATAGGAAAATTCCTTTTACAGATGGTCCGGAATCTAAAAGTCCGAAGAGTGAAGTTTGAAATAATATTCTTAAGGGTAATTGTAGGCTCATGTTCTCACAAATCCTTTGATAGTGTGTCACAACTAGCTGGATGAAACAGATGGATAACATAAGGCAAGAGTTATATAGGTTCTGAAGCTAAAACCCTACATCCTGCTCGATTGTATTGATGGATGGGGTCTACAAAGTGCGGAAATAAAAAACCAGCAGTTCCGGTTTCTGTCGGCTACCCGCATGCTCGCCATGTATGCAGGTGTACACAATTCATACGAGTACTATACCAAATTCAACTGTTTTGTACTATTTTTGTGGAACCACGCATTATATAGGAACATGACATCTATTGCACTCAGATTATTTTACTCTTTCATCCCACTATCCATTCACCCATACTTTAGTATGATTCTAAATTTGTAACACTTTTAGTATGATTTGTGTTCATGACATTTAAATCTATAAAACAAGATCAAACTTCAACATGTTCTCAACAAGTTTAAATTCAAAATTGATACCATACTAAAATTTATGTGAAATGTGAGATGATAGGAGAATGAATTGACCTGAACCAATAATAAAAACATGCAAAAGATAATGTTATAAACCATAATAAAACTTATATCAAATCCGAGATGAAACATGATGAATTGTGAAATGAAATAATAACGAAAGCATGGAAAGAGGAATGTATGAATAAATACTGAAAACATGTAAAAAATTGTGATGGTATAGAAATGATATTGTATAGAAAATATGTGAAGAGAACACTTTTAGTGTCCAGCCCAACCATGAAAGAAGTTTTTTTGGTCACGAAGGATGGCGTCTCCCACCTCCCCACCGCCCCACCACCATCTCCAGCGATCTCCTTCCACAACCACTAAACTTCTGGTTCTTTCCGATCAACATCTCCGGCGTCCTCCTCTCTTCTAGGGGATATCCTTTTTGATGGCTTTCTCTTCGGGATCAACCCTTGGCTTGGACTTCTCCAAGAGTTTGGCGTTTGCTGATAATATTATCAGATCTACTGGATTTCCGGTCCATCCCACGGACGACACTGGCCATTTTACGATGGTCATGTCCTTTAACCGACATGATTCCAAGCTTAATGATGATTCGGTGGCGGCGGACCTGGATGCAGCTATTGGAGGATCCGCAATCGAGCTGGGAGTCTCATGCATACGTGACAAGGTTTATTCTTTCAACATTCCTCCAAGCAAGTTGATTTTTATGTTCTTGATCTACGATCTTTTGCTTGCCCGTACTTCAAATGTTATTTCAATCTTTCAGGTCGTGGAGGTCCGAATTGGGAGCGTGAGTTTAATCGTTGGAGATTAGAATTGGATGTTGAGTGGATTTTAGTTAGCCCTTCTAAGAGAAGAGCAGCTTTAGGGATGCTTTTGCTATGCATAAACCTCCTGCCAAGTCCTCCATTCGATCTTCCACCAATGTTCGGAAGAAGCTCTCTTTTGCCACATTTCAAAACTATGGTGCATGCAAAGGTTATTAGTATCCAGCCACGCAAGAGTGCATTTGATGTTGTTTCTGATGGAGGTTATGTTCTTACTGATCGTGAACGAGTGGTCATTCGTCCCTCGCCGCCGGTAACCTCCAATGGATGGTGGCCACGCCACCAATTGTTTTTGGTATGGTTGGATCGCTGCTGATTAGGCGTGCGCATATTGCGGCTAATGATGTGCAACAACATGATCTGCATGCTCTGGCCAAGCCCTCTAGGAGTTCAAATTTGGTCACGTCAATCCCAGAATCTCATGTTTTCCATGTTGGGCCTCACTTGCCTCCTCGGCCTACGGACTCTATTCAGGAGCCTGCCATTCCTTCTATGCAAGAAGCTGATGCCATGCTTGGTGATATGGTCGACGACATGGTGGCCCGCGTTCTAACTTGTTCCAAATGTAACCAGCAGGACCACTTGTCTGTCGACTGCCCTGTCTGTCTGGCTTGCGCCCGCAATGGTCATACCCGCCGCTCCTGCAATCAATAGGCAGAGATAATGGTCATATTTGGATGGTTAAAAAAATCGCAAGAAAACCCAAAAATATCGTCTACGTTGGTTTCCATACCCGCCACGAGTCTTCCTTCTATTCCTCCTCCAAGAGACTTCTCGGTTTTAGAGACGACCCACGCGCCTGTGCAGACGGGTCTTGTCATGCCTCCACCGTCTCCTTTGCACCATCCAACTTCTCCGCCACCTCCCACGCCCGCAATGGAGAACTTTGCCTTGGATCCTCTGGAGTTTGTTCTGTCGGGCTTCAAGATCATCGATGGGCGGCCCGACACGTCTACTTCGGACCTTCTTCTCTCATGTTGTTTCTCTAGACCGTCGTCATGAGTAGTTTGCAATCGGCATTACCGAGCCTTCGCCGCCTCCTGGACAGATCCATCACTTCCGCCAGCTGGTTAGTGACTTTGTGATTACACAACTTCATTGTGATGTGCTTAGTGATCAACAATGGATTGAGGATGTTGGTCTCTTTGAGTTTCGTAGTCCTGCATCTAGGCATGATATCATGGATCATCCATGAAAGTGCAACTATCCCTGGGTGGTTTTGGTAATTCCTAACAACATATAGCTCATTGAGCTAATGCTACTTGAAGATAAATATTTCAGGAAAAGCTCAATGATTGGCATGGCATGGATTAGAAAGTGGACCCCTCAAAATGCTAAGGACAAAAGGATTTGCTCAAGCTCAAAGCACAAGACTCTACATTTCATTTTTAGTGATCCAAGAACACATTGAGTCCATAGGAAAAGCCAATACTATTAAGAGGGGGTGAGGTGTTGCTTAATGAGGTTCTTGCTCAAAGTGCTTAGTGATATGCTCCACAACCCTCAACCACTTTCTCATATCCAAATATATCCCAAACCAAAAGTCAAACTCGGCCCCACCAATTTGATCTATCCGGCGCCACCGAGTTCACTTGACATAGCCATTGCCACAAACCCTAGTCTTTTCGGTTCTACCGATAGGGATCTCGGTTTCACCGAGATGGGATTGTTGTCGGTGTCAAAACCAGCAGATCTCGGGTAGGGGGTCCCGAACTGTGCGTCTAAGGTCGATGGTAACAGGAGACAAGGGACACGATGTTTACCCAGGTTCGGGCCCTCTCTATGGAGGTAATACCCGACGTCCTGCTTGATTGATATTGATGAGTATGAGTATTACAAGAGTTGATCTACCTCGAGATCGTAATGGCCAAACCCTAAAGGTCTAGCTTGTATGGCTATGATAATGAATCTCCCCCTCTCCGGACTAAGTCCTCCGGTTTATATAGACACCAGCAGGATCTAGGGTTACACAAGGTCGGTTACAAAGAAGGGAATCTACATATCCGGTCGTCAAGCTTGCCTTCCACGCCAAGGAGAGTCCCATCCGGACTCGGGTGCAGTCTTCGGTCTTCGTATCTTCACAGCCCATCAGTCCGGCCCATGGCTAACAGGCCGGACGCCCGAGGACCCCTTAATCCAGGACTCCCTCAGTAGCCCCTGAACCTGGCTTCAATGACAAGGTATCCCACGCGTAGTGCTTTCTTCAGCATTGCAAGACGGGTTCCTCCTTCCGAATTCTAGAATAGTCTTCGGACGAATTGATCATGTCCGGACCTGTAACACACACCACACACAACCATAGAGAGAATATAATAATACACGAGTCCAATCCGCTGACAACTTTTACAACATGACATCACGTCCATCCGGTCATAATTTCGAACCGTTTTTTGCCCGCCGCTCCATGTTTCGAGACGTGGTTGCCATTAGCACGTCTTGTCGAAGCAGATATCGTGTCCCCTTATTATGGGATTCTCATCAATACGGGCGTGGGTAACCCAATCGTGTTGTTTACACAGCCCTCGGGTGCAGGCGAATTTGAGGCGAGTGGGGTGGCGCTCAATATTCACTGCCCTTATAAGGAGATAAGATTCCCCTTTCTTCTCCCACACCTTCTCTCTTCTTCTACCTTTCCACCCTTGAGCTCCAGCGCCCAAGTTCTCATCTGTTTCCCACTCGAGAAAGCACTCCAACCATGTCCGGATCAGGAGCTGGTGGCAAGTGGATGGCTTCTTTTGTCAAGAAGAAAGACATCAAGGAGCTTCGAGAGGCTGGATACCTAGCCAAGGAGATCGCTCACCGTCTCCCGGCCGAAGGACAGATCATCCCTACCCTAGAGCCCCATGAGAGGGTAGTATTTCTCGCACACTTTGTCCGCGGGCTGGGATTCCCTCTCCACCCATTCGGCCATGGACTGCTGTTCTACTATGGGCTAGATTTCCATGATCTAGCCCCCAACTTTGTCCTCAACATCTCGGCATTCATAATCATTTGCGAGGCCTTCCTCCGCATCTCGCCTCACTTCGGCCTATGGCTGAAGACTTTCAACATGAAGCCGAAGGTGGTGAGAGGCCAACAGGTAGAGTGCGGAGGTGCCATGGTGGGCAAGATGCCCAACGTGATATGGCCCGAAGGTTCCTTCGTGGCGATGGTGAAGGGGTGACAATCTGGGTGGTTCGACATCACCGAGCCGCGCAACACCAACTGGGCGGCAGCCCCTGAATTCCGATCTGGAACTCCGCCGCGGCTTACCTTCTGGCAAGAGAAGGGCCTTGCCTAGGGCTCTTCAAGCGAGCTGACTGGGCTCCAGACATGCGTTCAGAACATGCTAACCAAGAAGATCAAACTCGTCAACGTGATCCAGGTCATGCTCATTCGCCGGATCCTTCCATGCAAACACCGGACTTGCTGTTTGTGGGAATTAAATCTGGCTATGCATCAAACGCTACGAGAGATCTTCGACACAACGCACGAAGATATCTGGAAAGCGCTCTTCAAGGCCGGCAAGACACCACCGCCCATGACCGAAGATCGTGGGCTCAGTTTAAAGTGCCATTCCAATTCAGTAAGTTCTTTCATGTATTCAAGGTATAGCCTTTACTGGCATATTTTGGGAAGGAGTCTAATCCTTCCTTATTAATTTTCAGGCCTGGATCGACATAGCGGAGCTGATTAATTGTTCCGCTCCACTTCCCGAAGACGAGGAAACCCCACTCCTAATGAAGATGCTATTCCCGGCGCCTTACGATGTGCTGGAGAAGAAGGCCAAGAAGATGGCCAAAGGGAGCAGGAGCGGCCTTCGCCAAAAGGGTGCTTCGGACATGTCGTCCGAGGACGAGACTGACTCTTCGGTCACCGAAGACGACGGCGAGAAGGAGGAAGAAAGCGGCGTCCCCCCGGAGGGGGGAAAGAAGAAAAGAGAAGCCTCCACGAATCTGGAGGAGAAAGCGCCCAAGAGGGGGAAAGGCTCCTTTGCGGATAACTCCGCATGGGATGTCGAAAGCAGTCTGGAGCGAATGCCCCGAACCAAGCCCCGGGCTGCCTCGTAAGTACCATAACCCTATGCACCTCCCAATACCTGGCCTTTCCAGTTTATAATATTAACATGTTTAAACTATGCCATTACAGTCCTGTCGGCGCTCTGGGGACGGGGGTCCCCAGACTTACCTGCCTGCGGCCCGCTGCGTGGCTAAGCCAGCAGGCCGTATGGCCCATCTTCATCAACAAGGCATCCAAGACCCTCGCGAGGGGCCAAGCCTCGCGAGGCGGACGACGCAAGACCTCCTCTAGAGTGGCCTAGTCGGACAGGCTCACAAGGAGCGGAGATACCAAGGCGAGGCAAACCTCACGAGGCTCTCGTGACGTGAGCCATGACGATCGACACCAGGCGGGCGCCAGGTGGGCTCCAGCATGCGCATCGTCCTTGTTTCCTCTTTGGTGGTAAGGAGGCCTGCGCAGGCGAGGAGTACCAAGGCATCAGGCAAAGGTTGTTGTATCGGTGCAACAAGACCAGGACCAGAAGGACGGCAAGACAGAGGTCATCGTGGAGCCCAAGACGGCGTCACCACCAGAGCCTTTGGTAGGCGAAGATCACTTTTGCTAGGATGGCTTGTACTAGCTGTCCCCCTTCAAATTAGCCCGCCATTGTTGGCTCCCTTCCCGCTCAATATTTTGGAAGAGGACTAGGGCCTCTATAAATAGGACTAGCCACCATCGTTGGCATGGGGAGACGACGGACGACAGAGAGATAGAGATAGAGAGAGCGAGAGCGAGAAGATCATCCCCCACCCACAAGTTAGCCAAGCACAAGAACACCTCAACCTCAGGAGGTTGTTCTTCCCCTTTATTGTTCATCATCAGCCCAAGAGGCAATCCACCACCACCACAATGGTGGCCTAAACCAGTATAATCTTGTGTCTTTCTGTGTTGCGAGTTCGTCGAGTTCGTCCGCGAGACCTTAGCGAGCTAGGGCGTAGATCGGTGGGAGGAAAAGACTTCGCGCGCACCCCAGTGTTTGAACCTTAAGGGTTTGCCGGAACCCTACATCTGACATTTGCAGCGCCAGGTAGGGGTGCGCCGTAGCTTCCCCTCCGTCGATCTGCGCTCCGTCGCCACCGCGCTTCGCCCACATGGCAGGCGCCATGCCGCCGACTCCGACAGTCAGCGTTGACAACAGGGCCAGGGGGCTCCGAGCCCTGGCCCCCGCCTTGCGACGGGTGCAGTGGCCGCCCAAGTTCAGGCCAGAGATGCTGCCGCGCTACGACGGCGCGGCGGACCCGTCAGCTTTCCTGCTGGCATACGAGGAGGTCGTCCTCGAAGCCAGGGTGATGACAAGGTCATGGCCAACTGGCTTCCCATGGCCCTCGCCGACGAGCCACGCGCCTGGCTGCTCAACCTTCCCGGATCCACTATGGCATCTTGGGAGGAGCTCCGTGACCTCTTCACTGCTCGCTACACGGTGCCGGCGCACCATGCAGTCGCGGCCCTACTGGGCAGCTCCCAAGCACCGCCGTCAGACCGCCACGCCAAGCCATTCCTTCGTCAGATCGAGGCCACCTCCAGGTGCCCGGGAGCTGCGTCGGGCTGGGCTGCGCCAGAGGCCGACCTTACCTTCGGCTCAGAAGACCACCCCAACTCCACCGTCGGCTCCGGAATGCTCCCGATGCTCTGCATGCCCACCATCTGCAACGTGGCCATCACCAAGACCCTCATCGACGGTGGTGCTGGCTTCAACTTGTTCTCCGTGGAAGCCTTCAGCCTTCTCCACATGCCACATGAGCGGCTCGGCCTCAGTAAGCCCTTCTCGGGAGTGGGTGGTGGAGTTGCCCACTCCTTGGGACAGATCCGCCTCCCTGTCACCTTCTGTCGGTGTCAAAACCGGTGGATCTCGGGTAGGGGGTCCCGAACTGTGCGTCTAGGCGGATGGTAACAGGAGGCAGGGGACATGATGTTTTACCCAGGTTCGGGCCCTCTTGATGGAGGTAAAACCCTATGTCCCGCTTGATTAATATTGATGATATGGGTAGTACAAGAGTAGATCTACCACGAGATCAAAGAGGCTAAACCCTAGAAGCTAGCCTATGGTATGATTGTTGTTCGTCCTATGGACTAAAACCTTCCGGTTTATATAGACACCGGAGAGGGCTAGGGTTACACAGAGTCCGTTACAATGGTAGGAGATCTACATATCCATATCGCCAAGCTTGCCTTCCACGCCAAGAAAAGTCCCTTCCGGACACGGGACGAAGTCTTCAATCTTGTATCTTCATAGTCCAGGAGTCCGGCCGAAGGTATAGTCCGGCTATCCGGACACCCCCTAATCCAGGACTCCCTTAGTAGCCCCTGAACCAGGCTTCAATGACGACGAGTCCGGCGCGTAGATTGTCTTTGGCATTGCAAGGCGGGTTCCTCCTCCAAGTACTTCATAGAAGATTTTGAATACAAAGGTAGTGTTCGGCTCTGCAAAATAAGTTTCCACATATTGCCATAGAGAGAATAATATTTACACAAATCTAATCTGCTGACGTATTCCGTAGCGTGACATCACACCATGGCCAAGTCTTTATTCGAATCGTTTTACTGTCCCACCTCAGCACGTTTAGCGAGGCGGTTTCCTTGGCACGTCTTGTCAAAGCAGAGATCGTGTCCCCTTATTCCGGGATTCTCATCAATACGGGCATGGGTAACCCAACCATACCCGTTGGTATGTTTTCTCGATCAAAGGCGAGTCCCAAACGGTCACGGGGAGGGCCCTTGGTATTCAACCTCTTATAAAGAGACCAAGGCCTTACTCTGTTCTTTCAATCTCAAACGAGTTCGCCCTTCGCCTCGAGTTCCAACACCCAAGGCTCTAGATTTCAGGCGCTTCGACCTTCGACAATGTCCGGTTCCGACCTTCGAGGCCGATGGATGCCCTCTTCCGTCACGGAGGAGGACGTGCTGAAGTTGAGAGAGGCCAGGTTCTTGACCGGAGAAATCTCGCATAGGCCGCCTGCTCAAGGGCAGGTCATTCCCACTCCCAAGCCTGGTGAGAGTGTGGTGTTCATGTCTCACTTTCTTTGGGGGCTAGGCTTCTCAACGGATCCCCTCGTGAGGGGGCTCATGTTTTATTATGGGCTGGAATTTCACGACTTAGCTCTGGAGTCCATCCTCCATATTTCCTCATTCATCGTCGTGTGTGAAGCCTTCCTCCGTATTACTCCTCACTTCGGACTATGGCTCAAGACCTTCAAAGTAGAGCCAAAGATGATCAAGGGACGGCACGCGGAGTGCGGAGGTGCTTTTATAAGCAAGAATGCTGGTGCTCCATGGCCTGAGGGCTCTTTTCAAGGGGAGTCCAGCTTATGGCAACGAGAGTGGTTTTATATCACGGCTCCCAGGAGCACCAAGTGGGTGGCGCTGCCTGCTTTCCGCTCGGGTCCCCCGCCACGACTGGCGTCATGGGTCAATAAGGGGCTGGACTGGGGGTCAGCAAAGGACGTGCCCCTGTTGCAGGGCCGCATCCGAGATCTCCTAGAAAGAGACATCAGTCTGGTCGTGGTGACGCAAGTTATGTTAATTCACCGAGTTCTGCCCTGCAAACGTCGCCCCCTCCGCCTGTGGGAGTTCAACCCGGAGGGACCACGAGTTCTCCAACATTTTCTTGGCATGACGCCTGTGGAGATGTACAAATTGTTCTTCGGACCACAAGTAGTGTGTCCGGATTCTACGGAGGACACAGGTCTGAGCTGCAATCGTCCGGATACTCAAGTAAGTAGCCTTGTGCCCAGACTCGCTATCCGTATATTTATCATAAAATTGCACCTAAAAGAGCTGTCCTTTAAACAGGAGTGGATAGCGAAAGCAAAGCTAATCAGGTGTCCGGCCCCCCTCCCCGAGACCACGCCGGGCCCCATGCTAGTCAGGATGTTGGAGGTTGTGCCTTCAAAGGAAAGTGAGGGAGGGGACAAGGAAGCTACAGCCTCCTCGAAGGAGGTTGTCCGGAAGGGAGGAATCGAAAATTCCTCTCCTTAGGGGAAGAAGAGGACCGCCTCTAAAGACCCGGAGACCATGGCCTCAAAGCGGGGGAAGAAATCTTCGCCAGAGGGTCTTGTGCTGGGGGATACTTCGGCCGAATTATGCCCTCACGCAGATCAGCCCTCCACCGAGCCATAAGTAGATATGAGTTTTCTTTTTAAGAAACGAGAGAAATCCTTGCTTTATATCTGAGAAAAGTAATCGAAAATTTACCTTGTAGCTCGGACCTTAGCCCTTCTCAGCAGAGCTCATCTTTGGGGGATCTTCTTCCGGAGATGATGGAGAGCGGAACGCCTCCCCCTGCCGTACCGCCTTGCGAGGCGGGTGACCCTGAGGTATCGTCGCGGAGGGTTTCTCCGAATCCGGCAGGGCCGGAAGGTAGTCATATGGCCCCCCAAAGCCCTCTGCGTCCGGCCTTCGAAAAGGGCCATCGGACGAGTCCGGCGCCGTCTGGTGCGCGGTCGGAGGAGCTGAAGGATCTGCTAGGGCGAGCATCTATCTCAGAGGAGCACCGTGCATTGATGGGTACGGTGATTGAGAGGATTTCATCCGCGGAGAGCGGATTGCACGAGGCCGTCAGGAGTTTACTGACAGGTTTTGGGGTACGCAAAATAATGTACCCTTTTTGGACAGTTGCGCATAAATAAGATGCGCCTATGTAGATAGTAGCCCCTGAGACTCTGTGCGTTATCAAAAGTGACTGTGCGTAGAGGATCATGATCCCAGGTCTAATATGCCGCCTTCATACGTAGGTGGCGAAGTGTCCGGTGGCAAGCCGGACCGATGAATTTGCCGAGCTAAAGTGGCAACTTGACGTGGCGGATGCCGACATCGCGCTTGTCAACAAGCGGCTTGACCAGGCACAAGGTATGTAATTCCTCCGGCGGTGCCTGGTAAGAGGAGCTTTACGCCAGTATCTTACAATGTGTGCGCTTGATGCAGATGGTGCTGCTGCCATGGAGAATCTTCGGGCGGAACTTGCCCGAGCCAAGGAGCAAGCCAGGGAAAGTGATGCGGCTGCCAGAATGGCAATTGAAGAGCTGAAAGCCGAATAGGCTGCTCACTGCCGAAGCAAGAAGGAAATGGCCGAGATGGCCGTGAAGCTGAAGAATGCTGTTGACCGTTGCAAGCTTCTTGAAAAAGAAGATCGGGCGGAACAGATGGACCTAGAGAAGGCCGTTTCCGATGCCAAGGATGCTCGCTCTGCAATGAGAGCTATGAAGGAGGAGCTGCGTCAGGCCGGAGAGATCGCGGTTGGAAAGCCCTTTATGCTGCGCAGGAAGTTCTGTGATCCTAAACATGCTCTGTTAGACCGGATGTGGAGTACGGCGGACACCTATCTGGATTTAGCAGTGAGTGCCGCAGATGCGGCCGAACACTTCCGAGATCAAGAAGATCACGAACTGGAAAAGCTCTTTTGGTCGCAGTTCCACAATCCGGAGCGTCCACTGTCATTAGCCGATCGTTTGGCCGAATGGGCTGAACTAAATAGGTTGTCCGGACTCGCCATGAAGTATGTCATGAGTCATCTGTGGACAGAGAGGCCAGAGCCGAAAAGTTATTTTAACTTAGTGCAGTAGTTCCTTGGTGCGGCGCCGCATATCAATGCGATGAAGAGGTCAGCGTGCATAGAGGGTGCATGGATGGCTCTTGCCCGTGTGAAGACATACTGGGCGGAAATGGAGGCCACCGTTGTTGCATCCCTAGACTCGGATGGAACCCGAGTACCTGCCGAGCACTATTTTCAGGAAGTTATGCAAGGCGCTCGTTTAGTAGAGACGCAGTGCTCGAAGGATACTATATTCGAATAGCATATATTATTATAAAACAATATTTTGATAAATTGTAGAAGCTTTTTATACTTGTGCCTACAAGTATTATAATACCTCCTGTGCGGCCGTTTAACGTATATGTATATATAATCTGAAAGATGGCAGTCGTCGCCTTCAGCCCCCACGCACATAATGCGGGGGTGTTCGCAGAAGGCGCATTTTCACATTTGATCCAACGTCTTGGTCCTACAAAAGAGGTGATAGCGCAGCGAACTAGGCAATCGGACTATGATGCTTTATCACTTTCACTTAGCCATAGGAGTTTGACAGTGAGGCGACTTATATAGCCCCTGGTGGCACCTGCGTTCACCCGAACTCGGGGCACGTATGTGCCTGGCCGGGAAGCGGCCCTTCGTTAATGCGGAGGAATCCTAAAGATTCCGGTAAGTCATCGAGTGGTTGACCAGTCTCACGCTATATCATGACAATCAGTTTTCGGCTTTCTCTACTGAGGTGCTCACCTGGCCGAACCGAGGCACAATCGCAGTAGTTCTCCTGGTGCCGCCTTAGCTGATAGAGCGGAACGTAAGGTAGCAAAACACAGGAGCCGGCCAAACCCAACATTTGACCAAAGACATGATTCAGAGCTGCTGCATATAAGGCCAAACTCGCGACGCCGAACACTCCCTAAGGTATTCGGTCTTTATGAGGGCGGGCGGGATAACGCCCTTAGTAATAAGCCCCTAGTGTCCAGGTACGCGCAAAACTCTGACGTGGCTACATGCCAAAATGCCAGCCTCCTCCTTGGTTATACCAAGAAACGAGGGGATGTGTATCAACAAGAGACAGTAAAAAAAGGTTTACACAGGGTCTTAATCTGAAAAGAATCCTTGGAACGGGTCCCTGCTGCATGTCTGCGCCTGTGTCTCTGTTGTGCCGTATCCTGGACGGGCGTAGCACGGTGTTCATCTGTAAAAGAGTGGAACTTAGTTTAGGAAAGATCGTGCCGAACATGAGTTATACTAAATAAACGAACTATAAATCGAAATGGGTAAAATTGAACTTTATTTTCTCTTGTTTTATATGCGCGGAGCCCCTAGTACAGGGGTATACGGCTATTAAGCCTTTATCAATTGTATGTTTATGCCGGACTCGTCTAGCCGTGTCCATGGTCTTGACGACCTGTTTAGGTGCTTTGGCTGGTGAAGCCGCTTTATTGTGGGGCTGTCAAGGCAGCCGCACTGTCCTCCGCGCGGGGGGAACACTCAATGTTTTCCCTTGAATGAGATGATGCCTCGTGGACCGGGCATCTTAAGCGTAAGAGATGCATAATGCGGTATTGCGTTAAAACGGGCGAAAGCTTCGCGTCCCAGCAGTGCTTGATAGCTACTTGAGAATGGGGCGATGTGGAAAGTTAGCTGTTCGCGACGGAAGTTATCGGGGGAGCCGAACATAACTTCTAGCCGGAGAGAACCCATGCAATGGGCATCCGGGCCCGGCGTTACCCCTTGAAAGGAGGTATTGCTATGGCGAATTTTTGTTGGGTCTATCCCCATGTTGCGGATTGTGTCCTGGTATAATAGGTTTAGACCACTGCCGCCGTCCATCAGGACATTTGTAAAGTGGAGTCCGCCGATTATTGGATCTAATACTAAAGCAGTCCAGCCTGCATTCCGGATACTTCTAGAGTAATCCTGATGGTCGAAGGTGATCGGTTTTAACAACCATTGGCGAGACTTCTTTGGGATAGGCCGTATGGCGCGTATCTCTGTTGGCGCCATTCTGTTTGTCACGTGAAGTAAGTTTACTGTTTTGACTTCTTGTGGGAAATCCTTTTGTTTCCTGGTGCTCTGCTTGTGGGGTTCGTCGCCGTCCTCACTTGGTGTGTCAAGCCCCTTGTGTTCGGCATTGAGTTTGCCGGATTGCTTGAAAACGCAACAATCTCTGTGGGTATGGTTCGCAGGCTTCCCGGGAGTATTGTGTATTTGACATATCTTGTCCAAGATTTTGTTTAAGTTGGATAGCTCGTCCCTGTTATCCTTGAGGGGTGGCTTTCTCTAATTCTGCCGCGAGCTTTTGAATCCGGTGTTGACCGCTGTGCTCTTTGGGCTATTTCCCTTATTCCGGCGCTGGTCCTTGCTGCGTCGGGGTTTTCCGTTTCCATCCCTAACTTCGGATGTACTTGGGTCGCTGGTGCTACATCTTGCCAACCAGCTGTCCTCTCCTACGCAAAAGCAGGTCATGAGGCTTGTTAATGCGGCCATTGTTCTTGGCTTTTCTTGGCCGAGGTGTCTGGCGAGCCATTCGTCTTGAACGTTATGCTTAAAATCTGCTAGGGCTTCGGCGTCCGGACAGTCGACTATCTGATTCTTTTTAGTAAGAAATATGTTCTAGAATTTCCGGGCTGACTCTCCGGGCTTTTGAGTTATGTGACTAAGATCTTCTGCATCCGGAGGGCGGACATAGGTCCCTTGAAAATTTGCCCGGAAAGCATCCTCAAGCTCTTCCAACTTCCAATGGTGTTTTTGGGAAGACTTTTGAGCCAATGCCGGGCTGGCCCTTTAAGCTTGAGGGGTAAGTGTTTTATGGCGTGGAGGTCATCTCCTCTGGCCATGTGTATGTGGAGGATATAATCCTCGGTCAGTTGTTCCGTCGTACGCCTCTGTGTTTACGGGCTTGAATCCCGCTGGAAATTCATGGTCCAGCACCTCACCGGTGAAACATAGGGGGTGTGTGGCACCCCTGTATTTGGGTGTGCCGTGATGTTCGGATATTTGTTGTGTTGCATTGCTTACTAGAGCTTGCTTGCTTGGCCCGTAGATAGATCTGGCTGGGCCATCTTTTTGATGCGGATCCTTTGGTGGATCGCGTGCCGGCTTGTGTGCGTCGCCGCTTGCCGCTCCATGCTGGCCATGCGGTCGTCTATCCGACCGGGTGGCTTTCCTATTTTTTGACTGCGGGGGCTCTAAGGCCTCCTCGTCAAATTCAGGCAGTAGCTTTCGCTTTGGATAGCTTTTTGTGCGGCGACTGCCGCCACATTTGTCTGCGGTGTTGCATACTTTGCTTCATCTGATTCTGAGTGCATCTTCCTGTAAGTGCATCTAGTGCCACCCCTAGTTGGTTTTGGAGTATTGACGACAAACCTAGCTGAGGGACTAATGTGTTTGTGAGAATTGCAGGATAACACAGGTAGAAGTCCCTCATTGATTCGGTTTAGCTACCAGAGATGACCCCTAAAAATGTGCGAAGACATTGAAGACAATGGTGGTTTATGAAGACATTCATGTCGAAGACAATGACATGTGAAGACTCCCCATGAAGCTTATGGAACTCGAAGACTTAGATCCTTCGTAGTTTTACTTCATTCATGTTGTGTCATAGGAACCACCGTACTGTTAAGTGGGGTCCAAGAGGACCAGTCAGGATGACTGAAGTGATGCGGAATTCAAATCCTATGTCTTCGAGTGAAGACAATGAGAGAAAATCTTGTCCAGAGTCAGACAAGTCAGCTTTACTTGTAGCCCAAGTAAAGTTGCCGTGTGAGTTCGAAATCCGACCGTTGGTACACGTGTCAGTTCCTTAGTGACCAAGGATCATTTCGGACAAATCAGGTCGGGTTGCCAAGTGGCTATAAATAGTCCACCCCTACAACCATAAACGGTTGGCTGCTCAGATTTCAGTGCACGGCTTTTGTCGTTTGAGAGCAACCCACCTCGAAGCCTTTGAGAGAAAATCCCTAGCAAGGAGAAAAGCCCTAACCACCCAGAGCCAGAGTAATTGGGCATCACTTAAGTCTTCTTGTCTGAGTGATCTGAAGACTTATTACACTTGAGGACTGTGCATCCTCCAGCCAGTTAGGCGTCGCGTTCTGAGCATCCAAGAGAAATTGTGGATTGCCGGTGAACGAAGTCTGTGAAGGTTTGGGAGTCTACCTTGAAGACTTACCAGAGTGATTGGGAGAGGTCTGTGTGACCTTAGCTCAAGGAGAAAACGGTGAGGACTGGGTGTCCTGAGCTGCGTGTTCAGGACTGAGTGTCCGGGATTGTGTGTCCTTTGGTTTAAATACCTAGCCGCTCCAACCAGACGTACAGTTGTCACAGCAACTGGAACTGGTCCAACAAATCATTGTCTTCAGCATGTCACTGGTTTCATCTTCACCCCCTTTACTTACCAGTACACATTGTGAAGCCATTGCATGCTTGCTTTATCTTCTGTCTTCACAACTTGACTGTATGATTTGTTTGGCTTCATAACTTCTTCCTACCTAATCCTCATTACACTGAAGCTGTTTGTCATTGTGCTTTCACTATATTGTATACTTGACTATGGCTTGCCTTGTGTAATCTAACTTCCGCTGCAGAGTGATAGGCTTGTCCACTCTGTTTGTCTTCATAACTTCCACGTTTTGAAGACTTTCATAAAAATCGCCTATTCACCCCCCCTCTAGTCGATATAACGCACTTTCAATTGGTATCAGAGCAAGGTGCTCCCTTGTTCTGTGTGATTCGGTTTAACCACCGGGAGTTTTAGCTATGTCGACTGCAGGGATAATTAAAGTCTCCGCTGCGTGCCCCGTCTTCGATGGAACTGAATATCCCTACTGGAAGAATAAGATGCGCATGCATCTTGAAGCCATTGACGTCGACCTATGGTATGTCGTCGAAAACGGCGTTCCCAAGGCTGGAGAAGGTGTCACTGCTGCTGATGTCAAGAAGTTCACTCAACTGGACTCTACTGCCAAGAATATTATCTGTGGTCATCTGACCAAGGGACAGTACGGCCGTGTGAGTGCCTTGAAGACATCCAAGCTGGTCTGGGACTGGCTCTCCAAAGTCAATGAAGGCATCTCAACCCAGAGAGATCAGAGAATCAGTGTTCTTTGCAACCTCTTCAACTGCTTCAAGCGAAATGACAATGAGAATGTCCAGCACACATTTGACGGGCTCACTGACATCACAAATGAGCTTCAAGCCCTCGGCGCCACTGAGATCACCAAACATGAAATCGTCAAGACGCTGGTGAGATCACTTGACAGCTCGTTTGACATCCTAGCCCTGATGATTCAAGAACGTCCAGACTTCAAGACACTCGATCCGTCTGACATACTTGAGAGGCTCAACACACATGAGTTTCAGCTTTCTGAGAAAAGAGATATCTACGGTCCAAAGTATGGGCGAAATCGTGCCTTGAAGGCAAAAGTTGTGTCCTCATCTGAAGAAGAATCTGACAGTAGTTCTGATGATCCTGAAGACATTGGAAGGGAACTTGCAATGCTAGTGAAGAAGTTCCAGAAATTCACCAAGAAGAAAGGCTTCAGAAATTCTTGACGATCAAGCTCAAGGAATGATGAAGCTTCTGCTCATGACTACAAGAAGAAAACATGTCACAAGTGCAAGAAAACTGGACACTTCATCTCTGAGTGTCCACAATGGGACAATGAGAGCAGAAAGAAGAAGAAGAGCAAGGAATATGACTCTGACAATAAGAAGAAGAAGAAATACTCAAAGTGTTCTTCCAAGTCTTCCTCAAAGTCTTCATAACACAAGAAGAGTTCATCTGGCAAGGCTCGTGCGTTTGTTGGCAAGGAAATGGATTCAGAGGAGGAGTCCGCTTCTGAGGAGGCAGAGGTGGAGTCTGAGGAGGAGTCTGATTCAGGCATTGCGAGTCTGGCTACAGCCTACGTCGGCAAGTCCATCTTCAACACTGAAGACAATGACTTCATCACCAACACCGATGCAAATGACAAGGACGACTCTACTCCTACCTACTGCTTCATGGCACGTGGTGCCAAGGTAAACACACGCGCTACTCACTAGCAAACATCCAGTGACGATGACTCTGATTGTGATTCAAAACCCAGCTACAAAACACTTGCTAAAATTGCAACTGAACAACAAAAGGCCATGGAACATATTCAAAAACTGTTAGACAGAAGCGATGATCTGTTGGGTGCTGAAATGACTCGTTTTGAATCCTTAATTGAAGACATAAAAAATCTTCATGTTAAGTATCAGGAACTCGAAGATCGTCTTGAGACTCTCTCAACTACTCATGAAAAGCTTTCCTATGATTATCTTCAAAAGAAGCAAGATCTTGAGAAGTTGAGAGAAGATCATGAAGATCTTCAAAAGGAAAACGAGTCACTTCGAGCCGAACAGATCAGTTTTGCTCAGGAAGGATTTGAACCACCATGCCTTAAATGCATTGAGCGTGATAATACTACTTCTGTTGCTGAATGTTCCACTGCTACTGCTGTTGCAATATCTTCAACTGTTGAAGTGGTAACTAACCCCTCTGCTGAGGATACCACTGCTATTGCTGATGAGAATGCTAGGTTGAAGACATTGCTTGAAACAGGGATGTACAAAAGTCTCAAAGGACATCAGACATTATGTGATGTCCTCAAGAAGCAGATTCTGAACCGAAACCCTAGGAAAGAGGGTGTTGGGTTCGTGAGGAAAATTAATGTAGATGGATCTTACTGGAAACCTGAGCAGTACCCCAAAACCACATGGGTTGCTGCAAAGGAATCCTCAGCAGATCCATCCAATCTATCTGGCTTCACTTGTGCTGATCCGATTATCATTGATGAATCCTTTGATGCAAACTATAAACTGTTTAAAAATCAGAATGGTGAAGTATTTGCCAGGTACATTGGTACTAACTACAGGAATGGACCGCCTATGAAGAAGATCTGGGTTCCAAAAACGTGTCTGGAGAATCTTCCTGTGAATGTCTTCATGACACCTCACATGAAGAAGACAAACCTCAGACCAAAGGCTTCATATGGTCTAAAGGCTTCATACAGGCAGAGGACTCACCTGAGTCGCACTAACGCAAATGTTTTGCAGGGAAATCATGCTCAGGCATATGAGAGCGGTTCTTCAAACCGTCATGCTCATATGACCAAGAACTATTCTGCCTATTCTTATGAGTGCTATTGCCCGCCTGCTAGACTATTTGCTAGGGCTCCAAAGCCAAAATTCTCAGATGCTGCACTTAGACTTATTGCTTCTAAGCCACCCTTGAAGATGTGGGTGGTTAAGAAAGCTTAACTCTCTTTTGCAGGGAAAGGTCTCCAGCAGAAAACCAAAATCTTCTGACGCTATTGCTGGGGACCTTAAAAATCTTGTGGGGCGCAAGATCAAATGCCCGAATGGCATCACTATGTATTTCATACCTGAATCACATGCTACTCTCCCTATTAGTCCTAACCTGGATATAAGTTTGCATAATCCACTGGTTCGTCAAATGTTTTTGCTTCACAATACTCTTCGTGAAGCCTATCCCCCTAACTGCACTGTAGGGTACGACACCAGTGATTTCAGAGTCTTCAGAATGGATTATTGACAGTGGGTGTAGAAATCACATGACTGGCAAGAGAAGTCTCTTTATGGACTCAACCTTACATCCATCTGACAAGAGCCACATCACATTTGCTGACACTGGTAAAAGTAAGGTATTGGGTCTAGGTAGAGTTGCAATCTCAAAGGATCAACACATGGATAAAGTCATGTTTGTTGAATCCCTTGGCTTCAACTTAATGTCTGTCTCAATGCTTTGCGATTTGAACATGATTGTAATCTTTGGAAAATATCATTGCCTGGTACTAATGGAATCTGACAAGTCTCTAGTGTTTGAAGGGTATCGGAAAGATGATTTGTACGTGGTAGATTTCTCAGCAGGGCCACAGCTTGCAGTATGTCTTCTCGCAAATGCTTCAGAATGCTGGCTTTGGCATCGGAGGCTTGGGCATGCTGGCATGAGGAACCTCCACACCCTTGCGAAGAAGAAGCATGTCATAGGCATCGAGGGTGTCAAGTTCAAGAAAGATCACTTATGCGGTGCCTGTGAAGCAGGGAAGATGACAAGGGCAAAACATCCTTCGAAGACAATCATGACCACTACTCAACCCTTCGAACTGCTTCACATGGATCTCTTTGGTCCCACTCACTACTCAACTTTTTCCACTACTGCTTGCCTCTACGGCTTCGTCATTGTTGATGATTACTCTAGATATACTTGGGTGCACATAATCCTTTACAAGACTGAAGTGCAGGATGTCTTCAGACGCTTCGCAAATCGGGCTATGAACAATTATGGCGCCAAGATAAAGCAAATCAGAAGTGACAATGGCACTGAATTCAAGAACACTGGCCTTGACACATATCTTGATACATTGGGCATCACTCATGAATTCTCAGCTCCGTACACGCCACAGCAGAATGGCATCGTCGAACGCAAGAACAGAACACTCATTGAGATGGCCAGAACAATGCTAGATGAGTACAAGACTCCAAGAAAATTCTAGACTGAAGCCATTGACACTGCATGCCATACAATCAACCGTGTCTATCTTCACAAGCTTCTGAACAAGACATCTTATGAACTTCTAACTGGCAAGAAGCCAAATGTCAGTTACTTCAGTGTATTTGGCTCAAGATGCTGGATCAAGGACCCTCACCACACCTCAAAATTTGCTCCAAAAGCACATGAGGGCTTCATGCTTGGATATGGAAAGGATTCGCACTCCTACAGAGTCTTCAATCTCTTTCACTAAAAAGTGGTTGAAACAGTGGATGTGCGGTTCGATGAGACCAATGGGTCACAAAGAGAGCAACTGCCAGATGTGCTAGATGAAGTTCCAGCCAGTGAATCAATCAAGCTAATGGGAACTGGAGAAATTATACCTTCTGAAGCTCATCCTAAAGAAGAACTTATCATCTCAGCACCTGATCCACACGAAGACAATGCTCAGCCTGAAGACATTCCTCCCCATGACAACATAGATCAGCAAGAGCAAAGTCTTCGACCCATACATCCTCGTGTTGCCAATCAAGTGCAGATTGACAGAATAATTGATAGCATCAATGCACCTGGTCCACTGACTCGTTCAAGGGCAACTCAACTGGCAAATTTCTGCGGACACTTCGCATTCGTTTCAATCACAGAACCCAAGAAAGTTGAAGAAGCTTTTATGGAACCTGAATGGATTCAAGCTATGCAAGAAGAACTTCAATAGTTTGAGCTGAACAGTGTATGGGAATTGGTTAAGCGTCCTGATCCATGGAAGCATAACAATAATAGGCACCAAATGGATATACCGCAACAAGCAAGATGAGCATGGTCAAGTCGTCAAAAACAAGGCTCGTCTCGTTGCTCAAGGATATACTCAAGTGGAAGGCATTGACTTCGATGAAACATTTGCTCCTGTGGCCAGACTTGAAGCCATCCGTATACTGCTGGCCTATGCAAATCATCACAACATAATTCAGTATCAAATGGATGTGAAGAGTGCCTTTCTCAATGGCAAAATTGAAGAAGAAGTGTATGTTGCACAACCACCTGGGTTTGAAGATCCAAAACATCCTGACATGGTTTACAAGCTCAATAAGGCACTATATGGCCTCAAACAAGCCCCTCGGGCATGGTATGATACACTCAAATACTTCCTGAAGAGCAAAGGCTTCATACCTGGTTCCCTAGATCCCACTCTCTTCATGAAGACATATGATGGTGAATTGTTTGTGTGCCAAATATATGTGGATGACATTATCTTCAGCTGCACCAATCAGAAGTACAGTGAGGAGTTCGGATATATGATGCAAGAGCAATATCAGATGTCTATGATGGGGGAGCTGAAATTCTTCCTCGGTCTTCAGATACGGCAACAATGCAATGGCATCTTCATATCTCAAGAGAAGTATCTCAAAGATTGCCTAAAGAAGTTCGGTATGCAAGACTGCAAAGGTTTCACAACACCAATGCCAGCCAAACATCATCTGGGTCCTGATGACAATGGTAAAGAGTTTGATCAAAAGGTATACCGCTCCATGATTGGTTCTTTGCTTTATTTATGTGCATCTAGGCCAGATATTATGCTTAGTGTTTGCATGTGTGCTCGATTCCAAGCGGCACCAAAGGAGTCGCATCACTTAGCTGTGAAGCGAATTCTTCGATATTTGGCACACACCCCAACTCTAGGGTTATGGTATCCAAATGGCTCAGAGTTTGATCTAGTTGGATTTTCGGATGCTGATTACGCTGGTGACAAGGTTGATCGGAAGTCCACATCAGGCACATGTCACTTTCTGGGCCGATCACTTGTATGTTGGTCTTCAAAGAAGCAGAACTGTGTATCTCTCTCCACTGCTGAATCTGAATACATTGCTGCTGGATCCTGCTGCGCTCAGCTTCTATGGATGAAGCAAACCCTCAAGGATTATGGCATTCATCTGAAGCAAGTGCCACTTTACTGCGACAACGAAAGCACCATCAAGATCGCCAACAACCCAGTTCAGCACTCGAAGACAAAGCACATTGAAATTCGTCATCATTTTCTCAGAGATCATGTTGCAAAGGAAGATATTGATATCATACACGTCAACACTGAAGAGCAATTGGCAGATATCTTCACCAAGCCCTTGGATTAGAAGAGATTTTTCAAGTTACGGTGTGAGCTAAATATCTTGGAATCCTCAAATGTCCTGTGATCAGGCACACATCCTAACACTTATGCATGTTGATGACTTAGATGTGCAACACACGAAGTAACGTATATCTTCAATCAATGAAGACATACATTCTAAGTGTGAATACATTAACATGGAATTTGACTTCGGAGCGCCACGATAATTCTGCGCCGTGTCTGGGTCTAATACTTCCTATACGGTGGGTAACGCCACCACCAAATTTTCTGCTTGAAGTGTTTCACTCATGGCGTTACATTTGCTATGTCTTCACATTTGGTTTGGCTTCAATTTCAACATGTCTTCATGATTATCTTCACTATGTTGATTATATATATGTACTGGTGTTCTGTCCTCTACAACATTCACTTATAGCTATGTCTTCTTGTTTGAATCTTTTGAACTAAGTGAATGTGATCGGACCCTAACCTCTCCATGCTTCCTACCTCAAACTCTATCTCTCCAAGTCATATGCATTCTATTGAAACTGTCGAATGTCTTCACTGCATCCTTGTCAGCTGAAGACACAGAGACAAACTTTAAAACCGTTTTCAATGTTATTTCATCAACAAGAAATCCAGAGAAGTAGGAACGGCACCCGACAAACAAGGCGTGCGTGGGGTGTGGAACTGCCCCCACAATACCGCATGATGGCCACGTGCTGATCAAATGCGAATTGCCAGGGGCACCTGAGTAATAGCGCAGTGCCGCTCCTATCCCTACAAATACACGATTCACTGCGGTCATTATCTCTTCTTCCACCCTCGCACGAACCCTAGTGCCACCGCTATCTCTCAACGACGCCGGCGACGAAGTGCTTCACTGCCGCAACCTCTCCGACGCCGTTTTCACGCCGACTGCGGACATCGGTCTCTCCGCCGTCGCCGTAGGTGTCTTCCGTCGCCAAGTTAGGGCACGGAGGATCGAACTGCTCGGCCTCAACTCCCACTTCGTCTAGCAGTTCCAAGTGTGGAAAATAAAACCTCTTTTTACAGCCTCTCTTGATCCTATAGTTCGGTCACTTTCTGCCATAAGAAGTTTCTATTCACACAAGTCACATCTCACTCAATCTGCATCTCATAACCTGCCTAGAATAATCACTTGTGCATCATGAAGTTGTTAGATTCCTCACTTGTACTGATCTGTGGGTTCGTACAAATCTGGAACCAACTTCTTTTCTATAAGTGAATGTCTTCGCATGATGAGGTCAATATCTTCTAAACTGATTTATCTTCAAAATCTTCTGAGAATGCATATGACCTCTTCCCCTTCCCTCGCACCTTAATGCTGTCACAGGTACATGTCCGTGGGAGAATCTTTTGGTTCTCATAGTCTGCATTCATTTGCAGAGTTCTTACAGCGTCACATCAATTCTCCTGAAGCCAGTTCCTGTTGGTCGAGCAAAAGAAAACCTTTGAAGCCTTTGAACCTTTTGAAGCCTTCCAAGTTAAGATTCATGGCTTCAGAAACAGCAGTCAGGAAGGGAGGCAGACAGAGACGTGGTGAAACGTCCAAAGATCTGCCTGATGAGTTGGCAGAAATGTACAAAACTGATCCTGAAGAGAGCTATGGTCAGCGCAAGACACGAATCCAATGGATTCGAAGATATTGGGCAGAGCAGTGGTTCCAGTACCGCTTCGTCACTCAGGAATATGCAGAAAAGTGCGCCATCAAGAGACCGTGGGGAGACGTATTATACAAAAACCTCGTACCCCGGTCCAGAGACGAAGCCATTACTCAAGGCTTCTATCCATGCATGGTCAGAGGACCACAGCCAGCTGAAGCACATCCGTCATCACTTCTCTGGTGTCGCGATGACAATCTGTTCAAGCGCAACTTCCAATTTGCTCAGAACTCTGCGAAGCAAAACAAGAAGGAGTTGGGGTTGGACTTCAACCCTGGTCCCTCTAAACCAAGGGCGGATGGCACACGCGACGCCGATCCCAATATCATCGGGCCGTATGCCAATCTCGCAGGCCTCATCACTCGCATACTAGTCCAAGGGACTGCCGTGAACGACCCTCCAGCAGACACTGAGTCTGATGACGCTCCTGCTGCACCGAAGCCGAAGTAGACGAAGAAGCCAAAAGCTTCAAAGCCAGCCGCTTCTCCCAAAATATCCAGAGCGAAGCCGTTGGCAACTGCACCTCCTGAAGCAAGTGTGAAGTCTGAAGACTTATCACGAGTCTCCAAGCCCCAAGAAGCCAAGAAGCCTCAGCCACACACTGGCAAAGAGCTCACATCTGCTGCCATTCTGCGCAGCGAGGCCATTGATCTGTCCAGTGACGAAGATCTTGGCGATGACGCTCTTGAGCAGCTCATCAAGAGCAAGGAGGAGGCTGAAATCTTCAACAATCTGCCTCTGTTTGATGCAGCAATCCTCCACAACTTCATCGATGAGTGGTTTGATACACCCAATATCAGCTTCGATGATCTGCAGCTGCCCATTGGCCTCACCGTCGCCTTCCAAGGCGCTATTGCTTCAGAACTTGAAATTGCCCAGCGCATTGTTGAACTGAAGCAGAAGATTGATTTTGAAAAGGCTCAGTTCAAGCAGAATATGGCCAAGCTCAGCGTCTAAGAAGTCAAGGACTTCAAGGTCATGTTGCATGAGTTGAAGGAAAACTTTCTGAAGAAATGTGCCAAAGCTCAGGGTTCGCGGGAGCGAATGAAGACTTTGGCTGATATCTGTGTGCAGGCCTACAATGAGGCCGAGAAGCGCAAGGCACTTGGGCGTCCCGGCATCGACCCCAGGATGGCCGCGAAGAAAAAGAAGAAGCCCGCTGTGGCTGAACAAGAGGCACCAAGGCAAGAAGCTGTTCCGATTGTCTTCCCCACTGCTAAGACTGGCTCGAAGCCAAAGCACCGGTCAACCGCTTCAGAGCTCAAGAAGACACGGACAGCCGAAGCTGAAGCAAGGAAGAGGAAACACCCTGAAGCCTCTCCTTCTGACCCCACCATCAAGAAGCGCAAGACCAAGAAATCTCGGGCTGCTCCCACAGAGCCCTTGATAGTCGAACCCCTCTCCGTCCGCTATCCTGACGAAGATCGTCAGTTGACCGTGCATGAGCCTGCTTTCACAGAGGCTCCGCACGCTGAAGACATTCCAGCAGCCGACCCCAACGCTGCTGAAGACATTGGTCTCCAAGACAATGTACAAGGTGATGCAGCCCTTCCTCAGCTTGAAACAAGCGAAATGATCAGCATTGGTCGTTCATTGACGCCAATCACCCAAGATGCATCGTGGGCAGATCACCCGCAGGAGGAAGAGAATGAGCCCCAGCCCACTGCAACTCCACCGGCGTCGCCTACATTCCGTAGGCTTCGCAAAGGGCCAAGGGCTCAGGCTGCTGACGACATTCCGGCTGCATCAGCCGAAGAACATGAAGAAGAGCATGAAGAAGAACCTCAAGCTCTGTCTCCCCCGAACCAACAAGAAGAAGTTCTCAAGGAGAACGCACCTGAATCCATCCCTCTCACTACACGTGTTGAGGCTGAAAACACTGAAGAAATTGTGGAGCCCGACCAACCAACAGCTTCAAAAGACACCGAAGCTACTGCATCTGAACCTTCTGTGCCTGTGTCTGCTGCCGGTCCACAGTTCAACTATCATGTTGCGCACAGGCCCCAGGTCCAGAAGTCAATCCCATGACTGCCAAGGTTCCCAGGTCCTGCATCAGCTCCTGGCTCCTTTAATGTCAATAGCTTCTGAGCAGATAACACATTCTTCAACAGCTCCAAGAACCCTTATTCAAGGGAACGGATTGTATCAGATAGGTTCTGGAGCTACCCACAGCGCAGCTACTATTCATGCATCTTATACAACCAAGGCCGCATCTTTCCTCACCAGCGCCTTGAGGTTGAAGCTGTTGCTGGTCTGCCTGGTCTGGAAGAAGCACTGGATTGCTTCAAGCAAGTGGGTCTGGTGCCGTTTATCACCGATGAAGAGCACTAGAATGAAGAGCTTCTGCTCCAGTTCTATGCCACACTGCATATCAAAGGCTACAACAGAGATCCGAAGACTTGGGTCCTGGAGTGGATGACCGGCAATGTCCATCATGAAGCCAATGCATTCGATATCATTGAGCTTACCGGCCTACCCACTCCTGGGGAACTCTTCGAAGAAGGCTGCCAACTCCATGCTGAAGCAATTGAGAGCATATTCCAGCGACCTGAGCCAAATATGAGTTAGATGCTCTCAATGATGAAGCCATTGCCTCTTGATGCACCTTATCAAACTGAGTTCTTCGTTGAAGACTTAGAGTACCTGCCCAGAACTATATATCACATCGTCAGGCGGACTCTATGGCCCATTAAGGGGCACTCTCCATATGCCAAGGTTGAAGGTGCCATGAAGACTCTCATCTTCTGTATCCTGCATGGCAAATGCTTCAACGCCCAGGATCTCTTTATACGCCAACTTGCAGCGTCTGGCTCAGATCTCTTTGGTTTGAAGATTTATGCTCCTTGGGTTATGAGGCTAATCAAGCTACACTCTGCTATCTCCTATCAGCCCTCTGCCCGCAACCATAGAATCTTCTTACCCGATGTGGACACCTCTGCTGAAGCAATATATCCTGAGCCTACCAAGCAACCACTCAGTCTTCAGAATGCAGAACACCAGAGCTTCACTCAGAATGATGAAGGTGTTGAAGCCATCTCAAGAGTATATCCAATGGCTGGCACCACACGTGCCCCTGCATCAACTGAAGCCATTGACAGCACAGCTGCACAGAGACCCAAGAAACGCGCTCGTACACTCAATGATCGAGAACTTCTTGTGGCTCTTCACCAAAAGCAAGATAGGCATCACGACTGGCTCAAAAGGCAGATGAGAAGTATCATGCAAGACGTCAATCGCATCAGAAATCTGGCCACCAAGAATGCCTTCGTCGCACATGAAACCTGTCGCCGCACTTGGAAGGGCCTCACCATGATGTGCACTGAAGCCGAACTTCAAGAGGATGGCTTCAGAGAGAGATTCAAGTTTGACTCCACACCCCCCAGAAGAGCTGTGCTGCGCGGAACTCCGTCCCTTGAAGATTCAGAGTTCTCTTCCTCTGCTGCCACCGTGACCGGAAGAATCATTGAGGAAGAAGACGACGCTACATCACCACGCGTCGACCCTGCACCAAGCTCTTCAGCACCACCAAACGGCTCCACCGACCGTGCTGCGCCTGGGAACGCGTAGAAAACTCTATGTCTTCAAACCTTTTTGGTCATCACTGACAAAAGGGGGAGAAGCATATGATGTTTATAGTCTTCAAGCGGGTCAATAATATGGGCGGGTGCTTTATATTTTGCATTTTGCTTCGTGCTTACAACTCTCGTTTTGCTACATTTGGTTCTTTGAGTTGTAACACGTAAACTTGATGGTCGTCTGCTACTTGTTTGCCACTATGTTTTTGCAAAGATAAATTCCGCATGTACAACGATAATTTCCGCACTTATATCATTTCGCAGACGTCCATTTTTCATTATGCATGTCATTCTCTTCATATACCTTTACATGCATGGTGGATTGTCATCATAAGTTGAAGTGGATTCCCACAAGTACAACCTGCCATGTGCATTTGCGTTCCAGAAGCAAATCACTTATATGCACATCTTCAAGGGGAGCCCTTGCAGCTTATGAAGACAATTCCTTTACAATTTCACAAATTATATTCCCCGTTGAAAACTTCAACTAGTTTGTCATCAATCACCAAAAAGGGGGAGATTGTAAGTGCATCTAGTGCCACCCCTAGTTGGTTTTGGAGTATTGACGACAAACCTAGCTGAGGGACTAATGTGTTTGTGAGAATTGCAGGATAACACAGGTAGAAGTCCCTCATTGATTCGGTTTAGCTACCAGAGATGACCCCTAAAAATGTGCGAAGACATTGAAGACAATGGTGGTTTATGAAGACATTCATGTAGAAGACAATGACATGTGAAGACTCCCCATGAAGCTTATGGAACTCGAAGACTTAGATCCTTCGTAGTTTTACTTCATTCATGTTGTGTCATAGGAACCACCGTACTGTTAAGTGGGGTCCAAGAGAACTAGTCAGGATGACTGAAGTGATGCCTAATTCAAATCCTATGTCTTCGAGTGAAGACAATGAGAGAAAATCTTGTCCAGAGTCAGACAAGTCAGCTTTACTTGTAGCCCAAGTAAAGTTGCCGTGTGAGTTCAAAATCCGACCGTTGGTACACGTGTCAGTTCCTTAGTGACCAAGGGTCATTTCGGACAAATCAGGTCGGGTTGCCAAGTGGCTATAAATAGTCCACCCCTACAACCATAAACGGTTGGCTGCTCAGATTTCAGTGCACGGCTTTTGTCGTTTGAGAGCAACCCACCTCGAAGCCTTTGAGAGAAAATCCCTAGCGAGGAGAAAAGCCCTAACCACCCAGAGCCAGAGTAATTGGGCATCACTTAAGTCTTCTTGTCTGAGTGATCTGAAGACTTATTACACTTGAGGACTGTGCATCCTCCAGTCGGTTAAGCATCGCGTTCTGAGCATCCAAGCGAAATTGTGGATTGCCGGTGAACGAAGTCTGTGAAGGTTTGGGAGTCTACCTTGAAGACTTACCAGAGTGATTGGGCGAGGTCTGTGTGACCTTAGCTCAAGGAGAAAATGGTGAGGACTGGGTGTCCTGAGCTGCGTGTTCAGGACTGGGTGTCCGGGACTGTGTGTCCTTTGGTTTAAATACATAGCCGCTCCAACCAGACATACAGTTGTCAGAACAACTGGAACTGGTCCAACAAATCATTGTCTTTAGCGTGTCACTGGTTTCATCTTCACCCCCTTTACTTACCAGTACACATTGTGAAGCCATTGCATGCTTGCTTTATCTTCTGTCTTCACAACTTGACTGTATGATTTGTTTGGCTTCACAACTTCTTCCTACCTGATCCTCATTACACTGAAGCTGTTTGTCATTGTGCTTTCACTATATTGTATACTTGACTATGGCTTGCCTTGTGTAATCTAACTTCCGCTGCATAGTGATAGGCTTGTCCACTCTGTTTGTCTTCATAACTTCCACGTTTTGAAGACTTTCATAAAAATCGCCTATTCACCCCCCTCTAGTCGATATAACACACTTTCACTTCCGCAGTTTTGAGCTTCCGCTTCTGCTTTTTCAGGCTACGTGCAGTGGCGACAAGCCCTTCATGGAGGTTCTTCTGCTCCATGAGCCTATCCGGCGTAAGGTCGTCCGGACTGTTGTTTTCGCCGGGGACGGGGTGTTCGGTTTGTTTATCCAAGTTGCCCTGTTCAGACAGTTGCTCGAAGGCATGTTCGTCGTCCGCCGGCTCGTCCTGCTCTATGGCTGGGTCTGTATGGCTGCTGTCTCTGTCGAGGCTGGGCTTGGAGCGGCGCTTATGTCGCCGCTTTGATTGCTTTTCAAGTGAACGATCCCTCGTTGCATCCCTATGTTCCTTGTCGTTGCTTCCTTTGGGTGTGTCCACCATGTATACATCATGAGATGAGGTGGCTGTCCAGTGCCTTATAGGTGTTGGTTCATGTTCATCTCCTACATCGTCGTCCATACCGTCGATGTCTTCGGAGTCGAAGTCGAGCACGTCGTTTGAATTATCGACAGTGGCTACGAAGTGGGTGGTGGGTGGGCTTTGAATTTCTTCATCATCCGCATCCCAACCTTGTTGACCATAGTCCGGCCAGGGATCTCCTGATAAAGAGAGAGACTTTAGTGAATTTAGAATATCGCCGAAGGGCGAGTGCTGAAAGATGTCTGTGGCGGTGAACTCCATGATCGGCGCCCAATCGGGTTCGATCGGTAGGGGCGCGGAGGGCTCGGAGTCTGGAGAGGAGTCTGGCTCCTTGGAGTCACGGGCTTCGCAGAGAATAGGGCTGGTGTTCGGCTCGATCGCCATAGAGATTGTAGCCCCCGAGGTGGTGTCCAACCACCCATCCTCGATTGGCATAGTTGGCTCCGAATTAAGGGTCAGAGCTGATGCGGGTGAGGCCTCTAGGGCACTGTTCGGCGGCAGAGCTAGATCATGCCCATCATGACAGTGCGGCGCGCTCGGCTGCGGCTCGAATCCGTCGAAGATCAAGTCTCCGCGGAGGTCCGCTCTGTAGTTTAAACTTCCAAATCTGACCTGACGGCCAGGGGCGTAGCTTTCGATCTGCTCCAGATGGCCAAGCGAATTGGCCCGCAGTGCAAAGCCGCCAAATACGAAGATCTGTCCGGGGAGAAAAGTCTCACCTTGGATCGCATCATCGTTGATGATCGGAGGAGCCATCGGGCCTAAAAGTGACGACACAGAGGAACTCTCAATGAAAGCACCAATGTCGGTGTCAAAACCGGCGGATCTCGGGTAGGGGGTCCCGAACTGTGCGTCTAGGCAGATGGTAACAGGAGGCAGGGGACACGATGTTTTACCCAGGTTCGGGCCCTCTTTATGGAGGTAAAACCCTACCTCCTGCTTGATTAATATTGATGATATGGGTAGTACAAGAGTAGATCTACCACGAGATCAAAGAGGCTAAACCCTAGAAGCTAGCCTATGGTATGATTGTTGTTCGTCCTATGGACTAAAACCCTCCGGTTATATAGACACCGGAGAGGGCTAGGGTTACACAGAGTCGGTTACAACGGTAGGATATCTACATATTCGTATCGCCAAGCTTGCCTTCCACGCCAAGAAAAGTCCCTTCCGGACATGGGACGAAGTCTTCAATCTTGTATCTTCATAGTCCAGGAGTCCGGCCGAAGGTATAGTCCGGCTATCCGGGCACCCCCTAATCCAGGACTGCCTCACCTTCGGCACACACGACAACTACCGCACCGAGCTGGTGGACTTCGACATCGCTCATGTCGGCCTCCCATACAACGCCATCCTCGGGTACCCGGCTCTCGCTCAGTTCATGGTGGCGACTCACCCGGCTTACAACCTCATGAAGATGCCAGGGAGCAAGGGCGTCCTCACCATCAAGGGGGACACTAAGGAGGCCGTGACGGTGCTCAGGCTTGCCTTCAAGACCACGGCAGCAACACAACCCGCCGACGCCGGTGCCCCTACGGCTAGGGAGGCCGTGCCCACCAAGAAGAAGCAGATGTTCACCCAAGACAAGGCGGAAACCAAGCAGGTATTGGTCAGCGAGGACGGGTCTTTAGGAGCCACCTTTACCATAGGAGCCGGCCTTGACCCGGAACAAGAAGCCCTGGTGAGGTTCTTGCGCACGAACAAGGAGATATTCGTGTGGGAGACCAGTCAGCTGGTAGGGGTCCCGAGGGAGGTGATCCAGCATCATCTAAGGGTATGCCCCAACATCCGCCCCATGAAGCAGCGAGCGAGACGACAGTCCACTGAGAAGCAGGCCTTCATCGTCCAAGAGACACACAAGCTGGAAGCGGCAGGTGCCATCCGAGAGGTCCGATACCCCGAATGGCTGGCGAACCCTGTCATGGTGCCGAAAAAAGGCGGGAAGGAATGGATGTGCGTCGACTTCACCAATCTTAACAAAGCCTTCCCTCAAGACCCATTCCCACTCCCGCGCATCGACCAGATTGTTGACTCCACCACCGAGTGTGACCTGCTGTGCTTCTTGGATGCGTTCTCAGGGTATCATCAAATCAAGATGGCGGTGGAAGATGTGGAGAAGACGGCCTTCCTGACACCATGTGGTGTGTACTGCTACACCTGCATGCCTTTCGGGCTGTGCAACGCGGGTGCGACCTTTTAGCGGTTGATGCACATCGCTCTGGGACGGCAGCTCGGGAGGAACACAGAGGCTTATGTCGTTGACATAGTGATCAAGTCTCGCGAGTCAAGGACATTGATTCAAGACTTGGAGGAGACCTTTGAGAGCCCGCGCCAAGTGAACTTGAGGCTCAACCCGGAGAATTGCGTGTTTGGTGTCCCCTTCGGCAAGCTGCTGGGATTCCTCATATCCCATAGGGGATCGAGGCGAACCCGAAGAAGGTCAAGGCTATTGAGGACATGAGCCCGCCGCAGACCCTCAAAGAGATGCAGAAGCTAGCGGGGCGGGTGATCGCATTAGGGCGTTTCATCTCCAAACTGGGAGAGCGCGCCTTACCATTCTTCAAGCTCATGAAGAGGAAGGGCCCGTTCGAGTGGAACCCGGAGGCCGACCGGGCCTTCTAAGACCTCAAAAAATACCTTACTAGCCCCCCCCAATAATGCTGGCACCACGGCCCCTCGAACCTCTAGCACTCTACCTTGCTGCCACCCCGTACTCCGCCAATGCGGTGTTGGTGGCAGTTCGGGAGGAGCGCCAAGCCAAGGGCGCGCCCTGCTAGGCCAAGGCCGAGGCAGCGCGGGGTCAGGAAGGCATAGCAAAGGAATCAGCGGTGGAAGGCCAAGCTCAGCAGGGCGGCGTCGCAGAAGCTCCTGAGGACAGTCAGGTCTCATGGACCCTTCCACCTCAGGATATGCCCCAACCTCCACAGGACCCGAGCCTCGACAGCGTGCTAGCCCTCGTCCAACACCCGGTGTACTTTGTCCACACCGTACTACGGGACGCGAGAGCACGCTACCCCATGCCCCAGAAACTCCTGCTCGCACTCCTGGTGGCCTCATGCAAGCTGCGACACTACTTCCAGGGCCACCCCATCAAGGTCGTCTCAACCTACCCACTGGAAAGGATACTTAGGAGCCCTAACTCAGCCGGAAGGGTCGCAGAGTGGAACATCGAGTTGCAAGCATTCCAGTTGGAGTTCAGCACTACCAGGGTCATCAAGGGGGCCGCACTCGCTGGCTTTGTGGCAGAATGGACGGATTCCCCGACACTTGAGGAAGGAGAAGACCGGTCCACCTCCCCAGGAAGTGAGGCTCCGGACGGTTGGGTCATGTATTTCGATGGCGCCTTCGCACACCAGGGCGTGGGGGCTGGAGCAGTGCTCATCTCGCCCACCCAGGACAAGCTCTACTACGCCATGCAACTCTTCTTTCAGCATGATGAGAAGGTCTCCAACAACATCACAGAATACGAAGGCCTCATAGCTGGCCTGAAGGCTGCAGCGGCCCTAGGGGTGAAGCGCCTCACTGTCAAAGGCGACTCACAACTCCTCGTCAACTTCTCCAACAAGGTGATGAGCCGAAGGACGAGCATATGGAGGCCTACCTCACGGAGGTGCACAAGATGGAGAAACAGTTCTCGGGCCTGGAGCTGCGGCACGTGCCCCGGGGCACCAACAAGGAAGCCGACGACATCGCCAGGAGAGCATCCAAGCGGCAACCGCAGGAGCCAGGCGTCTTTGAGGAGCGGCTCTTCAAGCCATCAGCTGCGCCACCTCTTTCAA
Organism: Triticum monococcum; assembly: GCA_034509565.1. Classification (NCBI taxonomy): domain Eukaryota; kingdom Viridiplantae; phylum Streptophyta; class Magnoliopsida; order Poales; family Poaceae; genus Triticum; species Triticum monococcum. Next base: position 696,240,566 of record CM067842.1, read on the forward strand.
GCATGACTCAGCCTCAGGAGGAGCTCCCCCAGCCTCCGGCCACGGGAGCCCCGACCTGTGGACCGACCTCCGGAGCTCAGCTGCTCTTGGCACTCGAGCCCCGGGAAGAATGCTGGACCAAGGAAATCAAGGAGTACTTAATGCACGGGACGTTTTTGGAGAAGGAAGAGGAGGCGGAGCGCGTGGCCCAACAAGCCACGGCATACTGTATCCAAGACGGCGAGTTATATAGGAAGCGACCGAACGATGTCACACTGTGCTGCATATCCAGCGACCAAGGAAGGGAGTTGCTGATTGACATACATGGCAGGGACCGCGGACACCACTCGTCGTCACGGACCCTCATCGGCAAGGTGTTCCGTAGTGGATTCTACTGGCCTACAGCACTCAACGACGCAGCCGAGTTGGTGAAGTATTGTGAAGCTTGACAGTTCCATGCCAAGCAAATCCATCAACCTGCTTAGGGCCTTCAAACTATCCCGCTCACATGGCCGTTCTGCGGTCTGGGGGCTGGATATCCTAGGCCCGTTCCCTCGGGCGCCAGGGGGCTACCGTTACCTCTACGTCGCCATCGACAAGTTCACCAAGTGGGCGGAAGTGGAAGCCGTCCGTACCATCCCAGCTGGCTCTGCTGTCAAGTGCATCAAGGGCCTCGTGGGCCGCTTCGGGGTGCCCAACCGCATCATCACAGATAACGGTTCGCAGTTCACTAGAAACCTCTTCAAAACCTACTGTGCCAACCTTGGAACGCAGATCTGCTATGCTTCGGTGGCCCACCCCAGGAGCAATGGTCAGGCTGAACGCACTAACACGGAGGTCCTGAGGGGCCTCAAGACCAGGACCTTCAAGAAGAAGTTGGAGGCCTGCGGCAGGGACTGGCACGACGAGCTCCAGTCCGTACTGTGGTCCATCCGGACCACCGCCACCAAGCCAACGGGAGAGACTCCATTCTTCCTTGTCTACGGAGCTGAAGCGGTCCTCCCTCACGAGGTCAAGCATTGCTCCGCACAGGTCCTGGTGTTCGACGAAACGCAGCAGGACACCACGCGAGGGATGGACCTCGTGTTGGGGGAGGAACATCGCCGTGAAGCTGCGCTACGGGCGGCGAGGTACCAGCAAGCACTGCGGTGATACCACTGCAGGCAACATCCGTTCCAGGACACTCGAGACGGGTCCTCTCCAGGGAAGGGCTGCATAAGCTTTCACCAATGTGCGAGGGCCTGTTTAAGGTCGTCCACATCTCCAGGCCTGGCATTGTGCGCCTGGAGACATAAGACGGAGTACGAGTCCAAAACGCCTGGAACATCCAGCACCTCCGGAAGTATTACCCATAAAGCAAGGCCTAGAGCCTGTGAAGCAAGGCCCAGAGCCTGAGAAGAAAGGCCCAGAGCCTGTGAAGAAGGCCCAGTGCCTGTGAAGAATCGCCGCCCGTGACACTCTCACATAATAATGAGTTGGGGCTGTACACGCCCCGGAGTCTCAGGAGTGCCGGCCTCAGGCCCTGGGGCTCCCGCCCACGCCTAGTGGCAGCACTTACCTCCACGCTGGTGAGAAGATTTGAAGACTAGATTAGGTGCCGGATGCGGCTTTTCATTTACTTTCCGTATTTGGCTCCCTTTTCCTTAATCGAAATTTGATTTTGGCATTCCTTGCTAATTTGACCCCTCACCTCTCACTGTGTTTTTTCGGCTCAGGTTAGACCGTGTTCTCTCTCTCGCATGCCTCGCGAGGGGGCTGGGCAGGTGCCCTCGCGAGCATTTTCTCCCTTCTCTGCCTTCTCGCGAGCCACCCTCGTTCGAGCCCAAAAGCTGGCATGCCTCTCCTAGTCCCTGCCCCATGTAAGGCACCACGTCAGGGCCAGGGCGAATGGCAAATCTTTTAACACACTTCCTAACGAGCTTTTGCAGTTCCCGAGCAAATGCAGGCCACCAAGGCAAGATGGATGCGAGGAAATGAGTGCCTCGTGAGGAAGAGGGTGTCCCGGATATACCAGGTTAAGTTATCTTTGCACGAAATAACGACACAACACGCACGGTGCCACAACGGAGGAACCATAGTGCGATACACGCCCCCCTGGGCCCAAACTGCTTACATTCTTGATGCAGGAAAAAGAGTAAAACAAAAGCAGCATTGCAGCAATCTGCGGAGGCAGACCCCTAGCAGCACCCCGAGCCTAGCCGGATCCTTCTTCGCGCTTCACGGAGGCGTGGCGACGAGATGACCCACTGCCGCCTACAAAGCGGGCGCAGCGGCTGGTCATGGCCACTGCTGCTAGAGCCATCTCCAGAGGAAGAGCCTCCGTAGCTGGACAAGACACAGCCGCCCCCGAGGGCAGGCTCGCCCTCATCCTTGTCGCGACCGTCCTCGAGACCGAGAACCTCCTCACCATCATTTGCCTCGGGGCAGCACCCGGCGCGGCGACCATCTTCCCCAAACACCCTCACGTAGAGGGTTGATTCGCCGTCGTACTTGAAGTGGAGGGCGCACCGCTGGCCCAAGCCGCGCGCGCGGGCGAATGTCTGCCAACCACGGGCCAGGGCTATGTTGCCCGTGGAGGAAGTCGCGACTTCAATCCAAGAGGCCTTGCTGCAGCAACCATCCACCTGCAGCCAAAGTCCGCCTGGACCAGAGGCCGTCAGCTCGTCGGCGAAGAAGCGCGGAAGTTGGAGCCAGTTGCCGGCCGGATTCTCCAACCAGATAACAAACTCTGGCGACGCTTCCACCGCGTGGAAGCGCGGACGGGGGGAGGGGGGCGCCACCAAAGCACGCCTCCCCTCGTCAACTGGATCGCCATGGCTGGGACGACCCCCTCCGCATGTCGTGACCCTGCTCCGACAATGGGCCGCGGCAGGGGACGCGGCGTGTTTGCGCGGACGGCCATGTCCGCGCTTGGGTGCCGGTGAGCCGGGTCCCTCGTGAGGGCCCTTTCCCTTCTTGGCGGCGGAGAACTTCCTTCATGGCGCCATTGGTGGCACAACGAGCAATGGAGCGAGGAAGATGTGACGCCCGGATAATTAGGCTACAGCAAACCTCTGCTAATGATGCCACGTCACCCTGATTTACTGTTGCTAATCTCGCGTTAGGTTGAAACCAGTTCGAATTCAAATTCAAAATCAAGCAAACGATAAAAGTTTTCAAATATTAAAACTAAAATGTTCAGGGTGAGCCAAATAATGCCAGGGTAATTATAATGAAGCAAACACATTTTTATAAAATGCCTAATTACTCTTGAATGAATTTAAACAGAAAAGAAATACTAAAAGAAAATACAAAAGGATAAACAAAACAGAAAAACTAAAACCTAAAACTATCAAAAAAAAGGAGAAACCCCCCTGGGCCGAATGGCCCAACTAGGCCATCAGGCTAGCCCACCCGCGCCGACCCCCCCGGGGCTACTAACGCCCCAGGACCGAACCCTAACCTCCCCCCCACTCCACGCACTCCCTCCCCCACTCGCTCTCCGCCCACTCCCCCGATCCAGATCGGATCGGGGCGACCATGCCCCCGCCCCTGTTGACTCCTCGCCCCTCCCCTCCCTCGCGCGACGCCCACCGGAATCCGCGGCCACGCCTCGCGCCGACCGCTCCGCCGACTGGATCGATCCCACCGCCGCCGCCTGGGACCACGTCGCCGGAGCCGCGTCGCCGCCCTCGCCCTCGCCGGACCTGCCGCCTCATCCTCGCCCTCCCCGAACCTCCCCGCGCCCACTACCCAGACCCCACGACCCGTGGTGAGGCCCTCCCCCTTCTCCTCTGCCTCCGCTCGACGCCGCGCGCCCTGCTGCCTTGCCCCGCTCCTCCCGCTTTCGCCGTGCCTCGCGCGTGGACGCCCCCTGCTACCCTTGCCGTCGCCGCATCGGCCATGGCCTCGTCCGTCGCTCGTGCATGCACGCGCCCGCGCGCGCCTGCTCCGCCCACGCACGCTGCTCGGGGCCGCGCCCCGCGCCCGCCCCTATCCCTGCATCGCCGCACGCGCCCACGCTTCGGCCACGGCCGTGCTCACCGAGGTCCTGCTGCGCCCGCCAACCTCCCCGCCGTTGCAGCTGCTTCTGCTGCCGCCCCAACCTCGTCCCGACCACCGAGGCCCACTGCCCGCCGTTGCTCCGGCCACCGCTGCCCTTGCGCCCGCTCGCCGCCGGTCGGTTTTGCCCGCCCCTGGGCGTGCGCCCGTTCGGGCTATGCCCGCAACCAGCGCCCAAAACCGCTAGGCCATGGCCCTATGACAGTGGGCCCCCATGCCCCATAAAGTTTAATAAAAAAAGAAATTTAAAAAAATATATAAATGTATTATAAATAAATAAATAATAATATAATTAATTAATTAATTAATTAACTTAATTAATTCTGATTAAGTTAATTAATTATAATTAGATTAACCTAATAACTAATTAAACTAATTAACTACTGTTAATTAACATAACCAATCTGTTAACTAAACTAATTAACCTGATTATTTAGCTAACAGACAATGACATGTGGGTCCCACTGGACCCACCTGTCTGTTTGACTGGTCAACTGACCAGTTGACCTGCTGACATCACTTTGATGTCATGCTGACGTCATCATTCACTGTTTTGGATAATGTTGGAATAAAATAAATGATTAAAATCAGAAAATGATTAAAATCAGAAAATGATTTAAATCTTTAGAAAATCATATCTTTTATTCCGTAACTCGGATGAAAATACTTTCTACATGAAAGTTGCTCAGAACGACGAGACGAACTCGGATACGCGGCCCGTTCGTCCGTCACTCATCCCTAGCATAGCAAGCACGCAACTTTTCCCCTCCGATTCATCTGTCCGAAAACGCGAAACACCGGGAATACTTTCCCGGATGTTTCCCCCCCTTCGCCGGTATCACCTCCTACCGCGTTAGGGCATACCTAGCATCGCGTATTGCCATGTTATACTTTGATTGCTCTGTTATTTATTGTGTTCCCCTCCGTACTTCTTTCCGGTAGACCCCGAGACTGCCGGCGACCCCTCTCTCTTGCCAGAGCAACCAGGCAAGCCCCCCCCCCCCTTGATCACCAGATATCGCCTACTCTTCTCTATACTGCTTGCATTAGAGTAGTGTAGCATGTTACTGCTTTCCGTAAATCCTATGCTGCTGCATAGCCTGTCCTTGCTACTACTGTTGTTGTATAGGATGCTAGTTTATCATCAGTGGCCCTACATTCTTGTCCGTCTGCCATGCTGTACTATCGGGCCGTGATCACTCGGGAGGTGATCACGGGTATATACTATATGCTTTATACATGATACATGTGGTGACTAAAGACAGGTAGGCTCGTAGGAGCACCCCGCGAGTGGATCATTGAGGCGGAGCGACAGGGCAGGTTCCGACCACCTAGGAGAGAGGTGGGCCTGGCCCTGTTCGGCGTTCGCGGACACTTAACACGCTTAACGAGATCTGGGTATTTGATCTGAGTCTGGCCATTTGGTCTATACGCACTAACCATCTACGCGGGAATAGTTATGGGTATCCCGGCGTCGTGGTATCAGCCGAAGCCTTTGTGATGTCAGCGACTGAGTGGCGCGCGCCGGATTGGACTGGAAGGCCACTAGGCTAGGTCTGCTTTCGGCCGCGTTCGCAACATGCAGGTGTGCAAAGGGCGATGGGCCCAGACCCCTGCGCCATAGGGTTTAGACCGGCGTGCTGACCTCTCTGTTGTGCCTAGGTTGGGCTGCAACGTGTTGATCTTCCGAGGCCGGGCATGACCCAGGAAAGTGTGTCCGGCCAAATGGGATCGAGCGTGTTGGGGTATGTGGTGCACCCCTGCAGGGAAGTTTATGTATTCGAATAGCCGTGTCCCTCGGTAAAAGGACGACCCGGAGTTGTACCTTGACCTTATGACAACTAGAACCGGATACTTAATAAAACACACCCTTCCATGTGCCAGATACAACCGGTGATCGCTCTCTCACAGGGCGACGAGGGGAGGATCATCGGTTAGGATTATGCTATACGATGCTACTTGGAGGACTTCAGTCTATTCTCTTCTACATGCTGCAAGATGGAGGCTGCCAGAAGCGTAGTCTTCGACAGGACTAGCTATCCCCCTCTTATTCCGGCTTTCTACAGTCCAGTCCACATATAATAGCCTTATTCTAGTTGATACCAATGCATACATATGTAGTATAGCTCCTTGCTTGCGAGTACTTTGGATGAGTACTCACGGTTGCTTTCTCCCTCTTTTCCCTCTATTCCTTCTACCTGGTTGTCGCAACCAGATGTTGGAGCCCAGGAGCCTGACGCCACCGTCGACGACGACTCCTACTACACCGGAGGTGCCTACTACTACGTGCTGCCCGCTGATGACGACCAGGAGTAGTTTAGGAGGATCCCAGGCAGGAGGCCTGCGCCTCTTTCGATCTGTATCCCAGTTTGTGCTAGCCATCTTATGGCAACTTGTTTAACTTATGTCTGTACTCAGATATTGTTGCTTCCGCTGACTCGTCTATGATCGAGATCTTGTATGCGAGCCCTCGAGGCCCCTGGCTTGTAATATGATGCTTGTATGACTTATTTTTATTTGTAGAGTTGTGTTGTGATATCTTCCCGTGAGTCCCTGATCTTGATCGTACACGTTTGTGTGTATGATTAGTGTACGATTAAATCGGGGGCGTCACAAGTTGGTATCAGAGCCGACTGCCTGTAGGAATCCCTTTTCCAAACTCCTTGGCCGAAGTTGAGTCTAGTCGATGAAAACTGTTTTACTAACATGGTTGTGCGGCTTACGGGCCCACATCGCCATCTGGGTGGTATTAGGATCTTTTACTCCTCGATCTTTACTCTGGGACTCTAATCTCTCCCCTATTCGGGTTAAATGAATTTTGCTAAATCTAACATTAGAATCTCATTATCACTCTCTCCCGGAGAGCCTTTCATTACAGATGATCGACTGCTTCAACAGAAGATTCTGATAATACTCTCTGATGTTCTCCTGAAACTTTGTGCCATTGCTTTTGCAATTCCCTACCACCGAAAAATTCCTATGGATAAATACTTACACCTGTCGTTCTTACTTTTATTCCTAGTTGGTCTTGTTATTACAAGACACCCCGAAATACTCGTCGTTGTTTCGATAATCCTTTGAGCTTACTGCCTTGCAGTTCTTTGCAACCTGGATAACCCTTCGAATAATTTCTCGCACTTATTAAGTATCCGCTCATCCCAAGTGGATACATGTGTTTCACAATGGTCTTCGAAATACTATTCGATCCTCCAAAAATGCCTAGTAGCTTATTGCTCTGCAATACTTGCCTGCTTGCATTATGGATGCTTTCCATATGTCTGGCAATATTCGTTAGTATCCTTAGGCATCGTCTTTTTGATCCTATTGATTCAACATGAGTGCGAATGCACGCAATCATCAGTTGATCCTTTTAAATTATCTTTCCGGCTTAGACGTTATTTTAAATCATTGCTGGATCTCGACCAATCAAATTGCTGCCGATTGTACCCTTAAGACTATTCAACTTAGCCATCCCTGATCAGAGCATTGCTTCTGATCCCTTGTCTTGGAATTGATAATTCCTTTGCATTTGAGCTTTGAATTAGTCAGTTGTTTCTAAAGTCTGATCTCCTTGCATTGTTTCTCCCTCTGGTTGAGTACCGATGCTCGCGCCAGATCCCTTGAGGACCACCAGATCACTTGCTGGATTTTATCCGACTGCGTCCTTCATATTCAATAAGTCCGTGAGCCTTTCCTCGGATACATAATACCTTTGGTAAATTGTATCCTCTGCTTTCTCAAACATGCTCTACTATCGAGCTGGTGTTATTTATTCTTGAAATTTGTGGTATATACTCCTAAGATGCCCTGATGGGTTGAACATATGCCTTCTCTAAACTGTGTGAACTCGAAAGTTTTCACGAGTCATACTCTTCTGGTATTTTGCTAGATAAAATTTCTATACTACAGCTTCATCAAAAGCGAGAAGTAAAATGAAAGGTTATGCATGGAAGAATTGGGAGTCGACCTTGAGCCTTTGCGTTCATGCCCATGGACCCGATGTGAAACTTATCATCGAAGCTTCTTGTAAATGATATTAGTTCCCGTGGTATAAGTTCATCTTATATATGGGATCCAGCCTTTTACAATCGTGGTTCCGACCATGTTCTCTTTTAAATACCATTTTCGATGCAAGTGTAAGCACTTGTCTCATGTGGATCAATACCTCGGTCCAACCTCTACTTTGATCCGTCTTCGAATATTACCCCCCCTGGTATCTCGAGATTATCTTGAAACTGCATAACTTCTTATGAGTTCTTCATCAAGTACTACATTCTCACTGATTACAGTTTTCATGCGCTCTGAGTTATTAAACACTCAAAGACACCGATAACTGAACCGAGTCTGCCCTACGGTTCAGCAACTCTTGATAATCTTCTTTAAGTCCGAGTTTGTACTCGATCATGTCATTCCTAGCCTGATCGGCTATATCATTATCGTGCTAAATTTTAACTGTGCTACCTGGTCCTTAATCCCGGAGCACAACTTTCGATGATGAGCTAAGCTTACGTCGATCTTCCTCGTCATATCAGTTCACCTTGAACAACAAACTTGATTTCAAGTTTGTGCCCTGCCCATGGTTCCAATAACCTTCCGCTTCATCCTTCCTTTGATTTGATGTTGTCACTGATTGATTACATCTTGAAATCTCTCGACCAATGTGCCGTGAAGATCATCAACCTTATGAGGTCTTCCTGGATATCAGTTGAATTCATGATGAGAAATACCATCCTTGCCCCCGATGAATTGTATTATCTTCGGCCACTTTATTGCCTTCCCTCCAACACAAACTTATTCGTGTTTTGAGTTATACCTTGAGATCCTTGCTATACAACATTTGTTCTTCTTTACCTTGGAATGTTACCACCTTTTATGTCAAGAATGTCGTGGTAATTTTACCACCTCTTGAGAATTCTTGATGTAGTAATATCTCTCGCCTTTTGCGTTCATTTCTTGGTCTCCGTATTGTTGCTAACCGGAATACCGACTAATGGTCTGTGTTGTGCAAATTCTAAACTTCTAGCAACCCTATTGCTTGAAGTTATTGGTCTACAGTTTCATTCTAAGTCTATTGATTATTGAATCATCCTTCAAGCATTGATCGTGCTACCTAGTCCAGATTCCTGGGTGCACCCTTCTATCATTGTTCAGTTGTGGATGTTTCCCTCAAGCATACTTCATTATGACATTTGATTCGACAAATGATATTTCCTTGTTCACATAATTGTGGAAATCAATCCTTTGGAAATCTCGATGATTTGTTGCTGAGTCTATCAGCCACCTCCTCATCCTCTCCTTGGTATACTGATGACCTCTTGTTTTAGAGCTCACTTACATAGATCACTTCTGAGAAACTCACAATGTCATCTCGTCAAATTGTGCCGCACCTTTTCTTCTCAGGCATCCTAAGTCCGATGTATCGTGACACCAATCAGATCTGAATCTCGGTCAGATATGATGGTTGGAACTTATTTCCAAGAGTTATAATGTTGGTCTTTATATATGACCTGGTAAGGTGGTATCATACCTAGCCCACCTGGCCAGAGGCCCTATTGTTATAGTTCCCTTTTAGCAATGTTATCCAATCTTCCATGAGGAAACTGTAAGACTTATTCTACAAGTTATTCCTAATGGATCCTTTTTGTTCCCAAAGTCTGATTTTCACCTGTTGACCATGTCAGCGCTATCTCGAAGCATGTCTATGGTACTCCGATTTTCAATAAGAACATTTGAAGCACCATGCTAAATGTTTCTTGTTGAAATTACCCAAACACCGTTGTATGGGTAATGTCATGAAATTTGTCTCTCCTACCTAAAAGAGTTGTCTACCTTCTATCCGGTCTTGGATATCATACTCTGCTTGTTCTTGGGAAGGATATACCCCTGAAATATGTGTTTAATCACATTTTCCTTTCCATTCTTCTGTTTAATCTAAGAATCACATTTTTCCTTTCCATTGTTTTGTTTAACCTTTCTTGTGATCTATATGATCCAAGCAGAAATATTCTCCTGTTTATGTAAACACCGTGGTGTACAATTCTGTTAGCATGACCCTGTTACTATTGTTGATGACATTCCGGTAGCCACCGATGGACGAGAATTTCGCCTAATGGTCCGCCTCGTTCAACGAGCAAGAAAATGGTTCTCTTCGTCCCTCGCCCTTGGTACCGCCATTGTTGCCGACATAACTGATAGGCTGATCCTCTGACATGCCTTGCTATCATGACCATGCAAGATGTCAACGCCCATCCCTATTTTAACCCACATGGTGGGCCCATAACCCACAGGTCCCAGGATCGAAACCTGAATCTCCTGTACACCCTGTTGTCAAAGTTATTCCTCGTGCTTGACTTTGTATGTAATTCATGGGCCTCCTGCCTGTTGATCTATTCTGGTATAAGACGCAATACTTATTCCCGATTGCTTTGGACCACTTTCACGCCCTGTAACGGGCATCGAACGATTGTCTATCCGCTTGAAACTTCTTATGGTACCTTCTTACCTTGCTCTCGGTGTTTTTCATTTGTTCAACTCGAGAGATACTCTTATGATCATTCTTGGGATACCCCCGCCCAGATGACTTTCCCTTATACCATTCAATTGTCGTAAAGCTGCCCCTTTACCTATTAGTAAGTACGATGGAGATCCCGAAGAAAGGATGACAAATTGATCATGGTGACTTGAAGCAGTGAAATGAAGACATCATTGTAATGGATCGACCTCTTCGAGAAGAGCAACCAAGACCGAGAGGGTTCGTTAGAATTTCGTAACCAAATCGCTTCCCCGTCACTTCTCCTCTTAAATCTCAGGACGAGATTTCTTGTAGTGGAGGAGAATTGTGACGCCCGGATAATTAGGCTACAGTAAACCTCTGCTAATGATGCCACGTCACCCCGATTTACTGTTGCTAATCTCGCGTTAGGTTGAAACCAGTTCGAATTCAAATTCAAAATCAAGCAAACGATAAAAGTTTTCAAATATTAAAACTAAAATTTTCAGAGTGAGCCAAATAATGCCAGGGTAATTATAATGAAGCAAACACATTTTTATAAAATGCCTAATTGCTCTTGAATGAATTTAAACAGAAAAGAAATAATAAAAGAAAATACAAAAGGATAAACAAAACAGAAAAACTAAAACCTAAAACTATCAAAAAAAGGAGAAACCCCCCTGGGCCGTATGGCCCAACTAGGCCATCAGGCTAGCCCACCCGCGCCGACCCCCCCCCCAGGGCTACTAACGCCCCACGACCGAACCCTAACCTCCCCCCACTCCACGCACTCCCTCCCCCACTCACTCTCCCCCCACTCCCCCGATCCAGATCGGATCGGGGCGACCATGCCCCCGCCCCCGTTGACTCCTCGCCCCTCCCCTCCCTCGCGCGACGCCCGCCGGAATCCGCGGCCACGCCTCGCGCCGACCGCTCCGCCGACTGGAGCGATCCCACCGCCGCCGCCTGGGACCACGTCGCCGGAGCCGCGTCGCCGCCCTCGCCCTCGCAGGACCTGCCGCCTCATCCTCGCCCTCCCCGAACCTCCCCGCGCCCACTACCCAGACCCCACGACCCGTGGTGAGGCCCTCCCCCTTCTCCTCTGCCTCCGCTCGACGCCGCGCGCCCTGCTGCCTTGCCCCGCTCCTCCCGCTTTGGCCGTGCCTCGCGCGTGGACGCCCCCCCTGCTACCCTTGCCGTCGCTGCATCGGCCATGGCCTCGTCCGTCGCTCGTGCATGCACGCGCTCGCGAGCGCCTGCTCCGCCCACGCACGCTGCTCGGGGCCGCGCCCCGCGCCCGCCCCTATCCCTGCATCGCCGCACGCGCCCGCGGTTCGGCCACGGCCGCGCTCACCGAGGTCCTGCCGCGCCCGCCAACCTCCCCGCCGTTGCAGCTGCTTCTGCTGCCGCCCCAACCTCGTCCCGACCACCGAGGCCCACTGCCCGCCATTGCTCCGGCCACCGCTGCCCTTGCGCCCGCTCGCCGCCGGTCGGTTTTGCCCGCCCCTGGGCGTGCGCCCGTTCGGGCTATGCCCGCAACCAGCGCCCAAAACCGCTAGGCCATGGCCCTATGACAGTGGGCCCCCATGCCCCATAACGTTTAATAAAAAAAAGAAATTTAAAAAATATATAAATGTATTATAAATAAATAAATAATAATATAATTAATTAATTAATTAATTAATTAACTTAATTAATTCTGATTAAGTTAATTAATTATGATTAGATTAACCTAATAACTAATAAAACTAATTAACTACTGTTAATTAACATAACCAATCTCTTAACTAAACTAATTAACCTGATTATTTAGCTAACAGACAATGACATGTGGGTCCCACTGGACCCACCTGTCTGTTTGACTGGTCAACTGACCAGTTGACCTGCTGACATCACTTTGATGTCATGCTGACGTCATCATTCACTGTTTTGGATAATGTTGGAATAAAATAAATGATTAAAATCAGAAAATGATTTAAATCTTTAGAAAATCATATCTTTTATTCCGTAACTCGGATGAAAATACTTTCTACATGAAAGTTGCTCAGAACGACGAGACGAACCCGGATACGCGGCTCGTTCGTCCGTCACGCATCCCTAGCATAGCAAGCACGCGACTTTTCCCCTCCGATTCATCTGTCCGAAAACGCGAAACACCGGGAATACTTTCCCGGATGTTTCCCCCCCTTCGCCGGTATCACCTCCTACCGCGTTAGGGCATACCTAGCATCGCGTATTGCCATGTTATACTTTGATTGCTCTGTTATTTATTGTGTTCCCCTCCGTACTTCTTTCCGGTAGACCCCGAGACTGCCGGCGACCCCCAGTTCGACTACGGTGTTGACGACCCTTCTCTCTTGCCAGAGCAACCAGGCAAGCCCCCCCCCCCCTTGATCACCAGATATCGCCTACTCTTCTCTATACTGCTTGCATTAGAGTAGTGTAGCATGTTACTGCTTTCCGTAAATCCTATGCTGCTGCATAGCCTGTCCTTGCTACTACTGTTGTTACCTTTACCTGCAAACCTAATGCTTAGTATAGGATGCTAGTTTATCATCAGTGGCCCTACATTCTTGTCCGTCTGCCATGCTATACTATCGGGCCGTGATCACTCGGGAGGTGATCACGGGTATATACTATATGCTTTATACATGATACATGTGGTGACTAAAGACGGGTAGGCTCGTAGGAGCACCCGCGAGTGGATCTTTGAGGCGGAGCGACAGGGCAGGTTCCGACCACCTAGGAGAGAGGTGGGCCTGGCCCTGTTCGGCGTTCGCAGACACTTAACACGCTTAACGAGATCTGGGTATTTAATCTGAGTCTTGCCATTTGGTCTATACGCACTAACCATCTACGCGGGAGTAGTTATGGGTATCCCGGCGTCGTGGTATCAGCCGAAGCCTTCGTGACGTCAGCGACTGAGTGGCGCGTGCCGGATTGGACTGGAAGGCCACTAGGCTAGGTCTGCTTTCGGCCGCGTTCGCAACATGCAGGTGTGCAAAGGGCGATGGGCCCAGACCCCTGCGCCATAGGGTTTAGACCGGCGTGCTGACCTCTCTGTTGTGCCTAGGTAGGGCTGCAACGTGTTGATCTTCCGAGGCCGGGCATGACCCAGGAAAGTGTGTCCGGCCAAATGGGATCGATCGTGTTGGGGTATGTGGTGCACCCCTGCAGGGAAGTTTATGTATTCGAATAGCCGTGTCCCTCGGTAAAAGGACGACCCGGAGTTGTACCTTGACCTTATGACAACTAGAACCGGATACTTAATAAAACACACCCTTCCAAGTGCCAGATACAACCGGTGATCGCTCTCTCACAGGGCGACGAGGGGAGGATCATCGGTTAGGATTATGCTATACGATGCTACTTGGAGGACTTCAGTCTATTCTCTTCTACATGCTGCAAGATGGAGGCTGCCAGAAGCGTAGTCTTCGACAGGACTAGCTATCCCCCTCTTATTCTGGCTTTCTGCAGTCCAGTCCACATATAATAGCCTTATTCTAGTTGATACCAATGCATACATATGTAGTATAGCTCCTTGCTTGCGAGTACTTTGGATGAGTACTCACGGTTGCTTTCTCCCTCTTTTCCCTCTATTCCTTCTACCTGGTTGTCGCAACCAGATGTTGGAGCCCAGGAGCCTGACGCCACCGTCGATGACGACTCCTACTACACTGGAGGTGCCTACTACTACGTGCTGCCCGCTGATGACGACCAGGAGTAGTTTAGGAGGATCCCAGGCAGGAGGCCTGCGCCTCTTTCGATCTGTATCCCAGTTTGTGCTAGCCATCTTATGGCAACTTGTTTAACTTATGTCTGTACTCAGATATTGTTGCTTCCGCTGACTCGTCTATGATCGAGCTCTTGTATTCGAGCCCTCGAGGCCCCTGGCTTGTAATATGATGCTTGTATGACTTATTTTTATTTGTAGAGTTGTGTTGTGATATCTTCCCGTGAGTCCCTGATCTTGATCGTACACGTTTGTGTGTATGATTAGTGTACGATTAAATCGGGGGCGTCATAGAAGAAGAAGCAAGCGAGCAAGGAAGAGATGGGCAACGGCGGCTCCGCCCCCGCCCCGTTTATAGCAAGAGAAGGCCAACCGGCACCCCCCACAATCACAGGTAATGATGGTTGCCCTTGCATGTCGCAGGGACTCGTCAAGTCGTGCAATCGCTGAGGCAGCATGGAGAAGAGGAGACGTCCATGTCCAATCAACCGCCACGCGTCAACCGAGGCCGCAGGCTTTTGGGGCCCGTGGTGCTCCGTACTTGACCCTTGGCTTAGCTGCGAAGCCAAGCCCAAGTGCACCTTGGGCCTGGGGGCTACTGTCGGCGCTCTGGGATGGGGGTCCCCAGACTTGCCTGCCTGCGGCCCGCTGCGTGGCTAAGTCAACAGGCCATACGGCCCATCTTCATCAACAAGGCATCCAAGACCCTCGCGAGGGGCCAAGCCTCGTGAGGTGGATGATGCAAGACTTTCTATGGAGTGGCCTAGTTGGGCAGGCTCATGATGAGCGGAGATACCAAGGCGAGGCAAACCTCACGAGGCTCTCGTGACGTGAGCCATGACGATTGACACCAGGCGGGCGCCAGCATGCGCAGCGTCCTTGTTTCCTCTTTAGTGCTAAGGAGGCCTGTGTAGGCGAGGAGTACCGAGGCATCAGGCAAAGGTTGTCATATCGGTGCAACAAGACCAGGACCAGAAGGACGGCAAGACGGAGGTCATCATGGAACCCAAGACGGCGTCACCACCAGAGCCTTTGGCAGGCGAAGACCACTTTTGTCAGGATGGCTTGTACTAGCTGTCCCCCTTCAAATTAGCCCGCCGTTATTGGCTCCCTTCCCGCTCAATATTTGGGAAGAGGACCATGGCCTCTATAAATAGGACTAGCCACCATCATAGGCAGGGGGAGGCGACGGATGACAGAGAGATAGAGATAGAGAGAGAGAGCGAGAAGATCATCCCCACACACACAAGTTAGCCAAGCACAAGAACACCTCAACCTCAGGAGGTTGTTCTTCCCCTTGTATTGTTCATCATCAGCCCAAGAGGCAATCCACCACCACCACATTGGAGTAGGGTATTACACCACAACGGTGGCCCGAACCAGTATAAATCTTGTGTCTTTCTGTGTTGCGAGTTCGTCGAGTTCGTCCGCGAGACCTTAGCAAGCTAGGGCGTAGATTGGTGGGAGGAAAAGACTTCGCACGCACCCTAGTGTCCGAACCTTAAGGGTTTGCCGGAACCCTACATCCGACAAGTCCGGCCCGTGACGGCTCCCCGCGATCCTCGACAAAGGATTCGCTAGACTCAAAGGAGATGGCTAGCATGTCTCCGCCGCCCGCTCATTCTGCCTCACCCAAAGGTGATGACGAGGTGGCGTCCTAAAGGATCTTCCCAGACCAGGGGTAGATTCCAGAAGTCGTTAAGGCACCGCAAGATGACTCCTCGGGTATCGGACACATGGGGGAAAAAGCCCCCATGTGGACTGGCAGCGGGGACCGAGTTCCCTTCGGCCCTCAACCGGATACCATTCCGGAGACCTATAGGGCTCCGGAGTCCAGCGAACGGCCTTCCCCGAAAGGAGGAGGCGTGTCTGTTCCACTGATGACCTTTGTCCAACCAAAGGCATCGGACAACCTGCTGGAGGCGCTGCGAGGCGCCGCCATTGTGGATGAGCACCGTGTCCTTATGGGTACGGTGATCGAACAGGTTCAGTCCGCCAAAAGCGGACTGACCGAGGCCCGCACTAGCCTTTTAACAGGCTTTGAGGTAACAATTATAGAAAAATATCACAATGTGGACAGTAGCCCCTCATGCTCTGTTCGGTGTCCGGAAAGGAAAAGCCGAACAGGGGATCAAAATAATTTTCATAGGATTCTAACATAATATGTCTATGTGAATAAGCAGGCATCGTTGCTGGCTACTGCCGCTCATACTGCGGAGGTCTCCGACTAAAGCAGGACCTGGAGCGGGCCGAGAAAGAGCTCGGCCTCGTGAAGAAGCAGCTGGAAGACAGGAAAGGTATGCAGTAACCTACATGTATGTTTAGGAAGGATGAATGGTTCATGCTGACTAAAGTGCCATGAGCTTTATTAGGAGCCACGACCGAGGTGGCGGCCCTCAAGAAGGCATTAAAGAAAGCCGAGGACAAACCGGCCAAGGAACGCACCACGCGCGAGAAGCATGAGGCCCGGGTTGGCGAGGTTGAGCAAGAGCTTCAGGACGCCGTCAAAAAGTGTGAGCCCTTGGAGCGTGATTCGAAGACGCAAGCGTCCGAACTTGTGAAGGCCCTCCAGAGCGCGCAGGAGGCTCAAGCCGAAGCCCAGAGCGCCCTTCAGGAAATCCAAGAGGCCCAGAAGATCGCGGTGGGTAAGGCTTTTGTTATGCAAAGCAAGTTTGTGAAGGAAACGTTCCTATTACTTACCCGAATTTGGAGTTCTCCAGGGGCGTTTACGGATTTTCCGCGTAGCGTACCAGATGATGCCGAGTTCTATCAGGCTAAAGAAGGGAGTTCTACAGAGAAGGTATTCTGGTCTCAATATCTTGGACCAGAACATCCGTTGTCCTTCAGCAACCAGCTGAAACAGTTGGTCGAGCTGCACAAGGCGGCCGAGCTGGCCATGAAGGAGCTTCTAGTCCGACTGTGGCCTGCAGCGCCGATGCCCAGCAGCTACTTCGGACTTGTGAAGCGGCTTGTTGATGCCTACCCACGTCTTAAGGTATAAAGCGGTCAGTCTGTATCAAGGTGCACGGATGGCCTTTGCCTGCGTCAAGACGCATTTGGAAAATATGGATGCCAAGAAGCTAATGACCGAGGGGCCACCTGAGGGCAAGGAGCACCGCCGACCCGAGTTGTATTTTGATGGTGTCCTAGAGGGATCCCGCATTGTTGCGGATCATTGTGCAAAAGACACTATCTTTGAATGAATGGATGCGAGTTCCCTCTGCCTTGTATTATAAAACAAAGGGTATAATGCAATATAATGCACTGTTATATTTTTAAATTTTTACTTCCTGTGTGGCCGTGTTGTATGAAATCCGAGGGTTAACCAGTCATCGGCTTCTGTCCCCATGTAGGTAGTACGGGGGTGTTCGGGATGGAATCTAAACAATCTTCATCCAATTAGATGGTCCTTGAAGGAGTTTGCTACCTCTTGAGCACTGCGTTGGTTTTCCCTTGAAGAGGAAACGGTGATGCAGTAAAGCAGCGTAAGTATTTCCCTCAGTTTTTGAGAACCAATGTATCAATCTAGTAGGAGACCACGCGCGAGTCACCTCGTACCTACACAAAAAAATAAGAACGTCGCAACCAACGCGATAAAGGGGTTGTCAATCCCTTCACGGCCACTTGCAAGCGTGAGATCTGATAGAGATAATAATAATAAGATAAATATTTTTTGGTATTTTTATGATATAGATTGAAAGTAGAGATTCCAAAATAAAATAGATTGGAAACTTGTATAATGGAAAATAGACCCGGGGGCCATAGGTTTCACTAGTTGCTTCTCTCAAGATAGCATAAGTATTACGGTGGGTGAACAAATTACTGTCGAGCAATTGATAGAAAAGCGAATAATTATGAGAATATCTAGGCATGATCATGTATATAGGCTATTGGGGAACGCAGTAATTTCAAAAAATTTCCTACGCACACGCAAGATCATGGTGATGCATAGCAACGAGGGGGAGAGTCTGATCTACGTACCCTAGTAGATCGCAACGGAAGCGTTGACACAACGTAGAGGAAGTAGTCGTACGTCTTCTTCCCGATCCGACCGATCCAAGCACCGTTACTCCGGCACCTCCGAGTTCTTAGCACACGTTCAGCTCGATGACGTTCCTCGGGCTCCGATCCAGCAAAGCGTCGAGGAAGAGTTCCGTCAGCACGATGGCGTGGTGACGATCTTGATGTACTACCGACGCAGGGCTTCGCCTAAGCACTGTAACGGTATGATCGAGGTGGAATTTGGTGGCAGGGGGCACCGCACACGGCTAAGGAACGATCTCAAGGATCAACTTGTGTGTGTTGGGGTGTCCCCTGCCCCCGTATATAAAGGTTGGAGGGAAGGGGGCTGGCCGGCCAAAGAGGGGGAGGCGCAGGAGGAATCCTACTCCCACCGGGAGTAGGACTCCCCCCTCCAATCCTATTCCAACTAGGACTCCTTGGGAAAAAGGGAGAGGGAAAGAGAGAGAGGTGGCCGGCCACCTCTCCTAGTCCTAATAGGACTAGGGGAGGGGAGGAGGTGCGCAGCCCTCCTTGGCAGCCCCTTTCACCTTTCCACAATGGCCCATGTAGGCCCATTTGGCTCCCGGGGGGTTCCGGTAACCCTCCCGGTAATCCGGTAAAATCCCGATTTCACCCGGAACACTTCCGATGTCCAAACATAGACTTCCAATATATCAATCTTTACGTCTCGACCATTTCGAGACTCCTCGTCATGTCCGTGATCTCATCCGGGACTCCGAACAACCTTCGGTACATCAAAATGCATAAACTCATAATAACTGTCATCGTAACGTTAAGCGTGCGGACCCTACGGTTCGAGAACAATGTAGACATGACCGAGACACGTCTCCGGTCAATAACCAATAGCGGGGCCTGGATGCCCATATTGGCTCCTACATATTCTACGAAGATCTTTATCGGTCAAACCGCATAACAACATACGTTGTTCCCTTTGTCATCGGTATGTTACTTGCCCGAGATTCGATCGTCGGTATCCAATACCTAGTTCAATCTTGTTACTAGCAAGTCTCTTTACTCGTTCCGTAATACATCATCTCATAACTAACATCTTAGTTATTATGCTTGCAAGGCTTATGTGATGTGTATTACCGAGAGGGCCCAGAGATACCTCTCCGACAATCGGAGTGACAAACCCTAATCTCGAAATACGCCAACCCAACATCTACCATTGGAGACACCTGTAGTACTCCTTTATAATCACCCAGTTACGTTGTGACGTTTGGTAGTACCCAAAGTGTTCCTCCGGTAAACGGGAGTTGCATAATCTCATAGTTATAGGAACATGTATAAGTCATGAAGAAAGCAATAGCAACATACTAAACGATCGGGTGCTAAGCTAATGGAATGGGTCATGTCAATCAGATCATTCAACTAATGATGTGACCTCGTTAATCAAATAACAACTCTTTGTTCATGGTTAGGAAACATAACCATCTTTGATTAACGAGCTAGTCTAGTAGAGGCATACTAGTGACACTCTGTTGGTCTATGTATTCACACATGTATTATGTTTCCCGTTAATACAATTCTAGCATGAATAATAAACATTTATCATGATATAAGGAAATAAATAATAACTTTATTATTGCCTCTAGGGCATATTTCCTTCAGTCTCCCACTTGCACTAGAGTCAATAATCTAGATTACACAGTAATGATTCTAACACCCATGGAGCCTTGGTGCTGATCATGTTTTGCTCGTGGAAGAGGCTTAGTCAACGGGTCTGCAACATTCAGATCCGTATGTATCTTGCAAATCTCTATGTCTCCCACCTGGACTAAATCCCGGATGGAGTTGAAGCGTCTCTTGATGTGTTTGGTTTTTTTGTGAAATCTGGATTCCTTTGCCAAGGCAATTGCACCAGTATTGTCACAGAAGATTTTCATTGGACCCGATGCACTAGGTATGACACCTAGATCGGATATGAACTCCTTCATCCAGACTCCTTCGTTCGCTCCTTCCGAAGCAGCTATGTACTCCGCTTCACATGTAGATCCTGCTACGACGCTTTGTTTAGAACTGCACCAACTGACAGCTCCATCGTTTAAAGTAAACACGTATCCGGTTTGCGATTTAGAATCGTCCGGATCAGTGTCAAAGCTTGCATCAACGTAACCTCTTACGGTGAGCTCTTTGTCACCTCCATATACGAGAAACATATCCTTAGTCCTTTTCAGGTATTTCAGGATGTTCTTGACCGCTGTCCAGTGATCCACTCCTGGATTACTTTGGTACCTCCCTGCTAAACTTATAGCAAGGCACACATCAGGTCTGGTACACAGCATTGCATACATGATAGAGCCAATGGCTGAAGCATAGGGAACATCTTTCATTTTCTCTCTATCTTCTGCAGTGGTCGGGCATTGAGTCTGACTCAACTTCACACCTTGTAACACAGGCAAGAACCCTTTCTTTGCTTGATCCATTTTGAACTTCTTCAAAATCTTGTCAAGGTATGTGCTTTGTGAAAGTCCAATTAAGCGTTTTGATCTATCTCTATAGATCTTTATGCCTAATATGTAAGCAGCTTCCCCGAGGTCTTTCATCGAAAAACTTTTATTCAAGTATCCCTTTATGCTATCCAGAAATTCTATATCATTTCCAATTAGTAATATGTCATCCACATATAATATCAGAAATGCTACAGAGCTCCCACTCACTTTCTTGTAAATACAAGCTTCTCCAAAAGTCTGTATAAACCCAAATGCTTTGATCACACTATCAAAGCGTTTATTCCAACTCCGAGATGCTTGCACCAGTCCATAAATGGATCGCTGGAGTTTGCACACTTTGTTAGCTCACTTTGGATCGACAAAACCTTCTGGTTGCATCATATACAACTCTTCTTCCATAAATCCATTCAGGAATGCGGTTTTTACATCCATTTGCCAAATTTCATAATCATAAAATGCAGCAATTGCTAACATGATTCTGACAGACTTAAGCATCGCTACGGGTGAGAAAGTCTCATCGTAGTCAATTCCTTGAACTTGTCGAAAACCTTTTGCGACAAGTCGAGCTTTGTAGACAGTAACATTACCATCAGCGTCAGTCTTTTTCTTAAAGATCCATTTATTCTCAATTGCTTGCCGATCATCGGGAAAGTCAACCAAAGTCCATACTTTGTTCTCATACATGGATCCCATCTCAGATTTCATGGCTTCAAGCCACTTTGCGGAATCTGGGCTCACCATCGCTTCTTCATAGTTCGTAGGTTCATCATGATCTAGTAGCATGACTTCCAGAACAGGATTACCGTACCACTCTGGTGCGGATCTTACTCTGGTTGATCTACGAGGTACAGTAGTATCTTGATCTAAAGTTTCATGATCATCATCATTAACTTCCTCTCTTATTGGTGTAGGTCTCACAGAAACAGTTTTTTGTGATGTACTATTTCCCAATAACGGAGTAGGTACAGTTACCTCGTCAAGTTCTACTTTCCTCCCACTCACTTCTTTCGAGAGAAACTCCTTCTCAAGAAAGTTTCCGAATTTAGCAACAAAAGTCTTGCCTTCCGATCTGTGATAGAAGGTGTATCCAATAGTTTCCTTTGGATATCCTATGAAGACACACTTCTCCGATTTGGGTTCGAGCTTATCAGGTTGAAGCTTTTTCACATAACCATCGCAGCCCCAAACTTTAAGAAACGACAACTTTGGTTTCTTGCCAAACCACAGTTCATAAGGCGTCGTCTCAACGGATTTAGATGGTGCCCTATTTAACGTGAATGCGGCCGTCTCTAAAGCATAACCCCAAAATGATAGCGGTAAATCAGTAAGAGACATCATAGACCGCACCATATCTAGTAAAGTACGATTACGACGTTCGGACACACCATTACGTTGTGGTGTTCTGGGTGGCGTGAGTTGCGAAACTATTCCACAATTTTTCAAATGTACACCAAACTCGTAACTCAAATATTCTCCTCCACGATCAGATCGTAGAAACTTTATTTTCTTGTTACGATGATTTTCAACTTCACTCTGAAATTCCTTAAACTTTTCAAATGTTTCAGACTTATGTTTCATTAAGTAGATATACCCATATCTGCTTAAATCATCTGTGAAGGTGAGAAAATAACGATATCCGCCACGAGCCTCAATATTCATCGGACCACATACATCGGTATGTATGATTTCCAATAAATCTGTTGCTCTCTCCATAGTACCGGAGAACGGTGTTTTAGTCATCTTGCCCATGAGGCACGGTTCGCAAGTACCAAGTGATTCATAATCAAGTGGTTCCAAAAGCCCATCAGCATGGAGTTTCTTCATGCGCTTTACACCGATATGACCTAAACGGAGTGCCACAAATAAGTTGCACTATCATTATCAACTCTGCATCTTTTGGCTTCAACATTATGAATATGTGTATTACTACTATCGAGATTCAATAAGAATAGACCACTTTTCAAGGGTGCATGACCATAAAAGATATTACTCATATAAATAGAACAACCATTATTCTCTGATTTAAATGAATAACCGTCTCGCATCAAACAAGATCCAGATATAATGTTCATGCTCAATGCTGGCACCAAATAACAATTATTTAGGTCTAATATTAATCCCGAAGGTAGATGTAGAGGTAGCGTGCTGACCGCGATCACATCGACTTTGGAACCGTTTCCCACGCGCATCGTCACCTCGTCCTTTGCTAGTGTCCGCTTATTCTGTAGTCCCTGTTTCGAGTTGCAAATATTAGCAACAGAACCAGTATCAAATACCCAGGTGCTACTGCGAGCATTAGTAAGGCACACATCAATAACATGTATATCACATAAACCTTTGTTCACCTTGCCATCCTTCTTATCCGCCAAATACTTGGGGCAGTTCCACTTCCAGTGACCAGTCTGCTTGCAGTAGAAGCACTCAGTTTCAGGCTTAGGTCCAGACTTGGGTTTCTTCTCTTGAGCAGCAACTTGCTTGCCATTCTTCTTGAAGTTCCCCTTCTTCTTCCCTTTGCCCTTTTTCTTGAAACTAGTGGTTTTGTTAACCATCAACACTTGATGCTCCTTCTTGATTTCTACCTCCGCAGCTTTCAGCATAGCGAAGAGCTCGGGAATAGTCTTGTTCATCCCTTGCATATTATAGTTCATCACAAAGCTCTTGTAGCTTGGTGGCAGTGATTGGAGAATTCTGTCAATGACGCAATCATCCGGAAGTGTAACTCCCAATTGAATCAAGTGATTATTATACCCAGACATTTTGAGTATATGCTCACTGACAGAACTGTTCTCCTCCATCTTGCAGCTATAGAACTTATTGGAGACTTCATATCTCTCAATCCGGGCATTTGCTTGAAATATTAACTTCAACTCCTGGAACATCTCATATGCTCCATGACGTTCAAAACGTCGTTGAAGTCCCGGTTCTAAGCCGTAAAGCATGGCACACTGAACTATTGAGTAGTCATCAGCTTTGCTCTGCCAGACGTTCATAACTTCTGGTGTTGCTCTTGCAGCAGGCCTGGCACTCAGCGGTGCTTCCAGGACGTAATTCTTCTGTGCAGCAATGAGGATAATCCTTAGGTTACGGACCCAGTCCGTGTAATTGCTACCATCATCTTTCAACTTTGCTTTCTCAAGGAACGCATTAAAATTCAACGGAACAACAGCACGAGCCATCTATCTACAATCAACATAAACATGCAAGATACTATCAGGTACTAAGTTCATGATAATTTTTTTAAGTTCAGTTAATTTACTTAAGAACTCCCACTTAGATAGACATCCCTCTAATCCTCTAAGTGATCACGTGATCCAAATCAACTAAACCATAACCGATCATCACGTGAGATGGAGTAGTTTTCAATGGTGAACATCAATATGTTGATCATATCTACTATATGATTCACGCTCGACCTTTCGGTCTCCGTGTTCCAAGGCCATATCTGTATATGCTTGGCTCGTCAAGTATAACCTGAGTATTCCGCGTGTGCAACTGTTTTGCACCCGTTGTATTTGAACGTAGAGCCTATCACACCCGATCATCACGTGGTGTCTCAGCACGAAGAACTTTTGCAACGGTGCATACTCAGGGAGAACACTTCTTGATAATTTAGTGAGAGATCATCTTATAATGCTACCGTCAATCAAAGCAAGATAAGATGCATAAAAGGATAAACATCACATGCAATCAATATAAGTGATATGATATGGCCATCATCATCTTGTGCTTTGTGATCTCCATCTCCGAAGCACCGTCATGATCACCATCGTCACCGGCGCGACACCTTGATCTCCATCATAGCATCGTTGTCGTCTCGCCAATCTTATGCTTCCACGACTATCACTACCGCTTAGTAATAAAGTAAAGCATTACATCGCGATTGCATTGCATACAATAAAGCGACAACCATATGGCTCCTGCCAGTTGCCGATAACTCGGTTACAAAACATGATCATCTCATACAATAAAATCAGCATCATGCCTTGAC
This sequence comes from Triticum monococcum, assembly GCA_034509565.1. NCBI lineage: Eukaryota > Viridiplantae > Streptophyta > Magnoliopsida > Poales > Poaceae > Triticum > Triticum monococcum. Next base: position 696,265,273 of record CM067842.1, read on the forward strand.
CATATCACATCACAACATGCCCTGCAAAAACAAGTTAGACGTCCTCTACTTTGTTGTTGCAAGTTTTACGTGGCTGCTACGGGCTTAAGTAAGAACTCATCTCACCTACGCATCAAAACCACAACGATAGTTCGTCAAATAGACTCCGTTTTAACCTTCTCAAGGACCGGGCGTAGTCACACTTGGTTCAACTAAAGTTGGAGAGACACTCTTCTGCAAGCCATCTATGTGCAAAGCACGTCGAGGGAACCGGTCTCGCGTAAGAGTACGCGTAAGGTTGGTCCGGATCGTCTCGTCCAACAATACCGCCGAACCAAAGTATGACATGCTGGTAGGCAGTATGACTTGTATCGTCCACAACTCACTTGTGTTCTACTCGTGCATATAACATCAAACCATAAAACCCTAGGCTCGGATGCCACTGTTGGGGAACGCAGTAATTTCAAAAAATTTCCTACGCACACGCAAGATCATGGTGATGCATAGCAACGAGGGGGAGAGTCTGATCTACGTACCCTAGTAGATCGCAACGGAAGCGTTGACACAACATAGAGGAAGTAGTCGTACGTCTTCTTCCCGATCCAACCGATCCAAGCACCGTTACTCCGGCACCTCCGAGTTCTTAGCACACGTTCAGCTCGATGACGTTCCTCGGGCTCCGATCCAGCAAAGCGTCGAGGAAGAGTTCCGTCAGCACGACGGCGTGGTGACAATCTTGATGTACTACCGACGCAGGGCTTCGCCTAAGCACTGTAACGGTATGATCGAGGTGGAATTTGGTGGCAGGGGGCACCGCACACGGCTAAGGAACGATCTCAATGATCAACTTGTGTGTGTTGGGGTGTCCCCTGCCCCCGTATATAAAGGTTGGAGGGAATGGGGCTGGCCGACCAAAGAGGGGGAGGCGCAGGAGGAGTCCTACTCCCACCGGGAGTAGGACTCCCCCCTCCAATCCTATTCCAACTAGGACTCCTTGGGAAAAAGGGAGAGGGAAAGAGAGAGAGGTGGCCGGCCACCTCTCCTAGTCCTAATAGGACTAGGGGAGGGGGGGAGGTGCGCAGCCCTCCTTGGCAGCCCCTTTCACCTTTCCACAATGGCCCATGTAGGCCCATTTGGCTCCCGGGGGGTTCCGGTAACCCTCCCGGTAATCCGGTAAAATCCCGATTTCACCCGGAACACTTCCGATGTCCAAACATAGACTTCCAATATATCAATCTTTACGTCTCGACCATTTCGAGACTCCTCGTCATGTCCGTGATCTCATCCGGGACTCCAAACAACCTTCGGTACATCAAAATGCATAAAATCATAATAACTGTCATCGTAACGTTAAGCGTGCGGATCCTATGGTTCGAGAACAATGTAGACATGACCGAGACACGTCTCCGGTCAATAACCAATAGCGGGGCCTGGATGCCCATATTGGCTCCTACATATTCTATGAAGATCTTTATCGGTCAGGCCGCATAACAACATACGTTGTTCCCTTTGTCATCGGTATGTTACTTGCCCAAGATTCGATCGTCGGTATCCAATACCTAGTTCAATCTTGTTACTGGCAAGTCTCTTTACTCGTTCCGTAATACATCATCTCATAACTAACATCTTAGTTATTATGCTTGCAAGGCTTATGTGATGTGTATTACCGAGAGGGCCCAGAGATACCTCTCCGACAATCGGAGTGACAAACCCTAATCTCGAAATACGCCAACCCAACATCTACCATTGGAGACACCTGTAGTACTCCTTTATAATCACCCAGTTACGTTGTGACGTTTGGTAGTACCCAAAGTGTTCCTCCGGTAAACGGGAGTTGCATAATCTCATAGTTATAGGAACATGTATAAGTCATGAAGAAAGCAATAGCAACATACTAAATGATCGGGTGCTAAGCTAATGGAATGGGTCATGTCAATCAGATCATTCAACTAATGATGTGACCTCGTTAATCAAATAACAACTCTTTGTTCATGGTTAGGAAACATAACCATCTTTGATTAACGAGATAGTCTAGTAGAGGCATACTAGTGACACTCTGTTGGTCTATGTATTCACACATGTATTATGTTTCCGGTTAATACAATTCTAGCATGAATAATAAACATTTATCATGATATAAGGAAATAAATAATAACTTTATTATTGCCTCTAGGGCATATTTCCTTCATAGGCATCACGTCTGTGACAAGTAGACCGACTCCTCCCCGCATCTACTACTATTACTCCACACATCGACCGCTATCCAGCATGCATCTAGAGTATTAAGTTCATAAGAACAGTGTAATGCCTTCAGCAAGATTACATGATGTAGAGGGATAAACTCATTCAATATGCTATAAACCCCATATTTTTATCCTCGATGGCAACGATACAATACGTGTCGTTTCCCCTACTGTCACTGGGATCGAGCACCGCAAGATTGAACCCAAAGCTAAGCACTTCTCCCATTGCAAGAAAGATCAATCTAGTAGGCCAAACCAAACTGATAATTCGAAGAGACTTGCAAAGATAAACAAATCATACATAAAAGAATTCAGGGAAGAATTAGATATTTTTCATAGATAATTGCTACCTCTTGAGCACTGCGTTGGATTTCCCCGAAGAGGAAGGGATGATGCAGCAAAGTAGCGTAAGTATTTCCCTCAATTTTTGAGAACCAAGGTATCAATCCAGTAGGTGGCTACGCTCGAGTCCCTCGTACCTACACAAAAACAATAGCTTAACGCGACCAACGCGCTTAGGGGTTGTCAATCCCTTCACGGTCACTTACGAAAGTGGGATCTGATAGAGATGATAAATAATATTTTTTTGGTATTTTGGGTATAGAGATGCAAAGTAAATAAAGTAAAAGAAAAGCAATAATAAAGTGATGGAGATTGATATGATGAGAAAGAGACCCGGGGCCATAGGTTTCACTAGTGGCTTCTCTTAAGAGCATAAGTGAGGGAGTCCTGGATTAGGGCGTGTTCGGGTAGCCGGACTATAGCTTCAGCCGGACTCCAGGACTATGAAGATACAAGATTGAAGACTTCGTCCCGTGTCCGGATGGGACTTTCCTTGGCGTGGAAGGCAAGCTTGGCGATGCGGATATTCAAGATCTCCTACCATTGTAACCGACTCTGTGTAACCCTAACCCTATCCGGTGTCTATATAAACCGGAGGGTTGTAGTCCGTAGGACATCAACTCCATATACAACAATCATACCATAGGCTAGCTTCTAGGGTTTAGCCTCCTTGATCTCGTGGTAGATCTACTCTTGTACTACCCATATCATCAATATTAATCAAGCAGGAGTAGGGTATTACCTCCATCGAGAGGGCCCGAACCTGGGTAAAACATCGTGTCCGTTGTCTCCTGTTACCATCCGGCCTTGACGCACAGTTCGGGACCCCCTACCCGAGATCCGCCGGTTTTGACACCGACATTGGTGCTTTCATTGAGAGTTCCTCTATGTCGTCGCCTTTAGGCCCGATGGTTCCTTTGATCATCAACAACGATGCGGTCCAGGGTGAGACTTTTCTCCCCGGACAGATCTTCGTCTTCGGCGGCTTCGCACTGCGGGCCAATTCTCTTGGCCACCTGGAGCAGATCGAAAGCTACGCCCCTGGCCATCAAGTCAGGTTTGGAAGCCTAAACTACATGGCAGACATCCGCGGAGATTTGATCTTCGACGGATTCGAGCCACAACCAAGCGCGCCGCACTGTCTCGCGGGGCATGATCTAGCTCTATCACCGAACAGTATCCCAGAGGCCGCAAATGCACCAGCTCTGACCCTTAATTCGGAGCCAGTTGTGTCAATCGAGGATGAGCGGTTGCACGTCACCTCGGGGGCTGCGATCTTAAAGGCGATCGAGCCGAACGCCGGGCCCACACTCCGCGTGACTCATGACTCCGAGGATCCGGACTCCTCTCCGGACTCCGAACCCCCCGTGCCCCTGCCGATCGTATCCGATTGGGCGCCAATAATGGAGTTCACCGCCGCGGACATCTTTCAGCACTCGCTTTGGCGATATCCTGAATTCTCTCAAGTCTCTCTCTTTATCAGGAGAGCCCTGGCCGAATTGCGGTCAGCGAGGATGGGATACGGACGATGAAGAAATTCAAAGCCCACCCACCACCCACTTAGTAGCCACTGTCGACAATTTAAACGACGTGTTCAACTTCGACTCCGGAGACATCGACAGCATGGATGACGATGCAGGAGATACCGATGAACCAACGCCCGTAGGGCATTGGACAGCCACCTCATCTCACGATGTGTACATGGTGGATACCCCTAAAGGAAGCGACAACGAGGAAAAAGGGGATGGAACGGGAGATCGACCCCCCGAAAAGCAATCAAAGCGTTGGTGTAAACACCGACCCAAGCCCCGCCTCGATAAAAACCCAGCCATTGAGCAGGATGAGCCGGTAGACGACGAGCAGGCCTTAGAGCAACCGTCTGAATATGGCAACATGGATAGAGAAACCGAACATCCCTCCTCCGGCGAAAACGGCATTCCGAACGACCTCACGCCGGATAAACCCACGGAGCAGAAGAATCTCCACGAGAGGCTCGTTGCAACTGCACGCAGCCTGAAAAAGCAGAAGCGGAAGCTAAAAACAGCGGAAGATGCACTCCGGATTAGATGGAGCAAAGTAATCAATACCGCAGATAAATACGGCGACGGTTGCCGCACTAAAAGCTATCCAAGAAGAAGGCTACTGACTGAATTCGATGAAGAGGCCCTAGAGCCCTCGCATTCAAAAAATGAGAAAGCCACACGGTCAGATAGACGACCCCATAAAGCGGCAAGCGGCGCCGCACTTAAATCGGCATGCGACCCACCTAAGGATTCGCATCATGGCCCAGTTAGGTCCATTTATGGGCCAAGAAAGCAAGCTCTCGTAAGCAATGCAATAAAGCCATCATCAGAATCCGGCACACCCAAATACAGGGGCGCCGCACACCCCCTATGTTTCACCGATGAGGTCCAGGACTATTAATTTCTAGAGGGATTCAAACCCGTAAACATAGAGGCATATGATGGAACAACAGACCCTGGAGTCTGGATCGAGGATTATATCCTCCACATACACATGGCTAGAGGAGATGATCTCCACGCCATAAAATATTTACCCCTTAAGCTTAAAGGTCCAGCCCGGCATTGGCTTAAAAGCCTTCCTGAAAACACAATTGGAAGTTGGGAAGAGCTCGAGGATGCTTTCCAAGCAAATTTTCAAGGGACCTATGTCCGCCCTCCGGATGCAGACGATCTTAGTCACATAACTCAACAGCCCGGAGAATCAGCTCGGCAGTTCTGGAATAGATTCCTCACTAAAAAGAATCAGATAGTCGACTGTCCGGACGCCAAAGCCTTAGCAGCTTTCAGGCATAACGTCCGAGACGAATGGCTCGCCAGACACCTCGGCCAAGAAAAGCCAAGAACAATGGCCGCACTAACAAGCCTCATGACCCACTTTTGTGCAGGAGAGGACAGCTGGTTGACAAGGTGCAGCCCCAGCGGCCCAAGTACATCCGAAACTAGGGATGGAAACGGAAAACCGCGACGCAACAAGGACCGTCGCCGGACTAAGGAAAAAAGTCCGAAGAGCACGGCAGTCAATGCCGGATTCAAAGGCTCACGACAAAATCAGACAAAACCGCCCCTCCAGGATAACAGGGACGATCCATCCAACTTAAATAAAATCCTGGACATGATATGTCAGATACACAGTACTCCCGGGAAGCCTGCTAACCATACCCACAGTGATTGTTGGGTTTTCAAACAATCCGGCAGACTCAATGCCGAACACAAGGGGCTCGACACACCAAGCGAAGACGAGGACGAACCCCAAAAGCAGAGCACCAGGAAACAAAAGAACTTCCCACAAGAAGTAAAAATAGTGAACTTACTTCACATAACAAAATGTGCGGCGCCCATAAAGGTACGCACCACACGACCTATCCCCAAAGGGTCCCGCCACTGGTTGTCAAAACCAATCATCTTCGATCAGCTAGATTATTCTAGAAATATAAAGAATGCAGGATGGACTACCTTGATACTCGATCCAATAATTGGCGGACTCCAGTTTTCAAATGTCCTTATGGACGGCGGCAGTGGACTAAACCTGATATATCTGGATACAATCCATCACATGGGGATAAACCCAGCGAGAATCCGCCGCAGCAAAACCTCCTTTCAAGGGGTAACACCTGGGCCGGACACCCATTGTATGGGTTTTCTCCGGCTCGAAGTTATATTCGGCTCTGCCGATAACTTCCGCCGTGAAAAGCTGACCTCCCATATCGTCCTGTTCTCAAGTCGCTATCAAGCACTACTAGGACGCGAAGCTTTCGCTCGCTTTAACGCAATACCGCATTATGCATCTCTCACGCTTAAGATGCCCGGTCCACGAGGCATCATCTCTTTGAAGGGGAAGCACTAAAGTGCGCCTCCCCAAGCGGAGGACTGTGCGGCCGCTTTGACAGCCCCACAGTAAAATGGCCTCACCAGCCAAAAAACTTCGAAATAGGTCATTAAAGACCATGAACGCGGATAGACGAGTTCGGTACAAAATCATCATTGATGCAGGCTTAGTGGCCATATACCCCCGCACTAGGGGCTCCATGCATATACAATAAGAGACAATAAAGCTCAATTTTATATTTTTTACTTTATACTTTGTTTATTTTAAACTTTTGTTCGGCACGACCCGTTTTCAACTCAGTTCCTCTCTTTTACAGATGAACGTCGTGCGGCGCCCGTCCAGGATACGGCACAACGGATACACAGGCGCAGACGTGCAGTAGGGACCCGTCCTAAAGGATTCTTTTTAGATTAAGACCCTGCGTAAACCTTTTTTACTGTCTCTTGTTGCTACACATCCCCTGGTTTTTTCTGATATAACCAAGGAGGAGGCTGGCGTCTTGGCATGTGGCCACGTCAGAATTTTTGCACGTACCTGGACACTAGGGGCTTTTTTTAATAAAGAGTGTGGTTTCGCCCGCACTCATAAAGACCGAACACCTTAGGGAGTGTTCGGCGTCGCGAGTTTTGGCATTATATGCATCAGCTCCGAATCATGTCTTTGGTCAAATGTTGGGTTGCCCAGCTCCTGAGTTCGGCTACCTTACGTTCCGCTCTATCGGCTAAGGTAGCACTAGGAGAACTACTGCGATTGTGCCCCGGTTTGGCCGGGCGAGCACCTCAGTAGAGAAAGCCGAAAACTGACTGTCATGATGTAGCGTGAGACTGGTCAGCCACTCGATGACCTATCGGAATCTATCGGATTCCTCCGTTTTAACAAAGGGCCGCTTCCCGGTCAGGCACATACGCGCCCCGAACTCGGGCGAGTGCAGTCGCCACCAAGGGGCTACCTAAATAGTCTCACTGTCAAGCTCCTATGGCTAAGTGAAAGTGTTAAAGCATTATAGTCCAGTTGCCTGGCCCGCTGCGCTATCACCTCCTTTGTAGGACCAAGACGTTGGGTTAAGTGTGAAAATGCGTCTTCTGCGAGCATCCCCACACTATGTGCGTGGGGGCTGAAGCCAACGACTGCCATCTTTCAGATTTTGTATATATATATCTTAAAACGGCCGCACAGGAGGTGTTCCCAATACTTGACGGCACAAGTATAAAAAGACCACTACAATTTATCAAAATATTATTTTATAATTACATATGCTATCATAACATAGCATCTTTCGAGCACTGCGCCTCTATTACACAAGCGCCTTCAAGGACTTCCTGAAAATAGTGCTCGGAGGGTACTCGGCTTTTGTCCGAATCTCGGGATGCAACAATGGTGGTCTCCATCTCTGCCCATTATGTCTTGACACGGGCAAGAGCCATCCTTGCGCCCTCTATGCATGCTGACCTCTTCATTGCATTAATACGTGGCACCGCGTCAAGGAATTGCTGCACCAAGCTAAAATAACTCTTCAGCTCTGATCTCCCCGGCCACAGATGACCCATGACGTACTTCATGGCGAGTCCGGACAACCTATTCAGTTTGGCCCATTGAGCCAAACGATCGTCCACTGCTAGTGGACGCTCTGGATTGTGAAACTGCGACCAGAAAAGCTTTTCCACTTCGCGATCTTTCTGATCTCGAAAGTGTTCGGTCGCATCAGCAGCATTCGCTGCCAAATCCAGATAGGTATCCTCCACACTCCACATCCGGTCCAACGGAGCAAACTTCGGATCGCAAAATTTCCTTCGCAGCATAAAGGGCTTTCCAGCCGCAATCTGTTCGGCCTGACGCAGCTCCTCCTTCGCAGCTCTCATTGCAGAGCGCGCGTCCTTGGCATTGGCAACGGCCTTCTCTAAGTCTGTCTGTTTCGCCTGGTCTTCTTTCTCAAGAAGTCTGCAACGGTCTGCAGCGCTCTTTAACTTTTCGGCCATCTCTTCCTTGCTTCGGCAATGAGCAGCCTGTTCGGCTCTCAGCTCTTCAAGGGCTTTCTTGGCAGCCGCATCACTTTCTCTGGCTTGTTCTTTAGCTCAGGCAAGTTTTTCCCTAAGACTCTCCACGGCGGCCGCACCATCTGCGTCAAGCACACACATCGTAAGACACTGGCATAAAACTCTTCTTACCTGATGCCGCCCGAGGAATTACATACCTTGAGCCTCATCAAGCCGCTTGTTGACAAGCACGATGTCGGCATCTGCCACGTCCAGTTGCCGCTTTAGTTCGGCAAAATCGTCAGTTCGGCTCGATTCCAGACACCCTGCCGCCGACATTCAAAGGAGACATCTTAGACCTGGGATTATGATCCTCCGCGTGCCGTCATTTCTTGACGACGTGCAGAGTCTCAGGGGCTACTATCTACACAGGGCGCATCTTATTCATGCGCAACTGACAAAAGTGTACATTATCTAATGTACCTCAAAACCCTTCAGTAAACTTTTGACGGCCTCATTCAATCCGCTCTCTGCGGATGAGATCCTTTCAATCACCGTGCCCAACAATGCACGGTGCTCCTCCGAGATAGAAGCTCACCCCAGCAGAATCTTTAGCTCCTCCGGCCGAGCACCAGACGGTGCCGGACTTGTCCCATGACCTCTTTCGAAGGCCGGACGCGGAGGACCTCGGGGGGGCACATAGCTATCTTCCGCCCCTGCCGGATTCGGAGAAACCCTCCACGACGACACCTCAGGGTCGCCCGCCTCGCTAGGCGGCACGGCAGGGGGAGGCGTCCTGCTCTCCATCATCTCCGGAAGGAGATCCCCTGAAGACGAGCTCTGCTGAGAAGGGCTGAGGTTCGAGCTACAAGGTAAAAATTCGGTTAATCTTCTCGGATATAAATCAAGGATTTCCCTCATCCCTCAAAAGGAAAATCTTTCTCTACTTACGGCTCGCTGGAGGGCTGATCCCCTTGAGGGCGTAGTGCGGCCGAGGAACTCCCCGGCGTCGGACCCTCTGACGAGGATTTTTTCCCCCGCTTCGAGGCCATGGTTTACGGGTCGTTAGAGGCGGCTCTCTTCTTCCCCTTAGGAGAGGAATTGTCGGTTCCTCCCTTCGGAGCAGCCTCTTTCGAGGAGGCCATAGTTTCCTTGTCCTCCCCCTTGCTTCCCTCCAAAGGCATTATCCCTAGCATCCTGACCAGCACGGGATCTGGCCTGGTTTCGGGAAGGGGAGCCGGACACCTGATCAGCTTTGCCTTCGCTATCCACTCCTGTTTAAAAGGACGGCTCTTTTAGGGGCAAGTTTATGACAATTATACGGATAGAAGGTCCGGGCACAAGGTTGCTTACTTGAGTATCCAGGCGATTGCAGCTTAGGCCTGCGTCCTTGGTTAAATCCGGACACATCTCTTGTGATCCGACGAACAGTTTATACATCTCCGCGAGCATTGCGCCCATGAAATTCTGGAGAGCTCGCGGTCCCTCTGGATTAAACTCCCACAGGCGAAGGGAGCGACGTTTGCCGGGCAATATTCGGCGAATTAGCATGACCTGTGTCACCTTGACCAGGCTGAGGTCTCCTTCCAAGAGATCCTTAATGCGGCCCTATAACAAGGGCACGTCTTTGGGCAAACCCCAATCTTACCCTCTGTTGAACCATGATGCTAGCCGTGGTAGGGGACCCGAGCGAAAGGCAAGAGGCGCCACCCACTTGGTGCTCCGGGGAGCGGTGATATAAAACCACTCTTGTTGCCACAAGCCTAGCTCCTCTTGAAAAGAGCCCTCGGGCCATGGAGCATCAGCATTTTTGCTTATAACAGCGCATCCGCACTCTGCGTGCCGTCCCTTGATCATCTTCAGCTCCACTTTGAAGGTCTTGAGCCATAATCCGAAGTGAGGGGTAACACGGAGGAACGCTTCACACACGACAATAAACAAGGAGATATGGAGGATGGACTCCGGAGCTAAGTCATGGAATTCCAGCCCGTAATAAAATAGTAGTCCCCTCACAAAGGGATCCATTGGGAAGCCCAACCCCCGAAGGAAGTGAGACATGAACACCACACTCTCACCGGGCTGCGGACTAGGAATGACCTGCCCTTGAGTAGGCAACCTATGCGAAATTTCGCCGGTCAAGAACTTAGCCTCCCTCAACTTTAGTACGCCCTCCTCCGTGATGGAGGAGGGCGTCCATCGGCCTTGAAGGTTAGAACCGGACATTGTCGAAGGTCCGAAGCGCCTGGAATCTGGAGCCTAGGGTGTTGGAACTCGAGGCTACGGGCGAACTCGCTTGAGATTGAAAAAAGGAGTAAGGCCTTGGTCTCTTTATAAGAGGTTGAATACCAAGAGCCCTCCCCGTAACCGTTCGGGACTCATCTTTAATCGAGGAAACATGCTAAACGGGCGCGGTTGGGTTACCCACGTCCGTATTGATGAGAATCCCGTAAAAAGGGGGTACACGATCTCTGCTTTGACAAGACGTGCCAAGGAAACCACCTCGCAAAACGTGCTGAGGTGGAAAAGTAAAAACGATTCGAGTAAAGGACTTGGCCGTAGTGTGATGACGCACTGCGGAATACGTCAGCAGATTTGATTTGTGTTAATATTATTCTCTCTATGGCAATATGTGGAAACTTATTTTGCAGAGACGGACACTACTCTTGGTGTTTACAATCTTCTATGAAGGACTTGGAGGAGGAACCCGCCTTGCAATGCCGAAGACAATTTGCGCGCCAGACTCGTCGTCATTGAAGCCTGGTTCAGGGGCTACTGAGGGAGTCCTGGATTAGGGGGTGTTCGGGTAGCCAGACTATACCTTCAGCCGGACTCCAGGACTATGAAGATACAAGATTGAAGACTTCGTCCCGTGTCCGGATGGGACTTTCCTTGGCGTGGAAGGCAAGCTTGGCGATGCGGATATTCAAGATCTCCTACCATTGTAACCGACTCTGTGTAACCCTAACCCTATCCGGTGTCTATATAAACCGGAGGGTTGTAGTCCGTAGGACATCAACTCCATATACAACAATCATACCATAGGCTAGCTTCTAGGGTTTAGCCTCCTTGATCTCGTGGTAGATCTACTCTTACACTACCCATATCATCAATATTAATCAAGCAGGAGTAGGGTATTACCTCCATGGAGAGGGCCTGAACCTGGGTAAAACATCGTGTCCCTTGTCTCCTGTTACCATCCGGCCTTGACACACAATTCGGGACCCCCTACCGAGATCCGCCGGTTTTGACACCGACAATAAGTATTCTACGGTGGGTGAACAAATTACTGTTGAGCAATTGACAGAATTGAGCATAGTTATGAGAATATCTAGGTATGATCATGTATATAGGCATCACTTCCGAGAGAAGTAGACCGAAACGATTCTGCATCTACTACTATTACTCCACTCATCGACCGCTATCCAGCATGCATCTAGAGTATTAAGTTAAAAAGAGAGTAACGCCTTAAGCAAGATGACATGAAGTAGAGGGATAGTTTCATGCAATATGATAAAAACCCCATCCTGTTATCCTCGATGGCAACGATACAATATGTGCCTTGCTGCCCCTTCTGTCACTGGGAAAGGACACCGCAAGATCGAACCCAAAGCTAAGCACTTCTCCCATGGCAAGAACAACAAATCTAGTAGGCCAAACCAAACTGATAATTCGAAGAGACTTGCAAAGATAACCAATCATACATAAAATAATTCAAAGAAGATTCAAATATTATTCATAGATAGACTTGATCATAAACCCACAATTCATCGCTCTCAACAAACACACCGCAAAAAGAAGATTACATCGAATAGATCTCCACGAGAGAGGGGGAGAACATTGTATTGGGATCCAAAACGAGAGAAGAAGCCATCTAGCTACTAGCTATGGACCCGTAGGTCTGAAGTAAACTACTGACACTTCATCAGAGGGGCTTGGATGATGATGTAGAAGCCCTCCGTGATTGATGCCTCCTCCGAACGGAGCTTCGGAACAGGCCCCAAGATGGGACCTCGTGGATACAGAAAGTTGCGGCGGTGGAATTAGGTTTTTGGCTCCATCCCCGATCGTTTGGGGCTACGTGGATATATATACGAGGAAGAAGTACGTCGGTGGAGCTTCGAGTGGCCCATGAGGCAGGGGCGCGCCCTAGGGGGCGTGCCCCCTACCCTCGGGACCACCTCGTGGCTTTCTTGACGGAGGGTCCAAGTCTCCTAGATCTTATCTGATGAGAAAATCACATTTTCGAAGGTTTCATTCCGTTTGGACTCCGTTTGATATTCCTTTTCTTCGAAACCCTAAAACAGGCAAAAAAACAACAATTCTGGGCTGGGCCTCCAGTTAATAGGTTAGTCCCAAAAATAATACAAAAGTGGAAAATAAAGCCCAATAATGTCCAAAACAATAGATAATATAGCATGGAGCAATCAAAAATTATAGATACGTTGGAGACGTATCAATAATCTGGATCATAAACCCACAATTCATCGGATCTCGACAAACACACCGCAAAAGAAGATTACATCGAATAGATCTCCAAGAGAATCGAGGAGAACTTTTTATTGAGATCCAAAGAGAGAGAAGAAGCCATCTAGCTACTAGCTATGGACCCAAAGGTCTGAAGTAAACTACTCACACATCACCGGAGAGGCCATGGAGTTGATGTAGAGGCCATCCGTGATCAATGCCCCCTCCAGCGGAGCTCCGGAAAAGGCCCCAAGATGGGATCTCTCGGGTACAGAAGGTTGCAGCGATGGAATTAGGATTTCGTGGTGCTCCTGGATGTTCGCTGGGTACGTGGACTTATATAGGAGGAAGAACTAGGTCGGTGGAGCAACGAGGGGCCCACGAGGGTGGAGGGCGTGCCCAGGGGGTAGGCGCGCCCCCTGCCTCATGGCATCCTCGATTGTTTCTTGACGCCCACTCCAAGTCTCCTAGATCACGTTTGTTGAGAAAATCACGTTCCCGAAGGTTTCATTCCGTTTGGACTTCGTTTGATATTCCTTTTCTACGAAACACTGAAATAGGCAAAAAAACAAAAATTTGGGCTGGGCCTCCGGTTAATAGGTTAGTCCCAAAAATGATATAAAAGTGTAAAATAAAGACCATTAACATCCAAAGCAGATAATATAAAAGCATGGAGCAATCAAAAATTATAGATACGTTGGAGACGTATCAAGCATCCCCAAGCTTAATTCCTGCTCATCCTCGAGTAGGTAAATGATAAAAAATAATTTTTGATGTGGAATGTTTTCTAACATATTTCTCAATGTAATTTTTCTTTATTGTGGCATGAATGTTCAGATGTGAAAGTTTCAAGATAAAAGTTTAATATTGACCTAAAAATAATAATACTTCAAGTATACTAACTAAGCAATCATGTCTTCTCAAAATAACATGGCCAAAGAAAGTTATCCCTACAAAATCATATAGTCTGGCTATGCTCTATCTTCACCACACAAAATATTTAAATCATGCACAACCCCGATGACAAGCCAAGCAATTGTTTCATACTTTTGATGTTCTCAAACTTCTTCAATCTTCACGCAATATATGAGCATCAGCCATGGATATAGCACTATATGTGGAATAGAATGGTGGTTGTGGAGAAGCCAAAAAGGAGAAGATAGTCTCACATCAACTAGGCGTATCAACGGGCTATGGAGATGCCCATCAATAGATATCAATGTGAGTGAGTAGGGATTGCCATGCAACGGATGCACTAGAGCTATAAGTGTATGAAAGCTCAACAAAAGAACTAAGTGGGTGTGCATCCAACTTGCTTGCTCATGAAGACCTAGGGCAATTTTGAGGAAGCCCATCATTGGAATATACAAGCCAAGTTCTATAATGTAAAATTCCCACTAGTATATAAAAGTGATAACATAGGAGACTCTCTATCATGAAGATCATGTTGCTACTTTCAAGCACAAGTGTGGAAAAAGGATAGTAGCATTGTCCCTTCACTCTTTTTCTCTCATTTTTTATTTGGGCCTTCTTTTTTTGGCCTCTTTTTTTTCTTTTTTTTTTCTTCCGGAGTCTCATCCTGACTTGTGGGGGAATCATAGTCTCCATCATACTTTCCTCACTGGGACAATGCTCTAATAATGATGATCATCACACTTTAATTTACTTACAACTCAATATTTAGAACAAAATACGACTCTATGTGAATGCCTCCGGCGGTGTACCGGGATGTGCAATGATGCATGAGTGACATGTATGAAATTATGAACGGTGGCTTTGCCACAAATACGATGTCAACTACATGATCATGCAAGCAATATGACAATGATGAAGCATGTCATAATAACGGAACGGTGGAAAGTTGCATGGCAATATATCTCGGCATGGCTATGGAAATGCCATAATAGGTGGCTGTTTTGAGGAAGGTAAGTGGTGGGTTTATGGTGCCAGCAAAAGTTGCGCGATACTAGAGAGGCTAGCAATGGTGGAAGGGTGAGAGTGCGTATAATCCATGGACTCAACATTAGTCATAAAGAACTCACATACTTATTGCAAAAATCTATTAGTTATCAAAACAAAGTATTACGTGCATGCTCCTAGGGTGATAGAATGGTAGGAAAAGACCATCGCTCGTCCCCGACCGCCACTCATAAGGAAGCCAATCAATAAATAAATCATGCTCCGACTTCATCACATAACAGTTCACCATACGTGCATGCTACGGGAATCACAAACTACAACACAAGTATTTCTCAAATTCACAACTACTCAACTAGCATGACTCTAATATCACCATCTCCATATCTCAAAACAATTATCAAGTATCAAACTTGTCATAGTATTCAATGCACTTCTATAAAAGTTTTTATATTATTCCTAAAAGCAAATTTCCATGTTGTTCTAAAGGACTCTCAAAATAATATAAGTGAAGCATGAGATATCAATTATTTTTGTACAATAAACCACCGTCGTGCTCTAAAAGATATAAGTGAAGCACTAGAGCAAAAACGATATAGCTCAAAAGATATAAGTGAAGCACATAGAGTATTCTAATAAATTTCAAATCATGTGAGTCTCTCTCAACATGTGTGTACAACAAGGATGATTGTGGTAAACTAAAAAGCAAAAACTCAAATCATACAAGACGCTCCAAGCAAAACACATATCATGTGGTGAATAAAAATATAGCTCCAAGTAAAGTTACCGATAGACGAAGACAAAAGAGGGGATGCCTTCCGGGGCACCCCCAAGCTTAGGCTTTTTGGTGTCCTTGAATTTTACCTTGGGGTTCCATGGGCATCCCCAAGCTTAGGCTCTTGCCACTCCTTGTTCCATAGTCCATCAAATCCTTACCCAAAACTTGAAAACTTCACAACACAAAACTCAAAATAGAAAATCTCATGAGCTCCGTTAACGAAAGAAAACAAAACACCACTTCAAGGTACTGTAATGAACTCATTCTTGATTTATATTGGTGTTAAACCTACTGTATTCCAACTTCTCTATGGTTTATAAAATCTTTTACTAGCCATAGATTCATCAAAATAAGCAAGCAACACAAGAAAAACAGAATCTTTCAAAAACAGAACAGTCTATAGTAATCTGTAGCTAACGCAAACTTCTGGAACCCCAAAAATTCTAAAAATAAATTGCTGGACATGAGGAATTTATCTATTAATCATCTGAAAAGAGAATTAAATAAATAGCACACTCGAAATAAAAATGGCAGCAATTCTCGTGAGCGCTAAAGTTTCTGTTTTTTACAGCAAGATCGAAAAGACTTTCCCCAAGTCTTCCAACGGTTCTACTTGGCACAAACACTAATCTATACTACTATTCAACAATCAAACAAGAACTTCTTTAAGCACACCCCACAAAGCGTACACAGATCCAATACCACCACACGATTAGGCCCACTAAAATCAATCTAACGGTTAGCCTTAGCCTAAACCATTTTCTGTGTGCACTTAGCAATTTACATTGACTGACTGTACTCAACGTGGAGGAAAATATGAAACTCCACACCTGAGCAATTAGGAAACTAATAATCACAGGTGCATCCTATTCTAGGAAACTAAATCAGAGTGCATCCATCCTATTAGGAAACTAATCTCAGACAAATCCATCCTATTAAAAAACTTATCTCGGACGCATCCATCCTATTACGAAGCTAATCGCGAGCCGCCTGCCGCCATCATGCACGCTAGCCACGATGGGGGAAGCGCGAGGAGCTTCGTCTTCCTCCGGGAACACACATGCTATCGCCGCCATCGTCGTCTTCCTGGAGGCCAGGCACTCTTCTGCCGCTACTGCGATGACTCCATCCACGTCCAGGGCATGCTCTCCGGCAACCATCGGCATCCGCATTGACTTCAGCTCCGTTCGCAGCACCCATGCCGACAAAGTGTTTGTTCAGTGGGTGCACGTGCATTACATATTAAATAAGAATCATGGGGCTTCAAGCAATCTAGAATTATAGATTTGGGATTATCTTAAGTTGCCGGTTGCTGTACTGAAAATGTGTAATTATATATGGCACGTACATAAGAATGCAGCAATCTTGTCTTACAAAGTAGGATCAAGAGGGATACTGAAGAAGTCAAGATGCGGAGTCTATTTCCCATGATTACTTCTCATGTTCATGTTGGCTTCGTTGGGCTTTACTTCGTACCACCATATGCATTAAACTGGACCGTATCAAGAGGTAACGCCATCCCCTTGATTAGAATTGCCTTATTTGTGCTATTTGATCAGTGTGTGTTTTACGTATGATGTTGCTTTACCTGGAATTAAGGTGGGTTACACCTGCCTAGGCACTATCTCTAGGGATAGGTTGGAAATCAGAATATATGATTCATTCTTAGAGAAAACTTTACACGCGTCACTTTAACATAATTGCATAGCAATCCAGTAAATTATGTAAAATTCAGTAGGAGGCAAGATATTAAAGATATACTACTATTTCAGTTAGATGATTCTATAGATCTAAAACGGGTCACATGACTCCGTAACTGTTGTTAGAGAATATCTCTCGCTGTTCTATAAAGGTATGCAATCTCTACTGCGTTCCAATAAAGAGAATTTTATCATACAGAAGGATCCAATGAAGAAACTAATCCGGATGAGTTCCAATAAATAGATCCTTCAAAGGATTTGTCCTAATACAGCTGTCGTATATTGGTACAGAGAAATCATATAAACTGTACTCAGTCGGATTTATTTTGTTTCATGACAGAGAAACCAAATACCTTTCGCTATTTTGGCACATATATTTATTCTTATATACTTGTGCAGTTCCGAATGATCCAACATATCTACAGTCATCAAACTTGAAGACGTGATGTTTAAGGCCTTATTTGCACCGCCTCTCTTTCTTTATTTGCGCGCCTCTTTCCTTCAATAATAATAATGAACAACTTTTTCCGGATCAGGTATTACACTGTTTCATGGGCATCCCCAAGCTTAGGCTCTTGACACTCCTTCTTCCATAATCCATCAAATCTTTACCCAAAACTTGAAAACTTCACAACACAAAACTCAAAATACAAAATCTCATGAGCTCTGTTAGCGAAAGAAAACAAAACACCACTTCAAGGTACTGTAATGAACTCATTCTTGATTTATATTGTTGTTAAAACTACTGTATTCCAACTTCTCTATGGTTTATAAACTCTTTTACTAGCCATAGATTCATCAAAATAAGCAAACAACACAAGAAAAACAGAATCTTTCAAAAACAGAACAGTCTGTAGTAATCTGTAGCTAACACAAACTTCTGAAACCCCAAAAATTCTAAAATAAATTGCTGGACGTGAGGAATTTATCTATTAATCATATTAAAAGAGAATTAACTAAATAGCAGCTTCAAACTAAAAATGGCAGCAATTCTCGTGAGCGTTAAAGTTTCTGTTTTTTACAGCAAGATCAAAAAGACTTACCCCAAATCTTCCCAACGGTTCTACTTGGCACAAACACTAATTAGACACAAAAAACACAACCAAAAAAGAGGCTAGATAAATTATTTATTACTAAACAGGAGCAAAAAGCAAGGAATAAAAATAAAATTGGGTTGCCTCCCAACAAGCGCTATCATTTAACGCCCCTAGCTAGGCATAAAAGCGAAGATAGATCTAGGTATTGCCATCTTTGGTAGGCAATCCATTAGTGTCTCTCATAATAGATTAATATGGTAATTTAACTTTCTTTCTAGGGAAGTGTTCCATGCCTTTCCTTAATGGAAATTGAAATTTAATATTCCCTTCCTTCATATCAATAATTGCACCAATCATTCTAAGGAAAGGTCTACCAAGAATAATGGGACATGAAGGATTGCGATCTATATCAAGAACAATGAAATCTATGGGCACATAATTCCTATTTGCAACAATAAGAACATCATTAATCCTTCACATAGGTTTCTTAGTAGTGGAATCTGCAACATGCAAGTTTAAAGAACAATAATCAAAATCACGGAAACCTAGCAAATTACACAAAGTTTTTGGAATCGTGGAGACACTAGCACCCAAATCACACAAAGCATAACACTCATGATCTCTAATTTTAATTTTTATTGTAGGTTCCCACTCATCATAAAGTTTTCTAGGGATAGAAACTTCCAACTCAAATTTTTCTTCATAAGATTGCATCAAAGCATCAACGATATGTTTAGTAAAAGCTTTGTTTTGACTATAAGCATGAGGAGAATTTAGCATGGATTACAACAAGGAAATACAATCTATCAAAGAGCAATTATCATTATTAAATTCTCCAGGATAGTGGGTTCATTGCTATTTAAAGTTTTAACCTCTTCAATCCCACTTTTAACAATGTTTGCATCAAGATCTAAAAACTCCAAATTTTTGGGACACCTTCTACCTAAAGTTGACTCATCTTCAGTCCCATCATTATTAAGATTGATATTGAAAAACAAAGATTTAATAGGGGACACATCAATTACTTTTAGATCTTCATCTTTATTATCATGAAAACTAGAAGAACACGCTTTCACAAAGCAATCTTTCTTAGCACGCATCCTAGCGGTTCTTTCTTTGCACTCATCAATGGAAATTCTCATGGCTTTGATAGACTCATTGATATCATGCTTAGGTGTAATAGATCTAAGTTTCAAAGAATCAACATCAAGAGAAATTCTATCCACGTTCCTAGCCAACTCATCAATCTTAAGCAATTTTTCTTCAATAAAAGCATTGAAACTCTTTTGCGAAGTAATAAGTTCTTTAATACTAGATACAAAATAAGAGGGCATCTTACTGTAATTTCCATAAGAATTGTTGTAGGAATTACCATAATTATTAGAGGAATTACTAGGAAATGGCCTAGGATTAAAATTACCTCTATACGCGTTGTTACCAAAATTGTTCCTACCAACAAAATTCACATCCATAGATTCATTATTATTATCAATCAAAGTAGACAAATGCATATCATTAGGATTAATAGGAGCACTCTTATCAGCAAAAAAAATCATAAGTTCATCCATCTTTCCACTCAAAACATTAATCACTTCAATTGCATGCACTTTTTTACTAGTAGATCTTTCAGTGTGCCATTGAGAATAATTAACCATAATATTATCTAGGAGTTTGGTAGCTTCTCCTAAAGTGATTTCCATAAAAGTGCCTCCCGCGGCCAAATCTAAAAGATTTCTAGAAGCAAAATTCAATCCGGCATAAATTTTTTGTATAATCATCCATAAATTCAAACCATGTGTAGGGCAATTACTTATCATTAATTTCATCCTCTCCCAACATTGTGCAACATGTTCATGATCAAGTTGCATAGAATTCATAATATCATTTCTATGAGAGATGATCTTAGCGGGAGGAAAATACTTAGAGATAAAAGCATCTTTGCACTTATTCCATGAATCAATACTATTTTTAGGCAAAGACGAAAACCAAGCTTTAGCACGAACTCTAAGAGAAAACAGAAATAGCTTAAGTTTAACAATATCATTATCCACATCTTTCTTCTTTTGCATATCACAAAAATCAACAAAGTTGTTTAGATGGGTAGCGGCATCTTCACTAGGAAGGCCAGAGAACGGATCTTTCATGACAAGATTCAGCAAAGCTGTATTAATTTCACAAGATTCAACATCGGTAAGAGGAGCAATCAGAGTGCTAATAAAATCATTATTGTTGGTATTGGCAAAGTCACATAATTTAGTATTATCTTGAGCCATCGTGACAAACAAGCAATCCAACACACAAGCAAACAAGAAACAGGCAAAAGGCAAATAGAAAAAGAGAAGGGGAACGGAAAAAGAGGGTGAATAAAACGGCAAGGGTGAAGTGGGGGAGAGGAAAACAAGAGGTAAATGGCAAATAATGTAATGCGGAGGATAAGAGTTGTGATGGGTACTTGGTATGTCTTGACTTGGCGTAGATCTCCCCGTCAACGGCGCTAGAAATCCTAGTTGTCGGGAGATCAAATCTTGACTTGACTTTGCGTAAGCCTCCCCGGCAATGGCGCCAGAAATCCTTCTTGCTACCTCTTGAGCACTGCGTTGGTTTTCCCTTGAAGAGGAAAGGGTGATGCAGTAAAGCAACGTAAGTATTTCCCTCAGTTTTTGAGAACGAAGGTATCAATCTAGTAGGAGACCACGCGTGAGTCACCTCGTACCTACACAAACAAATAAGAACCTCGCAACCTACGCGATAAAGGGGTTGTCAATCCCTTCACGGCCACTTGCAAGAGTGAGATCTGATAGAGATAATAATAATAAGATAAATATTTTTGGTATTTTTATGATATAGATTGAAAGTAAAGATTGCAAAATAAAATAGATTGGAAACTTGTATAATGGAAAATAGCCCCGGGGGCCATAGGTTTCACTAGTGGCTTCTCTCAAGATAGCATAAGTATTACAGTGGGTGAACAAATTACTATCGAGCAATTGATAGAAAAGCAAATAATTATGAGAATATCTAGGCATGATTAGGGGGGTAGGCGCGCCCCCTACCTCGTGGCCTCCTTGATTGTTTCTTGATCCCACTCCAAGTCTCCTGGATCATGTTTGTTGAGAAAATCACGTTCCCGAAGGTTTCATTCCGTTTGGACTTCGTTTGATATTCCTTTTCTATGAAACACTAAAATAGGCAAAAAAAACAGCAATTTGGGGTAGGCCTCCGGTTAATAGGTTAGTCCCAAAAATGATATAAAAGTGTAAAATAAAGCCCATTAACATCCAAAACAGATAATATAATAGCATGGAGCAATCAAAAGTTATAGATACGTTGGAGATGTATTAGAGTTGTTTAGCACAACGAACCAGGCAACCAAACTATGCGGCTCTAACGCCCTCACTTAGCCATAGGAGTGCGACAATAAAAACATGGGCGCAGCCCCTAGTATCCGAACTAGAGTGCTATAAGCGTCTGATCGGGAAGTACCAATCCTTCGCGTAATACGGAAGAAATCTCCAACTATTTGCAACCTCCGAACAGCTGACCGGCTCTCGCCGCATCATGCCAGTTAGTTTTCGGCTTTCTCTACTGAGGTGCTCCTTTGGATAAACCAAGGCACAATCACAGTAGTTTTCCCTATAATACCTTAGCCAATGTAGCGGAATGTAAGGTAGCAAGAACTGGAGCCGGGCAACCCAACTGTTGACCAAAGACATGATTCAGAGCCAATGCATATAATGCTAAATTCGGGGTGCCGAACTATACTTATAAAAAGTGTTCAGAATTTTGTTGCCGTAATGTGAGGTGCTATGAAGCCCCTGGCCAACATCGAGCATACCAAAGTGTACGGGTGCTACCTGATAGGATTATCCATAGGGGAGCTAAAAAAGAGAAAGAAGAAAGAAAACAGAAAGGGTGCAAAAAAGCAGGAGTCCTACAGCTCCAGCCGCAAACTGTTCTCATTATATTTAATTAGTACGTCAAGGCGCATTGATACAGGTAGAACAATAAGCAACAGGCTATTTGACATGCTGAAACCAAGGGAGAACTGCTTGTGGGTCCTGAAAAACAGGTAAAGTTGTCGTTAACGGAATCACCTAAAAAGTCTCCCATACATCTACGTTTCTCGCCGTCTTGGTGTGTTTATCCTTCAAGAGGATCGAGGACCAGGCCATCAGATGGTGCATGTGGGATTGAGATCTGAAAAGGAAAACAAGTAAAAATGAAAGTATATGTGCATCCGACATTGGTTGAGCCGTACTACGGACCACGAGCTAGCTATGCCTCCGTCGATGCCCATGGGATTTTGAGCGCGTAGTTATGTACATGCAGCACAAATGCTACCACTTGATCGGAACTGCGACGGAGGCCGAATTGCTAGTCGAGCTCTCCTGCCGTAGAGTAGTTCGGACCCTCTTAACGGTGTCCATGGGCTCGACAGCCGAGTTAAGGTGCTGCTTGAGAAGGCCGCTCTGTACTTCTGCTGCTAAGGAAGCGGTGTGCTCTTTTGTACGGAGGGAGCGTTCCGTATTTCCGTTGACTGTTATGACACCGCGTGGACTGGGTATCTTGAGCTTGAGATAAGCGTTGTGTCGTACCACGTTGAATCGAGCGAGTGCAGTTCGTCCGAGCAGTGCGTGATAGCTGCTGCGAAATGGGACGATATCGAGGATTACCTCCTTGCTTCGGAAGTTCTCCGGAGATCCGAAGACAACCTCGAGTGTGATTGAGCCCGTACAACGGGCCTCTACACCTGGTATTACTCCTTTAAAGGTAGTCCTCGTAGGCTTGATCCTTGATGGGTTAATGCCCATTTTTCGCACTGTATCCTGATAGAGCAAATTAAGGCTGCTACCTCCGTCCATAAGGACGTGAGTCGGGTGGAACCCATCAATTATTGGGTCTAAGACCAGTGCGGATGAGCTACCATGCCAGATACTGGTCAGATGATCCCATGCGATCAAAAGTGATCGGGCATGAAGACCATGGATTAAACTTTGGGGCGACTAGCTCTATCGCGTAGACGTCCCTGAGCGCGTGCTTGCGCTCCCTCTTGGGGATGTGGGTAGCATATATCATGTTCACCATTTTGACCTGACGGGGAAACTTCTTCTGTCCCCCTGTGTTTGGTTGCTGGGGCTCTTCGTCATCGTCCTTGCTTTGCGATACCTTTTCCCTATTCTCGGTGTTTAGTTTGCCGGTCTGTTTAAAAACCCAGCAATCTCTATTTGTATGATTGGGTGGCTTGTCTGGGGTGCCATGAATCTGGCACGGACGATCGAGTATGCGGTCCAAGCTGGATGGGCCAGAATTGTTCTTTTGAAATGGCTTCTTCCGCTGACCGGACTTAGGGCTCATGAATCCGGCATTGATTGTCGTGTCCTCGGTGTTATCATTGTTGTTTCGATGCTTGTATATGTTGCGTCGAGACTTGTCTTTGCTAGTTTTAGCTTCAGGGGTGCCGGCGTCGCTTGCATTGTTTTTGCTACGGGCCAACCAACTGTCCTCGCCCGCACAAAAGCGGGTCATGAGTGCCGTGAGGGCTGCCATGGATTTTGGCTTTTCTTGGCCGAGGTGGCGAGCGAGCCATTTGTCACGGATGCTAGGTTTGAAGGCTGTTAGGGCTTCAGCATCCGGACAATCGACAATTTGGTTCTTTTTAGTTAATAACCTAGTCCAGAATTTCCTGGTGGACTCTTCGGGCTGTTGAACTATATGGCTTAAGTCATCAGTGTCCGGAGGTCAAACATATGTACCTTGGAAGTTATCAAGGAAAGCCTCTTCCAGGTCCTCCCAGCTGCCAATAGAATTTGCAGCCAGACTATTGAGCCAGTGCCGAGCTGGCCCTTTTAGTTTTAAAGGGAGGTATTTGATGGCGTGGAGGTCGTCACCGCGGGCCATATGAATGTGGAGAATGAAGTCTTCGATCCACACCGCGGGGTCCTTGGTTCCATCGTATGATTCTATATTCACAGGTTTGAACCCTTCTGGGAATTCATGATCCAGGACCTCATCAGTGAAGCAATGAGGGTGCGTGGCGCCACTATATCGGGTCGTATCGTGATGTAGCTCGGATGTAGTCCGTCAGCGGGTTTTTGGACCATGCGTGACTATGTTTGTCATGTCCGAATAGGTGGACATCGTCGCGTGTCGAGGCACGCCCTCGCGATCTGTAGATTGATCTAGTGTGTCCTGGTTTATTGTTCGTGGTTTGCCGGAGGTCATATGTATGCCCCGGGGCTGTTTTACCTCTGCCTGTGCGCTGGGGCGGGGCTGGCTGGTGTTCGCCGTGAGTTGCCGTTTTGTCTCGACCACGTGGTGGTCGGTCAGCTGCATTGTACGATGGAGGTATGTAGTTCAGCGCCTCCTCATCAAACTGAGGTAGCAGTTTGCGCTTTGCGTAGCTTTTGGTTGGGCGCTTGAGGCCGTACTCTTCGGCTGCTAGGACATCAGTCCATTTATCATTTAGCAGATCTTGGTCAGCTTGAAGCTGCCGTTGCTTCTTTTTCAGGCTCCGTGCAGTGGCAATTAGCTGGTGCTTGAAGCGCTACTGCTCAAGGGGTTCCTCAGGCACGATGAAATCCTCGGTGCCGAGGCTCACCTCGTCTTCGAAGAGCGGAAGGTAATTATCGTCCTCCGAATCTTTGTGCATGGCCTGTTTACCGGGGCTAACCTGCTCGCCTTCCCGTTCGTCTTGTTCGTTAGCTGTATCGACGGGGTCTTCGTTGTCTTAGGCACCTTCTGGAGTGTTGTCTTCTCCTGTGCCAGTACTACTGTCTTTGCTGTAGCGTGACTTAGAGCGGGTCAAAAACAAAATTCTCGTCTGTCAACACCTAGTTCGAGCCGGATATAGTTCGGCTATGAGTCCTCTGTCAAGGATAGGTTCTTTAACGAGCTTAACACATCGCCCAAAGGCGAGTGCTGGAAGATGTCCGCAGTGCTGAATTCGAAGATCGATAAATGATCAAGCTCGGCGTCCGCGGGCTCACGTGGTTCGGAACTCACGGCCGGATCAAGTCTGTATGCGGCTCCAACACCGTGGAATCTATCGCATCCGTAGTGGGGTTGATCCTCCCGTCCTTGGGTGGCACAGCTTGCTCCGGATCTAATGCCAGAGTGGTTACAGGAGCGATCTCCTGGATGCAGCCTGATGATAGATTTAGGTCATGATCATCGGGGTGGCTGGGAGCGGCTACCGCGGTCTCGAATCCGGCGAAGATCAAGTCTCCATGGATGTCCGCAACGTAGTTCAAGCTCCCAAATCTAACCTGATGGCCAAGCGAATTAGCCCGCAGTGCGAAGCCGCCGAACACGAAGATCTTTCCGGGGAGGAAAGTTTCTCCTCGGACGGCGTCCTTATGGACGATTCAAGGGGCCATCAAACCTTTTGGCGACAGCACAGTGGAACTCTCAATGAAAGCACCAATGTCGGTGTCAAAACCAGCGGATCTCGGGTAGGGGGTCCCAAACTATGCGTCTATGGTCGATGGTAATAGGAGACCAGGGACACGATGTTTACCCAGGTTCGGGCCCTCTCTATGGAGGTAGTACCCTATGTCATCCTTGATTGATATTGATGAGTATGAGTATTACAAGAGTTGATCTACCTCGAGATCGTAATGGCTAAACCCTAGAGGTCTAGCTTGTATGGCTATGATAATGAGTATCCTATCCGGACTAAGTCCTCCGGTTTATATAGACACCGGGAGGATCTAGGGTTACACAAGGTCGGTTACAAAGAAGGGAATCTACATATCCGGTCATCAAGCTTGCCTTCCACGCCAAGGAGAGTTCCATCCGGACTCGGGTGCAGTGTTCAGTCTTCGTATCTTCATAGCCCATCAGTCTGGCCCATGGCTAACAGGCCGGACGTCCGAGGACCCCTTAATCCAGGACTCCCTCAATTGTAATCTCTCTGTTTCCCCTCATAACGTTTTGGTCCAACCGAGACGAGCGATCGGTCCCACCGAGATTGCAATGCAAACTCTCTGTTTCCTTTCATAACGTTTCTGTCCTACCGAAAGAGCGAATCGGTCCCATCGAGATCGCCTAACCAACTCTCTGGTTAGTCTATTACCAAAATCGGTCTCACCGAGTTTGTGTAATCGGTATCACCGAGATTATGTTATGCCCGAACCCTAATGATATCGGTCCGACCGAGTAGACACGTCGGTCCCACCGAAAACCCTAACGGTCACATTATGAACTAAATCAGACTGACCGAGTTGTATGATTCGGTAACACCGAGTTTGGTGATTTGCGTGTAACGGTTAGATTTTGTGTGGAGGCTATATATGAAGGAAATATGCCCTAGAGGCAATAATAAAGTTATTATTTATTTCCTTATATCATGATAAATGTTTATTATTCATGCTAGAATTGTATTAACCGGAAACATAATACATGTGTGAATACATAGACAAACTTAGTGTCACTAGTATGCCTCTACTAGACTGGCTCATTAATCAAAGATGGTTATGTTTCCTAACCATGAACAATGTGTTGTTATTTGATTAATGAGGTCACATCATTAGCTGAATGATCTGATTGACATGACCCATTTCATTAGCTTAGCACCCGATCGTTTAGTATGTTGCTATTGCTTTCTTCATGACTTATACATGTTCCTATGACTATGAGATTATGCAACTCCCGTTTACCGGAGGAACACTTTGTGTGCTACCAAACGTCACAACGTAACTGGGTGATTATAAAGGAGCTCTACAGGTGTCTCCAAAGGTAGATGTTGGGTTGGCGTATTTCAAGATTAGGATTTGTCACTCTGATTGTCGGAGAGGTATCTCTGGGCCCTCTCGGTAATGCACATCACATAAGCCTTGCAAGCATTGTGACTAATAAGTTAGTTGCGAGATGATGTATTACGGAACGAGTAAAGAGATTTGCCGGTAACGAGATTGAACTAGGTATTGGATACCGACGATCGAATCTCGGGCAAGTAACATACCGATGACAAAGGGAACAACGTATGTTGTTATGTGGTCTGACCGATAAAGATCTTCATAGAATATGTAGGAGCCAATATGGGCATCCAGGTCCCGCTATTGGTTATTGACCGGAGATGTGTCTCAGTCATGTCTACATTGTTCTCGAACTGTAGGGTCCGCACGCTTAACGTTACGATGACAGTTATTATGAGTTTATGCATTTTGATGTACCGAAGTTAGTTCGGAGTCCCGGATGTGATCACGGACATGACGAGGAGTCTCGAAATGGTCGAGACATAAAGATTGATATATTGGATGACTATATTCGGACAACGGAAGTGTTCCGGGTGATTTCGGAGAAAACCGGAGAGCCGGAGGGTTACCGGAACCCTACCGGGAGAAGTAATGGGCCTTATGGGCTTTAGTGGAGAGAGAGAAGGGCTGCCAGAGGTGGGCCGCGCGCCACCTCCTCCCTGGTCCGAATTGGACTAGGGGAGGGGGGCAGCGCCCCCCCTTTCCTTCTCCCACTTCACCTCTTTCCCCCTCCTAGTAGGAGTCCTACTCCTACTAGGAGGAGGACTCCTCCTTGGCGCGCCACACCTGGCCGGCCGGCCTCCTCCCCTTGCTCCTTTATATACGGGGGCAGGGGGCACCCCAAGACACACAAGTTGATCCACGTGATCGTTCCTTAGCTGTGTGCGGTGCCCCCTTCCACCATATTCCACCTCGATCATATCGTTGTAGTGCTTAGGCGAAGCCCTGCGTCTGTAGAACATCAAGATCGTCATCACGCCGTCGTGCTGACGGAACTCCTCCCCGAAGCTTTGCTGGATCGGAGCCCGGGGATCGTCATCGAGCTGTACGTGTGCTAAGAACTCGGAGGTGCCGGAGTAATGGTGCTTGGATCGGTCGGATCGGGAAGAAGACGTACGACTACTTCCTCTACGTTGTGTCAACGCTTCCGTTGCGATCTACAAGGGTACGTAGATCATACTCTCCCCCTCGTTGCTATGCATCACCATGATCTTGCGTGTACGTAGGAAATTTTTTGAAATTACTGCGTTCCCCAATAGTGGTATCAGAGCCAGGTTTTATGGTTTGATGTTATGTGCACGAGTAGAACACAAGTGAGTTGTGGACGATATAAGTCATACTGCCTACCAGCATGTCATACTTTGGTTCGGCAGTATTGTTGGACGAGACGACCCGGACCAACCTTATGCGTACGCTTACGCGAGACCGGTTCCCCCGACGTGCTTTACACACAGGTGGCTTGCGGGCGACTATCTCTCCAACTTTAGTTGAACCAAGTGTGGCTATGCCCGGTCCTTGAAGGTTAAAACAGAGTCTATTTGACAAACTATCGTTGTGGTTTTGATGCGTAGGTGAGATTGGTTCTTGCTTAAGCCCGTAGCAGCCACGTAAAACTTGCAACAACAAAGTAGAGGACGTCTAACTTGTTTTTGCAGGGCATGTTGTGATGTGATATGGTCAAGACATGATGCTAAATTTTATTGTATGAGATGATCATGTTTTGTAACCGAGTTATCGGCAACTGGCAGGAGCCATATGGTTGTCGCTTTATTGTATGCAATGCAATCGCGATGTAATGCTTTACTTTATCACTAAGCGGTAGCGATAGTCGTGGAAGCATAAGATTGGCGAGACGACAACGATGCTACGATGGAGATCAAGGTGTCGCGCCGGTGACGGTGGTGATCATGACGGTGCTTCGGATATGGAGATCACAAGCACAAGATGATGATGGCCATATCATATCACTTATATTGATTGCATGTGATGTTTATCTTTTATGCATCTTATCTTGCTTTGGTTGACGGTAGCATTATAAGATGATCTCTCACTAAATTATCAAGAAGTGTTCTCCCTGAGTATGCACCGTTGCGAAAGTTCTTCGTGCTGAGACACCACGTGATGATCGGGTGTGATAGGCTCTACGTTCAAATACAACGGGTGCAAAACAGTTGCACACGCGGAATACTCAGGTTATACTTGACGAGCCAAGCATATACAGATATGGCCTTGGAACACGGAGACCGAAAGGTCGAGCATGAATCATATAGTAGATATGATCAACATAATGATGTTCACTACTCCATCTCACGTGATGATCGGACATGGTTTAGTTGATTTGGATCACGTAATCACTTAGAAGATTAGAGGGATGTCTATCTAAGTGGGAGTTCTATGATTAATTGAACTTAAATTTATCATGAACTTAGTACCTGATAGTATCTTGCTTGTTTATGTTGATTGTAGATAGATGGCTCGTGCTGTTGTTCCATTGAATTTTAATGCGTGCCTTGAGAAAGCAAAGTTGAAAGATGATGGTAGCAATTACACGGACTGGGTTCGTAACTTGAGGATTATCCTCATTGCTGCACAGAAGAATTACGTCCTGGAAGCACCGCTGGGTGCCAGGCCTGCTGCTGGAGCAACACCAGATGTTATGAACATCTGGCAGAGCAAAGCTGATGACTACTTGATAGTTCAGTGTGCCATGCTTTACGGCTTAGAATCGGGACTTCAACGACGTTTTGAACGTCATGGAGCATATGAGATGTTTCAGGAATTGAAGTTAATATTTCAAGCAAATGCCCGGATTGAGAGATATGAAGTGTCCAATAAGTTCTATAGCTGCAAGATGGAAGAGAACAGTTCTGTCAGTAAGCATATACTCAAAATGTCTGGGTATAATAATCACTTGATTCAATTGGGAGTTAATCTTCCAGATGATTGCATCATTGACAGAATTCTCCAATCACTACTACCAAGCTACAAGAGCTTCATGATGAACTATAATATGCAAGGGATGAACAAGACTATTCCCGAGCTCTTCGCAATGCTGAAAGCTGCGGAGGTAGAAATCAAGAAGGAGCATCAAGTGTTGATGGTTAACAAAACCACTAATTTCAAGAAAACGGGCAAAGGGAAGAAGAAGGGGAACTTCAAGAAGAACGGCAAGCAAGTTGCTGCTCAGGAGAAGAAACCCAAGTCTGGACCTAAGCCTGAAACTGAGTGCTTCTACTGCAAGCAGACTGGTCACTAGAAGCGGAACTGCCCCAAGTATTTGGCGGATAAGAAGGATGGCAAGGTGAACAAAGGTATATGTGATATACATGTTATTGATGTGTACCTTACAAATGCTCGCAGTAGCACCTGGGTATTTGATACTGGTTCTGTTGCTAATATTTGCAACTCGAAACAGGGACTACGGATTAAGCGAAGATTGGCTAAGGACGAGGTGACGATGCGCGTGGGAAACGGTTCCAAAGTCGATGTGATCGCGGTCGGCATGCTACCTCTACATCTACCTTATGGATTAGTATTAGACCTAAATAATTGTTATTTGGTGCCAGCGTTGAGCATGAACATTATATCTGGATCTTGTTTAATGCGAGACGGTTATTCATTTAAATCAGAGAATAATGGTTGTTCTATTTATATGAGTAATATCGTTTATGGTCATGCACCCTTGAAGAGTGGTCTATTCTTGTTAAATCTCGATAATAGTGATACACATATTCATAATGTAGAAGCCAAAAGATGCAGAGTTGATAATGATAGTGCAACTTATTTGTGGCACTGCCATTTAGGTCATATCGGTGTAAAGCGCATGAAGAAACTCCATACTGATGGACTTTTGGAACCACTTGATTATGAATCACTTGGTACTTGCGAACCGTGCCTCATGGGCAAGATGACTAAAACACCGTTCTCCGGTACTATGGAGAGAGCAACAGATTTGTTGGAAATCATACATACAGATGTATGCGGTCCGATGAATATTGAGGCTCGTGGCGGATACCGTTATTTTCTCACCTTCACAGATGATTTAAGCAGATATGGGTATATCTACTTAATGAAACATAAGTCTGAAACATTTGAAAAGTTCAAAGAATTTCAGAGTGAAGTGGAAAATCATCGTAACAAGAAAATAAAGTTTCTACGATCTGATCGTGGAGGAGAATATTTGAGTTACGAGTTTGGTGTACATTTGAAAAATTGTGGAATAGTTTCGCAACTCACGCCACCCGGAACACCACAGCGTAATGGTGTGTCCGAACGTCGTAATCGTACTTTACTAGATATGGTGCGATCTATGATGTCTCTTACTGATTTACCGCTATCGTTTTGGGGATACGCTCTAGCGACGGCCGCATTCACGTTAAATAGGGCACCATCAAAATCCATTGAGACGACGCCTTATGAACTATGGTTTTGCAAGAAACCAAAGTTGTCGTTTCTGAAAGTTTGGGGCTGCGATGCTTATGTGAAAAAGCTTCAACCTGATAAGCTCGAACCCAAATCGGAGAAGTGTGTCTTCATAGGATATCCAAAGGAAACTATTGGATACACCTTCTATCACAGATCCGAAGGCAAGACTTTTGTTGCTAAATTCGGAAACTTTCTTGAGAAGGAGTTTCTCTCGAAAGAAGTGAGTGGGAGGAAAGTAGAACTTGACGAGGTAACTGTACCTGCTCCCTTATTGGAAAGTAGTACATCACAGAAAACTGTTTCTGCGACACCTACACCAATAAGTGAGGAAGTTAATGATAATGATCATGAAACTTCAGAACAAGATACTGCTGAACCTCGTAGATCAACCAGAGCAAGATCCGCGCCAGAGTGGTATGGTAATCCAGTTCTGGAAGTCATGCTGCTAGATCATGATGAACCTACGAACTATGAAGAAGCGATGGTGAGCCCAGATTCCGCAAAGTGGCTTGAAGCCATGAAATCTGAGATGGGATCCATGTATGAGAACAAAGTATGGACTTTGGTTGACTTGCCCGATGATCGGCAAGCAATTGAGAATAAATGGATCTTCAAGAAAAAGACTGACGCTGACGGTAATGTTACTGTCTATAAAGCTCGACTTGTCGCAAAAGGTTTTCGACAAGTTCAAGGGGTTGACTACGATGAGACCTTCTCACCCGTAGCGATGCTTAAGTCTGTCCGAATCATGTTAGCAATTGCCGCGTTTTATGATTATGAAATTTGGCAGATGGATATCAAAACTGCATTCCTGAATGGATTTCTGGAAGAAGAGTTGTATATGATGCAACCGAAAGGTTTTGTCGATCCAAAGGGAGCTAACAAAGTGTGCAAGCTCCAGCGATCCATTTATGGACTGGTGCAAGCATCTCGGAGTTGGAATAAATGCTTTCATAGTGTGATCAAAGCATTTGGTTTTATACAGACTTTTGGACAAGCCTGTATTTACAAGAAAGTGAGTGGGAGCTCTGTAGCATTTCTGATATTATATGTGGATGACATATTGCTGATTGGAAATGATATAGAATTTCTGGATAGCATAAAGGGATACTTGAATAAGAGTTTTTCAATGAAAGACCTCGGTGAAGCTGCTTACATATTAGGCATAAAGATCTATAGAGATAGATCAAGACGCTTAATTGGACTTTCACAAAGCACATACCTTGACAAAATTTTGAAGAAGTTCAAAATAGATCAAGCAAAGAAAGGGTTCTTGCCTGTGTTACAAGGTGTGAAGTTGAGTCAGACTCAATGCCCGACCACTGCAGAAGATAGAGAGAAAATGAAAGATGTTCCCTATGCTTCAGCCATAGGCTCTATCATGTATGCAATGCTGTGTACCAGACCTGATGTGTGCCTTGCTATAAGTTTAGCAGGGAGGTACCAAAGTAATCCAGGAATGGATCACTGGACAGCAGTCAAGAACATCCTGAAATACCTGAAAAGGACTACGGATATGTTTCTCGTATATGGAGGTGACAAAGAGCTCACCGTAAGAGGTTACGTTGATGCAAGCTTTGACACTGATCCGGACGATTCTAAATCGCAAACCGGATACGTGTTTACATTAAATGGTGGAGCTGTCAGTTGGTGCAGTTCTAAACAAAGCATTGTAGCAGGATCTACATGTGAAGCGGAGTACATAGCTGCTTCAGAAACAGCAAACGAAGGAGTCTGGATGAAGGAGTTCATATCCGATCTAGGTGTCATACCTAGTGCATCGGGTCCAATGAAAATCTTTTGTGACAATACTGGTGCAATTGCCTTGGCAAAGGAATCCAGATTTCACAAGAGGACCAAACACATCAAGAGACGCTTCAATTCCATCCGGGATCTAGTCTAGGTGGGAGACATAGAGATTTGCAAGATACATACGGATCTGAATGTGGAAGACCCGTTGACTAAGCCTCTTCCACGAGCAAAACATGATCAGCACCAAGGCTCCATGGGTGTTAGAATCATTACTGTGTAATCTAGATTATTGACTCTAGTGCAAGTGGGAGACTGAAGAAAATATGCCCTAGAGGCAATAATAAAGTTATTATTTATTTCCTTATATCATGATAAATGTTTATTATTCATGCTAGAATTGTATTAACCGGAAACATAATACATGTGTGAATACATAGACAAACTTAGTGTCACTAGTATGCCTCTACTAGACTAGCTCATTAATCAAAGATGGTTATGTTTCCTAACCA
Organism: Triticum monococcum; assembly: GCA_034509565.1. Lineage (NCBI taxonomy): Eukaryota > Viridiplantae > Streptophyta > Magnoliopsida > Poales > Poaceae > Triticum > Triticum monococcum. The sequence continues at coordinate 696,298,997 of CM067842.1, forward strand.
TGAACAATGTGTTGTTATTTGATTAATGAGGTCACATCATTAGTTGAATGATCTGATTGACATGACCCATTTCATTAGCTTAGCACCCGATCGTTTAGTATGTTGCTATTGCTTTCTTCATGACTTATACATGTTCCTATGACTATGAGATTATGCAACTCCCGTTTACCGGAGGAACACTTTGTGTGCTACCAAATGTCACAACGTAACTGGGTGATTATAAAGGAGCTCTACAGGTGTCTCCAAAGGTAGATGTTGGGTTGGCGTATTTCAAGATTAGGATTTGTCACTCCGATTGTCGGAGAGGTATCTCTGGTCCCTCTCGGTAATGCACATCACATAAGCCTTGCAAGCATTGTGACTAATAAGTTAGTTGCGAGATGATGTATTACGGAACGAGTAAAGAGACTTGCTGGTAACGAGATTGAACTAGGTATTGGATACCGACGATCGAATCTCGGGCAAGTAACATACCGATGACAAAGGGAACAACGTATGTTGTTATGCGGTCTGACCGATAAAGATCTTCATAGAATATGTAGGAGCCAATATGGGCATCCAGGTCCCGCTATTGGTTATTGACCAGAGATGTGTCTCAGTCATGTCTACATTGTTCTCGAACCGTAGGGTCCGCACGCTTAACATTACGATGACAGTTATTATGAGTTTATGCATTTTGATGTACCGAAGTTAGTTCGGAGTCCCGGATGTGATCACGGACATGACGAGGAGTCTCGAAATGGTCGAGACATAAAGATTGATATATTGGATGACTATATTCGGACACCGGCAGTGTTCCGGGTGATTTCGGAGAAAACCGGAGAGCCGGAGGGTTACCGGAACCCTACCGGGAGAAGTAATGGGCCTTATGGGCTTTAGTGGAGAGAGAGAAGGGCTGCTAGAGGTGGGCTGCGCGCCACCTCCTTCCTGGTCCGAATTGGACTAGGGGAGGGGGGCGGCGCCCCCCCCCCCCTTTCCTTCTCCCACTCCACCTCTTTCCCCCTCCTAGTAGGAGTCCTACTCCTACTAGGAGGAGGACTCCTTGGCGCGCCACACCTGGCCGGCCGGCCTCCTCCCCTTGCTCCTTTATATACGGGGGCAGGGGGCACCCCAAGACACACAAGTTGATCCACGTGATCGTTCCTTAGCCGTGTGCGGTGCCCCTGCCACCATATTCCACCTCGATCATATCGTTGTAGTGCTTGGGCGAAGCCCTGCGTCGGTAGAACATCAAGATCGTCATCACGCCGTTGTGCTGACAGAACTCCTCCCCGAAGCTTTGCTAGATCGGAGCCCGGGGATCGTCATCGGCTGTACGTGTGCTAAGAACTCGGAGGTGCCGGAGTAACGGTGCTTGGATCGGTCGGATCGGGAAGAAGACGTACGACTACTTCCTCTACGTTGTGTCAACGCTTCCGTTGCGATCTACAAGGGTACGTAGATCAGACTCTCCCCCTCGTTGCTATGCATCACCATGATCTTGCGTGTACGTAGGAAATGTTTTGAAATTACTGCGTTCCCCAACAATATATACCCCTCCACCCACTCTTCATTCGTGGAGAGAGCCATCAGAACATGCCTACACTTCCAACATACATTTTGTGAGAGAGAACCACCTAGACTTGTGTTGATGTCAAGATACTTCATTCCAACCACATAAATCTTGATCTCTAGCCTTCCCCAAGTTGCTTTCCACTCAAATCATCTTTCCACCAAATCCTATCCTATGAGAGAGAGAGTTGAGTGTTGGGGAGACTATCATTTGAAGTACAAGAGAAAGGATTTCATCATCAACACACCATTTGTTACCTCTTGGAGAGTGGTGTCTCCTAGATTGGTTAGGTGTCACTTGGGAGCCTCCGTCAAGATTGTGGAGTTGAACCAAGGAGTTTGTACGGGCAATGAGATCGCCTACTTCGTGAAGATCTACCCTAGTGAGAAAAGTCCTTCGTGGGCAATGGCCACGGTGGGATATACAAGGTTGCTTCTTCATGGACCCTTCGTGGGTGGAGCCCTCCGTGGACTCGCGCAACCATTACCCTTCATGGGTTGAAGTCTCCATCAACGTGGATGTACGATAGCACCACCTATCGGAACCATGCCAAAAATCTCTGTGTCTACATTGCGTTTGCTCCCTCCAAACTCCTCCCTTTACCTTCATATGCAATTGTTTTACATTCTGCTGCTATACTCTTAGAATTGCATGTGTAGGTTGTTTGCTTGACTGTCGCTAAGTTGCTAAAATCTGCCAAGAATTAAAATTGGTAAAAGGCTAGATTTTTATTTGGTCAAGTAGTCTAATCACCCCCCCCCCCTCTAGACATACTTTCGATCCTACAAGTGGTATTAGAGCTTTGGTATCCATTTGCCTTGATTTCCATAGCTTTGGTGATCATAGCCTTGGTTTCACAACCTAAGAGAGTATGGCGTCTAGTGAGGGAAATTACCACCGTAGAGATCCTTACTTTGATGGTACTAATTTTGCTAGTTGGAAGCATAAGATAAAAATGCATATTCTTGGACATAACCCCGCCGTTTGGGCTATTGTGTGTATTGGCTTGCAAGGTGAATTCTTTGATGGGAGGGAACCGAACCGTGAGGCTAGCGCGGAAGAGTTGAAGATGTTGCAATACAATGCTCAAGCTTGTGATATTCTCTTCAACGGATTGTGCCCCGAAGAATTCAACAAAATCAGCCGTCTCGAGAATGCAAAGGAAATTTGGGATACTTTGATTGATATGCACGAAGGTACCGACTCCGTCAAGGAATCCAAATTGGATGTGCTTCAAAGTCAACTTGACAAGTTCAAAATGAAGGATGGTGAAGGTGTCGATGAAATGTACTCTAGGCTTGCTCTCATCACAAATGAGATTGCCGGCATATGAAGTGAAGAGATGACCGATATATTCATCATCAAGAAGATCCTAAGATCCTGGGATGGAAAATATGATACCGTGTGCACATTGATCCAAATGATGCCCAATTACAGAGATCTCAAGCCAATGAAAGTCATTGGAAGGATTGTTGTTCATGAGATGTCACTCAAGGATATGGAAGAGCTTCACAACAAGTCAAGTGGTGCTTACAAAGCCTCATGTGATGCTCCCACATCATCAAGTGAGAAACAAAACTTCAATGAAGAATTGAGACTAATGCTGAAGAACTTCAACAAGTTCTACAAGAGTAGAAGCAAGGAAAGAAGTTCTAAGTCAAGGTCCTACGATGAAAAAAGATCCTCACGTCGTGAATGAAATTTCTACAATTGTGGAAGACACGGACACTACTCCAATGAGTGTACGACTCCCTACAAAACAAGAGAAGGTTCTCCCAAAAGAAGGAGTAGGAGAGAAGAATCACCACCAAGATAGAGAAGGAGTAGAGATGACCGTTATGAACGAAGAACATCACGGAGAAGCAAGGATTCGAAAAGGAAGGACAAATCATCAAGGGGCTACACAAAACGAAGATATCAAGCTCACGTTGGTGAATGGGTATCCGGCTCCGACTCCGACGATCACTCCGAGAGAAGTTATCACTCCGACTCCGAATATACTCAAGATGAAGGTGTTGCGGGTCTAGCACTTGTGTCAACCAACTCCTACGACATATTTGAGTCACCAAATGAAGGAATTGGAAGATGCTTCATGGCTAAAGGCCCAAAGGTATCACACCCCGAGTATGTTGATTTCAATAGTGATGAAGATGACTTGCTAGGTGATGATGATTTACTTGTTGACAATTCTAGTGATGAAAACTATGATGAACTTGCTATTAATCATGCTAATCAAGACAAAATGAATGGCGATGATAAGAAGGAGATTAAGCATCTAACTAAAGAGCTAAACACTCTTAAGTTAGCTCATGAAACTACCTTGGAAAATCATCGAGAGCTTTTAAAGACTCATGAGAAGTTACGCTTCGAAAAGCTCAACCTTGAGCAAGAGCATGAGTTCTTAAAGCCAATCAATGATGATCTTCGCAAGAAAAGTTCTTCTTACATTGCCAAGCATTTACTCTTGTCTACTTACATGCCACAAGTTAAATCTAGCAACAAGAACAAGTAAGATTCTTCTTCTAGTAGTAACAATAATCATGCTAAACCCAATGATGTTGCTTCTAGTAGTTCTCTTGATTCCACTAATGATTCTCTTAGCCAAGTTACACTTGCGCAAGAAAATAGCTTATTGAAGGGAATTATAGAGAAAGGTGTTTACAAGAGCCTTGCCGGAAGTAAGCAATTTGAGGAAACTGTACACAAGCAAGCACTACAACACGAACCTGCCTATACCAACGCATATCTACCAACGATATGAAAATATGTGTTGTTTGTTTCAAACTCCCACCTCCCGTACTTATCCCACCTCCCCTACTTAGCGCTAACCTCCTCTCTTTAGAAAAAATCTAACATCCCTGTACCCGCATCTCCACCCAGTTTTTCCTATGCGCAATCTCTGTCCTCCCCTCCCCTCCCCTGGTTCCCCTCTCACCCGAGCTCCATGACCATGGTGCCCCGTGGCACCACTGATTCCAACAAGCTCTGGCGAGCTCCCGTGATTTATCTCACCATCCCGGCTGCCCCTCAGTCCTCTCCTACGATCCTCCGCCACCGCGACGACCTTCGTGGTCCTGCACATGCCGCTCAGGAACCCTAGCCGCCATGGGTCGCCGGTGCGACTCCTGCGTAGCCCTCTACCCCGCGTCTCAGTATCCGCCGCCGCCGGCTCGGGATCGACAGTGCTGCTCTGTCTCGGCTTCCTTACCTTCGGCATCGATAGCTTAGTAAGGAACTTCGCTCCTCTACCCGTGCCCTCTGGTTCTTTGTGGTGACATGGCCTTCGTGCCATGGTCGATTCTTTGCTGGAAATCATGACCGTGATCTACTCTACCGAGCGTTAGCAGTTGTCGTGTACTTGTGTCGTACTTCACGACTGGATAATATCCCAACACGGTCAGTGACCTTGCCGGAGGCTAAAAAAATTCAGTTCACGATTCTGAGTTTCATGCTTGCATATCTCAATGTGCTACTGCTATCTAGTTCTGCACATGCAAGCCAGTCATTTCTAATTGGGTTAATCTATTGTGATGTATAGTTGAGTGATTCACCACTTGTCCGTATGTGTTAATTCTGGAAGAATGCATGCGTCCTTGTTTTCTCAGTAGTTGTTTCTTGCTGCTATGTGTGTGGATGAATCCTTAACAATTTCCCTGTCACACATTGTGTAATACCTTAAGAATAAGTCTCAGATGCTCGTCCTAATATTCCTCTTGACTATATATATAATCCTTAATTTCATTTTCATTGCAGGTTCTAAAACTAAGGCCAACAGGTGTGTGTGTGTGTGTGTGTGTGTGTGTGTGTGTGTGTGTGTGTTGGATTGCATTGTGTCGATGAACATCAAGGCTACAGGATGGTTGTGAGTTACCAAAACATTGTCACCCTTATTTTACTAATCACTGACTCAGTTTCAATTGTAGATACGCCTATTGAATTTAGTGTGAAGTTTTTGTTTGATATTTTCATTGCAGTGCTTGAAGAATGGTGTGGAGGCAGCAATGCAGAATTAACCAGCGACGACGAGCAACATTGTAGCTTTTCTCGTCATGCCCACATGTTGTGGAGCTGCCGACCTACCCAAGCCGCCCTCGATCAGTGCCAACTCCGCGAGAGAAAACTATGGTATTGGTCTCGTTCTTTTTGTTATTACATTTGTAAGGTTCTTCGTTCCCATAGGATTTAAGATAGTGAAGTTACTGGATGTAGGAATTATGGTATACTATGACTTCAACACATTTTGTTGTTTCTTGACTTGTTTTAGTAAGAACTTCAGTGCTCGAGTCATAACCATGTACGATTTCACCTTGCCCCAATTACTCAATCAGAAGTTCAGAACTTGTGGTATTCGACATGTTGTTTGCCCTGAACTTCCATCAATTAGCATCCAATTCTTCTCAAGACCATGAAATATTTATTTCTCACAGGTTCTTCTTCGGTCAATTTCTCAGATTAGGAGTTGAGTAAACATCAATATGCTCAAGGTAATGCACCCTACTTTGCATAGTAAACGACACTGGGCCATTTTGATTGCAAAACATCTTTGATAAACTGAAGATGATGCCACAACCCAGCTTTAGTTTATAGATTGCGGAGAGATTGGCCAATCTAAAAAAGAAAAGATGGATGCCAAGGTGAACAGTGGTGTGATGTCTGCAGCTGGGACGTTGAAAAGTTTGTGTAAGTTCTTCTGGCTTTATCTCAAATATTAATTTCTTTGTACGTGTGCGCTTATGTAGAAACATCAAATGTCTTAGATATCTTCTAGAAAATCACGTGTTGATGACATTTCAGAAAAGAAGTGTGTAATTTGCTTCTCAATCTACATTACTACTTATGCTATTTTGGTGCAATGCTATGTCTAATATCTTATGACAGTCCTTGTAGATTTTATGTTGATGTAAATATTGTACTAAACTCATCTTTACGATTAAATACGGAGTTGCTAAGGGTCCTATAGGTTGGAGAGACTAGTATCCTATTTTTTCAAGATAGTAACTTCTTGTTCTAAAGTTTACTCTATTACTTGTGTTCTAAAATTTACCTTGTTTTACTAAATTATGTTGTTACTAAATTTTTGCACTGTTGTACTAAAATTTGCCTTGCTACTGTTGTACTAAAATCTAACCATTGATTGGGAAGGAAGAGATTAAGGGAGCAAAAATAATGAGGAAGGAGCGCTCAGAAGAAGTTACTAAAAATCCACTTAAGGTGTGACCTTCACGTAACTCACAAATCATAATCAGATATTCATGATAATTGCACCAGACACATGACATCCATTCGTATAACTGTATATAGTATATTGTACTTGATGCTATTATTGTTCCTTTTTAACATGATGCTTATATTGTTCCTTTTTAAATTGATGCTTATATTGTTTCTTTGAGCATAAAGTATATATTTAAATTCTTGAAACCTTGCATCTATTTGTTCAGGAGAACTGCAGATCTTTCTATGAAAATGAAGGTTGTGTTGTATGCAGTACATGTTTTTTTCAAAGGAAGTACGTGATATCTTACATTCTATGTTTGCTTCAAGTTTACTTGAACTCAATTGACATCTAGCAGATGTCTTCATAAGAAAACAAGGATCAAAAGTGTGTAAGATGTAGGATATTGCTCCACTTTTCCGTCTGCAATGTTACTAATGTGATAGCCTTCAACATTTTTATGTTGCTCCTCTACATTTTTGTGCTCTGTTAACCTGATTTTCTCTATCGTAAATTACTCATCTCATTATTTTTTTTGTAGATTGCTGAGATAAATGGAGGATGCATGGCTCAGATGTTGATTGCAAGGCATAGAATGGGGATAATTAGAATGTCATTTTCAGGAAAATGTTTGAAACATTATAGTTGATTGGAAGGTCGAGAATTTTGCTACTAGTAGATAGCTCACATCTTGTAATGTTTGGATCGTGCTCGGTGTAATGCAACATAGTTGATTTAATATATGAGATCTTTCCGTTTATTGTACTATGCCTCCTATACACTATGTATTGAACTAATAATTGTGGATGGCAATGTATAAAATATCATCAATTATTCATGCTATGTACCGAAGCATCTAGTCGTTGCAATGATGGTAGCCACCAACGCATATGAAGTGTTGTAAGACTATAACTCTATATGTTGCTACCTTACAACGCTTCTACATGGCGTTTACCAACGCATGTATATACGTTGTAGTAGACCCTAGCAACGCCACCAACGACAACGCATAATAATCCGTTGGTGTAGGCCTTAGCAACGCATATATGGACATACAACAACGCATTGATGCGTTGCTGTAGGGGGGTTCCTGTTGTAGTGAAGGAAGACACCGGAAGAATCAAGGTGTTGGTTCTGAACAAAAGTTCAATGCCAATGGAGTTGAGTGGGAAGAAGATCAATACCCCAAGACGAAATTTGTTTCTCAACAAGAGAAGTACGATCCTACTTCTTTCCAAGGAACACAAGCTCAAGATGATCTTCCACCACAAGACCACAAGACCACAAGCAAAAAGGCAATGACAAGCTTCAAGAGGAGATTGATGAATTTGAAGAAGCTCCCAAAGCCTTGGTCAAGTGGGTTCCCAAGACTACATCAAGTTCTACTTCATCAAGTACGACTACAACTCCAAGGATTCCCATCAAGATGGTGTGGATCCCGAAGAAGAAGAACTAGAGAGTTCTTGAGGGTGACTCCGCCAACACACTTCACTCATATCATTTTGGCGAGGACAAGTGCAAACAACTTCCATATCTTGCACTAGTTCAAGAGTCACAAACCCTCTTGTTGGTAAGACAAGGGACAAGGTAAACTAATACATTCATGGACATCATCTCATGTGAATATCACTCTATGTCTATGGATATCCTTGTTTGTTCCTTGTGGGACTAACCCGTGTAGGTATTGAAAGTGCAACTCACTCCAAAGGATTGCTCCGAAGGATCTACATCAACATTGAGCATCTACATCTTCAACACCTACATGAAGTCATCATCGACAAAACCCAAGGTTAGTTCATCCCTCTTAGGGGGATATCACATCTAGGGGGAGCTTTACTCTAATTAATTGAGCTAAAGCAACTTTAATGGTGTGAACACAACAATGCTTTATTTAAAAGTGGCAACCCCACTTATGCTTAAACGATGAGTATGACCTACGATCAAATGTTCTCATTTGACTCCTAAGTCAATATACTCATATATAGATGACCTAGTCATCGCCAAATTTCTTGATAGATGCTAGAGTGTTTGTGCATGTTTTGTCACATATTTCTTTTGCCATCTTATTGTGTGAGCATGTTGGTTGCATATTTTACTCATTCGAGGACATCCATTTGTTGCTTTGATTGTTTGGCTTTTTCTCTTTTGCCAAATGGATGGACAAGAATGCCTAAGAAATCGCTCTAGCTATATATGTTTTCCTCATCTCAAACTCTATTCATGCTACATCATAAAGTTTTATCAAGTCAGATTTGAACCACTCTCTGTGAGGAGCACTCGGAGTCCTCGATTCATCATAGACTTAAACTTCCAAAACCCCATTTGTGCATTTCGGTATGACCGAGTCATCCATTTCGGTCACACCGAGATCACTAAGTTGATCTAGGTTTTCAATCTTGGTGCAAAAGATTAGAACTTTTCGGTCACATCGAGTTGCAGTAACCACTTGCAGTTCTGCATCTCGGTGCCACCGAGTTGTTCCACTCGGTCACACCGACAGGGTCAGGTTATATATATTGATGGGTCAAATTTTGGAAATGTTTACAAAACCCTTCACCCGCACTTGACCTGCTCTCCCTCCTCGGGTCTCTGGATCATCCTCTCGCCGCCAGCAACCTCCCGCCGCTGGTATCCGCTGCCGTCAACGGCAATCTGCCCCGCCGTAGCAAGTTCACCGCCGAAGTAGGGTATGAACTTGATCTTTATGCTATTCCTTAACTCCTAGCACATTGCTTTGCCATGATTCTTGCCACGTATGAAATTATCCTGTCCAGCGAAAGCATCCCGTAGATTAGATTAGATTTGAAAATTTAGGGTTAGGTCTCTGCCAAACTCATCTCGGACCGACCAAGTTGTAGAAATCGGTCTCACCAATTTGGCTTAGGCCATTGCACATGCATTTTCGGTCTGACCGAGTTCGATTATCTGTGAAACCTAGCAGTCTCGGTCCACCAAACTGTGACTCGGTCTGACCGAGTTCACTAATTTAGGTTCCAAAAGCTGCTTCGGTATCACCGAGTTTACTAATCGGTAGATCCGAAATGCTTTCTGTGAAGAACTAAAACTAAGTTTTTAAGTCATCTGTTTTGCCAAAATTCTGCACTTTATGATGCTCATCTACTCTACCTAATCTACAACCTATTCACATGGTCTGCTGACAGTTTGACTGCAAGATGTCTGATCAAAGTGACAGCCAGAACAAGTCTGAGGAGCAGGTTCATATGAGTGAGAGCACTAGTCCCTCTAGCACTTCTGATGAGGGCAGCAGGAGCACACCAAGCAACTTGCCCAAGGCAGCCACCAGAACAAGGAAGAAGACCTCAGATTCTGAGCATGAGGATTATGTGGCTGTTGAGGAAGAAGTCAGCTCCAAGAAAAAGGTGCTAAAGAAAGAGTATGGCTCAACTGCTAGAACAAAGCCAGGGATGCACAAGAAGGCTCCAGCAAAGAGGATTCCCATGTCTAAGGCCAGAGCCTCAACTGCTGAAACCTCCAAGCCAACTGAAGAGGCAGTTGGAGAAGGAAAGAAAAGAAAAGAAAGGGTCAAGAAGACCATCGCCAGAGTACTTGGTAGATCCTCCATTATGAGAGACTCAGGAGAAGAGGAGGAGGAAGAGGATGATGCACCAGCTCCCAAGGCTCAGAAGCTTATGGGAGATGCAATCAAGTCAGGGGCTGCTCCATCTAAGCCCAAGTCTGCTCCCAAGGCTGATGCTCAGAAATCCCCAAAACCCAAGAGGAACACCAGGAGTATACCTGCTGAGGAGAAGAACAAGGCCCCAGTGCCTGAAGCTGAAGAAGAAGATGATTCTCTTGTTATGAGGAAGTTGAAGCCCAAAATTCCTGACCACAATGATGCTCACCTAGTCGCTGAGGACATGCACATCAGGAAAGATGCAGGACTGAGGTTGTGGAGATAGTCTGATCCCTATGCTGTTAGGAGGAGGACTGCAGTTGACTACAGGTTCCATACAAAGGAACAACAAGATTTCTATGAGACTATTCTGCTTGACAAGAAGCCCATAGTGTGTGACATGAAATGGGTGGACTGGGAGTTCATCCAGGAAAATGAAGATCACTTCCCTGGAGTGTATGACAGCTTTAAGGCTTGTGGAGTAGATGAATTCGTTGGACAAAAGCTCACCAAATGGAATGATGAGTTGATCATGCAGTTCTACTCCACTGCCCACTTCTATCCAGATGGGAGGATAGTTTGGATGTCTGAGGATACCAGGTACCAGTCCACAGTTGATTAGTGGGCCAAGCTAATCAATGCCCTAGAGGAACATGAAGATGACTTGGATGTGTATGCCACCATGAAGAAAGACCGCAACTCAATGGCAAACATGTACAGGGAGATCCCTGATAAGGCTTTAGAAACTCACAAGCTTGGATCTGTGCATTTCTTGTTGTCTGGTATGCCTACAATCAGCTGGATCTTAAGGCACACATTGCTACCCAAGTCAGGAGATCACAAGATGATTAGAGGACACTCCATCAACATGCTGCAAATTTTTGATGTTCCCCAAAAATTCAAAGTTATGAGCTTGATTGTAGAAATGATCAAAATGACTGTTGCTGATCAAAAGAGGAGTTGTGGGTATGCCCCACACATTCAGGAGCTCATCAACTCTAAGATGGGCATAGGGACTTACTTGCTGGACAAGGAGCATCTACCTCTACATCCTGAATTTGAAGACAACACAATAGTGATGAATGAGGAAGAACCATCATCATCTCAAGTCCAGGAGAAGAGAGCCAAGGAAAAGGCTGAGAAAGCTGCCCAGATGCCAAGTGTTGAAGAGGCATCTCGAGTCTTCCTGAAGAGCAAGCAAGATTAGTTAGGCTATCTGATTCAAGCTACACTGAGGATTGAGAAGGGCTTGGCCACCCTGACTCAGAATCAGGAGAGCCTGGAGAGGATTGTGGAAACAAAATTCTATGATCTTGATCTGAAGGTGACTGAGATTTAGACTGCAGTTGAGCAGCTTCAGGAGGAAGCAGAGGAGAGGAGAGGAAAAGCAACCACTGATGCTTTTAAGCATGTGCGACGAGGTCCAAGGTCTGCTACAGTGCCAGTCTCAGATGCTAGAGCTTCAGTGTCAGCACCAGCAGCTACAGCTCCAGTGCCACCTACAGCACCCACTCCATCAGCTTCAACTACTTCATCGAAAGCCTTCGTCCTTGGAGTTCTATCTACACCACCTCCCGAAAACCAAGCCTGATAGACATATAGCACTATGCATTTTCAAACTTTTTGGTAACTTGTTGCCAAAGGGGGAGAAATATGTATAGATCATAGGCTTCAAGAGAGAGTGTCTTTCTTTTTGTCTCTCTTGCTATTTTGGTTGAACTACTTTATTGTGTGCTTGTGTGAGATACTTTATGTCCTTGTGAGATACTTATATGATCATGTGGTTGATCATATCTACCTTAATGTTTGGTTGAATGATGCTATCATTTATATTCCATATAGGATCATTCACTTGCTTGGTGATGAGTGCATGCTTTTAATTTCTATCATTTTGAGCGCTCGACCAAGATGTATGTGACATGGAAGAGTAACCCATGATCCTAATCGATTGTGCATTTGCATTCAAAAGCAAATTTTAAATAATGCACAAATTTAGGGGGAGCTCCTGCTTATCACATACTTCTCAAAGCAACGATGTTTTTCAATCTTATAATCATTTGTCGAACCTTTGATCTATATGTTGTCATCAATTACCAAAAAGGGGGAGATTTAAACTGCAACTATCCCTGGGTGGTTTTGGTAATTCCTAACAACATATAGCTCATTGAGATAATGCTACTTGAAGATAAATATTTTAGGAAAAGCTTAATGATTGGCATGGCATGAATTAGAAAGTGGACCCCTAGAAATGCTAAGGACAAAAGGATTGGCTCAAGCTCAAAGCACAAGACTCTACATTTCATTTTTAGTGATCCAAGATCACATTGAGTCCATAGGAAAAGCCAATACTATTAAGAGGGGGTTGATGACCCACAAGTATAGGGGATCTATCGTAGTCCTTTAGATAAGTAAGAGTATCGAACCCAACGAGGAGCAAAAGGAAATGATAAGCGGTTTTCAGCAAGGTATTCTCTGCAAGCACTGAAATTATAGGTAACAGATAATTTTGTGATAAGATAATTGGTAAAGAGCAACAAGTAACAAAAGTAAATAAAGTGTAGCAAGGTGGCCCAATCCCTTTTGTAGCAAAGGACAAGCCTGGAAAAATTCTTATATAGAGAAAAACGCTCCCGAGGACACATGGGAATTATCGTCAAGCTAGTTTTCATCACGTTCATATGATTCGCGTTCGGTACTTTGATAATTTGGTATGTGGGTGGACCAGTGCTTGGGTACTGTCCTTACTTGGACAAGCATCCCACTTATTATTAACCTCTATTGCAAGCATCCGCAACTACAACAAAAGTATTAAGGTAAACCTAACCGTAGCATGAAACATATGGATCCAAATCAGCCCCTTACGAAGCAATGCATAAACTATGGTTTAAGCTTCTGTCACTCTAGCAACCCATCATCTACTTATTACTTCCCAATGCCTTCTTCTAGGCCCAAATAAAGGTGAAGTGTCATGTAGTCGACGTTCACATAACACCACTAGAGGAGAGACAACATACATCTCATCAAAATATCAAACGAATACCAAATTCACATGACTACCAATAGCAAGACTTCTCCCATGTCCTCATGAACAAACGTAACTACTCACAAAGCATATTCATGTTCATAATCAGAGGAGTATTAATATGCATATAGGATCTGAACATATGATCTTCCGCCAAATAAACCAACTAGCATCAACTACAAGGAGTAATCAACACTACTAGCAACCTACAGGTACCAATCCTGGACTTAGAGACAATAATTGGATACAAGAGATGAACTAGGGTTTGAGAGGAGATGGTGCTGGTGAAGACGTTGATAGAGATTGCCCTCTCCCGATGAGAGGAGCATTGGTGATGACGATGGCGATGATTTCCCCCTCCCGGAGGGAAGTTTCCCCGGCAGAAGAGCTCCACCGGAGCCCTAGATTGATTCCGCCAAGATTCCGCCTCGTGGTGGTGGAGTCTCGTCCCGAAAGTTGGCTTATGATTTTTTTTTCTCATCGAAAGACTCCATATAGCAGAAGATGGGCATCGGAGGGCCATCAGGGGGCCGACGAGGCAGGGGGCGCGCCCAGGGGGGTAGGGCGCGCCCCCACCCTCGTGGGCAGGGTGTGGCCCCCCTTCGGAACTTCTTGCGCTCAGTATTTTTTATATATTTTGAAAATGACTTCCATGAAGTTTTAGGACTTTTGGAGCTGTGCAGAATAGGTCTCTAATATTTGCTCCTTTTCCAGCCCAGAATCCCAGCTGCCGGCATTCTCCCTCTTTATGTAAACCATGTAAAATAAGAGAGAATAGGCATAAGTATTGTGACATAATGTGTAATAAGAGCCCATAATGCAATAAATATCGATATAAAAGCATGATGCAAAATGGACGTATCAGGGGTGAGGTGTTGCTTAATGAGGTTCTTGCTCAAAGTGCTTAGTGATATGCTCCACAACCCTCAACCACTTTCGCATATCCAAATATATCCCAAACCAAAAGTCAAACTCGGCCCCACCGATTTGATCTATCCGGTGCCACCGAGTTCACTTGACATAGCCACCGCCACAAACCATACTCTTTTCGGTCCTACCGATAGGGATCTCGGTCTCACCGGGATGGGATTGTAATCTCTCTGTTTCCCTTTGTAACGTTTCGGTCCAACCGAGCTGAGCGATCGGTCCCATTGAGATTGCAATGCAAAATCTCTGTTTCCTTTCATAACGTTTCTGTCCTACCGAAAGAGCAAATCGGTCCCACCAATATTGCCTGACCAACTCTTTGGTTAGTCTATTACCAAAATCGGTCTCACCGAGTTTGTGTAATTGGTCTCACCGAGATTACGTTATGTCCTAACCCTAATGATATCGGTCCCACCGAGTTGACATGCCGGTCCCACCGAAAACCCTAACGGTCACATTATGAACTAAATTGGTCTGACCAAGTTGTATGATTCGGTCCCACCGAGTTTGGTGATTTGTGTGTAACGATTAGATTTTGTGTGGAGGCTATATATACCCCTCCACCCACTCTTCATTCGTGGAGAGAGCCATCAGAACATGCCTACACTGCCAACATACATTTTCTGAGAGAGAACCACCTACACTTGTGTTGAGGTCAAGATACTTCATTCCAACCACATAAATCTTGATCTCTAGCCTTCTCCAAGTTGCTTTCCACTCAAATCATCTTTCCACCAAATCCTATCCTATGAGAGAGAGTTGTGTGTTGGGGAGACTATCATTTGAAGCACAAGAGCAAGGAGTTCATCATCAACACACCATTTGTTACCTCTTGGAGAGTGGTGTCTCCTAGATTGGTTAGGTGTCACTTGGGAGCCTCCGTCAAGATTGGTGAGTTGAACCAAGGAGTTTGTATGGGAAAGGAGATCGCCTATCTCATGAAGATCTACCCTAGTGAGGCAAGTCCTTCATGGGCGATGGCCATGGTGGGATATACAAGGTTGCTTCTTCGTGGACCCTTAGTGGGTGGAGCCCTCCGTGGACTCGCGCAACCGTTACCCTTCATGGGTTGAAGTCTCCATCAACGTGGATGTACGATAGCACCACCTATCGGAACCACACCAAAAATCTCCGTGTCTACATTGCGTTTGCTCCCTCCAAACTCCTCACTTTACCTTCATATGCAATTGTTTTACATTCCGCTGCTATACTCTTAGAATTGCATGTGTAGGTTGTTTGCTTGACTTGTGCTAAGTTGCTAAAATCTGCCAAGAATTAAAATTGGAAAAGGCTAGATTTTTATTTGGTCAAGTAGTCTAATCACCCCCCCTCTAGACATACTTTCGATCCTACAATCCACCTTGATGATCTCGGCAATGGTCACTTTGTTCGGTTCATACCTCATGATCAAGGCATTAATCACAGAGCTGCTCAAGGTTTTTGTCGTGGTTGGATTATGTTGCTAGGGATACCTTTTGATTATCTTACAACTCAGTATATTTCAGATGCAATTAGAACTTTTGGTCATTTTCATCTGTGGCATCAGTAGGATCCTAGGATGGTTAGGACGTTGGTCTATGCTTCCTTCCCCTGCCTTGAGAAAGTTCCTAGAGATGTAGTGTATCGCAAATATGCTGATTTTGGTGCTACTCGTATATCTTGGACTGCTCCAGTTTATGTTCTTTCTGTGGAGTTTGCTGATATTTTACCTGGAGATTAAGATCAGATGCATATGAATGGCAACCCGCACCCGATGCCTGGTAACCTGCAGTTTGACAATACCACTTGGGCAATCTTCAACACCAAAACAAACAGTGCCGCCTCTTTGTTTGTTTCAAACAAGAAATGAAGAAAAGTGGTCGCCCCCAGTTTCGATGCTTCTCGGGCGTACATATAATACCCCATAGAAAAAACATTTTAGGATCGAATAGAGCTTGCACTTGATTCCACTCAGAGACTGCAATGATAGTAGGGACTCAACAACAGTTTTACATGTGTGGACGACCTTACGAGTCCCTACATCTATGGTACATACTAACGTGAGTAGTGCACATGCTATATATATTACTAGCCTTAGGGTTTAGAACACAACATACGATCTTTGAGATAGACCAATCTGTATTCGATACTCCATCATCAATATAATCAAGCAGGACATAGGGTTTTATCTCTTCCAGAGGGCCCGAACCTAGGTAAACAGTGTCTACCTTGTCTCATGTTCACCATCGTTCCAAGATCCACAGCTCGGGACCCCCTACCCAAGATCCGCCGGTTTTAGTACCAACACATAGTCAATCTGAACTCCACTTCACTTCCCTCTCTGTCCACTCCACTTATGGTACCTCTGAATGCATTCGATGACCTGCACCGAAGCAGCGCTGCCTCCGGTAGGGAATCCAGCTCCGACGACGACTGGGCAAGCCTGTTGCGCGAAGCGAAGCCCGACAATGTGGAGGAGGCCACCCTCCGCATCACGTTGAGTAGTTCGATGGTTGACTAATGCGGATCCCGTAGTGGCGGGTTAACTTCATCAACGCCCTTCGATGCAGCGTCGGCGACATCATCGGGCATTCCCGCCCGGCGCGCAGCTCCGGCCGCTTCGCTCCTCTAGGTACGCTGCCCACCACCACCACCCTCTGCTCCGGAGGTGGTAGCCGGCCATCACTGGGTCCTTGTGCCCGCCCCAGGGCCGACGCGCACTAGGACGCCCAAGTCTGAGGCACAAGCAGATCGGCAGGAGCGGCATCGGGCTAGGGAGAGGGCAACGGCGGGGGAGGCGATGTACACATGCCGTTCGTGCGCAAGCGCGCGGTCAATCCCGAGGCCACGCTCCTCTCGTCGGTCCTCCGCTGCTATCTCACGATGGCGGAGACGAATGCGCGGAGCCTCTACCGCAAGAATGGCAAGGCGCTCCGACTCGCCATCGAGTTGTTGGAGCGTGAGGCAAACAAGGAAGCGAAGACAGCCTGCCATACGAATGAGGAGGACCACCTGCTCCGCAGGCTGCCGGGCGAAAGGTGCAGCTCCAACTCTGACCTGACGGACGGCTCCGCCTACAGCTACGACGACGACGCACCTCCGCACGTCGATGCCTACATGGGGGGGGCACAGCTACATCGACGACCTGAAGGGGAAGGGGCTGGCGAGGAAATTGTGATTTCCTCCGCCCTTCCCCGTTCTATTTATATTTTATCTATTTATGTTTTATTAGTAGTTTGTAGTATGGATTTGCACTGTCCGCCGTTGAACTCCGATGAACTATGTTCCTCTTGTTCGGCGATGAAATGTTGATCCATTGAACTACGCATTGATCATGTTTTTGTGTAGCGTTGCATGATTTGAGGTTTCAGATATGAGGGATGCGGGTGTGGAAGGCAACATATAATGTCAGTGCCCGTGGACGCGCCTAGAGGCGTACGCGCGCGTTTGAGAGGCCGGATTTGCCAAGTCTGGCTGTAGATGCTCTTAGTGATGTATCTAAAACAAGTCTTTTTGAAGCATTTGGTGAGAGAAAACTTACGAAATGTCCATGCTCAAGGTTAAGATCAATATCAAAATTAAGATATGATTGATTTCTCTTTCATCATTAAATAAGACGCTACATCATATCTTTGACTATGAAATGATATTCCTAACCGTAATGAGAGTATCATAACTAATAATGTATATAAGATGGTCAATTTTTATAAGATGAAACAAAATTAAATAAAAAAAAATAGTCGAGTATCATATTATGATACCGTATCATAATAAATATATTCTATTATGTGTCATGCATCACAATAAATGAGATATAATAATAATATATAATATTATACACTATAAAAACAATATCGTACTCCCAGTACAACCAGTCTACTAAGAGCGAAATTGTTTACACATTCAATTTGGAACGATTTAGCATTACATCTGCGTGATCGAACGTATATTTAGCATTACTCTGAGACTTCCGGACGCTTCTCTGGCGTACATATATATACCCCCACAGAAAAGCATTTTAGGATCGAAACAGAGCTTGGCACTTGATTCCCCTCAGAGACTGCAGCGACAGTAGGGACTTCACAACAGTTTTGCACGTGTGGACGACCTTACGAGCCCCTGCACCTATGGTACATACTAACTTGAGTAGTGCACACACTCTATATATTACTGCATTTCACAAAGTTTGCTCGAATTTATGTTCGGATTCATCCGTAGTTGACAGACTAGTAACAACCACTATGTGCTGGTGATCAATGATCAATTGACCATGCATGTGTGCCCGTGTGAGACGTGCTTACTAATTAACCTTGCAGGGTATCATCGGCATCCCCACGGCCATCCTGTTCCTCGCTGCGCTCGCGTGGTGTAGTGTGCTCGCCGCGGCCGCCGCCGACGAGGTGGACGGCGTGTTCAACGTGAAGGACTACGGTGCTCGAGGCGACGGGGTCACCGACGACACCAAGGTACGTACGCCGCACGCGCGCGATGCCCGAGTTGCTGTTGCGCTCTCGATCGAAATGAGAGACCTACGTGACGGATGTGTGCTCATTATCTGTACTGCATGGGAAGGCGTTCGTGCACGCATGGACCGCGGCGTGCGGCGCCAGGGGCTCGTCGGCGTCGACGCTGCTCGTGCCGGCGGCCAAGTCCTTCCTCGTCGGCCCCACCATGTTCAACGGGCCTTGTGCCTCCACCAGAATTACCGTCCAGGCACGCATGCACCGTTCGCCTTTCCTGATCTTGTCTTAGATCTAGGCCGTGGTTTACGGGGCTTCATCTTCGTGCGGCCCTTGCTTTGACTGTCGTAGGTCATGGGCACGATTACGGCGCCGCCGGCGGGCGCATGGAGCGGGAAGAACTATTGGCTGATGTTCTACAAGGTCCACGGGCTCACGGTTACCGGCGGCAGCACCGGCTTGCTCGACGGCAGAGGCTGGACGTGGTGGCGCAACAAATGCAAAGGCTATGCTGTGAGCCCAACTCGTCTCTTGCAAGAAAGAAAGAAAATATTTTAATTCCTCATTGCCTGAGTGAAAGTATTTAATTGTTGATCTTTTCTTTAAAACGATGCATTTATCAGTTTCCACTCACCTATTTTTTCTATATATAAGTCTTCACTCACCTATTTTTTTTTCTGTACATAAGTTTTCACTCACCTATTATTGTTGTTTTCTTTCAGGACTGTGTAACCAAGGCACCGACGGTTAGTACAAACATAAGCAAGTATAGTCTGTAGGTAATTAACATTCATAGATCGACGTGCATGTAACCTCATTGCGTACGTACCACCACATCGATCCATGCAGGCGTTGGTGGTCATGAGCTGCGCCGACGTGGAGCTGCGCCAATTCAGAAGCAAGGACAGCCCGCAGATACACATCGCCGTCAGCCAGAGCAGCAAGGTCCACCTGACGCAGCTGACCATCACCGCGCCCGGGGATAGCCCCAACACCGACGGCGTGCACATCTCCCAAAGTGAAAACGTCCACGTCAGCAGATCGACCATCGGCACCGGCGACGACTGCGTCTCCATCAGCTCCAGGAGCCGATTCGTCACCGTCGACGGAATCGTGTGCGGCCCCGGCCATGGCGTAAGGTAACAAAGGTTTTCCGATCTGCGTTTTCCTCTAGCATGCACTCGAAGAAGAGGAGTAAATGATGTGATGGCCGGGCTTTGTGTTTCTTGGCTAGTGTGGGGAGCCTGGGCAGGAATGGAGCGACCGCATCCGTGGAGTACATCGACGTGAAAAACGTCCACTTCATCAACACTACAAATGGGGCAAGGATCAAGACGTGGCAGGTAAACCGGCCTTCGCTTACTAACGAGCTATCTGACGCCCAGGTGATCATATTGTTTCTTCGCGCTGCAGGGTGGGAAAGGTTACGCGAAATCCATCTCCTTCACCGACATAAAGTTCACCAACGTGGACCATCCTGTGGTCATCAACCAATTCTACACAGACCGCCACCACGTCCCAAATATGGTAGTCCATGTGTTCATTAACTGTTGGACGATCTGTATACGTGTGATGTGGAGCAGCTAGTAATGATGTTTGCGCGTCTTCTGGGTGTCTTAATTTCCTGTAGGGGGCGGTGGCGTTGAGCAACATAACGTACAAGAACCTGAGGGGGACATCGAAGCACAAGACGGCCGTGGACTTCAACTGCGGCGAGAGCGGCAGCTGCACGAATATCCACGTCAACTCTGTGGCGATCACCGCTGCGGACGGCGGAAGAACCGTGTCCCGCTGCCAGAACGCACAAGGGGACACCTCCGGATACGTCTACCCCAAGATCCCTTGCCTTAAATAATAATAGCTAGCAGGTAGAAGGCGATCTAAGTCCGCGCGTGTTTATGTGTGTGTATTTTTTGTTTTATTTTTAAAGTAAGAGAAGGGGTGGCAGTGGTATTGGGGTTGAACAGTTGCGAATGAATCTTTTTGACAGACTTCATAAATTTTCATTGCACACTGGTAGACTATGAAATTAGAATCCGGAATCAGTTGTTTATTACTCCCTCTGTCCTATAATATAAAAGCGTTTTTTACATTAGTATAGTGTCGAAAACTCTCATATATTATGAGACGGAGGAAGCATTTGACACTTTCAACTTATGTCTGGCTATCAAAATCTGATGCATCATTAACAGAAATTCAACGCATATGTCTTGGTGAAAAGTCAACTTCACAATCGTTGCAAGTTCAAAATCAAATCTTACTGGGTATATTCATGTGGGTTGTACCATATAACCAATCCAGAACTGCACTCTCCTGTAGTATTATGATTCAAAAGTTGCCTGGGTAGTGCTATCAAAGTTACTATTTTTCTAGAATTTCCTATTTTGCACCCATTAAAAGAAATTCATGTACGGACGGTTTATTCAATAAAAGAGATGTTAAAACCGTAACGTGCACAGACAGAAGTTGAATATTTCTTTATTTTCTGTAGGCACTTGCACCCTTTTGAAATTTTTAGAAGGACATCATTTGATCAACCAGTGAAAAGAAATTTGAATTGTTTATATAGTACTCCCTCCGTTCCATATTATTTGTCGTGGTTTTAGTTCAAATTTGAACTAAAACCACGACAAGTAATTTGGAACGGAGGGAGTAGTTCTCAAACCAAAGAAGGCAAACTAATTTAGAAACTTCATGTAAGAAAAACATATTGAAAGAAAGTCAAATTGTTTATATAATACAGTAGTTCCCACATCAAAGAAGCCAAACTTATTACGGAAGTTAATTTAAGAAAAGAAGACTTCACCATGACTTCGAAAACATCGATGGAGAATTCTGAAACTTGCCTCAAAAAATGTGTCTGAAGATCACGAATACCACGTGCAATTAGGCTACTATGTGAAATCCTACAATTACACTATACCACATGTTATTTCCCTAACATGAAAGCCGGAAGATGGCTATAAAGCTGGTGGCTGATTCAGAACTAATAACACATAAACGTTCATAGATAGAGCCGTCCGACCAAGGTGTGGACCAAGTCCTTGAGCACAAAGGAAAAATGACATAATGCATTATGTTTTGGAAAAAGCTATGGTTCAGCCGACGGATCAAACGCACTGCATCCACAGCCTCCTAAGGCCAACAAGTGTCCTTATCCATTCATTATGTACTCTCAGCCTTCCTACGCCCGACCGTAGCCACGGTTGATGCTCGTCGCTCCGGCCGATGATGCTTTTTATACTTTACGCGACAAAGACTTTGTTGCAAAAGCCGTCTCACGACATCATCTTTGTTGTATAAATTTCTTGACACAACAGATGACACCATCTTTTAAATGAAAAATTTCTGCAATATTATTCATGTTGCAAAAGTCTTCCCGCAACATCATTTATGTTGCAAAAAACGTCCAGACAAAAATAATAATTCTGCAACACCATGACTATTGCAAAAGTCCTCCTGCAACCTCACTTGTATTGCAAAAAAAAGTTGAAGAAAAAAGTCTAAAAATTAGGGCGTAAATAACGCTTCGATGGTTTCGCAACAAATAAGCAATTGTTGCAAAGCGAGTTGCGCAACATCTACCTTGTTGCAATTCCCATCGCACCTCATTTGGTAGATCTGACGGCTATTTGTGGCTCAATCCAACAATCCAGGAGGTAAAAAGATCCGCCGGCCGATGCGTAGGGTTGCCCTTATGTTTTAGTCCTGAAGCAACTATACTTTTCGTTATAGAAAGTTCAATGATTTTTTCCCTTCAGTTGACAACACCAAAGAAAATATAGCGATAAAAGCCAGAAAGTATACATGGACACCATGTAAATTACTGGAATCTTATATTCTTAAAAAGTTAATCCCCACTACTACCTAGTGGTTCCCATTCTTATCTCTACTATTAAAGGGGGATCGAACGTCGTGATGGTTCGACCTCCCCTCGTGGTTCGACCACCTCGTTCGATCCCCCCGCCTCGATCACTCCTTTTCACCCCACGTCAGAAAACGCAGCGTGAAAAAAGAGGAAAAA
Source organism: Triticum monococcum (assembly GCA_034509565.1). NCBI lineage: Eukaryota > Viridiplantae > Streptophyta > Magnoliopsida > Poales > Poaceae > Triticum > Triticum monococcum. Next base: position 696,321,807 of record CM067842.1, read on the forward strand.
TAAAACAACCATGACCCCACGAACACCCGTCCCATGATCCAATCTCCCCCGATGTAGCGCCCAAGATGCGATTCTATCCCAATCACGTGGTGAATTCATGATCACGGCACAATCGCATTTCGAGCGCATAGCAAGGTGGATATCATTACTGTTGGGGAACGTAGTATTTCAAAAAAATTCCTACGATCACGCAAGATCTATCTAGAAGGAGCATGGCAACGAGAAGAGAGAGTGTGTCCACGTACCCTCGTAGACCGAAAGCGGAAGCGTTTAGTAACGCGGTTGATGTAGTCGAACGTCTTCGCGATCCAACCAATCAAGTACCGAACGCACAACACCTCCGCGATCTGCACACGTTCAGCTCGGTGACGTCCCTCGAACTCTAGATCCAGCTGAGGCCGAGGGAGAGTTTCGTCAGCATGACGGCGTGGTGACAGTGATGATGAAGTTACCGACGCAGGGCTTCGCCTAAGCACTACAACAATATGACCGAGGTGGAAAACTATGGAGGAGGGCACCGCACACGGCTAAAAGATCAACTTGTGTGTCTATGGGGTGCCCCCTCCACCGTATATAAAGGAGTGGAGGAGGGGGGCGGCCAGCCTCATGGGGTGCGCCCCAAGGGGGGGGAATCCTACTCCTCCTACTCCTACTAGGAGTAGGTTCCCCCCTTTCCTAGTCCAACTAGGAGGGGAAGGAAAGGGAAGAGGGAGAGAAGGAAAGGGGGGCCAGCCCCCCTCCCAATTCAGATTGGGCTTGGGGGGCACGCCCCTCCACTTGGCCGTCTCCTCCTCTCTTCAACTAAAGCTCATGAAGCCCCATTAACCCCCCGAGGGGTTCCGGTAACCCCCCCCCCCCCCCCCCGGTACTCCGGAAAATGCCCGAACTTATCTGAAACCTTTCCGGTGTCCACACATAACCTTCCAATATATCAATATTTATGTCTTGACCATGTCGAGACTCCTCGTCATGTCTGTGATCACATCCGGGACTCCGAACAACCTTCGGTACATCAAATCATATAACTCACAATACATATCATCATCGAACGTTAAGCGTGCAGACCCTACGGGTTCGAGAACTATGTAGACATGACCGAGACTCATCTCCGGTCAATAAACAATAGCAGAACCTGGATGCTCATATTGGTTCCTACATATTCTACGAAGATCTTTATCGATCAAACCGCATAAGAACATACGTTGTTCCCTTTGTCATCGCTATGTTACTTGTCCGAGATTCGATCGTCGGTATCATCATACCTAGTTCAATCTCGTTACTGACAAGTCTCTTTACTCGTTCCGTAATGCATCATCCCATAACTAACTCATTAGTCACATTGCTTGCAAGGCTTATAGTGATGTGCATTACCGAGGGGGCCCAGAGATACCTCTCCGACAATCGGAGTGACAAATCCTAATCTCGATCTATGCCAACTCAACAAACACCATCGGAGACACCCGTAGAGCATCTTTAGAATCACCTAGTTACGTTGTGACGTTTGATAGCACACTGAGTGTTCCTCGGGTATTCGGGAGTTGCATAATCTCATAGTCATAGGAACATGTATAAGTCATGAATAAAGCAATAGCAATAAACTAAACGATCATAGTGCTAAGCTAAAGGATGGGTCTTGTCCATCACATCATTCTCTAATGATGTGATCCCATTCATCAAATGACAACACATGTCTATGGCCGGGAAACTTAACCATCTTTGATTAACGACCTAGTCAAGTAGAGGCATAATAGGGACACTCTGTTTGTCTATGTATTCACACAGTTACTAAGTTTCTAGTTAATACAATTCTAGCATGAATAATGAACATTTATCATGATATAAGGAAATATAACTAACAACTTTATTATTGCCTCTAGGGCATATTTCCTTCAGTCTCCCACTTGCACTAGAGTCAATAATCTAGTTCACATCGCCATGTGAGCAACACTCAAAGGGTTTACTAGAGTCAATAATCTAGTTCACATCACTATGTGATTAACACCCAAAGATTACTTAGGTGTGATCATGTTTTGTTTGTGAGAGAAGCTTAGTCAATGTGTCTGTCACATTCAGAGCCGTATGTATTTTGAAAATTTTATATGTCTACAATGCTCTGCATGGAGCTACTCTAGCTAATTGATCCCACTTTCAGTATGTATCCAGATTGAGACTCAGAGTCATCCAGATCGGTGTAAAATCTTGCATCGGTGTAACTCTTTACGATGAACTCTTTATCACCTCCATAACCGAGAAATATCTTCTTAGTCTTCTAAGGATAATTTTGACCGTTGTCAAGTGATCCACTCCTAGATCAATATCGTACCCCCTTGCCAAACTCATGGCAAGGTACACAATAGGTTTGGTACATGGCATAGCATACTTTATAAAACCTATGGCTGAGGCATAGGGATTGACTTTCATTCTCTTTCTATTTTCTGTCGTGGTTGTGTTTTGAGTCTTACTCAACTTTACACCTTGCAATACAGGCAATAAATCCTTCTTTGACTGTTCCATTTTGAACTACTTCGAATACTTGTCAAGGTATGTACTCATTGAAAAAACTTTATCAAGCGTATTGATCTACATGTATAGATTTTGATGCTCAATATGTAAGCAGCTTCACCGAGGTCTTTCTTTGAAAAAATCCTTTCAAACACTCCTTTATGCTTTCTAGATAATTCTACATCATTTCTGATCAACAATATGTCATTCACATATACTTATTAGAAAGGTTGTAGTGCTCCCACTCACTTTCTTGTAAATACAGGCTTCACCAAAAGTCTGTATAAAACCATATGCTTTGATCACCTTATCAAAGCGTATATTCCTACTCTGAGATGCTTGCACCAGTCCATAAATGGATCACTGGAGCTTACACACTTTGTTAGCACCTTTCGGATTGACAAAACCTTCTGGTTGCATCATATACAACTCTTCTTTAAGAAATCCATTAAGGAATGCAGTTTTGACATCCATTTGTCAAATTTCATAAAATACGGCAATTGCTAACATGATTCGGACAGACTTTAAGCATAGATACGAGTGAGAAACTCTCATCATAGTCAACACCTTGAACTTTTCGAAAACCTTTTGCGACAATTCGAGCTTTGTAGATAGTAACACTGCTATCAACGTCTGTCTTCCTCTTGAAGATCCATTTATTATGAATGGCTCACCGATCATTGGGCGAGTCAATCAAAGTCCATACTTTGTTCTCATACATGGATCCCATCTCAGATTTCATGGCCTTAAGCAATTTCACGGAATCTGGGCTCATCATCGCTTCCTCATAGTTCGTAGGTTCATCATGGTCTAGTAACATGACTTCCAGAACAGGATTATCGTACCACTCTGGTGCGGAACGTACTCTGGTTGACCTACTAGGTTCGGTAGTAACTTGATCTGAAGTTTCATGATCATCATCATTAGCTTCCTCACTAATTGGTGTAGGAATCACTGGAACTGATTTATGTGATGAACTACTTCCCAATAAGGGAGAAGGTACAATTACCTCATCAAGTTCTACTTTCCTCCCACTCACTTCTTTCGAGAGAAACTCCTTCTTTAGAAAGGATCAATTCTTAGCAACGAAAATCTTGCCTTCAGATCTGTGATAGAAGGTGTACCCAACAGTCTCCTTTGGGTATCCTATGAAGACACATTTCTCCGATTTTGGTTCGAGATTATCAGGTTGATACTTTTTCACATAAGCATGCATTAGTAGAAAAGGGGGCAAAGGTCCAGGCTAGGTCAGCCCATTAGTCCCGGTTCAGTCCAGAACCGGGACCAATGGGGGCATTGGACCCGGTTCGTGAGCCCAGGGGGCCGGCCGGTCCACGTGGGCCATTGGTGCCGGTTCGTCTGGACCTTTTGGTCCCGGTTGGTGGGACGAACCGGGACCAATGGGCCTTGCTCCTGGCCCACCACCATTGGTCCCGGTTGGTGGCTTGAACCAGGACCAAAGGCTCCCCTTTAGTCCCGGTTCATGCCACCAACTAGGACCAATGAGGTGCCTATATATACTCCCTCACGTAAGAGCAGAGCACAATGCTCTATTTTTTCTGGCCAAGGGGGAGAGGGCTTGGTGGTGCTCTAGCTCACCTCCTATGCACACAAGGTGTTCGATGGAATGCCCGAGCCACACTACTTAAGCTTTCTCCTCTCCAAGCTCGACCTCCAAGCTCCATTTTCCTCAATATTTGTCTAGGTTTAGCGGTCTGTCATGCCCCGTCCCCGTCTTCACCGCCGTCGATCACCCGCGCCGAGCTCATCGCCGGCACCACCATGGTGAGCCTCTTGTTCTCATCTTCTTTCTGAAAGGAAAAAATATTCTTACTTTTATGTTTACATAGATACTTGTATTATTTTCTTACTTTTATTATTGCATCTTATATAGTGCGATGGTTTTGGTATCCACCCCCGTCGGCCCTCGTCCTGTCTATGATTCGGATGTGGTATATATATTATCTTTATAACTATTGGTTCATTTATTGTTTATGAAAATTATGCCGACCAATGTGACATAGATTTTATTTATGTAGGATGTATGTGAATCAGAAATTCCAACCGACCCTATTGTCGAGAGGTTAAATTTAGTTGAAGAAGAAAACAATTTGTTGAAGGAAAAAATAAAAAAAATTGAGGAGGAGAAGATGATATTGGAGTTGCATGTTGCGGATGTCGTCGATGATCAAAAGATCAAGATGGATGCAATGCGCTTGAAGATTAGAAAGATTAGAAAATATGCCATTCATACCGAGGCTTGGTATCATTATGCCGTTGGATCAACTGTTACCTTGGTTGCGATTATGATCGCATTTGTTTTCGGATTGAAATGTTTTACATAGTTTTAATGTATGGTTTAATTAATTAGATGCTCTGGAGAGCTATATGTTGTTAGATGAAAACTATGTATGTACTTTGGTTTTAATGTGATGATGAACTTCTATTAATTTGGACACATAATTATATATAATGCACGCAGATGAACCGGCAATGGATGTACGGTGACAGACACACCTCCGAGTACATTAAGGGCATGCATGAGTTTCTCGACGCGGCTGAGGCAAACAAACAGAATGGTTTTATGTGTGGTCCATGCACTAAATGTGGGAATACGAGGTCTTACTCTAACCGAAAAATCCTTCACTCCCACCTGCTTTACAAGGGTTTCATGCCACACTATAATGTTTGAACGAGGCACGGAGAAATAGGGGTTATGGTGGAAGAAGACGAAGAAGAAGAGTACGATGACAACTATGTGCCCCCTGAATACGGTGATGCTGCAATGGGGGAGCTGGTGAAGATCAAGAGGAACCAGACGATGTGCCCAATGATGCTGCAACGGGTGAAGCTGCTGAAGATCAAGAGGAACCAGACGATGTGCCCGATGATGATGATCTTTGTGTTGGGGAACGCAGTAATTTCAAAATTTTCCTACGCACACGCAAGATCATGGTGATGCACAGCAACGAGATGGGAGAGTGTTGTCTACGTACCAACGCAGACCGACTGCGGAAGCGATCACACAACATAGAGGAAGTAGTCGTACGTCTTCTTCCCGATCGACCGATCCAAGCACCGTTACTCCGGCACCTCCGAGTTCATAGCACACGTTCAGCTCGATGACGTTCCTCGGGCTCCGATCTAGCAAAGCATCGAGGAAGAGTTTCGTCAGCACAACGGCGTGATGACGATCTTGATGTACAACCGACACAGGGCTTCGCCTAAGCACTACAACGGTATGATCGAGGTGGAATTCGGTGGCAGGGGGCACCGCACACGGCTAAGGAACGATCTCAAGGATCAAGTTGTGTCTTGGGGTGCCCCCTGCCCCCGTATATAAAGGACCAGGGGAGGGGGTTCGGCCGGCTAGGGGGAGAGGGCGCAGGAGGAGTCCTACTCCCATCGGGAGTAGGACTCCCCCCCTCAATCCTATTCCAATTAGGACTTAAGGGGGGAAAGAGAAGAGAGGGGGCCGGCCCACTTCTCCTAGTCCTACTAGGACTTGGGGAAAGGGGGGGCGTCGGCCAGCTTGTGGGCTGCCTCTTTTCTCTTTTCCACTAAGGCCCAATAGGCCCATTAGCCTCCCGGGGGGTTCCGGTAACCCTCCCGGTAATCCGGTAAAATCCCGATTTCACCCGGAACACTTCCGGTGCCCAAACATAGGCTTCCAATATATCAATCTTTACGTCTCGACCATTTCGAGACTCCTCGTCATGTCCGTGATCTCATCCGGGACTCCGAACAACCTTCGGTACATCAAAATGCATAAACTCATAATAACTGTCATCGTAACGTTAAGCGTGCGGACCCTACGGTTCGAGAACAATGTAGACATGACCGAGACACGTCTCCGGTCAATAACCAATAGTGGGACCTGGATGCCCATATTGGCTCCTACATATTCTACGAAGATCTTTATCGGTCAGACCGCATAACAACATACGTTGTTCCCTTTGTCATCGGTATGTTACTTGCCCGAGATTCGATCGTCGGTATCCAATACCTAGTTCAATCTCGTTACCGGCAAGTCTCTTTACTCGTTCCGTAATACATCATCTCACAACTAACATATTAGTTGCAGTGCTTGCAAGGCTTATGTGATGTGCATTACCGAGAGGGCCCAGAGATACCTCTCCGACAATCGGAGTGACAAACCCTAATCTCGAAATACGCCAACCCAACATCTACCATTGGAGACACCTGTAGTACTCCTTTATAATCACCCAGTTACGTTGTGACGTTTGGTAGTACCCAAAGTGTTCCTCCGGTAAACGGGAGTTGCATAATCTCATTGTTATAGGAACATGTATAAGTCATGAAGAAAGCAATAGCAACATACTAAACGATCGGGTGCTAAGCTAATGGGATGGGTCATGTCAATCAGATCATTCTACTAATGATGTGACCTCGTTAATCAAATAACAACTCCTTGTTCATGGTTAGGAAACATAACCATCTTTGATTAACGAGCTAGTCAAGTAGAGGCATACTAGTGACACTCTGTTGGTCTATGTATTCACACATGTATTATGTTTCCGGTTAATACAATTCTAGCATGAATAATAAACATTTATCATGATATAAGGAAATAAATAATAACTTTATTATTGCCTCTAGGGCATATTTCCTTCAGTCTCCCACTTGCACTAGAGTCAATAATCTAGATTACACAGTAATGATTCTAACACCCATGGAGCCTTGGTGCTGATCATGTTTTGCTCGTGGAAGAGGCTTAGTCAACGGGTCTGCAACATTCAGATCCGTATGTATCTTGCAAATCTCTATGTCTCCCACCTGGACTAAATCCCGGATGGAGTTGAAGCGTCTCTTAATGTGTTTGGTCCTCTTGTGAAATCTGGATTCCTTTGCCAAGGCAATTGCACCAGTATTGTCACAGAAGATTTTCATTGGACCCGATGCACTAGGTATGACACCTAGATCGGATATGAACTCCTTCATCCAGACTCCTTCGTTTGCTGCTTCCGAAGTAGCTATGTACTCCGCTTCACATGTAGATCCCGCTACGACGCTTTGTTTTAGAACTGCACCAACTGACAGCTCCACCGTTTAAAGTAAACACGTATCCGGTTTGCGATTTAGAATCGTCCGGATCAGTGTCAAAGCTTGCATCAACGTAACCTCTTACGGTGAGCTCTTTGTCACCTCCATATACGAGAAACATATCCTTAGTCCTTTTCAGGTATTTCAGGATGTTCTTGACTGCTGTCCAGTGATCCATTCCAGGATTACTTTGGTACCTCCCTGCTAAACTTATAGCAAGGCACACATCAGGTCTGGTACACAGTATTGCATACATGATAGAGCCTATGGCTGAAGCATAGGGAACATCTTTCATTTTCTCTCTATCTTCTGCAATGGTCGGGCATTGAGTCTTACTCAGCTTCACACCTTGTAGCACAGGCAAGAACCCTTTCTTTGCTTGATCCATCTTGAACTTCTTCAAAATTTTGTCAAGGTATGTGCATTGTGAAAGTCCAATTAAGCGTTTTGATCTATCTCTATAGATCTTTATGCCTAATATGTATGCAGCTTCCCCGAGGCCTTTCATCGAAAAACTTTTATTCAAGTATCCCTTTATGCTATCCAGAAATTCTATATCATTTCCAATTAGCAATATGTCATCCACATATAATATCAGAAATGCTACAGAGCTCCCACTCACTTTCTTGTAAATACAGGCTTCTCCAAAAGTCTGTATAAAGCCAAATGCTTTGATCACACTATCAAAGCGTTTATTCCAACTCCGAGATGCTTGCACCAGTCCATAAATGGATCGCTGGAGTTTGCATACTTTGTTAGCTCCTTTTGGATCGACAAAACCTTCTGGTTGTACCATATACAACTCTTCTTCCAGAAATCCATTCAGGAATGCAGTTTTGACATCCATCTGCCATATTTCATAATCATAAAATGCGGCAATTGCTAACATAATTCTGACGGACTTAAGCATCGCTACCGGTGAGAAGGTCTCATCGTAGTCAACCCCTTGAACTTGTCAAAAACCTTTTGCGACAAGTCGAGCTTTATAGACAGTAACATTACCGTCAGCGTCAGTCTTTTTCTTGAAGATCCATTTATTCTCAATTGCTTGCCGATCATCGGGCAAGTCAACCAAAGTCCATACTTTGTTCTCATACATGGATCCCATCTCAGATTTCATGGCCTCAAGCCACTTTGCGGAATCTGGGCTCACCATCGCTTCTTCATAGTTCGTAGGTTCATCATGATCTAGCATCATGACTTCCAGAACTGGATTACCGTACCACTCTGGTGCGGATCTCACTCTGGTTGATCTACGTGGTTCAGTAGAATCTTGATCTGAAGCTTCATGATCATCATCATTAGCTTCCTCACTGATTGGCATAGGTGTCGCAGAAACAGTTTTCTGTGATGTACTATTTTCCAATAAGGGAGCAGGTACAGTTACCTCGTCAAGTTCTACTTTCCTCCCACTCACTTCTTTCAAGAGAAACTCCTTCTCTAGAAATGATCCATTCTTAGCAACGAATGTCTTGCCTTCGGATCTGTGATAGAAGGTATACCCAACAGTTTCCTTTGGGTATCCTATGAAGACACATTTCTCCGCTTTGGGTTCGAGCTTATCAGGTTGAAGCTTTTTCACATAAGCATCGCAGCCCCAAACTTTAAGAAACGATAACTTTGGTTTCTTGCCAAACCATAGTTCATAAGGCGTCGTCTCAACGGATTTTGATGGTGCCCTATTTAACGTGAATGCGGCCGTCTCTAAAGCATAACCCCAAAACGATAGCGGTAAATCAGTAAGAGACATCATAGATCACACCATATCTAGTAAAGTACGATTACGACGTTCGGACACACCATTACGCTGTGGTGTTCCGGGTGGCGTGAGTTGCGAAACTATTCCACAATTTTTCAAATGTATACCAAACTCGTAACTCAAATATTCTCCTCCACGATCAGATCGTAGAAATTTTATTTTCTTGTTACGATGATTTTCAACTTCACTCTGAAATTCCTTGAACTTTTCAAATGTTTCAGACTTATGTTTCATTAAGTAGATATACCCATATCTGCTTAAATCATCTGTGAAGGTGAGAAAATAACGATATCCGCCACGAGCTTCAATATTCATCGGACCACATACATCGGTATGTATGATTTCCAACAAATCTGTTGCTCTTTCCATAGTACCGGAGAACGGTGTTTTAGTCATCTTGCCTATGAGGCACGGTTCGCAAGTACCAAGTGATTCATAATCAAGTGATTCCAAAAGCCCATCAGTATGGAGTTTCTTCATGCGCTTTACACCGATATGACCTAAACGGCAGTGCCACAAATAAGTTGCACTATCATTATTAACTTTGCATCTTTTGGCTTCTACATTATGAATATGTGTATCACTATCTTCGAGATTCAACAAGAACAGACCACTCTTCAAAGGTGCATGACCATAAAAGATATTATTCATATAAATAGAACAACCATTATTCTCTGATTTAAATGAATAACCGTCTCGCATTAAACAAGATCCAAATATAATGTTCATGCTCAACGCTGACACCAAATAACAATTATTTAGGTCTAATATTAATCCCGAAGGTAGATGTAGAGGTAGCATGCCGACCGCGATCACATCGACTTTGGAACCGTTTCCCACGCGCATCGTCACCTCGTCCTTTGCTAGTGTCCGCTTATTCCGTAGTCCCTGTTTCGAGTTGCAAATATTAGCAACAGAACCAGTATCAAATACCCAGGTGCTACTGCGAGCTCTAGTAAGGTACACATCAATAACACGTATATCACATATACCTTTGCTCACTTTGCCATCCTTCTTATCCGCCAAATACTTGGGGCAGTTCCGCTTCCAGTGACCAGTCTGCTTGCAGTAGAAGCACTCAGTTTCAGGATTAGGTCCAGACTTGGGTTTCTTCTCCTGAGCAGCAACTTGCTTGCTGTTCTTCTTGAAGTTTCCCTTCTTCTTCCCTTTGCCCTTTTTCTTGAAACTAGTGGTCTTGCTAACCATCAACACTTGATGCTCCTTCTTGATTTCTACCTCCGCAGCTTTCAGCATTGCGAAGAGCTCGGGAATAGTCTTGTTCATCCCTTGCATATTATAGTTCATCACGAAGCTCTTGTAGCTTGGTGGTAGTGATTGGAGAATTCTGTCAATGACGCAATCATCTGGAAGATTAACTCCCATCTGAATCAAGTGATTCTTATACCCAGACATTTTGAGTATATGCTCACTGACAGAACTGTTCTCCTCCATCTTACAGCTATAGAACTTATTGGAGACTTCATATCTCTCAATTCGGGCATTTGCTTGAAATATTAACTTCAACTCCTGGAACATCTCATATGCTCCATGACGTTCAAAACGTCGTTGAAGTCCCGATTCTAAGCCGTAAAGCATGGCACACTGAACTATCGAGTAGTCATCAGCTTTGCTCTGCCAAATGTTCATAACATCTGGCGTTGCTCCAGCAGCAGGCCTGTCACCCAGCGGTGCTTCCAGGACGTAATTCTTCTATGCAGCAATGAGGACAATCCTCGGGTTACGGACCCAGTCCGTGTAATTGCTACCATCATCTTTCAACTTTGCTTTCTCAAGGAACGCATTAAAATTCAACGGAACAATAGCACGAGCCATCTATCTACAAGCAACATAAACAAGCAAGATACTATCAGGTACTAAGTTCATGATAAGTTTAAGTTCAGTTAATCAAATTACTTAGGAACTCCCACTTAGATAGACATCCCTCTAATCCTCTAAGTGATCACGTGATCCAAATCAACTAAACCATAACCGATCATCACGTGAGATGGAGTAGTTTTCAATGGTGAACATCGTCATGTTGATCATATCTACTATATGATTCACGCTCGACCTTTCGGTCTCTGTGTTCCGAGGCCATATCTGCATATGCTAGGCTCGTCAAGTATAACCCGAGTATTCTGCGTGTGCAAAACTGGCTTGCACCCGTTGTAGATGGACGTAGAGCTTATCACACCCGATCATCACGTGGTGTCTGGGCACGACGAACTTTGGCAACGGTGCATACTCAGGGAGAACACTTCTTGATAATTTAGTGAGAGATCATCTTATAATGCTACCGTCAATCAAAGCAAGATAAGATGCATAAAAGGATAAACATCACATGCAATCAATATAAGTGATATGATATGGCCATCATCATCTTGTGCTTGTGATCTCCATCTCCGAAGCACCGTCATGATCACCGTCGTCACCGGCGCGACACCTTGATCTCCATCGTAGCATCGTTGTCGTCTCGCCAATCTTATGCTTCCACGACTATTACTACCGTTTAGTAATCTAGTAAAGCATTACATCGCGATTGCATTGCATACAATAAAGCGACAACCATATGGCTCCTACCAGTTGCCGATAACTTAGTTACAAAACATGATCATCTCATACAATAAAATCGGCATCATGCCTTGACCATATCACATCACAACATACCCTGCAAAAACAAGTTAGACGTCCTCTACTTTGTTGTTGCAAGTTTTACGTGGCTGCTACGGGCTTAAGTAAGAACTCATCTCACCTACGCATCAAAACCACAACGATAGTTCGTCAAATAGACTCCGTTTTAACCTTCTCAAGGACCGGGCGTAGTCACACTTGGTTCAACTAAAGTTGGAGAGACAGTCTTCCGCAAGCCATCTATGTGCAAAGCACGTCGAGGGAACCGGTCTCGCGTAAGAGTACGCGTAAGGTTGGTCCAGATCGTCTCAACCAACAATACCGCCGAACCAAAGTATGACATGCTGGTAGGCAGTATGACTTGTATCGCCCACAATTCACTTGTGTTCTACTCGTGCATATAACATCAAACCATAAAACCTAGGCTCTGATGCCACTGTTGGGGAACGCAGTAATTTCAAAATTTTCCTACGCACACGCAAGATCATGGTGATGCACAGCAACAAGAGGGGAGAGTGTTGTCTACGTACCAACGCAGACCGACTGCGGAAGCGATCACACAACGTAGAGGAAGTAGTCGTACGTCTTCTTCCCGATCGACCGATCCAAGCACCGTTACTCCGGCACCTCCGAGTTCTTAGCACACGTTCAGCTCGATGACGTTCCTCGGGCTCCGATCCAGCAAAGCGTCGAGGAAGAGTTTCGTCAGCACGACGGCGTGATGACAATCTTGATGTACTACCGACGCAGGGCTTCGCCTAAGCACTACAACGGTATGATCGAGGTGGAATTTGGTGGCAGGGGGCACCGCACACGGCTAAGGAACGATCTCAAGGATCAAGTTGTGTCTTGGGGTGCCCCCTGCCCCTGTATATAAAGGACCAGGGGAGGGGGTTCGGCCGGCTAGGGGGAGAGGGCGCAGGAGGAGTCCTACTCCCACCGGGAGTAGGACTCCCCCCCCCTCAATCCTATTCCAATTAGGACTTAAGGGGGGAAAGAGAAGAGAGGGGGCCGGCCCACTTCTCCTAGTCCTACTAGGACTTGGGGAAAGGGGGGGCGCCGGCCAGCTTGTGGGCTGCCTCTTTTCTCTTTTCCACTAAGGCCCAATAGGCCCATTAGCCTCCCGGGGGGTTCCGGTAACCCTCCCGGTAATCCGGTAAAATCCCGATTTCACCCGGAACACTTCCGGTGCCCAAACATAGGCTTTCAATATATCAATCTTTACGTCTCGACCATTTCGAGACTCCTCGTCATGTCCGTGATCTCATCCGGGACTCCGAACAACCTTCGGTACATCAAAATGCATAAACTCATAATAACTGTCATCGTAACGTTAAGCGTGCGGACCCTACGGTTCGAGAACAATGTAGACATGACCGAGACATGTCTCCGGTCAATAACCAATAGCGGGACCTGGATGCCCATATTGGCTCCTACATATTCTACGAAGATCTTTATCGGTCAGACCGCATAACAACATACGTTGTTCCCTTTGTCATCGGTATGTTACTTGCCCGAGATTCGATCGTCGGTATCCAATACCTAGTTCAATCTCGTTACCGGCAAGTCTCTTTACTCGTTCCATAATACATCATCTCACAACTAACATATTAGTTGCAATGCTTGCAAGGCTTATGTGATGTGCATTACCGAGAGGGCCCAGAGATACCTCTCCGACAATCGGAGTGACAAACCCTAATCTCGAAATACGCCAACCCAACATCTACCATTGGAGACACCTGTAGTACTCCTTTATAATCACCCAGTTACGTTGTGACGTTTGGTAGTACCCAAAGTGTTCCTCCGGTAAACGGGAGTTGCATAATCTCATAGTTATAGGAACATGTATAAGTCATGAAGAAAGCAATAGCAACATACTAAACGATCGGGTGCTAAGCTAATGGGATGGGTCATGTCAATCAGATCATTCTACTAATGATGTGACCTCGTTAATCAAATAACAACTCCTTGTTCATGGTTAGGAAACATAACCATCTTTGATTAACGAGCTAGTCAAGTAGAGGCATACTAGTGACACTCTGTTGGTCTATGTATTCACACATGTATTATGTTTCCGGTTAATACAATTCTAGCATGAATAATAAACATTTATCATGATATAAGGAAATAAATAATAACTTTATTATTGCCTCTAGGGCATATTTCCTTCACTTTGCCGGGTCATTATCGATGCAAGGACGCAATGCGAAAGTCAAAAGGAGGAGCTGAAGTTCGATCGCATGTTAGAGGATCAAAAAAAGGGTTGTACCCCAATTGCGAAGATGGCAACACAAAGCTCGGTACCGTACAGGAATTGCTGTAGTGGAAGGCAGAGAATGTTGTGCCTGACAAAGGATTTGAGAAGCTACTGAAAATATTGAAGAAGAAGCTTCCAAAGGATAACGAATTGCCCGACAGTACATACGCAGAAAGAAGGTCGTATGCCCTCTAGGATTGGAGGTGGAGAAGATAGATGCATGCCCTAATGACTGCATCCTCTACCGCGGTGCATACAAGGATCTGAACGCATGCCCGGTATGCGGTGCATTGCGGTATAAGATCAGACAAGATGACCCTCGTGATGTTGATGGCGAGCCCCCCAGAAAGAGGGTTCCTGCGAAGGTGATGTGGTATGATACTATAATACCACGGTTGAAACGTCTGTTCAGAAACGAAGAGCATGCCAAGTTGATGCGATGGCACATTGAGGACCGTAAGAAAGACGGGAAGTTGAGAGCACCCGCTGACGGGTCGCAGTGGAGAAAAGTCGAGAGAAAGTACTGGGATGAGTTTGCAAAGGACCCAAGGAACGTATGGTTTGCTTTAAGCGCAGATGGCATTAATCCTTTCGGGGAGCAGAGCAGCAATCACAACACCTATCCCGTGACTCTATGTATGTATAACCTTCCTCCTTGGATGTGCATGAAGCGGAAGTTCATTATGATGCCAGTTCTCATCCAAGGGCCTAAGCAACCCGGAAACGACATTGATGTGTACCTAAGGCCATTAGTTGAAGAACTTTTACACCTGTGGAATGGAAACGGTGTACGTACGTGGGATGAGCACAGACAGGAGGAATTTAACCTAAAGGCGTTGCTGTTCGTGACCATCACCAATTGGCCCGCTCTCAGTAACCTTTCAGGACTGAGAAACAAAGGATACCGCGCATGCACGCACTGTTTAGATGACACTGAAAGTATATACCTGGAAAAATGCAGGAAGAATGTGTACCTGGGCCATCGTCGATTTCTTCTGACCAACCATCAATGTCGAAAGAAAGGCAGGCATTTCAAAGGCGAGGCAAATCACCGGAAGAAGCCCGCCATGCGTACCGGTGATCATGTACTTTCTATGGTCAATGATTTACACGTAATCTTTGGAAAGGGTCCCGGCGTACTAGCTGTTCCGAATGACACTGAGGGACACGCACCCATGTGGAAGAAGAAATCTATATTTTGGGACCTACCCTACTGGAAAGACCTAGAGGTCCGCTCTTCAATTGACATGATGCATGTGACGAAGAACCTTTGCGTGAACCTGCTAGGCTTCTTGGGCGTGTATGGGAAGACAAAAGATACACCTAAGGCACGGGAGGACCTACAACGTTTGCACGAAAAAGACGGCATGCCGCCGAAGCTGTATAAAGGTCCTGCCAGCTACGCTCTTACGAAAGAAGAGAAAGAAATCTTCTTTGAATGTCTGCTCAGTATGAAGGTCACGACTGGCTTCTCATCGAATATAAAGGGAATAATAAATATGCCAGACAAAATGTTTCAGAACCTAAAGTCTCATGACTGCCACGTGATTATGACGCAACTGCTTCTGGTTACATTGAGGGGGCTTCTACCAGAAAACGTCCGATTAGCCATTGTGAAGCTATGTGCATTCCTCAATGCAATCTCTCAGAAGGTGATCGATCCAGAAATCATACCAAGGCTAAGGAGTGATGTGGCACAATGTCTTGTCAGTTTCGAGCTGGTGTTCCCCCCATCCTTCTTCAATATCATGACGCACGTCCTAGTTCATCTAGTCGACGAGATTGTCATTTTGGGGCCCGTATTTCTACACAATATGTTCCCCTTTGAGAGGTTCATGGGAGTCTTAAAGAAATATGTCCGTAACCGCGCTAGGCCAGAAGGAAGCATCTCCATGGGCCATCAAACAGAGGATGTTATCAGGTTTTGTGTTGACTTCATTCCTGGCCTTAAGAAGATAGGTCTCCCTAAATCGTGGTATGAGGGGAGACTGACTGGAAAAGCCACTCTTGGAAGTGACTCAATAATATGCAGGGACGGATATTCTTGGTCTCAAGCACACTACATAGTTCTACAGAACTCTAACTTGGTGACCCCGTATGTCGATGAACACAAGAACAGTCTGCGCTCCAAACACCCGGAGCAGTGCGACGACTGGATTACATGTGAACACATCAGGACTTTCAGCAGTTGGTTGGAAACACGTCTCAGAGGTGACAACACTGTTTGTGATGAGCTGTACTTGTTGTCTAGGGGACCATCTTTGACTGTATTGACTTACAAAGGATACGAGATAAATGGAAATACATTTTACACGATCGCCCAAAATCAAAAGAGCACCAACCAAAACAGTGGTGTCCGCTTTGATGCAGCAACCGAGAGCGGAGAGGACACATATTATGGTTACATAGTGGACATATGGGAACTTGACTACGGACATGATTTTAAGGTCCCTTTGTTTAAGTGCAAATGGGTCAATCTGTCAGGAGGCGGGGTACAGGTAGACCCACAGTATGGAATGGCAACAGTGGATCTGAAAATCTTGGGTACACTGACGAACCGTTCATCCTAGCCAATGATGTGGCACAGGTTATCTATGTGAAGAACATGTCTACCAAACTGAGAAAAAGAAAAGATAAGGAAGCGAATACATCATACGATGAGCCAAAGCGCCACATAGTTCTTTCAGGAAAAAGGGACATCCTGGGAGTGGAGGGCAAGACAGACATGTCTGAAGATTATGAAAAGTTTCATGAAATCCCTCCCTTCAATGTCAAGGCTGACCTAAGCATCCTGATAAATGATGAAGATTATCCATGGTTACGGTGCAATAAGCAAATGACACAAGCGAAGAAAAAGTGAAGACTTTCTCCCGCAACTATTATCATGATACCATGCCAACTTTGTAACACATGAGTATGCGATGCCAACTTTTTCAGAGTTCATTTGAAAACTATGAATTTAGGTCGAATTTTCTCTATAGGTGCATCTATGTTCATTTTTTAGTAAAGTTAATCACAAACTTGTGATTCACACAAATTTCAATGAATTCAAATTTTAACTATTCAAATTTGAAAACTAATGGCACTAACAGAAAGTTTATAATTTTTTTAAAACTAATGGCACTAACAGAAAGTTTATAATTTTGCTGACCAAAAAGCAAAAAGAAATAAAAAATAAAGCAAAAAACAAAAGAAAATAAATAATGCAGAAAACAAAACAAAAAATCTGGAAAAAAAATAAAAATAGCAACTTAAGTATTTTTTTGTAAATAGAAACAAAATAAAATAAATAAAGCAACAAAGAAAACAAAAAAACTAAAAAAGTGTTTTCAAATTTGAAAACTAATGGCACTAACAGAAAGTTTATAATTTTTCTAAAACTAAAAGCAAAAAGAATTAAAAATAAAGCAAAAAACTAAAGAAAATAAATAATGCAGAAAACAAAACAAAAAAACTGGAAAAAATAGCAACAATAAGTATTTTGTTGTAAGTAGAAACAAAATAAAATAAATAAAGCAACAAACAAAAAAACAAAAAACAAAAAAAATGTTTTCAAATTTGAAAACTAATGGCACTAACAGAAAGTTCATAATTTTTCTAAAACTAAAAGCAAAACAGAATTAAAAAATAAAGCAAAAAACAAAAGAAAATAAATAATGCAGAAAACAAAAACAAAAAAAACTGGAAAAAATAGCAACAATGAGTATTTTGTTGTAAGTAGAAACAAAATAAAATAAATAAAGCAACAAAGAAAAAAAGTGCCACCTACTGGGGCCCCACGGGCTGAATACGACTAGAAACCCTACCATGGGCCAGGATTCAGGCCCGCAGGAGGCCCAGTAGGCCCACAGGCACACAGCGCAGTGTTAGGCCCGAAAGCCTGCATTTGAGAGGAGCTTGAAAGGGAAGGCGCAGCAGCGCTTATAAACCACTCCCAAGCTCTCTCAGCTAGCGAGGTGGGACTAAAGTTTTGGCGCGGGGCAGCACAAGGCCTTTGGTCCCGGTTGGTGCCAGCAACCGGGACTAAAGGGGGCATTGGTGCCGGTTCATGGCATAAACCGGGACCAATGCCCCCCTTTAGTCCCGGTTGGTGCCACCAACCGGGACCAAAGGCCTCTTTTTAGCAGCCCAAAGGGCGGGAAGCTGTGGCCTTTGGTCCCGGTTGGTGGCACCAACCGGGACTGAAGGGGGCATTGGTCCCGGTTTGAGCCACGAACCGGGACCAATGCCTTTGCTATATAAGCCAGCACTTAGGAAATTTTCACATTTCCCTCGCAGTTGCCCCCGACGACGCCGAGCACATCGACACCGCCAGGCTGCCCCGACGCCGCCCACCGCCCCCGCCGTCACCGTGGCCCGCGCCCATCATCGCCGTCGCCCTCGCCCTCGCCGGCCGTCGCCCGCGCCCGTCGTCACCGTCGCCCACGCCCTCGCCCTCGCCCTCGCCCGCGCCCGCGCCCTCGCCGCCGTCGCCCGCGCCCTCGCCGGCCGTCCCCTGCCCCGACGCGTCGCCGCCTCTGTGAGCACCGCGCGTCTGCTGCCCCCGCCACCGCCGTGCAATTTTTTTGTAATTATACATGCTGTTTTTACATGTTTTTAGATTTTCATATATATATGTATGTATGTATTTTTTAGATATATGTTTTTTATGTATGTTCGTATATGTATGTATGTATGTATTTTTTACATGTTTTTGTATGTATGTATGTATTTTTTTTCAATTGTAATGATGTTTTAAAAATACATATGTGCAAAAGTTAGATTTCTAATTAGAAAAGTTTTATCTATATATGTTCTCTGATTTAGTACATTTTAGGTTAGTTTCATTGTTAAAAAAGTTTTATATATTTAGGAAGAAGGAATAGAAGGAGGAAGAAGGAAGAAAAGGTTTTATATATGAGGGTCGAGAGGGGGTCGACGGTCGCCGAGGGATCGACGGTCGGGAGGGGGTCTAGGGTCGCCGAGGGGTCGTGGGACGTGGATGTAGTGTCCGACACCGACGGCCACGTCACTTGTGGGACATGGATGTAGTGTCCGACACCGACGGCCACATGTATCTCACACCGACGATACTTGCTATTTAGGGTTTCCTCTACCGCTCGGCAACCCTCGACGACCCTCGTTCCCGATAAGAAAAAGAGGAAGAAGAAGAAGAAAAAAAGAGGAGAAGAAAGAATAGAGGAGAGAGGGTCGTCGAGGGTCGCCGAGCGGTAGAGGAAACCCTAAATAGCAATTATCATCGGTGTGAGATACATGTGGCCGTCGGTGTCGGACACTATGTCCACATCCCACAAGTGACGCGGGCTTCGACGCCCACATCGCTTGTGGGACGTGGATGTAGTGTCCGACACCGACGGCCACATGTATCTCACACCCACGATACTTACTATTTAGGGTTTCCTCTACTGCTCGGCGACCCTCGACGACCCTCGTTCCCGATAAAAAAAGGGGAAGAAGAAGAAAAAAAGAGGAGAAGGTCTCCTCTATTCTTTCTTCTCCTCTTTTTTTCTTCTTCCTCCTCTTTTTTTATCCTTGAAGCGTTGTCAAGGCCACCCCAAACCCTAGAGAAGCAGCGTCGAGGCCACTAATTAATATTAGTTCTACGCTTGCCACTAATATATCCATCTGTCATGTTTGAATAATAATTGCCATGTTGTAAATATTTGTAGAAACTATGGACACCGCCCGAGATGAAGTACAAGAAGAGTTGTTGGGGGACATAATCGCATGAGGAAGTGATGTCGTCTGCTCGTTGTTTCTCAATGACACCGATGGTCTGGAAGCAGCTGGCTATGATTATGATGGCTCCGGTGACCCAATGCCGGTGCAAGAAGGAGACCGTGAGGACGGCTCTGGTGACCCAATGCCGGTGCAAGAAGGAGACCGTGATGACGTCTCCGGTGACCGAACCGAGTCCGGCCAGGTATATATTAGTTAAGCATGTGCTGACTAGCTAATTGATGCATTCATTGTTTTGGTATGTACACATATTAATTAAGTCTTTGTTCTTTTTTCTAGCCCTCCGAATCGAGCACAACTTCGGTAAGAGACGAGTCCCGAAGAAAAAGTTGAGCTCGGATGAAAGGTTTGAGATCATAGCAATCGCACTCGACGGCCAACCGATTGAACCCATCCGGATAAAGAGCGCATTTGTTGCTTAGTGCGGGGTCTCTGGTTAGGAACAAGATCCCGATCAGCATCCAAAAATGGTTAAAGCCGGCTACAGAAGACCCTGAGGTGTTTTATGTCAATGATATGCAGAAAAATGATCTTTGAACTGAGCTGAAGTCAAATTTCACCCTACCGCCAGAGGATGATCCAGAGAAACCGGTTAAAGAGCAATTAATAAAGTCTTTTGCTCTTAAGAGGATGGCAAAACTATTCATGAGGTGGAAGAAAGAGCTGAATAAGTTTGTCGATAAAAAAGAGACACCAGAATTCAAGGGCAGATATGAGAAGATCAGAGATCATTGGCCCGCATTTGTGGCCCACAATGTCGGCGTTCTGGGAACGGGGGTCCCCATACTTGCTTGCCTGCGGCCTGCGCGTGGCTCAAAGGGGGGCCCAGCACGGCCCATCTTCACCAACACAAACCCAAGACCCTCGCGAGGGGCCAAGCCTCGCGGGGCGGACGACGCGGAGCTTCCTCAGGCACGGCCTCATCAGGCTGGCTCACGAGGAGGCGGAGAGATCAAGGCGGGGTACCTCACGAGGTGCTCGTGACGCAAGCCATGACGACCAAGGGCGTCAGGCGGGTGCCAGCCCGCGCAGTGTCCTCCTTTCCTCTTTGGTGCAAAGGGGGCAAGCGCAGCCATGGAGTACTGAGGCATCAGGCAAAGGTTGCCATTTTGATGCAACAAGACCAAGACCAGGAGGACTGCAAGACGGAGGTCATCGTGGAGCCCAAGACGGCGTCACCACCAGAGCTTTGTGCAGGCGAAGACTACTTTTGTCAGGATAGCCGGTACTAGTTGTCCCCTTTCAAATTAGCCTGCCATTGTTGGCTCCCTTCCCGCTCGATATTTGGGAAGACGACCAGGGCCTCTATAAATAGGACCAGCCACCCGCGGGATGGAAGGACCGAAGGATCGGAGGATCGAAGGGTCGAAGGATCGGAGGATCGAAGGATAGAGGGGCTGAGAGGTTAGGGTTTAGAGAGGGGACAATCGAGAGGAGAGAGAGAGAGAGAGAGAGAGAAGGGTGACTGAACTCCTCCCAGCGGTTCATCCCCCCAGCCAAGAACAGACCCTCGCGAGGCTGTTCTTCCTTGTATTGTTCATCATCCTCAGCCCAAGAGGCAATCCACCACACCACACACTGGAGTAGGGTATTACACCACAACGGTGGCCCGAACCAGTATAAACCATGTGTCTCTCGTGTTATTCTTTCCATAGCTTAGATCTTAGCGAGGCGGAGGGGTGCAGGTAGGTAGGAGGCGAAATCTCCGCGCGCACCCCAGTGTTCGAACCTCAAGGGTCTGCCAGAACCCGAAATCCGACATTTGGCGCGCCAGGTAGGGGGTGCACCGGAAT
The DNA here is from genome assembly GCA_034509565.1 of Triticum monococcum. Taxonomy (NCBI): domain Eukaryota; kingdom Viridiplantae; phylum Streptophyta; class Magnoliopsida; order Poales; family Poaceae; genus Triticum; species Triticum monococcum. Next base: position 696,343,552 of record CM067842.1, read on the forward strand.
TCGTCTTCCTCCACCCCGTTCTCCTCCGACCGTCACGCCCATGTCTGACGCTCATCGGACCCGCGCCGAGTGCTGGGCCGCTCTTGCTTCCCGCGTCGCCCAGACGGCCCCTGTCGGCGGGCGTCCACGTCGTTCCCCGTCACCTGCCGTCAACGCCGCCACCGGCCCGGCGGGGGACGAGCAGCAAGCATCGTCTCAGCATCCGTCCGTGCGGCAAGACGACCGCACCGCAACTCCCTCGCTCACCCCAACTGGTTCTTCGTCCCGCGCGCTCCGCGCGCCCGTGGAGGCTCGAGCTGCGCTCATCGCGGCAAATGAGCTACTGTGCTACCGTCCCATTGACGACGTCTACGAAGAATGGCTCGACCGCGTCGACGAGCTCGTCCGCGCCGCAGGGGGCTCTCCTGCGCCATCCGTTCCGCTACACCGCACCCCGCCCCACGCGGGTGATGAAGCTCCGGCGGCGCCCCGGCCGCCTCCTCCTCTGGAAGGCGCCATGGCTCCAAGGCGCGTGGCCCCTGGGTGGAACCCGCTCTGTTAGGTGCCAGCGCGGCAAGAGCAGAGCTTCCAAGAAGTCCCTCACCCGCAAGAAGCTGCCCGGGCGCTCCCTGCTCCAGCACATCGCGACCATGCTCCTGCTCCCGCGCGTCAAGACCCCGCGCTGCTCCTAGCTGCAGCTCGTGGGGACATACAAGACCAAGCTCTCCGTCACCCAAGGCCTCCCGTGGCCACAGCAGGCTGCCGCGCCTTCACCACCGAGCTACGCAGCGTCGCGTGGCCTGGCAAGTTCAAGCCAGACCTGCCTCCTCGTTACGACGGCACGGCTGACCCTGCGGAGTTCCTCCAGCTCTACGAGCCAGGTATCGAAGCTGCCAACGGAGACGAGAAGGTCATGGCGAACTGGTTCCCCATGGCGCTCAAGGACGGGGCCCGCACCTGGCTCCTAAACCTGGCTCCAGGCACGATCTCCTCCTGGGACGAGATGCGCACCCGCTTCATCGCCAACTTCCAAGGTACTCGCGACCGGCCACACACCATGAGCGACATGCGCCGCATCAAGAAACAGCCCGGGGAGACCCTAGAGAAGTACATCCAGCGCTTCAACAACGCACGCCTCAAGATTCCCAAGGTGACTGAGGAGGCCATCATCTCAGCCTTCTCCGACGGCGTGCGCGACGTCAAGATGAAGGAGGAGCTGGCGATGCATGAAGACATGTGCACTTCCTTGGAGCTGCTCAACTTGGCAACCAAGTGTGCCAAGGCTGAGGAAGGGCGTCTCTCCCTCCTAGAGCTGCCTGCCGCAAACCCAGAAGAGAAGAAGCCCAAGGCCAAGGATGTGAAGCGCAAGGGGGAAGCCGTGCTCGCGGCAGAACCAGACACCAAGTGAGGCAGAGATCAGCCCGAACCTTCCAAGGGCAGCCGGTACTATGTGTACCACGACATCCACACCCACAACACCAACGAATGTCAAGAGCTCCGAGCCGTGCGAGAAGGAAGGATCGGTCGTCGCCCTGACCGCGGTGACCGGGGCTACGGTCGAGGAGGAGGAAGGAACGCAGGACGCTGGGAAGACCGTGGCCCGCGCCAAGGGTGGCGCGATCAACCTCGCGAGGACAGCTAGCAAGACCTGCCTTGCAAGGGAGACTGGAGGGATCAGCCTCGCGAAGATCGCCCGCAAGGCAACGTAGGCCTCCCTCCGCTTCCGCCGCAGCTAAGGAGAAATGAGGACCGCCACCAGGACGAGGGGGCTGGGGGCTTCCAGGAGCCGCGTGCGATCGCCGGCATCCTGGGCGGGGCTCAAGCCCCAGCCTCTCAACGCATCTTCAAGCAGTTCGCCCGCGAAGTGAACACAGTCCTCCCCAGGCTCGAAGCCACGCGCCCTCTCAGGTGGTCGGCGTGTGCCATCACGTTCAGCTCAGCAGATTAGCTCAAGTGTGCGGCTACATCCGGAGTCCTCCCGATGCTCTGTTCCCCAATCGTTAGCAACCTGGTGGTCACCAGGACCCTCATCGATGGCGGGGCAGGGCTCAACATCCTGTCCGTGGAAACATTCAACAATCTCCAAGTGCCCTACAGCTAGCTTCAGCCAACCAAGCCTTTCTCCAGAATCACCGATGGCTCCACGGTCCCGATTGGGCAGGTCCGCCTCCCTGTCACCTTCGGGGCATGCGACAACTACCGCACCGAGCTCATCGACTTCGACATCGCTCACATTCACCCGCCATACAATGCCATCCTTGGGTACCCAGCGTTGGCCAAGTTCATGGCCGTAACTCACCACGGCTACAATGTCCTCAAGATGCCAGGAAGTGGCGGAGTCATCACGGTGCCCTGTGAAGAGAAGGACGCGGTGTGTTCCCTGGAACGAGCCTTTCAGGCCGCGTCCCTGGAAGACCCGGATCACGGAAGCAGGAGGCTTCCCGAGACCGCCCCCAAGAAGAAGAAGACATCATCCGGCCCAGCCCCTCAGGAGGCAGGCCCCTCTGGGCCCGTGCCTGCCCAGGGGGAACCTCGTTCCATCGCATAGGAAAGCGCGCCCGGCACCCTCTTCAGGCAGGGCTCGGGGGCTCTCCCCTGGAGGGCCACCGACCTAGCTAGGGTCGCGAGGGAGGCGCTTGGGCACCACATGGAGGCGTGTTTCGAAGCACGTTTCCCTCAAGAAGGAGCAAGGCAAGGAGAGCCAGACCCTCAGGAGTTCGTCAGCAAGGCCATTCAGGAGCTACAGGAGTCAAGAGTCATGAAAGGCGGCCGCCGCCTACCAGCAGTGGCTCCCCATCCAGGCGAGGATGGTGGGTTGCGCGTCTGCATCGACATACCAGGGCTCAACCAAGTCGCCTCTCTGGAGCGCCTCTGGCCCTCGCGAGTGGGGCGCTGCGGAGGTCCACCCCATAGCTACGTTCGCATGCCTTACGGCTTGCCGAACGCGGCTACCACGTACCAGCGCCTCATGAGGGGCATCACGGAGGCACGAGAGGCCAGGCGTTCCGCAGCCCTGGCGGGGATGGAGATGGTCCGCGAGGAGCCGCCAGCGCCTTCGGAGCTTCCCGAGGCCCCTGGTCCTGGGGGCTTGTGAGGATCGGCTTTCGCGGCCCACCGAGTCTGCTACACCAACGCTCCTTCGTCCTCAACGTCATCAGGTGACATCCTTCAAGTTTCATTTCCAGCTGGGAGCGCCCCCCCAGGGCTGCATTATTCCCAGGCCGCGTGGGTCCGTCCCTGCGGCGTGTATCCCTTTTATTTCATGTTGTTAGCTTACCTTGTTGGGGGCGCCCCTCGGGTTGCATGATCCCCAAGTCGCTTGGGCCAGGCCCAGTGATGTCCGCCTTCCCAACATCTATTTAAATGAATCCACTCCTCCGCGGCTAATGCGCTCGACCTAATTGCCCGCTCAACTAACGGAACTGCTTCCAAACGGCACGACGCTTGCGCATGGGTCCGTCCCTGCAACGCCAACAAACCTGAATGGCTGAGCTCTGGCCACGGCAGCCCCGCATGGCGCCACCTCGTCAAGCCTTCAGTGCCTCATTACCCCTCAGAAGCAACCAACGGCTGACTATCAATTGTCATGGCAACCCCCTCATTTTTTCTATGATGGGTCTACAGGATCTCCTGAAGGAGCTGCGTCAGGTGAGGCCCTTGCGGTGTCTCCTTCACTCTCGTCCATGCGAACCGCTTGCACGTTAAAGGGGTGCCTGAGCATCGCGACTCAGGGCTCCTACTGGCTCTCCAGCCCTCACCCTCTGGCCTTGTCCACGGCATCGCGACCTGGCATACCAGCGACGGCTGAGACTCGCTCGAGGGCCGGGACCCGAGGACGTAGAGCAGAAAGGGGAGCAAAGGCTAGAGGGGAGGGACACGCGAGGACCTTGCCAAGCAACCTCATGCCTGCCGATGCACGGACCCGGCGACACACCAGAGAGCGGCCCATGATTCTCGAGATAAGTCACAACCCGGAAGCGGCAGCTACCGTGGCATCATCCCCGCACCTAATGCAATCCCGTGTTAGCGACGCCGCTCTCCTTTCTCACCGAACGACGGCTGCTTGAGCGCCAAAGGGGACCTCCTGAGCATCGCGACTCAAGGGCTCTTACCGGACTCCGGGTCGCTCACCTCCTGGCCTTGACCATGGCATCGCGACCTGGCATGCCAGCGACGGCTGAAGCCGCCTTGGGACTGGGACCTGTCGGCGCAGAGCACCAAGCCCTCGTGAGGTTCGAAAGGGAGGACTGAGCTAAAATGGAATGAGCAACTCGCACAATTATATGACAAGGGTTATATTAACAAAACAGGATCACAGGCACCTTACAAACCCCCACGGGACGCGTCTTTGATTCCTCGCAGGGAACAGATCCTAAAGGGACACTAACTACGCGCGCCCCTACAAAAGACGCCATCATCAATAGTGGGCCGACAAGCACCGGCGCCAACCCCATCCAGATCAGAGTCGGAGGCGGCCTGACGAGCCCGCCCTGCTCCAGGAGCGGCGCCGGCTCGGGGGCTCGTGGTTGTCGTCGCTCGTCTCCGAAGTCGCGAAGAGCTCACCGGAGTCGCTGGAACCTCCGACGCCTCCACCGCCTAAGGAGCCGCCAAGGGAGCGGTTGGCGGGCCAAGTCCTCGCCGCAGCAGGGTCCTGGCCACCTCTCCCGGGGCAGCACTCCAGCCGGCGCCTGCTCACATCGAAGACCTTGAAGAACATCACCGAAGCACCGTCGTATTCCAAGTGGATCGCGAGGGCGCCTCTTGTCCTGCAAACCTGGGCGATCTCGCTCCAGCCCCGAGTCATGAAGACCTCGCCCGGGACAATGACCGCGACCTCTGCGTCGGTCGCGAGGGTGCTGCAGCCGGCGTGCTACAGCCAAAGCTCCTGGAGTTCTCCCTGCGGGATGATGGAGGCAAAGAAGGGAGGAAGGCGAATCCAAGACTGAGGAGGCATGGCGACGTGGAGCACGAACTCTCGGGAGGATCCCTCGGTGTGGACCCCGGGGGGGACGACCCACACCTTCGTGACTCGTCAGCGCCGGCGGCGGCACCGCCCGTGGCGATCAGCATCAGCTCCTTCAGGGCCCTCGATGTGGGCGTACAAGGGAAGCAGGAACCCCGGCGGTACCCGCTCGCACCAAGGCCTCGACGCCACCTGATGGGCCCCCTCGTCCGGGCCACGGAGGACGAGCCGTTTCTTCGGCGGGAGCGGGTCCGGTTCCTCTCGGGGAGCCTTCCCCTTCTTTTCCATCGAGAACCGGCGGATCGGAGCCATCGCAGCAAGACGGAGCAAGGACCGGGAAGAAGGAGAAGCAAGGCTGGATGGACTAGAAGGGCACGCGTTGTTCCGTACTTATGGCTGGCGAAGGCCAACCGCCGACCTCCACGATCGCAGGTAATCATGACCCACTTTGCATGCAGGGACTTGTCCAGTCCGTGCAGTTGCCGAGGCGCCATGGGGAAGTGGAGGCGCCCACGTCCAATCAACCGCCATGCGGCACCCAAGGCCGCAGGCTGTTAGGGCCCGTGGCGCTTCGCTCTTGCTCTTTCACCTCCCTGCACGGCCAAGCCTGGGCGCGCCTTGGGCCCGGGGGCTACTGTTGGTGTTCTGGGAATGGGGGTCCCCATACTTGCCTGCCTGCAGCCTGCGGCGTGGCTCAAAGCAGGGCCCAACACGGCCCATCTTCACCAACACAAACCCAAGACCCTCGCGAGGGGCCAAGCCTCGCGGGGCGGACGACGCAGAGCTTCCTCAGGCACGGCCTCATCAGGCTGGCTCACGAGGAGGCGGAGAGATCAAGGCGGGGTACCTCACGAGGTGCCCGTGACGCAAGCCATGATGACCAAGGGTGCCAGGCGGGTGCCAACCCGCGCAGTGTCCTCCTTTGCTCTTTGGTACAAAGGGGGCAAGCGCAGCCGCGGAGTACTGAGGCATCAGGCAAAGGTTTCCGTTTCGGTGCAACAAGACCAAGACCAGGAGGACTGCAAGACGGAAGTCATCGTGGAGCCCAAGACGGCGTCACCACCAGAGCTTTGTGCAGGCGAAGACTACTTTTGTCAGGATAGCCAGTACTAGCTGTCCCCTTTCAAATTAGCCCGCCATTGTTGGCTCCCTTCCCGCTTGATATTTGGGAAGAGGACCAGAGCATCTATAAATAGGACCAGCCACCCGCGGGATGGAAGGATCGAAGGATCGGAGGATCGAAGGGTCGAAGGGTCGAAGGATCGGAGGATCGAAGGATAGAGGGGATGAGAGGTTAGGGTTTAGAGAGGGGACAATCGAGAGGAGAGAGAGAGGGGTGACTGAACTCCTCCCAGCAGTTCATCCCCCCAGCCAAGAACAGACCCTCGCGAGGCTGTTCTTCCTTGTATTGTTCATCATCCTCAGCCCAAGAGGCAATCCACCACACCACACACTAGAGTAGGGTATTACACCACAACGGTGGCCCGAACCAGTATAAACCCTGTGTCTCTCGTGTTATTCTTTCCATAGCTCAGATCTTAGCGAGGCGGAGGGGTGCAGGTAGGTAGGAGGCGAAATCTCCGTGCGCACCCCAGTGTTCGAAACTCAAGGGTCTACCGGAACCCGAAATCCGACACACAAGACATCGGAAAAGAGTAAGAAGATGTTAGCGACAAACAAGCAAAATGCTGCGAAGAAGAAGCATCACCATCGCACGGGGTCAGGTGGCTACCTCGTAGCCCGGCCTAAGTGGGCCAAGACTGAGAATGATCTGGTTGATAAAGGGATCGAACCAGAGACATTAACTGGCCAGACCGTTGCGGGACTTGGTTCTTCGGGGCTGGCGGAACCTTGGACCCTGTATCAAGGAAGTGCATTTGGACGGACAAGCAAATGGAAATACCAGTCAAGAGGCTTAAGCACTATATCGAAGCAGCGCAGCAAGGGACATTCGTTCCAGACAGAGAGAACGACGAGCTCGCAATGGCCATCGGGAATCCTGAGCACCCTGGACGGACTCGAGGCACGCCAGGCTCCATTCCATGGAAGGCTGGGTTTCCGGACGCAGGCGGTTACAAATGCCACAAGAGGAGGAAGAAAGTGGAGCAAACCCAACTGCAGGCGCTGCACGCTAGGGTACAAGCGATAGAGGAACGAGAAGTAAATCGCAGCAAACGAACTGCCGAAGCTTCCCCCAAAGCTACTCCACCATCTCAGGGGAGAAGCAGCGTGGCTTCCACCGAGCTGCTTCAGCCGGAGCATGTCTTGACGGCTCCTGCCAGCTATCCCATGGATGCTATCATGGAGTCTCAAAATTGCCACCTTATGACGCAATGGATTAATATGAAGGTCAAGGCAGCTGTTGGCTTTGTTTTTCCTACTGAACCCGGCGCAACTTTTCACTGCCGGTCAATTCTAGAAGGATATGCTAGGGTGATGGTCGATGAAATAACGGAGGGATTTGAGGACCTCCAGCTTGACGACCCTACCGATGAAGGGGAGACTTGGCTGGGTTCTTCTCTGAAGACTCCATGCCTATGGCGGAAGGACCTCATCAACCTTCTGAACTGGATGCCTCCGCCTCCACCTCCTCCTCCGACGAGTCAGGGCACTCCGCCTCCTCCACTGCCTCCTCCTCCGGCGAGTGACAATCAAGGCACTCGGCCGGCTCCTTCTCCGGCGCGTGGCGGCACTCCGCCTCCTTCTCCGCCTGCGCGGGCGCGCCCGAGCAGCCAGCCTCCTCCTTCTCCACCTCGTCAGCAAGGGCGGAAGAGACCCGCCACCGCTCCGGCTGCTCAGGCGCGTCGTAGTCCTTCTCCTCCGCCTCGTAAGCAAGTAAAGAAGACAGCCGCTCCATCTGCTCTGCCGGCGTCTAGCAGTACAGCCAAAGGCGGGAGGACATACAGATTCGGTCCTTCTCTGAAGACTCCAGAGAAGTTACCATACGAGAGGACCCCGGAGGAGAACGCCAAGATCGCGCGAGAAGAAGTGAGGAAATTCTTTGAAGGGGTGAAAGCAAAGAAACATCCACCTCCGGAGGAGAAGGTAGATCCGGTGAAAGCGAAGTGCACTCTGGCTGCCCTGACAAAACCACCCAAATCTCTGCCGAAAGGCAACTATGAGCGCATTATTGGAAAGGCATTTGCCAAAGCGGAGCGGTCGGGAAGTATTGTCAGTGATCAAAGGCTGAAAGAACGACGAGCTAGGAAACAAATTGCCCAGCTCAGCGAACAAGCGAAGCAATCGTGCCCCCCGCTCAAGGTACCTAGCGACATCGTCGCTAATGATCCCAGGATGGTGCCCGGCTATAGCAATCTTGGAGATTACCTGCCCGACGATGTACATTATGATTTCATGGAGGTGCAGATACAAAGATACGAGTACGGGAAGCCTCTCGTCAAAGATGAAAGATCTCTATCAACGATGATGCGAAGATTGCATGATTGGTACTTGAAAATCTGCAGAGAGTCTGGGGGGAGGAGTACTTTGTATGTGAGAGTTAAAAAGGAGCATGACCTCGTTGGAATTGAACTATTGCATGTTCCATTTGAGGAGTTCTTTCAGTTTTTCAATCAATTAGCCCTCGATAAAGCAACGGTCACCTGCTACTGTCTGTAAGTAGTACTACTTCTGTCATTAAGTCTCTCTATATAGCTCAGCTCTTTCATTGCATGTATTTATAATTATCCTCACTATATTATGCAGATTGAAGATCGTCGAATTGAAGAAAAGACAAATCGGTGATATTGGGTTCATTAACACAAATATCATAGATGCAACTCAGGTTAAATTTCATGCCGCAGATACCGAGGCCAACTTGCTACGATCGTTGGTAATAAATGAAAACAAAGATATAATACTCTTTCCTTACAACTTCAAGTGAGTGTTACTGTCTTGTGCATATTCGGTTTCCCTTATATATTAGTCAAGGTTATAGTAATGTAATTGATGAGTTAGGCATGCGTGTGCAGTTTCCACTATATTCTCCTAGAGATTAAGCTTGAGTAGGGACTAGTAACCGTCTTAGACTCAAGACGAAAAGATCCCCAGGACTATGCGGACATGACTCAAATGCTCGAGAAGTAAGTTAAATCGATCATTATCCACCATATCAGCAACTTTGTTCATTTCCTGATATATCAGGTAATTGCTTTCTTTGTCTGGCAGGGTTTGGAGAAAATTCACCAAAAAAGCTCCGGGACTGCCGAAGAAGCTGCAATTTAGACACCCGAAAGTAAGTACTATAGTAGCATGTTCTGCGCATCTCCTAGTGATTCAAGCGCTAGTTTCATCAATACCATTTGGCATTCTTGCTTATCAGTTTGATTAACCTCTATTTCTTGTAAAGTGGTTGTGGCAGGGACAAGGGAATGATTTCTATGGATACTACGTTTGCGAGTCCATCCGCACATGACCTGTGAGTGGGGCTACTCTGATGAACAATATGAAGTGCATAAATAACAACATTCGCAATTTTATTTTATAACCATCATTTGTGTTGAGTTTCATTCATTCATATATATATATATATATATATATGTATTGACCCCCTTCTTCAAATTAGATGTTTCAGAAGCGGGATGAACTCCTAGCACTAACTCGCATGCGAGCAATTCAAGAGGAATTGGCGGCATTCTTTCTTGACCACGTGATCGCTGAAGACGGAGAATACTATGTGGACCATGCGTCCGTATGTTAGGAGATTATATTTGTAAGAGATAATTATTGTATATATGTAGCCGGTAGTGTCGGATAGATATACGAGAACTTGTTGTTCGACCAATCTCTCGGAGAAGGAGAGGTGGTTGATATCACTTCTCTCTCTATGCATATATGTTCATGGCGATCTTCTGTTTCCTTCGTTTGCTTACTAGCTAGCTAGCGTGTCTAGTCCTCTCTATATGTATGTATAGTACGTAGCGTCGACCAAGCACGGGCATAAGAGAGGACACTTCTCTCTATTAATTATAGCTAGCTAACACAATATATGAAAAACCTAAATTAACCCCCCAAAACCCCCAACCCCCCCCCCTTTCAAAAAAACAAAAACCCCAGCCAAAGAAATGCTAACGCGTGGATGCCTATTGGTCCCGGTTGGTGCCACCAACCGGGACCAAAGGCCCTCCTGCCTGGGCTCCGCGCACTGGCCACGTGGAGGCCCATCTGTCCCGGTTCTGGACTGAACCGAGACTAAAGGGACAGGGCATTAGTATCGACCCTTTAGTCCCGGTTCAGGAACTGGGACAAAAGGCCCTTACGAACCGGGACAATAGGCCCGTTTTCTACTAGTGATGGCAGCCCCAAACTTTAAGAAATGACAGCTTTGGTTTCTAGCCAAACCATAGTTCATACGGTGTCGTCTCAACGAATTTAGAAGGTGCCCTATTTAATGTGAATGCAGCTGTCTCTAATGCATAACCCAAAAATGATAGTGATAAATCGGTAAGAGACATCATAGATCGCACCATATCTAATAAAGTACGATTACGACGTTCGGACACACCATTACGCTGTGGTGTTCCAGGTGGCGTGAGTTGTGAAACTTTTCCACATTGTTTCAAATGAAGACCACACTCATAACTCAAATACTCACTTCCATGCTCGGATCGTAGAAACTTTAATTTCTTGTTACGATAATTTTCCACTTTACTATGAAATTCTTTGAACTTTTCAAATGTTTCGGACTTATGTTTCATCAAGTTGATATACCCATATTTGCTCAAATCATCTATGAAGGTCAGAAAATAACGATACCCGCCATGAGCCTCAACACTCATTGGATCGCATACATCAGTATGTATTATTTCCAATAAGTCTGTTGCTCGCTCCATTGTTTCGGAGAATGGAGTCTTAGTCATCTTGCCCATGAGGCATGGTTCACAAGCATTAAGTGATTCATAATCAAGTGATTCCAAAAGCCCATCAGCATGGAGTTTCTTCATGCGCTTTACACCAATATGACCTAAACGCCAGTGCCACTAGTATTTTGCACTATCATTATCAACTTTGCATCTTTTGGCATCAATATCATGAATATGTGTATCACTACGGTCGGGATTCAATAAACCATTCACCTTGGGTGTATGACCCCAGAAGGTTTTATTCATGTAAACAGAATAACAATTATTCTTTGAGTTAAATGAATAACTGTATTGCAATAAACATGATCCAATCATATTATGCTGAACACAAACACCAAATAACATTTATTTTAGGTTCAAAACTAATCCTGAAGGTAAAGGGAGTGTGTGATGGTTATCTTATCAACCTTGGAATCACTTCCAACACACATCGTCACCTCGCCCTCAACTAGTCTCTATTCATTTTGTAACTTCTGTTTCAAGTTACTAATCATAGCAACTGAACCAGTGTCAAATACCCAAGGGTTACTATGAACACTAGTAAAGTACACATCAATAACATGTATATCATATATAATTTTGTTTACTTTGCCATCCTTCTTATCCGCCAAGTATTTGGGGCAGTTCTGCTTCTAGTGACCATTTCCTTTGAAGTAGAAGCACTTAGTTTCAGGCTTGGGTCTAGCTTTGGGCTTCTTCATGGGAGTGGCAACTTGCTTTCCATTCTTCTTGAAGTTCCCTTTCTTTCCCTTGCCCTTTTAATTGAAACTAGTGGTCTTGTCAACCATCAACATTTGATGCTTTTCTTGATTTCTACCTTTGTTGATTTCAGCATCATGAAGAGCTCGGGAATCATTTTCGTCATCCCTTGCATATTATAGTTCATCACGAAGTTCCAGTAACTTGGTGATAGTCACTAGAGAAATCTGTCAATCACTATCTTATCTGGAAGATTAACTCCCACTTGATTCAAGCGATTGTAGTACTCAGGTATTCTGAGCACATGCTCACTGGTTGAGCTATTCTCCTCCATCTTGTAGGCAAAAACGTGTCAGAGGTCTCATACCTCTTGACTCGGGCATGAGTCTGAAATACAAATTCCAGCTCTTGGAACATCTTATATGCTCCGTGGAATTCAAAACGTTTTTGAAGTCCCGGTTCTAAGCCGTAAAGCATGGTGCACTAAACTATCAAGTAGTTATCATACCGAGCTTTGCCAAACGTTCATAACGTCTGCATCTGCTCCTGCAATAGATCTGTCACCTAGCGGTGCATCAAGGACATAATTCTTCTATGCAGCAATGAGGATCATCCTCAGATCACGGACCCAGTCTACAAGCTATTGATCTACAACATAGATATGCAAATACTATAAGGACTAAGTTCATGATAAATTAAAGTTCAATTAATCATATTACTTAAGAACTCCCACTTAGATAGACATGCCTCTAATCATCTAAGTGATCACGTGATCCATATCAACTAAACCATGTCCGATCATCATGTGAGATGGAGTAGTTTTCCATGGTGAACATCACTATGTTGATCATATCTACTATATGATTCACGCTCGACCTTTCGGTCACAGTGTTCCGAGGCCATATCTGCATATGCTAGGCTTGTCAAGTTTAACCCGAGTATTCTGCGTGTGCAAAACTGGCTTGCACCCGTTGTATGTGAACATAGAGCTTATCACACCCGATCATCACGTGGTGTCTCGGCACGACAAACTATCACAACGGTGCATACTCAGGGAGAACACTTGTACCTTGAAATTTAGTGAGAGATCATCTTATAATGCTACCGCCGTACTAAGAAAAATAAGATGCATAAAGGATAAACATCACATGCAATCAATATAAGTTATATGATGGCCATCATCATCTTGTGCCTTTGATCTCCATCTCCAAAGCACTGTCATGATCACCATCGTCACCGACTTGACAGCTTGATCTCCATCGAAGCATCATTGTCCTCTCGCCAACTATTTCTACTACGACTATCGCTACCGCTTAGTGATAAAGTAAAGCAAGTACATGGAGATTGCATTTCTTACAATAAAGTGACAACCATATGGCTCTTGCCAGTTGCCGATAACTATTACAAAACATGATCATCTCATACAACAATTTATATATCATCACGTCTTGACCATATCACATCACAGCAAGCCCTGCAAAAACAAGTTAGACGTCCTCTACTTTGTTGTTGCAAGTTTTACATGGCTGCTACGGGCTTCTATCAAAAACCGTTCTTACCCACGCATCAAAACCACAAAGATTTTCCGCCAAGTGTGTTGCTTTAACCTTCAACAAGGACCGGGCATAGTCACACTCGATTCAACTAAAGTTGGAGAAACAAACACCCACTAGCCACCTGTGTGCAAAGCACGGCGGTAGAACCAGTCTCATGAACGCGGTCATGTAATGTCGGTCTGGGCTGCTTAATCCAACAACACCGCCGAATCAAAGTATGGCATGCTGGTATGCAGTATGACTATTATCGCCCACAACTCTTTGTGTTCTACTCGTGCATATAACAAACTTGGCTCGGATGCCACTGTTGGGTAACATAGTATTTCAAAAAAATTCCTACAATCACGCAAAATCTATCTAGGAGAAGCATAGCAAGGAGAGGCGAGAGTGTGTCCACGTACCCTTGTAGACCGAAAGTGGAAGCATTTAGTAACGCGGTTGATGTAGTCGAACGTCTTCACGATCCAACCAATCAAGTACCGAACGCACGGCACCTCCGTTATCTAAACATGTTCAGCTCGGTGACGTCCCTCAAACTCTAGATCCAGCTGAGGCTGGGGGAGAGTTTCGTGAGCACGATGGCGTGGTGACGGTTATGATGAAGTTACCGACGCCTGGCTTCGCCTAAGCACTACGGCAATATGACCGAGATGGAAAACTGTGGAGGGGGGCACCCCACATGGCTAAGAGATCAACTTGTGTGTCTATTGGGTGCCCCCTACCCTGTATATAAAGGAGTAGAGGAGGGGGCTGCCCGTCCTCATGGGGTGCGCCCCAAGGGGGGAATCCTACTCCTACTAGGAGTAGGTTCCCCCCCCCCTTTCCTAGTCCAACTAGGAGGGGAAGGAAAGAGAAGAAGGAGAGAAGGAACGGGGGGCTGGCCCCCCTCCCAATTAGGATTGGGCTTGGGGGGCGCGCCCCTCCACTTGGCCATCTCCTCCTCTCTTCCACTAAAGCCCATGAAGGCCCATTAACCCCCGGGGGGTTCCGGTAACCCCCCGGTACTCCGGAAAATGCCCGAACTTATCCAAAACCTTTCCGGTGTCCAAACATAACCTTCCAATATATCAATCTTTATGTCTCGACCATTTTGAGACTCCTCTTCATGTCCGTGATCACATCCGAGACTCCGAACAACCTTCGGTACATCAAATCACATAACTCACAATACATATCGTCACCGAACGTTAAGCGTGCAGACCCTACGGGTTCGAGAACTATGTGGACATGACCGAGACTCATCTCCGGTCAATAACCAATAGCGGAACCTGGATTATCATATTTGTTCCTACATATTCTATGAAGATCTTTATCTGACAAACCGCATAACAACATACGTTGTTCCCTTTGTCATCGGTATGTAACTTGTCCGAGATTCGATCGTTGGTATCATCATACCTAGTTCAATCTCGTTACCGGCAAGTCTCTTTACTCCTTCCTTAATGCATCATCCCGTAACTAACTCACTAGTCACATTGCTTCTAAGGCTTATAGTGATGTGCATTACCGAGAGGGCCCAAAGATACCTCTCGAACAATCGGAGTGACAAATCCTAATCTCGATCTATGCCAACTCAACAAACACCATTGGAGACACCTGTAGAGCATATTTATAATCACCCAGTTACGTTTTGACGTTTGATAGCACACTAAGTGTTCCTCTGGTATTCAGGAGTTGCATAACCCCATAGTCCTAGGAACATGTATAAGTCATGAAGAAAGCAATAGCAAGAAACTAAACGATCATAGTGCTAAGCTAAGGGATGGGTCTTGTCCATCACATCATTCTCTAATTATGTCATCACGTTCATCAAATGAGAACACATGTCTATGGTCAGGAAACTTAACCATCTTTGATTAACGAGCTAGTCAAGTAGAGGCATACTAAGGACACTCTGTTTGTCCATGTATTCACACATGTACTAAGTTTCCGGTTAATACAATTCTACCATGAATAATAAACATTTATCATGATATAAGGAATATAAATAAAACTTTATTATTGCCTCTAGGGAATATTTCCTTCAATTACTACATACCATGTACTGAATGGATGAGAATACAAGATAAAGGCTTACACTTGCCACAAGCTACAACGTGAATACATGAATACATCAATACATCAATACTTAGCAATCATCATACAGAAGAGCATGATCCGACTACGAATGAAATCAAACGAAAAAGAAGAACGACATCCACCCTGCTAATCCCAGGCTCCCCGACCCGGAACCTAAATCCCTTGATCGAAGAAGAGGCAGTAGAAGAACTCCAAAAGAAGCAAGCATCGCACTCACGTCAGATCATCGCATTACCTGTACCTACAGTTGTTGTTGTAGTAATCTATGAGCCATGAGGACCCAGCAATCCCATTACCGTGGATATCAAGACTAGCAAAGCTTAATGGATATGGAAAGGATAAGTAGTGAGGTTGCAACAGCGGCTAAGCAATGTATGATGGCTAACTTACGAGTACAAGAGTAAGCTAAGAAACTACGCAAACGGGCGCAAACTAGTAATGATCAATAAGTGATCCTGAACTACTTACGTTCAAACATAACCCAACTATGTTCTCTTGAACTTCCCCGAAAAGAGACAGTCATGGTTACACACGCGGTTGTTGTATTTAGTTGAGTTTACTTCAAGTCCTCTACAACCGGATATTAACAAATTCCCATCTGCCACATAACCGCGAGCACGACTCTCGAAAGTTTAAACCCTGCAAGGGTGTCCCAACATAGCCCATGACAAGCTCACGATCCGTGGAGACAATCCTCCATCGCGGGACCCTCCGATCAGACTCGGAATCCCGGTGGACAAGACATTTCAACAATGGTAAAACAAGTCCAGCAAGATTTCCCGACGTGCCGACACCCTGATAGTAGCCGCGCGTATCTAGTCTTAGGCCACGACGGATGAGTGACGCGTACAGGTACCAAAATACCCCAAGTTTCCAAGGGGCGGCCCCGCACAGTGCTCTATTTTGGGACCAACACCATTGGCATTGGCCCCCTGTATGTAGAAATAATCCTCGGGTTCATGACACCCTATGCCAATTAATTATTTAGTTCAAGTATTATCATGGCAAATGTTAAAACCAATGTTGGGCCTTGCTGGAAGAGTTTTATTCAAAGTGAACTATCAAGAGGGGCCCATAAACCCTCACCGTGTTAGGGATGCAAAATCAAGAAACATAACACTGGTATGACGGAAACTAGGGCAGCAAGAGTGGAACAAAACACCAGGCAAAAGGCCGAGCCTTCCACCCTTTACCAAGTATATAGCTGCATTAATTAAATAAAAGATATTGTGATATCCCATGATATCCATGTCCCAACATGGAACAACCTGCAACTGCACCTGCAACTGCACTTGCAACTAGAAACGCTATAAGAGGGGCTGAGCAAAGCGGTAACATATCCAAACAACAGCTTGCTAGGACGGGTGAAAAGGTTAGAGGCTATCATGGCAATTTGGTAGACTTGAGAAACAAGTGGTAGGTAGCGGGACATAGTAATAGCATCGACACAACTAGCATAGCAAAGATAGTAGTGAGATCCAAAGTGACGGTCATCTTGCCTGAAATCCCTCTAGGAAGAAGATCGAATCAATGAAGTAGACGAGTCAACGTAGTCGAATGAATCCTCACAATCGCAATGTAACCGAAACTATCAAGGAGAAGCGCAACCGGAAAGAAGGAAACATCATGATAAGGAACCATCACATAAACATGGCATGATGCACAATCAAGTATGATGCATGTCCGGTTTAATAAGGCATGGCATGGCAAAGTGCAACAAACAATACTACAAATTAAGTGCAGCTCAATATGCAACGAGTTGCATATTGACGAAACTTCACAACAATTATTTAGTTCTCTCTCATTTATGAACAAAACAAGATTAAATGTGGTTAAACATGGCAAGAGGCGAAACATAATTAAATTAACTATTTAGGCAAGTTTAAATGAGGTCGGAAATACCAAACAACAATTCCGAAAAATGCCCATATGCATATAGCAATTTAATGCAAACAACAATTTTAAACATTTTAAATGTTGTTATCATGATGCGGATGACATATACAAGTTTATGCAATATTATGAAAATGTTACATCAGCATTTTCTGAAGCATTTGTCACCGTGGTGGAAAGAAAGGGTGTCATGGCGACGAATTCGAAAATGATGCCACGGTAACATATCGGTTCCGGTAACTCACGGAGATACCGGTGCAAAAGGAAGTGTGGATGTGCGAAACATGCAAGAGTGACGCGCCCGGTTACCGGGTGTCCCACGTGTCGAAGACGGTGCCAAACGAGGGAACAACTAACATTCACGTGCGGATACAACATCTAAACATGCATCTCAAACAACACACATGCATTCACTCATGAGCATTGTCTCGGCGGTTATACCTTCGAAGAGTGCGTTTTTCGGGGCGGACGGGTTCGATGCGATGGAGATGTTCACACATCGTCATGGAAGTAGTGGTACTTTCAGTCCTCGACGGCAGTAATGGTACATATTTTCATAGCTGTTCGAGGTCGTCAGTAGTTGTACACAGTCCGTAGATGGTCAGGGTCACGACAAGGGACTTGACATCCACAGGGTCTTGGAGGATCGACGGTAGTGGTACCCACGTCGTTGTGAAAGTAGCGGCTCATGCGACGGTAGTCGAACTTGACGAGGGCTCCGGACGTTGTGGTACTTGGCCTTCTTGGCCATTCCACAGACAGGGTAGAGGTACTTGACGCATCACCACGTAGTCGTGCACTTGTCGGAAAGGATCTTGGCGCATCCAACATGAAGCAACACAAAAGGGCCTCGGGTCTTGGTGGTCAACAAAGAGGATTTTTTGTCGAAAGAGACCACCTGCCCAATAGAATTGCTAAAAAAGACCCCTTTCAAATGAAACTGACAAAAAAGACCCCCTTGACCGTGGCGGCAGGCGCGGCGGGCGACATGTGGCACCTGTCGCCACAGTGTGAGGCGGCAGGGGCCTGCCGCCGCCGGGTCAGGCGGCATGCTGGCCAGAACGGGAATCCACACCCGCGATGTAACGGGGCTGGCGTGGTGGGCCCGGCCGCCTCAGGGGCAGGTGGCATTACTGTAGCTGTTGGGCCCTGCCGCCTGAGGGGCTGGCGGCAGCCCTGTGCACACTACGCACTGCCGTTTAGCTATGAGGAGGAGTACCTGCTAATTAACATGACAAGACGGCTGCAGCACTCAGGCTGTCGACTAACAATTGACCACGACATGCACGTAGACTGACTATTGACCCATCAATTAGTACTCCTCCTAATTAGCATACTTGCTGAGACAGAAACCAGTGCCAAAAACGAAAGATGTTTTAGTAATGAATTTTTGCATGCAGACGATAACAACAGACAGGAGAATCGGCAGGCACGCTGCCGCCAGCCCCTCAGGCGGCTGGGCCCAGCAGCTACAGTGCTGCCGCCTGCCCTTGAGGCGGCAGGGCCTACCGCGCCAGCTCCGTTACGTCGCGGGTCATGTCGCCCGGCGCGCCTGCTGTCACGGCTGAGGGGTCTTTTTTGTTAATTTCATCTGAAAGGGGTCTTTTTTAGCATTTCTATTGGGTAGGTGGTCTCTTTCGACAAAAATTCAACAAAGAGAGGCGGCGGCCCTGGATGGAGCTGCGAGCAGAGGACAAACAGGGACCTGGCGCCTGGTGCAACTGGCGATTGACGAGGAGGCGAAGATGGAGCAGGTCCGGCAAGGGGAGGTGCAGGGTGGCGGAGCAGGGAACTTGGCGCGGCGGCGGCCTATCCTTGTAGAGGAGGTCGAGGCGGAGGTGGGACATGGCGCCAGCGGGACTTGGCGCTGAAGGAGGAGGTCCGGTGGGGCACCGATCCTGCCAGATCAAAGCGGAGGCGGGACGACGGTCTTGGAGCTCGGGCAGTAGTCATCCATGGCGATGTATCGGCGGCAAAGGCGTGGCGCTGGTCGTGGTCGCCAGCGGCGACCGGACGTGACGGCGGGATGGCGAGGCAGAGCAGAGGCTCGCCGGACAGCAGGGGTCATCGGAGCGTGCCGTGGTGGCGCCGAATCGGAAAGGTCCAAGGGTGCGAGAAGGGGCGCAAGCGCCATGGCCAGAGGGAGAGGCTGAGGGGATCGAGCGAGAGGAGGGGCGGGCGCGGCCTCCTGGCGCTGGCTTTGTGTGGTGGCAGCGCACAGGGATGGGGATCGGGAGCAGAGTGGGAGGACGAGAGGAGCTAGGTTAAAGGGTTAGGTGGGTAGCGGGTTGGGCTAAAGGGCCGGCCTAGTTGCTGGTTGCGGCTGGGCTGTAGGAAGGCTAGGGAGAGAGAAGGAGATGGGCCAACCTGGAATCTAAATTGGTCTTCCATTTCCATTTATAAAATAAATAGAACTTTGGAGAAAAGAAAGAGAGAGTTAGAAAAAGAATTGGACCAACCGAGGTATTTTCCCTAGACCAATAAATAAGAAGGATTTACCAAAAATGGTTGGAAGAGGTTTTGGCAATCTAAATCCAAACTCATTTGAATTTAATTCAAATGGTTTGAACTAGGACTAGGATTTAGAAGTGCCTAAAAATGTTGAGAATTTAGAAAGGGCCTCGATAGATGGGAAAAGAATTATAGGCAAGGCTACAGAATCAAAACTTGAAGAAGGAAAGGCCTGCACGTGTGTTGTGGTAACTTTCAAATTAATGGAATATAATTTTTATAGATCCCTAATAATATTGGGAGGGTATGTGTTATAAAGAGAAATCACCATGTAAATTCCCTCGATTTAAATAGATCAATGATCTATGCAATTTATTTAGCTGAGCTTTGAAAAAGGTTGCAAGACGACGTGATGCAATGCAAATGATGCAATGATGAATGCACTAGACAAATAAAACACACGGCGAAACTCGGAATCCATGGAAGGCATCTTGAGCGTCGGTCTCAGGGTGTCACAACACTCCTCCACTTACAAGATATCTCGCCCCGAGATCTAGGGATGGCACCAGAGAGAAGCGGAAGAGCAAAAGGTAAAACAAAGTTGCTTCTTCGACAAACGAGTGAAACCATGAACCTTGAGAGGTTGAACACCTTGAAAGAAAGAATACAACGAAGACAAAGAAGATTGCAAACACTCTGTCGTGGTATTCTCAGGGGGGTTTGTGAGACGACAGATGCCACAGGGTGGCTTGAGGTGAGGGCAAGACTGCCGCTAAAATATCTGGGGACGGGTATGCGAGTAGCACACGCTAGTTTACCCAGGTTCGGGGCTCTCCGGAGAGATAATACCCCTACTCCTGCATGTCTGAATATATGTGGTATATCTGCAGTACAGAGTGCTCCTGGAGCTGTATCTGTGCCATAGGCATCTGGCTTTGTATATGTCTCATATGTGTGTATGAGCTGGCTAGCAAGTGGGAGTAGAGTGCTCCCAGGGAGCAATTGTGGCCAGCCAAGTGTGTGTGGCGTGAGCATGTATGCATGCGTGTGAGAGTGAGGAGTAGATGGATGGCTAGCTTATATATATATGTGTGGCTAGCTTAGCATGTAAGCTAGATAGGCATGGGACATGACGTTGATTGTAAGCTACCCGGGGTAGCTTACAAACCAAGCCATGTGTGAGGCATGGTGGCATGGCTGGTTGTCCCTTGGACACTTTATAAAATAGTGCCATGGGACAAGTACAATGTAGATGATGTCACAGTACAACCGTCTTGTCTGTGGTATGGCCGTCTAGTCCATGGTCTTGTCGATGCAGCGGTCGACTTCGGGCAGCCGACTGCCCGGCGCAGTCAGCAACCGTCTGGTTGGCGCAGTCGGCCAGGGGGGGGGCATCTGGGGCGGCCTGAGAAGTCGGACTGAGGGGCTTTGCTAGCACCGATGTCTTGAAATATTGTCTCGCCGTCTTTGAGGTACCTGTGGTCAATTACCCCGACACACTCCGTTGGAAAAGAGGAACAAGGAACATTATGAGAACCTTGTAGGTTGAAAACACATGAATCAAGATCTCAAGGGGCAAGAAAGAATTTAAAACCACTCCGGTTGAGAAGAGAAGCAAGGTATACGAGAGAATTTGGGCAGCGCTCTGGTAGGAAGAGATGGAACTTGATAAGACGGAAAGAGCTTCAAAAATAGGACGCAACACTCCGGTTAAATGGATAAGCATGAAAAGAACATGATCCTGACAAAACAAGACAATGGGTGAAGAGAGCAACATCACAATGCCTCCGGAACAAAAGAGTGGAATGAAAAGAACGGAGAAGAGAACATCAACTTCCACCATGAATGAACATAAAGGATCCTTCCTGCGAAGAAGGGTTGAATGGAGTTGTTGGAAAATCAACAATAAAAGATATGATTTCCATTGGTCTTATGGAAAACATCCCAAAATTATGAGATGAAGACCAGCCACTAACGGAATCAATTAATTTGATTGAGAACACCAAAGAGATGGAAAAAAACTTCTTCCACCAAGGTGATAAAGAGATAACTTGGATAATTGATAAGCACCACCATAGCAACATTCCCAATGAAAGGCTTTATGCGAAATCTATACCAAGATAACTCCAACTAGGAGATTGATGGGTTGTGTCATGGGTTTGTCACGGCAGATGTCCTCGTGAAAGGAATTAGTCGTGGAGCCATCGCAACGGGTTAGCTTAAAGGGGTTAAACCGGACAAGGGGACACGGGGAGTTTATACTAGTTCGGCCCCTTCGATGAAGGTAAAAGCCTACGTCTAGTTGTGATTGGTATTGCTAGGGTTTCGATGACCAGGGAGCGAATCCACTTTGACTGGCTCTCGAGTTGTTGTCTGTTGTCCTCAAACCGTGGGCGGGTCGTCCCTTTATATACACAGGTTGACGCCCGCCGGTTTACAGAGTCCCGAAGCCGGATCATAAATGTGTCCGGTTTGGTCTCTATACTCCCTAACTTACAATGCAAGTTACATAATAAGGTCAGTTTACATCTACAGGCCTTAACTCGCCTTTGGGCCTTGGGCCTTCATAAAGTGCCATCATTCTTATGTGTTCATGGTCTTCTAATCTTCATAAAGTTAATCCGGTTACTCCTGGCCGGTTTACACCCAGCAGTAATATCCCCAACATTAGGCCCCAAATTGGTTTGAACTTGTTCATGTCAATCTTCAATACTTAGAAAAAAACTCCTCCTTTGCATGTTCACCTTGATCTTGTAAACCGCCGTGAAGTCATACTCCAGGATCATGATAAACCGCCCTAACGTCATCTATCCATTGAAGCTGAGGATTACCTTCATTAATGCATATCCACTCATCAAGGCGACACCACTATTAACTATTCATTTTTGAGCTCATCGATTCCCGCACTTGTCGCTTTATCGCTTCTCCTTATAAATAGGGTCACGGGTCCTTATCATTTTTCCCTTCGTCTCCTTCGCTTCTTCTTCCTCCTCGCGACACCACTGCCCCTGAGCGTCGTCGCCGTCACTGAGCCTCTCCTCTGCTTCGACAAAGGCCGCTCCATCAACCTGACCATTACCAGAGAGCTGCGGCGTTCCTTCGTTGCTTCAACAGTCGCTGTAAGTCCTTTTCTTTCCCCCCCTTGTAGATCTGTCTAGGGTTTCCTTGTTCTTCGCAGTTCATTGAAGTTCGTCAGGGTTCCGGTGCTGCTCTTCCCTGTTCCTCCTTAGTCTATGGATAAAAAATCTCAATCTTGATATATTCCACGTAATGGTTTATCTTCCGCTATCACCACAAACCTTTTGCACGCGAAAAACTGATCTGAACCTTTACAACCTGCTTTGGGTCCTACCCTTTTTAGGTCAAAATATTTTTGCTTTTCTCTCTTTGATAGATCCAAAATTCCCATGTGATCCTGTGAAACTTGTTTTCCCTTACTTAGCCCTTTTCGCCTTAGATATGTATCCTTTGTACCATGTAGGCGGTTTACCCTTGTAAAAAACAATCTATCTCATACCATTAGTCCCCTAGTAAACCGGCAAACTGAAGGAAATATGCCCTAGAGGCAATAATAAAGTTATTATTTATTTCCTTATATCATGATAAATGTTTATTATTCATGCTAGAATTGTATTAACCGGAAACATAATACATGTGTGAATACATAGACCAACAGAGTGTCACTAGTATGCCTCTACTTGACTAGCTCGTTAATCAAAGATGGTTATGTTTCCTAACCATGAACAAGGAGTTGTTATTTGATTAACGAGGTCACATCATTAGTAGAATGATCTGATTGACATGACCCATCCCATTAGCTTAGCACCCGATCGTTTAGTATGTTGCTATTGCTTTCTTCATGACTTATACATGTTCCTATAACTATGAGATTATGCAACTCCCGTTTACCGGAGGAACACTTTGGGTACTACCAAACGTCACAACGTAACTGGGTGATTATAAAGGAGTACTACAGGTGTCTCCAATGGTAGATGTTGGGTTGGCGTATTTCGAGATTAGGGTTTGTCACTCCGATTGTCGGAGAGGTATCTCTGGGCCCTCTCGGTAATGCACATCACATAAGCCTTGCAAGCACTGCAACTAATATGTTAGTTGTGAGATGATGTATTACGGAACGAGTAAAGAGACTTGCCGGTAACGAGATTGAACTAGGTATTGGATACCGACGATCGAATCTCGGGCAAGTAACATACCGATGACAAAGGGAACAACGTATGTTGTTATGCGGTCTGACCGATAAAGATCTTCGTAGAATATGTAGGAGCCAATATGGGCATCCAGGTCCCGCTATTGGTTATTGACCGGAGACGTGTCTCGGTCATGTCTACATTGTTCTCGAACCGTAGGGTCCGCACGCTTAACGTTACGATGACAGTTATTATGAGTTTATGCATTTTGATGTACCGAAGGTTGTTCGGAGTCCCGGATGAGATCACGGACATGACGAGGAGTCTCGAAATGGTCGAGACGTAAAGATTGATATATTGGAAGCCTATGTTTGGGCACCAGAAGTGTTCCGGGTGAAATCGGGATTTTACCGGATTACCGGGAGGGTTACCGGAACCCCCGGGAGACATATGGGCCTATTGGGCCTTAGTGGAAAAGAGAGAAGGGGCAGCCCACAGGCTAGCCGGCCGAACCCCCCTTCCCTAGTCCTATTAGGACTAGGAGAAGGGGCCGGCCCCCCTCTCTTCTCTTTCTCCCGAAGAGTCCTACTAGGAATAGGATTTGGGGGAAGGAGTCCTACTCCTGGACTCCTCCCTGCGCCTCCCTCCTAGCCGGCCGAACCCCTTGCCCCTGGCCTTTATATACGGGGGCAGGGGGCACCCCATAGACACACAACTTGATCCTTGAGATCGTTCCTTAGCCGTGTGCGGTGCCCCCTGCCACCAAATTCCACCTCGATCATACCGTTGTAGTGCTTAGGCGAAGCCCTGCGTCGGTAGTACATCAAGATCGTCATCACGCCGTCGTGCTGACGAAACTCTTCCTCGACGCTTTGCTGGATCGGAGCCCGAGGAACGTCATCGAGCTGAACGTGTGCTAAGAACTCGGAGGTGCCGGAGTAACGGTGCTTGGATCGGTCGATCGGGAAGAAGACGTACGACTACTTCCTCTACGTTGTGTGATCGCTTCCGCAGTCGGTCTGCGTTGGTACGTAGACAACACTCTCCCCTCTCGTTGTTGTGCATCACCATGATCTTGCGTGTGCGTAGGAAAATTTTTGAAATTACTGCGTTCCCCAACAGTGGCATCCGAGCCCAGGTTTTATGGTTTGATGTTATATGCACGAGTAGAACACAAGTGAGTTGTGGGCGATACAAGTCATACTGCCTACCAGCATGTCATACTTTGGTTCGGCGGTATTGTTGGTTGAGACGATCCGGACCAACATTACGCGTACTCTTACGCGAGACCGGTTCCCTCGACGTGCTTTGCACATAGATGGCTTGCGGAAGACTGTCTCTCCAACTTTAGTTGAACCAAGTGTGACTACGCCCGGTCCTTGAGAAGGTTAAAACGGAGTCTATTTGACGAACTATCATTGTGGTTTTGATGCGTAGGTGAGATGAGTTCTTACTTAAGCCCGTAGCAGCCACGTAAAACTTGCAACAACAAAGTAGAGGACGTCTAACTTGTTTTTGCAGGGTATGTTGTGATGTGATATGGTCAAGGCATGATGCTGATTTTATTGTATGAGATGATCATGTTTTGTAACTAAGTTATCGGCAACTGGCAGGAGCCATATGGTTGTCGCTTTATTGTATGCAATGCAATCGCGATGTAATGCTTTACTAGATTACTAAACGGTAGTAATAGTCGTGGAAGCATAAGATTGGCGAGACGACAACGATGCTACGATGGAGATCAAGGTGTCGCGCCGGTGACGACGGTGATCATGACGGTGCTTCGGAGATGGAGATCACAAGCACAAGATGATGATGGCCATATCATATCACTTATATTGATTGCATGTGATGTTTATCCTTTTATGCATCTTATCTTGCTTTGATTGACGGTAGCATTATAAGATGATCTCTCACTAAATTATCAAGAAGTGTTCTCCCTGAGTATGCACCGTTGCCAAAGTTCGTCGTGCCCAGACACCACGTGATGATCGGGTGTGATAAGCTCTACGTCCATCTACAACGGGTGCAAGCCAGTTTTGCACACGCAGAATACTCGGGTTATACTTGACGAGCCTAGCATATGCAGATATGGCCTCGGAACACAGAGACCGAAAGGTCGAGCGTGAATCATATAGTAGATATGATCAACATGACGATGTTCACCATTGAAAACTACTCCATCTCACGTGATGATCGGTTATGGTTTAGTTGATTTGGATCACGTAATCACTTAGAGGATTAGAGGGATGTCTATCTAAGTGGGAGTTCCTAAGTAATTTGATTAACTGAACTTAAACTTATCATGAACTTAGTACCTGATAGTATCTTGCTTGTTTATGTTGCTTGTAGATAGATGGCTCGTGCCATTGTTCCATTGAATTTTAATGCATTCCTTGAGAAAGCAAAGTTGAAAGATGATGGTAGCAATTACACGGACTGGGTCCGTAACCTGAGGATTATCCTCATTGCTGCACAGAAGAATTACGTCCTGGAAGCACCGCTGGGTGACAGGCCTGCTGCTGGAGCAACGCTAGATGTTATGAACATCTGGCAGAGCAAAGCTGATGACTACTCGATAGTTCAGTGTGCCATGCTTTACGGCTTAGAATCGGGACTTCAACGACGTTTTGAACGTCATGGAGCATATGAGATGTTCCAGGAGTTGAAGTTAATATTTCAAGCAAAGGCCCGAATTGAGAGATATGAAGTCTCCAATAAGTTCTATAGCTGTAAGATGGAGGAGAACAGTTCTGTCAGTGAGCATATACTCAAAATGTCTGGGTATAATAATCACTTGATTCAGATGGGAGTAAATCTTCCAGATGATTGCGTCATTGATAGAATTCTCCAATCACTACCACCAAGCTACAAGAGCTTCATGATGAACTATAATATGCAAGGGATGAACAAGACTATTCCCGAGCTCTTTGCAATGCTGAAAGCTGCGGAGGTAGAAATCAAAAAGGAGCATCAAGTGTTGATGGTTAGCAAGACCACTAGTTTCAAGAAAAAGGGTAAAGGGAAGAAGAAGGGAAACTTCAAGAAGAACAGCAAGCAAGTTGCTGCTCAGGAGAAGAAACCCAAGTCTGGACCTAAGCCTGGAACTGAGTGCTTCTACTGCAAGCAGACTGGTCACTGGAAGCGGAACTGCCCCAAGTATTTGGTGGATAAGAAGGATGGCAAAGTGAGCAAAGGTATATGTGATATACATGTTATTGATGTGTACCTTACTAGAGCTCGAAGTAGCACCTGGGTATTTGATACTGGTTCTGTTGCTAATATTTGCAACTCGAAACAGGGACTACGGAATAAGCGGACACTAGCAAAGGACGAGGTGACGATGCGCGTGGGAAACGGTTCCAAAGTCGATGTGATCGCGGTCGGCACGCTACCTCTACATCTACCTTCGGGATTAATATTAGACCTAAATAATTGTTATTTGGTGCCAGCGTTGAGCATGAACATTATATCTGGATCTTGTTTAATGCGAGACGGTTATTCCTTTAAATCAAAGAATAATGGTTGTTCTATTTATATGGATAATATCTTTTATGGTCATGCACCTTTGAAGAGTGGTCTGTTCTTGTTGAATCTCGAAGATAGTGATACACATATTCATAATGTAGAAGCCAAAAGATGCAAAGTTAATAATGATAGTGCAACTTATTTGTGGCACTGCCGTTTATGTCATATCGGTGTAAAGCGCATGAAGAAACTCCATACTGATGGGCTTTTGGAATCACTTGATTATGAATCACTTGGTACTTGCGAACCGTGCCTCATAGGCAAGATGACTAAAACACCGTTCTCCGGTACTATGGAGAGAGCAACAGATTTGTTGGAAATCATACATACCGATGTATGTGGTCCGATGAATATTGAGGCTCGCGGCGGATATCGTTATTTTCTCACCTTCACAGATGATTTAAGCAGATATGGGTATATCTACTTAATGAAACATAAGTCTGAAACATTTGAAAAGTTCAAGGAATTTCAGAGTGAAGTTGAAAATCATCGTAACAAGAAAATAAAATTTCTACGATCTGATCGTGGAGGAGAATATTTGAGTTACGAGTTTGGTATACATTTGAAAAATTGTGGAATAGTTTCGCAACTCACGCCACCCGGAACACCACAGCGTAATGGTGTGTCCGAACGTCGTAATCGTACTTTACTAGATATGGTGCGATCTATGATGTCTCTTACTGATTTACCGCTATCGTTTTGGGGTTATGCTTTAGAGACGGCCGCATTCACGTTAAATAGGGCACCATCAAAATCCGTTGAGACGACGCCTTATGAACTATGGTTTGGCAAGAAACCAAAGTTGTCGTTTCTTAAAGTTTGGGGCTGCGATGCTTATGTGAAAAAGCTTCAACCTGATAAGCTCGAACCCAAAGCGGAGAAATGTGTCTTCATAGGATACCCAAAGGAAACTGTTGGGTATACCTTCTATCACAGATCCGAAGGCAAGACATTCGTTGCTAAGAATGGATCATTTCTAGAGAAGGAGTTTCTCTCGAAAGAAGTGAGTGGGAGGAAAGTAGAACTTGACGAGGTAACTGTACCTGCTCCCTTATTGGAAAATAGTACATCACAGAAAACTGTTTCTGCGACACCTATGCCAATCAGTGAGGAAGCTAATGATGATGATCATGAAGCTTCAGATCAAGATTCTACTGAACCACGTAGATCAACCAGAGTGAGATCCGCACCAGAGGGGTACGGTAATCCAGTTCTGGAAGTTATGATGCTAGATCATGATGAACCTACGAACTATGAAGAAGCGATGGTGAGCCCAGATTCCGCAAAGTGGCTTGAGGCCATGAAATCTGAGATGGGATCCATGTATGAGAACAAAGTATGGACTTTGGTTGACTTGCCCGATGATCGGCAAGCAATTGAGAATAAATGGATCTTCAAGAAAAAGACTGACGCTGACGGTAATGTTACTGTCTATAAAGCTCGACTTGTCACAAAAGGTTTTCGACAAGTTCAAGGGGTTGACTACGATGAGACCTTCTCAACCGTAGCGATGCTTAAGTCCGTCAGAATTAAGTTAGCAATTGCCGCATTTTATGATTATGAAATATGGAAGATGGATGTCAAAACTGCATTCCTGAATGGATTTCTGGAAGAAGAGTTGTATATGGTACAACCAGAAGGTTTTGTCGATCCAAAAGGAGCTAACAAAGTATGCAAACTCCAGCGATCCATTTATGGACTGGTGCAAGCATCTCGGAGTTGGAATAAACGCTTTGATAGTGTGATCAAAGCATTTGGCTTTATACAGACTTTTGGAGAAGCCTGTATTTACAAGAAAGTGAGTGGGAGCTCTGTAGCATTTCTGATATTATATGTGGATGACATATTGCTAATTGGAAATGATATAGAATTTCTGGATAGCATAAAGGGATACTTGAATAAAAGTTTTTCGATGAAAGACCTCGGGGAAGCTGCATACATATTAGGCATAAAGATCTATAGAGATAGATCAAAACGCTTAATTGGACTTTCACAATGCACATACCTTGACAAAATTTTGAAGAAGTTCAAGATGGATCAAGCAAAGAAAGGGTTCTTGCCTGTGCTACAAGGTGTGAAGTTGAGTAAGACTCAATGCCCGACCACTGCAGAAGATAGAGAGAAAATGAAAGATGTTCCCTATGCTTCAGCCATAGGCTCTATCGTGTATGCAATGCTGTGTACCAGACCTGATGTGTGCCTTGCTATAAGTTTAGCAGGGAGGTACCAAAGTAATCCTGGAATGGATCACTGGACAGCGGTCAAGAACATCCTGAAATACCTGAAAAGGACTAAGGATATGTTTCTCGTATATGGAGGTGACAAAGAGCTCACCGTAAGAGGTTACGTTGATGCAAGCTTTGACGCTGATCCGGACGATTCTAAATCGCAAACCGGATACGTGTTTACTTTAAACGGTGGAGCTGTCAGTTGGTGCAGTTCTAAAACAAAGCGTCGTAGCCGGATCTACATGTGAAGCGGAGTACATAGCTGCTTCGGAAGCAGCAAACGAAGGAGTCTGGATGAAGGAGTTCATATCCGATCTAGGTGTCATACCTAGTGCATCGGGTCCAATGAAAATCTTCTGTGACAATACTGGTGCAATTGCCTTGGCAAAGGAATCCAGATTTCACAAGAGGACCAAACACATCAAGAGACGCTTCAACTCCATCCGGGATTTAGTCCAGGTGGGAGACATAGAGATTTGCAAGATACATACGGATCTGAATGTTGCAGACCCGTTGACTAAGCCTCTTCCACGAGCAAAACATGATCAGCACCAAGGCTCCATGGGTGTTAGAATCATTACAGTGTAATCTAGATTATTGACTCTAGTGCAAGTGGGAGACTGAAGGAAATATGCCCTAGAGGCAATAATAAAGTTATTATTTATTTCCTTATATCATGATAAATGTTTATTATTCATGCTAGAATTGTATTAACCGGAAACATAATACATGTGTGAATACATAGACCAACAGAGTGTCACTAGTATGCCTCTACTTGACTAGCTCGTTAATCAAAGATGGTTATGTTTCCTAACCATGAACAAGGAGTTGTTATTTGATTAACGAGGTCACATCATTAGTAGAATGATCTGATTGACATGACCCATCCCATTAGCTTAGCACCCGATCGTTTAGTATGTTGCTATTGCTTTCTTCATGACTTATACATGTTCCTATAACTATGAGATTATGCAACTCCCGTTTACCGGAGGAACACTTTGGGTACTACCAAACGTCACAACGTAACTGGGTGATTATAAAGGAGTACTACAGGTGTCTCCAATGGTAGATGTTGGGTTGGCGTATTTCGAGATTAGGGTTTGTCACTCCGATTGTCGGAGAGGTATCTCTGGGCCCTCTCGGTAATGCACATCACATAAGCCTTGCAAGCACTGCAACTAATATGTTAGTTGTGAGATGATGTATTACGGAACGAGTAAAGAGACTTGCCGGTAACGAGATTGAACTAGGTATTGGATACCGACGATCGAATCTCGGGCAAGTAACATACCGATGACAAAGGGAACAACGTATGTTGTTATGCGGTCTGACCGATAAAGATCTTCGTAGAATATGTAGGAGCCAATATGGGCATCCAGGTCCCGCTATTGGTTATTGACCGGAGACGTGTCTCGGTCATGTCTACATTGTTCTCGAACCGTAGGGTCCGCACGCTTAACGTTACGATGACAGTTATTATGAGTTTATGCATTTTGATGTACCGAAGGTTGTTCGGAGTCCCGGATGAGATCACGGACATGACGAGGAGTCTCGAAATGGTCGAGACGTAAAGATTGATATATTGGAAGCCTATGTTTGGGCACCAGAAGTGTTCCGGGTGAAATCGGGATTTTACCGGATTACCGGGAGGGTTACCGGAACCCCCCGGGAGACATATGGGCCTATTGGGCCTTAGTGGAAAAGAGAGAAGGGGCAGCCCACAGGCTAGCCGGCCGAACCCCCCTTCCCTAGTCCTATTAGGACTAGGAGAAGGGGCCGGCCCCCCTCTCTTCTCTTTCTCCCGAAGAGTCCTACTAGGAATAGGATTTGGGGGAAGGAGTCCTACTCCTGGACTCCTCCCTGCGCCTCCCTCCTAGCCGGCCGAACCCCTTGCCCCTGGCCTTTATATACGGGGGCAGGGGGCACCCCATAGACACACAACTTGATCCTTGAGATCGTTCCTTAGCCGTGTGCGGTGCCCCCTGCCACCAAATTCCACCTCGATCATACCGTTGTAGTGCTTAGGCGAAGCCCTGCGTCGGTAGTACATCAAGATCGTCATCACGCCGTCGTGCTGACGAAACTCTTCCTCGACGCTTTGCTGGATCGGAGCCCGAGGAACGTCATCGAGCTGAACGTGTGCTAAGAACTCGGAGGTGCCAGAGTAACGGTGCTTGGATCGGTCGATCGGGAAGAAGACGTACGACTACTTCCTCTACGTTGTGTGATCGCTTCCGCAGTCGGTCTGCGTTGGTACGTAGACAACACTCTCCCCTCTCGTTGCTGTGCATCACCATGATCTTGCGTGTGCGTAGGAAATTTTTTGAAATTACTGCGTTCCCCAACACAAACCTCCTTTACCTTGATTGTAATAGTCCGGTTTAACAACACATGTATGCCCTTGATATGACCTTGTCATTCATTATTGTATTAGTCCCCGGTTTACGCAATTTCACATATCTGTATATCTTTATTCCTATTGCATCTTGCGTGTCATCATGAATGATTTGTAAACCGGCATTTCTTTTCCAGCTTTTCGTTTCACAATGGCCAAACAGTTTACCGCTTGCAACTGGGCTCGTTCCCGGGTCATCGAGGAACAGTTGAACGGAATGGTCAGTATCGGCACCTTGCCGAGGAAAACTGAAATTAAATGGCGAGCTCCAGGAACGGAGAATCCTCCAACCCCGAGGTAGGGTGAGGTAGTGGTTTTTTTCGACCACATAGGCCGTGGTTTCAAACCGCCAGGGTCAAAATTTTACCGAGATATGCTTGCCAGCTTCCAACTCCATCCTCAAAATATCGGACCCAACTCTGTGTCCAATATATGCAACTTCCAAGTCTTCTGTGAAGTGTACTTACAGGAAGAACCAACTGCTGAGCTGTTCCGGGACTTTTTTCATCTGAACCGGCGTACAGAATTTGTAAACGGTCATAACACTGAGCTTGGTGGTGTCTCTGTTCAAAAGCGGAAGGAAGTTGAATTCCCTCATGCCAAACTGCACAGCCACCCTAAGGAATGGAACCAGACTTGGTTCTACTGCATAGATACCTCTCCTGAAGATGAGAACTCTCGTCTAGGATACCGTGATCACCGGCTTTCCAACACTCATCCAATGCCTCAATGTTTGAGTTCTGTGGAATGAGCCAAATATGCCCCTCAACTCGCCAAGCTCCGGGCCTTTATGGCCAACGGTTTAACAAGCGTTGATTTTGTGCGTTGCTGGATATCTTGGAGCGTCTTGCCACTAAGCCGCCGCCCCGGTTTAACGTGTGAGTACACCGGTGATTTAGAAGACCCCCAACACCACATCAACATTCAGGTAACCGATGAAGAGGTTACTGAAAGCGTCAAGAAAATTTTGAATGAACCGGAATCAGTCCGTTGCCAAACCGGCTTGAGCCCCTTCTACACTCAGAATAAACTGCCTGCTGTAAGCACTATGCTTCCTTTTTATCTTGATATCTTTAAATTGTTCAACTTGTAAACTTTCTTCTGTTTGTGTACCAACAGGGTGATGATCCCTTCTGGAAGCGGAAATCCGTAGATAAAGCGGCCAAGCCATCCCGTCCCAAAACCAAAGCCGTGAAGCGTACCTCAAAGCGGAAAACGGGTGACCGGATCAGCATGGAACTTGATGAAGATGCAGATGATCCGGAAGTTGAGGTAGAACTTGACTCACTTGGCTCCCTTTTCATGCACCTCATTAACAATGATCTTTATCAGGAGGACGTAGAAGGGAGCCAGGCTAATGATGTAGAGGTAATTCCCTTTCCTCCGGTTCAGACTCTATGCCGACACAAAAAACCCGTCAAGCAATCCGAAAAGTTAGCTTTTCTCATCCTCTTGCTTACTTGGATCCAACATTTATTTTGAAGACGCAGCAGCATGAAGCTCGCCGGACAACCCGGCACAGTGGCCAACATGTCACTTCGGCCGGTTTACCTGATACCCCGGTTCAGAAGCACCGGTCTAAGGTCTCTCCCACTTATGACAATTCTTATCCCAAGGCAGGTTATTTCAGACAACCTCTTAATCCATCCGATTCAAATTATTAGGTGACACCTCCCTCATCTTCTGGCGAGTCAACAACAACCCAACTCCCCCCTCTAAAGACTGTAGCTGGGTAAGCATTCAAACCCTTCCTTCAAATGCGTTGCAAATCTTGACTAAGATGCTAAACCTCTTGTAATTTTGTTTGCATAGCCAAAGCCAGACCCAGCAAGAAAGCTCAGGTCAACAATCCGTCAGAAGACCAGGCGGTTTTTGAAGAAGAGCAAATAGGTGAATTGGACCAAAATCGTGAACCGGAGGGTTCTCATCCTGAAGCTACCTTTGATGAACCGCCCCTTCAAGACCAAAATATTGGTGAACAACCAGAAGCTGATCCTGTTGTGCCTGACACTGAACCGGCAGCTCCAAATCGGGCTAGTCCGGTGAAAGGTACCGACACTCCGTCATCACCCACAAAAACCACTGAAGGCCAAGGAGATGATGTTATCATTACTGGCATGGGCCACAGCTCTCCTGGCCATCCCGTAATCTTGGCCCAACATAGTGCCAAAGAAGAGCATGCTGCTTGGGAAAAGGGTAAATGGAGTACTGACTTATCAAGCTATGCCCATCTCAGTGCTGAAGAACTTCACTCCGGTTTCTTAAACCGTCTGCACTCAAACCGTGACTATGAAGCCGGTTTGGTGAACTTGATGAAGGAACGCTATGAGGTATTTTCATCTCCCTTTATTTCTTGATTCCAAAGTTGAAACACTAGCCCAAGTAGCCCCCAAGGGCCGTTTTATGATGTTAATCTTAAACCGAGTCTTTATAACACTTTAATCCTCTCCTTATGACCCCCAAAATGTCAGGTCCTTAGTGAAAACCAAAACTGATACTTTACCAATGTAATTATATAGCCTTCCTCAGTGTAGCCCCCAAAGGCCGGTTTAGCTTTGTGAGGTAATCCGGGTCTTTAATCCATGCGTCCGTTTTGAATAGATGTACATTAGCCCCCAAGTGTCAAGGATAATGCTTGCATTGTTCTAGAGACTTATAAAATATGTAGTGAATCAGAGCAAATAGGCATTAGCCCCCAAGTACAAAGTGCATAACTTGTTATACGCTCTGTACTTAGAAAATATATATCCTGTTGTTTACATATCTTCACTGTTATAGGCTGAGCTAAGCAATAGAGATGCTCGAACCGCTGATTTGCAAGAGAACGTGAAGTCCCAACAAGCAGAAGCTGCGAAAGCCAAAGAGGAGCTGACCAAAGCCCTGACAGCGATGGAAAAGCTGAAGGAGTCTTTTAACAAGGAACGTGCTGACTGGGAAACCGAGAAGGCCGGTTTAACCAAAAAAGCTGAGGATGCCGAAGCAGCCCTGAAGCCAGTTGTAGATGAATTAACCGGTTTGAAGCGGCAAATCAACGCTATGACATCCACTATATTTGGGAAGCATCTCCTTATGCTGTTTGTCCAATTCATGAGACTTTGGTGTTTACCAGTTTGACTGATATTAGACCATGACAGACACTCGCATTGCTCATCTGGGTGCTGATATGCGAATGAAGCTTAAAGCGGCTTATACCTTGATTGAATAGCTGTACTCTGGATCCCAGCGTGCTATTTGCACTACGGCTTACAATAAACTGGCGCCGTCACTGATAAAATAAACTCTTGAGAAGCTGGGCATGCTACCAGCCCGGATTACCGAACTGAAGAAAGCAGCTGCAAGAGCAGGAGCATTAACCGCACTAATCTGGGCCAAGGCATTGATTCGGGACCTTGAAGCGGATGACATTATAAAAGGATATCCAGGTGTGAAGGAGGACGGTTCAAACTTCGACAATGATGATCTCCGAAGGCTGACAAAGGAAATGCGGCCAATAGCCAGCAAACTGGCAGAAGACACATATTTATCTCATTTCCAGCCGGCTTACGACACCGAAGGGAAGAGACAGCCTGCGGAAATCCATGAAGTCGAAGAACTTGTGCCTCCAATCCATAAGCATACTTATGCTCCTGACATTAACCCTTCCAGCCTTATCCATGAAGAAACCGTGTTTCAAGCTTTAACCGGAATCGATTGGTCAATGGTTGATTTCCAACGTCTGGGGAGGGATGAAGAAGAAGTGATTGCACCGAATGACCCTCAACCATCAAACCGTCCGGACGAAGCATCTTAAACTGGCAGCCGGTTTACTAGCTATTATGTGCCAATGCTTAAAAACAATTATACAATTGAAGCCGCTTTGAAGCTTCTTGTAATAGGATAGCAAAAACTCCTTTATCTGTCATGCCATCGAGCATGTTTTGTGACGCTTTGTGAAAACTTGCTCCATTTTTGGGATCTATTTATGCATAGCCCATGATGAGTTGTGTTCCTGGATACAAGAACTTGAAAGTATCCTCGTTGGCTGATCAACTGCTTGTATGGTAAAGGTGTAAACACCAATCCGGAGTATTGATAACTCTGTCCTTATTTTGTCGGATTATGATAATAAACCATACTGGGATATAATGACCACCAAGTTTCTTTATAACAATGGCGACTTGTTAGTCAAAACCAGACCGGGTTAGTGAACGCCGGATTAAAACTGATCATGTACTGACAACTTGTAGTTGAAAGCCAAGCCGGGTCAAGGACACCGGTTTATCAGAAGATATTAGGAACCTCAACAAAGGCGAAAGACTTAGCAAATAGAACTCAAAAAGAACATGCGAGGCTTTTACGAGCTGCCAGGCTCCAAATCGAGGCTTTTCATGGGCTGCCAGGCCGCCGAGTTAAACCATTTAACAAAGCCTTTTAAGATGGGCCACCAATTAACTAATCGTCATTTTAACATTGACAAGTTCAGGGTCTGTATAAGATTGACTTGTCAAACGTTCGGCGGGTCATACCAGGATTACCTGGACATGAGTGGCTTACTTGATGAAGGCAGGTTAACCCGGGGTTTTAGGTGAATACACCAGGCTTCCAAGCCGTGGCTTGATAGCCAATTACAAGAGTCCTTTCAAACTCTTTATTGCTTTGCAAAAAGGGCCCCAAGTAACTTTCTGAGCTGTGTTTAGTGGGTGCCCATGTTTGAGCTTATTGTAGGATCGAAAGTATGTCTAGAGGGGGGGGTGATTAGACTACTTGACCAAATAAAAACTTGACCTTTTCCCAATTTTAGTTCTTGGCAGATTTTAGCTATTTTAGGACAAGTCAAGCAATCATCACATAATTCAAGAAAGCATGCAAAGAGTATATTGGCAGCGGAAAGTAAAGCATGCAACTTGCAAGAATGTAAAGGGAAGGGTTTGGAGAATTCAAACACAATTGGACACACGAATGTTTTTCCCGTGGTTCGGATAGGTGGTGCTATCCTACATCCACGTTGATGGAGACTTCAACCCACGAAGGGTAACGGTTGCGCGAGTCCACGGAGGGCTCCACCCATGAAGGGTCCACGAAGTCGCAACCTTGTCTATCCCACCATGGCCATCGCCCACGAAGGACATGCCTCACTAGCGGTAGATCATCATGAAGTAGGCGATCTCCTTGCCCTTACAAACTCCTTGGTTCAACTCCACAATCTTGTTGGAGGCTCCCAAGTGACACCTAGCCAATCTAGGAGACACCACTCTCCAAGAAGTAACAAACGGTGTGTTGATGATGAACTCCTTGCTCTTGTGCTTCAAATGATAGTCTCCCCAACACTCAACTCTCTCTCATAGGATTTGGATCTAGTGGAAAGAAGATTTGAGTGGAAAGCAACTTGGGAAGGCTAGAGATCAAGATTCATATGGTAGGAATGGAATGTCTTGGTCTCAACACATGAGTAGGTGGTTCTCTCTCAGAACATATGAGTTGGAATGGTGTATGTGTTCTGAAGGCTCTCTCTCCGAATGAAGAGGAGGTGGAGGGGTATATATAGCCTCCACACAAAATCCAACCGTTACACACAATCTACCAATCTCGGTGGGACCAAATCAATAAACTCGGTCAGACCGAAAAGGTAAACCTAGTGACCGTTAGAGATTTTCGGTGGGACTGACATGCAACTCGGTAGGACCGATTCTGTTAGGGTTTGGGCATAACGTAATCTCAGTGAGACCAATTACACAAACTTGGTGAGACCGAGTTTGGTAATAAGCTAACCAGAGAGTTGGTCAGGCAAACTCGGTGGGACCGATTTGCTCTTTTGGTGAGACCGAAAAGTTACAAAAGGGAAACACAGAGTTTAAATTGCAATCTCGGTGGGACCGATTCGCTCTTTCGGTGAGACCGAAAAGTTACGAAAGGGAAACCGAGAGTTTGCAACCCCATCTCCATGAGACCAAGATCCCTATCGGTAGGACCGAATTGCTAGGGTTTGGCAGTGGCTTATGACAAGTGAAACTCGGTGGCGCCGGATAGATAGAATTGGTATGACCGAGTTTGGCTTAGGGTTTAGGTCGTGGATATGGGAAAGTAGCTGAGGATTTTGGAGCATATCATTAACCACATGAAGCAAGAGGCTCATTAAGCAACACCTCATCCCTCCTTGATGGTATTGGCTTTTCCTAAAGACTCAATGTGATCTTGGATCACTAAAATATAAAATGAAGAGTCTTGAGCTTTTGAGCTTGAGCCAATCCTTTGTCCTTAGCATTTTGAGGGTTCCACTTTCACATCCATGCCATGCCAATCATTGAGCTTTCCTAAAATAATCATCTTGGAATAGCATTAGCTCAATGAGCTATATGTTGTTATGAATTACCAAAACCACCTAGGGATAGTTGCACTTTCAATCTCCCCCTTTTTGGTAATTGATGACAACATATAGATCAAAGCTTCGACAAATGATAATAGGCATGAAATATATCGTCGCTTTGAGAAGTATGTGATAAGTAAGAGCTCCCCCTAAATTTGTGCATATTTAAAATTTGCTTTGGACTGCAAATGCACAAAGAGTTAGAGTCATGGGTTACTCTTCCATGTCACATACATCTTGGTGGAGCGCTTAAAATGATAAGAATGAAATACATGCACTCATCACCAATCACATAAGATATATAGGATAAAAATATTAAGCAAACATTAAGTGTATCTTATGATCAAACACATGATCATCAATGTCTCACAGATAATGACGTAGTATCTCACACAAAAGGAAACGAAGTTCGAAAAACCACCAAATAAAACAAGAGAGAATAAAAGCAACACTCTCTCTCGAAGCCTATGATCTATACATTTTCTCCCCCTTTGGCAACAAGTTACCAAAAAGTTCCTAGAAAATGCATAGTGCTAAGTCGACACTCAGGCTTGATCTTCAGGTGGTGGTGGAGTCCGGATCACTCCAAGTACGAAGGCTTCCGTATATGCTGAAGTAGATGCTGGAGCTGAAGTAGATGCTGGAGTTGGAGCTGATGCTACGGCTGGAGCTGAGGCGGTTGCCCTTGTGTCAGGAACTGGCACTGCAGACGACCTCGGAGCTCGGGGCACTCTGGCAAAGGCATCAGTTATAGTCTTGCCTCTCCTCTCCTGCATGTCATCCTGGAGCTACTCCACTGCAAACTGAATCTCTGTCACTTTGACATCCAAGTCATAGAACTTTTGTTCCATGATCCTCTCTAAGCTTGCCTGGTTTTGAGTTAGGGTGCCTAGTCCTTGCTCAATCCGCAGGGTGGATGCAATCAAGTAACCAAGCTGCTCTTGTTTGGTTTTTCAGAAAATATTCAGATGCCTCCGCTTGAGTAGGCATCTTGGCAGCTTTCTCCTTCCTAGCCTTCTCCTTCTTGGCTTGTGCTTGGGCAGATGAAGGCTCATTCTCAGTCATGACCACTTGATTATCTTCAAAGTCCGGACAGATAGGCAGGTGTTCCTTGTCCAACAGGTATATGCCCGTGCCCATCTTGGAGTTGATGAGCTCCTGAATCTGTGGGGCATATCCACAGCTCCTCTTCTGGTCTGCTGCTGTCCTCTTAATGGTCTCTACCATTAGGCTCATCACCTTGAATTTCTGAGGCACGTCAAAGATATGAAGCAAGTTGATCGCGTGGCCTCTGATCATCTTGTGATCTCCAGACTTGGGCAATAAGGTGTGCCTCAATATCCAATTGATAGTGGGCAGCCCTGATAGAAGATAATGTATTGAGCCAAACTTGAAAGTGTCAAGTGCTTCATTTGGAATCTCCTTGTACATGTTGGACATAGAGTTGTGGTCCATCTTCTTCTTGGCATAAACGTCCAAGTCATCTGCTTGCTCCTCTGGGGCATTTATCAGCTGAGCCCATTCAGCAACTGTGGACTGGTACCTCGTACCCTCTGACATATATCCTACCATCTGGATAAAAATGGGCTGTGGACTAGAACTGCATGATGAGTTCCTCGTTCCACTTTGTGAGCTTCTGCCCAACAAAGTCCTCTACTCCACACGCCTTAAAGTTGTCCTGCACTCCAGGGAAGTACTCCTTGTTATCCTTGATATATTGCCAATCGACCCATCTCATGTCACAGACAATGGGCTTCTTGTCTAGCAGCACTATCTCATAGAAATCTTGCTGCTCCTTGGTGTGAAACCTATAGTCCACTGCAGTCCTTCTCCTTGAAGCATACGGGTCTGCTTCTCTCCACTTCCGGAGCCCTGAATCTCTCCTGAGTTTCATATCCTCAGCCACAGGATGAGCATCGTTGTGGTCTGGGATCTTGGGCTTGAGCTTCCTGAGGACATTCTCTTCCTCTTCTTCTGCAGCTTTAGGCACTGGGGCCTTGTTCTTCTCAGCAGCTGGGATGCTTCTTGTATTCCTCTTTGGCTTGGGCTTTGGAGCTGGCTTGGCCTTGGAACCAGCCCCCTGATCTTATGGCATCACCCATCAGCTTGGGTGCCTTTGGTGCTGGTGCAGCCACCTTTTCTTCTTCCTCCCCATCTTCCATGATGGAAGCTTTGCCAAGCACTCTGGCTACAGTTTTCTTCACCCTTTCTTTCCTCTTCTTGCCCTCAGCAGCAACTGGCTCAATGGGAGTGGGCTTCTCAGTTGAAGCTCTTGCCTTTGACATAGGCTGCCTGCCTGCTGGCCTTTTGAACTTCAACCCTGGCTTTGTACCCTGTGCTGGCTCAACTCTCTTGGAGGTTGCTTCCTCTTCTGCCACATAATCCTCATCTTCTCAGTGTGAGGTTCTCTTCTTTCTCTGTCTTGTGGCAGCTTTAGGCAGATTGCTAGGGGTGCTCCTGCTGCCATCATCTGAGGAACTTGAGGGACTAGTGCCCTCACTCAGTTGCACTTGCTGTTATGATAGGTTCTGGCTATCACTTTGGTCTGACATGATGCAAGCTCTGACTGCTGACCCCTAGTGCGGCGGAGACTTGCTACGGCGGCAACGACAGGGTAGAATCCCGTTGATGGCGACGGAGACTAGCGACAGGAGGCTGCTGGCGGCGAGGAGACGATCCGGAGACCAAGTTGGCAAAGCAGGCTATCGCGCGGGCGAAGGGATTCGGAGAAATTTCCAAATTTTTGCCCGTGACTATATATAGCCCGACCCTGTCGGTGTGACCGAGTGGAACAACTCGGTGGCACCGAGATGCATAACTGCGAGCAGTTACTGCAACTCGGTGTGACCGAAAAGTTCAAATCGGTTGCACCGAGATCGAAAACCTAGATCAACTTAATGATCTCGGTAGGACCGAAAGTGAGGAATCGGTCAGACCGAGAATCACAAAGAGGTTTTGGAAGTTTAAGTCTATGACGAATCGGGGCCTCCGAGCGCTCCTCACACAGAGTGATTCGAATCTGACTTGATCAAATTTTGTGATGTAGCATGAATAGAGTTTGAGACGAGAAAAGCATAGATAGCTAAAGGAGGTTCTTAGGCATTCTTGTCCATCCACTTGGCAAAAGAAAATAAAGACAAACAATCAAAACAACAAGTGGATGTCCTCGAATGAGTAAAATATGCAACCAACATGCTCACACAATAAGATGGCAAATGAAATATGTGACAAAGCATGCACAACCAATTCTAGCATCTATCAAGCAATTTGCGATGACTAGGTCATCTATATATGAGTATATTGACTTAGGAGTCAAGTGAGAACACTTGATCATAGGTCATACTCATCGTTTAAGCACAAGTGGGGTTACCACTTTTACATAAAGCATTGTTGTGTTCACATCTTTAGAGTTGCTTTAGCTCAAGTTTTAGAGTAAAGCTCCCCCTAGATGTGATATCCCCCCAAAGAGGGATGAACTAACCTTGGGTTTTGTCGATGATGACTTCATGTAGATGTTGAAGATGTGGATGCTCAATGTTGATGTAGATCACTTGGAGCTATCCATTTGAGTGAATTGCACTTTCAATACCTACATGGGTTAGTCCCACAAGGAACAAACAAGGATATCCATAGACATAGAGTGATGCACACACAAGATGATGTCCATGAAAAATTTTAGGTTACCTTGTCCCTTATCTTACCAACAAGAGGGTTTTGTGACTCCTTGAACTAGTGCAAGATGTGGAAGTTCATTGCACTTGTTCTTGCCAAAAGGATAAGAGTGAAGTATGTTGGCGGAGTCACCCTCAAGAACTCTCTAGTTCTTCTTCTTTTGGATCCACATCATCTTGATGGGAATCCTTGGAGTTGTAGTCGTACTTGATGAAGTGGAACTTGATGTGGTCTTGGGAATCCACTTGACTAAGGTCTTAGGAGCTTCTTCAAATGCATCAATCTCCTCTTGAAGCTTGTCCTTGCCTTTTTGCTTGTAGTCTTGTGGTGGAAGATCATCTTGAGCTTGTGTCCCCTTGAAGGAAGTATCATACTTCTCTTGTTGAGGAACAAACTTTGTCTTGGGGTATTGATCTTCTTCCCACTCAACTCCATTGGCATTGAACTTTCGTTCAAAACCAACACCTTGATTCTTCCAGTGCATTCCTTGCTTGCGCACAATTTCCTCGAATTGCTTACTCCCGGCAAGGCTTTTGTACACTCCTTTCTCTATAATTCCCTTCAATAAGCTGTTTTCTTGCTCAAGTGTAACTTGGCTAAGAGAATCATTAGTGGAATCAAGAGAACTACTAGAAGCAACAATATTGGATTTAGCATGATCATTGTTACTACTAGAGGAAGAATCTTTCTTATTCTTGTTACTAGACTTGACTTGAGGCATGTAAGTGGATAAGAGTAAACGCTTGGCAATGTAAGAAGAACTTTTCTTGCGGAGATCATCATTGATTGCCTTTAAAAACTCATGCTCTTGCTCAAGATTGACCTTTTCAAAGCGTAATTTCTCATGAGCTCTTAAAAGTTCTCGATGATCTTCGAAGATAGTTTCATGAGCTAACTTAAGAGTGTTAGGTCTTTAGTTAGAGCCTCAATCTTCTCCTTATCATTGTCATTCGTTTTATCTTGATTAGCATGATTAATTGATGTTCCATCATAGTATTCATCACTAGAGTTGTCAATAAGCAAATCATCATCACCTAACAAGTCATCTTCATCACTATTAAAATCAACATACTCGGGGTGTGTTACCTTAGGTCCTTTGGCCATGAAGCATCTTCCAATTCCTTCATTGGGTGAATCAAATATGTCATAGGAGTTGGATGACACAAGTGCTAGACCGGCAACACCTTCATCTTGAGTATCTTCGGAGTCGGAGTGATAACTTCTCTCGGAGTGGCTGTCGGAGTCGAAGCCGGATACCCATTCACCAACATGAGCTTGATGTCTTCGTTTTGTGTAGCTCCTTGATGATTTTTCCTTCCTTTCCAAATCCTTGCTTCTCCATGAGGATCTTCGTTCATAACGATCATCTCTACTCCTTCTCTCTCTTGGTGGTGAATCTTTGCTTCTTCTTTTTGGAGAATCTTCTCTTCTCTTGTAGGGAGCCGTACACTCATTGGAATAGTGTCTAGGTCTTCCACAATTGTAGCAGTTTCGCTCTCGACTAGAAGATCTTTTGTCATTGTAGGACCTTGACTTGAAGCTTCTATCTTTGCTTCTACTCTTGTAGAACTTGTTGAAGTTCTTCACCATTAAGCTCAATTCTTCATTGAAGTTTTGTTTCTCACTTGATGATGTAGGGGCTTCACATGAGGCTTTGTAGGCACCACTTGATTTGTTGTGAAGTTCCTCTTTATCCTTGAGTGACATCTCATGAGCAACAATTCTTCCAATCACTTCTGTTGGCTTGAGATCTTTGTAATTGGGCATCATTTGGATCAATGTGCACACGGTATCATATTTTCCATCCAAGGCTCTTAGAATCTTCTTGATGATGAATCTATCGGTCATCTCTTCACTTCCTAAGCCGACAATCTCATTTGTGATGAGAGCAAGCCTAGAGTACATTTTAGCGACACCTTCACCATCCTTCATTTTGAACTTGTCAAGTTGACTTTGAAGCACATCCAACTTGGATTCCTTGACGGAGTCGGTACCTTCGTGCATATCAATCAAAGTGTCTCAAATTTGCTTTGCATTCTCAAGACGGCT
This sequence comes from Triticum monococcum, assembly GCA_034509565.1. Lineage (NCBI taxonomy): Eukaryota > Viridiplantae > Streptophyta > Magnoliopsida > Poales > Poaceae > Triticum > Triticum monococcum. The sequence goes on from CM067842.1 coordinate 696,387,396, forward strand.
GATTTGTTGAATTCTTCGGGGCATAATCCGTTGAAGAGAATGTCACAAGCTTGAGCATTGTATTGCAACATCTTCAACTCACCCGCGGTAGCTTCACGGTTTGGTTCTCTCCCATCAAAGAAGTCACCTTGCAAACCAACACACACAATAGCCCAAACGGCGGGGTTATGTCCAAGAATATGCATTTTCACTTTATGCTTCCAACTAGCAAAATTAGTACCATCAAAGTAAGGACCTCTACGGTGATAATTTCCCTCGCTAGACACCATACTCTCCTAGGCTGTGAAACCAAGGCTATGACCACCAAAAGCTATGGAGATCAAAGCAAATGGAGACCAAAGCTCTGATACCACTTGTAGGATCGAAAGTATGTCTAGAGGGGGGGGGGTGATTAGACTACTTGACCAAATAAAAACTTGACCTTTTCCCAATTTTAGTTCTTGGCAGATTTTAGCTATTTTAGGACAAGTCAAGCAATCATCACATAATTCAAGCAAGCATGCAAAGAGTATATTGGCAGCGGAAAGTAAAGCATGCAACTTGCAAGAATGTAAAGGGAAGGGTTTGGAGAATTCAAACACAATTGGACACACGAATGTTTTTCCCGTGGTTCGGATAGGTGGTGCTATCCTACATCCACGTTGATGGAGACTTCAACCCACGAAGGGTAACGGTTGCGCGAGTCCACGGAGGGCTCCACCCACGAAGGGTCCACGAAGTAGCAACCTTGTCTATCCCACCATGGCCATCGCCCACGAAGGACTTGCCTCACTAGCGGTAGATCTTCATGAAGTAGGCGATCTCCTTGCCCTTACAAACTCCTTGGTTCAACTCCACAATCTTGTCGGAGGCTCCCAAGTGACACCTAGCCAATCTAGGAGACACCACTCTCCAAGAAGTAACAAATGGCGTGTTGATGATGAACTCCTTGCTCTTGTGCTTCAAATGATAGTCTCCCCAACACTCAACTCTCTCTCATAGGATTTGGATCTAGTGGAAAGAAGATTTGAGTGGAAAGCAACTTGGGAAGGCTAGAGATCAAGATTCATATGGTAGGAATGGAATGTCTTGGTCTCAACACATGAGTAGGTGGTTCTCTCTCAGAACATATGAGTTGGAATGGTGTATGTGTTCTGAAGGCTCTCTCTCCGAATGAAGAGGAGGTGGAGGGGTATATATAGCCTCCACACAAAATCCAACCATTACACACAATCTACCAATCTCGGTGGGACCGAATCAATAAACTCGGTCAGACCGAAAAGGTAAACCTAGTGACCATTAGAGATTTTCGGTGGGACTGACATGCAACTCGGTAGGACCGATTCTGTTAGGGTTTGGGCATAACGTAATCTCAGTGAGACCGATTACACAAACTCGGTGAGACCGAGTTTGGTAATAAGCTAACCAGAGAGTTGGTCAGGCAAACTCGGTGGGACCGATTTGCTCTTTCGGTGAGACCGAAAAGTTACAAAAGGGAAACACAGAGTTTACATTGCAATCTCGGTGGGACCAATTCGCTCTTTCGGTGAGACCGAAAAGTTACGAAAGGGAAACCGAGAGTTTGCAACCCCATCTCCGTGAGACCGAGATCCCTATCGGTAGGACCGAATTGCTAGGGTTTGGCAGTGGCTTATGACAAGTGAAACTCGGTGGCGCCGGATAGATAGAATCGGTATGACCGAGTTTGGCTTAGGGTTTAGGTCATTTGTGGATATGGGAAAGTAGCTGAGGATTTTGGAGCATATCATTAAGCACATGAAGCAAGAGGCTCATTAAGCAACACCTCATCCCTCCTTGATAGTATTGGCTTTTCCTAAAGATTCAATGTGATCTTGGATCACTAAAATATAAAATGAAGAGTCTTGAGCTTTTGAGCTTGAGCCAATCCTTTCTCCTTAGCATTTTGAGGGTTCCACTTTCACATCCATGCCATGCCAATCATTGAGCTTTCCTGAAATAATCATCTTGGAATAGCATTAGCTCAATGAGCTATATGTTGTTATGAATTACCAAAACCACCTAGGGATAGTTGCACTTTCACTTATGCTTTGTGCAACACTCTCTTTGGCCCTGAAGTAAATTCATGTTGGCCTTACGCCAATCAAGAGGTGTAGCCACGGTTCAGATATGACCGAGCCCCCTAGTGATATCCCTTTGTGGTTTCAAACCGATCAAGAGGTGTAGCTACGGTTCAGATATGACCAAGCCCCCTATTGATATCCCTTTGTGGTTTCAAACCGATCAAGAGGTGTAGCTACGGTTCAGATATGACCAAGCCCCCTAGTGATTTTCTTTTGTATCCGTGCAGCTATAGAGACTGGTTTAACAAAACTCCTCTTTTTCCGTAGAAACTTTTGGAAGCACACACATGATGTAAAAAGAACAGAGACCCCGCTTTATTTGAGGCTCCAGTTTATTATATAATATATACATTGTCATAAATATGTACATATGAAGATCCTATGGCTCAAGTATAGTAAGGCCGAAGAAGAGCTATGTTCCACGGCCGCTTGGTCTCCTCCTCCGATTTACGTGAGTCTTTGTGCTCTCGAACATCAATGAGGTAGTATGACCCGTTGTGAAGATTCTTGCTAACCACAAAAGGTCCTTCCCAAGGTGGGGATAGCTTGTGCAGGTCAGTCTGATCCTGGATGAGCCGGAGCACCAGATCGCCCTCTTGAAAAGTTCTGGTCTTAACCCGGAGGCTGTGATAACATCGGAGATCATGTTGATAAATTGTCGAACGTGCTGCTGCAAGATCACGCTCTTCATCTAACAGGTCTAGGGAGTCCTAACGTGCCTTCTCATTATCAGCTTCAACATAAGCTGCCACACAGGGCGAGTCGTGACGGATGTCACTAGGAAGAACTGCCTCCGCTCCATAAACCATGAAGAAAGGTCTGTAACCCGTAAATCTGTTAGGTGTGGTGTTGATGCTCCATAACACAGAAGGTAATTCTTCCACCCAACAACCCAGTGTCCGCTTCAAATGATCCATAAGCCGGGGTTTAATACCTCTCAAAATTTCTTGATTTGCCCTCTCTGCTTGACCATTAGATTGGGGGTGAGCCACGGATGCTATATCAAGCCGGATGTGCTCACGTTGGCAAAATTCTTCCATCTCTCCCTTTGATAGATTAGTGCAATTATCAGTTATAATACTGTGTGGAAAGCCAAACCGGAATATCACCTTTTTGATGAATTGAACCGCCATGGCCGCATCACACTTACTGACTGGCTCTGCTTCCAACCATTTGGTGAATTTTTCAACTGCCACTAATAAGTGGGTCTTTTTGTCCTTGGAATGCTTAAAGGGTCCAACCATATCAAGCCCCCAAGTCGCAAACGACCACGTTATTGGAATCATCCTCAACTCCTGAGTCGGAATATGAGCACGGCGTGTGAATTTTTGACAACCGTCACATCTTTTGACTAAGTCCTCCGCATCAGCGTGAGCTGTTAACTAATAAAAACCGTGGAGAAAAGCTTTAGGAACCAAAGACTTTGAACCGGCGTGGTGACCACAATCCCCTTCATGGATTTCTCGCAAAATCTCACAACCCTCTTGACAAGAGACACAACGCTGAATTGCCCCTGAAACGCTGTAACGATGTAACTCTCCATTGAGTATGGTCATTGACTTGGAACGCCAGATTATCTGCCGGGCCGAGGTTTCATCCTCCGGTTATTCGCCCCGGTTCATGTAAGCTAGGTATGAGATTGTCCAATCCGGTATGATATGCAAAGCTGCCACCAATTGAGCCTCCGGATCAGGAATAGCCAACTCCTCTTCTGTTGGTACCTTGACCGACGGATTATGCAGCACGTCAAGTAAGACATTTGGTGGGACCGGTTTACGCTGAGAACCAAGGCGGCTTAAAGTGTCCCCCGCTTCGTTCTTTTGCCGGTCTATATGGTCCACCTGATAACCCTTGAAGTGACCAGCCACTGTGCCCACCTCTCGTTGATATGCAGCCATGAGTGGGTCTTTAGAATCCCAAGTGCCACACACCTGTTGAGCCACCAGATCTGAATCCCCAAAGCACTTAACCCGGCTTAAGTTCATCTCCTTAGCCATCTGAAGACCATGGAGTAATGCCTCGTACTCAGCTACATTGTTAGTACATGGGAACATTAAACGGAGGACATAACAAAACTTGTCACCTCATGGGGAAGTTAGTATGACTCCAGCCCCCGAGCCCTCCAAATGTCTGGATCCATCAAAATGAATAGTCCAATACGTGTTATCTGGCTTTTCCTCTGGTGCCTGGAACTCTGTCCAATCATTGATGAAGTCCACAAGTGCTTGGGATTTAATGGCTGTATGAGGTGTGTATTTTAGCCCGTGAAGTCAAAGCTCAATAACCCACTTAGCAATCCGGCCAGTTGCTTCTCTGTTCTGAATAATATCTCCCAGAGGGGCTGAACTGACCACTGTGATAGGATGACCCTGAAAATAATGTTTGAGCTTTCGGCTTGCCATAAACACTCCATACACCAGCTTCTGCCAATGTGGATACCTCAGCTTTGATTCAATGAGTACCTCACTGATATAATAAACCGGCCATTGAACCGGATACTCCTTTCCAGCTTCCTTGTGCTCCACCACAATAGCCACACTAACAGCTTGGGCCTTAGCAGCCACATACAGCAGTAACGACGCCTTATCCATCGGGGCTGCAAGCACAAGTGGTTCAACTAACTGCCTTTTCAGATCCTCAAACGCTTTATCAGCTGCCTCGCTCCAGACAAAATCATCTGTTTTCTTTAGCGTCTGATATAAAGGAATTTCCTTCTCCCCAAGGTGACTGATAAACCAGCTCAAAGCCGCAATCCGGCCGGCCAAATGTTGAACGTCATTGACAGATGCCGGTGTAGCCAAAGATGTAATTGCTAAGATTTTTCTGGATTAGCATCAATGCCTCTGTTTGACACCAGAAAACCCAAGAGTTTGCCTGCCGGTACACCAAAGACACACTTTTCCGGATTGAGCATCATCTTGTAAACCCGGAGGTTGTCAAAGGTTTCTCTCAAATCATCTATCAATGTTTCCTCCTTCCTGGACTTTATCACAATATCATCCACATATGCATGAATATTGCGCCCAATCTGCTTATGAAGACAATTTTGAACACAGCATTGATAAGTCGCCTGGGCACTCTTGAGCCCAAAGGGCATGGAGACATAGAAGAAGGCTCCAAAGGGAGTTATGAAAGTTGTCTTCTCCTGGTCCTTAACTGCCATTTTGATCTGATGATAACCAGAATAAGTGTCCAGAAAACACAAACGGTCACAACCCGCTGTAGCATCAATGATCCGATTAATACGAGGGAGGGAAAAGGGGTCTGCAGGGCAAGCCTTGTTCAAGTTTGTGTAATCCACACACATACGCCAAGTGTCGTTTTTCTTAAGAACCAGCACCGGATTAGCCAACCACTCCGGGTGAAAGACCTCCACAATAAACCCTGCAGCCAACAACCGAGCTACCTCTTCACCAATAGCCTTGCGCCTTTCTTCATTAAAGCGGCGGAGAAACTGCCGGACCGGTTTAAACTTAGGATCAATGTTAAGTGTGTGCTCAGCGAGTTCCCTCGGTACACCTGTCATGTCAGAAGGTTTCCATGCAAAGATGTCCCGGTTCTCACGGATGAACTTGATGAGCACGCTTTCCTATTTGGGATCTAGGTTAGCGCTGATGCTGAACTGCTTGGATGATTCGCCAGGAACAAAATCAACCATCTTAGTATATATGGCCGATTTGAATTTCAATGCCAGATCATGTTCCGTAGTTCGCTTTTTTCAAAGAAGTCATATCTGCCGGATCAACTTGGTCCTTATAGAACGTCAGCTCCTCTGTGGCACAAACCGACTCAGCATAAGCCGCATCACCTTCCTCACATTCCAGAGCGATCTTCCTGCTCCTGTGTACTGTGATGGTCCCCTTATGACGTGGCATCTTAAGCTGCAGATACACATAACACGGTCTCGCCATGAACTTAGCGTAAGCCGGCCTCCCAAACAAAGCGTGATACGGACTTTTGATTTTCACCACCTCAAAAGTCAATGTTTCTGATCTTGAATCATGATCATCTCCAAAATCCACCTCTAAGGCAATCTTGCCCACTGGATATGTAGACTTACCAGGCACCACAACATGAAAAACGGTGTTTGACGGTTTAAGATTCTTATCTTTCAACCCCATACGATGGAAGGTATCGTAATATAGAATGTTGATACTACTTCCCCCATCCATGAGTACGTTAGTGAACTTATATCCTCCAACTTGAGGGGCCACCACTAAGGCCAGATGACCCGGATTGTCAACTTGGGGCGGGTGATCCTCTCTACTCCATAAAATGGGTTGCTCAGACTAGCACAAATACTGAGGCACCGCCGGTTCAACAGAGTTTACTGCCCTCTTGTGAAGCTTCTGATCACGCTTACACAAGCTAGTGGTGAAGACATGATATTGCCCACGATTTAACTGCTTAGGATTGCTCTGATAGCCCGATTGCTGCTGCTGCTGGTTCCCCTGATGGTTGTAACCTCCCTGGTTGCCTTGGTGCCCTTGATTGATGTGTCCGGTTTGATTGCCCTGAAATCCTGAACCGGAACTGCCACCTCCGTAACCCGGACCGTGGAAACCACCTCCAGAACCGCCGGGCGGGCCATTATCATACCGAAACATATTGGAGTTCTTGAAATCTCACATGATATAACAATCCTTCCAAAGATGCGACGCTGGCCTCTCCTTTGATCCATGCTTTGGACAGGGTTGATTTAACAGGCGCTCCAAATTGGGGCCTGAACCTCCGCCCCTCTAAGTCTGCTTGCCCTTACGGTGCTGGCCATTCTCCTGAGCATTGGTGTTAGCGACAAAGTCCAAGCTTTTGTCGGCTTTGTGCTTACCATTGTTCCCATGGCCTGCCGTATTATGCTACTGATCCTTGGTGTTGCCGTTCTTTTTCCCTTTCCCCGGTTTGTCCTCCTCTGAGTCAGGGTCTTTGGTATTATCTGAATCGGCGTATTTAACCAAAGCGGCCATAAGCGTTGACATATCATTGCAGTGACGTTTGAGCCTTCCTAGCTTCTGTTTGAGCGGCAGAAAATGGCAATTGCCCTCCAACGTTAGCACTGCGGTATCTGCATTGATATGATCTGATGAATGCAAAATAGCTGAGACCCGCTTTACCCAATGGGTCGTCGACTCTCCATCGTCTTGGACACAAGCGGACAGATCCACAATCGACATGGGTTGCTTACAAGTATCTTTGAAGTTCTGGATAAACTGGTGCTTCAATTTGGCCCATGATTCGACATAGTTAGTTGGTAAGCTCTTCAACCAAGTACGAGCTGTTCCTTCCAAAATCATGGTGAAGTATTTAGCACATACCTCTTCATCCACATCTAACATCTCCATTGCCATCTCGTAGCTTTCAACCCATGCTTCTGGCTGCAGATCGGCGGTATAATTGGGTACCTTACGAGGTCCTTTGAAATCCTTGGGCAGTCTCACATTACGCAAAGCGGGGGTAAGACACGGCACCCCTAAGGAATTGAATACCACACCTGGCTCTACTGAAGCGCTAGGGTGAACCGGAGTAGGTTAACGGGCTCCGTGCAGAGCTGCTAACTCGACCTCTCGACGTGCGCGACCATGATCCACCACATCCTGTGCATTAGCACCTCCCCCTGCCGGGTTGTGCCTTCGCGGCGAATTACGACGACGTGCACTGCTTGATATGGCCAGTTCATCCTCAACGTGCCTGCTGTAAATCCGGCTTGGACGGGGGGGGGGGGGTGGAATGAATCCTCTCATGGCTGTGTGAATACGCCTACTGCTGGTTTAGGGCTGTTTGAAGGAGATCCCTGGCCCGCCGTGCCTCAGTCGCAACTGGTGATTTGCCGTCTGTTGGAAGGGCTACCAATCGTGAAGCGGCGGCCACAATGTTGTCCAACGGGTTGGAGTAATGCCCGAGAGGTGTTGGATCATATTGTGGCACAATGTTGTTCTGACGAGGCGGGTCCATCGTGCGTGGCTGAACCGGCGCACCTATTCCTGGCGCCTCCGTCTGGTTTAATATTGGTTGGTTACTCATTCCTGCTCCTGGCGTATTGAAGAGATTTCTTGGCTCATAACTCGACGGGAGATGCGATCGGTATCTTCTTCTCATGACTTCTTCTGAAGCGTTCTGATCCAGCCTAATCCGGTAGGCCTGAGCTTCCAACTCGGCTCGTTCCGTAGCCATCCTAGCATTCTCTGCCGCTAGATCCGCTTTAGCCTGGGTTATCTGATCCTTTACCTTTGCGATCTCCACGTTGTGCTGATCCCGGGCTACTGCGTCCACCTCCGCGGCCATTAATGTTGCCAACGCGTCGAACCAGTCAGACAGAACTTGAGCCGGATGTGGCGCAGAGCCCCCTGCCCCCGTCGGCGTGGCAGTTGCTGAACCGGAGAGCATCGCCGCGGCGGTTGATGAGTGGGGTGCTGATTGTGTACCGGCCATGAAAATAACGGCCCGATTGGGCAGATCAGGGGAGTCCGGAATACTGTTGCCCTCGGAACCTCCACCAATCCGGCCATCCTGCAACTGATAGAGCGATTCGGTCTCTCCAGAAGACTCGTCGTCGGAGCAGACAACGGTTTCTCCATCGGATGCCAGTCCGTCCTCATATCCTGCTCCATGGATGACGCCTACGAAAACATGCTTCGCCACAGGCTGAACCGGGGAAGGGCTTGCACACTGAGCCGTCTCGATGATGTCGGTGCAGGTGTTGGGCTCAGGGCCCGATTCGCCAATCTTGCCAATGAAGATGTGAATTCCACCAAAGGGGACCCGGTACCCGTATTAGATTGAATTGGCCTTGGGGCCCCATCCCGCGTTGTCGATGTAGAGCTTGCCGCGACGACTCTTCGTCATCCGTCCCACAGCGTATCCCTTGAGTCCATCAAAGCTGCCCTTTAAGAACTCGAAACCATCATGCGATAGCCCCACGGTGGGCGCCAACTATCGTGGGTTTGTCACAGTAGATGTCCTTGTGAAAGGACTTAGTCGTGGAGCCATCGCAACAGGTTAGCTTAAAGGGGTTAAACCGGACAAGGGGACACGGGGAGTTTATACTAGTTCGGCCCCTTCGATGAAGGTAGAAGCCTACGTCTAGTTGTGATTGGTATTGCTAGGGTTTCAATGACCAGGGAGCGAATCCCCTTTGACTGTCTCTCGAGTTGTTGTCTGTTGTCCTCAAACCGTGGCCGGGTCGTCCCTTTATATACACAGGTTGACGCCCGCCGGTTTATAGAGTCCCGAAGCCGGATCATAAACGTGTCCGATTCGGTCTCTATACTCCCTAACTTACAATGCAAGTTACATAATAAGGTCGGTTTACATCTACAGGCGTTAACTCGCCTTTGGGGCTTGGGCCTTCATAAAGCGCCATCATTCTTATGTGTTCATGGGCTTCTAATCTTCATAAAGTTAATCCTGTTACTCCTGGCCGGTTCCTGCCCAACAGTAATATCCCCAACAAGTTGCAAATATCTCCTAAACGAGGAGAAAATGATGGTTTTAAAATATCTCATTCTTGACAACTTGTGAATCATGATACGAAGGGAAATTATCAAGAATGACATAACACCACCTCAAAAGATAAGACAGAAATAATTGCACTCCGGAATGCAAGATGAAGAATGCTTGAACTCCTCAAAACCAAACATGTGTTGAGCACCACATTTATTTTAGAGTATAGCTTGGCGTATCTTAACTTCGAGAGAAATCTTGACGAACAATTGAAGAATGAAAGGAACCCTTGACGACCACCATGTTGAGCCTTCATGAGAACTCCGGTAATAAAAGAATGATCAAACGAAATTAAAGTGGAAAGAACTCCGATAGAAGCCTTGCAATGATTTAGATGGAACTACAAAATGAGAAAACTTTGAACTTCAGACAGGAAAAATGAATAACTTGGAACCGAGAATTTGATATCATGAACGAACTCCGGAAGAAGGAATTAATCACTTGGATGAAACAAGAATAAGAATTATGTTATGCTTACCCTTCACCAATTTAATTGATGATAAGCAATGGATTTGGCATAGCACTTATTCTTGTTGAAAAGTATTGAGGAGAGATATAGCACAAACTTGGCAAATTCTTGAACGACACACCGGTAGGATTTTTGGAAAGAACGAATGAATTGATACGATAACAATGAAAGATAAAAGTTGGACGAACCACCGTAAGAATCTGAAAATCAACAAAGATAAAGAATGAATCGCCGGGAAGAATTGGAAACCGAGCGAAGTTACTCGAGGGAATTTAGATACAAGAGAACAAAGAGATCACGAACTGACTAGAGAATACTTCAACGATGCACCGGTAAGATTTGGAGAACGAGAGCTGAAAGTTTGAATGAATAATTCTAAGATGATGGGATCCGGACAATCAAATTGAAAAGACTCATGAATTGCTCCGGATGGGTGAAAAAAATTCTCATAATCGAAAACAATTATGAGAGAATGGCGGCAAGCTTGAACTATGAATCTTCTAGAGAATGGACAAGATTTAAGAGAAACTCTTCTTCGGTCTTCAAAATCTGAGAATGACGACGAGAAACGCCACCAACATGTTTGAGATACTACGGGAGAATGAAAAGCAAAGAGGTTGAGCCAACAATGAAAAATAATTTGAAATCGATCTTGGAAAGGCATCTGACTGATGAAATTCATCCTTGCGTCAAACTTGAAAGAATTTGATAATAACTTCGGGAAAAATTAGAAGAGTCAGGTAAGATCCTTGGAAAGACCTGTGGGTTATGATCCCACTCAAAAAGAAACACCGTTGAACGATTTTTACCAGAGAGATTGCACAGGTTGAAATAAGTGGCTTGAATGAGATAACAATCTCAAAATAACTTGAACGGATTGAGAATGGAAACGCGAATCTTTCGAGATATCTTCAACACTCCGGATATGAACTGGGAGAGGTGAATAAATAAGAGAGCCTTGGATAAGAAATTCACATGTGAAAATATGTGAAACAAAAGGAAGAGATATGATCAACACCGAAGCATGAAATTAATCCACCGGAGAAGAAAACGATAATGAAAGAATGATTAACTTGAAGCTCCTGAGCATCTCTGTCAGTGTCAAAACCGGCAGATCTCGGGGTAGGGGGTCCCGAGCTGTGGATTCTCGGATCAGTGGTAATAGGAACGAATGAGACGATGTTTTCCCAGGTTCGGGCCCTCTTGATGGAGGTAAAACCCCATGTCCTGCTCTTGTTTATATTGATGGAGTATCAAGTACAGAGTTGATCTACCGCGAGATCATAGGTTATGGTCTAAAACCCGAGGGTATGATGAATAATGTCATAATGATCTATCGACTAGCCTGGCCTCGGCTTATATAATGTACCGGAGGCCTAGGATAACAAGAGTCCTAGTCGAATACGTTGGTGGAGAGGAGTCCTTGTCTTGATCATCAAATCTTGTGGAATATTCCTTGAATGTGGCATGGGCTGCCCGAAGTGGCCCATGACTAAACTGCCATGGGGGGTCCTCGGCCCGATCCACCTGGTCGGGAGACGACGTGGTGAGTACCCCCTAGTCTAGGACACCGTTAGTAGCCCCCTAAACCGGTCTTCTAGTTGGTTAAGCTTCTTGATTCTTCAGAACTGCTCTTCATCTTCGGCCATCGGTCTTGAAAACTAGTTCAACAAATTTCCCCATCTTTCATCTTGAGGATCGCCGAAGTGAGTCTGAAGAGTTTACACGTTGGGTATCCGAGGAGCCCCTTTAAGTTATCGGCCGTTATCAATGCCTTGTTATTTTTATGCCCACCTCGGGTTTGAAGTGTTTCCCGTGCGGCGGTGTCCTCTCGCGTCCAAGCTCCAATGCTGGACTGCATTCGAGGTATCTTTTGCAGCCGAGCACCAACGCCGGACCGCTTCCGAGCTTCAATGCCGGAATGTATCCGAGCTCCAACACCGGACTGTATCCGAGGTGTCATAGATTACCTTGGTGTTGAAAAAGTTAAAAGGGTTCAAACGAGCTTAATACCAGAGATGCCCTCTATGGAGCCAGCCACATGCAGCCGAGCTTTATGCTGGACTGCTTCCGAGGTATCTTTTGCGGTCGAGCACCAACGTCAGACTATATCCGAGGTGGTGCACCACCCCGGCCAAGGGTTGATTGTTATGAATTTGATTCCGGATTGTGCAATGTATTCTCTGCCGAGATGTATAGCCAGTAGCCCTCAAGGTGCGTGTTGGCCTAATATCTGGGATACAGTTGAATACTAAAATCAAACCGCTGACCCTAGTAGCCCCTAAGACCCAGGTCGATTCGTAAAATCAGCCTGAGGATCAATTTCCAGCTCGGCAGCATACTTAGGAATAGAAACACGGTGTAATATATTAGAGGAAATAGTGATCGGCGAATGAGCCCTTGAGAGAGGGTTCCGAGAAGTCGTTGTAATATATTTGCTTGATGCCGGATAAGTCCGAGATGGTACCTATTGTTGTCTGAAGACGTGTTTGTGCATAGTTCGGTCCAGTCGAACACTGAGCACTTTGAATTTTCTGCATTGAATAGGCAATGTAGTAGCCCCTGAGATACTGGTCGGGTGGCAACACCAGATCAGGGGATCAATGTGCCCCTTTAATATTAGTGAATGATAAGCCCAAAGCCCAGTAGCCCTCAAGCCTTAATGCAGGCACAGGTGGCCGAATTAAGGATCGATATCCAGAGTAAAATCACAAATTATGTGTAATGGTTCTATGTATTCAAGTACTTTACATCATTAATGCTCGGATCCGCACTGTACAAAACTTTGTTGACCGACCATCAGCTTCAATCTCCTCGACCAGAAGCCAAGAGTGTTTGTCCTACTTTATAAAGCCAGTATAAGGGCAAAGATTTATGGAAAACAAGGCAATCCGGCCATACGGTTTTATAAAGAAAGGTATGCAGAGAGATATGAAACATCTTCCAAAGAAAATAATCCTGCTATCGGTTCCTTTCTTTGGGTTGTCATGCCGATCATGATCATGAAACCTCACCTCCAATCATTGTGGGAGGAAAATATCGAGGATTTAATCCAGGGAAAGTTCCCGAACTCTATGGTATTGATGAACCAAAATTTTCACTTCCGTCGTTGCCGACCAATTATATTCTTTAAGATCGCTATCTTTCGGCTTCACCCAGTCTGAGGTACTAACTCAGATGACCCGGTAGTAACAATCACAGAGGTCCCCCCTTTACCGCCTAGCCAAACAATCGGGAACGTAGGGGTAAGCACAGGAGCCAGGCAACCCAGCTTGGCCAAAATCTTAAGTCAAAATGATGCATATTTATGTCTTTATAACAATGATTACGGAAGGCAACCCTCGTATATTAAATACAAACACCGATGATATGTTTATTTTGACTCCATTGTGACCATTTATCAGTTGAAAGTGGCCCATCATCGGCTTCCACCCCCTTGTAGATGCTACGCAGGGTGTTTTCACGATGACAAAACAACCCTTAGCCGACGTCTCGGTGCCCGAAGGCGGTTCTGTTAGCGGAAACGAGGCAATCAGATATGCGGGCTTTATAACTTTCACTTAGTCATAGGAGCTTAATGTTGGGAGGCCAATAACTAGCCCCCGGTTAGTGTTCGGCGATAGTCGAGGTCAAGCTGTAAACACTTCGGCCAATGTTATGAACGCTGTCATTCAACACGGGGTGACCTCTATCAATCTTATAGTTTAATACAGTCATCGGATCGCTGACCAGTTTACGCTTATTGTGACAGTTAGTTTTTGGCTTTCTCTACTGAGGCGCTTTACCATGCTAGCTGGAAGCACAGTCGCAGTGGTTCTCCCTTTGCACACCTAGCCGAACAAAGCGGAACTTAGGAGGCAAGCACAGGAGCCAAGCAACCCAACTGTTGACCGAAGACACAATTCAAAACTGATGCATATAAAGCAATATCCGAGAACATTTTACCGAGGACTCCTCGGAGTACCTTGGCTTTTGGTGGGTTTGGCTCAAGTCGCAGCCCCCTATTGATATTATCGATGCTTAAAAAGTGTCCGACAGTGTACTGCAGGATTTATGCTCGGACCCAACACCGAGGTGCAGGTCGGCAGAAAAAATGCCGAACTATGGGTCAAAAAATATTTCCCAAGCTGGATTATTACGCAGGGTACCTCGGTCAAGAGGATGTCCCGCCTCATAAAAAAACACACAAATAGATCAAAAAGTGCCATAAGCTTAGAAACCAAAAAACTTATGCAGAAACTCTACGTCCGAACTAAATCAAATTTTTTTTGGTGCCAATCCGAAAATAGGTTTTAAAATTAGTTAGTGCTTCCGTCGTGCTTTAACATGACACATCCGATCTCGAGACGACGAGTGGGTCAGCCTTCGACTTCAACCTCCTATCCCAAAGGCGGAGTACTTCTCATTAGGCCAATTTAGCGAATTAAACTTGAGTGGTCATTAGAGAGAAAATGGGATATCCGGTAATTGACCACACACTCGCGTCGAAAAAGGAGTGATAGAAAAAGATTTTGCAACGACTAGGAAGAAACATATTTATTATAAGCATAAAAGTGACTTAGCTGGTTAATGTGTTCGTCATCGATGATGAGGTCCGAGCTTACGGCGGGACGAGGTCCCAGCCCCCAAGTCGGTCCCGAGGTGGCAGAGCGAAGAGCTTCGACGGTTCGATGTGGCGACATAGCACGGCCGATGCAGGCTGGCAGTGTGACGCCGAAGTACCAGACGTGGGTTAATGAAGTGATGATGAAACCCCCGGTTCAACTGAGGTGACGTGGTATGTCGATACGCCGAGGTGACAACGCTGCCCAATCCCGGATCATTTACCTATGCTCGGAAAATAGTGCAAGCCGGAGATAATAGTAATAATAATAAAAATTTAATAAAAGTTGCATGATTAATAATTTATGCAAAGTGAGTAATAAACGAGATATGGCCCGTCTCCGAACACCCGACGAGGTAGGACCCTCTTGATGATGCCGAAGTCTCCGAGGCAATTGAACATGTCGGTATGGCAATTGAATGAACAAGGTGATCAAGCGAGACGATTTATGCCGATTGAGACGACGACGTTGGCTATCCGAAGTGACCGCGTGACGCAGTCGAAGTCGATCACCTATACACATAAAATAGTGCGGTCCAAAAAGAATAATATAAATATATGTAAAATCCTTGCATAATTGCTTTTTGCAAAAATAATTTATTTAAAGGGATGTGGCCTGGCACCGAAGTCAATGTTGATGCAGGGCGTCAGCGTGACGCAGTGAAGGCATGGCAAAGCCTGAATTCACAGGCCGGTCCGAGTTCCGGATTCGGCATTCGCCGAACTGTATACGGAAACTAACCGAACCACCACGCGACCGTCGTTAATGCGGCCACCATTTGACAGACCTGGTTTATCTGTTGTAGCAACCTGAAGAAAGGTTACTCCAAAAATTAGGACTCGATCCGCACACCCATTGCCTAATTGGCGATGAAGCGATGGCATGGCGATGCTGGCAGAGGTTGGCTCGGTGAGACAAAGCCCCCGGTCCAGCTAACATGACGAAGCTGGTCGGCTAGTGACTGAAGGAAATATGCCCTAGAGGCAATAATAAAGTTATTATTTATTTCCTTATATCATGATAAATGTTTATTATTCATGCTAGAATTGTATTAACCGGAAACATAATACACGTGTGAATACATAGACAAACAGAGTGTCACTAGTATGCCTCTACTAGACTAGCTCGTCAATCAAAGATGGTTATGTTTCCTAACCATGAACAAAGAGTTGTTATTTGATTAACGAGGTCACATCATTAGTTGAATGATCTGATTGACATGACCCATTCCATTAGCTTAGCACCCGATCGTTTAGTATGTTGCTATTGCTTTTCTTCATGACTTATACATGTTCCTATGACTATGAGATTATGCAACTCCCGTTTGCCGGAGGAACACTTTGGGTGCTACCAAACGTCACAACGTAACTGGGTGATTATAAAGGAGCATTACAGGTGTCTCCAAAGGTACATGTTGGGTTGGCGTATTTCGAGATTAGGATTTGTCACTCCGATTGTCGGAGAGGTATCTCTGGGCCCTCTCGGTAATGCACATCGCATAAGCCTTGCAAGCATTGCAACTAATGAGATAGTTGTGAGATGATGTATTACAGAACGAGTAAAGAGACTTGCCGGTAACGAGATTGAACTAGGTATTGGATACCGACGATCGAATCTCGGGCAAGTAACATACCGATGACAAAGGGAACAACGTATGTTGTTATGCGGTCTGACCGATAAAGATCTTCGTAGAATATGTAGGAGCCAATATGGGCATCCAGGTCCCGCTATTGGTTATTGACCGGAGACGTGTCTCGGTCATGTCTACATTGTTCTCGAACCGTAGGGTCCGCACGCTTAAGGTTTCGATGACAGTTATATTATGAGTTTATGAGTTTTGATGTACCGAAGGAGTTCGGAGTCCCGGATGAGATCGGGGACATGGCGAGGAGTCTCGAAATGGTCGAGACGTAAAGATCGATATATTGGACGACTATATTCGGACATCGGAAAGGTTCCGAATGATTCGGGTATTTTTCGGAGTACCGGGTAGTTACGGGAGAAGTAATGGGCCTTGATGGGCTTTAGTGGGAAGAGGAAAAAGGCTGCTGCGCCCCCCCTCCCCTTTGGTCCGAATTGGACTAGGGAAAAGGGGGCCGGCCACCTCTCCTTCTCCTCCTATTCCTTCTCCCTTCCTCCCCTCTTGGTGGACTCCTACTAGGACTTGGAGTCCTAGTAGGACTCCCTATCCTGGCCGCACCTTTGCCTTGGCCGGCCTCCTCCTCCTCCATCCTTTATATACAAGGGCAGGGGGCACCCCATAGACACACAAGTTGATCCTTGAGATCGTTCCTTAGCCGTGTGCGGTGCCCCCTGCCACCAAATTCCACCTCGATCATATCGTTGTAGTGCTTAGGCGAAGCCCTGCGTCGGTAGTACATCAAGATCGTCACCACGCCGTCGTGCTGACGGAACTCCTCCTCGACGCTTTGCTGGATCGGAGCCCGAGGATCGTCATCGAGCTGAACGTGTGCTAAGAACTCGGAGGTGCCGGAGTAACGGTGCTTGGATCGGTCGGATCGGGAAGACGTACGACTACTTCCTCTACATTGTGTGATCGCTTCCACAGTCGGTCTGCGTTGATACGTAGACAACACTCTCCCCTCTCGTTGCTATGCATCACCATGATCTTGCGTGTGCGTAGGAATTTTTTTTGAAATTACTACGTTCCCCAACAGTGGTATCAGAGCCTAGGTTTTATGGTTTGATGTTATTTGCACGAGTAGAACACAAGTGAGTTGTGGGCGATACAAGTCATACTGCCTACCAGCATGTCATACTTTGGTTCGGCGGTATTGTTGGACGAGACGACCCGGACCAACCTTACGCGTACGCTTACGCGAGACCGGTTCCCTCAACGTGCTTTGCACATAGATGGCTTGCGGGCGACTGTCTCTCCAACTTTAGTTGAACCGAGTGTGGCTACGCCCGGTCCTTGAGAAGGTTAAAACGGAGTCTATTTGACAAACTATCGTTGTGGTTTTGATACGTAGGTGAGATGAGTTCTTTCTTAAGCCCGTAGCAGCCACGTAAAACTTGCAACAACAAAGTAGAGGACGTCTAACTTGTTTTTGCAGGGCATGTTGTGATGTGATATGGTCAAGGCATGATGCTAAATTTTATTGTATGAGATGATCATGTTTTGTAACCAAGTTATCGGCAACTGGCAGGAGCCATATGGTTGTCGCTTTATTGTATGCAATGCAATCGCGATGTAATGCTTTACTTTATTACTAAGCGGTAGTGATAGTCGTGGAAGCATAAGATTGGCGAGACGACAACGATGCTACGATGGAGATCAAGGTGTCGCGCCGGTGACGATGGTGATCATGACGGTGCTTCGGAGATGGAGATCACAAGCACAAGATGATGATGGCCATATCATATCACTTATATTGATTGCATGTGATGTTTATCCTTTTATGCATCTTATCTTGCTTTGATTGACGGTAGCATTATAAGATGATCTCTCACTAAATTATCAAGAAGTGTTCTCCCTGAGTATGCACCGTTGCCAAAGTTCGTCGTGCCCAGACACCACGTGATGATCGGGTGTGATAAGCTCTACGTCCATCTACAACGGGTGCAAGCCAGTTTTGCACACGCAGAATACTCAGGTTAAACTTGACGAGCCTAGCATATGCAGATATGGCCTCGGAACACGGAGACCGAAAGGTCGAGCGTGAATCATATAGTAGATATGATCAACATAACGATGTTCACCATTGAAAACTACTCCATCTCACGTGATGATCGGTTATGGTTTAGTTGATTTGGATCACGTGATCACTTAGAGGATTAGAGGGATGTCTATCTAAGTGGGAGTTCTTAAGTAATATGATTAATTGAACTTAAATTTATCATGAACTTAGTCCTGGTAGTATTTTGCAGATCATGTTGTAGATCAATAGCTCGCGTCGTTGCTTCCCTGTGTTTATTTTGATATGTTCCTAGAGAAAATTGTGTTGAAAGATGTTAGTAGCAATGATGCGGATTGGATCCGTGATCTGAGGTTTATCCTCATTGTTGCACAGAAGAATTATGTCCTTGATGCACCGCTAGGTGACAGACCTATTGCAGGAGCAGATGCAGACGTTATGAACGTTTGGCTAGCTCAATATGATGACTACTTGATAGTTTAGTGCACCATACTTAACAGCTTAGAATCGGGACTTCAAAGACGTTTTGAACGTCATGGACCATATGAGATGTTCCAGGAGTTGAAGTTAATATTTCAAGCAAATACCCGAGTTGAGAGATATGAAGTCTCCAACAAAGTTCTATAGCTAAAAGATGGAGGAGAATCGCTCAACTAGTGAGCATGTGCTCAGATTGTCTGGGTACTACAATCGCTTGAATCAAGTGGGAGTTAATCCTCCAGATAAGATAGTGATTGACAGAATTCTCTAGTCACCATCACCAAGTTAGTAGAACTTCGTGATGAACTATAATATGCAAGGGATAACGGAAACAACTCCCAAGCTCTTCGTGATGCTGAAATCAACGAAGGTAGAAATCAAGAAAAACAACAAGTGTTGATGGTTGACAAGACCACTAGTTTCAAGAAAAGGGCAAAGGGAAGAAGGGGAACTTCAAGAAGAATGGCAAGCAAGTTGCTGCTCAAGTGAAGAAGCCCAAGTCTGATCCTAAGCCTGAGACTAAGTGCTTCTACTGCAAAGGGACTGGTCACTGGAAGTGGAATTACCCCAAGTGATTGGCGGATAAGAAGGATGGCAGAGTGAACATAAGTATATTTGATATACATGTTATCGATGTGTACTTTACTAGTGTTTATAGCAAACCCTCAGTATTTGATACTAGTTCAGTTGCTAAGATTAGTAACTCGAAACGGGAGTTGCAGAATAAACAGAGACTAGTTAAGGGTGAAGTGACGATGTGTGTTGGAAGTGGTTCCAAGATTGATATGATCATCATCGCACACTCCCCATAATTTCAGGATTAGTGTTGAACCTAAATAAGTGTTATTTGGTGTTTGCATTGAGCATGAATATGATTTGATCATGTTTATTGTAATACGGTTATTCATTTAAGTAAGAGAATAAATTGTTGTTCTGTTTACATGAATAAAACCTTATATGGTTACACACCCAATGAAAATAGTTCATTGGATCTCGATCGTAGTGATACACATAATCATAATATTGAAACCAAAAGATGCAAAGTTAATAATGATAGTGCAACTTATTTGTAGCACTGCCGTTTAGGTCATATTGGTGTAAAGTGCATGAAGAAACTCCATGCTGATGGGCTTTTGGAATCACTTGATTATGAATCAGTTGATGCTTGCGAACCATGCCTCATGGGCAAGATGACTAAGACTCTGTTCTTCGGAACAATGGAGCGAGCAACAGATTTGTTGGAAATCATACATACTGATGTATGTGGTCCGATGAATATTGAGGCTCGCGACAGGTATCATTATTTTCTGATCTTCACAGATGATTTGAGCAGATATGAGTATATCTACTTGATGAAACATAAGTCTGAAACATTTGAAAAGTTCAAAGAATTTTAGAGTGAAGTGAAAAATCATCGTAACAAGAAAATAAAGTTTCTATGATCTGATCGTAGAGAAAAGTATTTGAGTTACGAGTTTGGCCTTCAGTTAAAAACAATGTGAAATAGTTTCACTACTCACACCACATGGAACACCATAGTGTAATGGTGTGTCCGAACGTCATAACCGTACTTTATTAGATATAGTGCGATCTATGATGTCTCTTACCGATCTACCACTATCGTTTTGGGGTTATGCATTAGAGACAGCTGCATTCACGTTAAAAAGGGGCACCATCTAAGTCCGTTGAGATGACACAATCTGAACTGTGGTTTAGCAAGAAACCAAAGTAGTCATTTCTTAAAGTTTGGGGTTGTGATGCTTATGTGAAAAAGTTTCATCCTGATAAGCTCAAACCCAAATCGGAGAAATATGTCTTCATAGGATACCCAAAGGAGACTATTGGGTACACCTTCTATCACAGATCCTAAGGCAAGACATTCGTTGCTTATAATGGATCCTTTCTAGAGAAGGAGTTTCTCTTGAAAGAAGTGAGTGGGAGGAAAGTAGAAAACTTGATAAGGTAATTGTACCTTCTACCTTATTGGAAAGTAGTTCATCACAAAAATCTGTTCTTGTGACTACTACACCAATTAGTGAGGAAGCTAATGATGATGATCATGTAACTTCAGATCAAGTTACTACCGAATCTCGTAGGTAAACCAGAGTGAGATCCGCACCAGAGTGGTACGGTAATCCTGTTCTGGAGGTCATGTTACTTGACCATGACGAACCTACGAACTATGAGGAAGCGATGATGAGCCCAGATTCCGCGAAATGGTTTGAGGCCATGAAATCTGAGATGTGATCCATGTATGAGAACAAAGTTTGGACTTTGGTTGACTTGCCCGATGATCGGCAAGCAATTGAGAATAAATGGATCTTCAAGAGGAAGACGGACGCTGGTAGTAGTGTTACTATCTACAAAGCTAGAATTGTCGCAAAAGGTTTTCGACAAGTTCAAGGTGTTGACTACGATGAGAGCTTCTCACTCGTATCTATGCTTGAGTCTGTCCGAATCATGTTAGTAATTGCCGCATTTTATGAAATCTGGCAAACGGATAAACAAAACTGCATTCCTTAATGGATTTATTAAAGAAGAGTTGTATATGATGCAACCAGAAGGTTTTGTCAATCCGAAAGGTGCTAACAAAATGTGCAAGCTCCAGCGATCCATCTGTGGACTGGTGCAAGCATCTCGGAGTTGGAATATACGCTTTGATAAGTTGATCAAAGCATATAGTTTTATACAAACTTGCGGTGAAGCCTATATTTACGAGAAAGTGAGTGGGAGCACTACAGCATTTCTGATAAGTATATGTGAATGACATATTGTTGATCAGAAATAATGTAGAATTATTCTGTAAAGCATAAAGGAGTGTTTGAAAGGAGTTTTTCAAAGAAAGACTTCGGTGAAGCTGCTTACATATTGAGCTTCAAGATCTATAGAGATAGATCAAGACGCTTGATAAGTTTTTTCAATGAGTACATACCTTGACAAGATTTTGAAGTAGTTCAACATGGAGCAGTCAAAGAAAGAGTTCTTGCCTGTATTACAAGGTGTGAAGTTGAGTAAGACTCAAAGCCCGACCACGGCAGAAGATAGAAAGAGAATGAAAGTCATTCCCTATGCCTTGGCCATAGGTTCTATAAAGTATGTCATGCTGTATACCAAATCTATTGTATACCCTGCATTGATTTGGCAAGGGAGTACAATAGTGATCTAGGAGCAGATCACTGGACAGCGGTCAGAATTATCCTTAGTGAAATAAGGATATGTTTCTCGATTATGGACTTGACAAAAGGTTCCTCGTAAAGGGTTACGCCGATGCAAGTTTTGACACTAATCTAGATGACTCTAAGTCTCGGTGTAGATACATATTGAAAGTGGGAGCAATTAGCTAGAGTAGCTCCATGCAGAGCATTGTTGACATAAAAATTTGCAAAATACATGTGGATCTGAATGTGGCAGACCCGTTGACTAAGATTCTCTCACAAGCAAAACATGATCACACCTTAGTACTCTTTGGGGTTAATCACATAGCGATGTGAACTAGATTACTAAATCCAGTAAACCCTTTGGGTGTTGGTCACATGGCGATGTGAACCATGGGTGTTAATCACATGGTGATGTGAACTATTGCTGTTAAATCACATGACGATGTGAACTAGATTATTGACTCTAGTGCAAGTGGGAGACTGAAGGAAATATGCCCTAGAGGCAATAATAAAGTTATTATTTATTTCCTTATATCATGATAAATGTTTATTATTCATGCTAGAATTGTATTAACCGGAAACATAATACACGTGTGAATACATAGACAAACAGAGTGTCACTAGTATGCCTCTAGTAGACTAGCTCGTCAATCAAAGATGGTTATGTTTCCTAACCATGAACAAATAGTTGTTATTTGATTAACGAGGTCACATCATTAGTTGAATGATCTGATTGACATGACCCATTCCATTAGCTTAGCACCCGATCGTTTAGTATGTTGCTATTGCTTTTCTTCATGACTTATACATGTTCCTATGACTATGAGATTATGCAACTCCCGTTTGCCGGAGGAACACTTTGGGTGCTACCAAACGTCACAACGTAACTGGGTGATTATAAAGGAGCATTACAGGTGTCTCCAAAGGTACATGTTGGGTTGGCGTATTTCGAGATTAGGATTTGTCACTCCGATTGTCGGAGAGGTATCTCTGGGCCCTCTCGGTAATGCACATCACATAAGCCTTGCAAGCATTGCAACTAATGAGTTAGTTGTGAGATGATGTATTACAGAACGAGTAAAGAGACTTGCCGGTAATGAGATTGAACTAGGTATTGGATACCGACGATCGAATCTCGGGCAAGTAACATACCGATGACAAAGGGAACAACGTATGTTGTTATGCGGTCTGACCGATAAAGATTTTGTAGAATATGTAGGAGCCAATATGGGCATCCAGGTCCCGCTATTGGTTATTGACCGGAGACGTGTCTCGGTCATGTCTACATTGTTCTCGAACCGTAGGGTCCGCACGCTTAAGGTTTCGATGACAGTTATATTATGAGTTTATGAGTTTTGATGTACCGAAGGAGTTCGGAGTCCCGGATGAGATCGGGGACATGACGAGGAGTCTTGAAATGGTCGAGACATAAAGATCGATATATTGGACGACTATATTCGGACATCAGAAAGGTTCCGAATGATTCGGGTATTTTTCGGAGTACCGGGTAGTTACGGGAGAAGTAATGGGCCTTGATGGGCTTTAGTGGGAAGAGGAAAAAGGCTGCTGCGCCCCCCTCCCCTTTGGTCCGAATTGGACTAGGGAAAAGGGGGTCGGCCACCTCTCCTTCTCCTCCTATTCCTTCTCCCTTCCTCCCCTCTTGGTGGACTCTTACTAGGACTTGGAGTCCTAGTAGGACTCCCTATCCTGGCCGCACCTTTGCCTTGGCCGGCCTCCTCCTCCTCCATCCTTTATATACAAGGGCAGGGGGCACCCCATAGACACACAAGTTAATCCTTGAGATCGTTCCTTAGCCGTGTGCGGTGCCCCTGCCACCAAATTCCACCTCGATCATACCGTTGTAGTGCTTAGGCGAAGCCCTGCGTCGGTAGTACATCAAGATCGTCACCACGCCGTCGTGCTGACGGAACTCCTCCTCGACGCTTTGCTGGATCGGAGCCCGAGGATCGTCATCGAGCTGAACGTGTGCTAAGAACTCGGAGGTGCCGGAGTAACGGTGCTTGGATCGGTCGGATCGGGAAGACGTACGACTACTTCCTCTACATTGTGTGATCGCTTCCGCAGTCGGTCTGCGTTGGTACGTAGACAACACTCTCCCCTCTCGTTGCTATGCATCACCATGATCTTGCGTGTGCGTAGGAATTTTTTTTGAAATTACTACGTTCCCCAACAGTGACGCCGAAGTTTTCGGAGTAGGTTGATGAGGAGATGGCGAAGCCCCCAGTCTAGCCGAGGTGACGAAGCGGGTCGGTAAGGAGACATTGCAGCTGCCATGTCAGCCAAGGTGTTGAAGTGGTTCGGCGTGATGGACATCGGCTTGAAGAAGAAACAGTGCGGCCATGCCAACGTAGGTCGTGACTTGTGACACGGTCAATGTCAGCTTGATGAAATGACCGTGCGACGATGCCGGTGTGCCCGCTCCGTGTAATCCGTGGGGCGGCGATGTTGGTGATGATTCATCCTTCGTGATGTCGTACTCTTGTTCAGCTCACCGAGATGATGATCCGAAGAAGTTGAGCTTGGCTCAACAAAGCGACGACGTGTCTAGGGCAGGTCGGCAGCCGTGGAGCAATGTTACCGGACTGGTTTGACACCAGCGTGATGGTGAAGAGTACCTCAGAGAAGGCTTAAAATTTTATGTGCATGTGATAAGAACAGCGCACAATACCCTAGAAGAAAATTCCTTTAAAAAGGTTGTCCAATATCACGTTCATAAAGAAACATGAATTCGGGTTGGATCCGTATTCACGCAGAAAACAGATCAGAAAATTGGTCCACTCATCATAAGGTTCCCGGAGTTTGAACTGTCAGATCGAGCTGAAATTTTGAGGGGTGGTAGATACGGGAATTCCGCAGCAGATGTATGGTTGGATCTTCCAAAGGACCTCCGAGCTGGGCTATGGAGACCACGCCCTAAACTCGTCCAAATTCCCGTCCAGATTTAATAGGGCTCCGGTATATCGTAGATTGACGGAGATTCCTCCATTGGAACTTGACAAAATTTTGCATGGTTGTTGTAGACTTAATTCTGCACAATTCCACTGAAGATATTGTCAAAGCGATGCTCGAGGAGGTGGTGGTAGTGGATACAAGTTCGCTGTTCGGAAAAACAGCATGATCGCTCGAGGGAAATGTTGACATTGAGCCCCCGAGCTACATGGATTATTCATCCATGATCATGATAGAGATCATAGTTGATGTTGATGAAGGCCCTCGTCCAAACATGATGATTGGAGGCAGGGCACAGTCTTTGGTCAAGCCAAGGTGACCAGTCGAGCCGGCAATGAAGACGCCGGCGTCGCAGTTGATCTACAGGTGAGCCATTAATCCTTTTTCGATCACACAACGGAACTCTCAATGAAAGCACCATTGTCGGTGTCAAAACCAGCAGATCTCGGGGTAGGGGGTCCCGAGCTGTGGATTCTCGGATCAATGGTAACATGAATGAATGATAGATGTTTTACCCAGGTTCGGGCCCTCTTTATGGAGGTAAAACTCTACGTCCTGGTCTTGTTTATATTGATGGAGTATCAAGTACATAGTTGATCTACCGCGAGATCATAGGTTGTGGTCTAAAACCTGAGGGTGTGATGAATAATGTCATAATGATCTATCGACTAGCCTGACCTCGGCTTATATAATGTACCGGAGGCCTAGGATAACAAGAGACCTAGTCGAACACGTTGGTGGAGAGGAGTCCTTGTCTTGATCATCAAGTCTTGTGGAATATTCCTTGAATGCGGCATGGGCTGCCCGAAGTGGCCCATTAGTAAACCGCCATGGGGGTCCTCGGCCCGATCTACCTGGTCAGGAGACGACTTGGTGAGTACCCCCTAGTCCAGGACACCGTCAATCTCCATGAGAAATCACCGGATGAAAAACTTGGAAGTAAAGGAAGATGAAGCTTCACATAAATAAAATGATACTTGATCAAGAAATCTGAGTCCTTGGAGAAAAAGGTGGGATGGTGGGAAAACAAGGGCAACTACGGACGGATGAAACAAACACCGTTGCGAAGAACTGAGAATTGATGTAGCAAATATTGAAAGGATATGATTAATTTGAAGAGAAGCACACCGGTTGGAAAGAATTGACATGATAATCCCGATGATCAAAAAGGATTAGCACTCCCATAGAAATATGAGAACACCGATTATGGAAGGTATGGAATCCGCATTTGACTTCGAAGCAACTCGAATACCACAACACAAAATAAAACAAAGGATTGGCTTGCAGAATAAGCCGGAAACAAACATATGATAGAGATTTCGTCCGAAGTTTTCATGGTGGGGCCTGCACGGGCTCGATCATACAACACCATCATGTACAAGCAAGTGCACATCACATACAAAGCGTCCCTGGGTCAGCATAGCCAAGGAATCTTTAAGACACAACGAGGCCATTGTAAAACCAACCGTGGAGAGGTGGACCACTAGACGTCGAACCCCAATCTCATATCATGCATCTGTCAGAAAGATATCCTAGGTAACTACTTGAATTCCCACCTATGAACTCCCGATATTCTCTAGTTATGCAATCTGGTGTTGGGGATACAGGGAGGCACAAATATCTCACACAACTAACAAATCCTACACTCCAATTGCATCCATCCGTCAACACATAACCAAGAAAACCTTCGGAAATCGTGTACCTCAGACCTTCGAAAACATCTAATCGCCTAGCTGTGGAAACACATCTGATCGCTCTCCCCAGTATTGGGTGTCATCAAACTACTCTCACCACAAAGAGTATAGAAGCATTTTTTATCTCGGCGACCTCTGGTATTCTGGTACTCAAACGATAAGCACCGTGACAAAAACACCTTGGAGCTGAACTCCCCGGGACACTGCCACAACCCCTAAATGTCAGGAGGCACCAAGACAGAATCACCGTCACAATTATATCGCAACGATCCAACAATACCCACATGATGCTAAAAAAATTGAGTGAAAAAGAGGAGAGTGAAGTCAAAACACCTACGTCAGGAGTCCTCACCAGAGCGACGAAGGGGATAAGGAGTAAAAAGAATTCCTACTCTCCGATAGAACTAGACTCAAAATAGTTTTCTTCTAGACTCAACAACGACAGCGGTTTGATCAATCAAGGGGGCTCCTAAGGTCGGTAAGGCTCTGATACCAACTTGTAGCGCCCAAGATGCGATTCTATCCCAATCACGTGGTGAATTCATGATCGGGTCACAATCGCATTTCGAGCGCATAGCAAGGTGGATATCATTACAACATACCATGTACTGAATGGATGAGAATACAAGTTAAAGGCTTACACTCGCCAGAAGCTACAACATTAATACATCAATACATAGTAATCATCATACATAAGAGCAGGATCCGACTACGGATGAAATCAAACAAAATAGAAGAACGACATCCACCCTGCTAATCCCAGGCTCCCCGGCCTAGAACCTAAATCCCTTGATCAAAGAAGAAGTAGTAGAAGAACTCCAAAAGAAGCAAGCATCGCACCCGCGTTAGATCATCGCATTACCTGTACCTACCGATGTTGTTGTAGTAATCTTTGAGCCACGAGGACTCAGCAATCCCATTACCATGGGTATCAAGACTAGCAAAGCTTAATGGGTATGGAAAGGATAACTAGTGAGGTTGCATCAGCGGCTAAGCAATGTTTGGTGGCTAACTTACAAGTACAAGAGTAAGATGAGAAACTACGCAAACGGTCGCAAACTAGTAATGATGAATAAGTGATCCTGAACAACCTACGATCAAACATAACCCAACCGTGTTCTCCTCTCGAACTTCCCCGAAAAGAGACAGTCACTGTTACACACGCGGTTGGTGTATTTTAATTGAGTTTACTTCAAGTCCTCTACAACCAGATATTAACAAATTCCCATATGCCACATAACCGTGGGCACAACTCTCGAAAGTTTAAACCCTGTAGGGGTGTCCCAACTTAGCCCATGACAAGCTCACGATCCGCAGAGACAATCCTCCATCACGGGACCCTCTGATTAGACTCGGAATCCCGGTGCACAAGACATTTCGACAATGGTAAAACAAGTCCAGCAAGACCTCCCGACGTGCCGACACCCTGATAGTAGCCGCGCATATCTAGTCTCAGGCCACGACGGATGAGCGACGCGTACAAGTGATACGTCTCCAACGTATCTATAATTTTTTATTGCTCCATGCTATATTATCTACTGTTTTGGACATTATTGGGCTTTATTATCCACTTTTATATTATTTTTGGGACTAAACTATTAACCGGAGGCCCAGCCCAGAATTGCTGTTTTTTGCGTGTTTTAGGGTTTCGAAGAAAAGGAATATCAAACGGAGTCCAAACGAAATGAAACCTTTGGGAACGTGATTTTCACACCGAATACAACTAAGGAGACTTGGACCCTACGTCAAGCCAATTAATAGGAGGCCACGAGGTAGGGGGCGCGCCTGCCCTCCCAGGTGTGCCCTCCACCCTCGTGGGCCCCCTGTTGCTCCACCAATGTACTTCTTCCTCCTATATATACCCACGTACCCCCAAACGATCAGATACGGAGCCAAAAACCTAATTCCACCGCTGCAACTTTCTGTATCCACGAGATCCCATCTTGGGGCCTGTTCCGGAGCTCCGCCGGAGGGGGCATCAATCACGGAGGGCTTCAACATCATCATCCAAGCCCCTCCGGTGAAGTGTGAGTAGTTTACTTCAGACCTACGGGTCCATAGTTAGTAGCTAGATGGATTCTTCTCTCTTTTTGGATCTCAATACAATGTTCTCCCCCTCTCTCGTGGATATTTATTCGATGTAATCTTCTTTTTGCGGTGTGTTTGTTGAGACCGATGAATTGTGGGTTTATGATCTAGTCTATCTATGAATAATATTTGAATCTTCTCTGAATTCTTTTATGTATGATTGGTTATCTTTGCAAGTCTCTTCGAATTATCAGTTTGGTTTGGCCTACTAGATTGGTTTTTCTTGCCATGGGGGAAGTGCTTAGCTTTGGGCTCGATCTTGCGGCCTTTCCTAGTGATAGAAGGGACAGCAAGGCACGTATTGTATTGTTGCCATCGAGGATAACAAGATGGGGTTTTTATCATATTGCATGAAACTATCCCTCTACATCATGTCATCTTGCTTAAGGCGTTACTCTGTTTTTAACTTAATACTCTAGATGCATGCTGGATAGCGGTCGATGAGTGGGGTAATAGTAGTAGATGCAGTCAGGAGTCGGTCTACTTGTCTCGGACGTGATGCCTATATACATGATCATACCTAGATATTCTCATAACTATGCTCAATTCTATCAATTGCTCAACAGTAATTTGTTCACCCACCGTAGAATACTTATGCTCTTGAGAGAAGCCACTAGTGAAACCTATGGCCCCCGGATCTCTTTCTCATCATATCAATCTCCACCACTTTATTATTTCTTTGCTTTTACTTTTTACTTTGCATCTCTATACGAAAAATACCAAAAATATTATTTATCATCTCTATCAGATCTCACTTTCGTAAGTGACCGTGAAGGGATTGACAACCCCTAAGCGCGTTGGTTGCATTGAGCTATTGTTTTTGTGTAGGTACGAGGGACTCGTGCGTAGCCTCCTACTGGATTGATACCTTGGTTCTCAAAAACTGAGGGAAATACTTACGCTACTTTGCTGCATCATCCTATCCTCTTCGGGGAAATCCAACGCAGTGCTCAAGAGGTAGCAAGAAGAATTTCTGGCACCGTTGTGGGGGAGTCTGCGCAAAAGTCAACATACCAAGTACCCATCACAATCCCTATCTCCTGCATTACATTATTTGCCATTTGCCTCTCGTTTTCCTCTCCCCCACTTCACCCTTGCCGTTTTATTTGCCCTCTCTCTCTATCCTCCCTCTCTTTCCCTATTTGCCTCTTTTGCCCGTTTGCTTTTTGTTTGCTCGTGTGTTAGTTTGCTAGCTTGTCGTTATGTCAAGTCCTTTACCTTCTGCCTCTATGTCTAAAATTGGGGAAATTATTGTCAATATGGACAATAATAATATCATGAAAAATTCTGATGCTCCTGCTAAAGAACCTACCATCTTTCATACAAAAATATTCTGTGTTGGTAGTGGTTATATTATTGGAAAAGGAGTTATTCAAGATTTCTTTACTTGTGCCGGTGCTTTACCTTTTATGGGTAGTTCTATCCTTCACAGAACTAGTAGTCTTGCGGACGCTATTTCCATGCTTGTAGTTGAACTTGAAAGACAATTCATGCACATGCATCCTTGCATACAAAGGATTTTTCAGGAATTTTCTAATATTGAGCATTCTTCTGTTAAGCGTGCCGCTACTATATTTTTGGCTCATGAGTTTAGATTCATAATAAAAGAAGCCAAAGAAATCTTTGTGCATTATAGGGTGGATGCTTGCCGTCGTCCCATAGAGGCTATCCTCTTTGATCAAGAAGAAATAATGCGTTTTCAATCTCTAGACTATGTTGCTTTCAATGAAAATCTTAGAAAAAGGGTTCCTACCAATGTTTCAGTTGATAGAATTTCTGAACTTAATGATGATTTGGATATTAGAAATAATGAACTAGGATATTCTCTTGAATATAGGCCCACAAAGTTCTGTCAAAAGAATGCTTATAATGATGAATTGGTTGTGCATTATGAAGGACCAAAGGAGGGACCTATACCTCCCAAGGTTGATCTTGGGGACTTTTGTCCCGTTAAATTTAGCCCTTTTGATTACTTTTTCTTGCCTCAAAGAAAACTTGCTGCTGAACATAGAGAATATGAAATGAGTTTTAATAATCTATCTTACTATTATGGCAATACCTAGATCTATTTTTGCTTGTTATGCTTAGCTAGGGGCGTTAAACGATAGCGCTTGTTGGGAGGAAACCCAATTTTATTTTTATTACTTGCTTTTTTATCCTGTTTATTAATAAATAAATTATTTAGACTATGTTTTGGTTGTGTTTTTTGTGTTTAATT
Organism: Triticum monococcum; assembly: GCA_034509565.1. NCBI lineage: Eukaryota > Viridiplantae > Streptophyta > Magnoliopsida > Poales > Poaceae > Triticum > Triticum monococcum. The sequence goes on from CM067842.1 coordinate 696,418,314, forward strand.
AGTGTTTGTGCCAAGTAGAACCATTGGGAAGACTTGGGGAAAGTCTTGTTGAACTTGCTGTAAAAAACAGAAACTTTAGCGCTCACGAGAACTGCTGTCATTTTTATTTGGGGAGTGCTATTTAGTTAATTCTTTTTTAAGATGATTCATAGATAAAGTACTCACTTCCATCAATTTATTTTGGAATTTTTGGGGTTCCAGATCTTGCGCTAGCTACAGATTACTAGAGACTGTTCTGTTTTTGACAGATTCTGTTTTTCGTGTGTTGTTTGCTTATTTTGATGAATCTTTGGCTAGTAAAATAGTGTATGAACCATAGAGAAGTTGGAATGCAGTAGGTATAACACCCATATAAATAAATAATGAGTTCATTACAGTACCTTGAAGTGGTCTTTTGTTTTCTTTCGCTAACGGAGCTCACGAGATTTTCTACTTTAAGTTTTGTGTTGTGAAGTTTTCAAGTTTTGGGTAAAGATTTGATGGATTATGGAACAAGGAGTGGGAAGAGACTAAGCTTGGGGATGCCCATGGCACCCCCAAGATAATCTAAGGGCACCTAAAAGCCAAAGCTTGGGGATGCCTCGGAAAGCATCCCCTCTTTCGTCTACTTCTATCGATAACTTTACTTGGAGCTATATTTTTATTCACCACATGATATGTGTTTTGCTTGGAACGTCTTTTATGATCTGAGTCTTTGCTTGTTAGTCTACCACAATCATCCTTGCTGTACACACCTTTTGAGAGAGCCATACATAATCTGGAATTTGATAGAATACTCTATGTGCTTCACTTATATCTTCTAAGTTATATAATTTTTCTCTAGTGCTTCACTTATATCTTTTAGAGCACGGTGGTGGATTTGTTTTATAGAAACTATTTATCTCTCATGCTTCACTTAGATTATTTTGAGAGTCTTAATAGCATGGTAATTTGCTTAATAATAATATGCTTGGTATTCAAGATTTGTAAAACTTTCTTTTGAGTGCGTTGAATACTAAGAAAAAATTTGATGCTTGATAATTGTTTTGAGATATGAGGATGGTGATATTAGAGTCATGCTAGTTGAGTAGTTGTGAATTTGAGAAATGCTTGTGTTAAAGTTTGTGATTCCCGTAGCATGCACGTATGGTGAACCGTTATGTGATGAAGTCGGAGCATGATTTATTTATTGATTGTCTTCCTTATGAGTGGCGGTCGGGGACGACCGATGGTCTTTTCCTACGAATCTATCCCCCTAGGAGCATGCGTGTAATATTTTGCTTTGATAACTTCTAGATTTTTGCAATAAGTATATGAGTTCTTTATGACTAATGTTGAGTCCATGTATTATACGCACTTACCTTCCTTCCACCATTGCTAGCCTCTCTAATACCGCACACTTTTCGCCGGTATCATACACCCACCAAATACCTTCCTCAAAACAGGCACCATACCTACCTATCATGGCATTTCCATAGCCATTCCGAGATATATTGCCATGCAACTTTCCACCATTCCATTCATTATGACATGCTCCATCATTGTCATATTGCTAGCATGATCATGTAGTTGACATCGTATTTGTGGCAAAGCCACCGTTCATAATTCTTTCATACATGTCACTCTTGATTCATTGCATATCCCGGTACACCGCCGGAGGCATTCATATAGGGATTTTTTTTCTATGTATTGAGTTGTAATTGTTGAGTTGTAAGAAAAATAAAAAGTGTGATGATCATCAGTTTTAGAGCATTGTCCCAAGTGAGGAAAGGATGATGGAGACTATGATTCCCCCACAAGTCGGGATGAGACTCTGGACGAAAAATAAAAAAAGAAAAAGAGGCCATAAAAAAGAGAAGGCCCAAAAAATGAGAGAAAAACAGAGAAGGGACAATGTTACTATCCTTTTACCACAGTTGTGCTTCAAAGTAGCACCATGATCTTCATGATAGAGAGTCTCTCATTCTGTGACTTTCATATACTAGTGGGAATTTTTCATTATAGAACTTGGCTTGTATATTCCAATGATGGGCTTCCTCAAAATGCCCTAGGTCTTCATGAGCAAGCAAGTTGGATGCACACCCACTTAGTTTCTTTTGTCGAGCTTTCATATACTTATAGCTCTAGTGCATCCGTTGCATGGCAATCCCTACTCACTCACATTGATATCTATTGATGGGCATCTCCATAGCTCGTTGATATGCCTAGTTGATGTGAGACTATCTTCCCCTCTTTTTGTCTTCCCCACAACCACCATTCTATTCCACATATAGTGCTATATCCATGGCTCATGCTCATGTATTGCGTGAAGATCGAAAAAGTTCTGAAAATGTCAAAAGTATGAAACAATTGCTTGGCTTGTCATCGGGGTTGTGCATGATTTAAATGTTGGGGAACGTAGTAATTTCAAAAAATTTCCTACGCACACGCAAGATCATGGTGATGGATAGCAACGAGGGGGAGAGTCTGATCTACGTACCCTTGTAGATCGCAACGGAAGCGTTGACACAACGTAGAGGAAGTAGTCGTACGTCTTCTTCTCGATCCGACCGATCCAAGCACCGTTACTCCGGCACCTCCGAGTTCTTAGCACACGTTCAGCTCGATGACGATCCTCGGGCTCCGATCCAGCAAAGCGTCGAGGAAGAGTTCCGTCAGCACGACGGCGTGATGACGATCTTGATGTACTACCGACGCAGGGCTTCACCTAAGCACTACAACGGTATGATCGAGGTGGAATTTGGTGGAAGGGGGCACCGCACACGGCTAAGGAACGATCACGTGGATCAACTTGTGTGTCTATGAGGTGCACCCTGCCTCAGTATATAAAGGATGGAGGAGGGGGAGGCCGGCCAAGGCTATTGGTGCGGCCAGGATGGGAGTCCTACTAGGACTCCAAGTCCTAGTAGGAGTCCATCAAGAGGGGAGGAAGGGAGAAGGAAGTGGAGGAGAAGGAGAGGTGGCCGGCCTCCTTTTCCCTAGTCCAATTCGGACCAAAGGGGAGGGGGGCGCAGCAGCCTTTTTCCTCTTCCCACTAAAGCCCATCAAGGCCCATTACTTCTCCCGTAACTACCCGGTACTCCGAAAAATACCCGAATCACTCGGAACCTTTCCGATGTCCGAATATAGTCGTCCAATATATCGATCTTTACGTCTCGACCATTTCAAGACTCCTCGTCATGTCCCCGATCTCATCCGGGACTCCGAACTCCTTCGGTACATCAAAACTCATAAACTCATAATATAACTGTCATCGAAACCTTAAGCGTGCGGACCCTACGGTTCGAGAACAATGTAGACATGACCGAGACACGTCTCCGGTCAATAACCAATAGCGGGACCTGGATGCCCATATTGGCTCCTACATATTCTACGAAGATCTTTATCGGTCAGACCGCATAACAACATACGTTGTGCCCTTTGTCATCGGTATGTTACTTGCCCGTGATTCGATCGTCGGTATCCAATACCTAGTTCAATCTCGTTACCGGCAAGTCTCTTTACTCGTTCCGTAATACATCATCTCACAACTAACATATTAGTTGTAATGCTTGCAAGGCTTATGTGATGTGTATTACCGAGAGGGCCCAGAGATACCTCTCCGACAATCGGAGTGACAAATCCTAATCTCGAAATACGCCAACCCAACATCTACCTTTGGAGACACCTGTAATGCTCCTTTATAATCACCCAGTTACGTTGTGACGTTTGGTAGCACCCAAAGTGTTCCTCCGGTAAATGGGAGTTGCATAATCTCATAGTCATAGGAACATGTATAAGTCATGAAGAAAGCAATAGCAACATACTAAACGATCGGGTGCTAAGCTAATGGGTCATGTCAATCAGATCATTCAACTAATGATGTGACCTCGTTAATCAAATAACAACACTTTGTTCATGGTTAGGAAACATAACCATCTTTGATTAACGAGCTAGTCAAGTAGAGGCATACTAGTGACACTAAGTTTGTCTATGTATTCACACATCTATTATGTTTCCGGTTAATACAGTTCTAGCATGAATAATGAACATTTATCATGATATAAGGAAATAAATAATAACTTTATTATTGCCTCTAGGGCATATTTCCTTCAGTCTCCCACTTGCACTAGAGTCAATAATCTAGTTCACATCGCCATGTGATTTAACAGCAATAGTTCACATCACCATGTGATTAACACCCATAGTTCACATCGTCATGTGACCAACACTTAAAGGGTTTACTAGAGTCAGTAATCTAGTTCACATATCTATGTGATTAACACCCAAAGAGTACTAAGGTGTGATCATGTTTTGCTTGTGAGATAATTTTAGTCAACGGGTCTGTCACATTCAGATCCGTAAGTATTTTGCAAGTTCTATGTCTACAATGCTCTACATGGAGCTACTCTAGCTAATTTCTCCCACTTTCAATATGTATCCAGATTGAGACTTTAGATTCATCTGGATCAGTGTCAAAAACTTGCATCGACGTAACCCTTTACGACGAACCTTTTTGTCACGTCCATAATCGAGAAACATATCCTTATTTCACTAAGGATAATTCTGACCGCTGTCCAGTGATCTACTCCTAGATCACTATTGTACTCCCTTGCCAAATCAATGCAGGGTATACAATAGATCTGGTATACAGCATGACATACTTTATAGAACCTATGGCCAAGGCATAGGGAATGACTTTCATTCTCTTTCTATCTTCTGCCGTGGTCGGGCTTTGAGTCTTACTCAACTTCACACCTTGTAATACAGGCAAGAACTCTTTCTTTGACTGCTCCATTTTGAACTACTTCAAAATCTTGTCAAGGTATGTACTCATTGAAAAAACTTATCAAGCGTCTTGATCTATCTCTATAGATCTTGAAGCTCAATATGTAAGCAGCTTCACTGAAGTCTTTCTTTGAAAAACTCCTTTCAAACACTCCTTTATGCTTTACAGAATAATTCTACATTATTTCCGATCAGCAATATGTCATCCACATATAATATCAGAAATGCTACAGAGCTCCCACTCACTTTCTTGTAAATACAGGCTTCTCCAAAAGTCTGTATAAAGCCAAATGCTTTGATCACACTATCAAAGCGTTTATTCCAACTCCGAGATGCTTGCACCAGTCCATAAATGGATTGCTGGAGTTTGCACACTTTGTTAGCTCCCTTTGGATCGACAAAACCTTCTAGTTGCATCATATACAACTCTTCTTCCAGAAATCCATTCAGGAATGCAGTTTTGACATCCATCTGCCATATTTCATAATCATAAAACGCGGCAATTGCTAACATGATTCGGACAGACTTAAGCATCGCTACGGGTGAGAAGGTCTCATCATAGTCAACCCCTTGAACTTGTCGAAAACCTTTTGCAACGAGTCAAGCTTTATAGACAATAACATTACCGTCAGCGTCAGTCTTTTTCTTGAAGATCCATTTATTCTCAATTGCTTGCCGATCATCGGGCAAGTCAACCAAAGTCCATACTTTGTTCTCATACATGGATCCCATCTCAGATTTCATGGCCTCAAGCCACTTTGCGGAATCTGGGCTCACCATCGCTTCTTCATAGTTCGTAGGTTCATCATGATCTAGTAGCATGACTTCCAGAACTGGATTACTGTACCACTCTGGTGCGGATCTTGCTCTGGTTGATCTACGAGGTTCAGTAGTATCTTGTTCTGAAGTTTCATGATCATTATCATTAACTTCCTCACTTATTGGTGTAGGTGCCGCAGAAACAGTTTTCTGTGATGTACTACTTTCTAATAAGGGAGCGGGTACAGTTACCTCGTCAAGTTCTACTTTCCTCCCACTCACTTCTTTCGAGAGAAACTCCTTCTCAAGAAAGTTTCTGAATTTAGCAACAAAAGTCTTGCCTTCGGATCTGTGATAGAAGGTGTATCCAATAGTTTCCTTTGGATATCCTATGAGGACACATTTCTCCGATTTGGGTTCGAGCTTATCAGGTTGAAGCTTTTTCACATAAGCATCGCAACCCCAAACTTTAAGAAACGACAACTTTGGTTTCTTGCCAAACCACAGTTCATAAGGCGTCGTCTCAACGGATTTTGATGGTGCCCTATTTAACGTGAATGCGGCCGTCTCTAAAGCGTATCCCCAAAATGATAGCGGTAAATCAGTAAGAGACATCATAGATCGTACCATATCTAGTAAAGTACGATTATGAGGGTCGGACACACCATTACGCTGTGGTGTTCCGGGTGGCGTGAGTTGCGAAACTATTCCACAATTTTTCAAATGTATACCAAACTCGTAACTCAAATATTCTCCTCCATGATCAGATCGTAGAAACTTTATTTTCTTGTTACGATGATTTTCAACTTCACTCTGAAATTCCTTGAACTTTTCAAATGTTTCAGACTTGTGTTTCATTAAGTAGATATACCCATATCTGCTTAAATCATCTGTGAAGGTGAGAAAATAACGATATCCGCCACGAGCCTCAATATTCATCGGACCGCATACATCGGTATGTACGATTTCCAATAAATCTGTTGCTCTCTCCATAGTGCCGGAGAACAGTGTTTTAGTCATCTTGCCCATGAGGCACGGTTCGCAAGTACCAAGTGATTCATAATCAAGTGGTTCCAAAAGTCCATCAGTATGGAGTTTCTTCATGCGCTTTACACCGATATGACCTAAACGGCAGTGCCACAAATAAGTTGCACTATCATTATCAACTCTGCATCTTTTGGCTTCTACATTATGAATATGTGTATCACTACTATCGAGATTTAACAAGAATAGACCACTCTTCAAGGGTGCATGACCATAAAAGATATTACTCATATAAATAGAACAACCATTATTCTTTGATTTAAAAGAATAACCGTCTCGCATTAAACAAGATCCAGATATAATGTTCATGCTCAACGCTGGCACCAAATAACAATTATTTAGGTCTAAAATTAATCCCGAAGGTAGATGTAGAGGTAGCGTGCCGACCGCGATCACATCGACTTTGGAACCGTTTCCCACGCGCATCGTCACCTCGTCCTTAGCTAATCTTTGCTTAATCCGTAGTCCCTGTTTCGAGTTGCAAATATTAGCAACAGAACCAGTATCAAATACCCAGGTGCTACTGCGAGCATTAGTAAGGTACACATCAATAACATGTATATCACATATACCTTTGTTCACCTTGCCATCCTTCTTATCCGCCAAATACTTGGGGCAGTTCCGCTTCTAGTGACCAGTCTGCTTGCAGTAGAAGCACTCAGTTCTAGCATGAATAATGAACATGAGTTAAGTTTCCGGTTAATACAGTTCTAGCATGAATAATGAACATTTATCATGATATAAGGAAATAAATAATAACTTTATTATTGCCTCTAGGGCATATTTCCTTCATTAAATACTTTGTGTGGTGAAGATAGAGCATAGCTAGACTATATGATTTTGTAGGGATAGCTTTCTTTGGCCATGTTATTTTGAGAAGACGTAATTGCTTTGTTAGTATGCTTGAAGTATTATTATGTCAACATGAACTTTTGTCTTGAATCTTTTGAATCTGAATATTCATACCACAATTAAGAAGATTTACAATGAAATTATGCCAAGTAGCACTCCGCATAAAAAATTCTGTTTTTATCATTTACCTACTCGAGGATGAGCAGGAATTAAGCTTGGGGATGCTTAATACGTCTCCAACGTATCTATAATTTTTGATTGCTCCATGCTATATTATCTACTGTTCTGGACATTATTGGGCTTTATTATCCACTTTTATATTATTTTTGGGACTAACGTATTAACCGGAGGCCCAACCCAGAATTATTGTTTTTTGCCTGTTTTAGGGTTTCGAAGAAAAGGAATATCAAATGGAGCCCAAACGGAATGAAACCTTCGGGAACATGATTTTATCACCGAATACAACTCAGGAGCCTTGGACCCTACGTCAAGCCAATTAACAGGAGGCCACGAGGTAGGGGGCGTGCATGCCCCCCCAGGCGCGCCCTCCACTCTCGTGGGCCCCCTGTTGCTCCACCGACGTACTTCTTCCTCCTATATATATCTGCGTACCCCCAAACGATCAGATACGGAGCCAAAAACCTAATTCCACTGCCGCAACTTTCTGTATCCACGAGATCCCATCTTGGGGCATGTTTCGGAGCTCCGCCGAAGGGGGCATCGATCACGGAGGGCTTCAACATCATCATCGAAGCCCCTCCGATGAAGTGTGAGTAGTTTACTTCAGACCTACGGGTCCATAGTTAGTATCTAGATGGCTTCTTCTCTCCTTTTGGATCTCAATACAATGTTCTCCCCCTCTCTCATGGAGATCTATTCGATGCAATCTTCTTTTTACGGTGTGTTTGTTGAGAACGATGAATTGTGGGTTTATGATCCAGTCTATCTATGAATAATATTTGAATCCTCTCTGAATTCTTTTATGTATGATTGGTTATCTTTGCAAGTCTCTTCGAATTATCAGTTTGGTTTGGCCTACTAGATTGGTTTTTCTTGCCATGGGAGAAGTGTTTAGCTTTGGGTTCGATCTTGCGGTGTCCTTTCCCAGTGACAGAAGGGACAGCAAGGCACGTATTGTATTGTTGCCATCGAGGATAACAAGATGGGGTTTTTATCATATTGCATGAAACTATCCCTCTACATCATGTCATCTTGCTTAAGGCGTTACTCTGTTTTTAACTTAATACTCTAGATGCATGCTGGATAGCGGTCGATGAGTGGAGTAATAGTAGTAGATGCAGGCAGGAGTCGGTCTACTTGTCTCGGACGTGATGCCTATATACATGATCATACCTAGATATTCTCATAACTATGCTCAATTCTGTCAATTGCTCAACAGTAATTTGTTCACCCACCATAGAATACTTATGCTCTTGAGAGAAGCCACTAGTGAAACCTATGGCCCCCGGGTCTCTTTCTCATCATATCAATCTCCATCACTTTATTATTGCTTTGCTTTTACTTTTTACTTTGCATATCTATACCAAAAATACCAAAAATATTATTGACAACCCCTAAGAGCGTTAGTTGCGTTGAGCTATTGTTTTCGTGTAGGTACGAGGGACTCACGCGTAGCCTCCTACTGGATTGATACCTTGGTTCTAAAAAACTGAGGGAAATACTTACGCTACTTTGCTGCATCATCCTCTCCTCTTCGGGAAATACAACGCAGTGCTCAAGAGGTAGCAGCGGGTACCAAAATACCCCAAAGTGCCAAGGGGCGGCCCCACATAGTGCTCTAGTTTGGGACCAACACCATCGGCACTAGCCCCCCTATATGTAGAAATAATCCTCGGGTTCATGACGCCATATGCCAATTAATTATTTAGTTCAATTATTATTATGGCAAATGTTAAACCAATGTTGGGCCTTGTTGGAAGAGTTTTATTCAAAGCAAACTGTCAAGAGGGGGCCATAAACCCTCACCGTGTTAGGGACACAAAATCAAGGAACATAACACCGGTATGACAGAAACTAGGGCGGCAAGAGTGGAACAAAACACCAGGCAAAAGGCCGAGCCTTCCACCCTTTACCAAGTATATATATATGCATTAATTAAATAAGATATATTGTGATATCCCATGACATCCATGTCCCAACATGGAACAACCTGCAGCTGCACCTGGAACTAGCAACGCTATAAGAGGGGCTGAGCAAAGCGGTAACATAGCCAAACAACGGTTTGCTAGGACAGGTGAAACGGTTAGAGGCTATCATGGCAATTTGGGAGGCTTGAGAAACAAGTGGTAGGTAGCGCGACATAGCGATAGCATCGAGACAACTAGCTTAGGAAAGATAGTAGTGAGACCCAAGGTGACGGTCATCTTGCCTGAAATCCCACTAGGAAGAAGATCGAATCCATGAAGTAGACGAGCCAACGTAGTCGAACGAATCCTCACAATCGCAACATAGTCGGAACTATCAAGGAGAAGCGCAACTGGAAAGAAGGAAACATCATGGTAAACAACCATCACATAAACATGGCATGATGCACAATCAAGTATGATGCATGTCCGGTTTAATGAGGCATGGCATGGCAAAGTGCGACGAACAATACTACAAATTAGGTGGAGCTCAATATGCAACGAGTTTCATATTGACGAAACTTCACAACAATTATTTAATTCTCTCTCATTTATGAACAAGACAAGATTAAATGTGGTTAAACATGTCAAGAGGTGAAACATAATTAAATTAACTATTTAGGCAAGTTTAAATGAGGTTGGAAATACCAAACAACAATTCCAGAAAATCCCCATATGCATATAGCAATTTAATGCAAACAACAATTTTATACATTTTAAATGTTGTTATCATGATGCGGATGACATATACAAGTTTATGCAATTTTATGAAAATGTTACATGAGCATGTTATGAAGCATTTGTCACCGTGGTGGAAAGAAAGGGTGTCATGGTGATGAATCCAAAAATGATGCCACGGCAACATATCGGTTCCGGTAGCTCACGGAGATACCAGTGCAAAAGGAAGTGTGGATGTGCGAAACATGCAAGAGTGACGGGGAGTGATCCCGGTTACCGGGTGTCCCACGTGTCGAAAACGGTGCCAAACGAGGGAACAACTAACATTCACGGGCGGATACGAGATCTAAACATGCATCTCAAACAACACATATGCATTCGTTCATGAGCGTCGTCTCGGCGGTTATACCTTCGAAGAATGCGTTTTTCGGGGCGGACGGGTTCGATGCGATGGAGATATTCACGGATCATCATGGAAGTAGTGGTACTTTAGGTCCTCGATGGCGGTAATGGTACATGTTTTCGTAGATGTTTGGAGTCGTCAATTGTTGTACACAGTCCATAGATGGTCAGTGTCACGACAAGGAACTTGACGTCCACGGGGTCTTGGAGGGTCGACGGTAGTGGTACCCACATCATTGTGAAAGTAGCGGTTCATGCGACAGTAGTCGAACTTGACGTATCCGAGGACTCTGGGCGTCGTGGTACTTGGCGTTCTTGGCCATTCCAGAGACGGGGCAGAGGTACTTGACGCGTCACTGTGTAGTCGTGCACTTGTCAGAGAGGATCTTGGCGCATCCAACACGAAGCAACACAAAAGGGCCTCGAGTCTTGGTGGTCAACGAAGAGAGGCGGCCTGATACATCTCCAACGTATCTATAATTTTTGATTGCTCTATGCTATTATATATTCTGTTTTGGATGTTTAATGGGCTTATTTATACACTTTTATATTATTTTTTGGGACTAACCTATTAACCGGAGGCCCAGCCCAAATTGTTGTTGTTTTTGCCTATTTCAGTGTTTCGCATAAAAAGAATATCAAACGGAGTCCAAACGGAATGAAACCTTTGGGAGCGTGATTTTTGTAACAAACGTGATCCAGAGGACTTGGAGTGGACGTCAAGCAATCAACAAGGAGGCCACGAGGCAGGGGGCATGCCTACCCCCCTGGGTGCGCCCTCCACCCTCGTGGCTCCACCGACCTACTTCTTCCTCATATATATACCTACATACCCTGAAAACATCAGAGAGCACCAGGAAACCTAATTTCACCGCCACAACCTTCTGTACCCATGAGATCCCATCTTGGGGCCTTTTCCAGCGCTCTGCCAGAAGGGGGCATTGATCACGGAGGGCTTCTACATCAACGCCATAGCCTCTCCGATGATGTGTGAGTAGTTTACTTCAGACCTTTGGGTCCATAGTTATTAGCTAGATGGCTTCTTCTCTCTCTTTGGATCTCAATACAAAGTTCTCCTTGATTTTCTTGGAGATCTATTCGATGTAATCTTCTTTTGCGGTGTGTTTGTTGAGATCCGATGAATTGTGGGTTTATGATCAAGATTATCTATGAACAATATTTGAATCTTCTCTAAATTCTTTTATGTATGATTGGTTATCTTTGCAAGTCTCTTCGAATTATCAGTTTGGTTTGGCCTACTAGATTGATCTTTCTTGCAATGGGAGAAGTGCTTAGCTTTGGGTTCAATCTTGCGGTGCTCGATCCCAGTGACAGAAAGGGAAATGACACGTATTGTATTGTGTCCATCGAGGATAAAGATGGGGTTTATATAATATTGCATGAGTTTCTCCCTCTACATCATGTCATCTTGCTTAAGGCGTTACTCCGTTCTTATGAACTTAATAATCTAGATGCATGCTAGATAGCAGTCGATGTCTGGAGTAATAGTAGTAGTAGATGCAGGAAGGAGTCGGTCTACTTGTCACAGACGTGATGCCTGTATACATGATCATACCTAGATATTCTCATAATTATTCGCTTTTCTATCAATTGCTCGACAGTAATTTGTTCACCCATTGGAATACTTATGCTATCTTGAGAGAAGACACTAGTGAAAGCTATGGCCCCCGGGTCTATTCTCCATCATACAAGTTTCCAGTTTATTTTATTTTGCAATATTTGCTTTCAATCTATGTCAAAAAAATACCAAAAATATTTATCTTATTATTATTATCTCTATCAGATCTCACTCTTGCAAGTGACCGTGAAGGGATTGATAACCCCTTTATCGCGTTGGTTGCGAGGTTCTTATTTGTTTGTGTAGGTACGAGGTGACTCGCGCGCGGTCTCCTACTGGATTGATACATTGGTTCTTCAAAACCGAGGGGAATAGGTACGCTGCTTTGCTTCATCACCCTTTCCTCTTCAAGAGAAAAACACCGCATGATCAAGAGGTAGCAAGAAGGATTTCTGGCACCGTTCCCGGGGAGATCTATGCCAAGTCAAGACATACCAAGTACCCATCACAACTCTTATCCTTCGCATTACATTATTTGCCATTTGCCTCTCGTTTTCCTCTCCCCCACTTCACCCTTGCCATTTTATTCGCCCTCTTTTTCCTTTCGCCCTTTCTTTACTTGCTTCGTCATTATGGCTAGTCATTTATCCACTCCTTTATCTCCCGAGAATGAGGTCCTTAATTTTAAACAAAGCGAGGGAGAAAATCTAAAAGATGCTTGGTTCAGAATTTGCAATGCGCAAAATAGATCTATTAGGAAGAAATCTACTTCCGTTCTTCTTCACAATTTTTATGTAGGCATCACTCCGTGGAATAGATATATTCTTGATACCATTACCGGAGGAAATTTCTTGGGTAGCCATACTTTTGATTCTTATAATGCTATGATAGATTTGTTTGGCCCACCACCTCTTTTGGTTAATGGAACTATTTTAACTTTGGAACATGTGATGCAACGGCTTGAAATTATTGAAAATAAAGTTGCCACCGTAGAGTTGATTGAAAATTTGGATAGAAAGATCCATAACCAAATTACCCAATACGGATCTAAGGTAGGAGTTGCTCTTAAATTTTTTAAAGAAAAGGAACCTATGGTTAATGAAAAAATAGATCAAGACTCCACTAGAATTGATAAAATTGAGGATATTATTACCAACCTAGGTTCTGCCTTTTCTTCCGTGAAAAACACTCCTTCTAATTCTAATATTGCCAAATTGATGTATGTTCCTAAAAATAAGGGTGAAACTTCTAGTAAGGGAAATGCGGACCTCAAATCCATAAGTGTTCACCCAACTTTCTCACTATCCTTAAGGAACCTTTTGCTACAAATGATTTTCTCGATTTCGTGCCTAGGAGTTTGATACTTAATAAAAATAAAGAAACTCCTAGGAGTTATAGGTGTCTTATTGAAGAATTGCCTACCAAAGATGGCAATACCTAGATCTATCCTGGCTTTTATGCCTAGCTAGGGGCGTTAAACGATAGCGCTTGTTGGGAGGCAACGCAATTTTATTTATCTAGCCTCTGTTTTTCTTGTGTTTTTTGTGTTTAATTAGTGTTTGTGCCCAGTAGAACCATTGGGAAGACTTGGGGAAAGTCTTTTTGATCATGCTGTAAAAACATAAACTTTGGCGCTCACGAGAATTCCTGCCATTTTTTATTGGAGAGTACTATTCAGTTAATTATTTTTGCAGATGATTAATAGATAAATTACTCACGTACAGAAATTTATTTTAGAATTTTTGGGGTTCCAGAAGTTTGCGTTAGTTACAGATTACTACAGACTGTTCTGTTTTTGACAGATTCTGTTTTTCCTGAGTTTTTTTGCTTATTTTGATGAATCTATGGCTAGTAATGGAGTTTATAAACCATAGAAAAGTTGTAATACAGTAGGTTTAACACCAATATAAATAAATAATGAGTTCATTACAGTACCTTGAAGTGGTGTTCTGTTTTCTTTAGCTAATGGAGCTCACGAGATTTTCTGTTAAGTTTTGTGTTGTGAAGTTTTCAAGTTTTGGGTAAGGATTTGATGGATTATGGAACAAGGAGTGGAAAGAGCCTAAGCTTGGGGATGCCCAAGGCACTCCAAGGTAAAATCCAAGGACACCAAAAAGCCTAAGCTTGGGGATGCCCTGGAAGGCATCCCCTCTTTTGTCTTCGTTCATCGGTAACTTTACTTGGAGCTATATTTTTATTCACCACATGATATGTGTTTTGCTTGGAGTGTATTGTATGATTTGAGTCTTTGCTTTTTAGTTTAGCACAATCATCCTTTCTGTACACACCTTTTGAGAGAGACACACATGAATCGGAATTTATTAGAATACTCTACGTGCTTCACTTATATCTTTCGAGCTATATAGTTTTTGCTCTAGTGCTTCACTTATATCTTTTAGAGCACGGTGGTGGTTTTATTTTATAGAAATAATTGATCTCTCATGCTTCACTTATATTATTTTGAGAGTCCTTTAGAACAACATGGAAATTTGCTTTTAGGCATAATAAAAACTTTCATATAAGTGCATTGAATACTATGAGAAGTTTGATACTTGATAATTGTTTTGAGATATGGAGATGGTGATATTAGAGCCATGCTAGTTGAGTAGTTGTGAATTTGAGAAATACTTGTGTTGAAGTTTGTGATTCCCGTAGCATGCACGTATGGTGAACCGTTATGTGATGAAGTTGGAGCATGATTTATTTATTGATTACCTTCCTTATGAGTGGCGGTTGGGGACGAGCGATGGTCTTTTCATACCAATCTATCCCCCTAGGAGCATGCGCGTAGTATTTTGTTTCGATAACTAATAGACTTTTGCAATAAGTATGTGAGTTCTTTATGACTAATGTTGAGTCCATGGATTATATGCACCCCCACCCTTCCACATTTGCAAGCCTCTCTATTACCGCGCACTTTTCGTCGGTATCATACACCCTCCATATACCTTCCTCAAAACAACCACCATACCTACCTATTATGACATTTCCATAGCCATTCCGAGATATATTGCCATGCAACTTTCCATCGTTCCGTTTGTTATGACACGCTTCATCATTGTCATATTGCCATGCATGATCATGTAGTTGACATCGTATTTGTGGCAAAGACACCTTTCATAATGTTTTCATACATGTCACTCTTGATTCATTGCATATCCCGGTACACCGCCGAAGGCATTCACATAGAGTCATATTTTGTTCTAAGTATTGAGTTGTAATTCTTGAGTTGTAAGTAAAAAGAAGTGTGATGATCATCATTATTAGAGCATTGTCCCAATGAGGAAAGGATGATGGAGACTATGATTCCCCCACAAGTCGGGATGAGACTCCGGATGAAAAAAAGGAAAAGAGGACAAAAAAGAAAGAAGGACGAAATAAAAAATGAGAGAAAAAGAGAGAAGGGACAATGTTACTATCATTTTTCCACACTTGTGGTTCAAAGTAGCACCATGATCTTCATGATAGAGAATCTCCTATGTTGTCACTTTAATAAACTAGTGGGAATTTTACATTATAGAACTTGGCTTGTATATTCCAATGATGGGCTTCCTCAAAATGCCCTAGGTCTTCGTGAGCAAGCGAGCTGGATGCACACCCACTTAGTTTATTTTTGAGCTTTCATACACTTATAGCTCTAGTTCATCCGTTGCATGGCAATCCCTACTCACTCAGATTGATATCTATTGATGGGCATCTCCATAGCCCGTTGATACTCCTAGTTGATGTGAGACTATCTTCTCCTTTTTGTCTTCTCCACAACCACCATTCCATTCCACCTATAGTGCTATGTCCATGGCTCACGCTCATGTATTGCGTGAAAGTTGAAAAACTTTGAGAACATCATAAGTATGAAACAATTGCTTGGCTTGTCATCGGGGTTGTGCATGATTTAATATTTTGTGTGATGAAGATAGAGCATAGCCAGACTATATGATTTTGTAGGAATAACTTTCTTTCGCCATGTTATTTTGAGAAGACATGATTGCTTAGTTAGTATGCTTGAAGTTTGTTATTTTTATGTCAATATTAAACTTTTATCTTGAATCTTTTGGATCTGAACGTTCATGCCACAATAAAGAAAATTACATTGAAAACATGTTAGGAAGCATTCCACATCAAAAATTCTGTTTTTATCATTTACCTACTCGAGGACGAGCAGGAATTAAGCTTGGGGATGCGTTATACGTCTCTAATGTATCTATAATTTTTTATTGTTCCATGCTATTATATATATTCTGTTTTGGATGTTTAATGGGCTTATTTACACACTTTTATATTATTGTTGGGACTAACCTATTAACCGGAGGCCCAGCCCAAATTGTTGTTTTTTCGCCTATTTTAGTGTTTCGCACAAAAAGAATATCAAACAGAGTCCAAACGGAATGAAACCTTCGGGAGCATGATTTTTGGAACAAACGTGATCCAAAGGACTTGGAGAGGACGTCAAACAATCAACGAGGAGGCCATGAGGCAGGTGGGTGCGCCTACCCCCCTTGGGTGTGCCCTCCACCCTCGTGGGCCCCTCGTGGCTCCACCGACCTACTTCTTCCTCCCATATATACCTACGTACCCTGAAAACATTAGAGGGCACCATGAAAACCTAATTCCACTGCCACAACCTTCTGTACCCGTGAGATCCCATCTTGGGGCCTTTTCCGGCGCTCCGTCGGAGGGGGCATTGATCATGGAGGGCTTCTACATCAACACCATAGCCTCTCCGATGATGTGTGAGTAGTTTACTTCAAACCTTCGGGTCCATAGTTATTAGCTAGATGGCTTCTTCTCTCTCTTTGGATCTCAATACAAAGTTCTCCTTGATTTTCTCGAATATCTATTCGATGTAATCTTCTTTTGCGATGTGTTTGTCGAGATCCGATGAATTGTGGGTTTATGATCAAGATTATCTATGAACAATATTTGAATCTTCTCTGAATTCTTTTATGTATGATTGATTATCTTTGCAAGTCTCTTCAAATTATCAGTTTGGTTTGGCCTACTAGATTGATCTTTCTTGCAACGGGAGAAGTGCTTAGCTTTGGGTTCAATCTTACGGTGCTCGATCTGAGTAACAGAAAGGGAAACGACACGTATTGTATTGTTGCCATCGAGGATAAAAAGATGGGGTTTATATCATATTGCATGAGTTTATCCCTCTACATCATGTCATCTTGCTTAAGGCGTTACTCTGTTCTTATGAACTTAATACTCTAGATGCATGCTGGATAGTGGTCGATGTGTGGAATAATAGTAGTAGATGCAGGCAGGAGTCGGTCTACTTTTTCACGGACGTGATGCCTATATACATGATCATTCCTAGATATTATCATAATTATTCGCTTTTCTATCAATTGCTCGACAGTAATTTGTTCACCCACCGTAATACTTATGCTATCTTGAGAGAATCCACTAGTGAAAGCTATGGCCCCGGGTCTATTCTCCATCATACAAGATTCCAATTTATTTTATTTTACAATCTTTACTTTCAATCTATATCATAAAAATACCAAAAATATTTATATTATTAGTATTATCTCTATCAGATCTCACTCTTGCAAGTGACCATGAAGGGATTGACAACCCCTTTATCGCGTTGTTTGCGAGATTCTTACTTGTTTGTGTAGGTACGAGGTGACTCGCGCGTGGTCTCCTACTAGATTGATACCTTAGTTCTCAAAAACTGGGGGAAATACTTATGCTGCTTTGCTGCATCACCCTTTCCTCTTCAAGGGAAAACCAACGCATGCTCAAGAGGTAGAACGGCCCCGGATGGATCTGCGAGCAAAGGACAAACATGGACTTGGCGCCTGGTGCAACCGACGATCGACGAGGAGGCGGAGATGGAGCAGGTCCAGCAATGGGAGGTGCGGGGTGGTAGAGCAGGGAACTTGGCGCGGCGGCGGCTTGTCCTTGTAGAGGAGGTCGAGGCGGAGATGGGACATGGCGCCATCAGAACTTGGCGCTAAGGAAGGACGTCCGGCGGGGCACCGTTCCTACGAGATCAAAGCGGAGGCGGGGCAACGGACTTGGAGCTTAGGAAGCAGTCATCCATGGCGAGGCATCGGCGGCAAAGGCGCAGTGCTGGTCGTGGTCACCAGCGGCGACCGCACGCGACGGTGAGATGGTGAGGCAGAGCAGAGGCTCGCCGGGCAGCAGGGGTCGTTGGAGCATGCCGTGGTGGCGCCGGATCAGAGAGGTCCAAGGGCACGAGAAGGGGTGCAAGCACCATGGCCAGAGGGAGAGGCTGAGCGGATCGAGCGAGAGGAGGGGTGGGGGAGGCCTCCTGGCGCTGGCTTTGTGTTGCGGCGGCGCACAGGGTTGGGGATCGGGAGGAGAGTGGGAGGACGAGAGGAGCTAGGTTAAAGGGTTAGGTGGGTAGCGGGTTGGGTTAAAGGGTTAGGCCTGGTTGCTGGTTGCGGCTGGGCTGTAGGAAGTAGGGATGAAAACGGAGCGGAAACTTTCCGTTTTTCCAGAGAAAAAATGGAAAGAGAGAGGTAATATTAAAACGGAAACGGAAATTTGCAAAACGGAGGTGGAAGTGGAATTTTTTATGCGGAAATGGAAACAAAAACAGAACAGTGTTTTCCGGTGGAACAGACATGGAAAGGGAACTTTCCATTTCCGTGAATATGGAATTTCCATTTTTACTATAGACCTATGGCTGCTTCGTAGTGCAACCACTAAACAACACACAATTATACAATGAGTAGAATGAATCATTTGAGCCCAACGTCTACTACCACACATGGACTCAGCATGACCCTATACGCAATTTGTCCAGTACTACTACAATACTATGCTAAGTTGCTAACATAATGATATTTCCATTTCCATTTATAAAATAAATAGAACTTTGGAGAAAATAAAGAGAGAGTTAGAAAAAGAATTAGACCAACGGAGATATTTCCCCTCAACCAAGAAAATAAGAAGGATTTACCAAAAATGGTTGGAAGTGGTTTTGGCAATCTAAATCCAAACTCATTTGAATTTAATTCAAATGGTTTGAACGTGGACTAGGATTTAGAAGTGCCCAAAAATGTTGAGAATTTAGAAAGAGCCTCGATAGATCGGAAAAGAATTATAGGCAGGGCTACACAGTCAAAACTTGAAGAAGGAAAGGCCAAGGGATTTAACATGCACGTGTGTTGTGGTAACTTCCAAATTGATGGAATATAATATTTATGGCTCCCTAATAATATTGGGAGGATATATGTTATAAAGATAAATCACCGTGTGAATTCCCTCGATTTAAATATATCAACGATCTATGCAATTTATTTAGCTGAGCTTTGAAAAGGGTTGCAAGATGACATGATGCAATGCAAATGATGCAATGATGAATGCAACAGACAAATAAAACACACGGCGAAACTCGGAATCCATGGAAGGCATCTGGAGTATCTGTCTCGGGGTGTCACACCCGACCCCTCGCCGTCGTTCCCGTCTCTGCACATTCAATGCCCAAAGAACCCACACGTTCTCCACCTCCTTGCTCCCTCCCGCAAACCGAAACCACTCTGTCCCCTTCCTTTCCATCTCTCCTTCCTACTACATCCACCACGGCCGCTACGGCCGCCGCCATCGCCCATCTCCCCCCTCCTTGTATCCACCACCATGGCATGCTTCATCGCGGTACATCCCAATGTCGCCGTTGCTGCTCCCCGCCATCTCTCCAAGGCGATGGCGGTGATGGCGAAGGCCCAAAACCTGATCTCCTTTGCAGCCCGCCAACACTGGAGATGGAGGACCACGACAGAAGCGGTCATGTGGTAGGAGGTGTTGCGCGGGAGAATGCAACGGCGGGGAGCAGGGAGGTTGGGGTTGTCCGAGGTATGGTGGATGTCGAGGAGGAGGAGAAGTACGCACTTGGCAGCGTGGGCGGGGTGCTCGCCGGAATGCCAGAAAGATGGGTGCCACCATGCTCACCGGCGGTGTCAATTTGGCGGTCAACTCCAGCTGCGTCACCGCTTCCGTGCTCTGCCTCTTCAGGCATGGCAATCTCAAGGCAGTGGATCTTGCTTCCGAGTATATTTTAGCTCTTCGTGTGTTGTGTGCCTTTTTGGTTTGTGATTTGAGTTTATTTGAATTTCGGATAGATGATGCAGAATAGGGTGACCAAGGAGGTCCCCATTGATTCCCAGATGGATCAGACGGGAATCTGTAGATATCTTCGTCAAAGGTGAGCTGCATGACATGCTTTACAGGTGTAGGTTTGATGGCATCTTGCCCCCTCACTACTGACAGTACTTCTTTGCTTCCAATGTTGTAGTGGATCCTTATAGTATATTAATGATATGCATATTTTTCTGTTTGCTTTGTGATCTTTACATTTGAAATTGTATTAATATGTTGGAGCCCTGCTTTTTGCGTTGCAAGCAGAGGGGATTATGGTGTTCCTGCACATTGTGACAATTCTTTGCTTCAAATGGCTGGTGCGATCCATCTTTCGTGTACCACGCTATTACCTAACTTGTTGAATATATCTGGTGCATTTCTCTCTCTCGCTTGTTTAACATTTTTATTTTGTCTTCCACTATATTACATTGCCTGAGCCTGTCAGGATTAAAACAAGCAGTATAGGAATTGACGTAGCTGCATAACTAGGATTTGTGATTTTCTTTTCCAACTTCCAAATTCCTAATGTACTTGCACTCTGAAATTCCCGGGCAGAGTTGATGTGTGTCCATCTTTTCGCTCTGATTAACTTCACACGTACATGTGGATATGCCCTACTGAGCTGATTGACGATTCTAATTCACATGAATGATCGAAGTAGAAAGGGTACAACAAGTCAAAATAATGTGGGTTTCTCTCATGTTTGTTCATGCATGGCGTGCTTCTCGTGATCTCTAATGGTGGTGTTGTTATTTCTAACTTCATAATATTTCCTCTACAAGGACCATGATATATTTCACATTCATATAGGCAGTCAACTTACATCCGATGAATGATATCGATTATTTGTTATATAGTTAATGGATAATTTATTTGTTTAGTTAGGATTACGCAACCAAGATCTCACTTTAGATTATAGGCTAGCACACAATTGTCCTATTATGACTAACCCATGTTTTGAATGGAGACATCTTCTTACTGTTCCCATATCCTTCAGAGTTTTTTCCTTGTGGGAGATGCAAATATGTTTCGGGAAAGGGGACAACACACATCTTTTCAATTTTGGGCAAGTACTATTCTACTAAAAGTATTAGACGTGTTAGCCTGCATGTGTTTTTGAATGAATTTGTAGAAGTTTTTGCGCTCAACAATATTTTTCCCGTTGTAGTATTTTAGCTGCCTTTATTGGCATGCACATTCTTAACCAATTAGTATGCACATTCCTATTTTGCTGTCATAGTTACTATAGGTGCAATTGTCACAAAAGAGATGTAATAAGGCTGAAGAATTCAATTATAATTGCTATGAACTTGTTCATTACCTAGCATTGTTAGAATATTTTGTTATATACTCTTTTTGAGAATAAAACATTTGCTCCCTTTGCGTAATGTAATGTTTGAATAGTTCGTTTCGAAGGGAGCTAGAAGAGTGTGTAGTATCTGCTAGAGTGAGATAAAGCATGAGAAATGATACATCTCCAAGGTATCTATAATTTTTGATTGTTCCATGCTATTATATTATCCATCTAGGATGTTTTATATGCTATTTTATATGATTTTTGGGACTAACCTATTAACCTAGAGCCACTGTCGGTTTCTGTTTTTTCCTTGTTTTTGAGTATCGCAGAAAAGGAATATCAAATGGAGTCCAATTGACCTGAAAATTTACGGAGATCATTTTTGGACCAGAAGAAGCCCACGGCGCATCAGAGATGGACCAGAAGAGACCCAAGGCCACTGATAACCCACAAGTATAGGGGATCACAGCAGTTTTCGAGGGTGGAGTATTCAACCCAAATTTATTGATTCGACACAAGGGGAGCCAAAGAATATTCTCAAGTATTAGCAGCTGACTTGTCAATTCAATCACACCTGGAAACTTAGTATCTGCAGCAAAGTGTTTAGTAGCAAAGTAATATGATAGTAGTGGTAGCGGTAGCAAAAGGTAACGGTAGCAAAAGTAATGTTTTTGGTATTTTGTAGTGATGATAGCAATACCAATGGAAAAGTAAATAAGCGAAGAACATTATATGGAAAGCTCGTAGGCAATGGATCAGTGATGGAGAATTATGTCGGATGCAGTTCATCATGTAACAGTCATAACCTAGGGTGACACAGAACTAGTTCCAATTCATCAATGTAATGTAGGCATGTATTCCGAATATAGTCATACGTGCTTATGGAAAAGAACTTGCATGACATGTTTTGTCCAACCCTCCCGTGGTAGCGGGGTCCTAGCGGAAACTAAGGGATATTAAGGCCTCCTTTTAATAGAGTACCGGACTAAAGCATTAGGACATAGTGAATACATGAACTCCTCAAACTACTGTCATCACTGGTAAGTATCCCAATTATTGTCACTTCGGGGTTAACGGATCATAACACATAATAGGTGACTATAGACTTGTAGGATAGGATCAAGAACTCTCATATATTGATGAAAACATAATAGGTTCAGATCTGAAATCATGGCACTCGGGCCCTAGTGACAAGCATTAAGCATAGCAAAGTCATAGCAACATCAATCTCAGAACATAGTGGATACTAGGGATCAAACCCTAACAAAACTAACTTGATTACATGATAGATCTCATCCAACCCATCACCGTCTAGCAAGCCTACGATGGAATTACTCACGCACGGTAGTGAGCATCATGAAATTGGTGATGGAGGATGGTTGATGATGATGATGGCGACGGATTCCCCTCTCCGGAGCCCCGAACGAACTCTAGATCAGCCCACCCAAGAGGTTTTAGGGCTTGGTGGCGGCTCCATATCGTAAAACACGATGATTTCTTATCTCTGATTTTTTTTCTCCCCGAAACCAAATATATAGAGTTGGAGTTGAGGTCGGAGGAGCTCCAGGGGGCCCATGAGGTAGGGGGGCACGCCCCCACCCTCGTGGAAAGGTGGTGGGCCCCCTGGTCTTCATCTTTTGCAAGGATTTTTTATTATTTCCAAAAAGATGTTCCGTGAAGTTTCAGGTCATTCCGAGAACTTTTGTTTTTGCACATAAATAACACCATGGTAATTCTGCTAAAAACAGCGTCAGTCCGGGTTAGTTCCATTCAAATCATGCAAGTTAGAGTCCAAAACAAGGGCAAAAGTGTTTGGAAAAGTAGATACGACGAAGACGTATGAACTCCCATAAGCTTAAATCTTTGCTTGTCCTCAAGAAATTCAGTTGATAAACTGAAAGTGATAAAGAAAAACTTGTACAAACTCTGTTTGCTCTTGTTGTTGTAAATATGTAAAGCCAGCTTTCAAGTTTTCAGCAAAGATTATGAACTAACCATATTCACAATAACGCATAGGTCTCAAGTTTACTCATATTAATGGCATAATCAACTAGCGAGCAATAATAATAAATCTCGGATGACAACACTTTCTCAAAACAATCATAATACGATATAACAAGAAGGTATCTCACTAGCCCTTTCTGAGACCACAAAACATAAATGCAGAGCACCTTTAAAGATCAAGGACTGACTAGACATTGTAATTCATGGTAAAAGAGATCCAGTCAAGTCATACTCAATGTAAACTAATAGTAATGAATGCAAATGACAGCGGTGCTCTCCAACTGGTGCTTTTTAATAAGAGGATGATGACTCACCATGAAAGTACATAGATAGGCCCTTAGCAGAGGGAAGCATGGATTTGTAGAGGTGCCAGAGCTCAGTTATGAAATAGAGGTGAATAATATTTTGAGCGGTATACTTTCATTGTCAACATAACAACCAAGAGATGGCAATATATTCCATGCTACACACATTATATGCGGTTCCCAAAGAGAATGGTAAAGTTTATACCCCCCCTCCACCAGAAGCATCAATCCATGGCTTGCTCGAAACAACGAGTGCCTCCAACTAACAAGAGTCCCAGAGGGAGTTTTCTTTGCAATTATTTTGATTTGATTTGCATAAAGCATGGGACTGGGCATCACAGTGACCAGCCATTTTTCTCGTGAGTGAGGAGCGGAGTCCACTCCTCCTGAGAATAACCCGCCTAACATGGAAGATACGGACAACCCTAGTTGATACATGAGCTATTCAAGAATACAAAATAGGATATTTATTTGAAGGTTTAGAGTTTGGCACATACAAATTTACTTGGAACGGTAGGTACATACCATATATAGGTATGTATGGTGGACTCATATGGAATAACTTTGGGGTTTATGGAGTTGGATGCACAAGCAGTATTCCCGCTTAGTACAGGTGAAGGCTAGCAAAAGACTGGGAAGCGACCACCTAGAGAGTGACAATAGTCATGAACATGCATTAAAATTAATCAACACCGAATGCAAGCATGAGTAGGATATAATCCACCATGGACATAAATATCGTGAAGGCTATGTTTATTTTGTTTCAACTACATGCGTGAACATGCGCCAAGTCAAGTCACATAAATCATTCAGAGGAGGATACCACCCTATCATACCACATCACAACCATTTTAATAGCATGTTGGCACGCAAGGTAAACCATTATAAGCTCCTAGCTAATCAAGCATGGCACAAGAAACTATGATCTCTAGTTGTCATCGCAAACATGTTTACTCATAATAGGCTGAATCAGGAATGATGAACTAATCATATTTACAAAAACAACAAAGGTCGAGTTCATACCAGCTTTTCTCATCTCAGTCAGTCCATCATATATCGTCATAATTGCCTTTCACTTGCACGACAGAACGATGTGGATAATAATAATAGTGCACGCGCATTGGACTAAGCTGGAATCTGCAAGCATTCAATAAACAAGCGAAGACAAGGCAATACGGGCTCTTTTGTCAGATCAACAATAAAGCATATAAGAGCTACTTCAACAATTTAATTATGGTCTTCTCCTATCGACCCCCAAAGAAAAGAAAAGAAATAAAACTATTTACACGGGAAAGCTCCCAACAAGCAAAAGAAGAACTGGAAATATTTTTGGGTTTTCTTTTTAATTACTACTACAAGCATGGAAAGTAAAATATAAAAGCTACAACTAATATTTTTGGTTTTTCTTAAGGTTTATTAAACACACAAGAAGAAAGCATAAAAAGGGAAATAAACTAGCATGGATGGTACAATGAAAAAGTATGAGCACCGACACCTAGCAATGAGTGTGTGAACATGAATATATTGTCGGTGAGAAATACGCACTCCCCCAAGCTTAGGCTTTTGGCCTAAGTTGGTTTATGGCCACGGTTGGCCTGGCTGATATCCATAGTAATACTTGGGGTCGTACTGGGATGCAGCGGCTATCGCCTCCTGAGCTGCAGCGTGGCGACGAGCGGCCTCTGCCCTCCTCTCGTACTCACCCGCCTCCTCTCTTGTACTAACATATCTTCCTTTTGCCTGATAATCAAAGAAGGCAGGAGCAGGGAGAGTAATACGGACAGCACGACGTCTGTCAAAGATTAAACGATACTGGAGAGGTGATTCATTCCTCTCGACCAACTGGTGGTGAACCATAGCATTAAAGTCTAGGTAAGCAGGAGGTAATTCAATATCATCATTACGTATAGTTACACCAAGAAAATAAGCTAAGCAGGTTGCATAAATTCCACCAAACAAATCTCCATTAAATCTATTCAGATGCAACCTACGTGCAACAATGGCTCCCAAATTATAAGATTTATCTCCCAACACAGCACTCCTAAGAATACTGAGGTCAGGGACACACATGTGACATGCTTCATCTTTACCGTTAATGCATCTACCTACGAAGAGAGCAAAATAATGTATAGCAGGAAAACGAATGCTCCCTATGGTAGCTTGTGTTATATCTCTAGATTCTCCCACAATTATACTAGGAAGAAAATCTCTAAATTCAGATTTGCGGGGTTCCCTGACACTACCCCACTTTGGAAGTTTGCAAGCAGTGGTAAAATCCTCTAAGTCCATTGTGTAAGAATTTTCATAAAGATCAAATAGGACAGTTGGAGAATTACGTGAAGATGAAAATTCAAACCTCCTCACAAAGGAACTAGTGAGATAGTGATACTGGCTGCACTTCTCTTTCTCGAAGCTCACAAGATCAGCGTTACGCAAATATGCGTTAAATTATTCCTTAATTCCCGCTCGATCCATAAACTTTTCCAAAGGCCATTCACAAGGACGCACTCGAGCGTTTCTTGGTGGCTCATCATCAGCATCACGCATTGCAAGCCCGGGCTCTTGTTTCCTTGAAGAGCCACCTTGGTACATTTTCCTAAGCATATTTATTCCTCTGAAATATTTCTGAAATTTTTAGTAACTTCAAAATAAAAGTGAACCAAACTCAATAATATTGATAGCAAGTACTCCTACAAGTGCCTAGAGTCTATATCATGCATCAAAACTACTTTTGACCATATAAATTTGACATGCAAGCTCAAGAACAGGGTCACCTATGCAGCAAAAATTTACAATGAATAAAGCACTAGAACAAAAACTAATTGGACCAATGGAGGAGTCACATACGAAGGAACAATCTCCCCAAGCAGTTTTGTGAAAGGTGCTTTGAGCAAGGAGATCGAAAATGGCAGCAAAATGATCTTGGACTCGGGTTTGAGCTGGATATTCGTGTTTGTCGGAGGAAGAAGGAGTGTGTGGGTGAAAGGATAAGTGGAGGAGGGCCACCGTGGGCCCACGAGGCAGGGGGCGCACCCAGGGGGTAGGGCGTGCCCCTGACCCTTGTGGCCAGGTGCCAGCTCCTCCTGTTGTGTTCTCAGTGCCAAATATTCTCAAATATTCCAGAAAAAATCATATTTAAATTTCAGGGCATTTGGAGAACTTTTATTTTCATGGATAATTAGATAACAGACAGAAAAATACTTATTTTTATTTTATTTAGTATAAATAATAGAAAGTAAAAGGAGGGTACATAAGGTTGTGCCTTCTAGTTTCATCCATCTCATGATCATCAAAAGGAATCCACTAACAAGGTTGATCAAGTCTTGCTAACGAACTCATTCAGAATAACATGGAATCAGAGAAATTTCGAATAACACTATGTTACCTCAACGGGGATATGTACATCCCCAATAATAAGAATATCATATTTCTTCTTGACAGTAGGAAGAGGAAATTCGAAACCTCCAAATATAATCGATGGAATTTTTCCAATAGAGTTGATACTATGAACTTGAGGTTGTTTCCTCAGAAAGTGTACCGTATGCTCATTACCATTAACATGAAAAGTTACATTGCCTTTAGTGCAATCAATAACAGCCCCTGCAGTATTCAAAAAGGGTCTTCCAAGAATAATAGACATACTATCGTCCTCGGGATTATCAAGAATAACAAAGTCCGTTAAAATAGTAACGTTTGCAACTACAACATGCACATCCTCACAAACGCCGACAGGTATAGCAGTTGATTTATCAGCCATTTGCAAAGATATTTCAGTAGGTGTCAACTTATTCAAATCAAGTCTATGGTATAAAGAGAGAGGCATAACACTAACACCGACTCCAAGCAGTTTTAACATAGTTTCTTGTAATGGAGCATGGTATAGTGGGTACTCCTGGATCTCGAAGCTTCTTTGGTATTCCACCCTTAAAAGTATAATTATCAAGCATGGTGGAAATTTCAGCTTCCGGTATCTTTCTTTTATTTGTAACAATATCTTTCATATACTTAGCATAAGGATTCATTTTGAGCATATCAGTTAATCGCATACGCAAAAGGATAGGTCTAATCATTTCAGCAAAGCGCTCAAAATCCTCATCATCCTTTTTCTTGGATGGTTTGGGAGGAAAAGGCATGGGTTTCTGAACCCAAGGCTCTCTTTCCTTACCATGTTTCCTAGCAACAAAGTTTTTCTTATCATAACGTTGATTCTTTGATTGTGGGTTATCAAGATCAACGGCAGGTTCAGTTTCTATATCATTATCATTACTAGGTTGAGCATCATCATGAACATTATCATTAACATTATCACTAGTTTCAGGTTCATTACCAGATTGTGTTTCAGCATCAAAAATAGAAATATCATTTCGATTCTCAGGTGTTTCAGCAATAGGTTCACTAGAAGCATGCAAAGTCCTATAATTTTTCTTTTTCTTCCTTTTAGAAGGACTGGGTGCATCTATATTATTTCTCTGAGAATCTTGCTCAATTCTCTTAGAGCGACCTTCAGGATACAAAGGTTCCTGAGTCATTCTACCGGTTCTAGTAGCCACTCTAACAGCATAATCATTATTCTTACTATTCAATTCATTGAGCAAATCATTTTGAGCTATAAGTACTTGTTCTACTTGAGTGGTAACCATAGAAGCATGTTTACTAATAAGTTTAAGTTCACCTTTGACATTAGCCATATAATCACCCAAGTGTTCAAGCATATTGGAGCTGTATTTGAATTGGCTACCAAAATAAGCATTAAAATCTTCTTGCTTAGCCATAAATTTATCAAACTCATCTAAGCATGGGCTATCAAACTTAGTAAATGGGATATCAGCTTTACCATATCTATAGAGAGAATTTACCTTTACTACCTGTGTCGGGTTATAAAGACCATGAGTTTCTTCAATAGGTAATGGATTAAGATTATATGTTTCTTCAACAGGCGGTAAATTAAGACCGTGTATTTATTCAATAGGAGGTCAATTCTTAACATCTTCAGTTGTAATACCCTTTGTTTTCATAGATTTCTTTACCTCTTGCATATCTTTAGGATTGAGAAATAGAACACCTCTCTTCTTCGGAGATGGTTTAGGAATAGGCTCAGGAACTGGCTCAGGAAGTGTCCAATTATTTTCATTTGTCAACATATTATTCAATAGAATTCCAGCTTCATCCGGTGTTCTTTCCCTGAAAACAGAACCAGCACAACTATCCATGTAATCTCTGGAAGCATTGGTTAGTCCATTATAAAAGATATCAAGTATTTCATTTTTCTTGAGAGGATGATCAGGCAAAGCATTAAGTAATTGGAGAAGCCTCCCCCAAGCTTGTGGGAGACTCTCTTCTTCAATTTGCACAAAATTTTATATATCCCTTAAGGCAACTTGTTTCTTATGAGCAGGGAAATATTTAGCA
This sequence comes from Triticum monococcum, assembly GCA_034509565.1. Taxonomy (NCBI): domain Eukaryota; kingdom Viridiplantae; phylum Streptophyta; class Magnoliopsida; order Poales; family Poaceae; genus Triticum; species Triticum monococcum. The sequence goes on from CM067842.1 coordinate 696,447,648, forward strand.
AAGAAGTAATAAATCATATCCTGGGGACTACGCACACAACCAGGATCAAGAGAATTAGACCATATCTTAGCATCACCCTTTAATGAGAACGTAAATATTTGAAGGATATAAAAGTAACGAGTTCTCTCATCATTAGTGAACAGGGTGGCTATATCATTTAATTTAGTAAGATGTGCCACAATAGTTTCAGATTCATAGCCATGAAAAGGATTAGATTCAACCAAAGTAATTATATCAGGATCAACAGAGAATTCATAATCCTTATCAGTAACAAAGATAGGTGAAGTAGCAAAAGCAGGGTCAGGTTTCATCCTAGCATTAAGAGATTGTTGCTTCCATTTGGCTAATAACCTCTTGAGTTCGTATCTATCTTTGCAAGCTAAAATAGCTAAAGCAACTTCTTTTTCAAAAACATAACCCTCAGGAATAACAAGTGAGTCTTCATCATCACTTTCATCAATATTATCAGATTCAATATTTTCATTCCCTCTAACCCTAGCAAGTTGTTCATCAAGAAATTCACCAAGTGGCACAGTAGTATCAAGCATAGAAATAGTTTCATCATAAGTATCATGCATAGCAGAAGTGGCATCATCAATAACATGCGGCATATCAGAACGAATAGCAGAAGCAGGTTTAGGTGTCGCAAGCTTACTCAAAACAGAAGGTGAATCAAGTGCAGAGCTAGATGGCGGTTCCTTACCTCCCCTCGTAGTTGAGGGATAAATCTTGGTTTTTGGATCTCTCAAGTTCTTCATAATGATAACCAGATATAAATCCCAAGTGACTCAAAGAATAGAGCTATGCTCCCCGGCAACGGCGCCAGAAAATAGTCTTGATAACCCACAAGTATAAGGGATCGCAACAGTTTTTGAGGGTAGAGTATTCAACCCAAATTTATTGATTCGACACAAGGGGAGCCAAAGAATATTCTCAAGAATTAGCAGCTGAGTTGTCAATTCAACCACACCTGGAAACTTAGTTTCTGCAGCAAAGTGTTTAGTAGAAAAGTAATATGATAGTAGTGGTAGCGGTAGCAAAAGTAATGTTTTTGGTATTTTGTAGTGATGATAGCAATAGCAACGGAAAAGTAAATAAGCGAAGAACAGTATATGGAAAGCTCATAGGCAATGGATCAGTGATGGATAATTATGCCGGATGTGGTTCATCATGTAACAGTCATAACCTAGGGTGACACAGAACTAGCTCCAATTTATCAATGTAATGTAGGCATGTTATCCGAATATAGTCATACGTGCTTATGGAAAAGAACTTGCATGACATATTTTGTCCAACCCTCCCGTGGCAGCGGGGTCCTAGCGAAAACTAAGGGATATCAAGGCATCCTTTTAATAGAGTACCAGACGAAAGCATTAACACATAGTGAATATATGAACTCCTCAAACTACGGTCATCACCGGTAAGTATCCCGATTATTGTCACTTCGGGGTGAATGGATCATAACACATAATAGGTGACTATAGATTTGCAAGATAGGATCAAGAACTCTCATATATTGATGAAAACATAATAGGTTCAGATCTGAAATCATGGCACTCGGGCCCTAGTGACAAGCATTAAGCATAGCAAAGTCATAGCAACATCAATCTCAGAACATACTGGATACTAGGGATCAAACCCTAACAAAACTAACTCGATTACATGATAGATCTCATCCAACCCATCATCGTCCAGCAAGCCTACGATGGAATTACTCACGCACGACGGTGAGAATCATGAAATTGGTGATGGATGATGGTTGATGATGACGATGGCGATGGATTCCCCTCTCTGGAGCCCCGAACGGACTCTAGATCAGCCCTCCCGAGAGGTTTTAGGGCTTGGCGGCGGCTCCGTATCGTAAAAGGCGATGATTTCTTCTCTCTGATTTTTTCTCCCCGAAACCAAATATATATAGAGTTGGAGTTGAGGTTGGAGGAGCTCCAGGGGGCCCACGAGGTAGGGGGCGCGCCCCCCACCCTCGTGGACAGGTGGTGCCCCCCTGGTCTTTATCTTTTGGAAGGATTTTTTATTATTTCCGAAAAGATGTTCCGTGAAGTTTCAGGTCATTCCGAGAACTTTTGTTTCTGCACATAAATAACACCATCACAATTCTGCTGAAAACAGCGTCAGTCCAGGTTAGTTCCATTCAAATCATGCAAGTTAGAGTCCAAAGCAAGGGCAAAAGTGTTTGGAAAAGTAGATACGATGGAGGCGTATCAGGCACAACGAGGGTGGGGGCGCGCCCCCTGCCTCGTGGACCCCCTGACTTGTTCCCGACGCCAACGCCTCTTATATATCCCCAAACTTCCAGAAAATAACCTAGATCGGGAGTTCCGCCGCCGCAAGCCTCTATAGCTACCAAAAACCAATCAGGACACTGTTCCGGCACCCTGCTAGATGAGGGATCCATCACCGGTGGCCATCTTCATCATCCCAGCGCTCTCCATGACGACGAGGGAGTAGTTCACCCTCGGGCTGAGGGTATGTACCAGTAGCTATGTGTTTGATCTCTCTCTCTCGTGTTCTTGATTTGGCATGATCTTGATGTATCGCAAGCTTTGCTATTATAGTTGGATCTTATGATGTTTCTCCCCCTCTACTCTCTTGTAATGGATTGAGTTTTCCCTTTGAAGTTATCTTATCGGATTCAGTCTTTAAGGATTTGAGAACACTTGATGTATGTCTTGCATGTGCTTATCTATGGTGACAATGGGATATTCACGTGATCCACTTGATGTACGTTTTGGTGATCAAGTTGCGAGTTCCGTGATCTCGTGAACTTATGCATAGGGGTTGGCACACGTTTTCGTCTTGACTCACTGGTAGAAACTTTGGGGCACTCTTTGAAGTACTTTGTGTTGGTTTGAATAGATGAATCTGAGATTGTGTGATGCATATCGTATAATCATGCCCATGGATACTTGTGGTGACATTGGAGTATATAGGTGACATTAGAGTTTTGGTTTATGTGTGTCTTAAGGTGTTATTCTAATACGAACTCTAGGATAGATCGAACAGAAAGAATAGCTTTGTGTTATTTTACTACGGACTCTTGAATAGATCGATCAGAAAGGATAACTTTGAGGTGGTTTTGTACCCTACAATAATCTCTTCGTTTGTTCTCCGCTATTAGTGACTTTGGAGTGACTCTTTGTTGCATGTTGAGGGATTTTTATATGATCCAATTATGTTATTATTGTTGAGAGAACTTGCACTAGTAAAAGTATGAATCCTATGCCTTGTTTCGAAGCATTGCAATACCATTTGTGCTCACTTTTATCATTAGTTACCTTGTCATTTTTATATTAAAAAAACCTATATCTACCATCCATATTTCACTTGTATCACCATCTCTTCGCCAAACTAGTGCACCTATACAATTTACCATTGTATTAGATGTGTTGGGGACACAAGAGACTCTTTGTTATTTGGTTGCAAGGTTGTTTGAGAGAGACCATCTTCATCCTACGCCTCCCATGGATTGATAAACCTTAGGTCATCCACTTGAGGGAAATTTGCTACTGTCCTACAAACCTCTGCACTTGGAGGCCCAAAAACATCTACAAGAAGAAGGTTGTCTAGTAGACATCAAGCTCTTTTCGGGCGCCGTTGCCGGGGAGGTTAGCGCTTGAAGGTATATCTTTAGATCTTGCAATCGAATCTTTTAGTTTCTTGCTTTATCACTAGTCTAGTCTATACAAGAAAACTACAAAAAATGGAATTGAAGTTGCCTCATATGCTTCATCTTTTTAATGTCTTTCGTGAAAATAAGGATTCCGATAATTGTGCCAAAGTGTTAGAAGAAGAATGCATTAAAATGTTTGGCACTAAATCTTTGGATGATGAGCATGATTGCAATGTTGTTCATACAAACTCTTTGAATATCCATAGTACTAATGATGATTGCACTAGTCATGATGAAAATGTCTCTTATAAGCATGTATATTTTTGTGGAGTGCATAGAGTTTGCCAGTACACACCAAATAGGGAAGATAGATTTTGAAGAGGCATAAGTATTTAGAAACTAAATGTGGTTGAAAGAAAGGCTAGATGTTTGTGCTGAAAAATTAAATTTTCTTAGCCATCCTTATGAACTTTGCAATGACCGCGGTCATTTAAATATCCAATGCAAATTGTTTCATGATCGAATCGTGTCCAAAAATTGTGATGAATTGATTTCCCTTGGACATCATAATGAACTTAGTTTTCTTGTGGGTTATGAAGAAATGAAACGTATAACTAAGGATCTTCCAGAATTTGTCCTTGATAAAGTTCTTGATTTTGATCCAGAGTAAATTTATATGTATTGTGCGGTGAATTGCATTGAAAATCCTTATATTGCCAATTACATAAAGACAAGAAAACAAATACAAGATGAAGAGAATACTAATGAAAGGGAAGAGACTTCCCAATATCTTCCTATTATTTCTTATGATGAACCAGGTAACGAGGAGGAGCCTTCTATTCAACCAATCTCATTAATAAGGAGCTCCAAAAGGAGGATTAAACCCACACATAATGTGAAGAAGAAAAGGAAAAGAAGGAGAAGCAAAGGTAAAAAGGTATCCCTCCCAAATGATGTTGCTCCTATTACTCATTGTGATGATGATAATTGCTATACTATTGGTGCTATCCATACTATTAATGATGAGAGTGATTATGCTTATGATATGCAAAGGCCCAAGCTTGGGGATGCTATGTTTGATGAGAATGACATGTTTGAGAATTTATTTGCTGCAATTAATGTTTGTCCCATGCTTGGGGATGCTATGTTTAATGAAGATGATATTTTTAGTCTCCCAAGTTTTGATGAGCAAATTTATTATGATGATAGCATGCCTCCTATTTATGATGATTATATTGATGAAAGTGGGTTTGGAAGAGTGTCAACTTTAGGAAGTAATGATCCCACTATTTTGGAGGATGTTGAATCTTATTGTGATAATTATAAAAGTGGATTTGGAGAGGTCATGCCTTTATTAAGTAATGATTCCACTATCTTGGAAGAGGTTTCAATTGATTATGATGAGAACAAAGTTGCTACTTATGATGATTATTGTGATGACATTTATGCTATAAAAAGTAGAGATGATTATATTTATAAAACCTGTCATGATTATGATTACCCTTTTCTGAACATTACTATTTTAATGTGGAAACAATTTATAGTATTCGAGTTTCTTATGACACTCCCATTATTCCGAATGAGAAGATTTTTCCTTATGTGGAGAGTAATAAAAATTCTATGCTTGTGGCTCATGAAAAGAATGCTTTATGTGATAGTTATATTGTTGAATTCATTGATCATGCTACTAGAAATTATTATGAGGGAGGTATATATGCTTGTAGGAATTGCAATAATATTAAGTTTCCTCTCTATGTGCTTAAAATCTTGAAGTTATCCTTGTTTTGCTTTCCTATGCTAGTTGATTCTTGTTCCCATAAGTTGTTTGCTCACAAAATCCCTATGCATAGGAAGTGGATTAGACTTAAATGTGCTTTTCATATGCTTCATGATGCTCCCGTTATGTTTCAATTCTTATCTTTTATGTGAGCATCATTGAAATCATCATGCCTAGCTAGGTGCGTTAAACGATAGCGCTTGTTGGGAAGCAACCCAATTTTATTTTTGTTCTTTGCCTTTTGCTCCTATTTAGTAATAAATCATCTATCTACCCTCTGGTTCGATGTGGTTTTATTTTTTAATTAGTGTTTGTGCCAAGTAGAGCCTTTAGGATCTTCTTGGGTGATTGTTGTTTGATCTTGCTAATAAAAACAAAAAGTATATGCTCACGAAAATAATTATCATCTTTTACCAGAGAGCGATAAAATACCAGTTCCAACTGCAGTAGATCAATATACATTTTATTCTGGTCGTCCTAATTTTTCAGAATTTTTGAAATTACAGAAGTATATGAAATCTCCAGATTACTACAGACTGTTCTGTTTTTGACAGATTCTGTTTTCTATGTGTTGTTTGCTTATTTTGATGAATCTATGAGTAGTATCGGAGGGTATGAACCATAGAGAAGTTGGTATACAGTAGATATTACACCAATATAAATAAAGAATGATTTCACACAGTACCAAAAGTGGTGATTTATTTTCTTATACTAACGGAGCTTACGAGTTTTCTGTTAAGTTTTGTGTTGTGAAGTTTTCAAGTTTTGGGTAAAGATTCGATGGACTACAGAATAAAGAGTGGCAAGAGCCTAAGCTTGGGGACGCCCTGGAAGGCATTGTTGGGGAACGTAGTAATTTCGAAAATTTTCCTACGCACACGCAAGATCATGGTGATGCATAGCAACGAGGGGGAGAGTATTGTCTACGTACCAACGCAGACCGACTGCGGAAGCGATCTCACAACGTAGAGGAAGTAGTCGTACGTCTTCTTTCCGATCCGACCGATCCAAGCACCGTTACTCCGGCACCTCCGAGTTCTTAGCACATGTTCAGCTCGATGACGATCCCCGGGCTCCGATCCAGCAAAGCTTTGGGGAGGAGTTCCGTCAGCACGACGGCGTGGTGACGATCTTGATGTACTACCGACGCAGGACTTCGCCTAAGCACTACAACGGTATGATCGAGGTGGAATTTGGTGGCAGGGGGCACCGCACACGGCTAAGGAACGATCTCAAGGATCAACTTGTGTGTCTTGGGGTGTCCCCTGCCCCCGTATATAAAGGATGGAGGGAGGGGGGCTGGCCGGCCAGAGAGAGGGAAGCGCAGGAGGAGTCCTACTCCTACCGGGAGTAGGACTCCCCCCTCCAATCCTAGTCCAACTAGGAATCCTTTAAAGGAGAGAGAGAGAGAGGTGGCCGGCCCCTCTCCTAGTCCTAATAGGACTAGGGAGAGGGGGGAGGCGCAGCCCTATGTGGGCTTCCCTCTCACCTTTCCACTAAGGCCCATGTTGGCCCATTTGGCTCCCGGGGGGTTCCGGTAACCCTCCCAGTAATCTGGTAAAATCCCGATTTCACCCGGAACACTTCCGGTGTCCAAACATAGGCTTCCAATATATCAATCTTTACGTCTCGACCATTTCGAGACTCCTCGTCATGTCCGTGATCACATCCGGGACTCCGAACAACCTTCGGTACATCAAAATGCATAAACTCATAATAACTGTCATCGTAACGTTAAGCGTGCGGACCCTACGGTTCGAGAACAATGTAGACATGACCGAGACACGTCTCCGGTCAATAACCAATAGCGGGACCTGGATGCCCATATTGGCTCCTACATATTCTACGAAGATCTTTATCGGTCAGACCGCATAACAACATACGTTGTTCCCTTTGTCATCGGTATGTTACTTGCCCGAGATTCGATCGTCGGTATCCAATACCTAGTTCAATCTCGTTACTGGCAAGTCTCTTTACTCGTTCCGTAATACATCATCTCATAACTAACATCTTAGTTATTATGCTTGCAAGGCTTATGTGATGTGTATTACCGAGAGGGCCCAGAGATACCTCTCCGACAATCGGAGTGACAAACCCTAATCTCGAAATACGCCAACCCAACATCTACCATTGGAGACACCTGTAGTACTCCTTTATAATCACCCAGTTACGTTGTGACGTTTGGTAGTACCCAAAGTGTTCCTCCGGTAAACGGGAGTTGCATAATCTCATAGTTATAGGAACATGTATAAGTCATGAAGAAAGCAATAGCAACATACTAAACGATCGGGTGCTAAGCTAATGGAATGGGTCATGTCAATCAGATCATTCAACTAATGATGTGACCTTGTTAATCAAATAACAACTCTTTGTTCATGGTTAGGAAACATAACCATCTTTGATTAACGAGCTAGTCAAGTAGAGGCATACTAGTGACACTCTGTTGGTCTATGTATTCACACATGTATTATGTTTCCGGTTAATACAATTCTAGCATGAATAATAAACTTTTATCATGATATAAGGAAATAAATAATAACTTTATTATTGCCTCTAGGGCATATTTCCTTCAGTCTCCTACTTGCACTAGAGTCAATAATCTAGTTCACATCGCCATGTGATTTAACAGCAATAGTTCACATCACCATGTGATTAACACCCATAGTTCACATCGTCATGTGACCAACACTCAAAGGGTTTACTAGAGTCAGTAATCTAGTTCACATCTCTATGTGATTAATACCCAAAGAGTACTAAGGTGTGATCATGTTTTGCTTGTGAGATAATTTTAGTCAACGGGTCTGTCACATTCAGATCCGTAAGTATTTTGCAAAATTCTTTGTCTATAATGCTCTGCACGGAGCTACTCTAGCTAATTGCTCCCACTTTCAATATGTATCTAGACCGAGACTTAGAGTCATCTAGATTAGTGTCAAAACTTGCATCGGCGTAACCCTTTACGATGAACCTTTTTATCACGTCCATAATCGAGAAACATATCCTTATTTCACTAAGGATAATTCTGACCGTTGTCCAGTGATCTACTCCTAGATCATTATTGTACTCCCTTGCCAAATCAGTGCAGGGTATACAATAGATCTGGTATACAGCATGACATACTTTATAGAACCTATGGCCAAGGCATAGGGAATGACTTTCATTCTCTTTCTATCTTCTGCCGTGGTCGGGCTTTGAGTCTTACTCAACTTCACACCTTATAATATAGGCAAGAACTCTTTCTTTGACTGCTCCATTTTGAACTACTTCAAAATCTTTGTCAAGGTATGTACTCATTGAAATAACTTATCAAGCATCTTGATCTATCTCTATAGATCTTGAAGCTCAATATGTAAGCAGTTTCACCGAAGTCTTTCTTTGAAAAACTCCTTTCAAACACTCCTTTATGCTTTACAGAATAATTCTACATTATTTCGGATCAAACTATATGCTTTGATCAACTTATCAAAGCGTATATTCCAACTCCGAGATGCTTGCACCAGTCCACAGATGGATCGCTGGTGCTTGCACATTTTGTTAGCACCTTTTGGATTGACAAAACCTTCTAGTTGCATCACATACAACTCTTCTTTAGTAAATCCATTAAGGAATGCAGTTTTGTTTATCCATTTGCCAGATTTCATAAAATGCGGCAATTGCTAACATGATTCGGACAGATTTAAGCATAGATACGAGTGAGAAACTCTCATCGTAGTCAACACCTTGACCTTGTCGAAAACCTTTTGCGACAATTCTAGCTTTGTAGATAGTAACACTACTATCAGCATCCGTCTTCCTCTTGAAGATCCATTTATTCACAATTGCTTGCCGATCATCGGGCAAGTCAACCAAAGTCCATACTTTGTTCTCATACATGGATCCCATCTCAGATTTCATGGCCTCAAGCCACTTTGCGGAATCTGGGCACACCATCGCTTCTTCATAGTTCGTAGGTTCATCATGATCTAGTAGCATGACTTCCAGAATTGGATTACCGTACCACTCTGGTGCGGATCTCACTCTGGTTGATCTACGTGGTTTAGTAGTATCTTGTCCTGAAGTTTCATGATCATCATCATTAGCTTCCTCACTAATTGGTATAGGTGTCGCAGAAACAGTTTTCTGTGATGTACTATTTTCCAATAAGGGAGCAGGTACAGTTACCTCGTCAAGTTCTACTTTCCTCCCACTCACTTCTTTCGAGAGAAACTCCTTCTCTAGAAAGTTTCCGAACTTAGCAACAAAAGTCTTGCCTTCGGATCTGTGATAGAAGGTGTATCCAATAGTTTCCTTTGGATATCCTATGAAGACACATTTCTCCGATTTGGGTCCGAGCTTATCAGGTTGAAGCTTTTTCACATAAGCATCGCAGCCCCAAACTTTAAGAAACGACAACTTTGGTTTCTTGCCAAACCATAGTTCATAAGGCGTCGTCTCGACGGATATAGATGGTGCCCCTTTTTAACGTGAATGCAGCTGTCTCTAATGCATGACCCCAAAAACGATAGTGGTAAATCGGTAAGAAACATCATAGATTGCACTATATCCAATAAAATACGGTTATGACGTTCGGACACACCATTATGCTGTGGTGTTCTAGGTGGCGTGAGTAGTGAAACTATTTCACATTGTTTTAACTGAAGACCAAACTCGTAACTCAAATACTCTTTTCCACGATCAGATCATAGAAACTTTATTTTTCTTGTTACGATGATTTTTCACTTCACTCTAAAATTCTTTGAACTTTTCAAATGTTTTAGACTTATGTTTCATCAAGTAGATATACTCATATCTGCTCAAATCATCTGTGAAGAAAATAATGATACCTGTCGCGAGCCTCAATATTCATCGGACCACATACATCAGTATGTATGATTTCCAACAAATCTGTTGCTTGCTCCATTGTTCCGAAGAACAGAGTTTTAGTCATCTTGCCCATGAGGCATGGTTCGCAAGCATCAACTGATTCATAATCAAGTGATTCAAAAAGCCCATCAGCATGGAGTTTGTTCATGCGCTTTACACCAATATGACCTAAACGGCAGTGCCACAAATAAGTTGCACTATCATTATTAACTTTGCATCTTTTGGTTTCAATATCATGAATATGTGTATCACTACGATCGAGATCCAGTGAACTTGTTTCATTGGGTGAAGGTTTTATTCATGTAAACAGAACAACAATTATTCTCTGACTTTAATGAATAACCGTATTGCAATAAACATGATCAAATCATATTCATGCTCAACGCAAAAACCAAATAACACTTATTTAGGTTCAACACTAATCCCGAAATTATAGGGAGTGTGCGATGATGATCATATCAATCTTGGAACTACTTCCAACACACATCGTCACTTCACCCTTAACTAGTCTCTGTTTATTCTGCAACTCCCGTTTCGAGTTACTACTCTTAGCAACTGAACTAGCATCAAATACTGAGGGGTTGCTATAAACACTAGTATAGTACACATCAATAACATGTATATCAAAATATACTTATGTTCACTTTGCCATCCTACTTATCCACCAATCACTTGGGGTAGTTCCGCTTCCAGTGACCAGTCCCTTTGTATTAGAATCACTTAGTCTCAGGCTTGGGATCAGACTTGGGCTTCTTCACTTGAGCAGCAACTTGCTTGCCGTTCTTCTTGAAGTTCCCCTTCTTCCCTTTGCCCTTTTCTTGAAACTAGTGGTCTTGTCAACCATCAACACTTGATGTTTTTCTTGATTTCTACCTTCGTTGATTTCAGCATCACGAAGAGCTTGGGAGTTGTTTCCGTTATCCCTTGCATATTATAGTTCATCACGAAGTTCTACTAACTTAGTGATGATGACTAGAGAATTCTGTCAATCACTATCTTATCTGGAAGATTAACTCCCACTTGATTCAAGCGATTGTAGTACCCAGACAATCTGAGCACATGCTCACTAGTTGAGCGATTCTCCTCCATCTTTTAGCTATAGAACTTGCTGGAGACTTCATGTCTCTCAACTCGGGTATTTGCTTGAAATATTAACTTCAACTCCTGGAACATCTCATATGGTCCATGACGTTCAAAACGTCTTTGAAGTCCCGATTCTAAGCCGTTAAGCATGGTGCACTAAACTATCAAGTAGTCATCATATTGAGCTAGCCAAACGTTCATAACGTCTGCATCTGCTCCTGCAATAGGTCTGTCACCTAAAGGTGCATCAAGGACATAATTCTTCTGTGCAGCAATGAGGATAAACCTCAGATCACGGATCCAATCCGCATCATTGCTACTAACATCTTTCAACACAATTTTCTCTAGGAACATATCAAAATAAACACAGGGAAGCAACAACGCGAGCTATTGATCTACAACATGATTTGCAAAATACTACCAGGACTAAGTTCATGATAAATTTAAGTTCAATTTAATCATATTACTTAAGAACTCCCACTTAGATAGACATCCCTCTAATCTTCTAAGTGATTACGTGATCCAAATCAACTAAACCATAACCGATCATCACGTGAGATGGAGTAGTTTTCAATGGTGAACATCGTTATGTTGATCATATCTACTATATGATTCACGCTCGACCTTTCGGTCTCCGTGTTCCGAGGCCATATCTCCATATGCTAGGCTCGTCAAGTTTAACCTGAGTATTCTGCGTGTGCAAAACTGGCTTGCACCCGTTGTAGATGGACGTAGAGCTTATCACACCCGATCATCACGTGGTGTCTGGGCACGACGAACTTTGGCAACGGTGCATACTCAGGGAGAACACTTCTTGATAATTTAGTGAGAGATCATCTTATAATGCTACCGTCAATCAAAGCAAGATAAGATGCATAAAAGGATAAACATCACATGCAATCAATATAAGTGATATGATATGGCCATCATCATCTTGTGCTTGTGATCTCCATCTCCGAAGCACCGTCATGATCACCATCGTCACCGGCGCGACACCTTGATCTCCATCGTAGCATCGTTGTCGTCTCGCCAATCTTATGCTTCCACGACTATCACTACCGCTTAGTAATAAAGTAAAGCATTACATCGCGATTGCATTGCATACAATAAAGCGACAACCATATGGCTCCTGCCAGTTGCCGATAACTCGGTTACAAAACATGCTCATCTCATACAATAAAATCAGCATCATGCCTTGACCATATCACATCACAACATGCCCTGCAAAAACAAGTTAGACGTCCTCTACTTTGTTGTTGCAAGTTTTACGTGGCTGCTACGGGCTTAAGTAAGAACTCATCTCACCTACGCATCAAAACCACAACGATAGTTCGTCAAATAGACTCCGTTTTAACCTTCTCAAGGACCGGGCGTAGTCACACTTGGTTCAACTAAAGTTGGAGAGACAGTCTTCCGCAAGCCATCTATGTGCAAAGCACGTCGAGGGAACCGGTCTCGCGTAAGAGTACGCGTAAGGTTGGTCCGGATCGTCTCACCCAACAATACCGCCAAACCAAAGTATGACATGCTGGTAGGCAGTATGACTTGTATCGCCCACAACTCACTTGTGTTCTACTCGTGCAAATAACATCAAACCATAAAACCTAGGCTCGGATGCCACTGTTGGGGAACGTAGTAATTTCGAAAATTTTCCTACGCACACGCAAGATCATGGTGATGCATAGCAACGAGGGGGAGAGTATTGTCTACGTACCAACGCAGACCGACTGCGGAAGCGATCTCACAACGTAGAGGAAGTAGTCGTACGTCTTCTTTCCGATCCGACCGATCCAAGCACCGTTACTCCGGCACCTCCGAGTTCTTAGCACACGTTCAGCTCGATGACGATCCCCGGGCTCCGATCCAGCAAAGCTTTGGGGAGGAGTTCCGTCAGCACGACGGCGTGGTGACGATCTTGATGTACTACCGACGCAGGGCTTCGCCTAAGCACTACAACGGTATGATCGAGGTGGAATTTGGTGGCAGGGGGCACCACACACGGCTAAGGAACGATCTCAAGGATCAACTTGTGTGTCTTGGGGTGTCCCCTGCCCCCGTATATAAAGGATGGAGGGAGGGGGGCTGGCCGGCCAGAGAGAGGGAGGCGCATGAGGAGTCCTACTCCTACCGGGAGTAGGACTCCCCCCTCCAATCCTAGTCCAACTAGGAATCCTTTAAAGGAGAGAGAGAGAGGTGGCCGGCCCCTCTCCTAGTCCTAATAGGACTAGGGAGAGGGGGGGAGGCGCAGCCCTATGTGGGCTGCCCTCTCACCTTTCCACTAAGGCCCATGTTGGCCCATTTGGCTCCCGGGGGGTTCCGGTAACCCTCCCGGTAATCCGGTAAAATCCCGATTTCACCCGGAACACTTCCGGTGTCCAAACATAGGCTTCCAATATATCAATCTTTACGTCTCGACCATTTCGAGACTCCTCGTCATGTCCGTGATCACATCCGGGACTCCGAACAACCTTCGGTACATCAAAATGCATAAACTCATAATAACTATCATCGTAACGTTAAGCGTGCGGACCCTACGGTTCGAGAACAATGTAGACATGACCGAGACACGTCTCCGGTCAATAACCAATAGCGGGACCTGGATGCCCATATTGGCTCCTACATATTCTACGAAGATCTTTATCGGTCAGACCGCATAACAACATACGTTGTTCCCTTTGTCATCGGTATGTTACTTGCCCGAGATTCGATCGTCGGTATCCAATACCTAGTTCAATCTCGTTACTGGCAAGTCTCTTTACTCGTTCTGTAATACATCATCTCATAACTAACATCTTAGTTATTATGCTTGCAAGGCTTATGTGATGTGTATTACCGAGAGGGCCCAGAGATACCTCTCCGACAATCGGAGTGACAAACCCTAATCTCGAAATACGCCAACCCAACATCTACCATTGGAGACACCTATAGTACTCCTTTATAATCACCCAGTTACGTTGTGAGGTTTGGTAGTACCCAAAGTGTTCCTCCGGTAAACGGGAGTTGCATAATCTCATAGTTATAGGAACATGTATAAGTCATGAAGAAAGCAATAGCAACATACTAAACGATCGGGTGCTAAGCTAATGGAATGGGTCATGTCAATCAGATCATTCAACTAATGATGTGACTCTTTGTTCATGGTTAGGAAACATAACCATCTTTGATTAACGAGCTAGTCAAGTAGAGGCATACTAGTGACACTCTGTTGGTCTATGTATTCACACATGTATTATGTTTCCGGTTAATACAATTCTAGCATGAATAATAAACTTTTATCATGATATAAGGAAATAAATAATAACTTTATTATTGCCTCTAGGGCATATTTCCTTCAGGCATCCCCTCTTTCGTCTTCGTTCATAGGTAACCTTACTTGGAGCTATATCTTTATTCACCACATGATATGTGTTTTGCTTGGAGAGTCATTTTATTTTATTTTGTTTTGCTTTCTGTTTGAATAAAATACCAAGACCTGAAATTCTTAAATATTAGAGAGTCTTCACATAGTTTCATAATTATTCGACTACTCATTTATCTTCACTTATATCTTTCGGAGTAGTTTGTCATTTGCTCTAGTATTTCAATTATATCTTTTAGAGCACGACGGTGGTTTTATTTTATAGAAATTATTGATCTCTCATGCTTCACTTATATTATTTTGAGAATATTTTAGAACAGAATGGTAATTTTCTTAGGTTATGAATTTAGTCCTAATATGATGGGCATCCAAGAGGGATATAATAAAAAAACTTTGATATAAAGTGCATTGAATACTATGTGAAGTTTGATTCCTTATGATTGTTTTGAGATATGAGGATGGTAATATTAGAGTCATGCTAGTGAGTAGTTGTGAATTTGATAAATACTTGTGTTGAGGTTTGCAAGTCCCGTAGCTTACATGCATGGTAACCGTTCTGTAACAAATTTGAAGCATGAGGTGTTTCTTTGATTGTCTTCCTTATGAGTGGCGGTCGGGGATGAGAGATGGTCTTTTTCTGCCAATCTATCCCCCTAGGAGCATGCGCGTAGTTCTTGGTTTTAATGACTTGTAGATTTGTGCAATAAGTATGTGAGTTCTTTGTGACTAATGTTGACTCCATTGACTATACACACTCTCACCCTTCCACCGTTGCTAGCCTCTCTAGTACCGCGCAACTTTCGTCGGTACCAAAAACCCACCATTTACCTTCCTCAAAACAGCCACCATACCTACCTATTATGGCATTTCCATAGCCATTCCGAGATATATTGCCATGCAATTTTCCACCGTTTTGTTTATTATGACACGCTTCATCATTGTCATATTGCTTTGCATGATTATGTAGTTGACATTGTATTTGTGGCAAAGCCACCGATCATAATTATCTATTATATAATTAAGACAGAAGACAAATAAACCATCACGTTTGTCCACATATACTAATATTATTTCGATCATTCGATTAGAATAATAATGGCTGAGATTTAAAATTTTTTGCGTAACATGCTATCGTTGATAGGTCAGCGTATTGAACCGTCACGTGCACACATATATGGTAATACATATAGAAACAAGTCTAGATAAAAAAATCTATATGGATGCTACGTCTACACATGCATCTAGAGTCCGGGGGCAATACTGGAGTTACAGTACTAATCGATGTGACACAAGGCAATCCTATTGATAGAAAGAGTCCGGTTGAAAAGAAATTAAACAAGTCAAATACGGAGACAGAGTACACGTGCCCCACAAGCAAACTAAGAAAAGGGCCACCCAAAACATGAGCGGGCCTATGGACACATCGATGCACTGCATATAGACCGTGTCTAGCGATAGAAAAATATAAAAAAAATACAGAAACAGCTATTTGCGTTTTTTAATAACATCGGCATGCCCAACTATCATGTCGACACTAAATTACGAAATTTGATCACTACGACAGGAATAGACAAATAATGATACATATAGATTAAGAAAATATTGGAATAATTGCTTAGTATTCTCTCTGTAACTTTTTATAAGATGTTTTCCGAGTCCATGACAGTGTCAAAAAATATCTCATACTAAGTTAGAGAGATTGTACTAGCTAAAAAATATATTAGAACAGTTGCTATATCTTACACCAAATATTTTTCTATTTACAAAAAAAATTCCAATTTTTCTACAAACATACGCATACATAAGATTTATAGTCAAAATACATGCTCGAGGTCGGGCCAGCGTGTGGGCCCATAATGTTGGAAGTGGATGCACAGGTGTCATGTTGATATCAGCATGTATATATATCCGTAAGTTTCCTAAAATAACAAATCCATAAAGCATCTACTTGGTAAACTGATTGGCCTCAACAAAAAATATCTTTATATTCGATTAGAATAATAATGGCTGAGATTTAAAAGATTTTGCGTAACATACTATCATTGACAGGTCAGCATATTGAACCGTCACGTGCACACATATATGGTAATACATATAGAAACAAGTCTAAATAAAAAAATCTATATGGATGCTACGTCTACACATGCATCTAGAGTCCGGGGGCAATACTGGAGTTGCAGTACTAATCAGTATGACACAAGGCAATCCTATTGATAGAAAGAGTTCGGTTGAAAGGAAATTAAACAAGTCAAATACGGAGACAGAGTACACGTGCCCCAGAAGCAAACTAAGAAAAGGGCCACCCAATTAGAAAAACATGAGCGGGCCTATGAACACATCGATGCACTGCATATGGACCGTGTCTAGCGATAGAAAAAAAAAATACAGAAACAGCTATTTGCGTTTTTTAATAACATCGGCACGTCCAACTATCATATCGACACTAAATTACGAAATTTGATCACTACGACAGGAATAGACAAATAATGATACATATACATTAAGAAAATATTAGAATAATTGCTTAGTATTCTCTCTGTAACTTTTTATAAGATGTTTTCCGAGTCCATGACAGTGTCAAAAAATATTTCATACTAAGTTAGAGAGATTGTACTAGATAAAAAATATATTAGAACAATTGCTATATCTTACACCAAATATTTTTCTATTTACAAAAAAATTCCAATTTTTCTACAAACATACGCATACATAAGATTTATAGTCAAAATACATGCTCAAGGTCGGGCCAGCGTGTGGGCCCATAATGTTGGAAGTGGATGCACAGGTGTCATGTTGATATCAGCATGTATATATATCCGTAAGTTTCCTAAAATAACAAATCCATAAAGCATCTACTTGGTAAACTGATTGGCCTCAACAAAAAATACCTTTATAAATAAATTATCTTTTGATTTATAGAAAACAACTATATGTCTGTATGTTGGTATACAGTAATAAGAAATAAGTATAACAAATGAAAAAGTTAGTGCAAACACCACATATAACTTAAATTGCTAAATACAAATAAGTTATGCATAAAACTATTATTAGGTGGATCAAGAAAATTATGATTTTTTACACATAGCTAAAGTATATTTTTGAAAAATATGTTTCCATATGAACTACATAGGTGGGAAACATGAGTCAGGACGACCTGAACCTGGGTATATCTACACCTACTTTTCTAAAATGGGTTTCAAAATGCCAAAAAAAATTAAAAATATCACGCGTACATCTGCGCAAAATATGTGCGCCGTGTTTTGCGAGTAAATAATTTTTATTTTGGCTCGGCCAAAAAGACAAATTTTAGTATTTCTAGATAGCATTCCACGACACTTTTTTTGGGTCTTTTTTGCACATATCAAAAGAAGTTGTCACGTCACCACGTGACAATCGTGGTAAGCAATCCAAACTTGATAAAAAGAAGTTGTCACGTCTATGCATATCATCAATGGTACATGTACAGAAAGACAACCTGCACACTAGAATTAAACATGCCTTTTGATTTTCAAAAATAAATAAATTAAACGGGCCTAAACTGGTGTATCCAAGTTGGCCGCGTGCGTGCACAGGAAGGAAAAATACAGCCTGAGTTTCGAGACACACGGAAGCACGTAACATCAGTTTTCTATTGATTTGCGTGGCCTGATTGATTTCAAGCATAGGAGGCAAGTATCGAGTGCTAAAAGCCTACTTTTTTTCTCTCAATCCACCACGTTGGAGTAATTAACTACTACTATATCACATGCATGCACACGAGCTAGCACAATACTGTCCCTAGAAATAATTACAATTTTTTACGTACAAGGTAAGGAATTTGGCACCCTCACACCTTCTCTAAAGGTTCAAGAGAGTCTATAGCAGTTGTATTAGTGTAAAGTAAGACATTATAACTATATTATTTAAACCTTTAAATTTGATAATAACAAATAATAATAATAATCCAGTTCTGATATGCAGTCTACATATAGTCCAAAAATAGAAGCATAATACCTACGAAATAACCCTACTTGAATATATCAGGTCTGTATGACGAAGAATAACAGTTTTATTTCCAAGACAAATCCTCTCTATTATATCTTAAATATTTATTTTTGAAAGAAGCATACAAATCCATCAGTACATTTAGGACAAGTCGTTAAATATTACTATGAGAAATCAAGAGAATTCCAAATTACTAGAAGTACAATCATAAGAATAGCTACATGATGCCATTGCTTCATCACTAAACTTACAACACAAATCAAAATGATGAAGCGGGTGCGGGAATAAATTGGAAGCAACAGAGCATGGCAAGCCTGATAAATAATTTAATCTGGGTATATTCCCAGATAAGCACAATTAGCATGAAATTAGCGAGATGGAATGTGTGAGAATATTTAGCTATTTTGGTGAATCCCTTAGATGGCCAATAAATATAACTGATGATAGATAAAATTATAATGCCTTAGATGGCCAAGAAATATAAATGATGATAGATAAAATCAAGCAGCGTATCTCTCACAAAAAAAATCAACATCCGTGGAAGCCTCTTGAGGCAAGAGTATTCACAAAGCAAGATTCGCAACTGCAATAAAACGAATATGGAGCACAAAGAAGGAGAAAATAAAAAAGACTTCGATCAATGTTTAGATATCGTTCTTGGCGTTAAATTTCTAAAGAGGGCTTTGATAGAAATATAGACACCAATGGATTCAGAGATTTATAAGAGAAAAATAGAAAACATTATGATACTCTAATTGTGTGCATGGTGAATCATACATTGGCTTAGACCTTTTAATCTACAAAGTATCAAAGTTTGGATGTTATTCTCGATGTAAATTTTCTCTGCAAACTATTGTTTGAAGCTAGACACTAACAAATGTAGAGAAGTGGAAGATAAAAATCAAGAAAATGTAGCTTTGTGAATGAAGAAACATGCCTTATAAGCTAACTAATATGTACACTCAAAGAAAAGAGGTACTCCCACTGAATTCCAGATAATTTTCCTGAAGATATCCATATCGTTTGCAATGATTTCCTATAATTTGAATGGTACATCATATGTTGTGTAGTGGTGACCTAAGTAAAATTAAAATCTATGGACACAAATGACTAGATAGTAAACAATCTGAATAACTTTTTTCTCAATATGTATTCCGGCTATAATTGTAATACCTAACATCCTACTAATGTCAAGTTGTAATAGTATATGAGGAAACAGAAACAAAACAACACTACTAAACCTAGCCGCGCAAATGCGTGGGTGACCCCGCTAGTTTCATACATGTCACTCTTGATTCATTGCACATCCCGGTACACCGCCGGAGGCATTCATATAAAGTCATATTTTGTTCTAAGTATCGAGTTATAATTCTTGAGTTGTAAGTAAATAAAAGTGTGATGATCTTCATTATTAGAGCATTGTCCCATGTGAGTAAATAAAAAAAGAAAAAGTCCAAAAAAAGAGAAAAAAATCCCAAAAAAACAAAAATGAGATAAAAAGAGAGAAGGGGCAATGCTACTATCCTTTTTCCACACTTGTGCTTCAAAGTAGCACCATGATCTTCATGATAGAGAGTCTCCTATGTTGTCACTTTCATATACTAGTGTTAATTTTTCATTATAGAACTTGGCTTGTATATTCCAACAATGGGCTTCCTCAAATTCCCTAGTTATTCGTGAGCAAGCAAGTTGGATGCACACCCACTTAATTTCTTTTGTTGAGCTTTCATACATTTATAGCTCTAGTACATCCGTTGCATGGCAATCCCTACTCACTCACATTGATATCTATTGATGGGCATCTCCATAGCCCATTGATATGCCTAGTTGATGTGAGACCATCTTCCTCCTTTTTGTCTTCTCCACAACCACCACTCTATTTCACCTATAGTGCTATGTCCATGGCTCACGCTCATTTATTGTGTGAAAGTTGAAAAAGTTTGAGAATACTAAAGTATGAAACAATTGCTTGGCTTGTCATCAGGGTTGTGCATGATGGGAGAATTTCGTGTGACGATAATGAAGCATGGCCAAACCATATGATTTTGTAGGGATAAGCTTTCTTTGGCTATGTTATTTTGAGAAGACATAATTGCTTGGTTAGTATCTTGAAGTATTATTATTTTTATGTCAATATTAAACTTTTATCTTGAATCTTTCGGATCAGAATATTCTTGCCACAATAAAGAAGATTACATTGATGAATATGTTAGGTAGCATTCCACATCAAAAATTCTGTTTTTACCATTTACCTACTCGAGGACGAGCATGAATTAAGCTTGGGGATGCCTGATACGTCTCCAACACATCTATAATTTTTTATTGTTCCATGCTATTATATTATCCATCTAGGATGTTTTATATGCATTTATATGCTATTTTATATGATTATTGGGACTAACCTATTAACCTAGAGCCCAGTGCTAGTTTCTGTTTTTTTCCCTTGTTTTTGAGTATAGCTGAAAAGGAATATCAAACGGAGTCCAATTGACCTGAAAATTTACGAAGATCATTATTGGACCAGAAGAAGACCACGAAGCATCGGAGATGGACCAGAATAGTCTCGAGGCCACCACGAGGGTAGGCGCGCCCCCATGCCTCGTGGACCCCCCTGCATTGTTCCTGATGCCAACGCCTCTTATATATCCACAAACTTCTAGAAAATAACCTAGATCAGGAGTTCCACCACCGCAAGCCTCTGTAGCCACCAAAAACCAATCGGGACCCTGATCCGGCACCCTGCCGGAGGGGGGATCCATCACCGGTGGCCATCTTCATCATCCCCGCGCTCCCCATGACGTGCAGGGAGTAGTTCACCCTCGGGGCCCAGGGTATGTACTAGTAGCTATGTGTTTGATCTCTCTCTCTCTCTCTCTCGTGTTCTTGATTAGGCACGATCTTGATGTATCATGAGCTTTGCTATTATAGTTGGATCTTATGATGTTTCTCCCCCTCTACTCTCTTGTAATGGATTGAGTTTTCCCTTTGAAGTTATCTTATCGGATTGAGTCTTTAAGGATTTGAGAACACTTGATGTATGTCTTGCATGTGCTTATCTGTGGTGATAATGGGATATTCACGTGATCCACTTGATGTATGTTTTGGTGATCAACTTGCGAGTTCCGTGACCTCGTGAACTTATGCATAGGGGTTGGCACACGTTTTTGTCTTGACTCTCTGGTAGAAACTTTGGGTCACTCTTTGAAGTACTTTGTGTTGCTTTGAATAGATGAATCTGAGATTGTGTGATGCATATCGTATAATCATACCCATGGATACTTGTGGTGACATTGGAGTATCTAGGTGACATTAGGGTTTTGGTTGATGTGTGTCTTAAGGTTTTATTCTAGTACAAACTCTAGGATAGATCGAACGGAAATAATAGCTTCGTGTTATTTTACTACGGACTCTTGAATAGATCGATCAGAAAGGATAACTTTGAGGTGGTTTTGTACCCTACAATAATCTCTTCATTTGTTCTCCGCTATTAGTGACTTTGGAGTGACTCTTTGTTGCACGATGAGGGATTGTTATATGATCTAATTATGTTATTATTGTTGAGAGAACTTGCACTAGTGAAAGTATGAACCCTAGGCCTTGTTTTGAAGCATTGCAATACCGTTTGTGCTCACTTTTATCATTAGTTACCTTGCTGTTTTTATATTATAAAAACCTATATCTACCATCCATATTGCACTTATATCACCATCTCTTCGCCGAACTAGTGCACCTATACAATTTACCATTGTATTGGGTGTGTTGGGGACACAAGAGACTCTTTGTTATTTGGTTGCAGGGTTGTTTGAGAGAGACCATCTTCATCCTACGCCTCCCACGGATTGATAAACCTTAGGTCATCCACTTGAGGGAAATGTCCTACTTTCCTACAAAACTCTGCACTTGGAGGCCCAACAACGTCTACAAGAAGAAGGTTGTGTAGTAGACATCAAGCAACACCTTCATTTTTTTCAAAATACTAGCATATTAAGTTCTGCTCAATAATTAATATGATGGCTGAGGGAGTCCTGGATTAGGGGGTATCCGGACAGCCGGACTATATACTTTGGCCGGACTGTTGGACTATGAAGATACAAGACTGAAGACTCCGTCCCATGTCCGGATGGGACTCTCCTTGGCGTGGAAGGCAAGCTTGGCAATACGGATATGTAGATCTCCTTCCTTGTAACCGACTCTGTGTAACCCTAGCCCCCTCCAGTGTCTATATAAACCAGAGGGTTTAGTCCGTGGGACCAACAACAACAATCATACCATAGGCTAGCTTTTAGGGTTTAGCCTCTTCGATCTCGTGGTAGATCAACTCTTGTACTACTCATATTATCAAGAACAATCAAGCAGGACGTAGGGTATTACCTCCATCAAGAGGGCCCGAACCTAGGTAAAACATCATGTCCCCTGCCTCCTCTTACTATCCGCCTAGATGCACAGTTCGGGACCCCCTACCTGAGATCCGCCGGTTTTGACACCGACATTGGTGCTTTCATTGAGAGTTCCTATGTGTCGTAATCGTTAGGCTTGATGGCTCCTTCGATCATCGATAGCGATGCAGTCCAGGGTGAGACTTTTCTCCCCGGACAGATCTTTGTATTCGGCGGCTTCGCACTGCGGGCCAACTCGCTTGGCCATCTGGAGTAGATCAAGAGTTACGCCCCTGGCCACCAGGTCAGGTTTGGAAGCTTAAACTACACGGCCGACATCCGCAGAGACTTGATCTTCAACAGATTCGAGCCCCTGCTGAGTGCGCCGCACGGTCACAATGAGCATGATTTAGCTCTACCATCGGACAGTGTCCAGGAGACCGCACCGGCAACCGCTCCAACCCTTAATTCGGAGCCAATTGCGCCATCCATGGACGAGTGGAAGACCCCGCTATCGGCATTCTGGGAACGGGGGTCCCCAGACTTGCCTGCTTGCGGCCTGCGATGTAGCTCAAAGGGGGCCCAGCACGGCCCATCTTCATCAACACAAGACTCAAGACCCTCGCGAGGGGCCAAGCCTCGCGGGGCGGACGACACGGAGCTTCCTCAGGCACGGCCTCGTCAGGCTGGCACGCGAGGAGGTGGAGAGATCAAGGTGGGGTACCTCGCGAGGTGCCCGTGACGCAAGCCATGACGACTCAGGGCGCCAGGCGGGTGCTAGCCCGCGCAGCGTCCTCCTTTCCTCTTTGGTGCAAAGGGAGCAAGCGCAGCCGCGGAGTACCGAGGCATCAGGCAAAGGTTGCCATTTCGGTGCAACGAGACCAAGACCAGGAACACTACGAGACGGTGGTCACCGTGGAGCCCAAGACGGCGTCATCACCAGAGCTTTGCGCAGGCGAAGACTGCTTTTGTCAGGATAGTTGATACTTGCTGTCCCCCTTCAAATTAGCCCGCCATTGTTGGCTCCCTTCCCGCTCGATATTTGGGAACAGGACCAGGGCCTCTATAAATAGGACCAGCCACCCACAGAGCAAGGGGGTTGGAGAGTTAGTTGCCGGCAAGAGAGAGTAAGGCAGCTAGAGAGAGGGAGAGAAAGAGAAAGGTGGCTGAACTCCTCCCAGCAGTTCATTGCCCCGGCCAAGAACAGACCCTCGCGAGGCTGTTCTTCCTTGTATTGTTCATCATCATCAGCCCCAAGAGGCAATCCACCCACCACACACTGGAGTAGGGTATTACACCACAACGGTGGCCCGAACCAGTATAAACCTTGTGTCTCTTATGCAGTTCTTTCAGTAGTCTACATCTTTGCAAGACGGAGAGGTAGAAGGCGTAATCTCCGCGCACACCCCAGTGTTCGAACCTTAGGGTCTGCCGGAACCGGAAATCCGACATTTGGCGCGCCAGGTAGGGGTGCGCCGGAATTCGTCTTCCACCGCCCCGTTCTCCTCCGACCGTCGCATCCATGTCCGACGCTCGTCGGGTCCGCGCCGAGCGCTGGGCTGCCATCGCTTCTCGCATCGCCCAGACAGCGCCCGTCGGCGGACGTCCTCGTCGTTCCCTGTCACCTGCCATCAACGCCGCCACCGGCCCGGCGGGGGGTGAGCAGCAAGCGTCGTCTCAGCATCCATCCGTGCGGCAAGACAGCCGCACCACTACTCCATCGCTCGCACCAGCTGGTTCTTCGTCCCGCGCGCTGCGCGCACCCTTGGAGGCTCGAGCTGCGCTCCTCGCGGCAAATGAGCTCCTGCGCTACCGTCCCGTCGACGATGTCTACGAAGAGTGGCTCGACCGCGTCGCCGAGCCTGTCCGCGCCGCGGGGGGCTCCCCTGCGCCATCCGTTCCGCTGCGCCACACCCCGCCCCGCGCGGGCAACGAAGCTTCGGAGGCGTACCAGCCGCCTCCTCTCCAAGAAGACGCCATGGCTCCAAGGCGCGTGGCCCCTGGGCGGAACCCGCTCCGTCAGGTGCCAGCGCAGCAAGAATGGAGCTGCCAAGAAGTCCCTCGCCCGCAAGGAGCTGCCCGAGCGCTCCCTGCTTCGGCATGCCGCGACCCTGCTCCAGCTCCGGCATGCCAAGACCCCGCGCTGCTCCTAGCTGCAGCGCGTGGGGACCTTCAAGACCAAGCTCTCCACCAGCCGAAGCCTTTCGTGGCCACCGCAGGCTGCCGTGCCTACACCACCGAGCTGCATAGCGTCGCGTGGCCCGGCAAGTTCAAGCCAGACCTGCCTCCTCGTTACGATGGCACGACTGACCCTGTAGAGTTCCTCCAGCTCTATGAGCTGGGCATCAAAGCTGCCAGCGGGGACGAAAAGGTCATAGCGAACTGGTTCCCCATGGCGCTCAAGGAAGGAGCTCACACCTGGCTCCTGAATCTGGCTCCAGGCACGATCTCTTCCTGGGACCAGATGCGCACCCGCTTCATCGCCAACTTCCAAGGTACTCGCGACCGGCCACCCGCCGTGAGCGACATGCGCCGCATCAAGCAACAACCTGGAGAGAACCTGCAAAAGTACATCCAGCGCTTCAACAGCGCGTGCCTCAAGATCCCCAAGGTGTCCGAGGAGGCCATCATCTCGGCCTTCTCCGATGGTGTGCGCGACGTCAAGATGAAGGAGGAGCTGGCGATGCATGAAGACCTATGCACCTCCCTGGAGCTGTTCAACTTGGCGACCAAGTGCGCCAGGGCTGAGGAGGGACGCCTCTCCCTCCTCGAGCTGCCTGCCGCAGACCCAGAGGAGAAGAAGCCCAAGGCCAAGGACGTGAAGCGCAAGGGGGCTGCCGTGCTCGCTGCAGAACCAGACACCAAGCGGGGCAAAGATCTGCCTGAGTCCTCCAGGGCAGCCGGTACTGTGTGTACCACGACCTCCACACCCACAACACCAACGAATGCCAAGAACTCCGCGCCATGCTAGAAGGAAGGATCGGCCATCGTCCCGACCGCGCCGATCGGGGCTACGGCCGAGGAGGAGGAAGAAACGCAGGACGCTGGGAAGACCGCGGCCCGCGCCAAGGGTGGCGCAATCAACCTCGCGAGGATCGCTGGCGAGACCTGCCTCGCGAGGGGGACTGGAGGGATCAGCCTCGTGAGGATCGCCCATAGGGCAACGCAGGCCTCCCTGCACTGCCGCCTCAGCCAAGGAGGAACGAGGACCGCCATCAAGACGAAGGGGCTGGGGGCTTCCAGGAGCCACGTGCAATCGCCTGCATCCTGGGCGGAGCTCAAGCCCCAGCCTCCCAACGCATCTTCAAGCAGTTTGCCCGCGAGGTGAATGTAGTCCTCCCCAGGCTTGAAGCAACGCGCCCTCTCAGGTGGTCGGCATGCGCCATCACATTCAGCTCAGCGGATCAACTCAAGTGTGCGGCCACAGCCGGAGTCCTCCCGATGCTTTGCTCCCCAGTCATCAGCAATGTACTAGTCACCAAGACCCTCATCGATGGTGGGGCAGGGCTCAACGTCCTGTCTGTGGAAACGTTCAACAATCTCCAAGTGCCCTACGACCAACTTCAGCCAACCAAGCCCTTCTCCGGAGTCACCGACGGCTCCACGGTCCCGATTGGGCAGGTCCGCGTCCCTGTCACCTTCGGGGCACGCGACAACTACCGCACCGAGCTCATCGACTTCAACGTCGCCCACATCCACCTGCCGTACAACGCCATCCTCGGGTACCCAGCGCTGGCCAAGTTCATGGCCGTGACTCACCATGGCTACAACATCCTCAAGATGCCAGGAAGTGGCGGAGTCATAACGGTGCCCTGCGAAGAGAAGGATGCAGTGTGTTCCCTGAAGCGAGCCTTTCAGGCCGCGTCGCTGGAAGACCCGGATCGCGGAAGCAGGAGGCTTCCCGAGACCACCCCCAAGAAGAAGAAGACATTGTCCGGACCGGCCCCTCGGGAGGCGGGCCCCTCAGGGCCCGCGTCTGCCCAGGGGAACCTCCTTCCATCGCATAGGAAAGCGCGCCCGGTGCCCTCCTTGGGCAGGGCTCGGGGGCTCTCCCCTGGAGGGCCACCGACCTGGCCAGGGTCACGAGGGAGGCGCTTGGGCACCACATGGAGGCGTGTTTCGAAGCACGTTT
This sequence comes from Triticum monococcum, assembly GCA_034509565.1. Classification (NCBI taxonomy): domain Eukaryota; kingdom Viridiplantae; phylum Streptophyta; class Magnoliopsida; order Poales; family Poaceae; genus Triticum; species Triticum monococcum. The sequence continues at coordinate 696,474,849 of CM067842.1, forward strand.
CCCTCAAGAAGGAGCAAGGCAAGGAAGGTCAGATCCGCAGGAGTTCGTCGACAAGGCCATTCAAGAACTACAGGAATCAAGAATCATGAGAGGTTGCCGCCGTCTACCGGCTGTGGCTCCCCATCCAGGCGAGGATGGTGGGCTGCGCGTCTGCATCGATGTACCAGGGCTCAACCAAGTCGCTACGATGCAGCGCCTCTGGCCCTCGCGAGTGGGGCGCTGTGGGGGTCTGCCCCATAGCTATGTTCGCATGCCTTACGGCTTGCCAAGCGCGGTTGCTACACGCCAGCGCCTCATGAGGGGCATCATGGAGGCTCAAGAAGACAAGCGTTCCACAGCCTTGGCGGAGATGGAGATGATTCGCGAAGAGCTACCAGTGCCTCCGGAGCCTCCCGAGGCCCCTGGGCCTGGGGGCTCGTGAGGATCGGCTTCTGCAGCCTACCGAGTCTGCTGCACCAACACCCCTTCGCCCTCGACACCCTCAGGTGACATCTTACAAGTTTCATTTCCAGCTGGGAGCGCCCTCCCAGGGCTACATCGTTCCCAGGCCGCGTGGGTCCGTCCCTGCGGTATGTATCCCTTTTATTTCATGTCGTTAGCTTGCTTTGATGGGGGCGCCCCTCAGGCTGCGTCATCCCCAAGTCGCTCGGGCCTGACCCAGCGATGTCTACCTTCCCATCATCTATTTGAATGAATCCCCTCCTTCGCAGCTAATGTGTTTGATCTAGTTACCTGCTCAACTGACGCCAACTGACAGAATTGCTCCCACAATGGCACGACGCTTGCGCATGGGTCCATGCCTGCAACGCCGACAAACCTGAATGGCTGCGCTCTGGCCGCGGCAGCCCCGCATGGTGCCACCTCGTCAAGCCTCCAGTGCCTCACCTCCCCTCGGAAGCAACTAACGGCAGACTGATAGTTGTCACGGCAACCTTTTTCTCCCTTCTATGATGAGTTTACAAGATCCCCTAAGGGAGCTGCACCAGGCAAGGCCCTCACGGCGTTCCTTTCACTCTCGTCCATGCGAACCGCTTGCACGTTAAAGGGCGGGTGCCTGAGCATCACGACTCAGGGCTCCTACTGGCTCTCCAGCCCTCACCCTCTAGCCTTGACCACGGCATCATGACCTGGCATACCAGCGACGGCTGAGACTAGCTCGAGGGCCGGGACCCGAGGAGTAGAGCAGAAAGGGGAGCAAAGGCGGGGGAAAAGGGGCACGCGAGAACCTCGCCGAGCGATTCCGCTCCTGCCGACGCGCGGACCCGACGACACACCAGGAATAATCCCCGACTCTCGAGATAAGTCACCGCCCGAAAGCACCGGCTATCGTAGCACTACCCCCACACCTAATGCAATTCCGTGTCAGCGACGCCGCTCTCCTTTCTCGCCGAGCGACGGCTGCTTGGGCGCCAAAGGGGACCTCCTGAGCATCGCGACTCAAGGGCTCTTACCGGACCCCGGGTCGCTCACCTCCTAGCCTTGACCACGGCATCGCGACCTGGCATACCAGCGACGGCTGACGCCGCCTTGGGACCGGGACCTGTCGGCGCAGAGCACCAAGCCCTCGCGAGGTTCGAAAGGGAGAACTGAGCTAAGACGGAATCAGCAACTCGCACAGCTCTGCAGCAAGGGTTATGTATTAACAAACAGGACTACAGGCACCTTACAAGCCCCATGGGGCTTTTTGATTCCTCGCAGGGAACGGACCCTAAGGGATGCTAACTACACGCTCTCCTGCAAGAGATGCCATCATCAACAGTGGGCCGTCAAGCGCCGGCGCCAACCCCATCCAGATCAGAGTCGGCGACGGCCTGACGAGCCCGCCCTGCTCCAGGAGCGGTGCCTGCTTGGGGGCTCGTAGCTGTCGTCACTCGTCTCCGGAGTCGTTGGATCCTCCGGCGCCTCCGTCGCCTGCAGAGCCGCCAAGGGAGCGGTCGACGGGCCTCGCCCTCACCATGGCGAGGTCCTGGCCACCCCTCCTGGGGCAACACTCCAGCCGGTGCCCGTTCGCGTCGAAGACCTTGAAGAACATCACCGAAGCGCCATCATACTCCAAGTGGACCGTGAAGACGCCCCTTACCCTGCAAACCCGGGCGATCTCTCTCCAGCCACGAGTCATGTAGACCTCGCCCGAGGCAACGACCGTGACCTCTGCCTCGGTCGCGAGGGTGCTGCAGCTGGCGTGCTGCAGCCAGAGCTCCAGGGGCTCCCAGGCGGGATGATGGAGGTGAAGAAGGGAGGCAGATGGATCCAAGACTGGAGAGGAATGGCGACGTGGAGCACAAACTCTTGGGAGGAGCCCTCGGCGTGGACCCCAGGAGGAACAACCAACACCTTCGTGACCCATCAGCGCCGATGACGGCGCTGACCGCGGGGATCGGCATTGACCCCTTCGGGGCCCTCGACATGGGCATACAAGGGAAGCAGGAACCCTGGCGGAGCCCGCTCGCACCGAGGCCTCGACACCACCATACGGTCCTCCTTGTCCCGGCCGTAAAGGGCGAGCCGTTTCTTCGGCGGGAGCGGGTCTGGCCCCTCTCGAGGAGCCTTTCCCTTCTCCGCTGTAGAGAACCAGCGAATCAGAGCCATCGCGGCAAGATGGAGCAAGGATCGGGAAGAAGGAGAAGCAAGGAGGGATGGACTGGAAGGGCACGCGCAGTTCCGTACTTATAGCCGGCGAAGGCCAACCGCCGGCCTCCATGATCACAGGTAATCATGACACGATTTGCATGCAGGGACTTGTCCAACTCGCGCGATCACCGAGGCATCATGGGGAAGTGGAGACGCCCACGTCCCATCAACCGCCACGCGGCGCCCATGGCCACAGGCTGTTAGGGCCCGCGGCGCTCCGCCCTTGCCCTTTCGCCTCTCGGCACGGCCAAGTCCGGGCGCGCCTTAGGCCCGGGGGCTACTGTCAGCGTTCTGGGAACGGGGGTCCCCAGACTTGCCTGCCTGCGGCCTGCGACATGGCTCAAAGGGGGCCCAACACGGCCCATCTTCATCAACACAAGACTCAAGACCCTCGCGAGGGGCCAAGCCTCGCGGGGCGGACGACACGGAGCTTCCTCAGGCACGACCTCGTCAGGCTGGCTCGCGAGGAGGCGGAGATATCAAGGCGGGGTACCTCGCGAGGTGCCCGTGACGCAAGCCATGATGACTCAGGGCGCCAGGCGGGTGCCAGCCCGCGCGGCGTCCTCCTTTCCTCTTTGGTGCAAAGGGAGCAAGCGCAGCCGCGGAGTACCGAGGCATCAGGCAAAGGTTGCCATTTCGGTGCAACGAGACCAAGACCAGGAGGACTACAAGACGGAGGTCACCGTGGAACCCAAGACGGCGTCATCACCAGAGCTTTGCATAGGCGAAGACTGCTTTTGTCAGGATAGTTGATACTTGCCGTCCCCCTTCAAATTAGGCCGCCATTGTTGGCTCCCTTCCCGCTCGATATTTGGGAAGAGGACCAGGGCCTCTATAAATAGGACCAGCCACCCACAGAGCAAGGGGGTTGGAGAGTTAGTTGCCGGCAAGAGAGAGTAAGGCAGCTAGAGAGAGAGAGAGAAAGAGAAAGGTGGCTGAACTCCTCCCAGCAGTTCATCGCCCCAGCCAAGAACAGACCCTCGCGAGGCTGTTCTTCCTTGTATTGTTCATCATCATCAGCCCCAAGAGGCAATCCACCCACCACACACTAGAGTAGGGTATTACACCACAACGGTGGCCCGAACCAGTATAAACCTTGTGTCTCTTGTGCAGTTCTTTCAGTAGTCTAGATCTTTGCGGGACGGAGAGGTAGAAGGCGTAATCTCCGCGCGCACCCCAGTGTTCGAACCTTAAGGGTCTGTCGGAACCCGAAATCCGACACCCGCCACAGAGGCCATATCCTCAGCGGCGATCGAGCCGAGTATCGACCTTACCCTTCATGGGAGCCGTGACGCCGAACTGCCGGATTCTTCCCCAGCCACGGACTCCGAACCGCCTGCGCACGTGCCTATCGAATCCGACTGGGCGCCGATCATGGAGTTCACCTCCGCGAATATCTTTCAGCACCTGACCTTCGGTGTCGGATTTCGGGTTCCGGCAGACCCTTAAGGTTCGAACACTAGGGTGCGCGTGGAAATCTCGCCTTCAACCTCTCCGTCTCGATGGGATCTAAACTACTAAAGGAGCTGCACGAAAGACACAAGATTTACACTGGTTCGGGCCACCGATGTGGTATAATACCCTACTCCAGTGTGTGGTGGATGGATTGCCTCCTGGGGCTGGTGTGGATGAACAATACAAGGAAGAACAGCCTCGCGAGGTCTGTTCTTGGCTGTGGAGATGAACTGCTATGAAGAGTTCAGTCTCCTTTCTCTCTCTTTCTCTCTCGGATCCCGGACCGAACAACCAGGAATCGAACCCCTTGCTATGTGGGTGGCTAGTCCTATTTATAGAGGCCCTGGTCCTCTCCCCAAATATTGAGCGGGAAGGGATCCAACAATGGCGGGCTAATTTGAAGGGGGACATCGAGTACATCTATCCTGACAAAAGCAGTCTTCGCCCGCCAAAGGCTCTAGTGATGACGCCGCGCTGGGCTCCATGGTGACCTCCGTCTCGTAGTCCTCCTGGCCTTGGTCTCGTTGCACCGAAATGGCAACCTTTGCCTGATGCCTCGGTACTCCGCGGATACGCTTGCCCCCTTTGCACCAATGAGGAAAGAGGGACGCTGCGCGCGCTGGCACCCGCCTGGTGCCCCGTGTTGTCATGGCTTGCGCCATGGGCACCCCGCGAGGTACCCCGCCTTGAACTCTCCGCCTCCTCACGAGCCAGCCTGACGATGTTGTGCCTGAGGATGCGCCGTGTCGTCCGCCTCGCGAGGCTTGGCCCCTCGCGAGGGTCTTGAGCCTCGTGTTGATGAAGATGGGCCGCGCTGGGCCCCCACTTGAGCCACGCCGCAGGCCGCAGGCAGGCAAGTCTGGGGACCCCCGTTCCCAGAACGCCGACAGTATCCCCCGGGCCCAAGGTGCGCATGGACTTGGCTGTGCCGAGAGGCGAAAGGGCAAGGGTGAAGCGCCGCGGGCCCCAACAGCCTGCGGCCTTGGACGCCGCGTGGCGGTTGATTGGATGTGGGTGCCTCCGCTTCCCCACGATGCCTTGGTGATCGTGCGAGTTGGACATGTCCCTGCATGCAGAACGTGTTATGATTACCTGTGATTGTGGAGACCGACGGTTGGCCTTCGCCGGCTATAAGTAAGGCACCGCTCGTGCCCATCCAGTCCATCTCCTCTTGCTCTCTCCTTCACCTCAGTTCTTGCTCCGTCTTGGTGTGATGGCTCCGATTCGCTGATTCTCTGCAGCGGAGAAGGGAAAGGCTTCTCGAGAAGGGCCAGACCCTCTCCCGCCGAAGAAGCGACTCGCCCATTGCGCCCGGCACTGGGTCGTATCTTGGAATGTGTCCCTGCAAAATTTGGTTAGATGCCGGTACTCTACGTCCTCGGGTCCCGGCCCTCGAGCTTGTCTCAGCCGTCGCTGGTATGCCAGGTCGCGATGCCATGGACAAGGCCAGAGGGTGAGGGCTGGAGAGCCAGTAAGAGCCCTAACTCGCGATGCTCAAGCACCCCCCTTTAACGTGCAAGTGGCCGACATGGGAAGAGAAGATGCAGCGGACGGGCACCATGCAGCTAAGCGTGATAGGCAATGCATAGTTGGAAATAAACACTATGGAGATACACGCCGCTGGGCCTGGCCCCAGCGGCTTGGGGATGATGCAGCCCGAGGGGCGGCTCCAACAAGGCAAGCTAACGACGCAAAGGTAAATGCAGATACATGCCGCAGGGGCGGACCCACGCGGCCTGGGAGTGATGCAACCCTGGGGGGGTGCTCCCAGCTGAGAACAGAACTTGAAAGATGTCACCTGAGGATGTCGTCAGCGTAGTGGCGTTGGTGCAGCAGACTAGACGGGCTGCAGAAGCCGATCCTCACGAGCCCCAGGCCCCGGGGCCTCGGGAGGCTCCGGAGGCACTGGTGACTCCTCGTGAGCTGTCTCCACCTCCGCCAGAGCTGTGGACCGCCTGTCTTCCTGAGCCTCCATGATGCCCCTCATGAGGCGCTGGTACGCCGCAGCCATGCTCGGCAGGCCGTAAGGCATGCGAACATAGCTGTGGGGTGGACCTCTGCAGCGCCCCACTCGCGAGGGCCAGAGGCGCTCCGTTGTGGCGATCTGATTGAGCCCTGGTACGTCGACGCAGATGCGCAACCCACAATCCTCGCCTGGATGTGGGGCCACGGCTGGCAAGCGGCGGCAACCTCTCATGATCCTTGTCTCCTGTAGCTCTTGAATGGCCTCGTCAACGAACTCTTGCTGGTCTGATCTTCCTCGCCTGGCTCCCTCTCGAGGGAAACGTGCTGCGAAGCACGCCTCCACATGGTGCCCAAGCGCCTCCCTCGTGACTCCGGCTAGGTCGGTGGCCCTCCAGGTGAGAGCCCCCGAGCCCTGCCTGAGGAGGGCACCGGGCGCGCTTTCCTATGCGATGGACGGAGGGCCCTCCTGTGGAGGCACGGGCCCTGAGGGGCCTGCCTCCTGAGGGGCTGAGCCTGACGACGTCTTCTTCTTGGGGATGGTCTGAGGAAGCCTCCTGCTTCCGTGATCTGGGTCTTCTAGCGACGCGGCCTGAAAAGCTCGCTCCAGGGAACACACTGCATGTCTCTCTTCACAGGGAACCATGATGACGCCGCCACTTCCTGGCATCTTGAGGACGTTGTAGCCGTGGTGGGTCACGGCCATGAACTTGGCCAGCGCTGGGTACCCGAGGATGGCGTTGTACGGCAGGCGGATGTGGGCGATGTCAAAGTCGATGAGCTCGGTGCGGTAGTTGCTGCGAGCCCCGAAGGTGACAGGGAGGCGGACCTGCCCGATCGGGATTGTGGAACCGTCGGTGATCCCGGAGAAAGGCCTGGTTGGCTGAAGCTAGTCATAGGGCACTTGGAGGTTGTTGAATGTTTCCACGGACAGGACGTTGAGCCCTGCCCCGCCATCGATGAGGGTCTTGGTGACCAGCACGTTGCTGATGACTGGGGAGCAGAGCATCGGGAGGACTCCTGCAGTGGCTGCGCACTTGAGCTGGTCTGCCGAGCTGAACATGATGGGGCACGCCGACCACCTGAGGGGGCGCGTTGCTTCGAGCTTGGGGAGAACTGCATTCACTTCGCGGGCAAACTGCTTGAAGATACGTTGGGAGGCTGGCGCTTGAGCTCCGCCCAGGATGCAGGCGATCGCGCGCGGCTCCTAGAAGCCCCCAACCCCCTCGTCTTGATGGCGGTCTTCGTTCCTCCTTGGTGGAGGCGGCAGCGGAGGCAGGCCTCCATTTCCATGAGGGCGATCCTCGTGAGGTTGGTCTCTCCAGTCCCCCTCATGAGGCAGGCCCCGCCAGCGGTCCTCGCGAGGCTGGTCGGGCCACCCCTGGGGCGGGCCGCGGTCTTCCCAGCGCCTTGGGTTTCTTCCTCCTCCTCGGCCGTAGCCCCGGTCAGCACGGTCAGGGCGACGACCGATCCTTCCTTCTCATACGGCGCGGAGCTCTTGGCATTCGTTGGTGTTGTGGGTGTGGAGGTCATGGTACACACAGTACCGGCTGCCTCTAGAGGGTTCGGGCAGATCCTTGCCCCGCTTGGTGTCTGGTTCTGCCGCGAGTATGGCAGCCCCCTTGCGCTTCGCGTCCTTGGCTTTGGACTTCTTCTCTTCTGGGTCCGCGGCAGGCAGCTCGAGGAGGGAGAGACGTCCCTCCTCAGCCCTGGCGCACTTGTTCGCCAAGTTGAACAGCTCCAGGGAGGTGCAGAGGTCTTCGTGCATCGCCAGCTCCTCCTTCATCTTGACGTCACGCACGCCGTTAGAGAAGGCGGAGATGATGGCCTCCTCGGACACCTTGGGGATCTTGAGGCGCGCGCTGTTGAAGCGCTGGATGTACTTTTGCAGGGTCTCTCCGGGTTGTTGCTTGACGCGGCGCATGTCGCTCACGGCGGGCGGCCGGTCGTGAGTACCTTCGAAGTTGGCGATGAAGCGGGCGCGCATCTGGTCCCAGGAGGAGATCGTGCCTGGAGCCAGATTTAGGAGCCAGGTTCGAGCTCCTTCCTTGAACGCCATGGGGAACTAGTTCGCCATGACCTTTTCATCCCCGCCGGCAGCCTCGATGCCCAGCTCATAGAGCTGGAGGAACTCTGCGGGGTCGGTTGTGCCGTCGTAGCGAGGAGGCAGGTCGGGCTTGAACTTGCCGGGCCACACGACGCTGCGCAGCTCAGTGGTGTAGGCGTGGCAGCCCGCGGTGGCCACGAAAGGCCTCGGTTGGTGGAGAACTTGGTCTTGAGGGTCCCCACGCGCTGCAGCTAGGGGCAGGGCGGGGTCTTGGCGTGCCGGAGCTGGAGCAGGGTCGCGGCGTGCCGGAGCAGGGAGCGCCCTGGCAGCCCCCTGCGGGCATGGGATTTCTTCGCAGCTTCGCTCTTGTTGCGATGGCGCCTGGCGGAGCGGGTTCCGCCCAGGGGCCAGTCGCCTTGGAGCCACGGCATCTTCTTGGATAGGAGGTGGCTGGTGCGCCTCCGGAGCTTCGTTGCCCGCGCGGGGCGGAGTGCGGCGCAGAGGGACGGACGACGCGGAAGAGCCCCCTGCGGCGCGGACAAGCTCGGCGACGCGGTCGAGCCATTCTTCGTAGACATCGTCGATGGGACGGTAGCGCAGGAGCTCGTTTGCCGCGAGGAGCACAACTCGAGCCTCCAAGGGTGCGCGGAGCGCGCGGGACGAAGAACCGGCTGGAGCGAGTGATGGAGTGGCGGTGCTGCCGTCTTGCCGCACGGACGGGTGCTGAGACGATGCCTGCTGCTCGCCCCCCGCCGGGCCGGTGGCGGCGTTGATGGCGGGCAACGGGGAACGACGAGGACGCCCACCGACGGGGGTCGTCTGGGCGACGCGAGAGGCGATGGCGTCCCAGCGCTCGGCGCGGGCCCGACGAGCGTCAGACATGGATGCGACGGTCGGAGGAGAGCCGAGCGGTGGAAGACGAATTCCGGCGCACCCCTACCTGGTGCGCCAAATGTCGGATTTCGGGTTCCGGCAGACCCTTAAGGTTCGAACACTGGGGTGCGCGCGGAAATCTCGCCTTCAACCTCTCCGTCTCGATGGGATCCAAACTACTAAAGGAGCTGAACGAAAGACACAAGATTTATACTGGTTCGGGCCACCGATGTGGTGTATTACCCTACTCTAGTGTGTGGTGGATGGATTGCCTCCTGGGGCTGGTGTGGATGAACAATACAAGGAAGAACAGCCTCGCGAGGGTCTGTTCTTGGCTGTGGAGATGAACTGCTATGAAGAGTTCAGTCTCCTTTCTCTCTCTTTCTCTCTCGGATCCCGGACCGAACAATCAGGAATCGAACCCCTTGCTATGTGGGTGGCTAGTCCTATTTATAGAGGCCCTGGTCCTCTCCCCAAATATTGAGCGGGAAGGGATCCAACAATGGCGGGCTAATTTGAAGGGGGACAATGAGTACATCTATCTTGACAAAAGCAGTCTTCGCTTGCCAAAGGCTCTGGTGATGACGCCGCGCTGGGCTCCATGGTGACCTCCATCTCGTAGTCCTCCTGGCCATGGTCTCGTTGCAACGAAGTGGCAACCTTTTCCTGATGCCTTGGTACTCCGCGGATACACTTGCCCCCTTTGCACCAAAGAGGAAAGAGGGACGCTGCGCGCGCTGGCACCCGCCTGGTGCCCCGTGTCGTCATGGCTTGCGTCATGGGCACACCGCGAGGTACCCCGCCTTGAACTCTCCGCCTCCTCGCGAGCCAGCCTGACAAGGCTGTGCCTGAGGATGCGCCGTGTCGTCCGCCTCACGAGGCTTGGCCCCTCGTGAGGGTCTTGAGCCTCGTGTTGATGAAGATGGGCCGCGCTGGGCCCCCACTTGAGCCACGCCGTAGGCCGCAGGCAGGCAAGTCTGGGGACCCCCGTTCCCAGAACGCCGACATTCGGTGACATACTGAACTGATTAAGGTCTCTCTCCTTGTTAGGAGAGTCCTGGCCGAACTATGTCCGGCAGGATTGGGATGCGGATGACGAAGAAATTCGCCGCCCACCCTCCACCCACTTAGTAGCCATTGTCGACGATTTGACCGACACGCTCAACTTTGACTCCGAAGACATCGACGGTATGGACGACGATGCGGGAGACGAACAGGAACCACTGCCCACAGGGCACTGGACATCCACCTCAACATATGATATATACATGGTGGACACACCCAAAGATGGCAATGGCGACGGGACAGCGGAGGATGACCCCTCCAAGAAGCAACCCAAGCGCCGACGTCAGCAGCGCCGCTCTAAGTCTTGCCAAAGCAAAAGCGATGATACTGGCACAGGAGATAATAGCACTCCGGACAGTGCCGAAGATGACAACAATCCCCTCCAGCAAGATTTAGAGCAGGAGGATGGAGAAGCCAGCCCTCCCGAGAGAGCGGCAGATGGAGAGGCGGAGGATGATAATTACATGCCTCCCTCCGAAGATGAGGCAAGCCTCGATGATGATGAATTTGTCGTGCCTGAGGATCCTGTCGAGCAAGAGCGCTTCAAGCGCCGGCTTATAGCCACGGCAAATAGCCTTAAGAAAAAGCAACAACAGCTTCAAGCTGATCAAGATTTGCTAGTTGACAAATGGACTGAAGTCCTTGCGGCCGAGGAATATGAACTCGAACGCCCCTCCAAGAGTTACCCAAAGCGCAGGTTGCTACCCCGACTGGAGGAGGAAGCATTAAAACCTACATCTCCAGTGTATGACGCGGCTGATCGGCCACCTCGTGGCCGCGACAGAGAGGCATTTCAGCCAAAAGCTCAGCCTGCACCCCGACGCCACTCAAATAAAAATGTCAAGGCATGGGGAAACATGCTAGACCTACGAGACGTATTGGAGGACAAAGAAAAAAAACATAAGATCGATCTACGGATCACGAGGGCGCGCCACTACATGATACGATAACTGTCACGCCGGATACAGTAAAAGTAAATCCGGCCGGGCCGAACACAGCGAACAAGACTCATTTGAGCTGCGTCATGATATAGCCCAGTACAGAGGCGCAACACACCCCCTATGCTTCACAGACGAAGTAATGGGTCACCAAATCCCAGAGGGTTTCAAACCCGTTAATATCGAATCATACGATGGCACAACAGATCATGCGGTATGGATCGAGGACTTCCTCCTGCACATCCACATGGCCCGCGGTGACGATCTACACGCCATCAAATACCTCCCACTCAAACTCAAAGGAATAGCTTGGCATTGGCTCAACAGCCTGCCAGCAGAATCCATTGGCTGTTGGGAGGATCTGGAAGCCGCATTCCTCATCAACTTCCAGGGCACTTATGTGTGACCACCAGATGCCGATGACTTGAGCCACATAATTCAGCAGCCAGAGGAATCAGCCAGGCAATTTTGGACACGGTTCCTAACAAAGAAAAATCAAATCGTCGACTGTCCGGATGCAGAGGCCCTAGCAGCTTTTAAGCACAACATTCACGATGAGTGGCTCGCTCGGCACCTTGGCCAGGAAAAGCCGAAATATATGGCAGCCCTCACGACTCTCATGACCCGCTTTTGCACGGGGGAGGGCAGCTGGCTGGCTCGCAGCAATAATATATCAAAGAACCATTGTACTTCGGATACCAAGGATAGCAATGGCAGGTCACGTCGCAATAAACACAAGCGCCACATCAATAGCGACAATACCGAGGATACGGCAGCCAATGCCGGATTCAGAGGCTCTAAACCTGGTCAGCGGAAAAAGCCATTCAAAAGAAGCACTCCAGGCCCGTCCAGTTTGGACCGTATACTCGATCGCTCGTGCCAAAGACACGGCACCCCCGACAAGCCAGCCAACCACACCAACAGGGAATGTTGGGTGTTCAAGCAGGCCAACAAGTTAAATGCCGAAAACAAAGATAAGGGGCTACATAGCGATGACGAGGAAGAGCCCCGGCCATCAAACACCGGAGGACAGAAGAGGTTCCCTCCACAAGTGCGGACGGTGAACATGATATACGCAACCCACATCCCCAAGAGGGAGCGGAAGCGTGCGCTAAGGGACGTATATGCGTTGGAGCCAATCGCCCCAAAGTTCAACCCATGGTCCTCCTGTCCAATCACATTCGATCGCAGGGACCACCCCACTAGTATCCGTCATGGCAGATTCGCCGCACTGGTCCTCGACCCAACCATCGACGGATTTCACCTCACTCGAGTCCTTATGGATGTCGGCAGCAGCCTGAACCTGCTTTATCAGGACACAGTGTGCAAAATGGGTATAGACCCCTCAAGGATCAAACCCACAAAAACGACCTTCAAAGGCGTCATACCAGGTGTAGAGGCCCATTGCACAGGCTTAGTCACACTGGAAGTGGTCTTCGGAGCCCCGGATAACTTCTGAAGCGAGGAGTTAATCTTCGATATAGTCCCGTTCCGCAGTGGCTATCACGCACTGCTCGGGCGAACCGCATTTGCGAGATTCAATGCGGTACCGCATTATGCATACCTCAAGCTCAAGATGCCAGGACCTCGGGGGTTCATCAGAGTCAATGGAAACACAGAGCGCGCTCTCCGCACGGAGGAGCACACTGCGGCCCTCGCAGCAGAAGCACAAAGCAACCTCTTATGGCAATCCACCAGTTCGGCGATTAAACACCCGGACACCTTCAAGCGCGCCCGGAGTAATCGGCAACAAGACCGCCTGGCACGTTCCGAGCTCGCATAGCAATGCGGCCCCCACCCTAGTCCCAGCCAAACAACGAAATCCGTGCCACGCGTACATAATTACGCATGGAAAATACCATGGGCATAGGTGGCGAGGGGGGCATGACTACGGCACGCCCCAAGACGCGGCTCAACCGCACTAGGGGCTTCCCGCTTTGTTATTTTTCTCTCTTTCAGGACTTTACTCTCTGGAAACCCCGTCCGGCAGTACGATTGCCGAACACACGATGCAACAACCAAGGAGGCAGAAAGCTACGTCGCACCATGGAACTCCCAGGTGGTCTCTGATAACGAGTAAAATACCTGCTTTAAATACCATTCCCCAGCTTGCCCTTGGAGGGGACATGTCAAATAGTCCTACTTTTTGCTTATCGCACTATTTGTATCATTCTGCTTCGATGCACCTTTTTGAATAAACAATGCATAGCACTAGACTATTACCGCATTCTCTATTCTTTTTTATATATATGTTCATTCATGACATTTAGCACCCGTACACTCTGGTACGGCCAATACGCCAGGGGCTTAAGCGTACCCCATAATACGGCATGAGAAGTCCGAACACTTTCGATAGTGCGGCACCCCGAACTTATAGCATTATATGCATCAGCTCCGAATCATGTCTTGGGTCAATAGTTGGGTTTGCCCGGCTCCCATGTTTTGGTACCTTACGTTCCGCTATATCGGCTAAGGTAGCACTAGGAGAACTACTGCGATTGTGCCCCGGTTCATCTGGGCTAAGCACCTCAGTAGAGAAAGCTAAAACTAACTGTCATGATAAGGCGAGAGTTGGTCGCTGTTCGAGAGGTCTCGAGTCCCTAAAGACTTATGCCTCTTGGCGCGAGGAGTCGGCTTTGTCCGGCTTAGGCGTGTATAGCGCCCCGAATTCGGCCTTCCGAATACTAGGGGCTTCGCCAAAATTTAAAATTGTAGACTTCTATGGCTAAGTGAGAGTGATAAAGCATTATAGTCTGATTGCCTTGTTTGTTGAGCTGAGCACCTCCCTCGAAGGACCCAACAATGGGAAAAAGAGTCCTCAGATTTATCCCGAACACCCCAGCACTCGTGGCATGGGGGCAGAAGCCGACGACTGGCCATCTCTCAGATTTGATATACAGCCGCACAGAAGGTAATATTTTAAATTCAAACAAGCGTTGCATAGCGCACATGAACAAGTTTTCATAACATAGGATCACACGAGCAAGTTCATTCAAAAACTACATCGTTCGCACACTCGTCCGCCACAAGACGGGCACCCTTTAGGACACACTCATAATACATCTCAGGGTGGCGATGCTCCTTGCCCTGCGGCGGCCCCTCCTTCACCAGCTTCTTGGCGTCCATCTTGGGCCAGTGCACCTTCGCACGGGCAAAAGTCCAGCATGCACCTTCGATGCAGACGGACCGCTTTATGACTTCCAGTCGTGGGCAGGCATCCACAAGCCGCCTCACCAGGCCGAAGTAGCTGTTCGGAAGGGAGTCGCCAGGCCACATCCGGACTATAAGGCCCCTCATGGCCTGTTCGACCGCCTTGTGCAGCTCAACCAGTTGCCTCAGCTGGTCGCTCACAGGCATCGGGTGTTCGGTCCCAGTGTACTGGGACCAGAACAACTTCTCCGCCGAGCTTCCCTCCTCGGCCCGATAGTACTTTGCGGCATCCGACACGCTGCTAGGCAAATCTGCGAATGCTCCTGGAGAGCTCCGGACTCGGGTAAGTAATAAGTAATTTACTTTCACATTCTTGCTTTGCATAATGAATGCCTTACCCGCCGCTATCTTCCTCATCGCCTCAATTTCCTGGAGGGCCTTTTGGGCTTCAGCCTTGGCATGCTTTGTGCTCTCGAGGGCCGCGGCAAGCTCGGACTCTCGCATCTTCGAGTCAAGCTCCAAAGTCTCGTGCTTCTTCACGAGAGCTTGGAGCTCTTGCTGCACCTCGCCCACCCGCGCCTCTTGTTTCTCCCGCTCGGTGCGCTCCTCGGCTGCTTTGTTTTCGGCCTTGGACAGCGATTGCTTCAGGGTCGCCACTTCGATCGTGGCCCCTGGCACACCCATGATGATCCTATCATTTTGCAACCACATCTTATATATATATATACATACATAAACACTATTCTGATCACAGGATCAGAATAATATTCTGATCACAGCAAGAACTGCCCGAGTAACGCGCTTGACCTTCCCTGAGTACTAGGTTGAACTTCAGCTAAAAGGTGTCCAAATGGGGTTTGCGATATACCGTTGGAAAGCTATGGACACCAATATCATGACCCAAGTTAAATGTTTGGCAAAATGTAAGCGGTTTAAGAGCAGTTTTGAAAACCATTTTTCCTTCATACAAAAAACATGAATCATATTTTTGATCGCATTTCTAAACCGTTTATCGAAATGAGGTAAATAATATGGCGTTGGAAAGCTGCTGCAAAATCGCTCCTTCGACATGTTGAAAGTTTTCTCTAATTCCCTATGGATAAAGAGTAATTTGGAAAATCATAAAATTTCGCAAACCAAGCAGCCGAGTTCGTATTTTCAATGTAATTTATAAACGGCTAATCCAATTGAGGAAAATGATATGGCGTTGGAAAGCTTGTGAAAATGCTCTACTTTCTCATGTTGAAAGTGTTTTCTAATTTTGAACGGTTGAAAAGTAATTTAGAAAATGGTAAAAGTTCCATCAAGTTTGTATTTTCAAGCTAATTTTTTAACCATACGTCCAAATGCAACAAACGATATGGCATTGGAAAGCATGAGGAAATGCAAAACTTTTTTGTATATATTGTTTCTATCAATTCCTTACTGTTTTAAGTCAATTTTGAAAATGACTCAAAATGTATTTTTGCCGTAATTTCTACAAACTTTATTGGAATGGGGCAAATAATATACCGCTGAAAATCTATGAAAAATGCGAAACTTTTTCATGTTGATGGTTTTCTCTGATTCCTAACCGTTTTTAAATAATTTCAAAAACAACGTGATCATGCGTTCTGCCTTTATTGCGAAACGAATTCTTCAAAAATGCATCGCGTGAAGAACTTGAACTTCTTGGGATGTCTACCTGAACTTCACTCTATTTTCCACGTGTTTTCTTTTGCTCGTAGGTCTCCATCCACTGCTAGTAGCTCTCCATCCATTCACCAGAACTGAGCAGGTGATATACCGATGGAAAGCTGCTGTAACACGCAACTTTCCCGCGTTGATCATTTTTTGATACTCGCGACGATTTTAGAAGTTTTTCATCTAAATTTCATTCAATGTAGTAGTTGAACTTCCTACTGTTTTCACATTGAACTTCCGTGACATATTTTTGTTTGTAATTTTCTCATCCATTCGTAAGTGTTACACAAATAATATTCCTTTTGTACAAACGTCTCTCACAATAATATTTTTAACTTTATCCGACCAAGGACTTGAAGTTACACAAATGATTTTCTATCATTATGAGGTAAATTAGAAAATGGCGAGATCATGATTTCTGCGTTCATCGTGAACGGAAATGCACTGCGTGAAGTAGTTGAACTTCTGGGGCATGTCTGTTTCAACTTCACTCTGTTTTTGACGTGCTATTTTTTGCACACTGTGTAGTACATGAACTTCGGGAATTTATGAATCTGAACTTCAGAGATCATGCGTTATGCCTTCATCGAAAAAACGGAGTCTCCGAAAATGCACTTCGTGAAGAGGTTGAACTTCTGGACTAATTCTTTTTGAACTTCACTTTGTTTTTCACGTGTTTGTTTTTTACCCGTAACTCCCCAACCACTTACCGGAATTGAGCAAATGATATACCGATGGAAAGATGTTGAAAACACGCAACTTCTTGCAACAAACATTTTAGTATTTTAATTTTGTATTATTTTATTCTCATCCGAAACACATTTCGTATAGTAGTTGAACTGCTCGCTGTTTTCGCGTTGAACTTTGGCCATGTATTTTCTTGTTGTAATTCTACATCCCTTCCTCGGAGTTCCACAGATGATAAACCATTAGAAACTTTTTGAAAAGATGCAACTTTTCTTAATACGGTTAAACTTATTTTCGAACAACATACACCAATTTGTGTTTAACCGTTTAGTTTTTTGGAATAAGAATATGATATGCCCTTGGAAATTTGTTGAATAGAAAGAACATTTTTCATGCAAAGCATTCTTGTTTCAAATTTGTAATGGATTGACAGGATTATTTTGAAGACACCAAAACAACATTTTTGTGTGCGTTTCTCAACATGTAAACACACGGTGAACCTCTCTCACGAGAATTTTTGAACTTCTCCGGGCAGGTTAGTTGAACTTCGAGCAACAAAATAGATAGACTTTGCCTTTTTATTATTCTTTTTTGATACAAAATGCATACCATGCAGTACGTGAACTTTACACATTTATCAATTTGAACTTCTCTCTATTTCGCTTAGTAATGGAAAAAATCCTAATTTTTTATAGACATCAAACCTCTCTTACTGTTTTATTAGAACTTCTTTGTCTTTTCTAGAAATGTGTAAATTAGAGTTTTGTTAGAAACATCGAACTTCTTCATTATTTCATAATTGAACTTACTGGTTTTATTCTTTAGTAACCAGAAAAATCTTATTTTTCAAATAAATATCAAACTGCTCCGCTTTTTCAAATCGAACTTCTTGGTTTTATTCTCCATTAACGAGGGAACCTGAGTTTTAATATATACATTGAACTACTCCTTTTTCTAAAATTGAACTTCTTGCTTTATTCTTTAGTAACGGGAGAAATCTGTGTTTTGTAAAAAACATCAAACCACTCTACTATTGTAAATTTAACTTCTTGGATTTATTGTTTTCGCAATGATTTTTTTTATATACATTGATCTACTCCGTTAGTTTAGTTTGAACTCCTTGGTTTTATTTATTTTACTAACAAAAAAATCCTAGTTTTATAATAAATATTTAATCGGTCCGTTATTTAAATTTGAACTTCTAGAGTTTTCTATTAGAAATGGCAAAAATCCTTGTTTTCATCCTTCAATAATGAGGAAAATCTGAATTTTGTATAACCATCGAGCCGTCCCATTTTTTAGATTTGAACTACTAGGCTTTTTTAATAGAAAAAAATCCTTTTTTTATAAATTTGTGTTGAGAAGCTTCGATTTTTGTGTTTGACCTTCTTGGGGTTTGTAATAAACATTGGACTTCTTTGTCTTTTCAATTTGAAACTCTAGGTTTCTTCAAGAATTGGGGAAATCCATATTTTATAATTTTTTAAATGATAATTTTTAATTTAAACTTCTAGGTTATTTGAGAAATGAGGAAAATCCATTTTACAAAAAAGGGAAAATCCATTAATTTTTTTGTACAAATATATGTGTGTCTTTTTTATTTTTTTCATTTTTGTCAAACTCTCTAATTTATTTAATATGAACTTCGAGAGTTAACATTATTCTAGGTGAGTCTTGTTTCGTTCTTCGCACACAAATATCGTGGTGCTTTTGTTTTTCAATTTGAAATTCTTGGTTATATTTCTAGAGAACAAAAAATGATTTTTTTCATTTAAGATTGAACTATTTTGTTAGTTTAATTCAGACTTCTTGGTTTAACAACGAAAATGAAATGCTCTGTTATTATAATTTGAACTTCCAGGTTCTTATTTATTTAGAGAAGTGATTTGTTTTCAAAACATCGAACAGGGAGTATCCATTTTTTATGATGGCCAGATTACTCTTTTTTAGTTGAACTTCTTCTTTCTTTTCTTAAACTTTCAGAGTCAACATTTTCAAGGTGAGGTTTTGTTTTCTTCTTTTGTTTTTCATGTCGTGTATGTTTTGTGTTCTTTTTCTCCTTTTTGGACTTTTTTTGTTCTAGTATTTGTACTTACTTGGGTTTCTCTGATTTGTAGTTTTTGAATTGAAACCAACATATCGAAAACACTAGTTTTTTTGCACCCATACATACTATTGAACTTTAGGAAATAATACAGAACAAGAAATTGTACAACATGATGTTTTAGACCAATGTTTTTTTTCTGTTTGAACATGACATTCTTTCCCTTGGAACATGTTGTACAATGTTTGAACATGACATTTTCGCCTTTTTTACTCTACAATTACTTTTTTTTGTTGAACTTCATGGGTTTTTATATTTGAACTTGCAAGGATACCAACTAAGATATTTCTAATAGCACCCTGGGTTTCTTTCACAAACTTGTAGTTTTGGACGAATGCCCCCGATTTTTTTGGAACTCCTCTGTCTTTTTTCCCTATATTTTCAGCGACAGTACTACATGAACTTCATCAACTTTTTTTGTCAAGTAATAAAAACTGCAGAACAAATTCGGAAGAGTGCAATTTTTGTTCCACGACTTTCCCATGATTTTAATCATTAACTTGAACCCCCTCCAAGATCTCTTTTGCCGTGAACCTTTTAGATAATGATCTACTTGAAACAACACTTGTGAGAATAAGCCCACTTAAATCAGAATCCAACGAACAATATCTACCTTAATTTATCTTTTTCTCATCATTTAGTACGACTCCACATATGGTATCATAGGTTTTGTCTCACGGACATTTAGCACAAGCACCTGATCTTTTAGTACAAGCAACTGCCAACTGAAAATCAATGATTTTTTCCAGCAAATAGCAACAATACAGAAGAACCTGGACGAATTTTCATGAGCACTAGCTCTAAAAATGGGCTCCCAAAAACACACATAGACGTTCGGTTGCACTATCTGCAGCCGTCCAAGTACAACCACAATGGCAGCTGTCGAGCAGACCAAGTGTAGTAGCAGCTCGCTTCTCGTACCCAATCACCAGGTGTCCAGGTCCATGCCTTCATCTTGTCCATAGCCCACAACACATCGAGTCTGATAGGAGCAGGGCGAGGAAACAACAAAGTGTTGCTGCAACTTGGCAGGATCTAGAGATGGCGAGAACCACACAGTTAGCACACACATTGAACTCTAGAAGCTGGCTAGGACGAACTTCACAGAGAGCAGGCACACACCTAGCAGGCATGGTGGCAGCGGCGCAGGGAGGAAGAATCGCGTGCGTGCTTACCTTGGGGAACCCCTCGCTGGTGCCGGTCTGCGTGCCGAAGAAGAGGGCTACCTGCTGGCGGCCATCGTCGTGGTCGGGCTCCCGCTCCTTCTTGGAGATGAGGGCCAGGTGCGTTGCGCCGGAGGAGGACGAGCAACGGAAGAGGAGCAAGATGCCGCAGCCGACGAGTACAGCGAGGGAGGCAGTGAAGTAGGCTGGCGAAGGTCGCCGGAGCAGGTTACCAGCAGGGAGAGGTCCATCGCGAGGTGGCAGGGAAGTTCACCTCCGTGCAATGGGTGCTGCACCACTGGCCGATGTAGGATTGGCACGGCCGTCGCGGCGGCCGGATCCCGTGGTGGGGCAGCGCAGCGGCCGGATCCGAGGCAAGTGGCGGCGCGGCGACCAGATGCGGGGGATGGTGGAGGCGCGACGGACGGATCCGGGGGAGCATGGGAGGCCCGTCGGGGTCGGGGGGCAGGGACGGGGCCGGGGTGGCCCGCGGCAGGAGGCGCACCGGACCTAGGGCGGCGACGGTTGTGGCAGGGAGGCGAGAGGTCCACGACGCTGGATCGGGGAGATTGGGGATCAGGAGGAGGTGGTGGGCGTGGGCGTGGCCCTTTTTTTTTCCTCTGTGAGTTCGGGAATTCGGGAGGACCTCCGCATGCCCTATATAGGCTGACGTGATCCAAATAGTTATTCTAATCCCAGGATTAGAATAGTGTTACTATATATATAGAGAGACAAGGTATTACTTACATTTGTTCTCCTCGAGCTGCCTCTTGGCAAGGCCGAGCTCTTTTTGGACCGCTCGAGGTTCTGCTTCAGTGTGGCGACCTCCGCAGTCAGTGCGGTAGAGGTTAGCAACGAAGCCTGCATACGCATCCAGACATACTTATATTAGACTCCTGCAGATATTATTTGATCCTCTATTCGGATTTTCTTTGTGAACACCAAATAGAGCATCTGGTGCTATTGTCTATGCGGTAATATTTTCCTATATTTTAAATACTTACCTCAAAGCCTGTTAGAAGGCTGGCACAGGCATCAATCAGTCCGCTTTTGGTGGACTGAACCTTCTTGATCACCGCACTCATAATAGTGCGGTGCTCTTCATCGATGGAAGCACCACGAAGCGCTCCCAGTAGGTTGTCCGGTGCCTCTGGATGGACAGAGGTCACAGGCACAGGCGGCTTGCCCCTCTTGGAAGGGGGCCGCCTATCGGAGTCTGGAACCACTGGAGGTTCCGGCGCGGTGTTCGGCTGAGGGCCGAACTTAGAGCCCTTGGGAGTCTTGCTCCCTTTGCTCCTGGAGTCTGGAAGCTCGCCTTGAGGCGCCTCTGGGACTATCTCCCTCCGGCTCGGTGCCCCTTGAGACAATACCTCGACATTGTCCGTAGGGAAAGGAGAGGAGGCGGTTGGAAGTGTATCACTATTCATATCTGACGAGTCCAACAAACTGTATGACGAGGATACGTCGATACGTGCTCGGGGCGGACTGCATAATCATATTCGACATTAGGAGAAGCAGTGCAACAAAAGTACGCTATGAGTTACTCTGGTGTCCGAATACTTACGACTTCGCCAGGGGCTTGGCCTTGAGTAGCCACTCGTCTTCGCCGTCGACGGTGGTGGTGGAACAGTCCGGAAGGAGAGTCCTTCCCTTCTTGGACCCTTCGGCCTCCCCGGTTGGGGCGGCCTTCCTTTTCTTGTCTCCCCCGGATGGAGGGGGAGAATCTTCATCTTCCTCCTTGTTTTCAAAGGAGGAGTGCGTCTCGGAGTTATTAGACGATGTGTCCAATACCACCTGGCGCCGGGAACTCTTTTGGGTTCCCGTGGCCTTCCTCTTGGTCTTCTCCGGCACCTCATAAGGAGCCGAGTCCACATCTCCGCAAGGAGAGCGTCTGCAGGGTCTTTGGGCAGAGGGGCCAGACAGTTAATCTGCTCCGATATCTCCACCCAGTCCTGTCAAAGGCATGGGAGCTCAGACCCCGCACATGGTTAAGCTATGGGAAATAAATACCTTACCAGATGTACAGAACTTACCGGATTCGTAGGGCGCGAAGCCCGCAGTCCTCGGTAAGAGAATGGGGACCTCAGCGCCCTTGAACAGCACCTTCCAGACGTCCTTATGCATCGTGTCGAAGAGCTTGCGTAGAGCCTGGTGCTGGGCCGGGTCGAACTCCCATAAGTTGAAAGCCTGTTGTTCACACCGGAGGATCCGATGGAAGAGCATGACCTGGAATATGTTGACAAGCTTAAGTTTCTTGCTTATCATGTTCCGGATACACTTCTGGAGTCCGTCCAGCTCCACCGATGAGCCCCAGGACAGGCCCTTCCCCTTCCAGGAAGTGAGCCACGTGGGGATTCCGGATCGAAACTCGGGGGCCGCCACCCAGTTGGTGTCGCGCGGCTCGGTGATGTAGAACCACCTCGATTGCCACCCCTTTATGGTCTCCACGAAGGAGCCCTCTAGCCATGTAACGTTGGGCATTTTGCCCACCATGGCTCCGCCGCATTCTGCTTGTTGGCCGCCTACTACCTTCGGCTTGATATTGAAGGTCTTTAGCCACAGGCCGAAGTGGGGCCGGATGTGGAGGAAAGCCTCACACACGACGATGAACGCCGAGATGTTGAGGATGAAATTCGGGGCCAGATCATGAAAGTGCAGCCCATAATAGAACATAAGGCCGCGGACGAATGGATGGAGGGGAAACCCAGTCCACGGACGAAGTGGGGGAGGAAAACCACCCTTTCATAAGGTTCCGGGGTAGGGACGATCTGCACCACGGCTGGCAGCCGGTGCGCGATATCCGTGGCTAAGTATCAGGGCCCACGTAGTTTTTTGATGTGTCCCTCCGTGACGGAGGAGACCATCCACTTGCATCCCGCTCCGGAAATGCTTGGAGAGAGTTGAGGAGAAGGATGTGGACTTGGGCGCTGTAGCTCGAGTGCGCAAGAATGGATGAGCAAGGAGGAAGAAGGCGTGGGTAGAAAAAGGTGAACCCTTATAAGGGCAGACTAAACTATGCGCCCCCACTAGCCTGGTAAAACTCGCTTATCCCCCAAGCGCCGTAATTGATGGCGCGGTTGGGTTACCCATGTTCGTATTGATGGGAATCCTGTAATAAGGGGACACGATCTGTGCTTCAACAAGACGTGCCAAGGAAACCGCCTCGCGAAACACGCTGAGATTGGTTATGAAAAATGATTCGAATAAAGACCTGGCTGTGGCGTGATGTCACACTACGGGGTACGTCAGCAGATTAGATTTGTGGAAATATTATTCTCTCTACAGTGGTATGTGGAACTTGTTTTGTAGAGCCGGACACGATCCTCGTGTTCAAAATCTTCTATGAAGTATTCGGAGGAGGAACCCGCGTTGCAGTGCCGAAGACAATCTGCGCGCCGGACTCATCATCATTGAAGCCTGGTTTAGGGGCTACTAAGGGAGCCCTGGATTAGGGGGTATCCGGACAGCCGGACTATATCCTTTGGCCGGACTGTTCGACTATGAAGATACAAGATTGAAGACTTCATCCCGTGTCCGGATGGGACACTCCTTAGCGTGGAAGGCAAGCTTGGCAATACGATATGTAGATCTCCTTCCTTGTAACCGACTATGTGTAACCCTAGCCCCCTCCGGTGTCTATATAAACCGGAGGGTTTAGTCCATAGGACCAACAACAACAATCATACCATAGGCTAGCTTTTAGGGTTTAGCCTCTTCGATCTCGTGGTAGATCAACTCTTGTACTACTCATATTATCAAGAACAATCTTGCAGGACGTAGGGTATTACCTCCATCAAGAGGGCCCGTACCTGGGTAAAACATCATATCCCCTGCCTCCTGTTACCATCCGCCTAGATGCACAGTTCAGGAACCCCTACCCGAGATCCGCCAGTTTTGACACCGACAATGGCAAAGCACTACAAAAAAAAGACACATCCATGACATTTTGGGCCGAACGAAATTTTTTTCTGTCATACATATGACACTTCTATGACGATAATTGTGACAAAACCCGGTAATATCATAGATGTGGTGGGCTCCTACTTCTATGACAAAAAATCATGACAAAAAATGAGCTTTTCGTCCTGGGCGGGCCGGAGACACAGTTGCATGACATTCTTTGGGCCGTCCATGATGGACAAAACCATGGTAGAAGCTAGGGGGAGGAAAATTTCGGGGAGTTCCCAGTTACGGTGGGAGGTCGGGGGCCAAGCCATGCGTGTTTCTCTCGTACACGTACGCGCGTGTGTGCGAGGCGTTGGCTCGAACTGAACCCGAGCGATCGATCGATGGTTGTTAACTGAACCCGATCGAGCGATTCCTTCGCTACTGCTGCTAACTGAAGCCGATCGATGCTGCCTCTGGATGAACAGTGAGTGTTGCGGGGGGGGGGGGGGGTGGATGACCAGTTCCTGGTGGGGATGGATGAACAGGACCCCGTGGGGTTGCCTCTGGATGAACAGGACCCTGATCGATCGAGCCGGTTGGGGCCGAATGAACAGGACCCCGTGGAGGGCTGGATGAACAGGACCACCCCGTGGAGGGCAGGATGAACAGTAGATGGTGGAGGGCAGGATGAACAGTAGCCCGTGGAGGGGTGGTTGAACAGGAGCCCGTGGAGAGGGCTGGTTGAACAGTAGCCGGTGGAGTAGCGCGCGGTGGAGGCTGGATGAACAGGAGCCCGTGGATGAACAGTCGCAGGTGGAGGCTGGAGGAGGTCGACGGTGGATGAACAGTAGCTCGTGGAGGCTAGAGGGGGTCGACGGTGGAGATGAACAGTATCCCGTGGAGTCCCGTTTTGCGGTACGCCACACCCCTCCCGATGAATAGGACCCCCATTTCGACCGTAGCGCTCCAACACAAGTCTGTTTTGTCCGTTTTGCGGTACGCCACACCCCTCCCGATCAACAGGACCCCCGTTTCGACAGTAGGAGGTCCGTTTCCTCCGTTTTGCGGTACACTAGACCCCTCCCGATCAACAGGATCCCGTTTTGAACGTGACCGGTCGAACACAAGGCCGTTTCCTCCTTTCTGCGGTACACCAGGCCTTGTTTCCATCGCCTGTTCTGTCCAAGCCCTCCCGATGAACATGACGCATTCCGTTACCTCCCAATGAACACGACGCATTCCGTTGCCTCCCCGTGAACACGACGACAATGTTGTTTCTCCGTTCTGACCCAGCCATGTACATGAGCCCTCGCCGTACGTATGCGCGAGTAGGCATTCGAGACACTGCCCGTATGTACACATACGTGGCTATATTTTCTTTCTTGCACCCTGACCGCTGTACGTACGTGTACATGCTACGTGCACGCCTCTACTACGACACGTGTGCGCATCGACCAGTATATATGTACGTACACGTTCGCGACCAGAATGACAACGCTACGTACACTTCGACCAGGTGGGTCCCGACTGTAAGGCACTTCCTTGCGTGCGAAGATGTAGCTGGTGGGTCCCAGCAGTCTGGGGGCGAATCGTTTTGTTGTTTTGCCCGGACGCACTTCCTTGCGTGCGAAGGTGTAGCTGGTGGGTCCCAGCAGTCAGGGGGGAAACGTTTTTTTTCATGAAATACGGTGGCCCGTCCGGAGGGTCCCCACTGTCAGGTGGAGGAATAATTATTTTGCACGTAATAAGGAGGCACTTCCTTGCTGCGGCCATGGACCCAGCTGTCAGCCTCTCCACGTACAGTCCACGTCCGATGGAAGTCATTCCTTGACCACGTTGACCACGCCGCGCCGAGAGCACCAGGGCGGTGGACGACAGCGAGGCCTAGGAAGGGGACGACAGGGAGCCGGGGAAGATGCGGCAGTGGAAGCCCGCGCGGAGAGGAGTACGAGGGTTCACTGGTTCGGCTGCGGTGTGAGGTTGTCGTTGCCGCAGGGCCTGGCCAACGGTGGGAATAGTAGTGGGCGGTGAGACCTCCGCGGCAACACAGCCGGCCATGGGAGGCAGGAGCATGTAGCATGACCGGCGCTGCTTTGGGCGGCTGGAGCAAGAAGACCAGAGGTTGAAGAAGCACTACGGCCGTTGGATGGACATCGTACGGTCACTGGAGCTAGAATCGTTCATATTGAGTAAAGTTGACAAAGGCCCCTGTCCCAGTCAACTTAGTAGGCCCACAAGTCAGCCTCCCACCATGGTGGGTCCCAACTAGCAGGGGGAGTATTCATTTTTTTGTGCGTAATAAGGAGGCACTTCCGGTGGGTCCGAGCTAACAGCGGGAGGGAACGTTTTTTTTGCGAAATACGCTGGCCCGTCCGGTGGGTCCAAGCAGTCAGGGGGGAAAACATTTTTTTTCACGAAATAAGGTTTCCCGTCCGGTGGGTCCCTGCTGTAAGGTGGATGAATAATTATTTTGCGCGTAATCAGGAGGCACTTCCTTGCGGCCGCTTGGACCCAGCTGTCAGCCTCTCCATGTACAGTACTCTTCCGATGGAAGTCGGTCGTTGACCACATTGACCACGCCGTGCCGAGAGCACCAGGGCGGTGGTCTGGACGATGGCGAGGCCTAGGAAGGGGATGACGCAGAGCCGGGGAAGACGCAGGAGTGGAAGCCCGCACGGAGAGGAGTACGAGGGTTCACTAGTTCGGCTGCGGTGTGAGGTTGCCGTCACCGCAGAATAACAGGGGGTGTGCGTGAGTGGAGGGATGGCCTGGCCAGCGGTGGGAGTAGTATGGGGGCGGTGAGGCCTCCGCGGCAGCACAGCCGGCCATGGGAGGCAGGAGCAGGCGGCACGACCAGCGCTGCTTTGGGCGGCTGGACCAAGTAGACCGGAGGTTGAAGAAGCACTACGGCCGTTGGATGGACATCGTACGGTCACTGAAGCTAGAAATATTTATTATTGACTAAGTTGACAAAGCCCTTGGTACGCGCCAACTTAGTAGGCCCACAGGTCAGCCTCCGAAACGGTGCGCCCCAGATGTCAGGGGGAGGAATCATTTTTTGGGCGGCCGAAGCTAAGAATATCCAAGATTGAAGAAGAAGCATGACATGCGTTGGATAGACATCCAACGGCCACTGCTGCTAGAACCGTGTGTTGACTCTAATAAGTTGGCAAAGCCTTGCATACGCGTCAACTTATTTTTTTAGGGGACACGTCACTTAGTAGGCCCACAAGTGTGTGGCAGAGAACTTATAGCCCATTTGCGTTTTGTAAGAATGTACATCCCATTTTGGAATTCTAATGGAATTTACAATAACCCATTTACAGTTTGTTAAAAGTACATCCCATTTTCTAGCTCGGACAATGATTAATAATTTCAACCAACCGTTGAAGACAGAGTTCAATAAAATTTCCCACATTTTGATGGGTCCTAAATATTTTTATCCCGAATTTCTAGTCAGATTAAATATAAATTTGTATTACGTAAAAATCCAACGAAACATTGCGCGCGCAACAATGAAAATTTAAGATTTTCAAAATCCATAAATAATATTTTATAAACTAATTTCGTGTTTGGTGCATTTTATTATAGTTACTGCCCAGTTTTTATAATTACATCCCATTTATTATTTTGAAAGCCCATTTTCCTGTTAAGCCTAATGCATCCCTCCTAGGAAAGATTTGCAGCCCAGCCGGGCGGAGAATAACAAGTTGACCTTGCCTGGGTATTCCTCAAAAAGATGTATAGCTGGGCTAGCCATTTTCATCTTGAAAAAATTAGTATCTGGGCGGGATATCTGGCCTGGGCTAGACGGGCCACAGCCCGCCCAGTTAATACCCTGCTCTCCTCTCAACAACAACGAAATCATCGCCAAGAAAAACTCTGCAGTGCTCACGCCTCAAAAACACAAATACTGCTCGAGCTACTTGGTCCCAGCTGTCGGCCCCACCTTGTGCAATTCTCTCATTTATATTGACTACATAGGTTAACAATGGTGTGGGACTGTGATGTCACGAAACCAGGAGAAAGCAAAAAAATTTAGTTGTACATAATAAGGAGGCACTTGCGTACGTACGGCTTTGGCCCTAGTGGGTCCCTAGTGTCATCCAGTCAAAATAAAGTCATGTCCTGAATCCTCATGTTCGTTGACGATGTTAACAATGCTCGGTGACACGGCAAGCGCAACAACTCGAAGGACAACGGAGAGGGCCTCGTGGGCCCTACGGATGGTCTGATACAGTGCCCGCTACTCATTCAGGAAGCCAGGATCATCGGACACCTATGAGCACCTTCGAGAAACTGAGACGACATGAAACGGTAAGGCCGCGCTTGGGAGCTCTGGTTTATTTCAAACCTGTATTAACATACAAGTGTAATTTGCTCGTCATCGAAAACAACGCGTAAAATACAGGCATAATGAAACCGAGGGCCCGAGGTCTGTAAGTAAAACAGGCGGGTTAAGTGTCTAATTTGAGAGACCAGTGTATATTTTATGAGCACTGCTATATGGACGACATTACCAGACGATACATGCATGACGTGCGTATCATGGCATCCATGGGCAAGGATGAAACAACAGCTAATGGCTGGATTAGCAATCGTCCGAGTGTCATTCAGCGTTTTTATCGTGTGTCAAGGACTTCCGATATTTTACTAGTCGAAATTGACCAACCAAGCGCCTTCGCCCGAGACCATCTGCTTTAATTTACAAGCGTCAGTTTTACAAGCGGTTTTGGTTGGAAAACGACGATCCAATCACGGCCTAGTATCATGAGTTGGTCAGAAGATCATATGGTTTCACGTCTAACCTACCCGACATGTCGTATAGGCTATGAATGAAATATCAGACGATGAACTTCTTAAGCATGGAAACAACAGAAGAGGATGATCTTCTTAACAAGCAAATCATTGGCATTAGATCGACATGCAAAACAATATGAAGCATTATTCTCAGGAGGCACGGTGAACAACTCGTGATGTCGCATGCCACAACATTCCAAGCTCAACTTTGCAATCAAACACAAGGCCTGGCATTACATAGACAATATTCAGAACAAACTCTTAACATAGGAATATCTCAGCAGAGTAACTATTTACTTCTAAACTGAACACAGGAATAGGAAAAAACACTCGACGCTGCTAACAGCAAGGGCGTCCCACTCAAAAATATCAAATGCATGTCTTCTAGCTAACATCAATGAGCAAATTTTGACAAGGTTTTCCAATTCCAATATATTAAACTAACATCTTCTTGCTAACATCAATGATTAAACTTTGACAAGCTTTTCCTATTCAAAATATGTAATGCCTATGATCGTGGAGTCCTGTCGTAGCTTTTATACTTGTTTGGGCACTTTTTGCCCAGGGCACTCCACGTATTGTTAAATTGCCAATGGTCTCTGCAGACTAGTCATGTCACTGGTGTCTAATAATACTCTGTAAAGCTTCTCGGTCATTCCTTCTGCAGACTAGTCATGTCACTGCTTCTTTCTGCAAAGTGGAACGACCAACTAGACCCAGTAATGCAGCAGTTTGCCTTACACATTGGCCCCTTTTGTGCAGTTCAACTAAAATCAAAGTCGGAATAAAACCGAGCTTTAATTTTGATATCCCTATAAGCAACAATAGGTATAAGGGAAACAATTACTAAGAAATAACGGTTGATGACTTGTACTCCCAGAAGAAAAGCATCTACTGATCTACTTTATCTTAATGGGAAACAAAGCAGGAGAGTAGCAATTCTCCATCAGTGTGATTCATTCATATTGACTGAGACATTATCAACAATGCCTTGTTTCAACATGTATAAAGAACGACAAAGCTTATAAAGGGGGTGATGCTGAATTTGTTGTAACAAAGCAACAAGCATCATGTCTGGGTTGGTCCCATTTTTGTTCACTACTTAATGGGAAAAGATAGCAATACAATAGCTTCAATTCATCATTTATTTAAAACAATACCAATACAAGTAGCACGTCATCTCAAAACACACTGCACGATCATGTGGATGAAGGCAAGTACCAACCTGTCATGACGCACACAAGATCACGTACGAATCTGCCAACACAAATAGGAAATCCAATCTCGTTTTGTGCAGTTGAACTGAAATCAACCAAAGTGTTTCGCGTAGCGAAGCAAAATGTCACAATAGCAACAAGTCGAATAGATATCCCTGTATAAACAGAGGCAAAAAAGGAATCAATTACTGGCTAATAAAGGAGGATGAAACATGCGGCCACAAAAATGGTAATCCCGCCAATCCCTAACAAGTGTTGCAGTTTTGAAATAAGATTCAGTAGTTAATTCTGAGAGTGGCATCAATTATTAGCTTATAAAGGGGGTGATGCTGAATTTGTTGTAACAAAGCAACAATCATCATGTCTGGGTGGGTCCCATTTTTGTTCACTACTTAATGGGAAAAGATAGCAATACAATAGCTTCAATTCATCATTTATTTAAAACAGTACCAATACAAGTAGCACAGCATCTCAAAGCACACTGCACAATCATGTGGATGAAGGCCTGTACTGACCTTTCATGAGACGACCAACATAAAATACGAATCTACCAACACGAATAGAAAATCCAATCAAGTTTTGTGCAGTTGCACTGAAATCAAGCAAAGTTGCCAGTGTGACATTTAAGTTTTCTATAGCAACAAGTTGAATAGATATCCCTATTTTAAGAGGCTAAAAAGAAAACAATTACTAGCCAATAAAGGAGGATGAAACATGCGTCCACAAAAATAAGCATCTACCTTATCTTGATGGAAAACAAAGTATAGGACAGTAGCATTTCTAAAAGGGTTGCATTGATTCATATTAACAGAGAAATTCTTTTAAAACAGATCAGTAGTTAATTCTGAGATTAACAACGGCAAAATAGCTGCATGGGACATGCCAGCACCATGTGCGTCCACACGTATAAATGGGTGATGCAGAGTATGTAGCCAAGCAACATATATGCGCTGGTCCCATATTTGTTCTCTTTGAACCTTCTTCCTATGTGAGGGCAGCAAATCTAGTCGTGCACAAACTACCCGACCCCCAATTTCTTTCCCTTTTCAACAAAGAGATCGGTTCCTTACAGATGTGTGTACTGGGTTACCCCCTTTTCCCTTTTCGACCTACAAAGCGGCTGGATAGCCAGTCTATACTACTTTCCGCCCTCCTTTCCTCATTGAACCACGTCCTAGATTCTTGCTCCAGCCCACCGCACCCTTCATTCCTCTTTGAAGCAAGACCTAGATTCGACTACAGATCGAAAAAGATCCACATGCAGCTAGAGCAACGACGGTTTCAAAGAAACTTATACCTTTGGGTCATCGGGATGTGGCAAGGCGTGCGGCGGGAGGCCGGATCTGCCCACACTAAGTACGACAGCGAGGAAGAAGGGGTCAGTGGCCCTCCCGCATAGGCGCTGGGTTAAAGAGAACAGCGCAGCCGACAATGGATTGCCTCCCTCGCCGAAGGCGATAGAGTGAACATTACACCTCCCCCCCTTCCCGATGCGACGGGATACGGACGCCTCCTTCACCAGCTGTGAGGGGGGAGAGAGACACAAGAGGCCAACGCAGTCTTGTTTAGATCTGGTGAAGAGAAGGTGAGAGACTGTGAATATAGCAAACCCTAGCAAATGTATCTAGACTGATTTTAGTGCTAGATACCTCCGTATCTAGACAAATCTAAGACAAGAAATTCGGAACGGAGGGAGTAACATATATGTAGTGCGATGAGCGTGTGGAGAGTGCAAACCCTAGCGAACAAGCGCTGAGGCTCCCGCTTTTGGAGAGTCGCTAGGGTTCCACTAAAATTGAGGAAGCCATCCAATTTTGTGCAGTTCCACTAAAATTGAGGAAGACATGCCCGGGTATGGAGACACACATCGCTGTTTCCAAAAATATAAAAAAAGGGTTAGCAACGACATCTCAATTGTCAATAAGAATTAATGAAAAGTACACCAACAAACAGAAGCATCATAATTATCTTGATGGAAACTAAACCAGGATACCTAAGAAAAAAACATTTCTTCATTTAACCAGTGATAGTACTACCACCATATGGACAATGACCGCACAACCACCATGTACTTTTTGTCGAAACAACATGTATACCTCCACCG
Organism: Triticum monococcum; assembly: GCA_034509565.1. Taxonomy (NCBI): domain Eukaryota; kingdom Viridiplantae; phylum Streptophyta; class Magnoliopsida; order Poales; family Poaceae; genus Triticum; species Triticum monococcum. The sequence goes on from CM067842.1 coordinate 696,506,616, forward strand.
AAGCATAAATCGGGACAACTTTTTGAGTGGCATTTCCTCTATAATAGTACTAGTCGGTGATGTTGGACCAGCCGACGAACCCTAGCTACTATGCATGGGAAGCTGGGGAGTAGTCGCATAGAAGAAAACCCGCACACAGCGACCTGGGGAGCTGGACCAGTACAAGAAGTTATACCTCAGGTGGGCGAGATGTCGTTTAGGCGGGCGGGCGGGATCTGCCCACACGATGGCAGCGAACAAGGGCGCGGAGGATCTTCGTCCGCGCCAGCGCTGGCTCCGAGAGGACGGTGCGCATCGGCTTCCTCCATCGCTGACGGCGACAACGTCAATGTTGCACCTCCTCACCTCCCGCAGCAGACGGGATTCGGCCGAATCTGTGACCACTGGTGAGGCGAGAGATAGAGTGGACACTGTCATCTTGTTTTGATATGGAGAGGGTGAGAGAGCGAGACGCGAGAAACTCTATCAAACAAGAGGCTATAATGGAGTAAAAAAATCTCTCCATAGCAGTGGTTCTAAATAGAATACGCGCGTTCCCAGAAAACAGAAACAAAAACTGGCAGACAATTTTTTAAGGGTCTGTCTAGGACACATCTAGATGTGACATAGTTATGTCACATATAAGTTGATGTCCACTCTGTTTGTGGTCTTTTCCTAGTTTTTTTGTTTCTTGTTGCTACATTATATACTTGTGGGAGCTTAGATGTGATAACCTTAAATAACATCTAGATGTGAATTAGACAAACTGATTTTCTAACATACCAAGATAGAAAACTCGATCAAAAACACGCCCCCGCTTCCAGGTCGCGAGAGTCATCGCGCACACTGAAGGAAATATGCCCTAGAGGCAATAATAAAGTTATTATTTATTTCCTTATATCATGATAAATGTTTATTATTCATGCTAGAATTGTATTAACCGGAAACATAATACATGTGTGAATACATAGACCAACAGAGTATCACTAGTATGCCTCTACTTGACTAGCTCGTTAATCAAAGATGGTTATGTTTCCTAACCATGAACAAAGAGTTGTTATTTGATTAACGAGGTCACATCATTAGTTGAATGATCTGATTGACATGACCCAATCCATTAGCTTAGCACCCGATCGTTTAGTATGTTGCTATTGCTTTCTTCATGACTTATACATGTTCCTATAACTATGAGATTATGCAACTCCCGTTTACCGGAGGAACACTTTGGGTACTACCAAACGTCACAATGTAACTGGGTGATTATAAAGGAGTACTACAGGTGTCTCCAATGGTAGATGTTGGGTTGGCGTATTTCGAGATTAGGGTTTGTCACTCCGATTGTCGGAGAGGTATCTCTGGGCCCTCTCGGTAATACACATCAAATAAGCCTTGCAAGCATAATAACTAAGATGTTAGTTATGAGATGATGTATTACGGAACGAGTAAAGAGACTTGCCAGTAACGAGATTGAACTAGGTATTGGATACCGACGATCGAATCTCGGGCAAGTAACATACCGATGACAAAGGGAACAACGTATGTTGTTATGCGGTCTGACCGATAAAGATCTTCGTAGAATATGTAGGAGCCAATATGGGCATCCAGGTCCCGCTATTGGTTATTGACCGGAGACGTGTCTCGGTCATGTCTACATTGTTCTCGAACCGTAGGGTCCGCACGCTTAACGTTACGATGACAGTTATTATGAGTTTATGCATTTTGATGTACCGAAGGTTGTTAGGAGTCCCGGATGAGATCACGGACATGACGAGGAGTCTCGAAATGGTCGAGACGTAAATATTGATATATTGGAAGCCTATGTTTGGACATCGGAAGTGTTCCGGGTGAAATCGGGATTTTACCAGATTACCGGGAGGGTTACCGGAACCCCCCGGGAGCCAAATGGGCCAACATGGGCCTTAGTGGAAAGGTGAGAGGGCAGCCCACGTAGGGCTGCGCCTCCCCCCTCTCCCTAGTCCTATTAGGACTAGGAGAGGGGCCGGCCACCTCTCTCTCTCTCTCCCCTTTGAAGGTTTCCTAGTTGGACTAGGATTGGAGGGGGGAGTCCTACTCCCGGTAGGAGTAGGACTCCTCCTGCGCCTCCTCATCTTTGGCCGGCCAGCCCCCCTCCCTCCAACCTTTATATACGGGGGCAGGGGGCACCCCAAGACACACAACTTGATCCTTGAGATTGTTCCTTAGCCGTGTGCGGTGCCCCCTGCCACCAAATTCCACCTCGATCATACCGTTGTAGTGCTTAGGCGAAGCCCTGCGTCGGTAGTACATCAAGATCGTCACCACGCCGTCGTGCTGACGGAACTCTTCCTCGACGCTTTGCTGGATCGGAGCCCGAGGAACGTCATCGAGCTGAACGTGTGCTAAGAACTCGGAGGTGCCGGAGTAACGGTGCTTGGATCGGTCGGATCGGGAAGAAGACGTACGACTACTTCCTCTACGTTTTGTGATCGCTTCCGCAGTCGGTCTGCGTTGGTACGTAGACAACACTCTCCCCTCTCGTTGCTGTGCATCACCATGATCTTGCGTGTGCGTAGGAAAATTTTCAAAATTACTGCGTTCCCCAACAGTGGCATCCGAGCCTAGGTTTTATGGTTTGATGTTATATGCACGAGTAGAACACACGTGAGTTGTGGGCGATACAAGTCATACTGCCTACCAGCATGTCATACTTTGGTTCGGCGGTATTGTTGGTTGAGACGATCCGGACCAACCTTACGCGTACTCTTACGCGAGACCGGTTCCCTCGACGTGCTTTGCACATAGATGGCTTGCGGAAGACTGTCTCTCCAACTTTAGTTGAACCAAGTGTGACTACGCCCGGTCCTTGAGAAGGTTAAAACGGAGTCTATTTGACGAACTATCGTTGTGGTTTTGATGCGTAGGTGAGATGAGTTCTTACTTAAGCCCGTAGCAGCCACGTAAAACTTGCAACAACAAAATAGAGGACGTCTAACTTGTTTTTGCAGGGCATGTTGTGATGTGATATGGTCAAGGCATGATGCTGATTTTATTGTATGAGATGATCATGTTTTGTAACCGAGTTATCGGCAACTGGCAGGAGCCATATGGTTGTCGCTTTATTGTATGCAATGCAATCGCGATGTAATGCTTTACTTTATTACTAAGCGGTAGTGATAGTCGTGGAAGCATAAGATTGGCGAGACGACAACGATGCTACGATGGAGATCAAGGTGTCGCGCTGGTGACGATGGTGATCATGACGGTGCTTCGGAGATGGAGATCACAAGCACAAGAAGATGATGGCCATATCATATCACTTATATTGATTGCATGTGATGTTTATCCTTTTATGCATCTTATCTTGCTTTGATTGACGGTAGCATTATAAGATGATCTCTCACTAAATTATCAAGAAGTGTTCTCCCTGAGTATGCACCGTTGCAAAAGTTCTTCGTGCTGAGACACCACGTGATGATCGGGTGTGATAGGCAATACGTTCAAATACAACGGGTGCAAAACAGTTGCACACGCGGAATACTCAGGTTATACTTGACGAGCCAAGCATATACAGATATGGCCTCGGAACACGGAGACCGAAAGGTCGAGCGTGAATCATATAGTAGATATGATCAACATAACGATGTTCACCATTGAAAACTACTCCATCTCACGTGATGATCGGTTATGGTTTAGTTGATTTGGATCACGTGATCACTTAGAGGATTAGAGGGATGTCTATCTAAGTGGGAGTTCTTAAGTAATATGATTAAATTGAACTTAAATTTATCATGAACTTAGTCCTGGTAGTATTTTGCAAATCATGTTGTAGATCAATGGCTCGCGTTGTTGCTTCCCTGTGTTTATTTTGATATGTTCCTAGAGAAAATTGTGTTGAAAGATGTTAGTAGCAATGATGCGGATTGGATCCGTGATCTGAGGTTTATCCTCATTGCTGCACAGAAGAATTATGTCCTTGATGCACCGCTAGGTGAAAGACCTATTGCAGGAGCAGATGCAGACGTTATGAACGTTTGGCTAGCTCAATATGATGACTACTTGATAGTTTAGTGCACCATGCTTAACGGCTTAGAATCGGGACTTCAAAGACGTTTTGAACGTCATGGACCATATGAGATGTTCCAGGAGTTGAAGTTAATATTTCAAGCAAATACCCGAGTTGAGAGACATGAAGTCTCCAGCAAGTTCTATAGCTAAAAGATGGAGGAGAATCGCTCAACTAGTGAGCATGTGCTCAGATCGTCTGGGTACTACAATCGCTTGAATCAAGTGGGAGTAATCTTCCAGATAAGATAGTGATTGACAGAATTCTCTAGTCACCATCACCAAGTTAGTAGAACTTCGCGATGAACTATAATATGCAAGGGATAACAGAAACAACTCCCAAGCTCTTCGTGATGCTGAAATCAACGAAGGTAGAAATCAAGAAAAAACATCAAGTGTTGATGGTTGACAAGACCACTAGTTTCAAGAAAAGGGCAAAGGGAAGAAGGGGAACTTCAAGAAGAACGGCAAGCAAGTTGCTGCTCAAGTGAAGAAGCCCAAGTCTGATCCTAAGCCTGAGACTAAGTGCTTCTACTGCAAAGGGACTGGTCACTGGAAGCGGAACTACCCCAAGTGATTGGCGGATAAGAAGGATGGCAAAGTGAACATAAGTATATTTGATGTACATGTTATTGATGTGTACTTTACTAGTGTTTATAGCAAACCCTTAGTATTTGATACTAGTTCAGTTGCTAAGATTAGTAACTCGAAACGGGAGTTGCAGAATAAACAGAGACTAGTTAAGGGTGAAGTGACGATGTGTGCTGGAAGTGGTTCCAAGATTCATATGATCATCATCGCACACTCCCTATAATTTCGGGATTAGTGTTGAACCTAAATAAGTGTTATTTGGTGTTTGCGTTGAACATGAATATGATTTGATCATGTTTATTGTTATACGGTTATTCATTTAAGTAAGAGAATAAATTGTTGTTCTGTTTACATGAATAAAACCTAATATGGTTAAACACCCAATGAAAACAGTTCATTGGATCTCGATCTTAATAATACACATATTCATAATATTGAAACCAAAAGATGCAAAGTTAATAATGATAGTGCAACTTATTTGTGGCACTACCGTTTAGGTCATATTGGTGTAAAGCGCATGAAGAAACTCCATACTGATGGGCTTTCGGAATCACTTGATTATGAATCACTTGATGCTTGTAAACCATGCCTTTTGGGCAAGATGACTAAAACGTCGTTCTCCGGAACAATGGAGCAAGCAAAAGATTTGTTGGAAATCATACATACTGATGTATGTGGTCCGATGAATATTGAGGCTCGCGACAGGTATCATTATTTTCTGATCTTCACAGATGATTTGAGCAGATATGAGTATATCTACTTGATGAAACATAAGTCTGAAACATTTGAAAAGTTCAAAGAATTTCAGAGTGAAGTGAAAAATCATCGTAACAAGAATATAAAGTTTCTATGATCTGATCATAGAGAAGAGTATTTGAGTTACGAGTTTGGTCTTCAGTTAAAAACAATGTGAAATAGTTTCACTACTCAAGCCACCTGGAACACCACAGCATAATGGTGTGTCCGAACGTCATAACCGTACTTTATTGGATATAGTGCAATATATGATGTTTCTTACCGATTTACCACTATCGTTTTTGGGGTCACGCATTAGAGACAGCTGCATTCACATTAAATAGGGCACCATATAAATCCGTTGAGACGACACCGTGTGAACTATGGTTTGGCAAGAAACCTAAGCTGTCGTTTCTTAAAGTTTGGAGTTGCAATGCTTATATGAAAAAGTTTCATCCTGATAAGCTCAAACTCAAATCGGAGAAGTGCGTCTTCATAGGATATCCAAAGGAAACTATTGGATACACCTTCTCTCACAGATCCGAAGGCAAGACTTTTTGTTGCTAAAATTCGGAAACTTTCTGGAGAAGGAGTTTCTCTCGAAAGAAGTGAGTGGGAGGAAAGTAGAAACTTGACGAGGTAACTGTACCTGCTCCCTTGTTGGAAAGTAGCACATCACAGAAAACTGTTTCTGTGACACCTACACCAGTTAGTGAGGAAGCTAATGATGATGATCATGAAACTTCAGAACAAGATACTACTGAACCTCGTAGATCAACCAGAGTAAGATCCGCGCCAGAGTGGTACGGTAATCCTTTTCTGGAAGTCATGCTACTAGATCATGATGAACCTACGAACTATGAAGAAGCGATGGTGAGCCCAGATTCCGCAAAGTGGCTTGAAGCCATGAAATCTGAGATATGATCCATGTATGAGAACAAAGTATGGACTTTGGTTGACTTGCCTGATGATCGGCAAGCAATTGAGAATAAATGGATCTTCAAGAGGAAGACGGACGTTGATAGTAGGATTACTATCTACAAAGCTAGAATTGTCGCAAAAGGTTTTCGACAAGTTCAAGGTGTTGACTACGATGAGAGCTTCTCACTCGTATCTATGCTCGAGTCTGTCCGAATCATGTTAGTAATTGCCGCATTTTATGAAATCTGGCAAAAGGATAAACAAAACTGCATTCCTTAATGGATTTATTAAAGAAGAGTTGTATATGATGCAACAGAAGGTTTTGTCAATCCGAAAGGTGCTAACAAACTGTGCAAACTCCAGCGATCCATCTGTGGACTGGTGCAAGCATCTTGGAGTTGGAATATACGCTTTGATGAGTTGATCAAAGCATATAGTTTTATACAGACTTGCGGTGAAGCCTGTATTTACAAGAAAGTGAGTGGGAGCACTACAACATTTCTGATAAGTATATGTGAATGACATATTGTTGATCGGAAATAATGTAGAATTATTCTGTAAGCATAAAGGAGTGTTTGAAAGGAGTTTTTCAAAGAAAGACTTCGGTGAAGCTGCTTACATATTGAGCTTCAAGATCTATAGAGATAGATCAAGACGCTTGATAAGTTTTTTCAATGAATACAAACCTTGACAAGATTTTGAAGTAGTTCAAAATGGAGCAGTCAAAGAAAGAGTTCTTGCCTGTATTACAAGGTGTGAAGTTGACTAAGACTCAAAGCCAGACCATGGCAGAAGATAGAAAGAGAATGAAAGTCATTCCCTATGCCTTGGCCATAGGTTCTATAAAGTATGTCATGCTGTATACCAGATCTATTGTATACCCTGCACTGATTTGGCAAGGGAGTACAATAGTGATCTAGGAGTAGATCACTGGACAACGGTCAGAATTATCCTTAGTGAAATAAGGATATGTTTCTCGATTATGGACGTGACAAAAAGGTTCGTCGTAAAGGGTTACGTCGATGCAAGTTTTTGACACTGATCCAGATGAATCTAAAAGTCTCAATCTGGATACATATTGAAAGTGGGAGCAATTAGCTAGAGTAGCTCCGTGCAGAGCATTATAGACAAAGAATTTTGCAAAATACTTACGGATCTGAATGTGACAGACCCGTTGACTAAAATTATCTCACAAGCAAAACATGATCACACCTTAGTACTCTTTGGGTGTTAATCACATAGATATGTGAACTAGATTACTGACTCTAGTAAACCCTTTGAGTGTTGGTCACATGACGATGTGAACTATGGGTGTTAGTCACATGGTGATGTGAACTATTGCTGTTAAATCACATGGCGATGTGAACTAGATTATTGACTCTAGTGCAAGTGGGAGACTGAAGGAAATATGCCCTAGAGGCAATAATAAAGTTATTATTTATTTCCTTATATCATGATAAATGTTTATTATTCATGCTAGAATTGTATTAACCGGAAACATAATACATGTGTGAATACATAGACCAACAGAGTATCACTAGTATGCCTCTACTTGACTAGCTCGTTAATCAAAGATGGTTATGTTTCCTAACCATGAACAAAGAGTTGTTATTTGATTAACGAGGTCACATCATTAGTTGAATGATCTGATTGACATGACCCATTCCATTAGCTTAGCACCCGATCGTTTAGTATGTTGCTATTGCTTTCTTCATGACTTATACATGTTCCTATAACTATGAGATTATGCAACTCCCGTTTACCGGAGGAACACTTTGGGTACTACCAAACGTCACAACGTAACTGGGTGATTATAAAGGAGTACTACAGGTGTCTCCAATGGTAGATGTTGGGTTGGCGTATTTCGAGATTAGGGTTTGTCACTCCGATTGTCGGAGAGGTATCTCTGGGCCCTCTCGGTAATACACATCAAATAAGCCTTGCAAGCATAATAACTAAGATGTTAGTTATGAGATGATGTATTACGGAACGAGTAAAGAGACTTGCCAGTAACGAGATTGAACTAGGTATTGGATACCGACGATCGAATCTCGGGCAAGTAACATACCGATGACAAAGGGAACAACGTATGTTGTTATGCGGTCTGACCGATAAAGATCTTCGTAGAATATGTAGGAGCCAATATGGGCATCCAGGTCCCGCTATTGGTTATTGACCGGAGACGTGTCTCGGTCATGTCTACATTGTTCTCGAACCGTAGGGTCCGCACGCTTAACGTTACGATGACAGTTATTATGAGTTTATGCATTTTGATGTACCGAAGGTTGTTCGGAGTCCCGGATGAGATCACGGACATGACGAGGAGTCTCGAAATGGTCGAGACGTAAAGATTGATATATTGGAAGCCTATGTTTGGACATCGGAAGTGTTCCGGGTGAAATCGGGATTTTACCAGATTACCGGGAGGGTTACCGGAACCCCCCGGGAGCCAAATGGGCCAACATGGGCCTTAGTGGAAAGGTGAGAGGGCAGCCCACATAGGGCTGCACCTCCCCCCTCTCCCTAGTCCTATTAGGACTAGGAGAGGGGCCGGCCACCTCTCTCTCTCCCCTTTGAAGGTTTCCTAGTTGGACTAGGATTGGAGGGGGGAGTCCTACTCCCGGTAGGAGTAGGACTCCTCCTGCGCCTCCTCATCTTTGGCCGGCCAGCCCCCCTCCCTCCAACCTTTATATACGGGGGCAGGGGGCACCCCAAGACACACAACTTGATCCTTGAGATCGTTCCTTAGCCGTGTGCGGTGCCCCCTGCCACCAAATTCCACCTCGATCATACCATTACAGTGCTTAGGCGAAGCCCTGCGTCGGTAGTACATCAAGATCGTCACCACGCCGTCGTGCTGACGGAACTCTTCCTCGACGCTTTGCTGGATCGGAGCCCGAGGAACGTCATCGAGCTGAACGTGTGCTAAGAACTCGGAGGTGCCGGAGTAACGGTGCTTGGATCGGTCGGATCGGGAAGAAGACGTACGACTACTTCCTCTATGTTTTGTGATCGCTTCCGCAGTCGGTCTGCGTTGGTACGTAGACAACACTCTCCCCTCTCGTTGCTGTGCATCACCATGATCTTGCGTGTGCGTAGGAAAATATTCGAAATCACTGCGTTCCCCAACACACACACACATAGACATAGACATGCATATCCGTGTTTACGTAAAATTCCATTTCCATTTCCATCTCCATCTCCAATCATATTTGTCCAACTGGCACATTATTTACATTGTTAATTATATACGCAACAATATTAACGTACATCATCTCTTGTTTGCGCATGTCCGGACCGCTGCCACGGTCGGTCCTGACCAACCCGAACCCTCTTCATCACCTGTGCGTGCTTCCCGCCCGAAACGGTCAGTGCCGCATTCTTGCCCGGCTAGAGCGGACGCGACCTCTCACTGGCGCCGGCATTGATTGTGCCGCGTCGGCCGAGAGAGCATCGCCCGCGCCGCTTCCGGGTGCATGCGGCTGCTCCGCATTCAAAGGTCGCAATAGCCGGCTACAACATGCGCGATCTCTTCCAGTAGTAAGTTCTTGGGAGTCCGTGCTACAGCTAGCTGTCCTCCCCAACTCGTCAATCTCTTCCAGTAGTGCTAGTACTCCATGGCGTGGTCCATTGACAAGCAGGCGAGAAAGTTATGGTATACTACTCGGTTTGCGGTGAGTGCCATGCCGAGCGACCGTGTGGGGTCGAGCCGTGGAGGAGGGTGAGACACGAACACGACAGACGTGATTTAAACATTTGTTTTGCTCGATGGCGCGGTCCAACGAAACGAAACATTGGTTTCTCTCCGTTTCCATTTTTTCTCTGGAAAAATGGAAACTTTTCCACTCTATTTTCATTCATATTCCAAGGTTGCCCCATTACAACATTCCATCAAATACAAAGGAAAACTAACACGCATGCTGATGCATCTCAATGATTCACAAATCATAGCCAATATTTACTTCACAACTAAAGAAAAAAGTTGTGAGAGCATGTATGATAGAAAAACTACTGATGGGGTCACTACGACTTAAACCCTAAACCCTAAACATGATTTAATTTCCTAGCCAGGTAGAACCTGTCGAAGGAATGTGCTAGAGGGAGATTCTTTAGTGAGAATGTCAGCAACAATAGAAGCAGCACTCTTTGGTTCTCCACCTTCTGGTACCTCTTGTTCCATAGCACTTTCCATGTCGGGAAGGAAAGACGGCTGGCACCCTCGGATCATAAGATGCTTTTGTGCAGTTCCACTAAAATCGACCTGAGCATCCCTGATGGCAAAGATATTGAAGAAGTGTGATTAGAATAATAGTACTGTCACTAGTTCATGAGACATAAACTCATCACAAATAGAAGCCGGTAGAAGTAGAGAAAGATCTACATGGAGATGGAGCTACGGCAGTGGAGCAAGCCGGCTCCAAAAGGAAGATGGACTACCTGGGACGTCGGACTATAGCTAGAAGGGCGGTTGGGACGCGGCATCGGCCCATACCGCGGTGACCCCCGATTGGGACGCACCAACTGTGGGTTTTCTCCCTCGCCGATGTCGACCGCGTCTACGCAGAACATTGTTCCCTTCCCCCAGCTGTGGGATCAGGCCTGTCGTTCTATGCTTGTGAAGAGAGCAACCTAAGCAAGCAGGCTTGTAGCTTAGTCTCCTGCTAGTGTATATATAGTGGTTTTCTTTTTCTCTCCATATCAACCATTTTATATTGCGTACATGTCATTCAAGAGTGAAATGATGGTTGCTTCTTCCGACTAACTTACTTTGTGATTTGACTGCTCCTTAGTGGCCCCTACACGTACTCCCCCTACGTGTATGCAACAGTCACACGTACACATGGACGCAAAAACGCGCGCGACTCCCTAATGCATGCATGTCTGAGCACACGACGGAACACACACGGTCACGTCAAGTGCTCAACCTACACGTGCATGCACACTCATACTCAGTCAGGGTGAGCTAGTGACCGTATGAACACCAGAAAATATATATATTGAGCGCAATGAGCGTATTATGAAGTCCACTGACCGTATTTTTACAAATATACAGTGACAGATAGTGTATTTATCTCGTTTGAAATTAAGCCATATTAACCAGAGAGGAGGCAGCATGGACTAGCATTACTTTGTTGTGTCCCGTCAACTTGCTGAACGAGGAGAAGGTTGTAGAGCGGGAGAAGCTTGTGCGCGGTGGCTCGCAGGACAAGGAGAAACTTTTGACTAATGCAAGCTCTCCCTCGCTCAGGAGGTGGACGTGCAACAGTTAATTCGGTGTCAGATTGCCAGAAGCATACACTATACTACTAGTGCTATTATTGTTCGACTTCCCGAACAGCCAAGTGCAAAGTTTACTAGTACTACTACCATAGTCCATAAAGGTATGTACTATACTAGTACTAGGAACCCGATGGAGGAGCGTCTGCACTCTTATTATAATTTTAAAATGTGATAAAGCAATCTTCAACACATTTGGTTCTCTTCGGGGGTTCTCGCATGTGATAATGGAAGTTGATTGCATGGAACACTTGCCACAATTCTCGCTTAATTCTGGCTCATATCCTGTTACAAATAGTAGCGCTCAGTAATATTTCCTCTTTTTTTGTTATTCAGCATGTAAACAGGTCAGCAAACCTTGCGGCGCATCTTCGTGCGAACCGTGCTTGCTGCACTTTGAATGTGGCCGAGAGCTGGCTTGATGAAACACCTCGCTTCCTACTTCTTTTTTGTGGGGTACCTCGCTTCCTAGTGACCAGTGTCTTGGCTGATCGTCTTAAGAATGCTTATATATGAATAAAGCTCTCTCATTTACCTGCAAAAAAGATTAAGCCATATTAACCGGAAAGGAGGGAGTATGGACTAGCACTACTTTTTGTGTGTCCCGTCAACTTGCAGAACGAGGAGAAGCTTGCAGGACAAGGTGAAGCTCACTTACGCCTTTTGACTAATGCAACCTACCCTCGGTGGACATGCATCAGTCCATTCGGTGTCAGATTGTCAGAGGCATACACTGTAGTACCCAACATGCGGAGTACCATCATTGTTCGACTTCACGAAGGGGCGAAGAGCCAAGCGCAGTAGTACACATACTTGGTTTTGCACCTTCATACTACTCCACCCTCCGTCACAGTTTACAGGGCGAGCTTCATTATGATGCATTTCTCTCAATGCATTTCCACCACCAGAGAGACTGTAGACGCGTTTGGTACAATGCTTAATTAATTAGGGCGTGGTAACCACAATCAAGTCCAGAATTTTCTCTCCATGTACTGTACTACTATGGAGTGCATGCATGTGTGTACCCGGGGTGGAAGCACTGCATGCATGTGTGTACGCATTATTCCCTCTAGTAATAGACGCCGTGCTATAACTACCAATGCTATTTTTCAGGCCGATCGCTAGTCGCCTTAGTCCCACAGATTTATTTTCTTTTTTCTGAAGCACGCTGTATAAACAGTGACGGATGGAGTAGTATGAGCGGATTCAAAGAAGAGCATATTAATGGTTGCTTCTTCAGAGCAACTTACAGTGGGAAAGGTGGGGCTTATGATTTGACTGCTCATTACTCACTATTAATGCGGCGCAACGACCGGGCTGAGTCTCCCATGCGGTTGTGCACTACCCCCTCAGTTCTTAAATATACTCCGGAGTATTTGTCTTTCTAGAGATTTCAACGAGTGACTACTCTCTCTCTCAAATATTTGTCTTTTTAGAGATTTCAAATGGACTGGCACATACAGATGTATATAGACATATTTTAGAGTGTAGATTCACTCATTTTGCTCCGTATGTACTCACTTGTTGAAATCTCTATTAAGACGAATAGAATATTTAGGAACGGAGGGAGTACACATACGAAGCAAAATGAGTGAATCTACACTCTAAAATATGCCCGTTTGAAATTTGTAAAAAGACAAATATTTATTAATGAAGGAGTATAATTTTGTGCATGTCACATGGACCCGGATGATGAAGAGGCTTCTCGCAATGCTATCAAGCTTCCATCATTTGTTTACATAATTGACGTACTACACAAATAATTTTCCAGCGACATGAAATTGTACAATGGTGTCAGCTTTCAGCTTTTGTTTCGCGTGTCTTGCCATCGATGCTCTTTCGGAAACAATAAAAAACTAACTTCCTTGCTAATGCATGTCAATTATTAGCAGATCAGAGTTAATAATTACATCACAACTGAAGACAAAGTTGTGAGAAGGTGTTAAATTAAAATTGATCCATGCTTTCATTGGCAGCAACGTCCCCCCAGCTCTGTCTAAATCAACAAGGCATGTTGGGAAAAAAAAGTAGCTGTCTGGAGCATGCAACATTCCGATCATTTATTGCAGTTCCACTAAAATAGAGCTGAGCGTCCCTGTTCCAAAGATATCAAGTGTGATTACGATAATAGAGGACTGCTGATGAAACAATAAACACACAAATAGAAGTCGGTCACCTTTGCAGTCTCTCTTAAGACTAACTAGTTGGAGAAGATTAGGTTCGGAGTTGGATGAGGAGGATAGAGCAAAACCAATCTCCCTTTGTGCAGTCGCACTGAAATGTAGACACGTTGCCCGTGTGACATTTTAGTACAACTGCACAAAACACTCTTAAGAAAAAAGTGATTTGTGCAGGTCACCAAAAGGTCGCAATAGCAACGACGTGAAATGGATAGCCCTGTTTGCAAAAAAGAGGTAGAAAGGAAACAATTACTGGCCAATAACAGTTGATGACACAGGTGACGACAAAAAAGAAGCATATTCCTTGTCCTTAGGGAAGATAACAACACGGTTGTGTTTGTCTAAAATGGTGTGAGGACGAGAATGCAATATGGAAAGTACGCCGGACGAGCGACATTTTGGGCAAAGAACTATGGAAGATCCACATGCAGCGACGTGGGAAAACGGGCAGTGGAGCAAGGCCGAAGGGGATACCTGGAGGTCGTCGGGATGTAACTAGGTGAGCGACGGCAGGCGGAATCTGCGAGCAGGTGGCGTAGGCCCTGCCGCGCCGGAGCTTGGTCAGAGAGAACGGCGTGCACCGCAGATTGGGACGTGCTGCCTCGGCGCCGTCGAACGGAGAAACGATGCACTTCCTCCCTTTCCCCCGGCGGACGGGATGCAGCCGGATCAGTGACCAACGGTGAGAGAGAGAGGCCACCGCACTCCCTTTCCCCCAGCGTACGGGATGCGGCTGGATCAGTGACCAACGGTGAGAGAGAGAGAGAGGCCACCGCACTCCCTTTGCCCCAGCGGACGGGATGCAGCCGGATCAGTGACCAACGGTGAGAGAGAGAGGCCACCGCACTCCCTTTCCCCCGGCGGATGGGATGCGGCTGGATTAGTGACCAACGGTGAGAGAGACAGAGAGGCCACCGGAGCCTTGTGTGAGATACTCTGAAGAGCGGACTACCTTTTCCTCCATAAAAATCGTTTTATATTCTGTGTACGTGCCATTGAGCGCTATAACTTTATTTAAAAATAACGAGGCAACGCGTCAAGTCAAACTTTGTTTCGTGCACGCATGGTACACGACCTCGCTAGGTAAACAACCGCTACAGGCGTTCAAATTAGCACGTGGGCTGCCATTCCGTAAAGAAATGAGCTCCACCGTGTACCGCGCGGGTGTGGCTGGGCACGAAGCGTGAGTATGTGCATGGTGCGCCTATTCTCTTCTTGTATACGTACACCACCTGCGTGGGGTTGTGTGACAGAGATACAAACCTAGAGAGATATAGTGTGTGGGTTCTTGAGAGTTTTGGGGGGGGGGGGTCAATCAAAAAATTTAACATATGCAATGTGTGTGAAATAGAGTCCTGGATATAACATATATATAGAGGGGGCGATCCACGAGAAGAGAGTGGAGGTATCATCGGCTTGAGGTGTCCATAGAATCGAAGAGAGGGATGATGTGTGTGTGTGTGTGCGCGCGCGATCAATAAAGAGTGCCATCGAATTTGTGTGTGCCCACGTCAAACATATAGAGTGGTTGGCCTACTGGAACGTGAGATGGGACATGTGCAGTTTGTCTCTGTGGCATGGATACCTACCTGTAGCGCTCGACTATCGGTGTGTGGTGGGGGAAGAGGGAGGCCCAATTAACTATAGAGGTACAATGGCTTGTATATGTGTGGAGGAGGAGAGAGGCCTACCTCATGTATTAAGGAGATCGATCTGCCTCATGTATTAAGGGAGATCGATCGACATCCATGCATATGTGAGGAGATGAATAAGGTTGGGAGAGAGACAGAGCTAGAGTGTTGGAGGGGGTGGTAGTGGAGTTGCTTCTAACAAATGGTGGGATAGGCTTGCTAGACAAATGGAGGGCACACCCGCAATATCAATAAGAGAGGAGATGGCTGCTTGTTGTCTGTGCACGTGCGTGTGAGAGACGGGTCAGGAGGCATGCATGAATGATGAGGGGGGACGATGTGGCTGTGGTAAGCAGACATAACTACATAGGAAGATCAATTGACCTTTGTAAGAGAAAGGAGAGACATAACTTGTGAGTTACATCGATCGATGGGGGGTAGTTAAAGTCGATCTAGGTATATGTTGGGAGATCGATCGGTATACATGCATGTGTGTGTTAGAAGCAAATGAGGTACGAGGAGAAGGATAGAGAGAGAGGGATGCATGCAGGAGGTGGTACGAGAGGCATACTATATCGAGCGGGAGGATTGTGCGAGTACAAGAACGATGAAAAGAGTGGTGGGAGTGAGGCATGGACGGTGACAAGAGAAGAGGGGAAGCTTGTGTTTGTGCTAGGCACACCTGGCTAGAGAGGCATATCGATAGATGTGTGCCGTAAAGAAGGAGCTGGGGGGCCTACACACACCGTGGGTGAACGACCTAAAGTGAAAAGACGAATTTGCGCGATGGAGCTAGAGAATGCTGAGGGAGGGTGAGAGGGATGCGGGCGTGTGCATGCACAAGAGAAAGTTAGCGCTAGCTACAAAGATAAGAGGGTTGTGTGGGTGTAAAAGATGAATAGAGATCATATATACTTCACTATAAAAAGCGAATTCGGATATTTGAAGAATTTATCATAGTGTTTCAAACCATCGGATGTGTGAATATATATAACGATGATACACATGGTGTGGTTATGAACATGGTATACTACATTTAATATGTTTTATCTCACTCTTATACAAAACGGAGTTGTTGATGATGGTGTGCCTGCCATCCTGCATTACAGGCCGTCTGATTTATATCTGGAGGATAGCAAGGAAACTATGATGGTTGAAGTTGGCAACAATCATGATTGTAGATTCTTATTGAAATAGAGAAACGAATTCAAATTTAGTTCGAATTGCAACGGTAGTATAGACATTTGGAATGCACTAAAATGTTGGTATGAGTAGGTTACATGCATTATATAGCAAGCAAAAAAATTTAATCGGACATAACATGGATTCATACTTCCTCCTTCCATCTATATAGGGCGTAATGAGATTTTTAGGACCGTCTTTGACTATTGACAAGATTAATAGTACATGACATGCACAATGTGAAAATTATATCATCGAAAGAACCTTTCACAGACGAATTTAACGGTGTGCTTTGTGTAAGTTGCATGTCATATATCATTGCTCTAATATTTGGTCAAAGTTAGCATCGAAAAATGCATTAGGCCCTATATAGATGGAAGGAGGGAGTAGCTTTGAATAGCATTTGTATAGTAAAACGGGGCAAGACTCTCTCTTTGTGTGGTGTGAATAGTTTTATTTTTTTTTTGTTTTCTTTTTGGTTGAGGGAAGTGCGAATTGATTTGGTACGTACAAGTACAATATTACAACACGTTAGGCTTGTCCCTAAAATTCAACCCGCGTCTTGTTATATCTCGAAAATTCAGATATCGTGCTCCCAAAACTGGCGCCTTCACAACCCGCGCCTTGCTATCCCGAAATTATAACGCGCGCGAAAACTCCCTCCAGCTACCAAATCCCGACACGCGAAATCCCCCTTCTAACCCTGAGCTGAAAGGGCCGCTAGTTCAAATCGGTGGGGGGTACTTTAGTAACACACCCTACATTTTGGACAAGCGCGATCCTAAGTCATGCTTTACCCCCTCCCATCGCCCCCTTTTCGCCATTCAAAATCCCAGGCCGCCATAACCTCTCCGCTCCAGCCACGAAACCCCACCCTCCTCTGCCCGCCACGTCACCGCTGCCCTGCCGGAGCCTCTTCCCCGACGACGTCGTCCAACACAATAGCTCGACGCCCCTCGTCCACCTCCCCAGATGAGGATCCGTCGTCCATCTCGCCGTCCCGCCGGTTCAGCCGCCCCGTCCTCCACCTCCAAGGAGCTGCTCTGACGATCGCCTCATCTATCGTGGCTGCTCCATCCCCACAGTGCCGCCTTAACCTGCTCCACCGGAACCGCAGCATCCTCACCGACTCCTCGGACGAAGCCGAGGCCTACTCGGCGCCACCAAAGAGGTTGTACACTCATCGCATCGCACCTTCTCCTTAACTCGACCTCCCGGCGCCGACGGTGCTCCATCCCGCACCCCCATGGAGCGGCTACCTTGAAGCCGGCGTCGCGGGCGACATCTCCACGGCGGCTCTCCCCCAGTGCGAGGCCCCTTCGGCGGCGGCGTCCATACCAGCCGGATCTGCTGTTGCTGCTCCAGCTCTCGCTTGATCGCTCGCTTGCCCAGCTGCTGCTGCTGCTCTCCCCCTCGCTCGTGCTTCTGCTCTGCTCCGATTAAGCCACACTTCAGTCGACTGAATCGACTTTTGGGTCAGTCAATTTTCAGGGGTTGGGGGGCTCGCCGGAGTTAAGGAAGAACCATTCGCAGTGGGGACGGGGGCTCGCCGGAGAGGTACCCCACTATCTATCTTATGGTTCAGGGTGGGGGTGGGGGGCCTAGAGGGCTGGCCGGGGCGGCGGTGGCGAGTCGGCGCAGGGGGGTGGCGGTTCGGCCGGTGGTGGCTGGCGGTTCAGGGGGGTGCAGGTTGAAGATGAACTGCAGGCCCTCCCTAAACTACATGTCAAGTGCCTCTCTGCTACCATTGCGTTCAGTTTCGACAGTAGCATTCAGATTCCACAGTAAATTCCAGTTTCGACAGTTAAGTTCAGAGTCAACAGCTTTTACCTCATCTGTTCTAGTCAGGTGGTTTTTGGTGATGTTAATTTTACATCCATTTTACATCATCTATTGGAGATGCTATTAGAATCCCACTTGAGATTGACGATGTCTGTCTTGTGCTGCTTCAGCCTTGATGTCTTACGACTCACCGGAGCTGCTCCAATGACAGAACGATCCGTCACAACTGAGCAGTACCATGGACGCCGTCTACAGATTCCTCAGATCTTCATCCACACCTCCGACAGCCACCTCTGCCTCAACTGCTTCAGCGACCAACCCAATGATGCTGAGGTCGACACAGCTACGGCAAAGAGGTTGTACACTTGTTGCATCACTTATTACTATACATTCACGTCGATCCATTAGGGCTATTTTGGTTGAACGGAAAAACATTGATCCACTGGTTGTTACCGTCACTCTAAATTTCTGCATGCTCTCCTTACATAATCTCACCATATTTTTTCGTATGCATGTCAGATATTGTACAAAGTCATGCTGAACATGTAGAGAAAAAGAGAAGAGTTTAGCACGGCAATACAATGTCATGCAGACATCGCTCCATGGTGGGTTTAATGTCAAACCCTCCCCACCCCTCACCAGATTGTAATCCAGAGGAAGATATTTGTCCTGAGGCGGATTCGGACGCCGCTGACCACTCCTATTTACCCCCCAAGGTGTTTGCTCTACCTTGGCATGATGATGTTAGTCATATCATGCATATGTTGCCTTGCAGTGCCTACTTTTGACATCATATATGTCATCTGCTTAGTTTAGACATGTTCTGTAATGCCACCTGTTTAGTTTCTATATCATATATGGGAATTATGCAGTCTCATGTCTTTTAGCCAGCCATAATATATGTCAAATGTGCAATGCCATCCTGTTTAACCAGGCATCATATATTTGAATGATATCTTGCCCATCCTTTTCTTCATTACATCTCCATTTGTCGACAATGTTTGTACATTAAACTACTCTTCCTGTGAATCAGCCATTTGGGTGGGAGATGGAAAAATCTGGAGTGAAAACAAGGCCTTCAGAGCAGACAGTGCTGTCTGTCGAAGCAGATCTTTTGTTGGGTCCCGATAGCTCCTCAGAGATGGATTCAGAGACAAATGACCAGTCCTATTCCCCCACTGAGGTGTATGCTCTAACTTGGCACGGTTATACTGCTCGTATCATGCATACGGCGTCTTGCATTCCATAGTTTAGACATCATATACACAATATTCAACACCATGTTCTTAGTTCAGACATCATATCGAATGCCCTCTCTTTAGCATATAAATCATATATGTGAATTAAATGATGCAATCCTGATTACTTGGATAACATGTAGGTGAATTATGTCATGCGATCATGTTTAGTTATTCATCATATCTTTGAATTATGTTATGCTATGCTATCTAGTTTAGATAGACATCATATATGTGAAATTATGTCATGCTATCCATTTTAGTTAAACAATATACATGACAACTATTTCATGCCCTCTTTTTTCCACACTATCTATTGCATCTGTCTCTCATACAATGTCTATACATTCAACTATGTTTCCTGTTTATCAGCCATTTGAATTGGAGCGGGTGATGCCAGTATCTAGCAGACTAAAAACACGGTCTTCAAATAAAACAGTGCTACCTCTTGGTGGAGATAGCACCCCGGTTGTACATGCACAAGAACCAGCCCTACCACACATAACCCAAACTCTCACAGATTGTACCCCTACTACGATGGACAGAGAACCAGCTTCACCCAATCTAACCCCAACCCTAGCTGATAGTAACCCAGTTCCTGTTGACATAGCACCATCTCCACCACAGAGCTCCCAAACAAGAGCAGTTAGTAAGGCAGCTCCAGTGCCCATGGGGCCAGTACTATCACGACGAACCCCAACTCCACTAGTTAGTACGCCTATTCCTGTGGAGGAAGCACAACCAGCTAGTCATAGCTTAGCATCCATCACATTTGATGTTGTTAAATCGTATGTGCGTATCTTCCCATGTTGGAAATATTATACTAAAGATGAAGGAAAATGCCAGTTGCAGGTGTTTGTCCAGGAGTTATGTGTAAGTAATGTTATACATGGCAATTACTTTGCTTCGTCCCATACATCCTACCTCCATGATGGTTATAATACATCAAATTTTCCCATTTTTCTCTATAGAGAAGGATCGATTTGGAAACTCAGGATGAGGTAACCTGTGCTAATACCTCTACTATCTTCAAGAATGCTTGGTGGCAGTATCGGAATTACCTGAGGAAAACGTACTTCACCGGCAAAGAAACTCATCAAATTCCCTTACGTTCTCCTGAGACACATTTACCGGGCGATGACTGGGAATGCCTTGTTCTGTACTGGTCCCGAACCAAGAATGTGGTAAGGTCAATGAGCTCTTTTTCTATTTTTAAGTATTATATTCTTACGTCTTACTGTACTCTGTTCATGTAGAACAAGTGCCTAAACTTGAAGAACAACTGTTCTAATTTAAGATTCCATTGCTACCATAGGACATAGATATATGTTTGTTTGATGCTTTTATTATGTACTAGTACTTGGCAATAGAAGACTTGGTAGTTTAATCATGTCCTCCTTACTAATGAACTGGTTCACTGAAATGAGTTTCATATACTAGTACATGCTAAACTTGTTATGTGTCTGCTTGTTTCTTCTTTTAGAATGCTGATCGAATATGGGGGAAGAGTGCCTTATTAAGCAACGGTAAAGGAAGTAATGCATATAAGGTTCAGGATAGTGACACATCCTGTCTTGGTTTAGTGTTGGAGTTACTGGACACTACCGCTTGCACAAGCTATTCAAACTCACTGCCTGAATCAGTTCGGTTTCTTGAGTCTCAACTACAAGCTAAAAGACATCGATTAGCTGTGTTGCGACAAGAAGCGGAAGGACTGCGGAAGTCCCTGGAGCATTCAGATGCATTCTTTCTGGTGCAACAGCAAGCGTTGGAGGATTTTAGCGCCAAACTGGACAAAGCTAATCAGCTTGCTAAGCTTATTTCCAGCATGGTGGATACCCAGTATAACGTTTCTTGAGCTCTTGAAGTTGTTTCAGTTATGCTCTTGTATTGCTGCCGCGTTTATTTGCACCGGTGGCCAATTTTGATGGCCAGTTTGTTCCCTATATTTGCACTGGTGGCTAACTTTGATGCCCAGTGGATGTAATATGTGTAATAGCCGTGATAGCCTAGCGTTAGTTGCTTGCTTATTTATTTCCTTGTTGTCTTGTTTATTTGTTTGCTTGTAGTCATTGCGGTTCTTTTTCCGCGGTTAACTAGTGGCTGCAATAACCTATTTTTTAAAACTAGGTCACAATAACCATGGGCTAATATTTACTGTAGTGACACCGGGCCTCCTACGGGCCGTAGAAATAGTGGGCCTTCTATGGGTCGTAGAAACAGTAGGCCTTCTATGGGTCGTAGAAACAATGGGCCTTCTACGGGTCGTACCATCAATGGGCCTTATACGGGCCGTATGATCGATTGGCCAAACATGGGCCAATAACAGGCCGCATTATGGCCGTAAATGGGCTAGAGTTGGAATCGTCCGTTCATGGGCCGACCGTAATGGGCCATCGTTAATAGGCCGTATTTGATGACGCTATGAAAACGGCCCAACGTATTAACGGACCACAAACGGGCCGACTGTAACCACAGGCTGAATTTGGCCCACAAGCAAAAAATGACAGTAACGGGCCGTAAGTAAACGAATGCTGGAAATGATCCCAAGAATAAATGGGCTTTGAGAAGGCCGAAAGATAACAAGGGCTGGAAACGGCCAAACGGAATAATGGGCCGTTAATGGGTATAAAGTGATACACTGTTCATTACGGGCCAGTTTCACCACGGGCCATTAATGGGTGTAAAGTGATACATTGTTCATTACGGGCCAGTTTCACAACGGGCCGTTAATAGGCCAAGAGTTACATAGTGCCTCATATGGGCCGAAAGACGTCATGGGCCATACATGGGCCAGAAGTGAAAACGGGCTGGAATCATATTGGATGGCCCAGATGACGCTACTGGGCCTAATTCGGATAGGGCATAACGGGCCTTGGGTTAGCGGGCTGTAAATGGGCAATATGCGAACAGGTCATTAACAGGCTTTCCATGGGCCGGCCCTCCACCTTTTGACCAAGTCAAACAGGCCGGCCTTTTCACACGAATGGGCCTCTGTTGGGCCATGCCACATGTCGACGTATCATAGGTGCCTTCCGTCCAATGAGTGGTTGACATCTGTCCCAACGATGAGCCGAAACGTGTTTCCTCCAGCCAATGATGATTTTACACATGGAAAATCCCCATTGGTCGGGGCTGTTAACGGGTTATCGGATCCAAAACCCGACCCGATAGCTTAACGGCGTTCCGTTACGGTGGATGCCACGTGTCGGTCACCCTTGACAAAAGCACTTCTGTGACGCGCGATTTATCGTCATGGAAGTGGACACTTCCGTGATGATAATTTTGGTAATGTCATGGAACACTTCTACGACAGCACAGGTATGACTATCTTGATTCTGTCATAAATTTGTCATGGATGTACATGCATGACAAAAAAGCGACCTACTGTGACAAACACATATCATCACGGAAGTGTATTTTTTGTAGTGAAGGTATGATCCATTCTCTTTGTGCTTTAAACTATGTCATCCACTGCCCAACTTAATTCATTTTGCTAGGCCATAAAGGCTTTACTTGCTTCTGAATCTTACGTCCACCTCTTGTTGGCACGAGTGGGGGCATGGTCTTCAGGGGTGAGCTTGGAACCCATGATTAATTTGGAACCCATGAAGCTATAGCTTGGGTTTAATTTGTATCGCTGCCAGAAAATGTGATTTGTGCCAAGAAGAAGTTAGTTAGTTGTACTATCACTGGTACGTGTCGGTGCTATACAAATGGTTTTTAACCACTTTCTGCGACGGCATTTGGAACCGCCGCCAAGTGAGTGTCGGCAATAAGGGGGTCCTTCCCACACAACCCAGAAACCGTCGGGGATAGGCCCTCTTGGGACTCGTGTGTGATCGAGCGAGGCATCGAAACCCAATCATTTCCATTCGTATGTACATCCCACGTGATGAATCCCAGAAAACATTTCCGTTAGTATGTATATCACACACAGTCAATCCAAGGAATACATTTCCGTTCCTATGTACATCCCACATAGTCAATTCAGGGAAAACGTTTCCGTTCGTATGTACATCCCACACAGTTTTATGTATACGCTCGTGTGTGAAAGGTGTAACTATCACACATGCTCTGCCTTGGTTAACTGTTTCCTTTTCGGAACTACATCTCACACGATTTGATGTAGAAAACTGTGTGGCATTGGGCTATCCATCGCAAGCGCTTTTACTGCCAGAACCGTTTGCAAAGTTCCATGACCGATTGTTCTCTTTTTACATCACACACGATGTTTCCTTTCTAACCGTGTGCACATTATTTTATTAGCTCTTGCATATTTTTATTTTTGCCTGTAATTTATTATTCGAATTGGAAATTTTGAAATATGAAACGTGTGATTCAAATTCTTAGCACAATGGTTCAGCAACGAATCCATAAATAAAATTGCCAGTACAATACGTTCGGTAATTACAGGATTAGGCAGCAATTAACTATGATCAACCATAATATTTAAAGGTGGTAAAGTTGAAGAGACAAGTGTAAATCATTTTGACTATCGACGGTGTTGAAGAAGTGAAATGCCCATAATGTTCCTTCCTGCATGCCATAGGCACGAACCACTTTTGTCTAACCGCTTGTGACGATCGCCCGCCCATCCTTCACCGCCTTCAGGAAGACTTCTAGAGCATTACCATGGTAGCATGAATTATATTCTTTAACCTTAGTTGCTTCCACTCCGGTCATGTAGTTTGCAAGGTAATCGTCAGTAAATAGCTTCGGAAACCACTAAAAATAGAAAAATATCAGATACTGAGGTCTAGTAGAGTAACCTCTTGTGGGCAGGGGGAAACGGCAATACATTACTTACAATCCTAAAGTTCACTGTTGTCTTGGACAAAGTGTAAATAAAGAGCTTAATTCGAATCACCCGTTTGTTTCGCCTAACAATCTTTCTTAGTTTCCTCACTTGACGCTTGTTCATGAATATCTCATTGCCCCATACGCAAAAGGGATCGAAGCATGGATAAGTACCGCTCATATATGTACCTACAAGAAACCAGTAAATGTTAGAAGCTAAACTGAGATTGCACAAATGATGTAAAATACAACTACCTATGTTCCTAAGTACAAGTATATTTTTGAGATTTCAATATGAACTACATAAAGATGTATATAGAATTATAGGTATAGTTTAGATTAGAATCTAGATTCACTCATTTTGCTCCTTATGTAGTCTATATTGCAAATCTCTAAAAATACTTATATTTAGGAATAGATGGTGTATAAGACATGGGATGCCGCTAACCTCGACGGCAAACAACAACATCGCCCATTGTAGCCATGTGTAAGTACATGGAAAGCCAATGTTAACTACAACAGGGTTAACATCCACCAAAAATAGCAAAAGGTAATAAAATGGCAGCATCTGTAGTGATATCTTCATGGCGAAAGAGTAGCACCGTAGCAAAGGGACGTATTAAAAAAATGATACTATTGTTAATTGCAGCAGGCTTAACAACATCCTAATTCATGTTTTGTAAGTTTGTAGCCATTGAAATACAACTCTTTAAAAATGGATACAACTGTTAATTGCAATAGGCTTAATGGCCATTGAAACCGGTAGTGATAAAAATGCAATTGGCAGAGTTAACATCACAGGGCAGGTGCTGGCAGAGCAAATAATGGCCTAGTTGTCTATAAAAAGGTAGGCAAAATAGCTAAAACATGTTAGGCATTTTTACTACAACATTCTTAATACATCGACCATATAGAATATAGCCATTAATTGCAACTGGTATTGGTAAGATTGAACTGGTGAGTACATACTTGGTAAGTCCTAAGAGGTAGTTGCTGGGGCACTTCATCTTGGCCAGAGCCCACCCAAAGTCAGCGGCGGTGGAGCCGAGCTGTTCCTCCGGGTCGAAGCGTGGATCGGTGCCACTGACATGTGTACCTACAGGCAACCAGTAAATAGTAGAAGTTAAACTACAATTGCACAAAGGATGTGAAATACTGTAAGACATGGGATGCAGCTAACCTCGACGGCAAACAACAACATCGGCCATTATGACACTTCATAAGTACATGGACAGGCATGTTAAGTACAACAGGGTTAACATCCACCAAAAATAGCAAGTGGGCAACATCTCTAGTATATCTTCATTGCGGAGAGTAGCATGGTAGCAAATGGACAGATTAAAAAATGGATACAACTGTTAATTGCAACGGGCTTAACAACATCCTAAGTCATGTTTTGTAAGTTTGTAGCCATTGAAATACAACTGTTTAAAAATGGATTCAACTATTAATTGCAACAGGTTTAATAGACATTAAAATCGGTACTGATAAAAATGCAATTGGAATAGTTAAACATCACAAGGTAGGTGCTGCCTGAGCAGAGAATGGCCCATATGTCTATAAAAAGGTAGGGAAAGTAGCTAAAACGTGTTAGGCATGTTTACTAGAACATGCTTAATACATCGACCGTACAGAACAGAGCCATTAATTGCAACTAGTATTGGTAAGATTGAACTGGTGAGTACATACTTGGTAAGTCCTCAGAGGTAGTTGCTGGGCCACTTCATGTTGGCCAGAGCCCACCAAAGTCAGCGATGGCGGAGGTGAGCTGTTTCTCCGGGTCGAAGCGTGGATCAGTGCCACTGACATGTGTACCTACAGGAAACCAGTAAATGATAGAAGTTAAACTGCAATTGCACAAATGATGTGAAATATTATAAGACATGGGATGCAGCTAACCTCGATGGCAAACAACAACATCGGCCGTTATGACCCTGCGTAAGTACATGGACATGCATGTTAAGTACAAGAGGGTTAGCATCCACTAAAAATAGCAAATGGGCAGCATCTCTAGTGATATCCCGAGTCATGTATTGTAAGTTTGTTGCTAGTATTGGTGAAATTGAGCTAGACACGGAAATATTTGAACATCACACGGTGTGCAGTACTGAAATAAATGAGGCACGAACATGCTTAATACATCAACCATACAAATCATAGCCGTTGCAACTGGTATTGGTAAGATTTAGGTGGTCAGATCTTACATGTTTAGTCCTTTGGGGTAGTCGCTGGGGCACTTTATCTAGGCCAGAGCCTGCACCATGTCGGCGGCGGCGGAGGCGAGGTGTTCCTCCGGGTCAACATACACAGTGGCCATCGCGCCATGGACCGCCATCAGCTCCTGGAAGTGGGGATTTGGAGGCACGAGGATATTTCACAGGCGCCATTTAAGCAATTAGGCCGGGGTCGTGATAGAGATCGGTGGGTTACCTGACTGGATCTAAGCAAAACATAGATGTGGTTGAAGCTATGGTTGCGGCAGCGGCGGTTTGAGATGCCGGTAGGGGGAGTCGCGAGGGGGGATACTAGGGGTGGGGATGTGTTTGGAGGAATAAATTCTGAAATCGCGCGCCTAATGAAAATTTCGCTGCAAAACTTGAACCTTGGGCGGGGGAAACACACAATGCAGACAAAGCGCGTAACATATAGTTGATTTTATTCGTTCAATGGTACGCCTAGTTTATTAGGAAAAATCGCACAGGTAACTGACTTATGGATCATTAACGCAAAAAAAACCAGACGGGTACGGCATAGAAACTGTATGTTTTGTGATCTTCTAATGATTAATGCAAAAAAACGCACACGGGCACACATGCTAATCAACGCTCAAAGCCCTCAAAGGATGCTCTTACCAACATTGTATGTTAATACTACAAACTTAAAGTACTACTGGTAGTTTGCTCTAATACTACAAACTTAAACTACTTCTCACATGCTGCCATCGGGGCATGCTGGGCGGACACCGGCGTTCTCCTTCCCGGCCTTGTATGCGGCAGCCCACCGTGCTTCGATCTCCGCCAAGCTCACCTCACCATGGCATGCAGCCTATTTTTTCTTGCGATGGCGGGACTCTCTTTTCTTGACTTCTTTCTGCCTTTTCCTCTCCTTCCGTGCAGCTTTGGCCACCTCTAGATCCACCACCCATTCGGCCATGATAGCCTCAAAGTCCGCCCATGTAACTGTCTGGCCGCCGGCGGTGATGAATTGGGCGCGGTGAGATGACATCACTTCCTTGCCATGTGTGCGGTCACGGGCGGCGAGGAACGCGGCGTGACGCGATGCCATCACTTTCTTACCAGTTACTATGTGTCGTGGTGCCATGGACGACGCCTGGAGAGAGCTCTGGGATGGAGGCGTCGGGCAGCGTATAGTGCAGTGGTATTCAAGAGCTCAACGACAAACGACAATAGAAATTTGGCTTCCCTTACAATTTTGCTTGTTCATTATCGCACATGGTTCATCTCCATCGCTTCCGGAAACAATGTGCATTGAGCCTATTGTGTGTTGCATTATGATTGGACAGAACCACAGCCACGCAGATCGCGCGTGTGCACCGTAGCATGCGCCGCGATCGAATGGCAATCCACATCCCTCACATCACACCCGTGCACCTGCAGCTGGATTGGATTTGTATGCGCTAAATGCCTAGAAAATGCACATAATCCCCTAAATATGGTAAATAAGCCCGGAAAAATGCCAACTTTGAACGCAGTGATTTGTAGGGTGTATGTTCGTCGTAGAAGAACACTCTAGGGCAAAGAATGAAGAAAATTTGGATTCCCCTTCAATCTTGGTGATTTCCCTCTCGAAAGCATGGAACTTATTTGGTGATGGTTTGATTTATGAAGGGCGTGTATGACGACATAAGCCAAACCTTCTAAATTTTTTACCAGGGCATGGTGAGGTCATACCATGGCACACCATGCCAGGCATCATGTTTTCAAGCATTTATTTCATTTTTTTCTATAGTTGAAAACCCAAATAAACAAACGTTTGTGGTTGACTATTGCCACACATTTCATCGAAATATCTGTCCCTTCCTTGTAAAAGGCATGAGAATTTACTAAATGGAACGAGCATGGTTTTCCAAGCCGTTCTTGTGCACCCTTTCATGCACCGATTGTTTGAACTTGAATTATGTGCATTAATGCCTAGGAAATGCACATAATCCTCTAAATATGGCAAATGAATCCGGAAAAGTGCCAAATTGGAACATGGTGATTTGCAGGTTGTATGTTCATCGTGGAAAAAAACTCGTGGACAAAGAACAAAGGAAATTTGGACCCCCCCCCCTTCAATCTTGGTGATTTCCTCCTTGAAACCATGAAACTTCCTCGGTGATGGTTCGATTTATGAAAGGTGTGCATCACGACATAAGGAAAACATTCTCCAATTTTTACCAGGGAATGGTGAGGCCATACCATGGGACCATGCCAGGTGTGGTGTTTTCCAACCATGTGTTTCATTTTTTATATAGTTGTTAACCCAGTAAACGACGCGTTTATGGTTGACTATTGCCACACATTTCCTTGAAATAACTGCCCATTCCTTGTAAAAGACATGAGTATGTACTAAATAACATGAGCATGGTCTTACAGGCCGTTCTTGTGCACCTTTTCATGCACTGATTGTTCGAATTTGAATTATTTACATTAATGCCTAGAAAATGCACATAATCCCATAAATATGGTAAATGATCCCGAAAAAATGTCAAATTTGAAAACGTTGCATTTGAGGCGGTATGTTGATCGTTGGAAAAAATTGAATGACAAACTAGGCCGGAAATTTGGATTCCCCTTCCATCTTGGGGATTTCCCTCTCGAAAGCATGGAACTTCCTCGGTGATGGTTCGATTTATGAAGGGCGTGCATGACGACATAAGCCAAACCTTCTCAAATTTTTAGCAATGCATGGTGTGGTCATACCATGGCACCATGCCAGGCATCATGTTTTTCAAGCATTTATTTCATTTTTTCTATAGTTGAAAACCCAACAAACAAACATTTGTGGTAGACTATTTCCACACATTTCATCAAAATATCTGTCCATTCCTTGTAAAAGGCATGAGAGTTTACTAAATGGCATGAGCATGATTTTCCAGGTCGTTCTTGTGCACCCTTTCATGCATCGATTGTTTGAACTTGAATTGTGTACATTAATGCCTAGGAAATGCATATAATCCCCTAAATATGGTAAATGAACCCGGAAAAGGGCCAAATTTGAACACGGTGATTTGCAGGTTGTATGTTCATCATAGAAAAAACATGTGGACAAAGGACAAAGGAAATTTGGACCCCCCCTTCAATCTTGATGATTTCCCCCTCGAAACCATGAAACTTCCTCGGTGATGGTTCGATTTATGAAAAGCGTGCATGATGACATTTTTACTAGGGCACGGTGAGGCCATACCATGGCACCACACCAGGCGTCATGTTTTCCAAGCATGTATTTCATTTTTGTATAGTTGTTAACCCAGTAAACGACACGTTTATGATTGACTATTGCCACATATTTCCTTGAAATATCTGCCCATTCCTTGTAAAAGTCATGAGAATGTACTAAATAGCACGAGCATGGTTTTCCAGACCATTCTCATGTGCACCTTTTCATGCACCGATTATTCGAATTTGAATTATGTGTATAATTAATGCCTAGAAAATGCACATAATCCCCTAAATATGGTAAATGAGTTTGGAAAAATGTCAAATTTGAACACGTTGCATTTGAGATGGTATGTTGATCGTAGGAAAAAACTGAATGGAAAACTAGGACAGAAATTTGGATTCCCCTTCAATCTTGGTGATTTCCCTCTCGAAAGCATTGAACTTCCTCGGTGATGGTTCGATTTATGAAGGGAGTGCATGATGACATAAATCAAACCTTCTCAATTTTTAACCAGGGCACAATGAGGCCATACCATGGCACCATGGCAGGCGTCATGTTTTTCAAGCACGTATTTCATTGTTCTATAGTTGATAACGCAGTAAATGACGCGTTTGTGGTTGACTATTGCCACGCATTCCATTGAAATATCTGTCCATTCCTTGTAAAAGGCTTGAGAAATTACTAAATACCATGAGCATGGTTTTCTAGACCGTTCTTGTGCACCTTTTCAAGCACCAATTGTTTGAATTTGAAATGTGTGCATTAATGCCTGCAAAATGCACATAATCACCTAAATATTGTAAATGAACCCGGAAAAGTGTCAAATTTGAACACGGTGATTAGTAGGGTTTAGGTTCATCGTAGAAAAAACTCATGGATGAAGGACAAAGGAAATTTGGATTCTCATTCAATCTCGGTGATTTACTATCACACACGATTCATTTCCGTCACCTCTGCGAACCGTGTGTGTTCACTGACACATGCAAAAGGAAAAAGGAAAACCCTCGCCCACTTTGTCCCCACTCACTCGCTGCGGACTCCTCCGCAACTCTGCACCCTAAGCTCGACGGCTGTTGGCGGCGGGCGTAGGTCACGCTCCAAACGGCATGGGGTTTCGCCCCTACCGCTTTCCGCCGCCTATCTACACCGACATTCTAGACTCTGGTCGACTGGGGTTTTCTGCGGGATTGGGCCGGGGATTTTTCTCATGGAGAAGGTAACCAACTTAGCGAAATACTCACTCATCTCTTATCGCGGTCCGTCTGTCGCTGTTAATCAACCGACGGAAATCGCCGTGGAATCATTTTTATTCTAGCTGATTCGTGGGTGTTCATTCATGTGTCCACAGTGAGAGCACAAATCGGGCAACTGTTGTCGTGGCCAGTCGGAAACGAACTTCTATCTCACCATTCCGGATGACTTCAGAGAACACTCGGTGTGTTCAATCTCAACCTACCACGGTCGGCATGGCCTAAATTTGTGAACATATACCATATGTTGCTACATTATCTATATATTTGCATCAAATCTTTGTTACATTATCCATTTTTAATTCTATATTTTTGTACTTTTCTTTCGTCAATATATTGATCTGTTCTATCAGTTACTCCCGTATTTGTATCTTGCTCTATTATTTCAATATATCTAATTTATGATCTTAATTTTCATTTCAAGCAGTGCATCCCTTTCTTCGCAAGAACAGGAGTAGAAGGAAATCTTGGGCTTTACTTTGTTGATGACTCCCAGGATGTCATATTGACAACGCAGCATGGATTTACAATGACGGTTAGCGTAAAACTTGATAAAGATGGTCACTCCTATTTTATGCGGACCTTTGGAGAAAATGTCTAAGTGTTATGAACTGAAAGCTGGCAATAAAATTCTAGTGCGTGCACCAAAACCTGGTCTAATTAACATGGATGTTTACTTCCCCAACGTCCTCAGCCAATCAAAGTCTGATCGAGGTTAGTCTCCTTTCAACTTTCTCCATGCTATCATATTACTTGGCAAAATTGGGGTATTTGTTCTGACTAATTGGTCACTAAACCAATTGTGATTTCATATTCGGACTCCATTCCTAGGCAGTAACAAATTCTATTTACCAATTTATGCACACTATATATGCTTCTGCCATGTTCTGAATAAATAATACCTTTCCACCTTTTAAGCAGGATAAGTTGGATGCATAGTGAATGATCTGTATGTTACTAAGCATACCAAATTTCACTGGAAGGGCTTGAAGCATGTCATAAACTTTGTTGATAACCTGACAGAGATAGCACAATGTATGGACGCTGGATTTTGGATGGTATTAATTAGACCTATGGTGCACACACTGAACAAGACCAATTGTGTGCACAAAACGCTGGTAAAATGTCTTATTTTAATGCTGATGCTCATAAACTATATATATCTTCAACGATATGTTACAATTGGTTTTTATTCTACATGTCAACAGAGCCCCCTGTAGTAGTTCCTAGATCGATTTCCTGACATGGTCGAATTATACTTGTGCCTGCTAATAACGCCAAAGTGATTGCAAGGTACTGCATTTCCTACAGAAATGGAACCATTCAAATTAACAAGTTCTCGCTTCTCGTGGCAATGCATCCATATTGGAAAATTGGAGACACTATTCTACTCATGCTCTAACAAGGCACATGAGGGCTCTTCCTTTTCATTGACGAGATGCCGAGTTGCTGTGATCAAGCTCCTTCCAGTGGATAGTTGTGGTTGTTGGCCCTCAGCCTCCTAAAATGTGCTAGCTGTTACCATATATGTTAAGTATGTAGATACGGACCATATGGTTGTTGGCCCTTAGCCTCTTAAAATGTGATAGTTGTTACTATATTAAGTATGTAGATATGGACCATATGGTTGTCAAAACCATATTACGAAGATCCTCCTTTTGTCGAATAGTGTAACCACTATATATATGTTACTCAAATGTTGTTACCCAAGTTCATAAATTTTCATGGAAAGTAATAGTATCGTACACAGTTCATTGAGTTTAAGCGTGTGCCCGATGTCTAGAAGGCATTTGCATATTAATTGTCCATATTGCAAATTCACACACATGTTAACATAAGGAAACGTATGTGTAACATACTAATCATCGCACACGAGTACTCGCAGACGCATCGTGTGCGATACTCCTAGCCACCGCAAGCAACTAGTTTGCATTTTTCAAAGTTTTTTGTACACACAGAATCACACACAAACTAACTGTATTGACCGTGTGTGTTGTAATTTCTCGTCACAAACAGTTCATCCAAGTTGGATGTTTGCCACATATCACACACATCTTGTTTACACAACTTGTTTTTGTTCTTTAGGCTCATCGCAAACAGTTCATCAATGTGAACTGTATGTCGCATATCACACACATCTTGTTACGTTGAACCGTTTCTGTTGTGTTCCCTAATCGAAAATAGTTCATCTGAGTGAACTGTATGCCGTATATAGCACACACATTGATATGGTCGCCCGTTTCTGTTGTTCTACGTCATCGCAAACAGTTCGAATGGATTAACCGTGTGTCTTGCATCGCACACACATTGATATGGTTGCATGTTTCTGTTGTTCTACCTCATCGCAAACAGTTTGAATGGATTAACCGTGTGCCCTGCATCGCACACACAACTAAAATATGAACCGTGTTTGATGGCTCCACCATCGCAAAAGTTTTCCACCTTTTTTGATGGTTTTTTACACCACCGTTTGCGATTATTGCATCACACACAGTTTCGGCAAAGGGTCTCTGATCGTAGTGTCGCGTTAGCAGTATCCTACAGTAGTCTATGCTATTATTGGTGTGCATTTATATTAAAAAAATTAAAATTGTAACTCAAGTATGTATAGCAGCAGGGGTTGTGGGTGTAACAATGGTATTGATGTCCTCATCATCCTCCCCTTCTTAAAATGAAGTCGTCCTCGATGGAAGCTCATCTTCCTCACCAAAATAAGGCTTCAAATCTACTATGTTAAAAGTGGGACTAACCCCAAAATCTGCAGGCAGCTCAAGTTTATATGCATTATCATTTATTTTCTCTAACACCTTAAAAGGACCATCAACACGTGGCATTTGTTTTGATTTGCACAAATCAGGAAATCAATCCTTACGCAAATGTAACCAAACAAGATCTCCAGGTGCAAACACAACATGTTTTCTACCCTTATCTCCAACAAGTTTATATTTAGCATTCATACGCTCAATGTTCTCCTTAGTTAACTCATGCATTTTTAAGAACAATTCATCATGTTGTTTAGCATCAAAATTAACCTTCTCTGAAGATGGAAGAGGCAACAATTCAATAGGTGCATGAGGTAGAAAACCATACACAATCTTAAAGGGGCACATCTTAGTAGTAGAATACAGTGAACGATTATAAGCAAATTCAATATGAGGTTAGCATTCTTCCCACATTTGCTTATTATTCTTCAAAACAGCCCTAATCATAGTAGACAATGTTTTATTGACTACTTCAGTTTGTCCATCGGTTTGGGGGTGACATGTAGTACTAAAAAGAATTTTAGTCCCCAACTTAACCAATAAACATATCCAAAAGTAGCTAAGAAACTTAGTATCACGATCTTAAATAATTGTATTTGGCAGACCATGCAAGCGAATAATTTTAGGAAAGAACAAAGCAGTAACATCAGTAGCATCGTCGCTTTTATTACATGGTATAAAGTGTGCAATTTTTGAAAACCTATCCACGATAAAAAATATGCCATCCCTCCCCTTCTTTGTTCAAGGTAAACCTAAAACAAATTCCATAGATATACCCTCCTAAGGAACACTAGGTACAGGCAAAGACATATATAAACCATGAGGATTGAGTCGTGACTTGGCTTTTTGACATGTAGTGCAGCGAGCAACAAAATGCTCAAAATCCCGTCTTATCTTTGGCCAAAAGAAATGTGTAGCAAGTACATCCTCCGTCTTCTTGACGCCAAAGTGTCCCATCAAGCCTCCTCCATGCTCCTCCTGCAACAATAAAAGATGAACAAAGCTAGCTGGAATGCATAGCTTGTTAGCACGAAAGACAAATCCATCGTTAACGACGAACTTGTTCCATGTTCTACCTTGTTTACAATTCTACAATACATATTTAAATTCAGCATCATGCACATATTGATCTTTGATGGTCTCCAAACAAAATATTTTGAAGTCAAGTTGTGAAAGCATAGTATAATGACGAGACAATGCATCAGCAATAACATTTTCTTTACCCTTCTTGTGTTTAATGACATAAGGGAAAGTCTCAGTGAATTCAACCCATTTAGCATGTCTATGGTTCAGTTTTGCTTGACTTTTAATATGTTTCAAATATTCATGATCAAAATGTATAACAAATTCTTTGGGCCATAAATAATGTTGCCATGTTTCTAAAGTCCGAACAAGAGCATATACTTCTTTATCATAAGTAGAATAGTTCAGACTAGGCCCACTCAATTTTTCAGAAAAGTATGCAACATGTTTGCCATCTTGTAATAACACACCTCCTAATCCAATTCTACTAGCATCACATTCAAGCCCAAAAATCTTATTAAAATCAGGAAGGTTGAGTAATGGAGCATGTGTCAACTTATCTTTCATTACCATGAAGGCATCTTCCTATGCGGTACCCCAAACAAAAGGCACATCCTTCTTTGGAAGCTCATTGAGAGGTGTAGCAATAGTGCTAAAATTCTCACGAAACACCTACAGAAACCAACGAGGCCAAGGAAACTCCTCACTTGTGTGGCCGTTTTGGGTTGCGCCCAACTCTCAATAGCCTCAATCTTGGCTTTATCAACTTCAATTCCCTGTGGAGTAACAACATAGCCAAGAAAAGATACTCGGTCAGTGCAAAAGGTGCACTTCCCAAGGTTACAAAACAAACGTGCATCAGGTAGAGCAATAAAAACAGCACGTAAATGTTCCAAATGTTCCTCCAAAGATCGGTTGTAAATCAGTATATCATCAAAGTAAACTACCACAAACCGTCCAATGAAAGCACGTAAAACTTGGTTCCTTAATCTCATGAAAGTACTAGGTGCATTAGTTAACCCAAAAGGCATGACTAACCACTCATATAATAAAACCTTAGTTTTAAATGTCGTTTTCCATTCATCTACCAATTTCATACAAATTTGATGGTATCCACTATGCAAATCAACTTTGAAGAATATTGTAGAGACACTCAATTCACCAAGAATATCATCTAGCCTAGGAATAGGATGACGATAATGAATAGTAATATTATTTATCCCGCTACAATCAACACACATACGAGATGTGCCATCCTTTTTAGGCACTAGTATAATAGGAACAACACAAAGACTAAGTGATTTGCGCATCTAACCTTTGCGAGTAACTCATGTACTTGACGCATAATCTCCTTCGCCTCCTCTGGATTGGTACGATATGGCGCACGGTTTGGCAACGATGCACCGGGAATTAAGTCAACCAAATGCTCAATCCCTCGAATAGGTGGTAATCCCGGTGTCACGTCTTGTGGAAAGACATTAGCGAACTCCTACAAAATGTTAGTGATAGCAGGAGGCAAAGAGGAAGGCACGTCCTCGAATGAAAATAATGCCTCTTTGCACACAAAAGCATAGCAAACAAATTTGCTGAAATCTAGATCATCAATATTAGATTTGGTGGCAAGTAAACATCCACTTTTCAATTTAATTTCAGAAGCAACACTAGATGGTTTATTATTAGGCTTCATTTGTGTAACAGCCTGGCTTTTGGCCCTTTTTTCTTTTGATTCATTTGGTTTTTGCTCTGTTTTTCTTTTTGGAGTGGTTCTGTGGCCTTACAACCTAGGGAATCCTCCTCATTCCCCCTCCCAAGTGGCTCATCATTCTCAAAATCTTGCCAAGATCATGTCACTTGAATCCTTGACCAAACCCTAAAATCTTTTTCTTAGGAATATTCCTTTTTCTATTAAAGGAATAGCCATGCCTGCCCTAGGTTGTGAAGCAACCTATATTTATGTCCATCCAAAAATTCCCAAATAATTCTCATAATTCCTTTGGGTCATATGTTGCTCAAATAGCCCAAACTTTCTTGTCCTAGCCCAAGAATAATTCCCAATAATTATTCTTCATTTCTGTCCAGAGTGGCACTTTGTGAAGGAAGTGTCATCTATCATAGCTTGTTTGCTCCCAAACTTTTTGGGCATTCTTTTATGCCCAAATAATTGTCTCATGCCAAAATTCAACTTTATTTTCCTAGCCAATCTTCCGCGGCAATTTTTCAAACTTTCTGTCAGACAGAAGGCATTGTGAAGGAAGTACTAGCTAGGGTTATCCAAATGAGTTGAAATTTTGCACACTCCTTCATGTGCTCATATGATGACTCTCGTTCTCATATGATGACTCTCCTCCAAATTTCAGCTCCATCCTTTGATTTATATGAGCACATGACCAAATCTTTGCTTTTGTCAATATTTTCAGATTGTGAAGCAAGTACATTTTATATTCCTTCAGTTTTCCTGAAAATTTACCACAGCATTCCCATACTCAAATAAATTTTCTCCACCAAATTTGGGATCAATTCATCAAGAAAATATTCCTCTAAAACTTTTACAAGTTTCTAGACAGAGAGAATAGCCATGAAGGAAGTACCATTTTGGTGAATCCAATTGGTATGAAATTTTTACTGCATCTTACTATGTCCAAATCATTAGGCCTTGAGAAATTTCAGATCAATTTGGTACTCCATGTGAGTTAACCATCATGATCAAGTTTCTGGACCATTTTGGTCAGTTGCAAAGCAACTACATTAAATCTTGATCCAAATCTCCTCAAACTCTCCAGGATTATAGTACTTCCTAAGCTAATCACCACAGACAAACTCTTTGGCCCCAATCAAGTTCCTGTTGATCACCAGTGCATTTTCAAGTTTACTGCAATAAACTTTAGATGTTGATTACCATTTAACCATAGATCCTTTCATCGATCTACCACCGTAGTTGAAACCTCCCCTGGAAGAACTTACCACTAGACAACATGTTCCAGCCCATTGCCCCCGCTACATGCCAGTGCACGCAGTGACCACGCAGCTGGCAAGCCTATGCGTGCGCTGCGGCCGCGCCCAGGCGTCGTTTGTGCTCGACCCCCTCCCCTCTCGTCGTCTTCGCGCTTGTGAGTATGTCCAACAGCTTCACCGCATCATCGCCATCCTCCTGGAGCCATCTCCCCCTCCGTAAGCGCCTCCGCCAGTGCTTATCGCTGCGCGCCCATGGGAAACCTGTAGCCGAACGGCTCTGTTCACGTTGCGGCGTCTTCTTTCTCTTGTCCCCAAGCTCTGCTTGTCTCCGTGACCTCTGCGGCTCATCTGTTGCCTCCCTCGTCGCCTTCCCGCACCCTCCCGTGATCACTGTACATTGCCAGAGCGTTGGTCGGATCCCCGCGGCGACACCCGAGCTCGGCCTCCCTCGCCCGGTGATACGTCTCTATCGTATCTACTTTTCCAAACAATTTTGCCCTTGTTTTGGACTCTAACTTGCATGATTTAAATGGAACTAACCCAGACTGATGCTATTTTCAGCAGAATTACCATGGTGCTATTTATGTGCAGAAACAAAAGTTCTCGGAATGACCTGAAACTTCACGGAACAACTTTTCAAAAAATATAAAAAATCCTTGCAAAAGATGAAGGCCAGGGGGGCCACCACCTGTCCACGAGGGTGGGGGGCGCTCCCCCCTACCTCGTGGGCCCCCTAGAGCTCCTCCGACCTCAACTCCAACTCTATATATTTGGTTTCGGGGAGAAAAAATCAGAGAGAAGAATTCATCATGTTTTACGATATGGAGCCGCTGTCAAGCCCTAAAACCTCTCAGGAGGGCTGATCTGGAGTCCGTTCGGGGCTCCGGAGAGGGGAATCTGTCGCCATCGTCATCATCAACTATCCTCCATCACCAATTTCATAATGCTCACCGCCGTGCGTGAGTAATTCCATTGTAGGCTTGCTGGACAGTGATGGGTTGGATGGGATCTATCATGTAATCGAGTTAGTTTTGTTAGGGTTTGATCCCTAGTATCCACTATGTTCTGAGATTACTGTTGCTATGACTTTGCTATGCTTAATGCTTGTCACTAGGGCCCGAGTGCCATGATTTCAGATCTGAACCTATTATGTTTTCATCAATATATGAGAGTTCTTGATCCTATCTTGCAAGTCTATAGTCACCTATTATTTGTTATGATCTGTTAACCCCGAAGTGACAATAATCGTGATACTTACCGGTGATGACCGTAGTTTGAGGAGTTCATTTATTCACTATGTGTTAATGCTTTGGTCTGGTACTCTATTAAAAGGAGGCATTAATATCCCTTAGTTTCCATTATGACCCTGCTGCCATGGGAGGGTAGGACAAAAGATGTCATGCAAGTTCTTTTCCATAAGCACGTATGACTATATTCGGAATACATGCCTACATTACATTGATGAACTGGAGCTAGTTCTGTGTCACCCTAGGTTATGATTGTTACATGATGAACCGTATCCGGCATAATTCTCCATCACCGATCCATTGCCTACGAGTTTTCCATATATTGTTCTTCGCTTATTTACTTTTCTGTTGCTATTGCTATCATCACTACAAAATACCAAAAACATTACTTTTACTATTGTTACCTTTTGCTACCGTTACCACTACTATCATATTTCTTTGCTACTAAATACTTTGCTGCAGATACTAAGTTTCCAGGTGTGGTTGAATTGACAACTCAACTGCTAATACTTGAGAATATTATTCGGCTCCCCTTGTGTCGAATCAATAAATTTGGGTTGAATACTCTACCCTCGAAAAATGTTGCGATCCCCTATACTTGTGGGTTATCAAAACTATTTTCTGGAGCCGTTGCCGGGGAGCATAACTCTATTCTTTGAGTCACTTGGGATTTATATCTGCTTATTATTATGAAGAACTTGAAAGATCCAAGAACCAAGATTTATCCCTCAACTACGAGGGGAGGTAAGGAATTGCCATCTAGCTCTGCACTTGATTCACCTTCTGTTTTGAGTAAGCTTGCGACACCTAAACCTGCTTCTGCTATTCGTTCTGATATGTCGCATGTTATTGATGATACCACTTCTGCTATGCATGATACTTATGATGAAACTACTTCTATGCTTGATACTACTGTGCCACTTGGTGAATTTCTTGATGAACAACTTGCTAGGGCTATAGAGAATGAAATTATTGAATCTGATAATACTGAAAGTGATGATGAAGACTCACCTGTTATTCCTGAGGGTTATGTTTTTGATAAAGAAGCTTCTTTAGCTATTTTAGCTTGCAAAGATAGATACAAACTCAAGAGGTTATTAGCTAAATGGAATAAGCAATCTCTAAATGCTAGGATGAAACCTGACCCTGCTTTTGCTACTTCACCTATCTGTGTTACTGATAAGGATTATGAATTCTCTGTTGATCCTGATATAATTACTTTGGTTGAATCTGATCCTTTTCATGGCTATGAATCTGAAGCTGTTATGGCACATCTTACTAAATTACTCCCTCCATTCCTTTATCTAAGGTGTATTATTTTCAGCACGTTAACCAAGGCACATAATTATGGACTATTTGGGACGAAATTACCCTTGTCTAATTTGTAGATTACCGGCAAGTAAATCATTTAGGATAGGAAAGGAAGAGATACATGCAATTGGGAAAGAGATAGTTTCCTATTCTTTCTATACAAGGAGAGATACATGCAATCAGGGGAGAGATACTTTCCTTTTTCTGGAGGTCCAAGATCGGAATTACGAGGAATTAGAACAAATGCACCTTACATTGTGGAATTTTATCAAAAAACAAATGCACCTTATATAAAGGAACAGAGGGAGTAAATGATATAGCCACCCTGTTCACTACTGATGAGAGAACTCCTTACTTTTATATCTTTAAAATATTTCCGTTCTCATTAAAGGGTGATGCTAAGATATGGTTTAATTCTCTTGATCCTGGTTGTGTGCGTAGTCCCCAGGATATGATTTATTACTTCTCTGCTAAATATTTCCCTGCTCGTAAGAAAAAAGCTACTTTAAGGGACATATATAATTTTGTGCAAATTGAAGAGGAGAGTCTCCCACAAGCTTGGGAGAGGCTTCTCAAGTTACTTAATGCTTTGCCTGATCATCATCTTAAGAAAAATGAAATACTTGATATCTTTTATAATGGACTAACCGATGCTTCTAGAGATTACCTGGATAGTTGTGCTAGTTCTGTTTTCAGGGAAAGAACACCGGATGAAGCTGAAATTCTATTGAATAATATGTTGACAAATGAAAATAATTGGAAACCTCCGGAGCCAACTCCTGAGCCTATTCCTAAACCAACTCCGAAGAAGAGGGGTATTCTATTTCTCAGTCCTGAAGATATGCAAGAGGCAAAGAAATCTATGAAAGAAAAATGTATTAAAGCTGAAGACGTTAAGAATTTACCTCCTATTGAAGAAATACATGGTGTCGGTGTCAAAACCGGCGGATCTCAGGTAGGGGGTCCCGAACTGTGCGTCTAAGGCGGATGGTAACAGGACGCAGGGAACACGATGTTTTACCCAGGTTCGGGCCCTCTTGATGGAGGTAAATCCTACGTCCTGCTTGATTTATTCTTGATGATATGAGTATTACAAGAGTTGATCTACCACGAGATCGGAGAGGCTAAACCCTAGAAGCTAGCCTATGGTATGATTGTATGATGTCCTACGGACTAAAACCCTCCGGTTTATATAGACACGAAGGGGGCTAGGGTTACACAAGGTCGGTTACAAAGGAGGAAATATACATATCCGTATTGCCTAGATTGCCTTCCACGCCAAGTAGAGACCCATCCGGAAACGAGACAAAGTCTTCAATCTTCTATCTTCATAGTCCAACACTCCGGCCAAAGGATATAGTCCGGCTGTCCGGATACCCCCTAATCCAGGACTCCCTTAGTAGCCCCCGAACCAGGCTTCAATGACGATGAGTCCGGCGCACAGTGTTGTCTTCGGCATTGCAAGGCGGGTTCTTCTCCATCTTTCGAACGTTTGTAAAACAGTGTCTGGTCCCATAAATGTTTGGACCTCTTGGCTTCTGTGCCCAATAAGGGCTATCTCCCACGCGTCGAATGAATACGAGGCGCCAGGGCATTTTTACATTCGCCCCCCTAGCCGGATAAATAAATTGTCTATTAAAGGGATGGGGATTCTTAGATCCGATCCATACCATCCTCCCCCAGCGAGAATCCTTTAGAGCGCGTTTCGGAAAGATCCATTCCAGCATGGCCGACCTCCGCAGATCCTCCTCCCGCCCCCGTAGCCCTAATCCCGGTTACTGGGAGAGGTATTCAGTCCTACATAGTCGATTAGTCGAACTGCAGCCTAAGGGATTTCTCCCTTCGGTGTATATGGTGCCCGTTCGAGCCGGGCTCACCACCTACAATGGCGGGGAGCAAGCGGAGAGCTTTCCCTTTCCCTCTATGGGGTCACGGGTCTGCCTTATTCCTTATTTATTAAGGGGACTCGGATTTCCAATTCATCTGTTCCTCCGCGGGCTCCTGGAGTTCTACGGCCTCCAATTACACAATTTCACCCCTGCCTCCATTCTACATATCGCCGGCTATGTTGCTCTCTATGAGTTGTTCCTAGGCTGCGAGGCTCACTTCAAGCTGTGGAAAAGGCTATTTTGCCTCGTCCCTCGCACACAGAGGGGGTCACTTTATCAAGTGGGCGTAGCTGAAATATGGCGCATCGCCGGTAACGGATACCTGTCCGGTACCCCAAAGAAGTCGTCCG
Organism: Triticum monococcum; assembly: GCA_034509565.1. NCBI lineage: Eukaryota > Viridiplantae > Streptophyta > Magnoliopsida > Poales > Poaceae > Triticum > Triticum monococcum. Next base: position 696,549,142 of record CM067842.1, read on the forward strand.
AAGACTGGCCTTCAGAATGGTTTTATATGGAGGACGCTCCCCTTCTGGACCCTGTTCGGCGGGGTCTTCCTGAGTTCAACAATGCTCATCTGAAGAAACGCCAAAGTTGGCGCCCACGGAGCCCCCAGGTGAAAGATAATGGAGAAGTCCTCTATCTGATGAACCGGATTAAAGCACTCGCTCAATCAGGATTGGTAGTAATCGAAGTTATGTCGATTTGCATAATGCGGGGAGTGCAACCACTTCAATGTCATGGGCACCCCTTGTGGTGTTTTAACGGGGCGGATGATGCCACCCGCTGCGGGCGTAAGGGTCCGGACAATGCTGCCGCTTTAGCAAAAATTATGTCCGAATTGTTCAAGGGAGAGGAAGAGGAGTTCACCCGCATCAAGCCACGGGATGGATTCTCCATGTACAATCCTCCAAGCTGGGTAAGTTATATCTCCTTACTCCCATTTTTCCCGCATTATTTGTCGTAAGTATTCACCTTGCCACTTTGCGGCAGGAACTACGAAAAGCCATAAAGGAGGTCAGCAGCCCTTCTCCACAACCAGAGGACCCTAACCGGGCCCTCGACTCCGGACTTGAAGAAGATCCGGTTATATTCGTGGAGCTGATAGACCGGCAGTTCTATCAGTTAAGCTGCGATGATGCCATGGTGGCCATTACGGCCGATTACCCCGGACTGCTCCCTGCATCGCACATAAGAAAAACCAAAAATCCCAACTCCAAAAACTAGGATCCCCTTTTAGACACTTCACCCACCATATACATATGGCATTTTTACAAGGAAGGCGTTCGGGACGCCCTGCCGAACCCGCAGCAACTCGCCAACAAGAGGCACCGAGGCCGGGTAGGCCAAAAAGGAAGGCGGTCAGGACGGAGACGCCGACACAAAGGTATAACAAAAACACCGCTCCATGGATGTCGTCTTTCTCGAAATGCAATGACGCATGTGTTTCTTTAACAGAAAAAACGCTCGCTGGAATATGTCCGGCGATGTTGCTAAGCACGCTTCCACCAGTCGGGCGCCAGGACCGGACGTAGAGGCGGAAGCCGATTGGGGCGGGCGTCGGATAATCGCCCTACATTGGATGCAGATAGATTATCCGCTACAAACTTAGAAGTGGAAAGCGCCATGAATCATAGGCGCCGCCGGGCCGTACTCTGTGACGCTTGTTTCCCACCAGAGGCATTTGATGCCTTCAATTCTGGACAGGCGTACCTCCGTGCTACTCAAGATGGTCTAACCAGAGCCATGGATCAGTATGTAAAGGATGTACGGGTAAGTAAATCTGACGATTTTTACATATCAATAGCCCCTGAGACTTGAAACAATTAGCACAACTGATTTAAGGATCATCTGTATTGTGCAGGTTCTTAGAGAGAAGAATACTAGGCTGTCCCAGGAGCTGGAGGAATGCAAGACCCAACTGTGGGCCGCTGTTGCCGCATTGCATGAACCAAAAAAGTCTCCCGCTGGTAACATTTACTTTAAAGAATGATGGTTACCATATAGTGTGCGGCGTGGCTGCAGATCTAACAGTAGATGTTGCAGATGAATCCGGAGAAAATCCGGAGGACCAGCATGTCGTGCGACAGCTAGAGGCTGGCAAACGCGTGCTAAATGAGGTTAGGCGGGAGAAAAACAATCTCCAAGATGCCAATATCAAGTTGAGCGTGGAACTAAAATACGTTCGAGCCCAGCTTGCAGACTCCGAGAAGGAGAATAAGCGGCTTCGGCGCGGCATTTTCAGTAAGTGCTTGAATGAATCCTTTTGAAGGAGTTCGGCGAAGAAGCCGACTAACAGCGTTATGTCTGTAGGTATGCTGACGGGTCGTCCGACGGAGGAAATGCCCGGGTCTGCGGGTGATCTTCTATTCGAGCTCTCACATCTACACGAACAAGTTCGGTAGGTGATGCAAGGTATTTCCCAGGCCTTGTGGCCACCCGCCTCCCTGCTAGAAGGCGTTGAGGAGCTTACAGAGAAGCTCAAGGGAGCATGGCGGCGCTTCCGATTATGGAAGATATCGGCCTGCCGACAAGGTGCCAGAGAAGCCTGGGCCATGGTGAAGATGCAGTATACCAAGGCTGACCCAAATCACATGGCCGAGGTCGGACCTATGGGGCCCGACGGAAAAGAGATCCCCGTTAGCTTAGTTTATGGGTAAGTAGAATTAGCCACAAAGTATTCCCAATGGGATTGTAGGCTAGACTGCCTGTTGGATGGTATAGAAGAGGAATTTAGTCAGTCTGCATGACTATGTAATTAAAGTGACATGTATAATGCCTTCTAGCCGGATTGTAGATCATTTGTCATGGCGGACCTTTTCGCTTCAACCTCGGGACCCGATAGTCCGGAGTGTATCCGAATACCCGCTCAGTTATATAAGAACCGGGGTATGCGTGGAGACCAGGCGTAGGGGTCATTAGTGCTTGAACCGACAAGTGCCCAACTAGTTATGTTATATTACATGGGTAGTAAGAAACATCTTCCAGGGAGAATAGTTCCGTTAAGGGTTCCTTTCCCTGGGTAAGCATGCCCTAAAGTGCATGTCTAGACTGCGATAGGAAACGCAGGAAAAACATCTACGCGCAGATATGGAAAATAAATAAAAATCATCTTTTGTTCACCGACCGAATATTCCCTTAAGAACGCTAGCTTTCGGCTTCACCCGGTTTGAGGTACACATCCGGCTGACCCGGCAGTAACAATCACAGAGGTGCTCCCCTTATGCCCTAGCCGAATTAACGGGAACGTAGGGCATAAATACAAGAGCCAGGCAACCCAGCTTGGCTAAAACTTAAGTCATATTGATGCATATAATGGCGAAAAAAGGTACATGTGGAAGCATAACACATGTGCAGGGCACGAGGCTCGGATAGATGAATAGGCTTCTGTGAAAGAAGCCCCCGGGTATGATGAGCGCGGCTAGCGCATCTATAGTGTGCAAGTGAGGCACAAGTTGGCCTTTGAAGGCCTAAAGAAGGAATAAAAGAAAGAGAGAAAGAAAAACAAGGCAGATAATGTATATGCAAAAAATGGACAGAGGAAGGAGACGAACATAGAGTCCAGCGCTAGGCGTAGAATCTTCGGAGCCTGGCCGCGTTCCATGGGTTCGGCTCCAGTCGATTAGTCGATGCATCCCGCGGTCGGTACGCTCCACCGGTCAGCACTTGGTCAATAATGAAGGGACCTTCCCATTTGGGCTCCAGCTTGTTCTTTTTCTTATCCGGCAGGCGTAAAACTAGTTTGCCAACGTTATAAGTTTTGGCCCATACTTCTCTGCTTTGGTATCTGCGAGCTTGTTGCTGATAAAATGCGGAACGGGCTTTTGCTACGTCGCGCTCCTCCTCCAGGGTGTCCAGACTGTCCTGCCGATCGAGCTCGGCTTCTCTTTCCTCATACATGCACACTCGCGGTGAGTCATGAATTATGTCACAGGGCAAGACTGCCTCTGCACCGTACACCATAAAGAAAGGTGTATATCCGGTACTACTATTCGGCGTGGTCCGCGGCCCCTAGAGTACGGAGTCGAGCTCCTCTACCCAGTGCATATTAGACTCCGTTAAGGAACACACTAATCTGGGTTTAATGCCGCTCATTATAAGACCGTTTGCTCGTTCAACTTGGTCGTTGGTTTGTGGGTGATAGACCGAAGCATAATCGAGCTTGATGCCCATTTTGCTGCACCAGAGTTTTACCTCATCGGCAGTGAAGTTCGTGCCGTTGTCAGTGATGATGTTGTGGGGGACGCCATAACGGTGTACGACCCCGGATATGAAGTCTATCACCGGTCCAGATTTGGCTGTTTTAACAGGTTTGGCTTCTATCCATTTGGTGAATTTATCCACCATGACCAGTAAGTATTTTTTCTTGTGGGTTCCCCCTTTAAGGGGTACAACCATGTCAAGCCCCCAGACCGCGAAGGGCCACGTAATGGGGATTGTTTGGAGGGTGGTGGGTGGCATGTGGCTTTGATTTGCAAAGAGCTGGCAACCGGCGCAACGTTGGACCAAGTCCTGTGCATCTGCCCGGGCTGTTTGCCAATAGAGTCCTGTACGGAAGGCCTTGCTTACAAGAGCCCGAGCTGCGGCGTGGTGACCGCCGAGTCTGGCGTGAATTTCTGCCAAAAGGTTCTGCCCTTCCTCTTTGGAGATGCACCTTTGAAGGACTCCGGTAGTGCTTTTTTTATACAATTCCCCCTCATGGACCCTGTAGGCCTTAGATCGCCGCACTATGCAGCGTGCCTCATTTTGGTCCTCCAGAAGTTCCTGCCTAGTTAGGTAGGCTAGGAATGGTTCTGTCCACGGGGCTATGATGGCCATCATTACATGGGCTGAAGGTGTTATTTCGGTGGCGGAGCCTCCAATTGTGTCAGAGTGTTCGGTATCGGGTATTTTGGCCTGGTCTGGACTATTGTTACCGGTGTCCCCTTCCCATACTACGGATGGCTTGAACAGCCTCTCCAAAAATATGTTGGGGGGGGGGACCGCATCGCGTTTTGCGCCGATGCGGGCGAGGATATCCGCCGCTTCATTGTTTTCCCGAGCCACATGGTCAAATTCGAGCCTCGAACCGAGCTGACATTTTTAGGACGGCGTTTCGATAGGCCGCTATTTTTGGATCCTTGGCGTCAAAGTCTCCATTTATTTGGGATATTGCGAGGTTTGAATCCCCACGCACCTCCAGGAATTGAATGCCCATGGAGACTGCCATACGAACACCATGCAACAGAGCTTCGTATTCGGCTGCATTGTTGGAGTCTGTATATAATATTTGCAGTATGTCAGGACGTCAAGACATCAGGACGACGCCAGCACCTAGACCCGCCAGCATTTTAGAACCGTCGAAGTGCATGATCCAATTGGAGTATGCGCCGTGCTCTTTAGGGAGTTCGGCCTCCGTCCATTCGGCGATGAAGTCGGCCAATACTTGCGACTTAATGGCTCGTCGAGGTTTGTATGTTATGTCAAACGGGAGGAGCTCAGTGGCCCATTTGGCAATCCAGCCCGTAGCGTCGCGGTTGTTTATAATATCATTAAGTGGCACTTCCGAGGCTACTGTAATTGAACACTCTTGAAAGTAGTGGCGCAGCTTCCGGGATGCCATGAATACCGCATAGGCTACCTATTGATAATGTGGGTACCGTGATTTGCATGGAGTGAGGACAGTGGATACATAGTATATCGGCTTTTGAAGAGGGACTTTATGTCCGTCCGCTTCCCGCTCGACGACGAGCACTGCGCTTACAACTTGATGAGTTGCCGCAATGTACAGCAGCATTGGTTCGCCGATGTTTGGCGCGGCCAGGATTGGGTTGGTTGCCAAAATGGCCTTTATTTCTTCCAATCCGGTTGTGGCCGCGTCTGTCCACTCGAAGTGTTTGGTGCGCCGAAGGAGGCGATAAAGGGGTAAAGCCTTTTCTCCTAAGCGGGAGATAAAGCGGCTTAGAGCCGCCACACATCCAGTTAACTTCTAGATTTGCTTGAGGTCTGTTGGGGTAGCCAACTATGACAACGCTCGGATTTTGGCCGGATTAGCTTCAATACCTCTACTGGAGACAATGAAACCCAGGAGCTTTCCGGCTGGTACGCCGAAAACGCATTTTTCCGGATTGAGCTTGATGTCGTATGTTCGGAGGTTGTCGAATGTGAGCCTCAAGTCGTCTATCAAAGAGTCGGCTTGTTTGGTTTTGACGACCACATCGTCTACGTATGCCTCTACTGTTTTGCCGATTTGGTTCTCCAGACATGTTTGAATCAGGCGTTGATATGTTGCGCCAGCATTTTTGAGCCCAAAAGGCATTGTGTTGAGACAGAAGAGACCGTATGGTGTGATGAATGCCGTTGCGGCTTGGTCGGACTACGCCATCTTGATTTGGTGGTAACCGGAGTATGCGTCGAGGAAACACAATGACTCGTGTCTTGCAGTAGCATCGATAATTTGATGGATGCGGGGGAGGGGGAAGGGATCCTTTGGCCAAGCTTTATTGAGGTCCTTGAAATCGACACAAAGTCGCCAGGATTTATCCTTCTTTGGTACCATCCCCAGGTTTGCTAGCCAGTCCGGGTGTTTTATTTCTCTGATAAATCCGGCCTCCAATAACTTGGCTAGTTCCTCTCCCATGGCCTGTCTCTTAGGTTTGGAGAAACGCTGCAGATCTTGCTTGACCGGCTTAAATCCCTTTAGGATATTGAGGCTATGCTCGTCAAGCCTGCATGGGATTCCTGGCATGTCTGAGGGATGCCAGGCGAATATGTCCCAATTCTCGCGCAGGAACTCTCGTAGTGCGACGTCCACGGCGGGTGAGGGAGTCCTGGATTAGGGGGTGTTCGGGTAGCCGGACTATACCTTCAGCCGGACTCCTCGACTATGAAGATACAAGATTGAAGACTTCGTCCCGTGTCCGGATGGGACTTTCCTTGGCATGGAAGGCAAGCTTGGCGATGCGGATATTCAAGATCTCCTACCATTGTAACTGACTCTATGTAACCCTAACCCTATCCGATGTCTATATAAACTGGAGGGTTGTAGTCCGTAGGACATCAACTCCAAAGAGAACAATCATACCATAGGCTAGCTTCTAGGATTTAGCCTCCTTGACTTGTGGTAGATCTACTCATGTACTACCCATATCATCAATATTAATCAAGCAGGATGTAGGGTTTTACCTCCATCAAGAGGGCCCGAACCTGGGTAAAACATCGTGTTCCCTGCCTCCTGTTACCATCCGGCCTAGACGCACAGTTCGGGACCCCCTACCCGAGATCCGCCGGTTTTGACACCGACATTGGTGCTTTCATTGAGAGTTCCTCTATGCCGTCGCAATCAGGAAGGATGCCTCCTCCCGTCTTTAAAGATGGCGCCGTTGCTAAGGGAGCCTTGGCTGTCGGCCAAACTCTCTGGCTAGGTGGTTTCCTCATGACCGCATGTTCGGTTGTTGCGCCGACGGTGACCTCTCGGGTCATCAAAAGCAGCCTACACGTCAGCTCGGAGCTCGTCGAGCAGCTAGATCCAATGGAGCTCTCTTCCGTAAACGAGCTCTTGGATCGCATCGCCGCCCTGGGGGTCGCTACGGATTACGACCAGGTTGGGCTTAAACCTGATCTAAGAGAAATTAACTCTCCCCAAGTCACCCACCATGTTTCCGTGGTAGAGGCGCAGTGTGGAGACCCTTCATCTATTTTAAGGACTAGCTATGTCCGAATTCCCGACCCCTCCAAGCCGGATACCCGCGGAGGGGAGGATGTAACTCAAGACCTGAGCTTAGGATCAGGTAACGGGCCAGATTCATTGGACAACATCCAAGAATCCGAACTTCAGAGTTCGGAAACGCTTCGGCCTCCGAATCTTGGATTGGGTGAGGTTTCAGATTCAACGACACCCGCCCACCCGATCATAAGTGATCTCTCCCAAATCAGGCAGAGGCCCAAGGAAACAGTACATCATTACTGGGCCAGATTCCTCCTGGTTATGAACAGGATAAAGGATTGCCGCGAGGGAGACGCAATCTCAATTTTCTGCAGTAATTGCATGGACGAGGGAATCCTTGACGCTGTAAGTCGTCGTGATATTACACGCTTCGCTAACTTGGCGTCCATAGTACAAAAATACTGTGTGATGGAAAGCGCCTGGAAAACCAAAATAAAATTTTGGGATAATCCGGCCTTGAATAGTAATCCTGTCCGATCTAAGAGGGTGCATCATCATAGGACACCCGGGATAAACACCAAAAAGCCAAAACCCTCTACAGGGCATGGAACCGTACTGGAAAGATGGCTTGATGGACCCTGTAGAATTCACAGTACGGAGGATGCCACACCAACTCACAGCCTTAGAGCATGTTGGATACTTCGGCAGGTGGCCAAAATCGGCGAGGACCTCTTAATTCCGGAGGCCACAGAAAGCCAGCCCAAGGACACCAGTACCGTTCTCACAGTCTTCGAGACTTTCGCATCAAACAATGTCCGAAAAAGAACACTCCGCAGCCTCGCCGAAGTCTATAAAGTTGCAACAATAAATCCATGGAGCGACACTGCCATTACCTTCAATGCAACTGATGAACCTAGATTCCGAACAGCCCGAGCACCAGCCGCATTGGTCCTCAGTCCCATAGTGGACGGCTTTCGCCTCACCAAGGTGCTCATGGATGGAGGCAGCGGACTGAACCTCATTTATGAGCAAACCCTTCAAAAAATGGAAATAGACTGGAACCGCATCGAGCGAAGGAGCACAACCTTTAGAGGAATAATCCCCAGGCGGGAAGCGTGCTGCATAGGAAAAATCACACTAGATATGGTGTTCGGCACGCCGGATAATTACAGGTCCGAAGAAGTCACGTTTCAGGTGGCCCCGTTTAAGAGCGGATATCACGCTTTACTAGGGCGGGAAGCATTCACAATCTTCCAAGCAATACCCCATTACGGGTACATGAAGCTTGAGATGCCTGGGCCGAACGGAATTATCACTCTAGCTACTGATCCGGACATAGCACTCCGCACTGAAAACAAGACGGCCGCATTAGCCCTTGAGGCACTATCCGAAGCCTTAGCGGCCGAGGAACTGACTGCGCTGCGCTCCACGGTTAACAGGGATGATGTGATACTCGACAAGAGATCCAAATCCACATCCTTCAAGCCAGGTGACGACATAGTCAAATTCCAGGTCCATCCAACGGACCCCAATAAAACAGCTTCCATCGGGGCACGACTGAACCCTGATGCAGACGCCGCACTGCGAGAGTTCCTACGAGAGAACTGGGACATCTTCGCCTGGCACCCTTCAGACATGCCAGGGATCCCACGCAGGCTAGCCGAACCCAGCTTAAATATCCTAAAAGGATTTAAACCTGTCAAACAAGCCCTTCGACATTTTTCCGAACCCAAGAGACATGCTATGGGAGAGGAGCTAGCCAAGCTATTGGAGGCCGGATTCATCAGAGACATAAAACATCCGGACTGGCTAGCAAACCTGGTGATGGTACCAAAGAAGGACAAATCCTGGCGCCTGTGTGTTGATTTTAAAGACTTTAACAAGGCTTGCCCAAAGGATCCCTCCCCCTCCCTCGTATCGATCAAATTATCGATGCCACCGCAGGACACGATTCGTTGTGTTTCCTTGACACATACTCCGGTTACCATCAAATCAAGATGGCAGAATCAGACCAAGCTGCAACAGCATTCATCAGACCATACGGCCCATTCTGCTTCAACACAATGCCCTTCGGGCTGAAAAACGCCAGCGCAACATATCAGCGCATGATCCAGACATGTCTGGCAAACCAGATCGGCAAAACAGTGGAGGTGTATGTGGATGATGTGGTCGTCAAATCAAGACACGTCGAATCTCTAGTAGACGACTTGAGGCTTACATTCGATAACCTCCGAAAATATGACATCAAGCTCAACCTGGAAAAATGCGTCTTCGGCGTTCCAGCCGGAAAGCTCTTGGGCTTCATTGTATCTGGTAGAGGAATTGAAGCAAATCCAGCCAAGATCCGAGCTTTGTCACAATTGGATGTCCCAAAGGACCTTAAACAAATACAAAAATTAACCGGATGCGTGGCGGCTTTAAGCCGCTTCATCTCCGGCTTGGGAGAAAAGGCACTACCCCTCTATCGCCTCCTTCGGCGCACCGAACACTTCGAGTGGACGGATGTCGCCACGGCCGGACATGATGAAATAAAAGCCATATTGGCAACAAACCCAGTCCTGGCCGCGCCAAACACCGGCGAACCAATGTTATTGTACATTGCAGCAACACACCAAGTTGTCAGCGTAGTGCTCGTTGTCGAGCGGGAAACGGACGGACACAAATTCCCCCTTCAAAGGCCGTTCTACTACGTGTCCACTGTCCTCACTCCATGCAAATCACGGTACCCGCATTATCAAAAGATTGCATATGCGGTATTCATGGCATCCCGGAAGCTACGACACTACTTTCAAGAGTGTTCCATAACAGTAGCCTCGGAAGTGCCACTCAATGATATTATCAACAATCGCGATGAAACGGGCCGGATTTCAAAATGGGCCATCGAGCTTCTCCCGTTTGATATAACCTATAAGCCACGACGAGCTATTAAATCGCAAGTTTTGTCCGACTTCGTCGCAGAATGGACGGAGGCCGAGCTCCGTAAAGAGTATGGCATATATTCAAACTGGATTATGCATTTCGACGGCTCCAAATTGTTGGCCGGACTGGGGGCCGGCGTCGTCCTGACGTCCCCCACAGGAGACACAGTCCAATATGTGCTCCAGATCATGTACACGGATTCCAACAATGCAGCCGAATATGAGGCCCTCCTACATGGCCTCCGGATAGCAGTATCCATTGGTATCCAGCGCCTAGAGGTACACGGGGATTCAAACCTCGCGATATCCCAAATAAATGGAGACTTCCACGCCAAGGACCCAAAAATGGCAGCTTACCGCAACGTCGTCCTAAAAATGTCAGCTCGGTTCGAGGGGCTGGAGTTTCACCATATAGCTCGAGAAAACAATCAAGCGGCGGATGTCCTAGCACGCATCGGAGCAAAACGCGATGCAGTCCCCCGCCCCAACATCTTTTTGAAAAGATTGTTCAAGCCATCCGTAGCATGGGAGGGGGAACCCGCAAATAACAGCCCGAACCCAGCCGCACCACTCGACACCGAACAATCTGACACAATTGGAGGCTCTGCCAACGAAATTACACCTTCAGCCCACGTAATAATGGAGGTTATCGCCCCGTGGACAGAACCATTCCTAGCCTACCTTACTAGGAAGGAACTCCCGGAGGACCAAAACGAGGCCCGCTGCATAGTGCGGCGATCTAAAGCCTATAGAGTCCATGAGGGAGAGCTTTATAAGAAAAGCACTACCGGAGTCCTTCAAAGGTGCATCTCCGAAGAGGAAGGGCAGAACGTTCTGGCTGAAATTCATGCCGGACTCGGTGGTCACCACGCCGCTGCTCGGTCCCTTGTTAGCAAGGCTTTTCGTACAGGCTTTTATTGGCCGACGGCCCGGGCAGACGCTCAGGACCTAGTCCAACGATGCGCTGGTTGCCAACTTTTTGCCAACCAAAGCCATATGCCACCCACTGCACTCCAAACTATACCCATCACCTGGCCTTTTGCGGTCTGGGGGCTTGACATGGTCGGACCCCTTAAAGGTGGGACCCATAGGAAAAAATACTTACTGGTCATGGTGGATAAGTTCACCAAATGGATAGAAGCCAAGCCTGTTAAAACGGCCGAATCCGGACCTGTGATAGACTTCATATCCGGGGTTGTACACCGTTATGGCGTCCCCCACAGCATCATAACCAACAACAGTACAAACTTTACCGCCTACGAGGTAAAACTCTGGTGCAAAAACATGGGCATCAAGCTCGATTATGCTTTCGTCTATCACCCACAAACCAACGGCCAGGTCGAACGTGCAAATGGTCTTATCATGAGCGGCATTAAACCCAGACTGGTGCGGTCCCTCAAGGAATCTAACACGCACTGGGTACAGGAGCTCGACTCCGTGCTATGGGGGCTGCGAACCACGCCAAATCGCACCACCGGATACACACCATTTTTATGGTGTACGGCGCAGAAGTAGTCCTGCCCTGTGACATAATTCATGACTCACCTAGAGTGCGCATGTACGAAGAAAGAGAAGCCGTGCTCGATCGGCAGGACAACTTGGACGCCTTGGAGGAGGAGCGTGACGTGGCAAAAGCCTGTTCCACATTTTATCAACAGCAGGCCCGAAGATATCAAAGCAGAGAAGTATGAGCCAAAAATTACAATGTTGGCGAACTAGTTCTACGCCTGCCGGATAAGAAAAAGGACAAAATCAAGCCCAAGTGGGAAGGTCCATTCATAATCGACCAAGTCCTGACTGGTGGGGCGTACCGCCTGCTAGATGCGTCGAACAACCGACACGAGCCGAACCCGTGGAACGCCACCCGTCTCCGAAGATTCTATGACTAGCGCCGGACTCTGTGTTCGTCTCCTTCCTCTGTCCATTCTTTTTTGCATTTTTCTGTCTTAAATTCCTCTCCTTCCCATTTTTTGTTTTATAGCCCTTAAAGGCTCATCTAGTGACGCGCCACTCGCGCTCAATAAACCTGGGGGCTTCTTTAATAGAAGCTTATTTATACGGGCTTCACGCCCAACACATGTGTCAAACTTCCGCATGTACCTTTTTATTCACCATTATATGCATCGATATGACTTAAGTTTTGGCCAAGCTGGGTTGCCTGGCTCCTGTGCTTACCCCTACGTTCCCGATTGTTCGGCTAGGCGGTAAAGGGAGCACCTCTGCGATTGTTACTGCCGGGTCAGCCGGACGTGTACCTCAGACTGGGTGAAGCCGAAAGCTAGCGTTCTTAAGGGAATATTTGGTCGGTCAAATAAAAGATGATCTTTTTACTCATTTTATGCACCCCCAGATGCTTTTTTTCTATGTCTTTTCACGCAGTCCGGACATGCACCTTAGGGCATGCCTCCCAGCGAAAGGAACCCTTAACGGAACTATTCTCTCTAGAAGATGTTTCTTACTAACCATGTAATATAACATACCTAGCTGGGCACTTGTCTCATAAAGCACTGATGACCCTATGCCTAGTCTCCACGCATACCCCGGTTCTTATATAACCGCTAGGGTATTCGGACACACTCCGGACCGTCAGGTCCCGAGGTTGAAGCGAAAAGGTCGGCAACGACAAACAATCTACAATCCGGCTAGAAGGCATTACACATGTCAATTCAAAATTACACAGTCATTCTGACTGATTATATTCCTCTTCTATTCCATCTAACAGGATGTCTAATTTACAGTCCTGCTGGGAATACTTAGCGGCCAACTCTACTTGGCCGTATACTAAGCTTACAGGGATCTCCTTCCCGCCAGGCCCCACTGGTCCGACCTCGGCCATGTGGTTTGGGTCAGACTTCGTAAAATGGGTCTTCACCATGGCCCAGACCTCCCTAGCGCCTTGTCGGAAGGCCGATATCTTCCACAACCGGAAGCGCCGCCGAGCTCCCTTCAGCTTCTCCGCAAGCTCTCCGAGGCCCTCGGGCACGAAGTGGGCAGGTCATAAAGCTTGGGCAACGCCTCGCATCGCCTGCCGAATTCGCTCGTGCAGTTGCAAGAGTTCGGGAAGAAGGTCACCCATAGAACCGGGCATCTCCTCTGCAGGACGACCTGTGAGCATACCTACAGACATTACTCGGTTGGTCGACTTCCTCGCCGAACTCTTTTTTCAAAGTTCGTTCAAGCACTTACTAAATATGCCGCGTCGAAGCCGCTGATTCTCCTTCGTGGAGTCTGACAGTTGGCCACGAACATCTTTAAGTTCGACGTCCAGCTTGGTGTTGGCATCCTAAAGATCATTCTTCTCTCGCCTCACCTTTGTCAACATACTCTCACCGGCCTTTAGCCGGCGTAAGAGTTGTTTCTTTTCCGGATCGAGTCCGGCGCCATCTGCAATATGATTTGTCAGATTTGCACCCACACCGCACAATACTAATCTTTCGAAGTGTATCTTACCTGAGGGGGTCTCTTTGGCCTCCCCTGCTGCGGCTAGTGCAGCCTCTAGTTGGGCCTTCCACTTTTCCAGCTCCTGGGACAGTACGGTATTCTTCTTTGTAAGAACCTGCATATTAAATGATCCTTAAATCAGTTGCTCTAACTGCTTCAAGTCTCGGGGGCTACTGGCATATATATATATATATATATATTTGACCAAAATTTTCTTACCCGTATGTCTTTTACATACTGCTCCGTGGCTCTGGCTAAACCATTTTGAGCGGCACAGAGGTACGCATCTCCTGAATTAAAGGCATCTAAAGCCTCTTGGGAGAAACAAGCATCGCGTAGAACTGTCCGGCGACGCCTGTGGTTCATGGCACTCTGCACTTCAGAATTTGTGGCAGACAGCCTGTCCGCATCCTCTGTCGGAGGAGCGTCTGGTGCGCGCCTTGTGCTCGCCTCCGCTTCCTGGCCAGACATTGGAGCCTGGCTGGTGGAGGCGCGATTGGCAACCTCTCCGGATGTAGTCCGGCGAGGTCTCTTCGTTCTAAAGATAGCACGAACGTTAATATGCCCTGACAGAATAACTCCAGGGAAACAGAGGGTGCGCTATACCTTTGCGCCGGCATCTCAGTCCGGACTACATTCCTTTTTGCCCCACGGGGCCCTGCGGCCCCTTGTTGGCTAGCCGCCGTAGGTTCGGCCTCCTGCCTCGGAAATCTCCCCTGCAAAACACGGTTGTCATCAAAAACACCGGAATACATGAGAGTGGAATCTCTTTCAAGGGAATGAGACTCCGGTTTCTGTCACCTGGGAGGCCGGGATTAACCCTGGGTAATCCATCGTAATGGCTACCAAGGTATTATCCTTGCTTAGCTGATGGAACACCCCATCGCTAAGCTCCACCGATATGTCCGGATCCTCTTCGGAGTCCGAATTGAGGGACCGTTCTGGGTCCTCAGGCTGTGGAGGGCGGCTGTTTATACCGTTTACCTCCTGTTGCAGTTCCTGCATTCAAGTCGTTAGACTACCTATCTAACCGTGGGAGTATAAAACAAACGGGCAAGCGCAATTGTTCACTTACCCAACTTGGAGGATCGTACATACTGAATCCGGCCCATGGGTTGATGCAGAGGAATTCCTCCTTTTCTCCCTTATACAAAGAGGATAAGATCTTTACTAAGGCGGCGGCTGAGGCCGGCCCCTTACGACCGTAACGGGTGGCGTCATCCTCCCCGTTGAAATCCCACATGGGGTGGCCTCTATATTGAATCGGCTGCACCCCCCGCATAATGCATGCGGCCATGACTCCAATCATGGTTAGTCCGGAATGTGCCAATAGTCTTATTCGGCCCATCAGGTAAAGGACGTCTCTGTGCTTTCTCTTTGAGAGCTCCGCGGACGCCAGCTCAAGCGTTTCTTCAATGGGGCACTGTTGAACTCAGGGAGACCGACCCGGATAGGGTCCGGTAGCGGGACGTCATCTATGTAAAACCATTCCGAAGGCCAGTCCTCGGACGCCTTCTTCAGGGTTCCGGATAGGTATCCGGTCCCGGCGATGCGCCATACTTCGGCTCCGCCCACTTGGTAGATAGACCCCTCTTGAGAACGGGGCACCAGGCAGAATAACCTCTTCCACGGCGCGAAATGAAGCTCAACACCTAAAAATAGCTCGCAAAGGGTGACGAAACCCGCAATATGTAATACGGAGGCGGGCGTGAGATTGTGCAGCTGGAGGCCGTAGAACTCCAGAAGCCCGCGGAGAAATGGATGAATTGGAAATCCCAGTCCCCTTACTAGATAGGGGACAAGGCACACCCGCTCTCCTTTAGAAGGATTGGGGGTGCTCTCCGCTTGTTTTCCGCCATTGTATGCCTGGGGGAGAAATCCCTTGGCCTGAAGCGACACTAACTCGCTATGCGGGATGGTGCAACTCTCCCAGTTCCCGGGTTTGGGACCAGAGGAGCGAGGGGAGGAGCTGCGATGGCTGGACATGTTGGAATGGACCTTTGCTGGAAGCGCTCTGATTATAACTCGCGGAGAGGAGAAGATGTGGTTTGGACCTGAATCCCCATCCCGTTAAATAGGCGGCTCGTTTATATGGCTAGGGGTGTGGATGTAAAAACGCCCCGGCTTTTCACATTTGTTTGACAATGGAAGACGGCCATTATTGGGCGTGGAAGCCGAGGAGCATTACATTACAAAAATCAGACATTATTCCTACAGGTACACAAGATTTGGAGAAGAACCCGCCTTGCAATGCCGAACAATCTGCGCGCCGGACTTATCGTCATTGAAGCCTGGTTCGGGGGCTACTGAAGGAGTCCTGGATTAGGGGGTGTTCGGGTAGCCAGACTATACCTTCAGCCAGACTCCTGGACTATGAAGATACAAGATTGAAGACTTCGTCTCGTGTCCGGATGGGACTTTCCTTGGCGTGGAAGGCAAGCTTGGCGATGCGGATATTCAAGATCTCCTACCATTGTAACTGACTCTATGTAACCCTAACCCTATATGGTGTCTATATAAACCGGAGGGTTGTAGTCCGTAGGACATCAATTCCATATACAACAATCATACCATAGGCTAGCTTCTAGGGTTTAGCCTCCTTGATCTCGTGGTAGATCTACTCTTGTACTACCCATATCATCAATATTAATCAAGCAGGACGTAGGGTTTTACCTCCATAAAGAGGGCCCGAACCTGGGTAAAACATCGTGTTCCCTGCCTCCTGTTACCATCCGGCCTAGACGCATAGTTCGGGACCTCCTACCCGAGATCCACCGGTTTTGACACCGACAGCAGGGTTTAATTGTGCCCCGATGGAGGCTATTTTTGTAGGGTCCGTTGGGTGGACTTGGAATTTGACTATTTCATCTGCTGGTTTAAAAAAGGTGGACTTGGATCTCCTATCGAGTATCACGTCGTCCCTGTCCACTGTGGAGCGTAGCGTGGTTAATTCCTCTGCTGAGAGGGCTTCGGATAATGCCTCGAGGGCCAGTGCAGCTGTTTTGTTTTTGGCGCGGTGTGCTGTGTCCGGATCACTGGCGAGGGTGTTGATTCCGTTGGGCCCGGGCATTTTGAGCTTCATGTACCCATAATGGGGTACAGCTTGGAAGATCGTGAACGCCTCACGTCCTAAAAGGGCGTGGTATCCACTGCTGAACGGGGCCACTTGTAATGTAATTTCTTTGGACCTATAGTTCTCTGGCGTACCGAATACCACATCTAGTGTGATTTTCCCAGCGCATCGTGCCTCCCAACTGGGTATGATTCCCCTGAAGGTTGTGCTACTTTGCTCAATGCGGTTCTAGTCTATTTCCATTTCTTGAAGAGTTTCCTCATAAATGAGGTTTAATCCGCTGCCACCATCCATGAGTACTTTGGTGAGTCGAAAGCCGTCCACAATTGGACTGAGGACCAGAGCGGCTGGTGCTCGGGCTGTTCAGAATTTAGGTTCGTCACTGGCATTGAAGGTAATAGTCGTGTCACTCCATCGATTTATTGCTGGTACGTGGAAGATTTTGGCCATACTACAGAGTGTTCGCTTGCGCCTATTATTTGACGCGAAGGTCTCAAAGACTGTTAACACCGTATTTCTATCCACGGGATGGTGCTCTGTGGCATTTGGGATAAGAAGATCCTCACCACTTTTGGCCACCTGCCGGAGTATCCAACATGCCCTAAGGCTGTGCGGTGGTATTGTATCCGCTGTACTATGAATTTTGCAAGGTTCATTAAGCCATCCCTCCAGTACAGTTCCATGCCCTGTAGAGGGTTTTTGTTTCTTTGCAACTAGCTCGGGGGTCTTATGATAGTGCACCCTTTTACTTCGGACTGGGTGTATATTCGGAGCCGGATTATCCCAAATTTTTCTTTCGGTTTTCCAGGCGCTTTCCATCACACAGTACTTTCATACCATGGACGCCAAGTCAGCGAAGCATGATATGTCACGGCGATTTAAGGCGTTCAGGATTCCCTTGTCCGTGCAATTATTGCAGAAAAGTGAGACTGCATCTTCCTCGTGACAGTCCTTAACCTTGTTCATCACAAGGAGGAATCTGGCCCAATAATGATGTACTGTTTCATGGGGCTCTTGCCTGATGTGGGAAAGATCGTTTATGTCTGGGTGGGTGGGTGGATTTGAGTCTGAACCCCTACCCGATATGACACCCAGGAGCTGAGGAGTTTCCAATCTTTGAAGTTCGGGTTCCGGAGTGTTGCCCAATAAGTCTGGCCCGCTGCCTGATTCTAGGTTCAGGGCTTGGGTGATGTCCTCCCATAAGCGGGTATCCGGCTCGGAGAGCTTAAGAATCCGGACATAGTTAGTCCTCAAAATAGAGGAAGAGTTGCCGCATTGTTCCTCCACCACCGCAATGTGATGGGTGACCGATGGAGAGTTAATCTCCCTTTGATCGTGTCGGATTTCGGGTTCCGGCAGACCCTTAAGGTTCGAACACTGGGGTGCGCGCGGAAATCTCACCTTCAACCTCTCCGTCTCGATGGGATCTAAACTACTAAAGGAATCACACAAGAGACACGAGATTTATACTGGTTTGGGCCACCGTTGTTGTGTCATACCCTACTCCAGTGTGTGGTGGATGGATTGCCTCCTGGGGCTAGTGATGAAGAACAACACAAGGAAGAACAGCCTCGCGAGGGTCTGTTCTTGGCTGGGGTGATGAACTGTTGGGACGAGTTCAGTCACCTCTCTCTCTCTCTCTTTCTCTACTCTGTGTGCCTTCTCATCAAAACCGGACCCTTTGCTACGTGGGTGGCCGGTCGCTATTTATAGAGGCCCTGGTCCTCTCCCCAAATATTGAGCGGGAAGGGATCTAACAATGGCGGGCTAATTTGAAGGACGACAGCAAGTACATCTATCCTGACAAAAGCAGTCTTCGCCTGCCAAAGGCTCTGGTGATGACGCCGCGCTGGGCTCCATGGTGACCCCCGTCTTGTAGTCCTCCTGGTCTTGGTCTCGTTGCACCGAAGTGGCAACCTTTGCCTGATGCCTCGGTACTCCGCGGATACGCTTGCCCCCTTTGCACCAAAGAGGAAAGAAGGACGCTGCGCGCGCTGGCGCCTGCCTGGCGCCCTCGATCGTCATGGCTTGCATCACTGGCACCTCGCGAGGCACCCCGCCTCGATACCTCTGTCTCCTTGTGAGCTAGCCTGAGGATGCGCCACATCATCCGCCTCGCGAGGCTTCGCCCCTCGCGAGTGTCTTGAGCCTTGTGCTTGATGAAGATGGGCCATGTTGGGCCCCCACTCGAGCCACATCGCAGGCCGCATGCAGGCAAATCTGGGGACCCCCGTTCCCAGAACGCCGACGGTAGCCCCCGGGCCCAAGGAGCGCATGGACTTGGCCATGCCGAGAGGCGAAAGGGCAAGGGCGAAGCGCCGCGGGCCCCAACAGCCTGCGGCCCTGGACGCCGTGTGGCGGCTGATTGGATGTGGCGCCTCCGCTTCCCCACGACGCCTTGGTGATCGTGCGAGCTGGACAAGTCCATGCATGCAGAACGTGCTATGATTACCTGTGATCGTGGAGACCGGCGGTTGGCCTTCGCCGGCTATAAGTACGGCACCGCTCATGCCCGTCCAGTCCATCTCCTCTTGCTCTCTCCTTCGCCTCAGTTCTTGCTCCGTCTTGGTGTGATGGCTCCGATTCACCGATTCTCTGCAGCGGACAAGGGAAAGGCTCCTCGAGAAGGGCCAGACCCTCTCCCGCCAAAGAAGCGACTCGCCCATTGCGGCCGGGACGATGAGGACCATCCGGTGGTGGCGAGGCCCTGGGGCGAGCGGGCTCCGCCGGGGTTCCCGCTGCCCTTATACGCCCACGTCGAGGGCCCCGGAGGTGTTGATGCTGATCCCCGCGGTCAGCGCCGTCATCGGCGCCGTCGGGTTATGAAGGCGTGGGTGGTTCCTCCTGGAGTCCATGCCGAGGGCTCCTCCCGTGAGTTCATGCTCCACGTCGTCACTCCTCTTCAGTCCTGGATCCGCCTTCCTCCCTTCTTTGCCTCCATGGTTCTTCCAGGGGGGCCTCTGGTGCTCCAGCTGCAGCACGCCGACTGCGACACCCCTGCGACCAAGGCCGAGGTCGTCGTCGCTGCCCCGGGCGCGGTCTACATGTCCCGCGGCTGGAGGGAGATTGCCCGGGTCTGCAGGGGAAGAGGCGTCTTCACGGTCCACCTGGAGTATGACCGCGCGGCGGTGATGTCCTTCAAGGTCTTCGACGCGATCGGGCGCCGGCTGGAGTGCTGCCGCGGGAGAGGCGGCCAGGACCTCGCCCTGGTGAGGGCTAGGCCCGTCGACCGCCCCCTTGGCAGTGGCGCCCGAGGGTCCAGCGGCTCCAGCGAAGGCTTCGCGACTCCGGAGATGAGCGACGACAGCTATGAGCCCCCGAGTCGTTGCCGCTCCAGGAGCAGGGCGGACGCGTCAGGCCGTTGCCAACCCTGATCTGGATGGGGTTGGCGTCGGTGCCTGATGGCCCACTGTTGATGATGGCGTCTCCCGCAGTAGCTCATGTAGTTAGCGTCCCTTAGGATCCGCTCCCTACGAGGAATCAGAATGCGCTCCGTGGGGGCTTGTAAGGTGCCTGTAGTCCTGTTTGTTAATATGTATGACCTTTTGACGTGGATCCGGGCGAGCTGCTAACTCCGTTATAGTTCAGCCTTCCCTTTCGCACCTCACAAGGGCTTGGTGCTCTACGCCGACATGTCCCAGTCCCAAGGCGGCATCAGCCGTCGCTGGTATGCCAGGTCGTGATGCCGTGGTCAAGGCCAGGAGGTGAGCGACCCGAGGTCCGGTAAGAGCCCCTGAGTCGCGATGCTCAGGAGGTCCCCTTTGGCGCCCAAGCAGCCATCACTTAGTGAGAAAGGGAAGCAACATCGCTAGTACGGAGTTGCTTTAGGTGCGGGGGTAGTGCTGCAGCAGCCAGTGCCATGGGTGGTAACTTATCTTGAGGATCAGGGGCCGTTCCAGGTGTGCCGTTGGGTCCGTGCGTGGATAGGGGCGGAAACGCTCGGCAAGGTCCTCGCGAGGCCCCTTCTTCCCCGCCTCTGCTCCCCTTTCTGCTCTACGTCCTCGGGTCCCGGCCCTCGAGCTTGTCTCAGCCGTTGCTGGTATGCCAGGTCGCGATGCCGTGGACAAGGCCAGAGGGTGAGGGCTGGAGAGCCAGTAAGAGCCCTGAGTCGCGATGCTCAGGCACCCCCCCCCTTAGCGTGCAAGCGGTTCGCGCGGGCGAGGGCGAAGGAAACCTCTTGAGGGCCTCGGCTTGCACGGTTCCCTCCAGGGATCCTGCAGGGTCATCACAGAAAGAAGATGGTGTTGCCATGGCGGCCATTAGTCGATCGTTAGTCACTTAAGAGCTTGCTGGTTGAGGTAGGCGAGGTGTATCTGGGCAGCCGTGAGCCAGCGCGGGACTCCCGAGGCCCTACCTCTGGGCGGGTTGCGCCCGGCACTGGGCCGTATCTTGAGATGTGTCCCTGCAAAATTTGGTTAGATGCCGGTACTCTACGTCCTCGGGTCCTGGCCCTTGAGCTTGTCTCAGCCATTGCTGGTATGCCAGGTCGCGATGCCGTGGACAAGGCCAGAGGGTGAGGGCTGGAGAGCCAGTAAGAGCCCTGAGTCGCGATGCTCAGGCACCCCCCCTTTAACGTGCAAGTAGTCGACATGGAGAAAAAGGGATGCCGCGGACGGGCAACAAGCAATCAAGCGTGACAAGCAAATGCATAGTTGGAAATAAACGCGACGGAGATACACGCTGCTGGGCTTGGCCCCGGTGGCTTGGGGATGATGCAGCCCGAGGGGCGCCCCCAACAAGGCAAACTAACGACGGAAAGGTAAATGCAGATACATGCCGCGGGGACGGATCCACGCGGCCTGGGAGTGATGCAACCCTAGGAGGGTGCTCCCAGCTGAGAACGGAACTTGAAAGATGTCACCTGAGGATGTCGTCAGCGTAGTGGCGTTGGTGCAGCAGACTTGACGGGCTGCAGAAGCCGATCCTCATGAGCCCCCAGGCCCCGGGGCCTCGGGAGGCTCCGGAGGCGCTGGTGACTCATCGCGAGCTGCCTCCATCTCCGCCAAGGCCGCGGAACGCCTGTCTTCCTGAGCCTCCACGATGCCCCTCATGAGGCGCTGGTACGCCGCAGCCATGCTCAGCAGGCCGTAAGGCATGCGAACATAGTTGTGGGGTGGACCTCCGCAGCGCCCCACTTGCGAGGGCCAGAGGCGCTCCGTTGTGGCGATCTGGTGGAGCCCTGGTACGTCGACGCAGACGCGCAGCCCACCATCCTCGCCTGGATGTGGGGCCACGGCTGGCAAGCGGCGGCAACCTCTCATGATCCTTGTCTCCTGTAGCTCTTGAATGGCCTCGTCAACGAACTGTTGCTGGTCTGATCTTCCTCGCCTGGCTCCCTCTCGAGGGAAACGTGCTGCGAAGCACGCCTCCACATGGTGCCCAAGCGCCTCCCTCGTGACCCTGGCTAGGTCGGTGGCCCTCCAGGTGAGAGCCCCCTAGCCCTGCCTGAGGAGGGCGACGGGCGCGCTTTCCTATGCGATGGATGGAGGGCCCTCCTGAGGAGGCGCGGGCCCTGAGGGGCCTGCCTCCTGAGGGGCTGAGCCTGATGACGTCTTCTTCTTCTTGGGGGTAGTCTCAGGAAGCCTCCTGCTTCTGCGATCTGGGTCTTCTAGCGACGCGGCCTGAAAGGCTCACTCCAGGGAACACACTGCATCTCTCTCCTCACAGGGCACCGTGATGACGCCGCCACTTCCTGGCATCTTGAGGACGTTGTAGCCATGGTGGGTCACGGCCATGAACTTGGCCAGCGCTGGGTACCCGAGGATGGCGTTGTACGGCAGGCGGATGTGGGCGATGTCGAAGTCGATGAGCTCAGTGCGGTAGTTGCTGCGAGCCCCGAAGGTGACAGGGAGGCGGACCTGCCCGATCGGGATTGTGGAACCGTCGGTGATCCCGGAGAAAGGCCTGGTTGGCTGAAGCTGGTCATAGGGTACTTGGAGATTGTTGAATGTTTCCACGGATAGGAAGTTGAGCCCTGCCCCGCCATCGATGAGGGTCTTGGTGACCAGCACGTTGCTGATGACCGGGGAGCAGAGCATCGGGAGGACTCCTGCAGTGGCTGCGCACTTGAGCTGAACATGATGGGGCATGCCGACCACCTGAGGGGGCGCGTTGCTTCGAGCTTGGGGAGAACTGCATTCACTTCGCGGGCAAACTGCTTGAAGATACGTTGGGTGGCTGGGGCTTGAGCTCCGCCCAGGATGCAGGCGATCGCGCGCGGCTCCTGGAAGCCCCCAGCCCCCTCGTCTGGATGGCGGTCTTCGTTCCTCCTTGGTGGAGGCGGCAGTGGAGGCAGGCCTGCGTTGCCATGAGGGTGATCCTCGTGAGGTTGGTCTCTCCAGTCCCCCTCACGAGGCAAGTCCCGCCAGCGGTCCTCGCGAGGCTGGTGGCGCCACCCCTGGCGCGGGCCACGGTCTTCCCAGCGCCCTGGGTTTCTTCCTCCTCCTCGGTCGTAGCCCCGGTCAGCATGGTCAGGGCGACAGCCGATCCTTCCTTCTCGTACGGCGTGGAGCTCTTGACATTCGTTGGTGTTGTGGGTGTGGAAGTCATGATACACACAGTACCGGCTGCCTATGGAGGGTTCGGGCAGATCCTTGCCCCGCTTGGTGTCTGGATCTGCCGCGAGTACGGCAGCCCCCTTGCGCTTCGCGTCCTTGGCTTTGGGCTTCTTCTCTTGTGGGTCCGCGGCAGGCAGCTCGAGGAGGGAGAGACGTCCCTCCTCAGCTCTGGCGCACTTGTTCGCCAAGTTGAACAGCTCCAGGGAGGTGCAGAGGTCTTCGTGCATCGCCAGCTCCTCCTTCATCTTGACGTCACGCACGCCGTCAGAGAAGGCGGAGATGATGGCCTCCTCGGACACCTTGGGGATCTTGAGGCGCGCGTTGTTGAAGCGCTGGATGTACTTTTGCAGGGTCTCTCTGGGTTGTTGCTTGATGCGGCGCATGTCGCTCACGGCGGGCGGCCGGTCGCGAGTACCTTGGAAGTTGGCGATGAAGCGGGCGCGCATCTGGTCCCAGGAGGAGATCGTGCCTGGAGCCAGATTCAGGAGCCAGGTTCGCGCCCCTTCCTTCAGCGCCATGGGGAACCAGTTAGCCATGACCTTCTCATCCCCGCCGGCAGCCTCGATGCCCAGCTCATAGAGCTGGAGGAACTCTGCGGGATCGGTTGTGCCGTCGTAGCGAGGAGGCAGGTCGGGCTTGAACTTGCTGGGCCATTCGACGCTGCGCAGCTCAGTGGTGTAGGCGTGGCAGCCCACGGTGGCCATGAAAGGCCTCGGTTGGTGGAGAGCTTGGTCTTGAGGGTCCCCACGCACTGCAGCTAGGAGCAGGGCGGGGTCTTGGCGTGCCGGAGCTGGAGCAGGGTCGCGGCGTGCCGGAGCAGGGAGCGCCCTGGCAGCCCCTTGCGGGCGAGGAACTTCTTGGCAGCTTCGCTCTTGCTGCGCTGGCGCCTGACGGAGCGGGTTCCACCCAGGGACCAAGCGCCTTGGAGCCATGGCATCTTCTTGGAGGGGAGGCGGCTGGTGCGCCTCTGGAGCTTCGTTGCCCGCGCGGGGCGGAGTGCGGCGCAGAGGGACAGACGGCGCGGAAGAGCCCCCTGCGGCGCGGACAAGCTCAGCGACGCGGTCGAGCCATTCTTCGTAGACGTCGTCGACGGGACGGTTGCGCAGGAGCTCGTTTGCCGCGAGGAGCGCAACCCGAGCCTCCAAGGGTGCACGGAGCGCGCGGGACGAAGAGCCAGCTGGTGCGAGTGACGGAGTGGCGGTGCGGCCGTCTTGCCGCACGGACGGGTGCTGAGACGATGCCTGCTGCTCGCCCCCCGCCGGGCCGGTGGTGGCGTTGACGGCGGGCGACGGGGAACGACGAGGACACCCACCGATGGGGGCCGTCTGGGCGATGCGGGAAGCGATGGCGGCCCGGCGCTCGGCGCGGGCCCGACGAGCGTCAGACATGGATGCGACGGTCGGAGGAGAGTGGAGCGGTGGAAGACAAATTCCGGCGCACCCCTACCTGGCGCACCAAATGTCGGATTTCGGGTTCCGGCAGACCCTTAAGGTTCGAACACTGGGGTGCGCGCGGAAATCTCGCCTTCAACCTCTCCGTCTTGATGGGATCTAAACTACTAAAGGAATCACACAAGAGACACGAGATTTATACTGGTTCGGGCCACCGTTGTGGTGTAATACCCTACTCCAGTGTGTGGTGGGTGGATTGCCTCCTGGGGCTGGTGATGAAGAACAACACAAGGAAGAACAGCCTCGCGAGGGTCTGTTCTTGGCTGGGGTGATGAACTGCTGGGAGGAGTTCGGTCACCTCTCTCTCTCTCTCTCTTTCTCTACTCTGTGTGCCTTCTCATCAAAACCGGACCCTTTGCTACGTGGGTGGCCGGTCCCTATTTATAGAGGCCCTGGTCCTCTCCCCAAATATTGAGCGGGAAGGGATCCAACAATGGTGGGCTAATTTGAAGGGGGACAGCAAGTACATCTATCCTCACAAAAGCAGTCTTCGCCTGCCAAAGGCTCTGGTGATGACACCGCGCTGGGCTCCATGGTGACCTCCGTCTCGTAGTCCTCCTGGTCTTGGTCTCGTTGCACCAAAGTGGCAACCTTTGCCTGATGCCTCGGTACTCCGCGGATACGGTTGCCCCCTTTGCACCAAAGAGGAAAGAAGGACGCTGCGCACGCTGGCGCCTGCCTGGCGCCCTCGATCGTCATGGCTTGCGTCACTGGCACCTCGCGAGGCACCCCGCCTCGATACCTCCGTCTCCTTGCGAGCTAGCCTGAGGAGGCTGCGCCTGAGGATGCGCCGCGTCGTCCGCCTCGCGAGGCTTGGCCCCTCGCGAGGGTCTTGAGCCTTGTGCTTGATGAAGATGGGCCATGTTGGGCCCCCACTCGAGCCACACCGCAGGCCGCAGGCAGGCAAGTCTGGGGACCCCCGTTCCTAGAACACCGACAGATCGGGTATAAGCCCAATCCGATCATAGTCCGTAGCGACTCCCAAGGCGGCGATGCGATCCAAGAGTTCGTTTAGGGAAGAGAGCTCCATTGGATCCATCTGCTCGGCGAATTCCGAGCCGACGTGGATGCTGTTTTTGATGACCCGAGAAGTCATCGTCGGTGCAGCGGCCGAACAGGCAGTCATGACGAAACTACCTAGCCGGAGAGTTTGGCCGACAGCCAGAGCTCGCCCGGCGGTAATTTTGTTTTTTACAATGAGATGAGGCATCCTTCCTTATGGAGACGTCACAGAGGAACTCTCAATGAAAGCACCAATGTCGGTGTCAAAACCGGCGGATCTCGGGTAGGCGGTCCCGAACTATGCGTCTAAGGCGGATGGTAACAGGAGGCAAGGAACACGATGTTTTACCCAGGTTCGGGCCCTCTTGATGGAGGTAAAACCCTACGTCCTGCTTGATTTATTCTTGATCATATGAGTATTACAAGAGTTGATCTACCACGAGATCTGTCGTGGTTTTGTCACGGCAGATGTCCTAGAGCAAGGACTTAGTCGTGGAGCCATCGCAACGGGTTAGCTTGAAGGGGTTAAAGCGGACATAGGGACGCAAGAGAGTTTATACTAGTTCGGCCCCTTCGATGAAGGTAAAAGCCTACGTCTAGTTGTGATGGAATTAATGGTGTTTCGATGACTAGGGAGCAAATAAGCTTTGCCTATGTCTTGAGTTGTTGTCTCTTGTCCTTGAACCATCGCCGGGCCGTCCCCTTATATACACGGGTGACACCTGTCGGTTCACAGAGTCCCAACATCGGTCGATATTCGTATCCGGGTTGGTCTCTCC
Source organism: Triticum monococcum (assembly GCA_034509565.1). Classification (NCBI taxonomy): domain Eukaryota; kingdom Viridiplantae; phylum Streptophyta; class Magnoliopsida; order Poales; family Poaceae; genus Triticum; species Triticum monococcum. The sequence continues at coordinate 696,575,520 of CM067842.1, forward strand.
TTATTCCTAGCTTACAATACAAGTTTATATACAAATTCCGGTTTACAGCTACAAGTCTTGAACCGGCTACGGGCCTTAGGCCCTCATCTGCCTTCTTGGGTTTTATCACTTCTGGAACTACTGATGAAGTTGATCCGGCCTAGATAGGCCGGTTTACGCCCAGTAGTAATATCCCCAACATTAGGCCCCAGATTGATTTGAACAGGTTCATGTCAATCCTTTAACAAAAACTTCATCTTCAATGTCTTCTCTTAAATTGGTAGACCGCCATGATGTCATCTTTTCTGATTATTGTAAACCGGAGTGACGTACCTGTCATAACGAAGATATCCATTATGCTCCTTGTTTAATATATCTGCAAAAATCGAGGCGACAGTGCCGTTTCGTGGCCCCTTGATTGTCGCGCCTGACTCATGTCTTTTTGCCTTATAAATAGGACTGAAGGGTCATTTCCTTTCTCTTTCCCTTCTTCCCCTTCTGCTTCGTCTTCATCGTGTCGCCAGCCTCGGAGCTCCGCCGCCGCCGTCAACCTCTGCACCAACCTTGGCCGCTGCATCAACCAGAACGCACCAGAGCGCCGCAGCAACCTTCCGCGTCTTCCTTAACTCTAGTAAACCTTCTGCTCTTCTCAACTCAGATCTGTTCTAGGGTTTCATGTTCTTGCAGTGTTCATCACCTGTTCGTGTTCATACACTAACCCTAGATGCATCTGCGAACCTCTGCTCTGTATAACGGTAGCTGTTAGTATCCGCTTTTAGTTTCATGCCCTAGACCATAGATCTCACATATATTTCTGCCCATTGATTCAATGCTGTTCTGCCTTGAGCTTTTGAATATTTTTCTTATTTCTGAACTTGCTTCAGATCCAACGCTGTAAAGAAATCGTGTGAAATCTGTTTCTGCACACTTATCCATCCGCCATCTCAGTTGTCTCCATGCGTAGATCAGGCGGTTTAACCTTGTAGAAAAAATTTACCAACCCGGTATATATCATTAGTCCCCTAGTTGAACCGCCAGATGTTGTTGCTTCATAAACTCCGTTTTAGATAGATATGTCCCCGGTTTAACATTACGCATACCAACGTACCTTGATCAATGCATTTTTGAACCGGGATCTTCTACCTTGTAGATTTCCTCATGGCCAAGCAAGTATATGAATACAATTGGGTTCCTTCTCGTGTCACAGAGGCTCAACGGGACGATCTAGTCCTGATTGGCGCTTTAGGCAGCAAAGATACCATCCATTGGAGGGCTCCTGGCAAAGAATGCCCTCCCACACCTCAAGAAGGAGAGGTCGTTGTTTTCGTAGATCACCTAGCCCGGGGCTTTAAGACGCCCGGTTATAAATTTTACCGGGATGTTTTAGCCGATTTCCAACTCCATCCACAAGACACTGGCCCCAACTCTGTTACAAATATGTGTCACTTCCAAGTGCTCTGTGAGGTGTTCTTTCAAGAGGAGCCCACAGTGGAATCGTTCAGAGACCTTTTCCATTTAAACCGCCGTACTAAGTTTACTGATGGCTCTAATACGGAGTTGGGTGGCGTGGCGATTCAGAAAAGGAAAGAGGTCACATACCCTCACGCCAAACTGCGCAGCCACCCCAAAGAGTGGAATCAGACATGGTTCTACTGCAAAGACACCTCCCCTGCTGGTGAGAATCCCTTGCCTGGCTTTCGTCCGGAGCGGCTCAGCAATACACACCCTTTTCCTCAAAGATTGACTGCCCAGGAGAGAAGCAAATATGCTCCTCAATTGTCAAAGCTCAGAGCCTTTATGGCCAATGGTTTAACAGGGGTTGATCTCGTTCGCTGTGGGATATCATGGAGCATACTGCCCCTTAGTCGGCGCTCCGGTTTGATGTGCGAGTATACTGACAGTGTTGATGACCCACTGCGACATTCCAAAATCCAGCTTTCCGATGAAGAAATCACAAAGGCTGTGAATAAGATGGTGAATGAACCGGAACACGTCTGCGCTAGAACCGGCCTGCTTCCCTTCTGTGCCACCAACAAACCGCCAGCTGTAAGACTTTGATTTTTCTCTTTGCTGAATCTGTTGTTGATATGTCTGGTCATTGTTTAATATCAGTATCTGTGCAATCAGGGCAATGATCCGTTTTGGAGCAAGAAAGTGCCGCAGGAGAAACCAGAAAACCCAGACAAACCAGAGAGAGCAACTCGGCAAAAGACTAAAGCTGTGAAGAAGACTGCCCACAGGAAAAGAACCATTGCATCTTCTAATCTGGCCCCTGATGATGATGTGGATAATCCGTACTTTGAGGTAGAACTTGACTCACTTGGTTTATTTTTCATACGTCTTATTGATGATGATACTTGTCAGGATGATGCCGAAGCCAGCCACGCGGATGTTGCAGAGGTAATTATTCTCTCTTCCGATTCAGAAACTTTGCCTTCACAAAAAATCCGTCAGCCAAACCGGAAAGTTAAATTTTCTCATCCTCTTGCTTATTTGGATCCTAAATTTCTTATGAAGACCCAACAACACGAAGCTCGTCGCACAACCCGGCACAGCGGCCAGGTAGTTACCTCCGCCAGTTTACCGAACAGTCCGGTTCGGAAACGCCATTCAGAGGCCTCTAATTTGCTTGTCAGTGCTTTTCCTGAAGCGGGTTGCTTTCGTCAACCTCTTAATCCGTCTGACTCCGATTACCAGGTTACTTCCCACTCATCTTTTGGCGAGTCATCAGCTACTCAGCTCCCACCGCTCAAAACGGTGCTCGGTTAAGCTATACTTATTGTGATATTTACAGTACATCGCCTTAGAACATATGCTGTATTTAATTTTGTTATTCTTCTCAGGGCCAAACCTAGGCCAAGCAAGAAGGCCCGCCTGGATAAAGCGACCGAAGAAGATGTCGTTCTTGAACCAGGCAAGACACCCAATCTTGAAGCGGCTATTCCTGAGGATATACCCAATGATCCACCGCAGCAAGACGGCGATCTTGTTGCTGAAGAAAGACCTACTGATGCCTCAGGTCCTGTCAATCAGCCCGCAGATTCCATCCGGATTGAAAGCTCCACCGGTCCAGCAAAACCTACTAACAAGCCAACAGCCCCAGTGCAAACCGGCGGTACCCAGGATGATGAGGTTGTCATTACTGGCACTGGCCATACCGAGCCAAGCAATCCTGTCGCTTTGTCCAAACATTCTGCCAAGGAAGAATTTGATGCCTTTGGAAAAGGCAAGTGGAACGCTGATCTGACGACTTACGCTGCTCTGAACGCCCAAGATATCCATTCCGGCTATCTGAACCGGTTGTATACCAGTCGCGACTATGAAGCCGGTCTGGTTAATATGATGAAAGATAAATATGAGGTAACTTCCATATGCTCCTTCCTGCTTGTATGCTTCCATTCTTGCTGACTCTCCTAGCCCCCAAGGGCCGGTTTGTAATATTCTTTCAAACCAGAACTTACTAATATAATCTTGATGCTTTGAAATTCGCTGATGTAGCCCCAAGGGCCGGTTCAACTTAGCGTAGTTAAACCGATACTTTAAGTGATTGAAATTGCTGCATCAGAATATATACGAGCAAATAGCAATTAGCCCCCAAGTGCCAAGTTGAATACTTGTATTGATCTTGGGACTTTGTAAGCAATTGAAAGATGAAGATCGAATATGCATTAGCCCCCAAGTGCCAAGTGCATAACTTGTTATGTGGTTGGTACTTCAATCCTTGTACCATTTTGTTGAAGCATATAACTGTCTGCATGTAGGCTGAACTGAAGACGAAAGAAAACCAAATCGCCGACCTCCAAGAAAACCTGAAAACCCAACAAGCTGAAACCTCCAAAGCAAAAGAGGAATTAGCGAGCGCTTTAAGCGCCATGGAGCAGCTTAAGGAGAGCTTCAAGAAGAAGCAGGCGGATTGGGCCACTGAAAAGTCCACTTTAATCAAACGAGCAGAGGATGCCGAGGCTGCACTCAAACCGGTGGTGGATGAATTGACCAGTATAAAGCGGCACGTGCATACAATGACTACTGCTATCTTTGGTAAGCCAGTTTGACTTCTGAATTGACTCGGCCTTCTTACAGAGCTGCCGGTTTAACCCTTATGATATTTCAGGGACACGCACTGGTCACTTGGGTTCAGATGTGTGGAAAAAATTGAAAGCCGTCTACACGTTGGTGGAACAGCTGTATACTGGCGCGCAGCGGATCATCTGTACCGCATCTCACAACAAACCGGCGCCCACTTTGATTCAAGACACACTGATGAAGCAGTCGGTGCTTCCCGCCCGGGTTGAAGAGCTGAAGAAGTCTGCTGCTCGAACCGGTGCGATCAATGCCTTAATGCGTGCAAAAGCCTGGGTGCCGGATTTTGATCCTATTAAAGCGGCTCAGGGCTATCCCAGTTTGAAAGAAGATGGGTCAGAATTTAGCGAAGCGGATCAGCGAGCCATAAACCGGGAGGTGCGTCCGCTAGCTTGTCAACTGGCTGAAGAAGCAGACTTGTCTCGTTATCAAGCTCAATATGATAATCAAAACATGCGAATAGCTGCCCCAATTCATGAGTCGGAAAATCTTATCCCTCCAATCTGTAAGCACACTTACGCTCCCGATATTGACCCGTCATTGCTGATCCACGATGAAGCTGTTTTTCAAGCATTAATGGGAATCGACTGGACAACTGTTGATTTCCAGCCACTTGGTAGAGAAATGGAGGCTGAAGCGGCGCAAGGTGACCCACAACCATCAGGCCAGGCTGGTGACCAAGCTTGAACCGGAAGCCGGTTTTGAAACTGCCTCTCCTTTGCGAAAAACAATGATATTATTATGGGCACCGAGTTGCCTTGTAATAGACTAGCTGATACTTTTGATGTTGATATGCCTTTGTGCATAATTTGTTCTTCCTGTGGTAATGAACTTTCCAAAGCACCTTCTGCAATAAAAAACTCTTCCAGTGCCACCGCAGTTGTACGGTCCGGTGGAATATGATGTCTGCATATATGAAGTCAAAACATCCAAATTTTTGTTTTCTTAAGTATATGATCAAATTTGTGATAGATAATACCTGCCCTCGTTGAGCATGAAGTTGGCTTGGCCAATCTTGAAGCGGAGTTGTGCAAACCCACACTGTTGGAGGAGATAACAGCTCCTGTATATATATGACGCTGGTTTACCATGTAAACCGTGCCGGGTTATAATAAACACCGTGTTACTCCATAAGAGGATGTTAACAACAAGGATCAAACCGGGCAAATAGTCTCCGGATTGACGTGAACTGTGTTCCGTCAATTGATTGGTTAAAAAACTTTGTCGGTTTAGAAAACGCAATAAAAAGCAAAAAACCCCTTCAAAGAAAAGAATAAATCAAGTGCAATGACAAAACTGTTGCAAAAAAAGGTTTATTTGAGCTGATCAGATGGTGTTACCATGGCCGAACACGACCAAGCTCCCGTTAGGTGTAACTATGGTTCTAGTCAGCCAGGTCCCCAAATGAAACCGTGGCATTTATGTCGATCAAGTGGCATGGTCATGGTTCGGGTTCGACCAAGCCCCCAAGTGATTCTGTGGCCTTAGGCCGATCAAGAGGCATGACTGGTTCAGACATGACCAAGTCCCCAAGTGATCTGGTGGCTCTCGCCTACCAAGAGGCATGGTATTGGTTCGGACACGGCCAAACCCCCAAGTGATATAACATGATGCTTTTAAAAAGCGAGCTCAAGGGATAAACCGGAGGCCGCTTTAGAGCAACTCCGTGTAACCTCACTTGATGTAAAAGAATAGATACCCCGCTTTAGCTGAGGTCCGGTTTATTATATTGGATCATAATATATACATTGTCGTAATATGTACATAAATATAGCCAATGGCTCAGGCATAGTAAGGCCGAAGATGAGCTATGTTCCACGGCCTGTTGGTCTCCTCCTCGCATGTGCGTGAGTCTTTATGCTCTCGAATATCGATCGGATAGTACGACCCGTTGTGCAGATTCTTGCTGACCACGAAAGGCCCCTCCCAAGGTGGGGATAGCTTATGCATATCAGTCTGATCTTCGATGAGCCGAAGCACCAAATCTCCTTCCTGAAAGGTTCTGGTTCTGACTCGGCGACTGTGATAACGACGAAGATCCTGCTGGTAAATCGCTGATCGGGCGGCTGCGATGTCACGCTCTTCATCCAACCAGTCCAAAGCATCTTGTCGTGCTGTCTCGTTGTCCGCTTCAATATAAGCCATCACACGAGGTGAATCATGACGGATATCACTGGGGAGAACCGCCTCCGCTCCATAAACCAAGAAGAACGGTGTGTATCTTGTTGATCTGTTGGGTGTTGTATTGATGCTCCATAACACAGATGGTAATTCTTCTACCCAACAACCCGGCGTTCTCTGCAAAGGAACCATGAGCCGGGGCTTGATGCCTCTCAAGATCTCTTGATTAGCTCTTTCTGCTTGACCATTGGACTGTGGATGTGCCACTGATGAAACGTCGAGCCGGATGTGCTCCCGTTTGCAGAACTCTTTCATAGCACCTTTGGACAAATTGGTACCATTATCTGTGATAATATTGTGCAGAAAGCCAAACCGAAAAATCACCTTTTTGATGAACTGAACTGTCGTGGCCGCATCACACTTGCTAACAGGTTCTGCCTCCACCCACTTTGTAAACTTGTCAACCGCCACCAGGAGGTGGGTCTTCTTATCTTTGGACCTTTTGAAAGGCCCAACCATATCCAGCCCCCAAGTCGCAAATGGCCAAGTAATTGGAATCATTCTCAATTCTTGAGCCGGTACATGAGCACGTCTTGAAAACCTTTGGCAACCATCACATCATCTGACCAGATCCTCCGCATCAGCATGAGCAGTTAACCAATAGAAGCCATGGCGAAACACTTTAGCCACCAGAGACTTTGAACCGGCGTGGTGACCATAATCTCCTTCGTGGATCTCACGCAAAATTTCACGGCCTTCTTCAGGAGACACACAGCGTTGAAAAGCTCCTGACACACTGCAATGATGTAACTCACTGTTGATAATAGCCATGGACTTGGATCGCCGGATTATCTGCCGGGCCAGAATCTCATCGTCTGGCAACTCGCCCCGGTTCTTGTACGCCAGGTAAGGAAGCGTCCAATTCGGAATAACATGAAGAGCCGCCACCAATTGAGCCTCCGGATCGGGAATAGCCAAATCCTCTTCACCAGGGATCTTGACCGACGGGTTGTGCAGCACATCCAGACAAAACATTGGGCGGGACCGGTTTGCGCTGAGAGCCCAGCCGGCTTAAAGCGTCCGCCGCTTCATTTTTCTGCTGGTCCACCTGGTAACCTCTGAAATAACCTGCAACAATATCCACCTCATGACGATATGCTGCCATGAGTGGGTCCTTAGAGTCCCAAGTGCCAGACACTTGCTGAGCCACAAGGTCCGAGTCACCGAAGCACTTAACTCGACTTAGATTCATCTCCTTAGCCATCCGGAGACCATGGAGCAAGGCTTCATACTCAGCTGCATTGTTAGTACAAGGGAACATTAAGCGGAGAACATAACAAAACATTTCACCTCGTGGGGAAGTTAATACGACTCCAGCCCCCGAGCCTTCCAATTGCCTGGATCCGTCAAAATGGATGGTCCAATACATGTGATCCGGCTTTTCTTTAGGTGCTTGCATTTCCGTCCAATCATTGATGAAATCAACAAGTGCTTGAGATTTAACCGCTGTCCGAGGCACATACTTCAAACCGTACGGCCCCAGCTCTATAGCCCACTTCGCAATCCGGCCAGTTGCTTCCCGGTTCTAGATGATATCTCCCAAAGGAGCAGAACTGACCACCATAATTGGGTGCCCTTGGAAGTATTGTTTAAGCTTCCGGCTTGCCATAAAAACTCCATACACCAGCTTCTGCCAATGCGGATACCTTTGCTTGGACTCGATTAGTACCTCGCTGATATAATAGACCGGACGTTGAACCGGATGCTCCTTACCTGCCTCCTTTCGTTCCACCACAATAGCCACGCTGACCGCCCGAACATTGGCAGCAACATATAGCAGCAACGGCTCCTTGTCAATGGGAGCGGCGAGCACCGGCGGATTGGCCAATTGCCGCTTTAAGTCCTCAAACGCTTCATCAGCGGCGGAACTCCAAACAAACTGATCCGTCTTTTTCAACATCTGATACAAAGGGATTGCCTTCTCACCAAGACGACTGATAAACCGGCTTAATGCTGCAATCCAGCCGGCCAGTCGTTGAACATCATTGATACACTTTGGTTTAGCCAGGGAGGTGATGACCGTGATCTTCTCCGGATTAGCCTCAATTCCCCTGTTGGACACCAGAAAACCCAATAGCTTGCCCGCCGGTACACCAAAAACACACTTGTCCGGATTAAGCATCATATTGTATGTCCTCAGGTTATCAAAAGTTTCCTTCAAATCATCAATCAAAGTCTCCTTTTCCCTAGACTTAACCACCATATCATCCACGTAAGTATGTACATTACGACCAATCTGCTTGTGAAGACAATTTTGTACACACCGTTGATAAGTTGCCTGGGCACTCTTGAGCCCGAAGGGCATAGACACATAGCAGAAGGCTCCAAAGGGAGTTATAAATGTCGTCTTCTCCTGGTCCTTAACTGCCATTTTGATCTGATGATAGCCAGAATATGCATCCAAAAAACTTAAATGCTCACAACCCGCCGTAGCATCAATAATTTGATCAATACAGGGGAGAGCAAAAGGATCTGCTGGACAAGCTTTATTAAGATCTGTGTAATCCACACACATGCGCCAGGTGCCTTTTTCTTGAGGACCAGTACCAGATTGGCAAGCCACTCAGGGTGAAAAACTTCAACAATAAAGCCAGCTGCTAAGAGCCTGGCCCTCTTCTCCAATCGCCTTGCGTCTTTCTTTGTTAAACCGGCGGAGGAACTGTTTCACCGGTTTATATTTAGGATCCACATTAAGGGTGTGCTCAGCGAGTTGCCTCGGTACACCTGGCATGTCAGAGGGCTTCCATGCAAAAATGTCCCGATTCTCACGGATGAACTCGATGAGCGCACTTTCCTATTTCGGATCCAAGTTGGCACTGATGCTGAACTGCTTGGACGAATCGCCAGGTACGAAGTCAACAAGCTTAGTTTCTGCTGCTGATTTGAACTTCAGGGCCGGATCATGCTCCGTAGTTGGCTTTTTTAACGGAGTCATGTCCGCCGGATCAACATTGTCCTTATAGTACTTTAACTCCTCGGTGGCACAAACCGACTCTGCATAAGCTGCATCTCCTTCCTCGCACTCCAAAGTGATTTTGCGGCTTCCGTGAACCGTTATTGTCCCCCTGTGGCCCGGCATCTTGAGCTGCAAACACAAATAACAGGGTCGTGCCATAAACTTGGCATAAGCCGGTCGCCCAAACAGGGCGTGATATGGACTCTGGATTTTCACCACTTCAAACATCAATGTCTCCGACCTGGAATCATGGTCATCCCCAAAGGCCACTTCCAGAGCTATCTTCCCAACGGGATACGCTGATCTGCCAGGAACTACACCGTGGAATACTGTATTAGACGGTTTAAGAGTCTTATCTGTTAGTCCCATACGACGGAAGGTCTCATAGTAGAGGATGTTAATGCTGCTCCCTCCATCCATGAGCACCTTGGTGAACTTGTAACCTCCCACCTGAGGCGCCACCACCAGAGCCAACTGACCCGGATTATCAACCTGGGGAGGGTGATCTTCTCTGCTCCATATGATGGGCTGTTCAGACCAACGTAAATAACAGGGTATGGCCGGTTCAACAGAGTTGACCGCCCGCCTCTAAACCTTCCGGTCTCGCTTGTCCAAGCTAGTGGTGAAGACATGGTACTGCCCACTACTCAGCTCCTTTGGGTTTCTCTGGTAACCTGACTGTTGCTGCTGTTGGTTGTAACCACCCTGGCTGTTCTGATTATTTTGACCATTATGTCCGCCCGGATTACCATTGAATCCTGAACCGGAACTTCCTCCACCGTAACCCGGCCCGGATCCTGAGCCACCGCCAGATTAGTGATCATACCGGAAATTATTAGAATTCTTGAACTCCTGCATAATAAAGCAATCCTTCCAAAGGTGGTTTGCTGGCGCCTCCTTCGTCCCATGTCTTGGACAGGGCTGGCTTAGCAGATAGTTTAGGCGGTTTGGGTTTGGGTTGGGTGCTCCATTACGATTTTTCGGTCTACCCTTGTGCCGCTGGCCATTGTCCTATGCATTGGTATTAGCCACAAAGTCCATGTTACCATCCGCTTTACGCTTGCCTCCACCACCATTGCCTGCCCAGTGATGCTGCTGACCTTTGGAGCTGATGTTCTTCTTCCCTGTTACTGTCTTGTCATCATCAGATTCGGGATCCTTGGTACTATCAGAATCAGCATATTTCACCAAAGCGGCCATGAGGGTCCCCATGTCAGTGCAATGACGCTTCATCCGTCCCAACTTTAGCTTCAGGGGCCCAAACCGGCAGTTGCCTTCTAGGGTTAATACTGCGGTGTTAGCGTTGATGCGGTCTGAGGAGTGCAACACTTGTGAAACCCGGTGCACCCAATGAGTCGTTGATTCTCCTTCCTCCTGGACGCATGCAGCTAAGTCTACTATCGACATAGGCTATTTACAGGTATCCTTGAAATTGCTGACAAACCGGGCTCGTAAATGGGCCCATGAACTGATAGAATTAGCCGGCAAGCTTTTTAACCAAGTACAGGCCGTTCCTTCAAGCATCATGGTGAAGTATTTCACACACGCCGCATCATCCACATCAAGCATCTCCATATCCATCTCATAGCTCTCCACCCATGTCTCTGGAGGTTGATCCGCCGTGTAATTTGGTACCTTGCGCGGGCCTTTGAAATCCTTGGGCAGGCGCACGTTGCGTAAAGTGGGGATAAGGCAAGGCACCCCCAAAGAACTAGAAGTAACACCAGGTTCAATCAAGGTGGTTGGACGAACCGGCATGAGCTGCCGAGCCTGATGCTGTGCGGCTAACTCGGCCTCCCTGCGTGCGCGGGCCCGGTCCACCACTCCCTGAGAGTTATCAGCACCAACCACCGGGTTGTTGTCACGGGGTGCTCCCCGTCGTTAATTACTCGACACTGCCGGTTCATCCATATGTCTGCTATAGCTCCGTCTTGGACGGGCGGTCGAGTGGATCCGGTCGCGGCTGTACGAGTACGCTTCCTGTTGGACCAAAGCTGTCCTCAGAAGTTCCTTGACCCGTCGCGTCTCTACAGCCTGCAGCGACTCACCTTCAATTGGAATGGCCTCCAGCCGTGCAGCAGCGGCGACAAGATTGTCCATTGGGTTGGAGTAGTGACCCGGAGGTGTTAAAGCAGCCTGAGGTATAACGGTGTTTTGACGAGGCGGGTCCATCTGACGAGGCTGAACCGGTGCGCCGGTCCCAGGGGCTTCTGCCCGGTTTCTCTCCAGCGGATTGCCGACTCTTGGTCCTGGAGTGTTGAAAAGGTCTCTGGCCTCGAAAATCGGAAGTAAACGGGATCGGTGCTTCCTCCTCATGACTTCATGCGACGCGCTCTAGTCCAACATAAGCCTGTAGGCTTGTGCGTCTAAAGCGGCCCGCTCTGCGGCCATCCTGGTGTCCTCAGCCGCCAGATCTGCCTTGGCCTGGGTGATCTGTTCCTTTACCTTTGCAATCTCCGCGTTGTGAATGTCCTGATCCGGCGGATTAACTTCCGCCATAAGCACAGCCAACGCATCAAATAGCTCTGATAGAACCTGAGCCGGCGGGCGCACAGGGCCTCTTGCCCCGACAGCCGTTGCCGCTACTAAACCGGAGATTGTTGCCGTAGTCGTCGAAGAATGAAGCGCTACTTGTGTTCCGGCCATGAATATTCCAACCCGGTTGGGCAGATCAGAGGGGTCCGGAATACTGTCGCCATCACAACAGCTCCCAATCCGGCCATCTTGTAGCTGATAAAGAGATTCGATTTCTCCGGTCGAAGACTCGTCATCGGAACAAACGACGGTCACGCCGCGAAATTCCGATCTGCCCTCATAACTTCCTCCATGGATGACTCCCATGAAGGCACGCTTCACTGCCGATTTAACCCGGGCAGATCGCGCACGCTGAGCCGTCTCGACGAGGTCGGTGCAGATGTCCGGCTTAGGGCCCGGTTCACCGATCTTGCCAATGAAAACGTGAATGCCACCAAAGGGGACCCAGTACCCGTACTCAATTGAGCCGGCCTCGGGGCCCCAGCCTACGTCATCGATGTAGAGCTTGCCGCGACGACTCTTAGTCATCCGGCCTACAACGTAGCCCTCCAGTCCTTCAAAGCGGCCCTCCAAGAACCGGAAACCATCGTGCGATAGCCCCACGGTGGGCGCCAACTGTCGTGGTTTTGTCACGGCAGATATCCTAGAGCAAGGACTTAGTCGTGGAGCCATCGCAACGGGTTAGCTTGAAGGGGTTAAAGCGGACACAGGGACGCAAGAGAGTTTATACTAGTTCGGCCCCTTCGATGAAGGTAAAAGCCTACGTCTAGTTGTGATGGAATTGATGGGGTTTCGATGACTAGGGAGCAAATAAGCTTCGCCTATGTCTCGAGTTGTTGTCTCTTGTCCTTGAACCGTCGCCGGGCCGTCCCCTTATACACACAGGTGACACCCGTCGGTTCACAGAGTCCCAACACCGGTCGATATTCGTATCCGGGTTGGTCTCTCCTTATTCCTAGCTTACAATACAAGTTTATATACAAATTCCGGTTTACAGCTACAAGTCTTGAACCGGCTACGGGCCTTAGGCCCTCATCTGCCTTCTTGGGCTTTATCACTTCTGGAACTACTGATGAAGTTGATCCGGCCCAGATAGGCCGGTTTACGCCCAGTAGTAATATCCCCAACAAGATCGGAGAGGCTAAACCCTAGAAGCTAGCCTATGGTATGATTGTATGTTGTCCTACGGACTAAAACCCTCCGGTTTAAATAGACACTGGACGGGGCTAGGGTTGCACAAGGTCGCTTACAAAGGAGGAGATATACATATCCGTATTTCCTAGCTTGCCTTCCACGCCAAGTAGAGTCCCATCTGGACACAGACGAAGTCTTCAATCTTGTATCTTCATAGTCCAACAGTCCGGCCAAAGGATATAGTCCGGCTGTCCGGATACCCCCTAATCAAGGACTCCCTCACATGGTCTTAATTTACCACCCGTCGAAGAAACGTATGATCTTAATCCTTCACCTATTGAAGAAACTCGTGGTCTTGATAACCCGACACTGGTAGTAAAGGTAAATTCTCTCTATAGATATGATAAAGCTGAAATCCCATTTACTAAGTTTTCTAGCCCATGCTTAGATGAGTTTGATAAATTTATGGCTAAGCAAGAAGATTTTAATGCTTATTTTGGTACACAATTGAAATACAATTCAAATATGCTTGAACACTTGGGTGATTATATGGCTAATGTCAAAGGTGAACTTAAACATATTAGTAAACATGCTTCTATGGTTACCACTCAAGTAGAACAAGTACTTAAAGCTCAAAATGATTTGCTCAATGAATTGAATAGTAAGGATAATGATAATGTTGTTAGAGTTATGACTAGAGGTGGTAGAATGACTCAGGAACCTTTGTATCCTGAAGGCCATCCTAAGAGAATTGAGCAAGATTCTCAGAGAAATAATATAGATGCACATAGTCCTTCTAAAAGGAAGAAAAAGAAAAATGATAGGACTTTGCATGCTTCTAGCGAACCTGTTATTGAAACACCTGAGAACCAAACGATATTTCTATCTCTGATGCTGAAACACAATCTGGTAATGAACCTGAAACTAGTGATAATATTAATGATAATGTTCATGATGATGCTCAACCTAGTAATGATAATGATATAGAAATTGAACCTGCTGTTTATCTTGATAACCCACAATCAAAGAATCAACGTTATGATAAGAAAGACTTTGGTGCTAGGAAACATTGTAAAGAAAGAGAACCATGGGTTCAGAAACCCATGCCTTTTCGTCCCAAACCATACAACAATAAAGATGATGAGGATTTTGAGCGCTTTGCTGAAATGATTAGACCTATCTTTTTGCGTATGCGATTAACTGATATGCTCAAAATGAATCCTTATGCTAAGTACATGAAAGATATTGTTACAAATAAGAGAAAGATACCGAAAGCTGAAATTTCCACCATGCTTGCTAATTATACTTTTAAGGGTGGAATACCAAAGAAACTTAGAGATCCAGGAGTACCCACTATACCATGCTCCATTAAAAGAAACTATGTTAAAACTGCTTTATGTGATCTTGGAGCCGGTGTTAGTGTTATGCCTCTCTCTTTATATCATAGACTTGATTTGAATAAGTTGACACCTACTGAAATATCTTTGCAAATGGCTGATAAATCAACTGCTATACCTATCGGTATTTGTGAGGATGTGCCTGTTGTAGTTGCAAATTTTACTATTTTAACGGACTTTGTTATTCTTGATATTCCCGAGGACGATAGTATGTCTATTATTCTTGGAAACCCTTTTTGAATACTGCAGGGGCTCTTATTGATTGCACTAAAGGCAATGTCACTTTTCATGTTAATGGTAATGAGCATACGGTACACTTTCCGAGGAAACAACCTCAAGTTCATAGTATCAACTCTATTGGAAAAATTCCATCGATTATATTTGGAGGTTTTGAATTTCCTCTTCCTACTGTCAAGAAGAAATATGATATTCTTATTATTGGGGATGTGCATATCCCCGTTGAGGTAACATAGTGTTATTCGAAATTTCTCCGGTTCCATGTTATTCGGAATGGGTTTGTTAACAAGACCTGATCAACCTTGTTAGTGGATTCCTTTTGATGATCATGAAATAGATGGAACTAGAAGTCACAACCTTGTGTACCCTCCTTTTACTTTATGTTATTTATTTTTTATAAAATAAAAATAGGGTTTTCTGTCTGTTATCTGATTATCCGTGCAATATAAAAATACCCTGGAAATAAAAGTTCTCCAAATGCCCTGAAATTTAAATATGATTTTTTTCTAGAATATTTGAGAATATTTGGCACTGAGAACACAGCAGGGGGGTCACCCACCTGCCCACGAGGGTGGAGGGCGCGCCCTACCCCCTAGGCATGCCCCCTGCCTCGTGGGCCCACGGTGGCCCTCCTCCACTTATTCCTGCACCCACACACTTCTTCTTCCTCCCACAAACACGAATATCCAGCTCAAGCACGAGTTCTAGCTCATCTTGCTGCCATTTTCGATCTCCTTGCTCAAAGCGCCTCTCACAAAACTGCTTGGGGAGGTTGTTCCTTGGTATGTGACTCCTCCATTGGTCCAATTAGTTTTTGTTCTAGTGCTTTATTCATTGCAAATTTTTGCTGCCTAGGTGACCATGTTCTTGAGCTTGCATGTCAAATTTATATGGTTCCAAGTAGTTTTGATGCATGATATAGGCTCTAGGCACTTGTAGGAGTAGTTGCTATCAATATTATTGAGTTTGGTTTACTTTTATTTTGAAGTTACTAAAAAAATTCAGAATTTTTCAGAGGAAGAATTATGCTTAGGAAAATGTTCCAACGTGGTTCTTCAAGGAAGCAAGGACCCAGGCTTGCAATGCGTGATGCTGATGATGAGCCACCAAGAAACGCTCCAGTGCATCCTTGTGAATGGCCTTCGGAGAACTTTATGGATCAAGCGGGAATTAAGGAAGAATTTAACGCATATTTGCGTAATGATGATCTTGTGAGCTTCGAGGAAGATAAGTGCAGCCAGTATCACCGTCTCACTAGTTCCTTTGTGAGGAGGTTTGAATTTTCATCTTCACGTAATTCTCCAACTTCCCTATTTGATCTTTATGAAAATTCTTACACTATGGACTTAGAGGATTTTACCACTGCTTGCAAACTTCCACAATGGGGTAGTATCAGGGATCCTCGCAAATCTGAATTTAGAGATTTTCTTGCTAGTATAACTGTGGGAGAATCTAGAGATATAACACAAGCCACTATAGGGAGCATTCACTTTCCTGATATACATTATTTTGCTCTCTTCATAGGTAGATGCATTAATGGTAAAGATGAGGCATGTCACATGTGTGTCCCTGACCTCAGTATTCTTAGGAGTGCTGTGTTAGGAGATAAATCTTATAATTTGGGAGCCATTGTTGCACGTAGGTTGCATCTTAATAGATTTAATAGAGATTTCTTCGGTGAAATTTATGCAACCCGCATAGCTAATTTTCTTGGTGTAGCCATACGCAAAGATGATATTGAATTACCCCCTACTTACCTAGACTTTAATGCTATGGTTCACCACCAGTTTGTCGACAAGAATGAATCACCTCTCCAGTATCGCTTACTCTTTGACAGATGTCGTGCTGTCCGTATTACTCTCCATGCTCCTGTCTTCTTTGATTATCAGGCAAATGGAAGATATGTTATTACCAGAGAGGAGGTAGATGAGTACAAGAGGAGGGCAGAGGCCACTCGTCGCCATGCTGCAGCTCAGGAGGCGATAGTGTTGGGGATCGTAGCACAAATTTAAAATTTTCTACGCATCACCAAGATCAATCTATGGAGTCATCTAGCAATGAGAGGGAGAGGAGTGCATCTACATACCCTTGATCGCGAGCGGAAGCGTTCAAGAGAACGAGGTTGATGGAGTCGTACTCGTCATGATCCAAATCACCGATGACCGAGCGCCAAACGGACGGCACATCCGCGTTCAACACACGTATGGTTGGGAGATACGTCTCCTCCTTCTTGATCCATCAAGGGAAGGAGAGGTTGATGGATATCCAGCAGCACGACGGCGTGGTGGTGGAAGTAGCGGGATCCCGGCAGGGCTTCGCCAAGCGCAAGCGGGGAGGAAGAGGTGTCATGAGAGGGAGGGAGGCGCCAGGGACTTAGGGTTCGGCTACCCTCCCTCCCCTCCACTATATATAGGGGGCCTGTGGGGGGCGCCGGCCCCTAGATATCCCATCTAGTGGGGGGGCGGCGACCTAGGGGGTGGCTTGGCCCCCAAGCCAGGTGGAGGCGCCGCCACCCCCTTAGGGTTTCCAACCCTAGGCGCAAGGGAGGCCCAAGGGGGGCGCACCAGCCCACCAGGG
Organism: Triticum monococcum; assembly: GCA_034509565.1. Lineage (NCBI taxonomy): Eukaryota > Viridiplantae > Streptophyta > Magnoliopsida > Poales > Poaceae > Triticum > Triticum monococcum. The sequence goes on from CM067842.1 coordinate 696,592,596, forward strand.
GCTGGTTCCCTTCCCACTTCAGCCCATGGGGCCCTCCGGGATAGGTGGCCCCACCCGATGGACCCCCGGGACCCTTCCGGTGGTCCCGGTACAATACCGGTGACCCCCGAAACTTTCCCGGTGGCCGAAACTGGACTTCCTATATACAAATCTTTACCTCCGGACCATTTCGGAACTCCTCGTGATGTCCGGGATCTCATCCGGGACTCCGAACAACTTTCGGGTTACCGCATACTAATATCTCTACAACCCTAGTGTCACTAAACCTTAAGTGTGTAGACCCTATGGGTTGGGCAACCATGCAGACATGACCGAGACAACTCTCCGGCCAATAACCAACAGCGGGATCTGGATACCCATGTTGGCTCCCACATGTTCCACAATGATCTCATCGGATGAACCATGATATCGAGGATTCAATCAATCCCGTATTCAATTCCCTTTGTCAATCGATACGTTACTTGCCCGAGATTCGCTCGTCGGTATCCCAATACCTCGTTCAATCTCGTTACCGGCAAGTCACTTTACTTGTTCTGTAACACATCATCCCGTGACCAACCCTTAGTCACATTGAGCTCATTACGATGATGTCTTACCAAATGGGCCCAGAGATACCTCTCCATCATACGGAGTGACAAATCCCAGTCTCGATTCGTGCCAACCCAACAGACACTTTCGGAGATACCCGTAGTGCACCTTTATAGTCACCCAGTTACGTTGTGACGTTTGGCACACCCAAAGTATTCCTACAGTATTCGGGAGTTGCACACTCTCATGGTCTAACAAAAGGATACTTGACATTAGAAAAGCTCTAGCAGACGAACTACACGATCTTCTGCTGTGCTTAGGATTGGGTCTTGTCCATCACATCATTCTCCTAATGATGTATCCCGTTATCAATGACATCTAATGTCCATAGTCAGGAAACCATGACTATCTGTTGATCAACAAGCTAGTCAACTAGAGGCTCGCTAGGGACATGTTGTGGTCTATGTATTCACACATGTATTACGATTTCCGGATAACACAATTATAGCATGAACAATAGACAATTGTCATGAACAAGGAAATATAATAATAACCATTTTATTATTGCCTCTAGGGCATATTTCCAATAGTCTCCCACTTGCACTAGAGTCGATAATCTAGTTACATTGTGATGAATCGAACACCCATAGAATTCTGGTGTTGATCATGTTTTGCTTGAGGAAGAGGTTTAGTCAACGGATCTGCGACATTCAGGTATGTATGCACTTTACAAATATCTATGTCTCCATTTTGAACATTTTCACGAATGGAGTTGAAGCGACGCTTGATATGCCTAGTCTTCCTGTGAAACCTGGGCTCCTTGGCAAGGGCAATAGCTCCAGTGTTGTCACAGAAGAGAGTCATCGGGCCCGACGCATTGGGAATAACTCCTAGGTCGGTAATGAACTCCTTCACCCATATTGCTTCTTGTGCTGCCTCCGGCTGCCATGTACTCCACTTCACATGTAGATCCCGCCACGATGCTTTGCTTGCAACTGCACCAGCTGACTGCCCCACCATTCAAAATATACACATATCCGGTTTGTGACTTAGAGTCATCCAGATTTGTGTCGAAGCTATCATCGACGCAACCCTTTACAACGAGCTCTTCGTCACCTCCATAGACGAGAAACATATCCTTAGTCCTTTTCAGGTACTTAAGGAATTTCTTGACCGCTGTCCAGTGTTCCATGCTGGGATTACTTTTGTACCTTCCTACCAAACTTACGGCAAGGTTTACATCAGGTCTGGTACACAGCATGACATACATGATAGACCCTATGGCCGAGGCATAGGGGACGACACTCATTTTTCTCTATCTTATGTCGTGGTCGGGCATTGAGCCGTGCTCAATCTCATACCTTGCAATACAGGCAAGAACCCCTTCTTGGACTGATCCATATTGAACTTCTTCAATATCTTGTCAAGGTACGTACTTTGTGAAGACCAATGAGGCGTCTCGATCTATCTCTATAGATCTTGATGCCTAATATATAAGCAGCTTCTCCAAGGTCCTTCATTGAAAAACACTTGTTCAAGTAGGCCTTTATGCTTTCCAAGAATTCTATATCATTTCCCATCAATAGTATGTCATCCACATATAATATGAGAAATGCTATAGAGCTCCCACTCACTTTCTTGTAAACACAGGCTTCTCCATAAGTCTACGTAAACCCAAACGCTTTGATCATCTCATCAAATCGAATGTTCCAACTCCGAGATGCTTGCACCAGCCCATAGATTGAGCGTTGGAGCTTGCACACCTTGTCAGCATTCTTAGGATCGACAAAACCTTCCAGCTGTATCATATACAACTCTTCCTTAAGGAAACTATTAAGGAATGTAGTTTTGACGTCCATTTTCCATATCTCATAATCATAGAATGCGGCAATTGCTAACATGATTCGGACGGACTTCAGCTTCTCTACGGGTGAGAAAGTCTCATCATAGTCAACCCCTTGAACTTGTCGATAACCCCTAGCGACAAGCCGAGCCTTATAGATGGTCACATTACCATCTGCGTCAGTCTTCTTCTTAAAGATCCATTTATTTTCTATGGCTCATCGATCAATGGGCAAGTCAGTCAAAGTCCATACTTTGTTTTCATACATGGATCCTATCTCGGATTTCATGGCTTCCAGCCATTTGTCGGAATCTGGACCCGTCATCGCTTCTTCATAGTTTGAAGGTTCACCATTGTCTAACAACATGATTTCCAGGACAGGGTTGTCGTACCACTCTGGTGCGGAACGTGTCCTTGTGGACCTACGAAGTTCAGTAGCAACTTGATCTGAAGTTTCATGATCATCATCATTAACTTCCTATCTAGTCGGTGCAGGCACCTCAGAAACATTTTCTTGAGCCGCGCCACTCTCCGGTTCAAGAGGCAACACTTCATCAAGTTCGACTTTCCTCCCACTTACTTCTTTCGAGAGGAACTCTTTCTCTAGAAATGATCCATTCTTAGCAACAAAGATCTTGCCTTCGGATCTAAGGTAGAAGGTATACCCAATAGTTTCTTTAGGGTATCCTATGAAGACGCATTTTTCCGATTTGGGTTCGAGCTTTTCAGGTTGAAGTTTCTTGACATAAGCATCGCATCCCCAAACTTTCAGAAACAACAGCTTAGGTTTCCTGCCAAACCACAATTCATACGGTGTCGTCTCAACAGATTTCGACGGAGCCCTATTTAAAGTGAATGCAGCAGTCTCTATAGCATAACCCCAAAATGATAGCGGTAGATCGGTAAGAGACATCATAGATCGCACCATATCTAATAGAGTGCGATTACGACATTCGGACACACCATTACGCTGAGGTGTTCCAGGCGGCGTGAGTTGTGAAACTATTCCACATTTCCTTAAGTGCGTGCCAAATTTGTGACTCAAATGTTCTCCCCCACAATTTGATCGTAAGAACTTGATTTTCCTGTCATGTTGATTCTCAACTTCACACTGAAATTCCTTGAACTTTTCAAAGGTCTCAGACTTGTGTTTCATTAAGTAGACATACCCATATCTACTCAAGTCATTAGTGAGGGTGAGAACATAACGATAGCCACCGCGAGCCTCAACACTCATTGGACCGCACACATCAGTATTTATGATTTCCAATAAGTTGGTTGCTCGCTCCATTGTTCCGGAGAACGGAGTCTTGGTCATTTTCCCATGAGGCATGGTTCGCACGTGTCAAATGATTCATAATCAAGAGACTCCAAAAGTCCATTTGCATGGAGTTTCTTCATGCGTTTGACACCAATGTGACCAAGGCGGCAATGCCACAAGTATGTGGGACTATCATTATCAACCCTACATCTTTTGGCATTCACACTATGAATATGTGTACCATCACGTTTGAGATTAAATAAGAATAAACCATTGACCAGCGGGGCATGACCATAAAACATGTCTCTCATATAAATAGAACAACCATTATTCGCAGATTTAAATGAGTAGCCATCTCGAATTAAACGAGATCCAGATACAATGTTCATGCTCAAAGATGGTACTAAATAACAATTATTGAGGTTTAAAAATAATCCCGTAGGTAAATGTAGAGGCAGCGTGCCGACGGTGATCACATCGACCTTGGAACCATTCCCGACGTGCATCGTCACCTCCTCCTTCGCCAGTCTCCGTTTATTCCGCAGTTCCTATTTTGAGTTACAAATATGAGCAACTGCACCGGTATCAAATACCCAGGAGCTACTACGAGCGCTGGTTAGGTACACATCAATAACATGTATATCACATATACCTTTGGTATTGCCGGCCTTCTTATCCGCTAAGTACTTGGGGCAGTTCCGCTTCCAGTGACCGTTTCCCTTGCAATAAAAGCACTCAGACTCAGTCTTGGGTCCATTCTTAGGCTTCTTCCCGGCAGCTTGCTTACCGGGCGCGGCAACTCCCTTGCCGTCCTTCTTGAAGTTCTTTTTACCCTTGCCTTTCTTGAACTTAGTGGTTTTATTCACCATCAACACTTGATGTTCCTTTTTGATTTCCACCTCTGCTGATTTCAGCATTGAATATACCTCAGGAATGGTCTTTTCCATCCCCTGCATATTGAAGTTCATCACAAAGCTCTTGTAGCTAGGTGGGAACGACTGAAGGATTCTGTCAACGACCGCATCATCTGGGAGATTAACTCCCAGCTGAGACAAGCGATTGTGCAACCCAGACATTTTGAGTATGTGCTCACTGACGGAACTATCCTCCATCTTACAACTGTAGAACTTGTCGGAGACTTCATATCTCTCGACCCGGGCATGAGCTTGAAAAACCATTTTTAGCTCTTGGAACATCTCATATGCTCTGTGTTGCTCAAAACGCTTTTGGAGCCCGGGTTCTAAGCTGTAAAGCATGCCGCACTGAACCAGGGAGTAATCATCACTACGCGTCTGCCAAGCGTTCATAACGTCTTGCTCTGCTGGGAAAACCGGTGCTTCACCTAGCGGTGCCTCAAGGACATATGCTTTCCTGGCAGCTACGAGGATAATCCTCAGGTTATGGACCCAGTCCGTGTAGTTGCTGCCATCGTCTTTCTGCTTGGTTTTCTCTAGGAATGCGTTGAAGTTGAGGACAACATTAGTGTGGGCCATTTGATCTACAAGACATATTGCAAAGATTTTAGACTATGTTCATGATTATTAAGTTCATCTAATCAAATTATTTAATGAACTCCCACTCAGATATACATCCCTCTAGTCATCTAAGTGATACATGATCCGAGTCAACTAGGTCGTGTCCGATCATCACGTGAGACGGACTAGTCATCATCGGTGAACATTTTCATGTTGATCGTATCTTCTATACGGCTCATGTTCAACCTTTCGGTCTACCATGTTCTGAGGCCATGTCTGTACATGCTAGGCTCGTCAAGTCGACCTAAGTGTATTGTGTGTGTAAATCTGGCTTACACCCGTTGTATGCGATCGTTAGAAGCTATCACACCCGATCATCACATGGTGCTTCGGCACAACGGACCTTAGCAACGGTGCACAGTTAGGGGGAACACTTTCTTGAAATTATTGCGAGGGATCATCTTATTTATGCTACCGTCGTTCTAAGCAAATAAGATGTAAAACATGATAAACATAACATGCAATCAAATAGTGACATGATATGGCCAATATCATTTTGCTCCTTTTTGATCTCCATCGTCGGGGCGCCATGATCATCATCGTCACCGGCATGACACCATGATCTCCATCATCGAGTCTTCATGAAGTTGTCTCGCCAACTATTACTTCTACTACTATGGCTAACGGTTAGCGATAAAGTAAAGTAATTACATGACGTTTATGTTGACACGCAGGTCATAAATAAATTAAGACAACTCCTATGGCTCCTGCCGGTTGTCATACTCATCGACATGCAAGTCGTGATTCCTATTACAAGAACATGATCAATCGCATACATCACATATATCATTCATCACATCCTTTTAGCCATATCACATCACACGGCATATGCTGCAAAAACAAGTTAGACGTCCTCTAATTGTTGTTGCAAGTTTTACGTGGATGCTATAGGTCTCTAGAAAGAACGTTTCTTACCTACGCCAAAACCACAACGTGATATGCCAATTTCTGTTTACCCTTCATAAGGACCCTTTTCATCGAATCCGATCCGACTAAAGTGGGAGAGATAGACACCCGCTAGCCACCTTATGCAACTAGTGCATGTCAGTCGGTGGGACCAGTCTCACGTAAGCGTACGTGTAAGGTCGGTCCGGGCCGCTTCATCCCACGATGCCGCCGAATCAAGATAAGACTAGTTATGGCAAGTAAATTGACAAAATCAGTGCCCACAACAACTTGTGTTCTACTCGTGCATAGAAACTACGCATAGACCTGGCTCATGATGCCACTGTTGGGGATCGTAGCACAAATTTAAAAAAAAATTACGCATCACCAAGATCAATCTATGGAGTCATCTAGAAATGAGAGGGAGAGGAGTGCATCTACATACCCTTGTAGATCGCGAGTGGAAGCGTTTAAGAGAACGGGGTTGATGGAGTCGTACTCATCGTGATCCAAATCACCGATGACCGTGCGCCGACGGACGGCACCTCCGCGTTCAACACACGTACGGTTGGGCGAGACGTCTCCTCCTTCTTGATCCAGCAAGGGAAGGAGAGGTTGATGGAGATCCAGCAGCACGACGGCGTGGTGGTGGAAGTAGCGGGATCCCGACAGGGCTTCGCCAAGCGCAAGCGGGGAGGAAGAGGTGTCACGAGAGGGAGGGAGGCGCCAGGGACTTAGGGTTCGGCTGCCCTCCCTCCCCCACTATATATAGGGGGCCTGTGGGGGGCGCCATCCCCTAGAGATCTCATCTAATGGGGGGCGGCGGCCTAGGGGGTGGCTTGGCCCCCAAGCCAGGTGGAGGGCCCCCCCACCTCCTTAGGGTTTCCAACCCTAGGCGCAAGGGAGGCCCAAGGGGGGCGCACCAGCCCACCAGGGGCTGGTTCCCTTCCCACTTCAGCCCACGGGGCCCTCCGGGATAGGTGCCCCACCCAGTGGACCCTCAGGACCCTTCCGGTGGTCCCGGTACAATACCGGTGACCCCTGAAACTTTCCCGGTGGCCGAAACTGGACTTCCTATATACAAATCTTTACCTCCGGATCATTTCGGGACTCCTCGTGACGTCCGGGATCTCATCCGGGACTCCGAACAACTTTCAGGTTACCGCATACTAATATGTCTACAACCCTAGCGTCACTGAACCTTAAGTGTGTAGACCCTACGGGTTCGGGAACCATGCAGACATGACCGAGACAACTCTCCGGCCAATAACCAACAGCGGGATCTGGATACCCATGTTGGCTCCCAGATGTTCCATGATGATCTCATCGGATGAATCACGATGTCGAGGATTCAATCAATCCCGTATTGAATTCCCTTTGTCAATTGGTACGTTACTTGCCAGAGATTCGATCGTCGGTATCCCAATACCTCGTTCAATCTCGTTACCGGCAAGTCACTTTACTCGTTCCGTAACACATCATCCCATGACCAACCCTTAGTCACATTGAGCTCATTACGATGATGTCTTACCGAGTGGGCCAGAGATACCTCTCCGTCATACAGAGTGACAAATCTCAGTCTCGATTCGTGCCAACCCAACAGACACTTTCGGAGATACCCGTAGTGCACCTTTATAGTCACCCAGTTACGTTGTGATGTTTGGCACACCCAAAGTATTCCTACAGTATCCGGGAGTTGCACAATCTCATGGTCTAAGGAAAGGATACTTGACATTAGAAAAGCTCTGGCAGACGAACTACACGATCTTCTGCTATGCTTAGGATTGGGTCTTGTCCATCACATCATTCTCCTAATGATGTGATCCCGTTATCAATGACATCTAATGTCCATAGTCAGGAAACCATGACTATCTGTTGATCAACGAGCTAGTCAACTAGAGGCTCACTAGGGACATGTTGTGGTCTATGTATTCACACATGTATTACAATTTCCAGATAACACAATTATAGCGTGAACAATAGACAATTATCATGAACAAGGAAATATAATAATAACCATTTTATTATTGCCTCTAGGGCATATTTCCAACAGATAGCCGCTGCATCTCAGTACGACCCCAACTTCTACTATGGATATCAGCCAGGCCAACCGTGGCCATAGACCAACTTAGGCCAAAAGCCTAAGCTTGGGGGAGTACGTATTTCTCACCGACATTACATTTATGTTCACACACTCATTGCTAGATGTCGGTGCTCATACTTTTTCATTGTATCATCCATGCTAGTTTATTTCCTTTTTATGCTCTCTTCTTGTGTGTTTAATAAACCTTAAGAAAAACCAAAAAAATTAGTTGTAGCTTTTAATTAGTTTACTTTCCATGCTTGTAGTAGTAATTAAAAAGAAAACCCAAAAATATTCCATGTTCTTCTTTTGCTTGTTGGGAGCTTTCCCGTGTAAATAGTTTCTTTTCTTTTCTTTTCTTCGGGGGTCGATAGGATAAGACCATAATTAAATTGTTGAGGTGGCTCTTATTTGCATTATTGTTGATCTGACAAAAGAGCCCATATTGCCTTGTCTTCTCCTGTTTATTGAATGCTTGTAGATTCTAGCTTAGTCCAATGCACATGCACTATTATTATTATTATTATTATTATTATTATTATTCACATCGTTCGGTCGTGCAAGTGAAAGGCAATAATGATGATTATATGATGAACTTATTGAGATGAGAAAAGCTGGTATGAACTCGACCTCTTTTGTTTTTGTAAATATGATTAGTTCATCATTCCTGATTCAGCCTATTGTGAATAAACATGTTTGCAATGACAACTAGAGATCATAGTTTCTTGTGCCATGCTTGATTATCTAGGAGCGTATAAAGGTTTACCTTGCGTGCCAACATGCTATTAAAATGGTTGTGATGTGTTATGATAGGGTGGTATCCTCCTCTGAATGGTTTAAGTGACTTGACTTGGCGCACGTTCACGCATGTAGTTGAAACAAATCAACATAGCCTTCACGATATTTATGTTCATGGTGGATCATATCCTACTCATGCTTGCATTCGATGTTGATTAATTTTAATGCATGTTCATGACTGTTGCCGCTCTCTAGCTGGTCGTTTCCCAGTCTTTTGCTAGCCTTCACCGGTACTAAGCGGGAATACTGCTTATGCATCCAATCCCATAAACCCCAAAGTTATTCCATATGAGTCCACCATACCTACCTATATACGGTATCTACCTGCCGTTCCAAGTAAATTTGTATGTGCCAAACTCTAAACCTTCAAATAAATATCCAATTTTGTATGCTTGAATAGCTCATGTATCAACTAGGGTTGTCCGTATCTTCCATGTTAGGCGGGTTATTCTCAAGAGGAGTGGACTCCGCTCCTCACTCACGAGAAACTGGCTAGTCACCGGGATGCCCAGTCCCATGCTTTATGCAAACTAAATCAAAATAATTGCAAAAAAAACTCCTCCTGGGACTCTTGTTAGTTGGAGGCACTCGTTTTTTCGAGAAAGCCATGGATTGATGCTTGTTGGTGGAAGGGGGAGTATAAACTTTACCATTCTGTTTTGGAACCACCTATAATGTGTGTAGCATGGAAGATATCGCCATCTCTTGGTTGTTATGTTGACAATGAAAGTATACCGCTCAAAATATTACTCATCTCTATTTCAAAACCGAGCTCTGGCACCTCTACAAATCCCTGCTTCCCTCTGCGAAGGGTCTATCTATTTACTTTTATGCTGAGTCATCATCCTCTTATTAAAAAGCACCAGTTGGAGAGCACCGCTGTCGTTTGCATTCATTACTGTTAGTTTACATTGAGTATGACTTAACTGGATCTCATTTACCATGAATTACAATGTCTAGTCAGTCCTTGATCTTTAAAGGTGCTCTGCATTTATGTTTTGCGGTCTTAGAAAGGGCTAGCGAGATACCATCTTGTTATATCATATTATGATTGTTTTGAGAAAGTGTTGTCATCCGAGATTTATTATTATTGCTCGCTAGTTGATTATGCCATTGATATGAGTAAAATTGAGACCTGAGCGTTATTGTGAATGTGGTTAGTTATAATCTTTGCTGAAAACTTGAATGCTGGCTTTACATATTTACAACAAGAGCAAACAGAGTTTCTAAGAGTTTTTCTTTATCACGTTCAGTTTATCAACTGAATTGCTTGAGGACAAGTAAGGGTTTAAGCTTGGGGGAGTTGATACGTCTCCCTCGTATCTACTTTTCCAAACACTTTTGCCCTTGTTTTGGACTCTGACTTGCATGATTTGAATGGAACTAACCCGGACTGACGCTGTTTTCAGCAGAATTACCATGGTGTTATTTATGTGCAGAAACAAAAGTTCTCGGAATGACCTGAAACTTCACGGAACAACTTTTCGGAAAATATAAAAAATCCTTGCAAAAGATGAAGGCCAGGGGGCCCACCACCTGTCCACGAGGGTGGGGACGCGCCTGCCCCCCTAGGGCGCGCCCCCCTACCTCGTGGGCCCCCTGGAGCTCCTCCGACCTCAACTCCAACTCTATATATTTGGTTTCGGGGAGAGAAAAATTAGAGAGAAGAATTCATCGCGTTTTACGATACGGAGCCGCCGCCAAGCCCTAAAACCTCTCGGGAGGGCTGATCTGGAGTCCGTTCGGGGCTCCGGAGAGGGGAATCCGTCCCCATTGTCATCATCAACCATCCTCCATCACCAATTTCATGATGCTCACTGCCGTGCATGAGTAATTCCATCGTAGGCTTGCTGGACGGTGATGGGTTGGATGGGATCTCTCATGTAATCGAGTTAGTTTTGTTAGGGTTTGATCCCTAGTATCCACTATGTTCTGAGATTGATGTTGCTATGACTTTGCTATGCTTAATGCTTGTCACTAGGGCCCGAGTGCCATGATTTTAGATCTGAACCTATTATGTTTTCATCAATATATGAGAGTTCTTGATCCTATCTTGCAAGTCTATAGTCACCTATTATGTGTTATGATCCGTTAACCCCGAAGTGACAATAATCGGGATACTTACCGGTGATGACCGTAGTTTGAGGAGTTCATGTATTCACTATGTGTCAATGCTTTGGTCCGGTACTCTATTAAAAGGAGGCCTTAATATCCCTTAGTTTCCATTAGGACCCCGTTGCCACGAGAGGGTAGGACAAAAGATTTCATGCAAGTTCTTTTCCATAAGCACGTATGACTATATTCGGAATACATGCCTACATTACATTGATGAACTGGAGCTAGTTCTGTGTCACCCTAGGTTATGATTGTTACATGATGAACCGCATCCGGCATAATTCTCCATCACCAATCCATTGCCTACGAGCTGTCCATATATTGTTCTTCACTTATTTACTTTTCTGTTGCTATTGCTATCATCACTACAAAATACCAAAAACATTACTTTTACTAATGTTACCTTTTGCTACCGTTACCACTACTATCATCTTACTTTGCTACTAAATACTTTGTTGTAGATACTAAGTTTCCAGGTGTGGTTGAATTGACAACTCAGCTACTAATACTTCAGAATATTCTTTGGCTTCCCTTGTGTTGAATCAATAAATTTGGTTTGAATACTCTACCCTCGAAAACTGTTGCGATCCCCTATACTTGTGGGTTATCACCCGGCTATAAATAGCCATCCTCGGCCTCGTCCGAGCTCACCACCAGTCTCACACCACCCCAGCAAGCCTCCCCGACCTCTCCCACAAGCTCCAGAGCCTCTCCTCGCTACTCTAGGCCGCCATGGCCGCCGTGAGGCTCAGCTTAAATCCGAGCCATCCGAGCCCCCCTCCCTCCTGACCTCACCATAGCTCCACCCAGACCCCAGCGGTCCTCCCCGTGTCCTCGCCCCACCACCGGAGCCACCTTGGCCGCATGCCCCAAGATCAACCACCGCCGCCAAGCTCTCTGTTCCCTACATGGTGCCGCCCCTCCTCTCCTCCCCGGTGCTCTTCTCCCCTCTAGATGGATGTGGTGGACCTCGCTGTGCTCGCCGGTTGCCTTCCCTTGGCCGGAGCTGGTCGGAGCCAATGAGCCCATCGTCGGCCAAGTGCAGTCGCGCCTCTGCCTCGCCCCTCTCTGTTTCTATTGGGCGCGAGCGAGAAGGAGGAGCAGGAGGAGAGATAAAGAAGTGGGACCCCCTCGTCAGCCACACAGTGTCGGTCCCGCCAACGCCACGTCACTTAAGTGGAGGCGGAAACACCAAAGTATGTTTTCCCTAAACGAACGCGCATTCCATTTCTTCTTCAGCCAAGAATACGTTTTCAGTTTAGTGAATGCATAATCCTCTAATTGTGCTTTCCCTTTTTCTGTTCAGGCCCTGTTTGAAAATATTTTCTTTACAGATGGGTCCCTAGCAGAAAAACGATCGTATCTATTTAACCGTAGCTCCGAATCAGGTGAATCCAAAGACCACTTCTTCGTCTCGTCGAGTCCGTTCTGTTCCCATCATTTCACCATGTTCTAACATTCTGAAAATGACCATTTTTCCCTTACACTTAATCAGCCCCCTTCAAGAGAAAACGCTTTCCAGCGATTCTTTCCACGAGTTTCTCACATGTCGTCCCGGTGATTTCTTCCACCCCAGGCAAGCCACAACAACCACTTGCAGGATAGTCATGCAGTAGCCATGGTTTTCAACTTGAATGTTTAATAAATGTTTGCTTGTTTGGATACAGTTATCGTTGTTTTGGTAATGCTTAGAGATTTGTGTTCACTTTCGTGCTATGCTCTTTTGCATCTTATTATCTGACGCTTATTACTAGTATTATTGTTATATGTCATGCTTGGTAGTAGTAGCAGTGTGTTCTTTCATATGCATGTTTAAGATCTGTTATCTAGTGCCGTAGCTATGCATGTTACTTTGTATCCAGTTGGTTATATGCTTACTTGGTAGTATTCTGGATGAGTTATTTCATGGTATTAATTTATGATGCTAGTGGTCATGGCATGCTCATGGGTAATGTTATGCTCGTCAGTTTGCCATGCTCGTTTGGTTAATGTTTCATTATGGTTATGCTCGATGATTATGTTGCACTACCTGCATGCTTATGTTGATATCATGCTCATGCATTGTAATTACATCATGTTATTTTATCATGGCTCAGCGTATTTGCATTCAAGTTTAACCGGACTTAATTGAACTTGAACAACTGTTGGCTGAGTCATGGTGCCACCATATCGAGCTGACCAGTGCAACCACACTTGCCTTTATGGAAGGGTCCTAACTGGGTCTATTGTCATGCCTCTCGCTGGTGCCTCCCACGAGGGAAGGTTATGGGCACGTGCTACCCTAATCAGGTAGGCGGACATAAGCCTTGTGTGCCCATAGTTGTCATTGCCGGCTTGTCCCCATTTGGGACCGTTTTTTGTTTTGCCATGATGGTGGTCGTTGGTGCCTTTAGTAGGCATGGGGCCACCCAGGACTTATCCCAGTGGGGAGTGAGTCGGAGTGGCCGGGAGAGTGTCATGGAAATAGGACGGTTTTGTCGGAACGCCGTTGGTCCACTCGAATGGGAGTGCGAGGCCATGGGATCTGTGGTGTGGGTACAATGTACTAACCTCTGCAGAGTGTATATTAAATCTATCGATAGCTGTGCCCGCGGATAAGGGCCCAGTTCGTAGTTGGTCACACTATGGGTCAACAGTAATAATAATGATGTGCTTAATAACAACCCCGGTTCGAGGATGAGATAAGTTGGTTATGTGATCCATGAATGATCACCGTTTGGTTACGAGGTAACCCGTTGAGCCCAGAGTGGTTCCATTTGTGATCCATGAATGATCATCGTGGTATCGAGGATACCGAGTTGTTGGATATTCATGATGTTGTGCGAGAATCATTGGTAAAGATCAAGCTCCTTGTGTTCATTTAATGATTACTATGGTATTGTTTATACCAAGCTTGATTTGATCCTAAGATGATCGTGTGATGTCCGAGGTTGGTAAGTAATGCATCTATTGGTTACGAGGTAAGTCGAGCCGAATAAGTGGTGCATATAGTGTCATCATGTTGCATGCTAGTATCATCAGATTTATATGTTCATGCCATGCTCATATTGTTGTAGCTGTATCAGGTTCATGTTGTTCATGCCATGCTATCCTGATGATCTCATGATAATTCCTGCTTAACCTATAATTCCCATGTTGTTGTTTCTCTTGAATGCTTCTGGTTATTGTGAGCTTGCAAGTACATTCAATGTACTAACCTGGCGTGTCATGCCAGTTTGCAGGTCATGCCGGAATTGATTGCTTATTTGTCGTGGATCCCTTGTTTGCGAACTAGGATAAGCATTCCAACCAGAGTCCCTGTGGAGTGGAGTTCATCACCATCGTCGTTGTTCCGCTGCTAGAGTTATTACGCTGCTTCAAGTTGTTCTGCTGCTTGCATAGAGCAACCGTGGCAGGCGTAGTGTCGTCGTGCCGATGTAATTTCCTTATCATTATAGCTTGTAATAACGAGCTGATTTGTTCTATGCTAAGCAGTGCCGTATTCCAGAAGACTTCTCCTCGATCTCTGGGCTGGAATAAGGGGCGTTTCGGTTTCTCTGAGCCGGGTTGCCATAATTTGTTTCTCAAATTCTTTTGCCACAATCTAATTTTGCTCTTATTTTGCTCCTGTTTTGCTTTACTAGCTCTATTAATGTCATCTTTCAAAAACGAATCGGGAGACATAGGAAGCAAAGTAATATGTTTATCCTTATGAACAAGAGGATACTGATTGTTTCTACCATGGTGTACAATTTTTTTATCGAATTCCATGGTCTACCAAGTAATAAGGAACATGCTTGCATAGGTACCACATCACAATCAACATAATCAGCATATGTAGAGATACTAAAATGCACACGAACAGTATGTGTTACCTTAACCTTGCCGCTGTTGTTGAACAATTGGATGTAGTAAGGATGTGGATGGGGTCTTGTGGTGAGAGACGGCTCTCCACTATCTGCATGCTAGCCAAGTTGTTGCAACTCACTCCATCAATGATGACACAGACAGAACATTCCTTCACAACTCCCTTTGTATGGAACAAATTATGCTCTGATTTTGCTCAACTTGTGTTACCTACACATTTAAAACATGTTCTGCAACTAAACTCTCATACCCGTCAGCATCTTCAACGGCCATGTATTGCATCTCATGTTCAGAATCATCTTCATCGTGTTCTTCACTTGTAATAAGAGCCAAAGTCTCCTCATCATAGTCACTGGCGGACTCATACCCACCATCCTCAGTAGCAATCATCACACGCTTAGATGGGCATTCTCTCGCATAACGACCTCCACCCTTGCAACGACGACAAATAATATCATGTGTTTTCCTTGTTGATGCCATGGATGAAGAAGAGCTTTGTGCAGGACCAGATGGTGTGCTCTTGGCAGAAGGTGATGGCGGTGCCTGTTTTCTTGTATAATGGACAGAGTTGGCAGATGAAATACGTGATGCTATAGCACGATGTGTGGAAGGAGAAGATGTATCTGGCGTCCATGAGGAAGATCATCCTGCAGAAAAATTAGTTCGCGCCAATGCCTGTCAATCTCACATTCAGCTTTGTAAGATGGAATAAATGAGTGATATTATTATACTGCTTATGCTCTAGAATGGTTTGAATCTCCCTATTTAATCCGCCCATAAAACGTGCAAGCATAGCCTCATTATCATCAACAATACAATATCTAATCATGCTAGTTTGTAATTCCTAATAATATTCTTCTACAAAAAAATTTCCTTGTCTTAAGCGCTGTAATTTTTGAAGTAATTCACATTGATAATATGGTGGAACCCAACGAGTACGCATAGCAGATTTCAAAGCAGCCCAAGTAGGTAGAATAAGATATAATCTACAATGTTCAGACCACCAAACACATGCAAAACTAGTGAAAGCATAAACAACAGCAGGAACACGTCTCTCCTTGGGATACTGTAAATGTGTAAAACGTTGTTCAGTTTCTAACTCCCAAGTAAGATATATACCAGGAACATATCTACCCTCAAATGGTGGAATATTCAATTTTAGTTTAGGAAGATGATCATGATCGCGTACCTCAGGTGGTGGTGTAGCCCTACCATTGCGAATATATGCATGAGGATGACCTGGTGGTTGTGGTGCTAGCGGTTGCACATAGTTATGATTTTGATCAACCTCACCCTCGTAATTGTCCTCCTCTTCTGCAGTAGCAGCGGGAGCTACAGAAGCATCAACAGTAGTAGGAGAGGCACCGGAAGTTTGTCCTGGCTCAAGAGGAACATGTTGCGCTCGCCCTGCTGGATTGTGACGTGGAGGTTGTTGTTGATGTTGTCCAATGGTGCAGCAGATGCGGGTGGTGGTTGTGGTAGACAAGCGAATACTTCATCGAACTTAGCATCCAACTTGGTGTCAATTGTAATCTCAATGTCATCAATCCTCTCCAATGCCTTTCCAAAGCTGGCCATCACGTCTTCCACCTGTTGACCCAACATTTGCTGAAATTTATCATGAAGTGTTGGGAAATGTGGTAATTTCAAACAATTTCCTACGCACACGCAAGATCAGGGTGATGCATAGCAACGAGAGGGGAGAGTGTTGTCCACGTACCCTCGTAGACTGAAAGCGGAAGCGTTATAACAACGCGGTTGATGCAGTCGTACGTCTTCACGGCCCGACCGATCAAGCACCGAAACTACGGCACCTCCGAGTTCTAGCACACATTCAGCTCGATGACGATCCCCGGACTCCGATCCAGCAAATGTTGGGGAAGAGTTCCGTCAGCACGACGGCGTGGTGACGATCTTGATGTTCTACTGTCGCAGGGCTTCGCCTAAGCACCGCTACAATATTATCGAGGATTATGGTGGAGGGGGGCACCGCACACGGCTAAGAGATCTCAAGGATCAATTGTTGTGTCTAGAGGTGCCCCCTGCCCCCGTATATAAAGGAGCAAGGGGGAGGGGCGACCGGCCATGATGAGGCGCGCCAGGGAGGAGTCCTACTCCTACCGGGAGTAGGACTCCCTCCTTTTCCTTGTCCAAGTAGGAGAGGGGGAGGAAGGGAGAGAGGAGAGGAAGGAAAGGGGGGCGCCGCCCCTCCCTCCTTGTCCAATTCGGACTAGGGGGAGAGGGGGCGCGCGGCCTGCCCTAGCCGCCCCTCCTCTTCTCCACTTTAGGCCCATGAGGCCCATTAACCCCCCGGGGGGTTCCGGTAACCCCCCGGTACTCCGGTTTTATCCGAAACTTTCCCGGAACACTTCCGGTGTCCGAATATAGTCCTCCAATATATCAATCTTTATGTCTCGACCATTTCGAGACTCCTCGTTATGTCCGTGATCATACCCAGGACTCCGAACTAACTTCGGTAAATCAAAACTAATAAACTCATAATATAACTGTCATTGAAACCTTAAGCGTGCGGACCCTACGGGTTCGAGAACAATGTAGTCATGACCGAGACACGTCTCCGGTCAATAACCAATAGCGGAACCTGGATGCTCATATTGGTTCCCACATATTCTACGAAGATCTTTTATCAGTCAGACCGCATAACAACATACGTTGTTCCCTTTGTCATCGGTATGTTACTTGCCCGAGATTCGATCGTCGGTATCTCAATACCTAGTTCAATCTCATTGCCGGCAAGTCTCTTTACTCGTTCCGTAATACATCATCTTGCAACTAACTCATTAGTTGCATTGCTTGCAAGGCTTAGGTGATGTGCATTACCGACAGGGCCCAGAGATACCTCTCCGACAATCGGAATGACAAATCCTAATCTCGAAATACGCCAACCCAACATATACCTTTGGAGACACATGTAGAGCACCTTTATAATGACCCAGTTACGTTGTGACGTTTGGTAGCACACAAAGTGTTCCTCCGATAAACAGGAGTTGCATAATCTCATAGTCATAGGAACATGTATAAGTTATGAAGAAAGCAATAGCAACATACTAAACGATCGGGTGCTAAGCTAATGGAATGGGTCATGTCAATCACATCATTCTCCTAATAACGTGATCCCGTTAATCAAATGACAACACATGTCTATGGTTAGGAAACATAACCATCTTTGATTAATGAGCTAGTCAAGTAGAGGCATACTAGTGACTTTTAGTTTGTCTATGTATTCACACAAGTATTATGTTTCTGGATAATACAATTCTAGCATGAATAATAAACATTTATCATGATATAAGGAAATAAAATAATAACATTATTATTGCCTCTAGGGCATATTTCCTTCAGTCTCCCACTTGCACTAGAATCAATAATCTAGATTACACAGTAATGATTCTAAGACCCATGGAGCTTTGTTGTTGATCATGTTTTGCTCGTGGAAGAGGCTTAGTCAATGGGGCTGCAACATACACATCCGTATGTATCTTGCAAATCTCTATGTCTCCCACCTGGACTAGATCCCGGATGGAATTTAAGCGTCTCTTGATGTGCTTGGTTCTCTTGTGAAATCTGGATTCCTTTGTCAAGGCAATTGCACCAGTATTGTCACAAAAGATTTTCATTGGACCCGATGCACTAGGTATGACACCTAGATCAGATATGAACTCCTTCATCCAGACTCCTTCATTTGTTTCTTCCAAAGAAGCTATGTACTCCGCTTCACATGTAGATCCCGCCACAACGCTTTGTTTAGAACTGCACCAACTGACAGCTCCACCGTTTAATGTAAACACGTATCCGGTTTGCGATTTAGAATCGTCCGGATCAGTGTCAAAGGTTGCATCAACGTAACCATTTACGATGAGCTCTTTGTCACCTCCATATATGAGAAACATATCCTTAGTCCTTTTCAGGTATTTCAGGATGTTCTTGACCGCTGTCCAGTGATCCACTCCTGGATTACTTTGGTACCTCCCTGCTAGACTTATAGCAAGACACACATCTTGTCTGGTACACAGCATTGCATACATGATAGAGCCTATGGCTGAAGCATAGGGAACGTCTTTCATTTTCTCTCTATCTTCTGCATTGGTCGGGCATTGAGTCTTACTCAATTTCACACCTTGTAACACAGGCAAGAATACTTTCTTTGCTTGATCCATTTTGAACTTCTTCAAAACTTTGTCAAGGTATGTGCTTTGTGAAAGTCCAATTAAGCGTCTTGATCTATCTCGATAGATCTTAATGCCCAATATGTAAGCAGCTTCACCGAGGTCTTTCATTGAAAAACTCTTATTCAAGTATCCCTTTATGCTATCCAGAAATTCTATATCATTTCCGATTAGTAATATGTCATCTACATATAATATCAGAAATGCTACAGAGCTCCTGTTGGGGAACGTTGCAGAAAACAAAAAATTTCCTATGGTTTCACCAAGATCCATCTATGAGTTCATCTAGCAACGAGTATTCAGATTGCATCTACATACCTTTGTAGATCGCGAGCGGAAGCGTTCCAAGAACGGGGTTGATGTTGTCGAACACGGCGTGATCCAAATCACCGATGACCAAGCGCCGAACGGACGGCACCTCCGCGTTCAACACACGTACGGGACGGGAGACGTCTCCTCCTTCTTGATCCAGCAAGGGGAAAGGAGAGGTTGATGAAGATCCAGCAGCACGACGGCGTGGTGGTGGATGCAGGGCGTCACAGTAGCAGGGCTTCGCCTGTACTACGAGAGAGAGACGTAACGGGGAGAGAGGGAGGCGCCAGGGGCTGGTGTGTGAAGTCCCTCCTCTCCCCCACTATATATAGGAGGGCCAAGGGGGGTGGTGCGCCAGCCTAGGAGATCCAATCTCCTAGGTGCGGCGGCCAAGGGGAGGTTTCCCTCCCCCCCCCCCCCAAGGCACCTAGAGGTGCCTTCCACCATTGGGACTCTTCCCTTATGTGGAACCCTAGGCGCATGGGCTTTTGGGGCTGGTGCCCTTGGCCCATCTAGGCCAAGGCGCACCCCCTACAGCCCATGTGGCCCCCCGGGACAGGTGGCCCCACCCGATGGGCCCCCGGGACCCCTCCGGTGGTCCCGGTACAATACCGATAACCCCGAAACTTGTCCCGATGGCCGAAACAGCACTTCCTATATATAATTCTTTACCTCCGGACCATTCCGGAACTCCTCGTGACGTCCGGGATCTCATCCGGGACTCCGAACAACATTCGGGTTACTGCATATACATATCTTCACAACCCTAGCGTCACCGAACCTTAAGTGTGTAGACCCTACGGGTTCGGGAGACAAGCAGACATGACCGAGACGACTCTCCGGTCAATAACCAACAGCGGGATCTGGATATCCATGTTGGCTCCCACATGCTCCACGATGATCTCATCGGATGAACCACGATGTCGAGGATTCAATCAACCCCGTATACAATTCCCTTTGTCTGTCGATATGTTACTTGCCCGAGATTCGATCGTCGGTATCCCAATACCTCGTTCAATCTCGTTACCGGCAAGTCACTTTACTCGTACCGTAATGCATGATCCCGTGACCAGACACTTGGTCACTTTGAGCTCAATATGATGATGCATTACCGAGTGGGCCCAGTGATACCTCTCCGTCATACGGAGTGACAAATCCCAGTCTTGATCCGTGTCAACCCAACAGACACTTTCGGAGATACCCGTAGTATACCTTTATAGTCACCCAGTTACTTGTGACGTTTGGTATACCCAAAGCACTCCTACGGTATCCGGGAGTTACACGATCTCATGGTCTAAGGAAAAGATACTTGACATTGCAAAACTCTAGCAAACGAACTACACGATCTTTATGCTATGTTTAGGATTGGGTCTTGTCCATCACATCATTCTCCTAATGATGTGATCCCGTTATCAATGACATCCAATGTCTATAGTCAGGAAACCATGACTATCTGTTGATCAACGAGCTAGTCAACTAGAGGCTTACTAGGGACATGTTGGTGTCTGTTATTCACACTTGTATTACGATTTCCGGATAACACAATTATAGCATGAATAAAGACAATTATCACGAACAAGGAAATATAATAATAATGCTTTTATTATTGCCTCTAGGGCATATTTCCAACAGTCTCCCACTTGCACTAGAGTCAATAATCTAGTTACATTGTGATGAATCGAACACCCATGGAATTCTGGTGTTGATCATGTTTTTCCCTAGGGAGAGGTTTAGTAAACGGATCTGCTACGTTCAGGTCCGTATATACTTTACAAATCTCTATGTCTCCATCTTGAACATTTTCACGAATGGAGTTGAAGCGACGCTTGATGTGCCTTGTCTTCTTGTGAAACCTGGGCTCCTTGGCAAGTGCAATAGCTCCAGTGTTGTCACAGAAGAGCTTGATCGGCCCCGACGCATTGGGTATGACTCCGAGGTCGGTGATGAACTCCTTCACCCAAATTGCTTCATGTGCTGCCTCCGAGGCTGCCATGTACTCCGCTTCACATGTAGATCCCGCCACGACGCTCTGCTTGCAACTGCACCAGCTTACTGCCCCACCATTCAAAATATACACGTATCCGGTTTGTGACTTAGAGTCATCCAGATCTGTGTTGAAGCTAGCGTCGACGTAACCTTTATGACGAGCTCTTCATCACCCCCATAAACGAGAAACATTTCCTTAGTCCTTTTCAGGTACTTCAGGATATTCTTGACCGCTGTCCAGTGTTCCTTGCCGGGATTACTTTGGTACCTTCCTACCAAACTTACGGCAAGGTTTACATCAGGTCTGGTACACAGCATGGCATACATAATAGAACCTATGGCTGAGGCATAGGGGATGACACTCATCTCTTCTATATCTTCTGCCGTGGTCGGACTTTGAGCTGAGCTCAATTTCATACCCTGCAACACAGGCAAGAACCCCTTCTTAGACTGATCCATATTGAACTTCTTCAATATCTTCTCAAGGTATGTGCTTTGTGAAAGACCTATGAGGCGTCTCGATCTATCTCTATGGATCTTGATGCCTAATATATAAGCAGCTTCTCCAAGTTCCTTCATTGAAAAACTCTTATTCAAGTAGGCCTTGATGCTGTCCAAGAGTTCTATATCATTTCCCATCAAAAGTATGTCATCTACATATAATATGAGAAATGCTACAGAGCTCCCACTCACTTTCTTGTAAACGCAGGCTTCTCCATAAGTCTGCGTAAACCCAAACGCTTTGATCATCTCATCAAAGCGAATGTTCCAACTCCGAGATGCTTGCACCAGCCCATAAATCGAGCGTTGGAGCTTGCACACCTTGTTAGCATTCTTAGGATCGACAAAACCTTCCGGCTGCATCATATACAATTCTTCCTTAAGGAAACCATTAAGGAATGCCGTTTTGACGTCCATTTGCCATATTTCATAATCGTAAAATGCGGCAATTGCTAACATGATTCAGACGGACTTTAGCTTCACTACCGGTGAGAAAGTCTCATCGTAGTCAACCCCTTGAACTTGTCGATAACCCTTAGCGACAAGCCGAGCTTTATAGATGGTCACATTACCATCCGCGTCTGTCTTCTTCTTAAAGATCCATTTATTTTCTATGGCTCGCCGTTCAACGGGCAAGTCAGTCAAAGTCCATACTTAATTTTCATACATGGATCCTATCTCGGATTTCATGGCTTCTAGCCATTTATCGGAATCCGGGCCTGCCATCGCTTCTTCGTAGTTCGAAGGTTCACCGTTGTCTAACAACATGATTTCCAAGACAGGGTTGCCGTACCATTCTGGTGCGGAACGTGTCCTTGTGGACCTTCGAATTTCAGTAGGAGCTTGATCAGAAATATCTTGATCATTATCATTAACTTCCTCTCTAGTCGGTGCTGGCACCTCAGGAACATTTTCTTGAGTTGCGCCATTTTCCGGTTCAAGAGGTAATACTTCATCAAGTTCTACTTTCCTCCCACTTACTTCTTTCGAGAGAAACTCCTTCTCTAGAAAGGACCCATTCTTGGCAACAAAGATCTTGCCTTCGGATCTGAGGTAGAAGGTATACCCAATAGTTTCTTTTGGGTATCCTATGAAGACGCATTTTTCCGACTTGGGTTCGAGCTTTTCAGGTTGAAGTTTCTTGACATAAGCATCGCATCCCCAAACTTTTAGAAACGACAGCTTAGGTTTCTTTCCAAACCATAATTCATACGGTGTCGTCTCAACGGATTTCGACGGAGCCCTATTTAAAGTGAATGCGGCAGTCTCTAAAGCATAGCCCCAAAAAAATAGTGGTAAATCGGTAAGAGACACCATAGATCCCACCATATCTAATAGAGTGCGATTACGATGTTCGGATACACCATTACACTGAGGTGTTCCAGGCGGCGTGAGTTGTGAAACTATTCCACATTTTCTTAAGTGTGTGCCAAATTCGTGACTCAAGTATTCTCCTCCACAATCTGATCGTAGAAACTTGATTTTCCTGTCACGTTGATTTTCAACCTCACTCTGAAATTCCTTGAACTTTTCAAAGGTTTCAGACTTGTGTTTCATTAAGTAAACATATCCATATCTACTCAAATCATCAGTGAGGGTGAGAACATAACGATAGCCACCGCGAGCCTCAACACTCATTGGACCGCACACATCAGTATGTATGATTTCCAATAAGTTGGTTGCTCGCTCCATTGTTCCTGAGAACGGAGTCTTGGTCATTTTACCCATAAGGCATGGTTCGCACGTGTCAAATGATTCATAATCAAGAGACTCTAAAAGTCCATCTGCATGGAGCTTCTTCATGCGTTTGACACCTTTGTGACCAAGGCGGCAGTGCCACAAGTATGTGGGACTATCATTATCAACCTTGCATCTTTTGGTACTCACATTATGAACATGTGTAGCATTACGTTCGAGATTCATAAAGAATAAACCATTCACCATAGGAGCATGACCATAAAACATATCTCTCATATAAATGGAACAACCATTATTCTCGGATTTAAATGAGTAGCCATCTCGAGTTAAACGAGATCCCGATACAATGTTTATGCTCAAAGCTGGCACTAAATAACAATTATTAAGGTTTAAAACTAATCCCGAAGGTAAATATAGAGGTAGCGTGCCGACGGCGATCACATTGACCTTGGAACCATTCCCGACGCGCATCGTCACCTCGTCCTTTGCCAGTTTCCGCTTATTCTGCAGCCCCTTCTTTGAGTTACAAATGTGAGCAACTGCACCGGTATCAAATACCCAGGAGCTACTACGGACACTAGTAAGGTACACATCAATTACATGTATATCACATATACCTTTTGTTTTGCCGGCCTTCTTGTCTGCTAAGTATTAGGGGCAGTTCCGCTTCAAGTGAACGCTTCCCTTGCAATAAAAGCACTCAGTATCGGGCTTGGGTCCATTCTTTGGCTTCTTCCCGGCAGCTTGCTTGCCGGGCGCGGCAACTTCCTTGTCGTCCTTCTTGAAGTTCTTTTTACCCTTGCCTTTCTTGAACTTAGTGGTTTTATTGACCATCAACACTTGATGTTCCTTCTTGACTTCTACCTCTGCTGATTTCAGCATTGCAAACAACTCAGGAATGGTCTTTTGCATCCCCTGCATGTTGAAGTTCATCACAAAGCTCTTGTAGCTTGGTGGAAGCGACTGGAGGATTCTGTCAATGACCGCATCATCCGGGAGATTAACTCCCAGCTGAGACAAGCGGTTATGTAACCCAGACATAGTGAGTATGTGCTCACTGACAGAACTATTTTCCTCCATCTTACAGCTGAAGAATTTATCGGAGACTTCATATCTCTCGATCCGGGCATGAGCTTGAAAAACCATTTTCAGCTCTTCGAACATCTCATATGCTCCATGTCTCTCAAAACGCTTTTGGAGCCCCAGCTCTAAACTGTAAAGCATGCCGCACTGAACGAGGGAGTAGTCGTCAACACGTGTCTGCCAAGCGTTCATAACGTATTGGTTCTGTGGGACGGGAGCTTCACCTAGCGGTGCTTGTAGGACATAATCTTTCTTGGCAGCTATGAGGATGATCCTCAGGTTCCGGACCCAGTCCGTATAGTTGCTGCCATCGTCTTTCAGCTTGGTTTTCTCTAGGAATGCATTGAAGTTGAGGACTACGTGGGTCATTTGATCTACAAGACATATTGTAAAATATTTTAGACTAAGTTCATGATAATTAAGTTCATCTAATCAAATTATATAATGAACTCCCACTTAGATAGACATCCCTCCAGTCATCTAAGTATAACATGATCCGAGTCAACTAGGCCGTGTCCGATCATCACGTGAGACGGACTAGTCAACGTCGGTGAACATTTTCATGTTGATCGTATCTTCTATACGACTCATGCTCGACCTTTCGGTCTTCTGTGTTCCGAGGCCATGTCTGTACATGCTAGGCTCGTCAAGTCAACCTAAGTGTTTGCATGTGTAAATCTGTCTTACACCCGTTGTATGTGAACGTCTAAATAAAACACCCGATCATCACATGGTGTTTTGAAACAGCGAACTGTCGCAACGGTGCACAGTTAGGGGGAACACTTCTTGAAATTAATATGAGGGATCATCTTATTTACTACCGTCGTTCTAAGTAAACGAGATGCAAAACATGATAAACATCACATGCAATCAAATAATAAACGTGACATGATATGGCCAATATCACATAGCTCCTTTGATCTCCATCTTGGGGCTCCATGATCATCTTGTCACCGGCTTGACACCATGATCTCCATCATCGTGTCTCCATGAAGTTGCTCGCCAACTATTACTTCTACTACTATGGCTAACGCGTTTAGCAATAAAGTAAAGTAATTCACATGGCGTTTCTCAATGACACGCAGGTCATACAAAAAATAAAGACAACTCCTATGGCTCCTGCCGGTTGTCATACTCATCGACATGCAAGTCATGATTCCTATTACAATAGCATGAACATCTCATACATCACATATAGATCATTCATCATTCATCACAACTTTGGCCATATCATATCACAAACCACTTGCTGCAAAAACAAGTTAGACGTCCTCTAATTGTTGTTGCAAGTTTTACGTGGCTGAATTAGGGTTCTAGCAAGAACGTTTTCTTACCTACGTGAAAGCCACAACGTGATTTGTCAACTTCTATTTACCCTTCATAAGGACCCTGTTCATCGAATCCGCTCCAACTAAAGTGGGAGAGACAGACACCCGCCAGCCACCTTATGCAACTAGTGCATGTTAGTCGGTGGAACCGGTCTCACGTAAGCGTACGTGTAAGGTTGGTCCGGGCCGCTTCATCCCACAATACCGCTGAAGCAAGAAAAGACTAGTAGCGGTAAGAAAGTTGACAAATCTACGCCCACAACAAATTGTGTTCTACTCGCGCAAGAAGAACTACGCATAGACCTAGCTCATGACGCCACTGTTGGGGAACGTTGCAGAAAACAAAAAATTTCCTACGGTTTCACCAAGATCCATCTATGAGTTCATCTAGCAATGAGTATTCAGATTGCATCTACATACCTTTGTAGATCGCGAGCGGAAGCGTTCAAAGAACGGGGTTGATGTTGTCGAACACGACGTGATCCAAATCACCGATGACCAAGCGCCGAACGGACGGCACCTCCGCGTTCAACACACCTACGGGACGGGAGACGTCTCCTCCTTCTTGATCCAGCAAGGGGAAAGGAGAGGTTGATGAAGATCCAGCAGCACGACCGCGTGGTGGTGGATGCAGGGCGTCACAGTAGCAGGGCTTCGCCTGTACTACGAGAGAGAGACGTAACGGGGAGAGAGGGAGGCGCCAGGGGCTGGTGTGTGAAGTCCCTCCTCTCCCCCACTATATATAGGAGGGCCAAGGGGGGTGGTGCGCCAGCCTAGGAGATCCAATCTCCTAGGTGCGGCGGCCAAGGGGAGGTTTCCCTCCCCCCCAAGGCACCTAGAGGTGCCTTCCACCATTGGGACTCTTCCCTTATGTGGAACCCTAGGCGCATGGGCTTTTGGGGATGGTGCCCTTGGCCC
The DNA here is from genome assembly GCA_034509565.1 of Triticum monococcum. Classification (NCBI taxonomy): domain Eukaryota; kingdom Viridiplantae; phylum Streptophyta; class Magnoliopsida; order Poales; family Poaceae; genus Triticum; species Triticum monococcum. The sequence goes on from CM067842.1 coordinate 696,619,503, forward strand.
ATCTAGGCCAAGGCGCACCCCCTAAAGCCCATGTGGCCCCCCGGGACAGGTGGCCCCACCCGATGGGCCCCCGGGACCCCTCCGGTGGTCCCGGTACAATACCGATAACCCCGAAACTTGTCCCGATGGCCGAAACAGCACTTCCTATATATAATTCTTTACCTCCGGACCATTCCGGAACTCCTCGTGACGTCCGGGATCTCATCCGGGACTCCGAACAACATTCGGGTTACTGCATATACATATCTTCACAACCCTAGCGTCACCGAACCTTAAGTGTGTAGACCCTACGGGTTCGGGAGACAAGCAGACATGACCGAGACGACTCTCCGGTCAATAACCAACAGCGGGATCTGGATATCCATGTTGGCTCCCACATGCTCCACGATGATCTCATCGGATGAACCACGATGTCGAGGATTCAATCAACCCCGTATACAATTCCCTTTGTCTGTCGATATGTTACTTGCCCGAGATTCGATCGTCGGTATCCCAATACCTCGTTCAATCTCGTTACCGGCAAGTCACTTTACTCGTACCGTAATGCATGATCCCGTGACCAGACACTTGGTCACTTTGAGCTCAATATGATGATGCATTACCGAGTGGGCCCAATGATACCTCTCCGTCATACGGAGTGACAAATCCCAGTCTTGATCCGTGTCAACCCAACAGACACTTTCGGAGATACCCGTAGTATACCTTTATAGTCACCCAGTTACGTTGTGACGTTTGGTATACCCAAAGCACTCCTACGGTATCCGGGAGTTACACGATCTCATGGTCTAAGGAAAAGATACTTGACATTGCAAAACTCTAGCAAACGAACTACACGATCTTTATGCTATGTTTAGGATTGGGTCTTGTCCATCACATCATTCTCCTAATGATGTGATCCCGTTATCAATGACATCCAATGTCTATAGTCAGGAAACCATGACTATCTGTTGATCAACGAGCTAGTCAACTAGAGGCTTACTAGGGACATGTTGGTGTCTGTTATTCACACTTGTATTACGATTTCCGGATAACACAATTATAGCATGAATAAAGACAATTATCACGAACAAGGAAATATAATAATAATGCTTTTATTATTGCCTCTAGGGCATATTTCCAACAGCTCCCACTCACTTTCTTGTAAATACAGGCTTCTCCAAAAGTCTGTACAAAACCAAATGCTTTGATCACACTATCAAAGCGTTTATTCCAACTCCGAGAGGCTTGCACCAGTCCATAAATGGATCGCTGGAGCTTGCACACTTTGTTAGCTCCCTTTGGATCGATAAAACCTTCCGGCTGCATCATATACAACTCTTCTTCCAGAAATCCATTCAGGCATGCAGTTTTGACATCCATCTGCCAAATTTCATAATCAGAAAATGCGGCAATTGCTAACATGATTCGGACATACTTAAGCATCGCTACGGGTGAGAAGGTCTCATCGTAGTCAATTCCTTGAACTTGTCGAAAACCTTTTGCGACAAGTCGAGCTTTGTAGACAGTAATATTACCGTCAGCGTTAGTCTTCTTCTTGAAGATCCATTTATTCTCAATTGCTTGCCGATCATTGGGCAAGTCAACCAAAGTCCACACTTTGTTCTCATAAATGGATCCCATCTCAGATTTCATGGCTTCAAGCCATTTTGCGGAATCTGGGCTCACCATCGCTTCTTCATAGTTCGTAGGTTCATCATGATCTAGTAGCATGACTTCCAGAACAGGATTACCATACCACTCCAGTGCAGATCTTACTCTGGTTGATGTACGAGGTTCGCTAGTAACTTGTTCTGAAGTTTCATGATCATTATCATTAGCTTCCTCACTAATTGGTGTAGGTGTCATAGAAACCGGTTTCTGCGATGTACTACTTTCCAATAAGGGAGCAGGTACAGTTACCTCATCAAGTTCTACTTTCCTCCCACTCACTTCTTTCGAGAGAAACTCCTTCTCTAGAAAGGATCCATTCTTAGCGACAAATGTCTTGCCTTCGGATCTGTGATAGAAGGTGTACCCAACTGTCTCCGATTTGGGTTCGAATTTATCAAGTTGAAGTTTTTTCACATAAGCATCGCAGCCCCAAACTTTCAGAAACGACAACTTTGGTTTCTTGCCAAACCACAGTTCATAAGGCGTCGTCTCAACAGATTTTGATGGTGCCCTATTTAACTTGAATGCGGTCGTCTCTAAAGCATAACCCCAAAACGATAGCGGTAAATCTGTAAGAGACATCATAGATCGCACCATATCAAGTAAAGTACGATTACGACGTTCGGACACACCATTACGCTGTGGTGTTCCGGGTGGCGTGAGTTGCGAAACTATTCCGTATTGTTTAAAATGTAGACCAAACTCGTAACTCAAATATTCTCCTCCACGATCAGATCGTAGAAACTTTATTTTCTTGTTACGATGATTTTCAACTTCACTCGGAAATTCTTTGAACTTTTCAAATGTTTCAGACTTATGTTTCATTAAGTAGATATACCCATATCTGCTTAAATCATCTGTGAAGGTGAGAAAATAACGATATCCGCCACGAGCTTCAACATTCATTGGACCACATACATCAGTATGTATGATTTCCAACAACTCTGTTGCTCTCTCCATAGTACCGGAGAACGGTGTTTTAGTCATCTTGCCCATGAGGCACGGTTTGCAAGTACCAAGTGATTCATAATCATGTGATTCCAAAAGTCCATCAGTATGGAGTTTCTTCATGCATTTTATACCAATATGACCTAAACGGCAGTGCCACAAATAAGTTGCACTATCATTATCAACTCTACATCTTTTGGTTTCAACATTATGAATATGTGTATCACTACTATCGAGATTCGTCAAGAATAGACCATTCTTCAAGGGTGCATGACCATAAAAGATATTACTCATATAAACAGAACAACCATTATTCTCTGATGTAAATGAATAACCGTCTCACATTAAACAAGATCCAGATATAATGTTCATGCTCAATGCTGGCACCAAATAACAATTATTTAGGTCTAATACTAATCCCGATGGTAGATGTAGAGGTAGCGTGCCGACCGCGATCACATCGACTTTGGAACCATTTCCCACGTGCATCGTCACCTCGTCCTTCGCCAGTGTTCGCTTAATCCGTAGTCCATGTTTCGAGTTGCAAATATTAGCAACAGAACCAGTATCAAATACCCAGGTGCTGCTGCGAGCTCTAGTAAGGTACACATCTATAACATGTATATCACATATACCTTTGTTCACCTTGCCATCCTTCTTATCCGCCAAATACTTCGGGCAATTCTGCTTCCAGTGACCAGTGTACTTGCAGTAGAAGCACTCAGTTTCAGGCTTAGGTCCAGATCTGGGTTTCTTCTCTTGAGCAGCAACTTGCTTGCTGTTCTTCTTGAAGTTCCCCTTCTTCTTCCCTTTGCCCTTTTTCTTGAAACCAGTGGTTTTGTTAACCATCAACACTTGATGCTCCTTCTTGATTTCTACTTCCGCAGCTTTCAGCATTGCGAAGAGCTCGGGAATAGTCTTATTCATCCCTTGCATATTATAGTTCATCATGAAGCTCTTGTAGCTAGGTGGCAGTGATTGGAGAATTCTGTCAATGACGCAATCATCTGGAAGATTAACTCCCAATTGAATCAAGTGATTATTATACCCAGACATTTTGAGTATATGCTCACTGACAGAACTGTTCTCCTCCATCTTGCAGCTATAGAACTTATTGGAGACTTCATATCTCTCAATCCGGGCATTTGCTTGAAATATTAACTTCAACTCCTAGAACATCTCATATGCTCCATGACGTTCAAAACGTCGTTGAAGTCCCGATTCTAAGCCGTATAGCATGGCACACTGAACTATCGAGTAGTCATCAGCTTTGCTCTGCCAGACGTTCATAACATCTGGTGTTGCTCCAGCAGCAGGCCTGGCACCCAGCGGTGCTTCCAGGACGTAATTCTTCTGTGCAGCAATGAGGATAATCCTCAAGTTACGGACCCAGTCCGTGTAATTGCTACCATCATCTTCCAACTTTGCTTTCTCAAGGAACGCATTAAAATTCAATGGAACAACAGCACGGGCCATCTATCTACAATCAAACATAAACAAGCAAGATACTATCAGGTACTAAGTTCATGATAAATTGAAGTTCAATTAATCATATTACTTAAGAACTCCCACTTAGAAAGACATCCCTCTAATCTTCTAAGTGATTACGTGATCCAAATCAACTAAACCATAACCGATCATCACGTGAAATGGAGTAGTTTTCAATGGTGAACATTGCTATGTTGATCATATCTACTATATGATTCACGCTCGACCTTTCGGTCTCAGTGTTCCGGGGCCATATCTGCATATGCTAGGCTCGTCAAGTTTAACCTGAGTATTCTGCGTGTGCAAAAACTGGCTTGCACCCGTTGTACATGGACGTAGAGCTTATCACACCCGATCATCACGTGGTGCCTGGGCACGACGAACTTTGGCAATGGTGCATACTCAGGGAGAACACTACTTGATAATTAGTGAGAGATCATCTTATAATGCTACCGTCAATCAAAGCAAGATAAGATGCATAAAAGATAAACATCACATGCAATCAATATAAGTGATATGATATGGCCATCATCTTCTTGTACTTGTGATCTCCATCTCCGAAGTACCATCATGATCACCATCGTCACCGGCGCGACACCTTGATCATCATCGTAGCATCGTTGTCGTCTCGCCAATCTTATGCTTCAACGACTATCGCTACTGCTTAGTGATAAAGTAAAGCATTACAGCGCAGTTGCATTGCATACAATAAAGCGACAACCATATGGCTCCTACCAGTTGCCGATAACTCAGTTACAAAACATGATCATCTCATACAATAAAATTTAGCATCATGTCTTGACCATATCACGTCAAAACATACCCTGCAAAAACAAGTTAGACGTCCTCTACTTTGTTGTTGCAAGTTTTATGTGGCTGCTACGGGCTTAAGCAAGAACCAATCTTACCTACGCATGAAAACCACAACGATAGTTTGTCAAGTTGGTGTTGTTTTAACCTTCGCAAGGACCGGGCGTAGCCACACTCGGTTCAACTAAAGTTGGAGAAACTGACACCTGCCAGCCACCTGTGTGCAAAGCACGTCGGTGGAACCAGTCTCGCGTAAGCGTACGCGTAATGTCGGTCCGGGCCGCTTCATCCAACAATACCGCCGATCCAAAGTATGACATGCTGGTAAGCAGTATGACTTATATCGCCCACAACTCACTTGTGTTCTACTCATGCATATAACATCAACACATAAAACATAGGCTCGGATGCCACTGTTGGGAAACGTAGTAATTTCAAAAAAATTCCTACGCACACGCAAGATCATGGTGATGCATAGCAACGAGATGGGAGAGTGTTGTCCACGTACCCTCGTAGACCGAAAGAGGAAGCGTTATAACAACGCGGTTGATGTAGTCGTACGTCTTCACAGCCCGACCGATCAAGCACCGAAACTACGGCACCTCCGAGTTCTAGCACACGTTCAGCTCGATGACGATCCCCGGACTTCGATCCAGCAAAGTGTCGGGGAAGAGTTCCGTTAGCACGACGGCGTGGTGACGATCTTGATGGTCTACCATCGCAGGGCTTCGCCTAAGCACCGCTACAATATTATCGAGGATTATGGTGGAGGGGGGCACCGCACACGGCTAAGAGATCTCAAGGATCAATTGTTGTGTCTAGAGGTGCCCCCCTGCCCCCGTATATGAAGGAGCAAGGGGGAGGGGCGACCGGCCATGATGAGGCGTGCCAGGGAGGAGTCCTACTCCTGCAGGGAGTAGGACTCCCTCCTTTTCCTTGTCCAAGTAGGAGAGGGGGAAGGAAGGGAGAGAGGAGAGGAAGGAAAGGGGGGGCGCCGCCCCTCCCTCCTTGTCCAATTCGGACTAGGGGGAGAGGGGGCGCGCGGCCTGCCCTAGCCGCCCCTCCTCTTCTCCACTTTAGGCCCATGAGGCCCATTAACCCCCCGGGGGGTTCCGGTAACCCCCCGGTACTCCGGTTTTATCCGAAACTTTCCCGGAACACTTCCGGTGTCCGAATATAGTCGTCCAATATATCATTCTTTATGTATCGACCATTTCGAGACTCCTTGTTATGTCTGTGATCATATCCGGGACTCTGAACTAACTTCGGTACATCAAAACTAATAAACTCATAATATAACTGTCATCGAAACCTTAAGTGTGCGGACCCTACGGGTTCGAGAACAATGTAGACATGACCGAGACACATCTCCAGTCAATAAGCAATAGCGGAACCTGGATGCTCATATTGGTTCCCACATATTCTACGAAGATCTTTTATCGGTCAGACCGCATAACAACATACGTTGTTCCCTTTGTCATCGTGATGTTACTTGCCCGAGATTCGATCATCGGTATCTCAATATCTAGTTCAATCTCATTGCCGGCAAGTCTCTTTACTTGTTCCGTAATACATCATCTCGCAACTAACTCATTAGTTGCATTGCTTGCAAGGCTTAGGTGATGTGCAGTACCGAGAGGGCCCAGAGATACCTCTCCGACAGCCGGAGTGACAAATCCTAATCTCGAAATACGCCAACCCAACATATACCTTTGGAGACACCTGTAGAGCACCTTTATAATCACTCAGTTACGTTGTGATGTTTGGTAGCACACAAAGTGTTCCTTCGGTAAACGGGAGTTGCATAATCTCATAGTCATAGGAACATGTATAAGTTATGAAGAAAGCAATAGCAACATACTAAACGATCGGGTGCTAAGCTAATGGAATGGGTCATGTCAATCACATCATTCTCCTAATAACGTGATCCCGTTAATCAAATGACAACACATGTCTATGGTTAGGAAACATAACCATCTTTGATTAATGAGCTAGTCAAGTAGAGGCATACTAGTAACTTTTAGTTTGTCTATGTATTCACACAAGTATTATGTTTCCGGATAATACAATTCTAGCATGAATAATAAACATTTATCATGATATAAGGAAATAAAATAATAACATTATTATTGCCTCTAGGGCATATTTCCTTCATGAAGTTCCTTCTTCGTCATGTTTTTCCAGTCAATCTCGTCGTCTTGCGATCCTGCCATGGTTAGTAGCAATAAAAACACACAAGAATATGATCCTACAGACTAGTAAAAAGTGGTGGTGATGGGGTGTCACAAATTCGTCAAGCAAATCTCAAGTTCTTACCATTTCTTACCCAACAGCAGGTGGTGATCGGCAACCGTTGTAGTCAAAACGCTCAAAGCTTGGATAGAGCGATTGCCAGGTGGTGTCAAACGCATGATGTAGATTTATGTGGAGCTGGGAAGGCTTATGATATAGTAGCAAAAATGTCAGCAACAATCAATTTAGAGATGCAAAGTTGAATAAACGTTCAACGACAGTTCTATGCAGGTCCTAGTCTAGACTGTGCTAGAGACGCGAGCCTAGAACACAAACAAAATCACGGCGCTGCACGTAAGCAAGGGAGGAGCACATTATGATTTTTTTTCTTTTTCTTCACTTTTTTCCTCTTTTTTTGCTCCGCAATAATTTGTTTTTGAAAATGTCTACAAATGGCCTAAAAACTGCCTAGCCAGAATTTTTTAGACTTAGTTTTTTCCTTCTACGTGTGGCACGAAAGTTAAGGAGTCCGGCTTGGTCACGACTCATAGTATGGCGTGATCTGGTAATCAAAAACAAAGCAACAAATACTGGACTTGGACTGGTGGCAGAGATGAATCTGTTGGAACTCGGACTGGTGGCGAAGATGAATGTAGTGGAACTCGGACTGGTGGACGAGATATGTAGGTCGGTGGAACACGGACTGGTGGAGAATCTGTGATGGAGGAGGACTCGGATTAACGTGATGGCAGCGGATATGTGGTATATGGCAGCGGCGATGACGATGGTCGTATATGGCAGCGATGGTGACGATGGTACGGCGGCAGCATGACAACTTGTGAACAGAACTCGAAACTCTAAAGGACCAGACACTAAGACCTGACACGACGATGCAACCACAAATTCAACAAAGCAAATACAGAAAAGATTATGCTATGGCTCAGATTGGTTTGGATATGATGAGTAACCCTAAGTATTTTTTGTGGATTTTTCGTGGACAGTAGGTATGAATAACAGACTCGGCCTAAACTATGGAAAACTGGAAAATCTCACCAAACAACCTGGAAATATGATACCACTTGATAGAGGCGAAGGTGTCCCGATGTTTCGATGAGAAGGCGAATTTCGTTTTGTGTGGGAGTAGACTTTGACGATCCGATTACGAACGTGCGAGACGTCATGCCTTAACAATCGCTTAAACAACTTCTGAGGGTTATTGACCATGCCGGAGTATGATTAACCTGACCACGAGGGTCTATTTTCTGCAAGCAAACAAAGAACAAGTAAGAAACTAAGATTACAATATGGATATTACGAATATAAGAGGAAAGCTTTATTGATCAAGGTGGGGGTTTGTGACGTCTTGGTCTGGTCGTTGAACACAAACGAAGTATGTGAAGTTGCAGCTATGGCGAACTATAATCTAAACAAAACCCAAAGTCTAAACGATGTCCTAAGGCTGTATATATGGAGGAAGAGGGGGGGGATTTCGTGACCCTTGGAGGAGTGGTCTGAAACCAACCCTAACTCTTGTTTCCCCACACATACACACTCTAAAAACAACCTATACTCAAGTATTTCGAAATTACATGGGCCTGGCCCAAAAATAAGGTGGGGTGGCACCTATTATAAGCTGTGGACGAAATTTGTGAAAGGGCGTCTTTTATATTTCGTGCATGTCCTTGTATGTCATCATGGAGGCTTCAAAGTACTGAAATCTGCACTAGAAACGCCGTTCTGGTTCCCTTCCCGCGCGCCTTCATCTTCATGCTTGTTTCTACTCCAGTGTTCATCCCTCTTGTCCATGCTAACCCCTTCAGTAGTAATCAATATAAATGTATCCAATTTAGACAGCATCATATTCTCATGAACATTAGAATTGTTATCAAGAAATAAAAGTACCTGATAATTTAATTGGCGTGCGCGACCTCTAATGATTGGTCCAGTATATATAGCAACAAGGGATGTGGGTGTAATAATGGTATTGATGACCCCGTCAAACGTACCATGAATCATTTACCTTTTTTAGCAAACGAATCATTTACCTGGGTGGTCCTCTATGTTGTTGCTTGGATGTTAGGTGCCGCGAGCAACCTATCAGAAAACTACAGCTATGCAGCCAGCGGCGTGGGGACTTGTTGGGCACGACCATGCGATCGGTTACGTAGAGCCTTTTTGTTTGGCCTTCGACGGACGCTCTAATGCCCAGCCTCATCAAATGGGCCTGAAACCACAGGCGGCTGGGTGCTCGATGTGTGATGTGTCAATTTTCCATGGGCCCTTAACATTGAACCTGGTGCATCATGTGTGGTGTCATTGATCCCGCTCATTTAGCATTGGAGATTTCTTTTTTACTTGTCCCACGCATTGGAGGGCTTGTGTGTTGCCCGGGCTCATTCGTAGCATCAGTTGGCCACTCGTTGCTTTCTCGTGTTGTTCAACAGCCATTTCACGCATATTTAAGGCTGCTCCCAATGCAATGCATGAGTGTTTAGATGAGGTGTTAAACACATTAAATAGCTTAGCAATTATACTACTCAATGCATAGGTGCTTAGCTTATGGTTGCTAAGCTTGCTTCATTTAATGATTTAGCAACTAAAGCTCTTCATGTATTGGTGGGTTTCTTTTCTTTAAATGTTTTGCCTAGGTTCACGCGCTTAGCATTGTTTCTTTCTAGGGTCACAACACTCATCTCTCTCCTCTTAAATAACATGCCACATCAGATTTTTTGCCTACATGGAAGGCTTAGCACCTGTATAAGGTGGAGCATTGGGAGGGGCCTAAGCACATTTACCTGGACAGGTGGCTCATGCGAAGACCCTGGTTGGCTTGCTCGGTTTTACTCCCTCCGTTCCTAAATATAAGTCTTTATAGATATTTTACTATGGATCACATACGGATGTATCTAGATGCATTTTAGAGTATATATTCATTCATTTTACTTCGTATGTGGTCTATACTAGAATTTCTTCAAAGATTTATATTTAGAAACGAAAGAAGTATTTTGCATGTGTCGTTTCAGGTGGAGAAACTCTTCTGGGCAAGCTCTCTTCTTGGTTCCTTCCCTAGTGTGGTGGGGTCTGATGGCAGCTATGTCGTGCTCCTTTGCTGGCTAGTGTCGCTCGGATGCTTTGCATGCCCGGCAATGGTCTCCATGCGAAACCACGAATTGGGGGTTTGAGTTTGTTGATTAGGAGCTTTGAAATGGCTACGGTGGGATAGTTTACTTAGGGCAGGGCCGGTGCACCATATCTTGAGCTATATCCACTACATTAAATAAATGTTTAGATATAGCAGTCTCCGTGATAGTGCACTGTACGTCTAGTATTGTTTTGAAAACAAGTCATTTTGATGCATTTGGTGAGAGAAAACTTATGAGATATCTGCATTTGATGTTAAGATTAATATCAAAATTAAGATAGTATGGTTGATTTCTCTTTCCTCATTAAATAAGATGCTACATCAGATCTTTGACTATGAAATGATACGGCTAACCTTAATGGAAATATCATAACTACTATAATGCATACTAATTAGGCAATTTTGATGAAGTTGCATATAATTAAATGAAGAAAGAGATGATCGACTATCATATTATGATGATATATCATAATAAATAATATTCTTTTATGTGGCATGCTTCAATAAATAAGATATGATACTATTCTATAATACTGTGCACTACAGAAATAATATCATATACTAATATATTTTTTGAGGGAAACCCTTCATGATACTGATACATGATATCACTACAACCAGCCTACTAAAATATAAGCATTGAAAGTGCATGGAAATTGTTTACACATTCAATTTAGGACGATTAAGCATTACATCTGATCAAACGTATATCTCTATTATTTTGTAAGGCAAACGCACATGTCACTCCATCGATCCTCATTTCTTCGGCGCGAGAACACGACAAAGGATCCATCTAGTATCGATGGGCGTTGACAGATACATGATCCAGCAAAATGCTATGTGGCTTCAACACCACTTGGGCAATCTTCAACACCAAAACAAATGGTGCCGCCTCTTTGTTTGTTTCAAAAAATAAATGAAGAAAAGGCTGTTGGAAATATGCCCTAGAGGCAATAATAAATTGATTATTATTATATTTCCTTGTTCATGATAATTGTTTATTATCCATGCTAGAATTGTATTGATAGGAAACTCAGATACATGTGTGGATACATAGACAACACCATGTCCCTAGTAAGCCTCTAGTTGACTAGCTCGTTGATCAATAGATGGTTACAGTTTCCTGACCATGGACATTGGTTGTCGTTGATAACGGGATCACATCATTAGGAGAATGATGTGATGGACAAGACCCAATCCTAAGCATAGCACTAGATCGTGTAGTTCGTATGCTAAAGCTTTGCTAATGTCAAGTAGCATTTCCTTAGACCATGAGATTGTGCAACTCCGGATGCCGTAGGAGTGCTTTGGGTGTGCCAAACGTCACAACGTAACTGGGTGGCTATAAAGGTACACTACGGGTATCTCTGAAAGTGTCTGTTGGGTTGGCACGAATCGAGACTGGGATTTGTCACTCCGTGTAAACGGAAAGGTATCTCTGGGCCCACTCGGTAGGACATCATCATAATGTGCACAATGTGATCAAGGAGTTGATCACGGAATGATGTGTTACGGAACGAGTAAAGAGACTTGCCGGTAACGAGATTGAACAAGGTATCGGGATACCGACGATCGAATCTCGAGCAAGTACAATACCGCTAGACAAAGGGAATTGTATACGGGATTGATTAAGTCCTTGACATCGTGGTTCATCTGATGAGATCATCGTGGAACATGTGGGAGCCAACATGGGTATCCAGATCCCGCTGTTGGTTATTGACCGGAGAACGTCTCGGTCATGTCTGCATGTCTCCCGAACCCGTAGGGTCTACATACTTAAGGTTCGATGACGCTAGGGTTATAAAGGAAGTTAGTATGTGGTTACCGAATGTTGTTCGGAGTCCTGGATGAGATCCCGGACGTCACGAGGAGTTCCGGAATGGTCCGGAGGTAAAGATTTATATATGGGAAGTCCTGTTTTGGTCACCGGAAAAGTTTCGGGGTTTATCGGTAACGTACCGGGACCACCGGGAGGGTCCCGGGGGTCCACCAAGTGGGGCCACCAACCCGAGAAGGTTGTATGGGCCAAGAGTGGTGAGGGACCAGCCCCTTAGTGGGCTGGTGCGCCTCCCACCAAGGCCCAAGGCGCAGGGGAAGTGGGAGGAGGCAAACCCTAGGTCTAGATGGGCCTTAAGGCCCACCCTAGGGGCGCCTCCCCCTTCTCCCCTCCCTTGGCCGCCACCCCTTGGCCATCTAGGGCTGCCGCCCCCCTTTTGGGGTGGGAAACCCTAGAGGGGGCGCAGCCCCTCCCCTTCCCCTATATATATGTGTTGGGGAACGCAGTAATTTCAAAACTTTCCTACGCACACGCAAGATCATGGTGATGCACAGCAACGAGAGGGGAGAGTGTTGTCTACGTACCAACGCAGACCGACTGCGGAAGCGATCACACAACATAGAGGAAGTAGTCGTACGTCTTCTTCCCGATCCGACCGATCCAAGCACCGTTACTCCAGCACCTCCGAGTTCTTAGCACACGTACAGCTCGATGACGTTCCTCGGGCTCCGATCCAGCAAAGCGTCGAGGAAGAGTTCCGTCAGCACGACGGCGTGATGACGATCTTGATGTATCACCGACGCAGGGCTTCGCCTAAGCACTACAACGGTATGATCGAGGTGGAATTTGGTGGCAGGGGGCACCGCACACGGCTAAGGAACGATCTCAAGGATCAACTTGTGTGTCTTGGGGTGCCCCCTGCCCCCGTATATAAAGGTTGGAGGAGGGGGAGCCGGCCGGCCAGGGAGAGGAGGCGCAGGGGAGTCCTACTCCCACCGGGAGTAGGACTCCTCCCCCCAATCCTAATCCTATTAGGACTCCCGGGGGGAAAAGGAGAGAGAAGGGGGGCCGGCCCCTATCCTAGTCCTACTAGGACTTTGGGAAGGGGGGCGCCGGCCAGCTTGTGGGCTTTCCCTTTTTCTCCTTTTCCACTAAGGCCCAATAGGCCCATTAGTCTCCCGGGGGGTTCCAGTAACCCTCCCGGTATTCCGGTAAAATCCCGATTTCACCCGGAACACTTCCGATGTCCAAACATAGGCTTCCAATATATCAATCTTTACGTCTCGACCATTTCGAGACTCCTCGTCATGTCCGTGATCTCATCCGGGACTCCGAACAACCTTCGGTACATCAAAATGCATAAACTCATAATAACTGTCATCGTAACGTTAAGCGTGCGGACCCTACGGTTCGAGAACAATGTAGACATGACCGAGACACGTCCCCGGTCAATAACCAATAGCGGGACCTGGATGCCCATATTGGCTCCTACATATTCTACGAAGATCTTTATCGGTCAGACCGCATAACAACATACGTTGTTCCCTTTGTCATCGGTATGTTACTTGCCCGAGATTCGATCGTCGGTATCCAATACCTAGTTCAATCTCGTTACCGGCAAGTCTCTTTACTCGTTCCGTAATACATCATCTCACAACTAACATATTAGTTGCAGTGCTTGCAAGGCTTATGTGATGTGCATTACCGAGAGGGCCCAGAGATACCTCTCCGACAATCGGAGTGACAAACCCTAATCTCGAAATACGCCAACCCAACATCTACCATTGGAGACACCTGTAGCACTCCTTTATAATCACCCAGTTACGTTGTGACGTTTGGTAGTACCCAAAGTGTTCCTCCGGTAAACGGGAGTTGCATAATCTCATAGTTATAGGAACATGTATAAGTCATGAAGAAAGCAATAGCAACATACTAAACGATCGGGTGCTATGCTAATGGAATGGGTCATGTCAATCAGATCATTCAACTAATGATGTGACCTCGTTAATCAAATAACAACTCTTTGTTCATGGTTAGGAAACATAACCATCTTTGATTAACGAGCTAGTCAAGTAGAGGCATACTAGTGACACTCTGTTTGTCTATGTATTCACACATGTATTATGTTTCCGGTTAATACAATTCTAGCATGAATAATAAACATTTATCATGATATAAGGAAATAAATAATAACCTTATTATTGCCTCTAGGGCATATTTCCTTCAGTCTCCCACTTGCACTAGAGTCAATAATCTAGTTCACATCGCCATGTGATTTAGCAGCAATGGTTCACATCACCATGTGATTAACACCCATAGTTCACATCGTCATGTGACTAACACTCAAAGGGTTTACTAGAGTCAGTAATCTAGTTCACATATCTATGTGATTAACACCCAAAGAGTACTAATGTGTGATCATGTTTTGCTTGTGAGATAATTTTAGTCAACGGGTCTGCCACATTCAGATCCGTAAGTATTTTGCAAGTTCTATGTCTACAATGCTCTACACGGAGCTGCTCTAGCTAATTTCTCCCACTTTCAATATGTATCCAGATTTAGAATCATCTGGATCAGTGTCAAAAACTTGCATCGACGTAACCCTTTACGACGAACCTTTTTTGTCACGTCCATAATCGAGAAACATTTCCTTATTTCACTAAGGATAATTCTGACTGTTGTCCAGTGATCTACTCCTAGATCACTATTGTACTCCCTTGCCAAATCAGTGCAGGGTATACAATAGATCCGGTACACAGCATGGCATACTTTATAGAACCTATGAATGAGGCATAGGGAATGACTTTCATTCTCTTTCTTTCTTCTGCCGTGCTCGGGCTTTGAGTCTTTACTCAACTTCACACCTTGTAACACAGGCAAGAAACTTTTTCTTTGACTGTTCCATTTTGAACTACTTCAAAATCTTGTCAAGGTATGTACTTATTGAAAAACTTATCAAGCGTCTTGATCTATCTCTATAGATCTTGAGGCTCAATATGTAAGCAGCTTTACTGAAGTCTTTCTTTGAAAAACTCCTTTCAAACACTCCTTTTATGCTTTACAGAATAATTCTACATTATTTCCGATCAACAATATGTCATTCACATATACTTATCAGAAATGATGTAGTGCTCCCACTCACTTTCTCGTAAATACAGGCTTCACCGCAAGTCTGTATAAAACTATATGCTTTGATCAACTCATCAAAGCGTATATTCCAACTCCGAGATGCTTGCACCAGTCCACAGATGGATCGCTGGTGCTTGCACATTTTGTTAGCACCTTTTGGATTGACAAAACCTTCTGGTTGCATCATATACAACTCTTCTTTAATAAATCCATTAAGGAATGCAGTTTTGACATCCATCTGCCATATTTCATAATCATAAAATGCGGCAATTGCTAACATAATTCTGACGGACTTAAGCATCGCTACGGGTGAGAAAGTCTCATCGTAGTCAACCCCTTGAACTTGTCGAAAACCTTTTGCGACAAGTCGAGCTTTATAGACAGTAACATTACCGTCAGCGTCAGTCTTTTTCTTGAAGATCCATTTATTCTCAATTGCTTGCCGATCATCGGGCAAGTCAACCAAAGTCCATACTTTGTTCTCATACATGGATCCCATCTCAGATTTCATGGCCTCAAGCCACTTTGCGGAATCTGGGCTCACCATCGCTTCTTCATAGTTCATAGGTTCATCATGATCTAGTAGCATGACTTCCAGAACTGGATTACCGTACCACTCTGGTGCGGATCTCACTCTGGTTGATCTACGTGGTTCAGTAGCATCTTGCCCTGAAGTTTCATGATCATCATCATTAGCTTCCTCACTGATTGGTATAGGTGTCGCAGACACAGTTTTCTGTGATGTACTATTTTCCAATAAGGGAGCAGGTACAGTTACCTCGTCAAGTTCTACTTTCCTCCCACTCACTTCTTTCGAGAGAAACTCCTTCTCTAGAAATGATCCATTCTTAGCAACGAATGTCTTGCCTTCGGATCTGTGATGGAAGGTATACCCAACAGTTTCTTTTGGGTATCCTATGAAGACACATTTCTCCGCTTTGGGTTCGAGCTTATCAGGTTGAAGCTTTTTCACATAAGCATCGCAGCCCCAAACTTTAAGAAACGACAACTTTGGTTTCTTGCCAAACCATAGTTCATAAGGCGTCGTCTCAACGGATTTTGATGGTGCCCTATTTAACGTGAATGCGGCCGTCTCTAAAGCATAACCCCAAAATGACAGCGGTAAATCAGTAAGAGACATCATAGATCGCACCATATCTAGTAAAGTACGATTACGACGTTCGGACACACCATTACGCTGTGGTGTTCCGGGTGGCGTGAGTTGCGAAACTATTCCACAATTTTTCAAATGTATACCAAACTCGTAACTCAAATATTCTCCTCCACGATCAGATCGTAGAAACTTTATTTTCTTGTTACGATGATTTTCAACCTCACTCTGAAATTCTTTGAACTTTTCAAATGTTTCAGACTTATGTTTCATCAAGTAGATATACCCATATCTGCTTAAATCATCTGTGAAGGTGAGAAAATAACGATATCCGCCACGAGCCTCAATATTCATCGGACCACATACATCGGTATGTATGATTTCCAACAAATCTGTTGCTCTCTCCATAGTACCGGAGAACGGTGTTTTAGTCATCTTGCCTATGAGGCACGGTTCGCAAGTACCAAGTGATTCATAATCAAGTGGTTCCAAAAGCCCATCAGTATGGAGTTTCTTCATGCGCTTTACACTGATATGACCTAAACGGCAGTGCCACAAATAAGTTGCACTATCATTATTAACTTTGCATCTTTTGGCTTCTACATTATGAATATGTGTATCACTATCTTCGAGATTCAACAAGAATAGACCACTCTTCAAAGGTGCATGACCATAAAAGATATTATTCATATAAATAGAACAACCATTATTCTCTGATTTAAATGAATAACCGTCTCGCATTAAACAAGATCCAGATATAATGTTCATGCTCAACGCTAGCACCAAATAACAATTATTTAGGTCTAATATTAATCCCGAAGGTAGATGTAGAGGTAGCGTGCCGACCGCGATCACATCGACTTTGGAACCGTTTCCCACGCGCATCGTCACCTCGTCCTTTGCTAGTGTCCGCTTATTCCGTAGTCCCTGTTTCGAGTTGCAAATATTAGCAACAGAACCAGTATCAAATACCCAGGTGCTACTGCGAGCTCTAGTAAGTTACACATCAATAACATGTATATCACATATACCTTTGCTCACTTTGCCATCCTTCTTATCCGCCAAATACTTGGGGCAGTTCCGCTTCCAGTGTCCAGTCTGCTTGCAGTAGAAGCACTCAGTTTCAGGCTTAGGTCCAGACTTGGGTTTCTTCTCTTGAGCAGCAACTTGCTTGCTGTTCTTCTTGAAATTTCCCTTCTTCTTCCCTTTGCCCTTTTTCTTGAAACTAGTGGTTTTGCTAACCATCAACACTTGATGCTCCTTCTTGATTTCTACCTCCGCAGCTTTCAGCATTGCGAAGAGCTCGGGAATAGTCTTGTTCATCCCTTGCATATTATAGTTCATCACGAAGCTCTTGTAGCTTGGTGGCAGTGATTGGAGAATTCTGTCAATGACGCAATCATCTGGAAGATTTACTCCCATCTGAATCAAGTGATTATTATACCCAGACATTTTGAGTATATGCTCACTGACAGAACTGTTCTCCTCCATCTTGCAGCTATAGAACTTATTGGAGACTTCATATCTCTCAATTCGGGCATTTGCTTGAAATATTAACTTCAACTCCTGGAACATCTCATATGCTCCATGACGTTCAAAACGTCGTTGAAGTCCCGATTCTAAGCCGTAAAGCATGGCACACTGAACTATCGAGTAGTCATCAGCTTTGCTCTGCCAGACGTTCATAACATCTGGCGCTGCTCCAGCAGCAGGCCTGGCACCCAGCGGTGCTTCCAGGACGTAAATCTTCTGTGCAGCAATGAGGATAATCCTTAGGTTACGGACCCAGTCCGTGTAATTGCTACCATCATCTTTCAACTTTGCTTTCTCAAGGAACGCATTAAAATTCAACGGAACAACAGCACGAGCCATCTATCTACAATCAACATAAACAAGCAAGATACTATCAGGTACTAAGTTCATGATAAGTTTAAGTTCAGTTAATCAAATTACTTAGGAACTCCCACTTAGATAGACATCCCTCTAATCCTCTAAGTGATCACGTGATCCAAATCAACTAAACCATAACCGATCATCACGTGAGATGGAGTAGTTTTCAATGGTGAACATCGTCATGTTGATCATATCTACTATATGATTCATGCTCGACCTTTCGGTCTCTGTGTTCCGAGGCCATATCTGCATATGCTAGGCTCGTCAAGTATAACCTGAGTATTCTGCGTGTGCAAAACTGGCTTGCACCCGTTGTAGATGGACGTAGAGCTTATCACACCCGATCATCACGTGGTGTCTGGGCACGACGAACTTTGGCAACGGTGCATACTCAGGGAGAACACTTCTTGATAATTTAGTGAGAGATCATCTTATAATGCTACCGTCAGTCAAAGCAAGATAAGATGCATAAAAGGATAAACATCACATGCAATCAATATAAGTGATATGATATGGCCATCATCATCTTGTGCTTGTGATCTCCATCTCCGAAGCACCGTCATGATCACCATCATCACCGGCGCGCCACCTTGATCTCCATCGTAGCAACGTTGTCGTCTCGCCAATCTTATGCTTCCACGACTATCACTACCGCTTAGTAATAAAGTAAAGCATTACATCGCGATTGCATTGCATACAATAAAGCGACAACCATATGGCTCCTGCCAGTTGCCGATAACTCGGTTACAAAACATGATCATCTCATACAATAAAATCAGCATCATGTCTTGACCATATCACATCACAACATACCCTGCAAAAACAAGTTAGACGTCCTCTACTTTGTTGTTGCAAGTTTTACGTGGCTGCTACGGGCTTAAGTAAGAACTCATCTCACCTACGCATCAAAACCACAACGATAGTTCGTCAAATAGACTCCGTTTTAACCTTCTCAAGGACCGGGCGTAGTCACACTTGGTTCAACTAAAGTAGGAGAGACAGTCTTCCGCAAGCCATCTGTGTGCAAAGCACGTCGAGGGAACCGGTCTCGCGTAAGAGTACGCGTAAGGTTGGTCTGGATCGTCTCAACCAACAATACCGCCGAACCAAAGTATGACATGCTGGTAGGCAGTATGACTTGTATCGCTCACAACTCACTTGTGTTCTACTCGTGCATATAACATCAAACCATAAAACCTAGGCTCGGATGCCACTGTTGGGGAACGCAGTAATTTCAAAATTTTCCTACGCACACGCAAGATCATGGTGATGCACAGCAACGAGAGGGGAGAGTGTTGTCTACGTACCAACGCAGACCGACTGCGGAAGCGATCACACAACGTAGAGGAAGTAGTCGTACGTCTTCTTCCCGATCCGACCGATCCAAGCACCGTTACTCCGGCACCTCCGAGTTCTTAGCACACGTACAGCTCGATGACGTTCCTCGGGCTCCGATCCAGCAAAGCGTCGAGGAAGAGTTCCGTCAGCACGACGGCGTGATGATGATCTTGATGTATCACCGACGCAGGGCTTCGCCTAAGCACTACAACGGTATGATCGAGGTGGAATTTGGTGGCAGGGGGCACCGCACACGGCTAAGGAACGATCTCAAGGATCAACTTGTGTGTCTTGGGGTGCCCCCTGCCCCCGTATATAAAGGTTGGAGGAGGGGGAGCCGGCCGGCCAGGGAGAGGAGGCGCAGGGGAGTCCTACTCCCACCGGGAGTAGGACTCCTCCCCCCAATCCTAATCCTATTAGGACTCCCGGGGGGAAAAGGAGAGAGAAGGGGGGCCGGCCCCTATCCTAGTCCTACTAGGACTTTGGGAAGGGGGGCGCCAGCCAGCTTGTGGGCTTTCCCTTTTTCTCCTTTTCCACTAAGGCCCAATAGGCCCATTAGTCTCCCGGGGGGTTCCGGTAACCCTCCCGGTATTCCGGTAAAATCCCGATTTCACCCGGAACACTTCCGATGTCCAAACATAGGCTTCCAATATATCAATCTTTACGTCTCGACCATTTCGAGACTCCTCGTCATGTCCGTGATCTCATCCGGGACTCCGAACAACCTTTGGTACATCAAAATGCATAAACTCATAATAACTGTCATCGTAACATTAAGCGTGCGGACCCTACGGTTCGAGAACAATGTAGACATGACCGAGACACGTCCCCGGTCAATAACCAATAGCGGGACCTGGATGCCCATATTGGCTCCTACATATTCTACGAAGATCTTTATCGGTCAGACCGCATAACAACATACGTTGTTCCCTTTGTCATCGGTATGTTACTTGCCCGAGATTCGATCGTCGGTATCCAATACCTAGTTCAATCTCGTTACCGGCAAGTCTCTTTACTCGTTCCGTAATACATCATCTCACAACTAACATATTAGTTGCAGTGCTTGCAAGGCTTATGTGATGTGCATTACCGAGAGGGCCCAGAGATACCTCTCCGACAATCGGAGTGACAAACCCTAATCTCGAAATACGCCAACCCAACATCTACCATTGGAGACACCTGTAGCACTCCTTTATAATCACCCAGTTACGTTGTGACGTTTGGTAGTACCCAAAGTGTTCCTCCGGTAAACGGGAGTTGCATAATCTCATAGTTATAGGAACATGTATAAGTCATGAAGAAAGCAATAGCAACATACTAAACGATCGGGTGCTATGCTAATGGAATGGGTCATGTCAATCAGATCATTCAACTAATGATGTGACCTCGTTAATCAAATAACAACTCTTTGTTCATGGTTAGGAAACATAACCATCTTTGATTAACGAGCTAGTCAAGTAGAGGCATACTAGTGACACTCTGTTTGTCTATGTATTCACACATGTATTATGTTTCCGGTTAATACAATTCTAGCATGAATAATAAACATTTATCATGATATAAGGAAATAAATAATAACTTTATTATTGCCTCTAGGGCATATTTCCTTCAATATGAGGCCTAGGGGGCTGCCCACAACACGCGATTCGATCTCACCTCTTGGTGCAGCCCTCTCTCTCTATTCCTCCTCTTCTGCGGTGCTTGGCGAAGCCCTGCAGGATTGCCACGCTCCTCCATCATCACCACGCCGTTGTGCTGCTGCTGGATGGAGTCTTCCTCAACCTCTCCCTCTCTCCTTGCTGGATCAAGGCGTGGGAGACGTCACCGGGCTGTACGTGTGTTGAACGCGGAGGTGCCGTCCGTTCGGCACTAGGATCATCGGTGATTTGGATCACGACGAGTACGACTCCATCAACCCCATTCTCTTGAACGCTTCCACTTAGCGATCTACAAGGGTATGTAGATGAACTCTCCTTTCCCTCGTTGCTGGTCTCTCCATAGATAGATCTTGGTTTCACGTAGGAAAATTTTGAATTTCTGCTACGTTCCCCAACAGTGGCATCATGAGCCAGGTTTATTGCGTAGATTCTATGCACGAGTAGAACACAAAGTAGTTGTGGGCGTTGATTTTGTTCAATATGCTTGCCGTTACTAGTCTTATCTTGATTCGGCGGCATCGTGGGATGAAGCGGCCCGGACCAACCTTACACGTACTCTTACGTGAGACCGATTCCACCGACAAACATGCACTAGTTGCATAAGGTGGCTGGCGGGTGTCTGTCTCTCCCACTTTAGTCGGATCGGATTCGATGAAAAGGGTCCTTATGAAGGGTAAATAGCAATTGGCATATCACATTGTGGTCTTTGCGTAGGTAAGAAATGTTCTTGCTAGAAACCCATAGCAGCCACGTAAAACATGCAAACAACAATTAGAGGACGTCTAACTTGTTTTTGCAGGGTATGCTATGTGATGTGATATGGCCAAAGGATGTGATGAATGATATATGTGATGTATGAGATTGATCATGTTCTTGTAATAGGAATCACGACTTGCATGTCGATGAGTATGACAACCGGCAGGAGCCATAGGAGTTGTCTTTATTTATTTATGACCTGCGTGTCAACATAAACGTCATGTAATTACTTTACTTTATTGCTAACCATTAGCTGTAGTAGTAGAAGTATTAGATGACGTGACAACTTCAAGAAGACACGATGATGGAGATCATGATGATGGAGATCATGGTGTCATGCCGGTGACGATGATGATCATGGAGCCCCGAAGATGGAGATCAAAAGGAGCAAAGTGATATTGGCCATATCATGTCACTATTTGATTGCATGTGATGTTTATCATGTTTATACATCTTATTTGCTTAGAACGACGGTAGTAAATAAGATGATCCCTCATTAAAATTTCAAGAAAGTGTTCCCCCTAACTGTGCACCGTTGCGAAAGTTCATCGTTTCGAAGCACCACGTGATGATCGGGTGTGATAGATTCTAACATTCACATACAACGGGTGTTGACGAGCCTAGCATGTACAGACATGGCCTCGGAACACATGCAAACACTTAGGTTGACTTGACGAGCCTAGCATGTACAGACATGGCCTCGGAACACAGAAGACCGAAAGGTCGAGCATGAGTCATATAGAAGATACGATCAACATGAAGATGTTCACCGATGATGACTAGTCCGTCTCACGTGATGATCGGACACGGCCTAGTTGACTCGGATCATGTAATCACTTAGATGACTAGAGGGATGTCTATCTAAGTGGGAGTTCATAAGATGAACTTAATTATCCTGAACATAGTCAAAAGGATTTTGCAAATTATGTCGTAGCTCACGCTATAGTTCTACTGTTTAGATATGTTCCTAGAGAAAAATTAGTTGAAAGTTGATAGTAGCAATTATGCAGACAGTAAAAGGCTTATGTCCTTAATGCACCGCTCAGTGTGCTGAACCTCGAACGTTGTCTATGGATGTTGCGAACATCTGACATACACGTTTTGATAACTACGTGATAGTTCAGTTAAATGGTTTAGAGTTGAGGCACCGAAGACGTTTTTTGAAACGTCGCGAAACATATGAGATGTTTCGAGGGCTAAAATTGGGATTTCAGGCTCGTGCCCATGTCAAGAGGTATAAGACCTCCGACGGTTCTTCTAGCCTACATACTAAAGGAGGAAAAGCTCAATTGTTGAGCTTGTGCTCAGATTGTCTGAGTACAACAATCATTTGAATCGAGTGGGAGTTGATCTTCCAGATGAGATAGTGATGTTTCTCCGAAGTCATTACCACCAAGCTGCTAGAGCTTCGTGATGAACTATAATATATCAGGAACATATATGATGATCCTTGAGATATTCGTGATGTTTGACACCACAAAAGTAGAAATCAAGAAGGAGCATCAATTGTTGATGGTTGGTGAAACCACTAGTTTCAAGAAGGGCAAGGGCACAAAGGGATACTTCATGAAACAGCAATTCAGCTGCTGCTCTAATGAAGAAACCCAAAGTTTGAACCCAAACCCGAGACTAAGTGCTTCTGTAATAAGGGGAACAGCAACTGGAGCAGAATTACCCTAGATACTTGGTAGATAAGAAGGCTGGCTAGGTCGATAGAAGTATATTGGATATACATTATGTTGATGTGTACTTTACTAGTACTCCTAGTAGCACCAGGGTATTAGATACCGGTTCGGTTGCTAAGTGTTAGTAACTCGAAATAAAAGCTACGGAATAAACGGAGACTAGCTAAAGGTGAGCTGACGATATGTGTTGGAAGTGTTTCCAATGTTGATATGATCAAGCATCGCATGCTCCCTCTACCATCAAGATTTGTGTTAAACTTAAATAATTGTTATTTGGTGTTTGCGTTGAGCATAGACATGATTGGATTATGTCTATCGCAATACGGTTATTCATTTAAGGAGAATAATGATTACTCTGTTTATTTGAATAATACCTTCAATGGTCTTGCACCTAAAATGAATAGTTTATTGAATCTCGATCGTAGTGATACACATGTCCATGCCAAAAGATAGTAATGATAGTACCACCTACTTGTGGCACTGCCACTTAAGTCATATCGGTATAAAACGCATGAGGAAGCTCCATGTTGATGGATCTTTGGACTCACTCATTTTTGAAAAGTTTGAGACATGCGAACCATGTCTATTGGTGTATATGCATGAAGAAACTCCATGCAAATGGACCGTTTGAACTCACTTGATTTTGAATCACTTGAGACATGAAAATCATACCACATGGGCAAGATGACTGAAAGCCTCGGTTTCAGTAAAATGGAACTAGAAAGCAACTTGTTGGAAGTAATACATTTTTGATGTGTGCAGTCCAATGAGTGCTGAGGCGTGTAGTGGATATCGTTATGTTCTTACTTCACAGATGATTTGAGTAGATGTTGAGTATATTTACTTGATGAATCACGAGTCTGAATTATTGAAAGGTTCAAGTAATTTCAAGGTGAAGTTGAAAGATCGTCGGGCCAAGAGGATAAAATATCTATGATATGATCATAGAGATGAATATCTAAATTACGAGTTTGGCACAGAATTAAGACATTGTGGAAATTGTTTCACAACTAATACAGCCTGGAACACCATAGTGTGATGGTGTGTCCGAACATCATAACTGCACCCTATTGGATATGATGCATACCATGATGTCTCTTATCGAATTACCACAATAGTTTATGGGTTAGGCATTAGAGACAACCGCATTCACTTTAAATAGAGCACCACGTAATTCCGATGAGATGACACCATATGAGTTATGGTTTAGAGAAACCTAAGCTGTCATTTCTTAAAAGTTTGGGGCTGCGATGCTTATGTGGAAAAGTTTCAGGCTAAAGCGGATAAATGCATCTTCATAGGACACCCAAAACAGTTGGGTATGCCTCCTGTCTCAGATTCAAAAGCAATAAGGGATTGTTTCTAGAATCGGGTCCTTTCTCGAGGAAAAGTTTCTCTCGAAAGAATTGAGTGGGAGGATGGTGGAGACTTGATGAGGTTATTAAACCGTCTCTTCAACTAGTGTGTGGCAGGGCACAGGAAGTTGTTCCTGTGGCACATACACCAATTGAAGTAGAAGCTTATGATAGTGATCATGAAACTTCGGATCAAGTCACTCCCAAACCTCGTGGGATGACAAGGATGCGTACTACTTCAGAGTGGTACGTAATCCTGTCTTAGAAGTCATGTTGCTAGACAACAATGAACCTACGAGCTATGGAGAAGCGGTGGTGGGCCTGGATTCCGATAGATGGCTCGAGGCCATAAAATCCGAGGTAGGATCCATGTATGAAAACAAAGTGTAGACTTTGGAAGAACTACTTGATGGCCGTAAGGCTATTGAGTACAGATGGATTTTAAAAGGAAGACAGACAATGATGATGTGTATCACCATTAAGAAAGCTCGACTTGTCGTTAAGATGTTTTCCGACAAGTTCAAGGAGTTGACTACGGTGAGACTTTCTCACTCATAGCGATGCTGAGAGTCTGTTGGAATTATATTAGCGATTACTGCATTATTTATGAAATCTTGCAGATAGGATGTCAAAACATTGTTTCCTCGACGATTTTCTTGAGGAAAGGTTGTATGTGATACAACCGGAAGGTTTTGTCAATCCTGAAAGATGCTAATAAGTATGCAAAGCTCCAGCAATCCTTCTAAGGACTGGAGTAAGCATCTCGGAGTTGGAATGTATGCTTTGATGAGATGATCAAAGATTTGGGTGTATACAAAGTTTATGAGAAACTTGTATTTCCAAAGAAGTGAGTGGGAGCACTATAGAATTTCTGATGAATATATGTTGTTGACATATTGTTGATCAGAAATGACGTAGAATTTCTGGAAAGCATATAGGGTTATTTGGAAAGTGTTTTTCAATGGAAAAGCCTGGATTAAGCTACTTGAACATTGAAGCATCAAGATCTATAAGGATAGATCAAAACGCTTAATGGAACTTTCAAATGAGCACATACCTTGACGTGATCTTGAAGGTGTTCAAGATGGATCAGTCAAAGAAGGAGTTCTTGCCTGAGTTGTAAGGTATGAAATTAAGACTTAAAGCTCGACCACGGCAGAATAGAGAGAAAGGAACGAAGGTCGTCCCCTATGCTTTTGTCATAAGCTCTCTACAGTATGCTATGCTGTGTACCGCACCTGAAGTGTGCCTTGCCATGAGTCAGTCAAGGGGTACAAGAGTGATCCAAGAATGGATCACAGGACAGCGGTCAAAGTTATCCTTAGTAACTAGTGGACTAAGGAATTTTCTCGATTATGGAGGTGGTAAAAGAGTTCGTCGTAAAGGGTTACGCCGATGCAAACTTTGACACTAATCCAGATTATACTGAGTAGTAAACTGGATTCATATAGTAGAACAGTTATTTGGAAGAGCTCCAAATAGAGCGTGGTAGCTGCATCTAGGAGATGACATAGAGATTTGTAAAGCACACATGGATCTGAAAGGTTCAGACCCGTTGACTAAAACCTCTCTCACAAGCAACATGATCAAACCTAGAACTCATTGAGTATTAATCACATAGTGATGTGAACTAGACTACTGACTCTAGTAAACTCTTGGGAGCTAGTCACATGGCGATGTGACCTGTGAGTGTTAATCACATGGCGATGTGAACTAGATTATTGACTCTAGTGCAAGTGGGAGACTGTTGGAAATATGCCCTAGAGGCAATAATAAATTGATTATTATTATATTTCCTTGTTCATGATAATTGTTTATTATCCATGCTAGAATTGTATTGATAGGAAACTCAGATACATGTGTGGATACATAGACAACACCATGTCCCTAGTAAGCCTCTAGTTGACTAGCTCGTTGATCAATAGATGGTTACAGTTTCCTGACCATGGACATTGGTTGTCGTTGATAACGGGATCACATCATTAGGAGAATAATGTGATGGACAAGACCCAATCCTAAGCATAGCACTAGATCGTGTAGTTCGTATGCTAAAGCTTTGCTAATGTCAAGTATCATTTCCTCAGACCATGAGATTGTGCAACTCCCGGATGTCGTAGGAGTGCTTTGGGTGTGCCAAACGTCACAACGTAACTGGGTGGCTATAAAGGTACACTACGGGTATCTCTGAAAGTGTCTGTTGGGTTGGCACGAATCGAGACTGGGATTTGTCACTCCGTGTAAACGGAAAGGTATCTCTGGGCCCACTCGGTAGGACATCATCATAATGTGCACAATGTGATCAAGGAGTTGATCACGGGATAATGTGTTACGGAACGAGTAAAGAGACTTGCCGGTAACGAGATTGAACAAGGTATCGGGATACCGACGATCGAATCTCGAGCAAGTACAATACCGCTAGACAAAGGGAATTGTATACGGGATTGATTAAGTCCTTGACATCGTGGTTCATCTGATGAGATCATCGTGGAACATGTGGGAGCCAACATGGGTATCCAGATCCCGCTGTTGGTTATTGACCGGAGAACGTCTCGGTCATGTCTGCATGTCTCCCGAACCCGTAGGGTCTACACACTTAAGGTTCGATGACGCTAGGGTTATAAAGGAAGTTAGTATGTGGTTACCGAATGTTGTTCGGAGTCCCGGATGAGATCCCGGACGTCACGTGGAGTTCCGGAATGGTCCAGAGGTAAAGATTTATATATGGGAAGTCCTGTTTTGGTCACCGGAAAAGTTTCGGAGTTTATCGGTAACGTACCGGGACCACCGGAAGGGTCCCGGGGGTCCACCAAGTGGAGCCACCAACCCCAGAAGGTTGTATGGGCCAAGAGTGGTGAGGGACCAGCCCCTTAGTGGGCTGGTGCGCCTCCCACCAAGGCCCAAGGCGCAGGGGAAGTGGGAGGAGGCAAACCCTAGGTCCAGATGGGCCTTAAGGCCCACCCTAGGGGCGCCTCCCCCTTCTCCCCTCCCTTGGCCGCCACCCCTTGGCCATCTAGGGCTGCCGCCCCCCTTTTGGGGTGGGAAACCCTAAAGGGGGCGCAGCCCCTCCCCTTCCCCTATATATATGAGGCCTAGGGGGCTGCCCACAACACGCGATTCGATCTCACCTCTTGGTGCAGCCCTCTCTCTCTATTCCTCCTCTTCTGCGGTGCTTGGCGAAGCCCTGCAGGATTGCCACGCTTCTCCATCATCACCACGCCGTTGTGCTGCTGCTGGATGGAGTCTTCCTCAACCTCTCCCTCTCTCCTTACTGGATCAAGGCGTGGGAGACGTCACCGGGCTGTACGTGTGTTGAACGCGGAGGTGCCGTCCGTTCGGCACTAGGATCATCGGTGATTTGGATCACGATGAGTACGACTCCATCAACCCCGTTCTCTTGAACGCTTCCGCTTAGCGATCTACAAGGGTATGTAGATGCAACTCTCCTTTCCCTCGTTGCTGGTCTCTCCATAGATAGATCTTGGTGACACGTAGGAAAATTTTGAATTTCTGCTACGTTCCCCAACAAAGGTGCCGCCCTCAGTTTCCACGCTTCTCCGGTGTACATATATACAAGCCATCGCCGAGTGCAGCCAAGTGTTTTCGAGATGGGTCCATATGTCATAGATGCACTACCACGTATGCCCTCAGCGCTCTTCATTTCAGCCCGGCATAAACTTGAAGAGGATTACATCTGATTGAACATATATCTCTATTATTTTGTGAGGCAAACGTACATGTCACTTCATCGATCTTCATTTCTTCGGCGCGAGAACACGGCAAAGGATCCATCTGGTATCGGTGGGCGTTGACAGATACATGATCCGGCAAAATGCTATGTGGCTTCAACACCACTTGGGCAATCTTCAACACCAAAACAACGGTGCCGCCTCTTTGTTTGTTTCAAAAAATAAATGAAGAAAAGGTGCCGCCCCCAGTTTCCACGCTTCTCCGGTGTACATATATACAAGCTATCGCCGAGTGCAGCCAAGTGTTTTCGAGATGTGTCCACATGTCATAGATGCACTACCATGTATGCCCTCAACGCTTTTCATTTCAGCCCGGCATAAACTTGAAGAGGATATATATACCCCCACGGAAAGACATTTTAGGATCGAACGGAGCTTGGCACTTGACTCCACTCACAGACTGCGGTGAGAGTATAGTGTACAGTACTAAGTAATCTTGCAAGGTATCATGGGCATCCGCACGGCCACCCTGCTCCTCGCCGGCCTCGCGTGGTGTGGCGTGCTCGTCGCCGCCGCCGGCGTGTTCAACGTCAAGGACTACGGTGCTCGAGGCGACGGGACCACGGACGACACCAAGGTACGTACACACGCACGCGCGCGCGCGCGATGCCCGACTTGCGGTCGCGTTCTCCATCGAAATAACTCAACCTACGTGACGGATGTGCGTTGGTTTTCTGTACTGCATGGGAAGGCGTTCATGGACGCATGGACGGCGGCGTGCGGCGCCAGAGGCTGGTCGGCGACGCTGCTCGTGCCGGCGGCCAAATCCTTCCTCGTCGGCCCCACCAGGTTCAGCGGGCCCTGCGCCTCCAACAGAATTACTGTCCAGGCACGCATGCACCGTTCGTCTTTCCTGATCTCGTCTTAGGTCTGGTCCGTGGTTTCCATGGCTATGCCTCATCTGACGGTCAGGAAATCCTGCGGCCTTTCTTTGGCTCTCGTAGGTCATGGGCACGATTACGGCGCCGCCGGCGCGCCCATGGAGCGAGAAGAACTATTGGCTGATGTTCTACCAGGTCCACGGGCTCACTGTTACCGGCGGCAGCACCGGCTTGCTCGACGGCAGAGGCGGGGCGTGGTGGGGCGATAAATGCAAACGCCATGCTGTGAGAGCCCAACTCACCTCTTGCAAGAAAGAACGAAAATCTTTTAATTCCTCCTTGCATTTGAGTTTTTTGATTTATTTGTCAAATCTTCGTCTGAGAGAAAGTACTTAATTGTCTATAATCTTTTCTTTCAGGACTGTATATCTAAGGCACCGACGGTTAGTGCAAACGTGTAGAAAGCAAGTACACTGTCTAGGTAACTAGCATTCGCTAATCAACATGCATGTAATGTAACCTCATTGCGTACGTGCCACCGCATGGATCGATACAGGCCTTGGTGGTCA
This sequence comes from Triticum monococcum, assembly GCA_034509565.1. Taxonomy (NCBI): domain Eukaryota; kingdom Viridiplantae; phylum Streptophyta; class Magnoliopsida; order Poales; family Poaceae; genus Triticum; species Triticum monococcum. The sequence goes on from CM067842.1 coordinate 696,649,611, forward strand.
TGAACTGCGCCGACGTGGAGCTGAGCCAATTCAGCAGCAAGAACAGCCCGCAGATGCACATCGCCGTCAGCCAGAGCAGCAAGGTCCACCTGACGCAGCTGACCATCACCGCGCCCTGGAACAGCCCCAACACCGACGGCGTGCACATCGACCGGAGCCAAGACGTCCGCGTCACCAGATCGACCATCGGCACCGGCGACGACTGCATCTCCATTGGCCCCGGGAGCCAATTCGTCACCATGGACGGAATCGTCTGCGGCCCCGGCCATGGTGTAAGGTACCATAAAATGGGTTACAAACTTACAATACGGAGTCTTCTTCCATCTGCATTTTCTATTTACCATGCACCCCAAGAAGAGGAGTAAAATGACGTGATTGTGTTTCTTGGCTAGTGTGGGGAGCCTTGGCAGGAAGGGAGCAACCGAATCCGTGGAGTACATCGACGTAAAAAAACGTCCAGTTCATCAATACCGCGAATGGAGCAAGGATCAAGACGTGGCAGGTACTAAAGTGCTAGCCAGTGTATCGACACGCCATGAAACCAAGCTGAAACCGGCCTTCTCTTACTAACGAAGGAGCTGATCATCTGATTTTGACGCCTGTTTCTTCGCACTGCAGGGTGGGAAAGGTTACGCGAGATCCATCTCCTTCACCGACATAAACTTCACCAACGTGGACCATCCTGTGGTCATCAACCAGTTCTACGTAGACCGCCGCGATGTCCCAAACATGGTAGTAGTGCATGTGTTTATTAACTGTTGGACGATCTGTATACGTGTGGAGCAGCTAGTACTACCAAGTTTCCCCAACTATAAGTATTTTCGTACAGAGGGAGTACTAATGTTTGTGCATCTTCTGATTGGTCTTTATTTGCCGTAGGGGGCGGTGGCGCTGAGCAACATAACGTACACGAACCTGAAGGGGACTTCGAGGTACAAGACGGCCGTCGAGTTCGACTGCAGCGAGAGCGGCAGCTGCACGAACATCCACGTCAACTCCGTGGCGATCACAGCTGCGTACGGAGGAGAAACCGTGGCCCGCTGCCAGAACGCGCAAGGGGACACCTCCGGATATGTCTACCCCAAGATCCCTTGCCTTAGATAATGTATGTAATAGAAAAAAAATAGATAATGTAATAATACTCAGCCCAGGGTTTAGCAGTGCATTTTGGAGAGAGTATCCCGTGATACCATCTCCCACATGTTCCCATGCTCCAATTCCAAATAAATCTATTGTAAATGTTTTATAAAAAAATATGGAGAAAAATAATATGTCTACAACCCTTAAACATTGCAAATCGGCTGAACTTCTGACTTTTGGAATGTTCCTATTTCTTGGACGACCGCTTCTGTTAAAAAACACGATCCACAAATTCAAAGGCCAACCGAAAATAGAAAAACAAACATGGGCATGAAAATGAGCACATTTGATTAAAGAAGAAAAAAGGCATGGCTACAACAAATAACAAGGAAAGCGAATCAGGCCCGAGCACGTGGATGACATCATCTCGATGAGACTTACTAAGTGAGCAAAAGGGAGGAATATGGAAATAACTAGTTTTTTTAGGGAACAGAAATAACTAGTTACCCTTTTGCAAAAGTCACTCCCCACCTTCTTAGGTGGTTACAAGTAGCCCACCTTGGATTTTGTCTTTTTTCCTAGACTGGTTTATTCAAAATATTTTATCTTTTGAATCATGTGTCCTAATCCTGAATCGTTTTCGTGGTTGGATTTCTCGCTTTGAGATTTTCAAAACTTCCCATGTTAATAGGGTTTGACCCAAAAAAACATGAAAAACCAGCAACGAAAAAACAAATTTCATAAAAAACAAAAAGCAAAAAATAACGGCAACCAAAAAATACCAATTAACAAAAAAGACGGAAGAAAAAAACCTAAGCCCGAAAGCATAGTTATGGCTTTTCACCCTTTTTCCACTTTTCGAGAAGCACAAATTATCTTTTCCCGAGAAGTATATCGTGGAAGAAAATATGTGCTTCTCATGGAAGCACATTTAAAAAACAAAATTGTGTTTCTCGTGAAAGCAAATCTATACTTTTCATGGATGTATATATTTTTTTTATTTTGAGAACCACAGTTGCACTTCTCACGGAAGCAAATTCATGCTTCCATGAGAAGCAAATATGTGCTTCTTGTAAACTCATAGTTTGTTTTCCTTTTCGAGAAGATAGTTGTACATCGCAAAAAGATTTTCCTAAACCTGGGAAATACCAAGCAAAAAACAAAAGACCAAAAAAGAAAAAAAAAGAAAAAATGTGAACAGAAAAAATTCAGATGGAGCATCCAGTACGGACATGTGACGCGGCTGGATGCACCACTTGGTACGCTCACATACCACACAAGTTACCCTTGCGAGGCTTAGTTAGTCTCCAGAAATTCTAAAACAAAAGGTGAGCACCAGTACCGGGCCTGGTCCATTTTCAGCCTTGTGATCGAGCGATCGCTACAGGCGATAAATACTAGTCCCCTGTATGGACTAAAAAAAATCAATATCAGTCTTTGTATCCGCAAGCCGCCGGGCGCCGGGCACGGCATAGCCACCAGTTGACCTGCAAAGTGAAAACTGTGGCAGTAATCACTGTCTAGGTAACTTCCATCAAACACATTAAGCTACGCTACAAGGGCGCCTCCTCGCGTGTGCCACGCCGAACACATTAGTTGGGTAGGAAAAAAAGAGGGGTAAAAAGAAAAAAGGGAAACTAAAAAGGCCTCTCGGGAAACCCTAGAGCCAATCACCACCGCCACTCTCTTCAATCCCCTCCGCCACGCCCGTGTCCCGTCTCCCATTCCAATCCCCTCTGCTCCAGCTGCCGTGATCTGCATCTCCTTTGGCTCCTCTCCTCGTCTTTCTTGCGCGACTCCTGCTCGAGTGCGGGGCATGGAGATGGCTGTCCGCGACGCGGGCGCACGATGCGGACAAGCGGCGGTGGCGTGCCGTGGCTGTACTGGGTTGGCCGGCCGATTCCGCTCGGATCTTGTTCGACGAGATTGTTAACGACATGTTGTGGGAGCAGGAGAGTGGGTTTTGGTCCCGACAGTTTGGGGCACGTTGTTGGTGCTTGTGCAGGAGAACGGTGGCTGCAGCGGCGCATTCGAGGAGAGCTGCGTCAACCTCCTCTTTGTTATACATGGCAGCCGACTGAGCTCCGCGCGCCGGTGAGTCCAGGCTCTCTCTTTTTTGTGTGAGAGGATAGCGTTGTCGAGCCTGAGGTGCAGGCGGCCATGGAAAGACAGGAGACGCCACACCTCGCTGCCTCGCCCTTGCGTGCTGTACAGGCCGCTATCTCTCTTTCTCCTCTATCTTGATTCAATCCTCAAAAAATCTCATTTTTGTCTCTATGCCTACAAGGTATTCAATGAAAGAGCATGTACATATGTGATGTTTATACTCGTATGTGTTATCCATTGTCATGTACATATGTGATGTTTATACTCGTATGTGTTATCCATTGTCTGTCTTTTAGTTTCAGACGATTTCTTTAAATTTTTAGCATTTTCAATTTCATGACGTTACTTCGGGAGCTGAAGTAAGAGAAAATGAAGGATGTTGTGCTGATGCAGGTCCGGAGCACTACTCGGAGGCCTCGTTGAGTGGGAGGCCATGCCGAGTGGATCTACAACAGTCGTGTCAGGTTTGGTGCCCGGGAGCTGGAGGCAGGAAGTCAAGGTCATCGATGTCGCAGTCCATAGATCATCCTCCTTGTTGTGCCACCCCATGGACACTTTCATCTTTGGTCGCCCCTCCTCACGGACGCTTCAGAACGACATCTCAGCACGATGTCGGTGGAGGAGAGGATCACTATCGTGCGCTCAGCGGCGGAATAGGCCGAGGTCGTCATTCGACCTTAATTTCAAGGTACCTTTGTTGTTTAATTACATTCCCTCCTAGCTAGCTAAAAAGAGACATTCACTTCTATGTGTGCAGAATTACATGAGTTGTCAGTGAAAAGTTAGTAGAGCTTGCTTAATCATGATGTAGTAATTAGTGCATTGTTGCTTATGTGAATTTTTTTAGGAATGAACATAGCCACGAAATAAAAATGACCACTATGCTAAAGAGGCTTATTCTAAACCTGGCATCTTTATGTTAGTTACCTATAGTGTCTAAATGCTTACTTCCTAATTTTCCTAGAAATTTTTGTGTCCTTCCTCTTAGCCTTTAGGCACTGCAAGTTACATATATGTGAAATTGTCTGTCTCCAGCAGTAGCATTTCATTCATTTCGTCTGGAGCAAGTGATGAATGCCTTGATGCGCAAGATCTTGAACTTACATGCTGGCAAGAGAATATATTCCTACCATTGACATGGTTCAGTCTCCATGGGTCAAACTGCACAACAGCTTGTAGGCAACTAGAGATGATAATCAAGCCTTTATCGCACATCTTGGACTCGGCACGAAACTATACCTCCTATTCAAAATCATGTCCTGGTAAGATGAGATGTAACCAAACCTATAGGTAATGTGATTTTATAATTTTGACGTGCCAAGGGATTATGGTGGATGTTGGTTGTTTTTGAAGGAAATATGCCCTAGAGGCAATAATAAAGTTGTTATTTATATTTCCTTATATCATGGTAAATGTTTATTATTCATGCTAGAATTGTATTAACCGGAAACTTAGTACATGTGTGAACACATAGACAAACAGAGTCTCACTAGTATGCCTCTACTTGACTAGCTCGTTAATCAAAGATGGTTAAGTTTCCTAGCCATAGACATGAGTTATCATTTGATGAACGGGATCACATCATTAGAGAATGATGTGATTGACTTGACAAATCCGTTAGCTTAGCACTATGATCGTTTAGTTTATTGCTATTGCTTTCTCCATAACTTATACATGTTCCTATGACCATGAGATTATGCAACTCCCGAATACCGGAGGAACACTTAGTGTGCTATCAAACATCACAACGTAATTGGGTGATTATAAAGATGCTCTACAGGCGTCTCCTATGGTGTTTGTTGAGTTGGCATAGATTAAGATTAGGATTTGTCACTCCGATTATCGGAGAGGTATCTCTGGGCCCTCTCGGTAATGCACATCACTATAAGCCTTGCAAGAAATGTGACTAATTAGTTAGTTGCGGGATGTTGCGTTATGGAACAAGCAAAGAGACTTTCCGGTAACGAGATTGAACTAGGTGTGATGATACCGACGATCGAATCTCGGGCAAGTAACATACCGATGACAAAGGGACAACGTATGTTGTTTTGCGGTTTGACCGATGAAGATCTTCATAGAATATGCGGGAACCAATATGACCATCCAGTTTCCGCTATTGGTTATTGACCAGAGATGAGTCTCGGTCATGTCTACATAGTTCTCGAACACGTAGGGTCCGCACGCCTAACGTTCGATGACGATCGGTATTATGAGTTTATGTGTTTTAATGTACCGAAGGTAGTTCGGAGTCCCGGATGTGATCATGGACATGACGAGGAGTCTTGAAATAGTCAAGACATGAAGATTGATATATTGGAAGGTTATGTTTGGACACCGGAATGGTTTCAGATGAGTTCGGGCATATGCCGGAGGTACCGGGGGGGTTACCGGAACCCCCCGGGGGCTTAATGGGCCTACATGGGCTTTAGTGGAAGAGAGAGGAGGCGGCCAAGAGGTGGGGGGCGCCCCCCCCAAGCCCAATCTGAATTGGGAGGGGGGCGGGCCCCCTTTCCTTCTTCTCCTCTTCCCCTTCCTTCCCCCTCCTATTAGGACTAGGAAAGGGGGGAAACCTACTCCTAGTAGGAGTAGGAATCCCCCCTTGGGGCGCACCATAATGGTCGGCCGGCCCCCTCCTCCCCTCCTTTATATACGGGGGAGGGGGAACCCCACAGACACACAAGTTTACAATTGTTTTAGCCATATGCGGTGCACCCCTCCACAAATACACACCTCGGTCATATCGTCGTAGTGCTTAGGCGAAGCCCTGCGCTGGTAACTTCATCATCACCGTCAACATGTCGTCATGCTTACGAAACTCTCCTCGGCCTCAACTGGATCAAGAGTACAAGGAACGTCCGAGCTGAACGTGTGCAGATCGCGGAGGTGCCGTGCGTTGGGTACTTGATTGGTTGGATGGCAAAGACATTAGACTATATCAACCGCGTTTCTTAACGCTTCCGCTTTCGGTCTACGAGGGTACTGATATGTCTCCAACGTATCTATAATTTTTGATTGCTCCATGCTATATTATCTACTGTTTTGGACTATATTGGGCTCTATTTTCCACTTTTATATTATTTTTGGGACTAACCTATTAACCGGAGGCCCAACCCAGAATTGCTGTTTTTTGCCTATTTCAGTGTTTCGAAGAAACAGAATATCAAACGGAGTCCAAACAGAAAAATCCTTTTTGGAACGTGATTTTCTTCTCGGATAAGACCCAGGAGACTTGGACCCTACTCCAAGAAGTACCGGAGGCGGTCACGAGGGTAGGGGGCGCCCCCCCCCCCTACAGGGCGCGCCCCCTGCCTCGTGGGCCCCTCGGTGCTCCACCGACGTACTCCTTCCTCCCATATATACCCACGTACCCCCAAACAATCAGAACAGGAGCAAAAAACCTAATTCCACCGCCGCAACTTTCTGTATCCACGAGATCCCATCTTGGGGCCTGTTCCGGAGCTCCACCGGAGCCCGTCATCACGGAGGGCTTCTACATCATCATATCCCCTCCGATGAAGTGTGAGTAGTTTACCTCAGACCTTCGGGTCCATAGTTAATAGCTCGATGGCTTCTTCTCTCTTTTTGGATCTCAATACAATGTTCTCCCCCTCTCTTGTGGAGATCTATTCGATGTAATCTTCTTCTTTTGCGGTGTGTTTGTTGAGACCGATGAATTGTGGGTTTATGATCAAGTCTATCTATGAACAATATTTGAATCTTCTCTGAATTCTTTTATGTATGATTGTTTATCTTTGCAAGTCTCTTCGAATTATCCGTTTGGTTTGGCCAACTAGATTGGGAGTTCTTGCCATGGGAGAAGTGCTTAGCTTTGGGTTCGATCTTGCGGTGTTCTTTCCCAGTGATAGAAGGGGCAGCAAGACACGTATTGTATCGTTGCCATCGAGGATAACAAGATGGGGTTTATTTCATATTGCATGAATTTATCTCTCCACATCATGTCATCTTGCTTAAAGCGTTACTCTGTTTTTAACTTAATACTCTAGATGCATGCTAGATAGCGGTCAATGAGTGGAGTAATAGTAGTAGATGCAGAATCGTTTCGATCTACTTGTCACGGACGTGATGCCTATATACATGATCATGCTTAGATATTCTCATATGCTCAATTCTGTCAATTGCTCAGCAGTAATTTGTTCACCCACCGTAGAAAACTTATGCTCTCGACAGAAGCCACTAGTGAAACCAATGGCCCCCGGGTCTATTCTCATCATATCAATCTCCATCACTTTAATCTTGTTTTGCAATTTACTTTGCTTTTACTTTTTTACTTTGCATCTTTATATCAAAAATACCAAAATATTCTATCTATCAGATCTCACTCTCGTAAGTGACCGTGAAGGGCTTGACAACCCCTAATCGCGTTGGTTGCGGGTAGCTATCGCTTTGTGCAGGTACGAGGGACTTGAGCGTGGGCTCCTACTGGATTGATACCTTGGTTCTCAAAAACTGAGGGAAATACTTACGCTACTCTGCTGCATCATCCCTTCCTCTTCGGGGAAAACCAACGCAAGCTCAAGACGTAGCAAGAAGGATTTCTGGTGCCGTTGCCGGGGACTCTACGCAAAAAGTCAACATACTAAGTACCCATCACAATCCCTATCTCTCGCATTACATTATTTGCCATTTGCCTCTCGTTTTCCTCTCCCCCACTTCACCCTTGCCGTTTTATTCGCCCTCTCTCTCTATCCTCCCTCTCTTTCTCTATTTGCCTCTTTTTGCCCGTTTCTTGTTTGCTCATATGGTTGGATTAGTTGTTTATTTATTACTAAACAGAGAACCTAAGATCTATGGATCCTCATCCACTTGCTAATCTTTTTAAGAGACCCAATTATGATGAGCCAATTGCTAGTGAGTTTTGTGCACTAGATTATTTTTATGAAGTTTTGCTTGAAATTCGTGAATCTGAAAAGTGTGATGAATTACTTTATGAAGCGATTCACAATAGATCTTTGAATAAAAAGCATGATTTCAATGATTTTACTATAAATTCTCTTGATGTCAATTGTGCTAATAATATGCAAAACCCTAAGCTTGGGGATGCTAGTTTTGCTATGTCTACTACTTGTTGTAATGATCATGATTGGGGTGATTCTTCTTATGATATTGAAAATTTATTTATACCCCATGATGAATATGAGATTGATAATAGTGTTTGCAATATTATTGAAAGTGGGTTTGGAAAGGTCATGACTTTAGTTAATGTGAATCCCACTATTTTGGAAGAGTGTCAACTTTGCATGCATATGGATAGTGTTGAAAATATTTTGTGTGATACCTATTTTGTTGAATTTGCTTACGATCCCTCATGCAATTATTATGAGAGAGGAAAATATGGTGGTAGAAATTTTCATGTTACTAAATTACCTCTCGTTATGTTGAGATTGCTATTGTTTCTTTCCGCTTCCTTGCATATGCTAGTTTTTGCTTGCGTTGACAATTTGTTTGCCTATAAAATATCTATGCATAGGAAGTATGTTAGACTTAGATGTGTTTGTCACTTGTTTTATGATTCTCTCTTTGTGCTTCAATTCTTGTCTTTCATGTGAGCATCATTAAAATTAGCAATGCCTAGCTTTATGGATTTAAAGAAAAGCGCTTGTTGGGAGACAACCCAATATTTATCCTTTCATGTTAATCAATAAATAAATTATTTATCCTCTGTTTTGGTTGTGTTTTTTGTGTTTAATTAGTGTTTGTGCCAAGTAGAACCATTGGGAAGACTTGGGGAAAGTCTTGTTGAACTTGCTGTAAAAAACAGAAACTTTAGCGCCCACGAGAACTGCTGTCATTTTTATTTGAAGAGTGATATTTAGTTAAGTATTTTTTTCAGATGATTAATAGATAAATTCCTCACGTCCAGAAATTTATTTTAGAATTTTTGGGGTTTCCGATCTTGCGCTAGCTACAGATTACTACAGACTGTTCTGTTTTTGACAGATTCTGTTTTTCGTGTGTTGTTTGCTTATTTTGATGAATCTATGGTTACTAAAATAGTTTATAATCCATAGAGAAGTTGGAATATAGTAGGTTTAACACCAATATAAATAAAGAATGAGTTAATTACAGTACCTTGAAGTGGTCTTTTGTTTTCTTTCGCTAACGGAGCTCACGAGTTTTCTATTTTGAGTTTTGTGTTGTGAAGTTTTCAAGTTTTGGGTGAATTCTTTTGATGGATTATGGAACAAGGAATGGCAAGAGCCTAAGCTTGGGGATGCCCATGGCACCCCAAGATAATCCAAGGACACCAAAAAGTCAAAGTTTGGGGATGCCCCGGAAGGCATCCCCTCTTTCGTCCACTTCCATCGGTAATTTACTTGGAGCTATATTTTTATTCACGAACATGATATGTGTTTTGCTTGGAGCGTCTTGTATTATTTGTGTCTTTGTTTGTTAGTGTGCCACAATCATCCTTGCTGTACACACCTTTTGAGAGAGTCATCTATGAATTAAAATTTTATAGAATACTCTATGTGCTTCACTTATATCTTTTGAGCTATGTAGTTTTGCTCTACGTGCTTCACTTATATCTTTTGAGCGTTATAATTTTGCTCTATGTGCTTCACTTAGATATTTTAGAGCACGGTGGTGGTTTGTTTTAAATAAACTATTGATCTCTCATGCTTCACTTAAATTATTTTGAGAGTCTTAATAGCATGGTAATTTGCTTAATATAAATATGCTTGGTGTTCAAGATATGTGAAATTTTCTTTTGAGTGCGTTGAATACTAAGAGAAGATTGAAGCATGATAATTGTTTTGAGATATGGAGGTGATAATATTAGAGTTATGCTAGTTTAGTAGTTGTGAATTTAAAGAATACTTGTGTTAAAGTTTGTGATTCCCGTAGCATGCACGTATGGTGAACCGTTATGTGATGAAGTCGGAGCATAATTTATTTATTGATTGTCTTCCTTATGAGTGGCGGTCGGGGACGAGCGATGGTCTATTCCTACCAATCTATCCCCCTAGGAGCTTGCGCGTAATACTTTGCTTTGATAAATTCTAGATTTTTTCAATAAGTATATGAGTTCTTTATGACTAATGTTGAGTCCATGGATTATATGCACTTTTTCCCATCCTTCCACCATTGCTAGCCTCTCTAATACCGTGCACCTTTCGCCGGTATCATACACCCACCATATACCTTCCTCAAAACAGCCACCATACCTACCTATCATGGCATTTCCATAGCCATTTCGAGATATATTGCCATGCAACTTTCCACCGTTCCGTTTATTATGACACGCTCCATCATTGTCATATAGCTAGCATGATCATGTGGTTGACATCGTATTTGTGGCAAAGCCACCCTTCATAATTCTTTCATACATGTCACTCTTGATTCATTGCATATCCCGGTACACCGTCGGAAGCATTCATATAGAGTCATATTTGTTCTAAGTATCGAGTTGTAATTGTTGAGTTGTAAGAAAAATAAAAAGCGTGATGATCATCATTTTCTAGAGCATTGTCCCAAGTGAGGAAAGGATGATGGAGACTATGATTCCCCCATAAGTCGGGATGAGACTCCGGACGAAAAAAAAGAGGCCATAAAAAAAGAGAAGAGGCCCAAATAAAAAATGAGAGAAAAAGAGAGAAGGGACAATGTTACTATCCTTTTACCACACTTGTGCTTCAAAGTAGCACCATGATCTTCATGATAGAGAGTCTCTTGTTATGTCACTTTCATATACTAGTGGTAATTTTTCATTATAGAACTTGGCTTGTATATTCCAATGATGGGCTTCCTCAAATTGCCCTAGGTCTTCGTGAGCAAGCGAATTGGATGCACACCCACTTAGTTTCTTTTGATGAGCTTTCATATACTTATAGCTCTAGTGCATCCGTTGCATGGCAATCCCTACTCACTCACATTGATATCTATTGATGGGCCTCTCCATAGCCCGTTGATACGCCTAGTTGATGTGAGACTATCTTCCCCTCTTTTTGTCTTCTCCACAACCACCCTTCTATTCCACATAGTGCTATGTCCATGGCTCACGCTCATGTATTGCGTGAAGATTGAATTTTTTTTTGAAAAAGTTAGAGTATGAAACAATTGCTTGGCTTGTCATCGGGGTTGTGCATGATTTAAATACTTTGTATGGTGAAGATAGAGCATAGCCAGACTATATCATTTTGTAGGGATAACTTTCTTTGGCCATGTTATTTTGAGAAGACATAATTACTTTATTAGTATGCTTGAAGTGTTATTATTCTTTATGTCAATATGAACTTTTGTCTTGAATCTTTCTAATCTGAATATCCATACCACAATTAAGAAATTTTGCATTGAAATTATGCCAAGTAGCACTCCGCATCAAAAATTCTCTTTTTATCATTTACCTACTCGAGGACGAGCAGGAATTAAGCTTGGGGATGCCTGATACGTTTCCAACGTATCTATAATTTTTGATTGCTCCATGCTATATTATCTACTGTTTTGGACTATATTGGGCTCTATTTTCCACTTTTATATAATTTTTGGGACTAACCTATTAACCGGAGGCCCAGCCCAGAATTGCTGTTTTTTGCCTATTTCAGTGTGCCGAAGAAACAAAATATCAAACGAAGTCCAAACAGAAAAATCCTTTTTGGAACATGATTTTCTTCTCGGATAAGACCCAGGAGACTTGGACCCTACTCCAAGAAGTACCGGAGGCGGTCACGAGGGTAGGCCCCCCCCCCTACAGGGCGCGCCCCCTGCCTCGTGGCCCCCTCGGTGCTCCACCGACGTACTCCTTCCTCCTATATATACCCACGTACCCCCAAACAATCAAAACAGGAGCAAAAAAAACTAATTCCACCGCCGCAACTTTCTGTATCCACGAGATCCCATCTTGGGGCCTGTTCCGGAGCTCCGCCGGAGAGGGTCGTCATCACGGATGGCTTCTACATCATCATATCCCCTCCAATGAAGTGTGAGTAGTTTACCTCAGACCTTCGGGTCCATAGTTAGTAGCTAGATGGCTTCTTCTCTCTTTTTGGATCTCAATACAATGTTCTCCCCCTCTCTTGTGGAGATCTATTCGATGTAATCTTCTTCTTTTGCGGTGTGTTTGTTGAGATCGATGAATTGTGGGTTTATGATCAAGTCTATCTATGAACAATATTTGAATCTTCTCTGAATTCTTTTATGTATGATTGGTTATCTTTGCAAGTCTCTTCGAATTATCCGTTTGGTTTGGCCAACTAGATTGGTAGTTCTTGCCATGGGAGAAGTGCTTAGCTTTGGGTTCGATCTTGCGGTGTTCTTTCCCAGTGATAGAAGGGGCAGTAAGACACGTATTGTATCGTTTCCATCGAGGATAACAAGATGGGTTTTATTTCATATTGCATGAATTTATATCTCTACATCATGTCATCTTGCTTAAAGCGTTACTCTGTTTTTAACTTAATACTCTAGATGCATGCTGGATAGCAATCGATGAGTGGAGTAATAGTAGTAGATGCAGAATCGTTTCAATCTACTTGTCACGGACGTGATGCCTATATACATGATCATGCCTAGATATTCTCATAACTATGCTCAATTCTGTCAATTGCTCAACAGTAATTTGTTCACCCACCGTAGAAAACTTATTCTCTCAAGAGAAGCCACTAGTGAAACCTATGGCCCCCGGGTTTATTCTCATCATATCAATCTCCATCCCTTTAATCTCGTTTTGCAATTTACTTCGCTTTTACTTTTTACTTTGCATCTTTATATCAAAAATACCAAAAATATTCTATCTATCAGATCTCACTCTCGTAAGTGACCGTGAAGGGCTTGACAACCCCTAATCGCGTTGGTTGCGGGTAGCTATCGCTTTGTGCAGGTACGAGGGACTTGAGCGTGGGCTCCTACTGGATTGATACCTTGGTTCTCAAAAACTGAGGGAAATACTTACGCTACTCTGCTGCATCATCCCTTCCTCTTCGGGGAAAACCAACGCAAGCTCAAGACGTAGCAGGTACGTTTTCATACTCTCCCCTCTCGTTGCTATGCATCCCTAGATAGATCTTGCGTGATCATAGGATTTTTTTTTGAAATACTACATTCCCCAACAGTGGCATCCGAGCCAGGTCTATGCGTAGATGTTATATGCATGAGTAGAACACAAATGAGTTGTGGGCGTGGGTATATACATATTGCTTGCCGTCACTAGTTGTTTCTTGATTCGACGGTATTGTTGGATGAAGCGGCCCGGACCAACATTACATGATTGCGTTCATGAGACTGGTTCTACCGACGTGCTTTGCACATAGGTGGTTGGTGGGTGTCAGTTTCTCCAACTTTAGTTGAATCGGATTCAATGAACAGGGTTCTTACTGAAGATCAAAAAGCAATCACTATACCGTGTTGTGGTTTTTGATGCGTAGGTAAGAATGGTTCTTGCTAAGCCCGTAGCAGCCACGTAAAACTTGCAACAACAAAGTAGAGGACATCTAACTTGTTTTTGAAGGGCATGTTGTGATGTGATATGGTCAAGACGCGATTATATAAATTATTGTATGAGATGATCATGTTGTGTAGCACTGTTATCGGCAACTGGTAGGAGCCATATGGTTTTCACTTTATTGTATGAAATGCAATCGCCATGTAATTGCTTTACTTTATCACTAAGCGGTAGCGATAGTCGTAGAAGCAATAGTTGGCAAGACGACAACGATGCTACGATGGAGATCAAGGTATCAAGCTGGTAATGATGGTGATCATGACGGTGCTTGGGAGATGGAGATCAAAGGCACAAGATGATGATGGCCATATCATATCAGTTATATTGATTGCATGTGATGTTTATCCTTTATGCATCTTATTTTTCTTAATACAGCGGTAGCATTATAAGATGATCTCTCACTAAATTTCAAGGTATAAGGTTCTCCCTGAGTATGCACCGTTGCTACAGTTCGTCATGCCGAGACACCACGTGATGATCGGGTGTGATAAGCTCTACGTTCACATACAACGGGTGCAAGCTAGTTTTGCACAAGCAGAATACTCGGGTTAAACTTGACAAGCCTAGCATATGTAGATATGGCCTCGGAACACTAAGACCGAAAGGTCGAGCGTGAATCATATAGTAGATATGATCAACATAGTGATGTTCACCATTGAAAACTACTCCATCTCACGTGATGATCGGACATGGTTTAGTTGATATGGATCACATGATCACTTAGATGATTAGAGGGATGTCTATCTAAGTGGGAGTTCTTAAGTAATATGATTAATTGAACTTTAATTTATCATGAACTTAGTACCTGATATTATTTTTGCATGTCTATGTTGTTGTAGATAAATGGTCCGTGTTATTGTTCTATTGAATTTTAATGCGTTCCTAGAGAAAGCTAAGTTGAAAGATGATGGTAGAAACTACACGGACTGGGTCCATAACTTGAGGATTATCCTCATTGCTGCACAGAAGAATTATGTCCTGGAAGCACCGCTAGGTGACAAACCCGCCGCAGGAGCAACTCTAGATGTTATGAGCACCTGGCAGAGCAAAGCTGATGACTACTCGATAGTTCGGTGTGCCATGCTTTACGGCTTAGAACCGGGACTTCAACGACGTTTTGAACGTCATGGAGCATATGAGATGTTCCAGGAGTTGAAGTTAATATTTCAAGCAAATGCCCGGATAGAAAGATATGAAATCTCCAATAAGTTCTACAACTGCAAAATGGAGGAGAATAGTTATGTCAGTGAACACATACTCAGAATGTCTGGGTACCACAATCACTTGACTCAGCTGGGAGTTAATCTTCCAGTTGATAGTGTCATTGACAGAGTTCTTCAATCACTACAAAAGCTTCGTGATGAACTATAATATGCAAGGGATGGATAAGACAATTCCTGAGCTCTTCGCGATGCTAAAGGCTGCGGAGGTAGAAATCAAGAAGGAGCATCAAGTGTTGATGGTCAACAAGACCACCGGTTTCAAGAAGAAGGGCAAAGGGAAGAAGGGAAACTTCAAGAAGAACAACAAAAAAGTTGCTTCTCAAGTATAGAAGCCCAAGTCTGGACCTAAGCCTGAGACTGAGTGCTTCTACTACAAAGGGACTGGTCACTGAAAGCGGAACTGCCCCAAGTATTTGGTGGATAAGAAGGATGGCAAAGTGAAAGGTATATTTGATATACATGTTATTGATGTGTACCTTACTAATGCTCGCAGTAGCACCTAGGTAATTGATACTAGTTTTGTTGCTAATAGTTGCAACTCGAAACAGGGGATACGGATTAAGCGAAGATTGGCTACTACTATGCACGTAAGCGTACACGCATGGTTAGCTGAGTGTTGCGGGTATTCGGGTACATATGCACGCGAGCTTGCCGGCCGGCTGAGACATCAGAATACATACACCTAGGGCGTGTTTGGTTACATTGCCAATCCAGCCTTGCCCGGTGAGCTTGGCTCTAGTAAGCCGGTTTGAGGGGATGCAGGCCAAAAAAACATCAGATGCACATACTTTGGTTGCCTGCATGCCCCTAGTTGCATGACACAACCATTTTTGACCCGGTGTTTGGTTGCCCGTATTGCATTAGACACACATATGACATGGTGTTTGGTTGCAACCTGCACAAGGTGTTGTCACCACTTCTAACTAGTGGTGACCTTACCAACATAATCTGAACATGTAGCGTCAGCTAGTTAAACAAATGACAGTTCATCCTAACTACTATCAAATGACAGTTCAAATTATGAAGAGCCATTGGCCAAATAGGGGACAGCTCATCGGTGTTGCTACTACTAGATCTTCCTCTTCCACTTCCTATTCTTCTTCTTCTGCTACTTCTTCTTCTTCTTCTTCTTCTTCTTCTTCTTCTTTCATCTTCTTCAAATCCTACACTGACCTTTGTTAAGCCACATTGCCTCTGCCCACTCCAACCTTTTGTTCTTCCAAGCGTCATTGTCAAATGCCTACACACCATGGCTCGAGCTAACAACATCGTCAGGCTTGACCTCTTCCTCCTCAGGCACCTGTTCATCAAAGCCCCATTGAAGGATCCAGTTATGCAGAATGCAACAAGCAAGAACAAGCTTAACCTGAGTGGATTATGAGTGGAATGGCTTCTGATCCAGGATCTTAAACCTATTCTTTAGAGCTCTGAATGCCCTCTCAACAGTTACTCTAAGGTTGGATTGTCTGATATTAAACAACTCTTGTGCAGTCCTAGGATGGTTCCTGCAAGGGTAGAACTTGTCGTCAGGGATGTTGATCCCATCAGGTCGACTTATGCTGTCACTGAGAATGTTAGCATCATGCGCTGACACCTCCCTGCCAGTCAGCACATATGTAAACTTCAGATCAAAGTCAATAGTAGCAAGCACATTCTACAGTGACATGAGTACCATCTATTGCCCCAATGCAATCCTGAAAATGGCTTCACAAGTCTATGTTGGTGCTCAACTTGAACAATACAAGCATATCAAGCCATGAAAAGTGTATATTGTCAATGCTCACCTTGAAGTATGGATGCCATCTTGGGCTTCCATGAATCTTGGGTGGAGTCTGACCAGATGGTCTCCTCATCATCTCTCCTCTAAGCTCCCCAATAGCAAAAAGCACCCGCTTGAAGTACCTAGAGATGGTCTCCATTGATCTCCTGAACGTGTTGTGAATGACACCTTGTAACGCCCCGAGACCGATGTGCCAGGTGTCATTCTGCTATTCGCTGGTGTTGCCGTGTCATTGCTTGCGTGTCATGCATTGCATATCATGTCATCATGTGCATTTCATTTGCATACATGTTCGTCTCATGCACTCGAGCTTTTTCCCCGTTGTCCGTTTTGCATTCCGGCGCTTCGTTCTCCTCCGGTGGTCATTTCTAGCTTTATTTCGTGTATGGGGATTAAACGTTTCCGGATTGGACCGAGACTTGCCATGCGGCCTTGGTTTACTACCGGTAGACCGCCTGTCAAGTTTCGGGTCATTTGGACTTCGTTTGATACTCCAACGGTTAACCGAGGGACCAAAAAGGCCTTGTGTGTGTTGCAGCCCAACACCCCTTCATTTTTGGCCCAAAACCCACCAAACTCAGCTCCATCGTCTCGGTCGTTCGATCACGATCGTGTGGGCGAAAACCGCACCTCATTTGGACTCTCCTAGCTCCCTCTACCTATAAATATGTGGGCATCCTCGGAAATTTCGCGGATGAACCCTATCATTCGTCCACCTCACGCCGCCGGACAAAACCACCCGCCCCGGACATGTCCGACCGCGCCCCCGGCGAATCCGGGCGCGACACGTCATCCCGCCGGACCTCCTCTCTCCTCCCCGCCGCCGAAGCCCGCCGGCCCAGATCCGGCCCGCGCGGGGCCGAATCGGGCCAGATCCCGCGCCGCCGCCTGCCGTTCGCGCGCCCCCGTGCCCCGCGCCTTCGCCGCCATCGCCGTGCGCCGCCGCGCCGGAGCCCCGCGCCGGTCGCCGCGCGCCCCCGTGCCCCGCCGCGCGCCACCGCGCCGGCACTCCTCGCCGGCGCCCATGCTCGTCGCCCCGCCGCCTCTCCGGCTCCCCGCCGGCCGGATCCGGCGAGATCCGGCCCGAGAGCACCTCGCCGCCCCACTCCGGCGAGCTTCGTCCGACTCTGGTGAACAGTGCTCCTCCGACGAACCTCGTGAAGCGTGTGGATCTGGATCTGAGAAAATATCTCGGGTTGACTTTTCTCTCCGAACCCTAATTTTTTATGCCTACTTTGACCGCTCATATCTCCGCATCCGTAGCTCCATTTTGGACATATGATATATCAAAATCTTCGTCTCGACGAGTACATCATTTCATTCCATTTCATCATTTGCATTTGAGGTCATCTTGGTGCCCAGATTGCTGTTAGAAGGAGGCATGTTGAGTTAAATTGCAGATCCGTTAATTCAACATGCACTTCTGTCATTTTTGCCATATTTAATCCGTGCATGATATGCTTGTGCCCCTTTGGGATGAATGGTTAAGCATGTTGTCTCCTTTCCAGAGGTGCCTTCCATGTATTTTTAGGAGGTGTGTGTTGTCTTGTGCAAGCTTGCGAAGAGGGCTGCCTGAGTTTACTGATTTCAGAGACTTAGTGATTTTCACTAAGTCTGGGCCGTTTTAGTTCACGATGCTATATGTCCAGCTTGTTTCCTAGTGATCCGTGCCTCTTTTGAGGATGATCAGTAAGAGTGATTTGATATGCTTGTTGTGCTTAATCCATCCATGTCTTTACTTGTTATGTTGGAGCACCCTAGGTTGACTCAATCGAGCTCAACTTTTGGATAGTTGCTGTTTTGGGCAGATCGTGAACTCTTTTGCGATTTTGCCGGAGTGATTGCTAGTGATCCATGCATGCTATGCCATTGTTCTTGCCATGTCTAGCTAGCATTTTGTGCCTTCTTAATGGATATATGATTGCCTTTCCATGACTTGCACCGTAGTGAGTGCATCGAGCTCGTTTACATGCCTCCGTGAGTTATTATTTCAGCATGTCCCAGTTTTCACTAAGTCTGAAAACTGATTGTGTTTCATCGATGTTCGTGTGCTCGGTATAGTATTTTGTGAACCCTTTTGGCCCCAGGTCATTTTGGGTGTTTTGTTAAGCTTGTTGAGTAGCTCCATGCCATGCTCTTACTTGCCATCTTCAGGTTTTCCTTCATGTTGTTTTGCTGCTCCAAAGAGAGCATCCTGGTCTGAAATTTCAGACTAGCGTTAATTTCGCTAAGTCTGAAATCTGTTTTGTTTATTCAGTTTTGCCATGCTTGTTTGAAGCCCTTAATGGATGAATTTGCCTATGCCTCAGTCCTGATGATTTGTAAAGCTTGATGAGTACATCACTGCCATGCAATTTGTTTTCATGTTTGGTGGCTGTAGCATGTTCATTTGGTTGCATTTAGGAGCCTACTTGCTGTAAATCACAGATCGGTTCGTTTAGTAAAACGCTTGCCATTTCCAAACCGTAGCTCCGATTGCCATGATCTTTATATCGTTTTCAGGTGATTTCTTCCCCTCTATTCAGTGGCACACTTGGTTATCCAAGTTGAGGCCAGGTTCATGCATTTCCTGTCACGTCTTGCATTCTGCATACCGCATCGCATCCCGCATCTCGCATATCATACCATGTTCATGTGTTGCTTGTTTACTATGTTGTGTGCTTCTTTTACGGTGATTGCTTCCTCGGGTTGGTTCCGATAACGTCGTGTTGTGAGGATCCGTTCGTCTACGTCCGTTTGTCTTCTTCATGGACTCGTTCTTCATCCTTGCGGGATCTCAGGCAAGATGATCATACCCTCGAAATCACTACTATCTTTGCTATACTAGTTTGCTCGCTCTTTTGCTATGCCATTGCTACGATGCCTACCACTTGCTTGTCAGCCTCCTAAATTGCCATGTTCAGCCCCTAACCCACCATTGTCCTAGCAAACCGTTGATTGGCTATGTTACCGCTTTGCTCAGCCCTTCTTATAGCGTTGTTAGTTGCAGGTGAAGATTGAAGTTTGTTCCTTGTTGGAACATGGAGATACCGTTCCTTGTGGGAACATTTATTTACTTGTTGGGATATCACTATATGTCTTATTTAATTAATGCATCTATATACTTGGTAAAGGGTGGAAGGCTCGGCCTTATGCCTGGTGTTTTGTTCCACTCTTGCCGCCCTAGTTTCCGTCATATCGGTGTTATGTTCCCGGATTTTGCGTCCCTTACGCGGTTGGGCTATAATGGGAACCCCTTGACAGTTCGCCTTAAGTAAAGCTTTGCCAGCAATGCCCAACATTGGTTTTACCATTTGCCACCTAGCCTTTTTCCCTTGGGAGTCGCGCATCCCGAGGGTCATCTTTATTTTAACCCCCCCGGGCCAGTGCTTGTCTAAGTGTTGGTCCGAACTAGAGTCCTTTGCAGCGCCACCTCGGGGAAACTTGAGGGCTGGTTTTAGTTGTACGGAGCGCTCATCCGGTGTTGCCCTGAGAACGAGATATGTGCAGCTCCTATCAGGATGTCGGCGCATCGGGCGGTGTTGCTGGTTTAGTTTTACCCTGTCGAAATGTCTTGTTGTACTGGGATACCGAGTCTGATCGGAATGTCTCGGGTGGAGGTCTATTCCTTCTTTGACCGTGAGAGCTTGTCATGGGCTAAGTTGGGACACCCTGCAGGGATTTGATCTTTCGAAAGCCGTGCCCGCGGTTATGGGCAGATGGGAATTTGTTAACGTCCGGTTGTAGAAAACCTGAACTTGACCTTAATTAAAATGAATCAACAGTGTGTGTAACCGTGATGGTCTCTTTACGGCAAAGTCCGGGAAGTGAACATGGTTGTTGGAGTTATGCTTGACGTAGGTAGTCCAGGATCACTTCTTGATCATACTTTTATCGACCGTGCTTTGCCTTCTCTTCTCGCTCTCATTTGCGTATGTTAGCCACCATATATGCTAGTCGCTTGCTGCAGCTCCACCTCATACCTTTACCTTACCCATAAGCTTAAATAGTCTTGATCGCGAGGGTGCGAGATTGCTGAGTCCCCGTGGCTCGCAGATACTTCCAAAACCAGTTTGCAGGTGCCGATGAGACCGTGCAGATGACGCTACCAAGCTCAGGAGGAGCTCGATGAAGATCTTGTCCTTTGTGTTGCTTTGTTCTTGTTGATCAGTAGTGGAGCCCAGTTGGGGTCGATCGGGGACCTTTGTCGCATTTGGGGTTCTTCTTTTATTTTGGCTCCGTAGTCGGGCCCTGAGTGTATTTGTTTGATGTAATGCTTTATTCATGTAATTGTGTGAAGTGGCGAGTGTAAGCCAACTATGTAACTTTTTCCCTTATTATATTACATGGGTTGTGTGAAGATTACCTCACTTGCGACATTGCCTTCAATGCGATTATGCCTCTAAGTCGTGCCTCGACACGTGGGAGATATAGTCGCATCGAGGGTGTTACAAGTTGGTATCAGAGCCTTCCCCGACCTTAGGAGCCCCATTGCTTGATCGTTTCTAGCAGCCGAGTTGTGTCTAGAAAAATGTTTTGAGTCCTTAGGAATTATATATCGGAGAGCTTAGGAATTCTTTTTACTTCCCAGTCTCCTCATCGCTCTGGTAAGGCATCCTGACGTAGAGTTTTGACTCTTCTCTTCTCAAATTTCACTAAAAAAAATTTAGGATCACGCGAGTATCTTAGTTTTGTTCCGATGGCTTATGATGAGAATACTGTCTTGGTGCCCCCTGTCAGGGGTTTAGTGGAAGTGTCCCGGGGAGTTGAGCTCTGAGGTGTTGTCATCATAATTTTATCGTTGCAATTCTGGCATACTTGAGATATGTGCGCGACATCGAAAATCTCTTTTATGCAGTTCGTTGGTGAGATAACCTCGACGCCACCCAGTACTGGGGCGGGAGTTCGGGAGTATCGCCATAACTCGTATAACAGATGCTTTTCGAAGGTTGAGATAGATGGTTTCCGAAGGTTTCTTGGTTATGTGTTGAAGGATGGATGCAGCTGGATGTAGGATTTGCTAGCTTGGGTGAGATATTATGCTTCCCCTGTATCCTCAACACCTGATTGCATAACCGGAAAGTTTCGGGAATTTCATAGGTGGGAATTCAAGTAGCCTTAGGATATCTTTCCAACAGATGTATGATATGAAATTGGGGTTCGACGTCTAGTGGTTCGCCTATTCACGGTCGATTTTACAATGGCCTCGTTGTGTCTTAAAGAGTCCTTGGCTATGCTGACTCGGGGACGCTTCGTATGTCATGTGCACTGCCTTGTACATGATGGTGCTATACGATCGAGCCTGTGTAGGTCCCACCACGAAAACTTCGGACGAAATCTCTATCATATGTTTGTTCTGGCTTATTTTGCAAGCCAATCCTTTGTTTTGAGTTGTGGTATTCGAGTTGCTTCGAAGTCAAATGTTGATTCCATACCTTCCTCAAGTGGTGTTCTCATATTTCTATGTGAATACTAATCTTCCTTGATCATTGAGATTGTCTTGTCAATCCTTTTCAACCGGCGTGTTTCTCTTAAGGTGAATCCGATCGTTTTCAACATCCGCAAGATCAATTATCACTTCTTCTCAACGGTGTTTGTTTCATCCATCTCCAAATTGTCTTTGTTTTTCCCACCCTCCCTCCGTTTGTTCTTATTCAAGGAATCTGATGTATTATTCAAGTATCCATCTTATTGATGTGAAGTCCCTCCGTTCTATTTCCTTCAATGTTCATATCCGGTGTTCCTCATGAAGATTCTAACGGAGCTTCAAGTTCATCATCTTTCGTTCTTTTCTTCTCCGGTGGAACCAATTCAAGCTTTCGGTGTTGATCATACTCTTTTCCGTATTTCAATGTTTTCTCATGCCGGTGTAATTCTTAATCGTTCACTTCTCGCTATTCAATTGTTCTGGAGTGCTCAAGATATCTCGAAGATTCGTGTTTCCACTCTACATTCGTTCAAGCTCTTTCGAGATTGGTATCTCATTCAAGTCATTTAATTCAACCGGTGCAACCCCTCTCTCTTAAATCATTTCAACGGTGTTTTCTTTTGAGTGGGCCCTAACCCACAGGTCTTTTTCCAGGATCTTACCTGACTCTTCTTATTCTCCCGGAGCTAGCCTAAATTCTTTCGAAGTTTGACGTAAGAATGATTTATCATCAGTCAAATGTCTTCTCAAGATCTGTCAATTCTTTTCATCATTGACTAAACCTTTCCATTATTCATTCCGGAGTGCCTCAACAATTCTTGGTAGTGTTTCTCGTTGTCATTCTCATCATTTGAAGACCGAAGAAGATTTTTCTCTCATTCTTGCTCCATTCTCTTCAAGTTTCGCGATTCTGTCTTGTTGCCATCCTCTCATAATTATTTGCGATTGTGAGATATTCTTTTCAACCATCCGGAGAAATTCAGGAGCCTTTTTCAGTTTGTTCATCCGGAGTCCATCATCTCAAAAATTTATTCATTCTCAGCTTTCAGCTCTTGGTCTTCAATTTTACCGGTGCAGCGTTCAAGTGATCTCTAATCGGTCCATGATCTATTATATTCACTTGTATCTAAATTCTCTCAAGCATCTTCGTCCATTTGCTAATTCTTCCCGGTGTTTCCTTATCTTTACTTTGTTCATAATCAATAATTCCGGTGGTTCGTGCAAGATTCCTCTTCTTTCGTTATCATATCGATGCATTCGTTGTTTCGATTAAACCGGTGTTTCGTTGAAGGCATTCTCAAGTTGGCGCGATACCTATCTTAATCTTTTTCTATGAGAATAAGTAATATGCCAAAGCCGTTGATTGTCAGCAATTAAATTGTTGAAGGATACGCATAACATAATTCTTATTCTTGTTCCATCCAAGTGATTAATTCCTTTTTTCGGAGTGGTTCATCATATCATATTTTAAGTTCGAGATGCCTTGTCTTTTTTTCCCGGAGTTCCAACCTCTTTCAATTATATTATCACGGAGATCTCTATCTAAACCATTGCGAGGCTTCAATCTTATTATTTTCATCATTCAATTATTTTGGATCATTCTTTTATTACCGGAGTTCTTCATGGAGGCTCTACATGATGTTTCATAAGGATTTAATTCATTCTCTAAATGTTCATCAAGTTTCTTTTCACAGAAACTCAAGCTTTCTTCATATTGCAATCCGGAGTGCAATTCTTTCTACCATATTACCAGAGGTGGTATTGTGTCATTCTTGATAATTTGAGTTCATGTTTTCATGATTCACATGCTGTCAAGATTGGGATATTTTTAAACCCATCAACCTATTCGTTGGAATTATCTTGGGTTATACTTCACCTAAAGCCTTTCCTAAGGATGGTTACTATCTATGGTGCTCATAAATGATCCAAGTTCTTCATATATCCTCCCGGTGATATAGTTCTCGCCTACTTGTTCATATCAATCCACTTCTTTTCCCGTGAGTGGCAGGTTTTTCATCTCTTAATTTGAGAGGTATTCCATAAGACCATATCAAGCTTATTATTTTCGTTGTGGGTTTTCCAACAACTCCGTTAGACCCTTGTCCTAAAGATGCCTTTCCAAGCTCTTTTGTGGCAGAAGTTGGCATTTTCTCCTCATTTCTCCTATTTCAGTTATCTATCTTCTATTCTTTTGTTCCGGAGGCATGGTGAAGTTGCTCTCCTCAACCCATCTTCTTGTTTATCAGGATCGTGTTCTTGTCGTGCCTATCCTTTTAATTGGAGTGTTGTGTCCTCTTTTCAAGTATCCTCTCATCTTGTCTTGTTCAATTCCTTCCATTTGCAGACAGAGTGCTGTCCAAATCATACCACTCTTATTCCTTCCCTATCTTGCTTAACCGGAGTATTGTGCCCCTTTGTTCAAGTTCTTTTCGCCTTATCAAGTCTTGCATCCCTTTCTCAACCGGAGTGTCGTGTTTTTCATTTGAGCTCTCTCATCTTATCAAATTTTGACTCCCTTCTCAACCAGAGTGCTGCCCGATTTTGGGCTTTCCTTGATCCCCTTCCTTAACCGGAGTGTTTCTATATATATCTTCCCTTCAACCGCAAGGTTTCGCAATGTTCTTTCTTCCTCTTTTCTAAATGGTTGTTTTCGGCCTTGTTCACCTTCGTTGAATTATGTCTCGAACATATTCAACCTCTCAAGGTTGTGGTTTCACTCGTTTGTCAAAGGAGCAACTTAGTTTTACCTCTCCTCTCTTCTCTCTCGTTGTTTCCCCGGTGCCATTCTAGATCTCGGGACGAGATTCTCTCATAGTGGTGGAGTGTTGTAACGCCCCGAGACCGATGTGCCAGGTGTCGTTCTGCTATTCGCTGGTGTTGCCGTGTCATTTCTTGCGTGTCATGCATTGCATATCATGTCATCATGTGCATTTCATTTGCATACATGTTCGTCTCATGCACTCGAGCTTTTCCCCGTTGTCCGTTTTGCATTCCGGCGCTTCGTTCTCCTCTGGTGGTCATTTCTAGCTTTCTTTCGTGTATGGGGATTAAACGTTTCCGGATTGGACCGAGACTTGCCATGCGGCCTTGGTTTACTACCGGTAGACCGCCTGTCAAGTTTCGGGTCATTTGGACTTCGTTTGATACTCCAACGGTTAACCGAGGGACCGAAAAGGCCTTGTGTGTGTTGCAGCCCAACACCCCTTCATTTTTGGCCCAAAACCCACCAAACTCAGCTCCATCGTCTCGGTCGTTCGATCACGATCGTGTGGGCGAAAACCGCACCTCATTTGGACTCTCCTAGCTCCCTCTACCTATAAATATGTGGGCATCCTTGGAAATTTCGCGGATGAACCCTATCATTCGTCCACCTCACGCCGCCGGACAAAACCACCCGCCCCGGACATGTCCGACCGCGCCCCCGGCGAATCCGGGCGCGACACGTCATCCCGCCGGACCTCCTCTCTCCTCCCCGCCGACGAAGCCCGCCGGCCCAGATCCGGCCCGCGCGGGGCCGAATCGGGCCAGATCCCGCGCCGCCGCCTGCCGTTCGCGCGCCCCCGTGCCCCGCGCCTTCGCCGCCATCGCCGTGCGCCGCCGCGCCGGAGCCCCGCGCCGGTCGCCGCGCGCCCCCGTGCCCCGCCGCGCGCCACCGCGCCGGCACTCCTCGCCGGCGCCCATGCTCGTCGCCCCGCCGCCTCTCCGGCTCACGTCGGCCGGATCCGGCGAGATCCGGCCCGGGAGCACCTCGCCGCCCCACTCCGGCGAGCTTCGTCCGACTCCGATGAACAGTGCTCCTCCAACGAACCTCGTGAAGCGTGTGGATCTGGATCTGAGAAAATATCTCGGGTTGACTTTTCTCTCCGAACCCTAATTTTTTATGCCTACTTTGACAGCTCATATCTCTGCATCCATAGCTCCGTTTTGGACATATGATATATCAAAATCTTCGTCTCGACGAGTACATCATTTCATTCCATTGCATCATTTGCATTTGAGGTCATCTTGGTGCCCAGATTGCTGTTAGAAGTAGGCATGTTGAGTTAAATTGCAGATCCGTTAATTCAACATGCACTTTTGTCATTTTTGCCATATTTAATCCGTGCATGATATGATTGTGCCCCTTTGGGATGAATGGTTAAGCATATTGTCTCCTTTCCAGAGGTGCCTTCCATGTATTTTTAGGAGGTGTGTGTTGTCTTGTGCAAGCTTGCGAAGAGGGCTGCCTGAGTTTACTGATTTCAGAGACTTAGTGATTTTCACTAAGTCTGGGTCGTTTTAGTTCACGATGCTATATGTCCAGCTTGTTTCCTAGTGATCCGTGCCTCTTTTGAGGATGATCAGTAAGAGTGATTTGATATGCTTGTTGTGCTTAATCCATCCATATCTTTACTTGTTATGTTGGAGCACCCTAGGTTGACTCAATCGAGCTCAACTTTTGGATAATTGCTGTTTTGGGCAGATCGTGAACTCTTTTGCGATTTTGCGGGAGTGATTGCTAGTGATCCATGCATGCTATGCCATTGTTCTTGCCATGTCTAGCTAGCATTTTGTGCCTTCTTAATGGATATATGCTTGCCTTGCCATGACTTGCACCGTAGTGAGTGCATCGAGCTCGTTTACATGCCTCCGTGAGTTATTATTTCAGCATGTCCCAGTTTTCACTAAGTCTAAAAACTGATTGTGTTTCATCGATGTTCGTGTGCTCGGTATAGTATTTTGTGAACCCTTTTGGCCCCAGGTCATTTTGGGTGTTTTGTTAAGCTTGTTGAGTAGCTCCATGCCATGCTCTTACTTGCCATCTTCAGGTTTTCCTTCATGTTGTTTTGCTGCTCCAAAGAGAGCATCGTGGTCTGAAATTTCAGACTAGCGTTAATTTCGCGGTTTTCCTTCATGTTGTTTTGCTGCTCCAAAGAGAGCATCGTGGTCTGAAATTTCAGACTAGCGTTAATTTCGCTAAGTCTGAAATCTGTTTTGTTTATTCAGTTTTGCCATGCTTGTTTGAAGCCCTTAATGGATGAATTTGCCTATGCCTCAGTCCTGATGATTTGTAAAGCTTGATGAGTACATCACTGCCATGCAATTTGTTTTCATGTTTGGTGGCTGTAGCATGTTCATTTGGTTGCATTTAGGAGCCTACTTGCTGTAAATCGCAGATCGGTTCGTTTAGTAAAACGCTTGCCATTTCCAAACCGTAGCTCCGATTGCCATGATCTTTATATCGTTTTCAGGTGATTTCTTCCCCTCTATTCAGTGGCACACTTGGTTATCCAAGTTGAGGCCAGGTTCATGCATTTCCTGTCACGTCTTGCATTCTGCATACCGCATCGCATCCCGCATCTCGCATATCATACCATGTTCATGTGTTGCTTGTTTACTATGTTGTGTGCTTCTTTTCCGGTGATTGCTTCCTCGGGTTGGTTCCGATAACGTCGTGTTGTGAGGATCCGTTCGTCTACGTCCGTTTGTCTTCTTCATGGACTCGTTCTTCATCCTTGTGGGATCTCAGGCAAGATGATCATACCCTCGAAATCACTACTATCTTTGCTATGCTAGTTTGCTCGCTCTTTTGCTATGCCATTGCTACGATGCCTAACACTTGCTTGTCAGCCTCCTAAATTGCCATGTTCAGCCCCTAACCCACCATTGTCCTAGCAAACCGTTGATTGGCTATGTTACCGCTTTGCTCAGCCCTTCTTATAGCGTTGTTAGTTGCAGGTGAAGATTGAAGTTTGTTCCTTGTTGGAACATGGAGATACCGTTCCTTGTGGGAACATTTATTTACTTGTTGGGATATCACTATATGTCTTATTTAATTAATGCATCTATATACTTGGTAAAGGGTGGAAGGCTCGGCCTTATGCCTGGTGTTTTGTTCCACTCTTGCCGCCCTAGTTTCCGTCATATCGGTGTTATGTTCCCGGATTTTGCGTCCCTTACGCGGTTGGGCTATAATGGGAACCCCTTGACAGTTCGCCTTAAGTAAAGCTTTGCCAGTAATGCCCAACATTGGTTTTACCATTTGCCACCTAGCCTTTTTCCCTTGGGAGTCGCGCATCCCGAGGGTCATCTTTATTTTAACCCCCCCGGGCCAGTGCTTGTCTAAGTGTTGGTCCGAACTAGAGTCCTTTGCAGCGCCACCTCGGGGAAACTTGAGGGCTGGTTTTAGTTGTACGGAGCGCTCATCCGGTGTTGCCCTGAGAACGAGATATGTGCAGCTCCTATCAGGATGTCGGTGCATCGGGCGGTGTTGCTGGTTTAGTTTTACCCTGTCGAAATGTCTTGTTGTACTGGGATACCGAGTCTGATCGGAATGTCTCGGGTGGAGGTCTATTCCTTCGTTGACCGTGAGAGCTTGTCATGGGCTAAGTTGGGACACCCTGCAGGGATTTGATCTTTCGAAAGCCGTGCCCGCGGTTATGGGCAGATGGGAATTTGTTAACGTCCGGTTGTAGAAAACCTGAACTTGACCTTAATTAAAATGAATCAACAGCGTGTGTAACCGTGATGGTCTCTTTCCGGCAAAGTCCGGGAAGTGAACACGGTTGTTGGAGTTATGCTTGACGTAGGTAGTCCAGGATCACTTCTTGATCATACTTTTATCGACCGTGCTTTGCCTTCTCTTCTCGCTCTCATTTGCGTATGTTAGCCACCATATATGCTAGTCGCTTGCTGCAGCTCCACCTCATACCTTTACCTTACCCATAAGCTTAAATAGTCTTGATCGCGAGGGTGCGAGATTGCTGAGTCCCCGTGGCTCACAGATACTTCCAAAACCAGTTTGCAGGTGCTGATGAGACCGTGCAGATGACGCTACCAAGCTCAGGAGGAGCTCGATGAAGATCTTGTCCTTTGTGTTGCTTTGTTCTTGTTGATCAGTAGTGGAGCCCAGTTGGGGTCGATCGGGGACCTTTGTCGCATTTGGGGTTCTTCTTTTATTTTGGCTCCGTAGTCGGGCCCTGAGTGTATTTGTTTGATGTAATGCTTTATTCATGTAATTGTGTGAAGTGGCGAGTGTAAGCCAACTATGTAACTTTTTCCCTTATTATATTACATGGGTTGTGTGAAGATTACCTCACTTGCGACATTGCCTTCAATGCGATTATGCCTCTAAGTCGTGCCTCGACACGTGAGAGATATAGTCGCATCGAGGGTGTTACACACCTGAACCTATGGTTATGGCCAACAACATGGAGGAACATGGCCACTTGCTCTTCGACACTGGTGTTGATGCTATCTTGTAGCAGCCCCCTGCTCCTGAAGGTCTCGACAAGCCTGCCAAATGGTGATTTTTTTATTCGAAGCATCCACAAAGACTCGACGTCATTGCAGTTGTAGATGTAGTTCAGATTTTGGATCCTCTCCTGTTCACGGAGAAACGATGGATCATAGCGGATCAAAGGTCTCCCAGCATGATGAACAGCTCTCTGGTGCATGAACATGACCCATGCCTGAATCACACTAATCAGTGCTGCTGCCTGAATTATCAGCCTCATCCATGTGTCCATAACCTAGTCGACATCGACGGTTCGTTTAGTGGGAAATCGATCCTACACCTAGCCTAACGGCCTGACCACCGAGCTAACAAAGGGGGGGGAGGGGGTGCTGCTTACTGGCATCGGAGACAAGGATGGCGTGGGGGGAGCCATGGCACCGACTAGGTCGACCAGATGGTGGCCAACAGCAAGGGGAGCACTAGATCCGCCGCAAACGCCGCCACCTCTTCCGCCGCCGCCGCAGCCGCCGCCTCTAGCGCAGATTTGAAATTGCAGCTGTCGCCGGTGGTGAGGCGATAGGGAAGAAAGGGGGGTACTGGCTATGGGTGAACGAGTGAAAGGGGGGTGGGGCTAGATTTGGCACCGAGACGGCGCTAGATTTCCATCTCCCGCCATCCCCCTCGCCCTCGTGTCGCACCCGCCCGTGGGACCTCGCGCCGCACTCAGCCTGGCTCACGAGAAACTGCCGATCCGAGCATTTCCAGCGAGCCAGGCTTTGGGCTGCTTTGAGAAGCGTGCTTTGCAGAACCAACAGTGAATCCAAACAACCAAACAGGCCTCCTCCTTCCCGCGCGGGCCTGGATGGGCTCGATGCGGGCAACCAAACACCCCCCTAGTGTGTACATACGAAGTCCAGGTCATCCCAAGCCTGAAAAAGTACATGTATAATTTTTTTATGGAACATGCATTAAGTGATGTGCACATGTGATAATAAGCCATGTCTCACATATATTATCTGCGTCAAAAACACAAAAACAATAATTAGTAATGCATAAATACTCATCGAACACTAGACAAGCTCTTTCTCAGTTTCTTTCCCAGTGCGGTGGGGCTTGATGGCAGCTATGTCGTGCCCGTTTGCCAGCCAGTGTTGCTCGGATGCTTTGCATGCCCGGCAATAGTCTCCATGCGTAGCGATGAATTGGGGGTTTGAGTTTGTTGATTAGGAGCTTCGTCGTGGCTTTGCACTTTGGTGGGATAGTTTACCTAGGGCAGGCCCCGTGCAACATATCTTGAGCTATATCCAATGGCATTAAATAAATGTTTAGATATAGCAGTCTCAGTGATAGTGCACTATACGTTAGTGTTGTATCTAAACCAAGTCTTTTTGATGCATTTGGTGAGAGAAAACTTATGGGATATCTGCATTTGATGTTAAGATTAATATCAATATTAAGATGTGGTTGATTTCTCTTTCCTCATTGAATAAGATGCTACATCAGATCTTTGACTATGAAATGATATGGCTAACCATACTGGGAGTATCATAGCTAATATAATGCATATCAATTAGGCAATTTTAATGGGGTGGCGCAAAATTAAATGAAGAAATAGATAGTCGAGTATCATATTATGATATTGTATCATAATAAATTCTATTCTACTACTGCTCATTCTAGTATGTGTTATGCATTGGAATAAATGAGATATGATACTAATTTATAATAATATGCACTACGATAGTATCATACACTAGTATCATATGCATGATACTGGTACATGCACTAGTAGAAAAAGGGCCATTTGTCCCGGTTCGTAAGGTCCATCTGTCCCGGTTTAGGAACCGGGACTAAAGGGTCGTTACTAAAGCCCTTGGCCTTTAGTCCTGGTTCTTATACGAACTGGGATAGATGGGCCTCCACGTGGCCGCTGCGGCGAGCCCAGGCTGGAGGGCTTTTGGTCCCGGTTGGTGGCACCAACCGGGACCTATAGGCATCCACGCGTCAGCTTTTCAGGGGCTAGGGTTTTTGTTTTTTCTAAAGGGGGGGGGGGGATTTGGGGGTTTTGTATGGTTAATTAAGGTGTTTCACATATTGTGTTAGGTAGCTAATTAATTAATAGAGAGAAGTGTCCTCTCGTATCTCTGTGCTTGGTCGACGCTACGTACTATACATATAGAGAGGCCCTCGACATGCTAGCTAGTAAGCAAATGAAGGAAACCATTAAGTACAGAAGTTCATCATGCATACCGAGAGAAGTGATATCGACCTCTCCTTCTCTGAGAGATTGCGCGAACAACAAGTTTTCGTATATCTATCCGACGCTACTAGCTATATATATACAATAAGATCTCTTACAATATAATCTCCCCTAATTATATAAGAACTTAGCTTCAACATGGTATTCTCCGGCTTTATTGATGACATGGTCAACAAAGAATCCCGCCAATTCCTCTTGAATTGCTTTCATGCGATCTTTTGGTAGGAGTTCATTCTGCATCTGTCACGTCTAATTTGAAGAAGGGGGTTAATACATATATATGAATGAAACTCAACAGAAATGATGGTGTAATAAAATGAAATTGTGAATATTATTGCTTACGCACATCAAATTGTCTTTTAGAGTAGCCCCGCTTATTTTTGCAAGTCGCGTTGTAGATGAACTCGCAGACGTAGTATCCACAGAAATCATTCCCTTGTTCCTGCCACAAGCACTTTACGAGAAATAGAGGTCAATCAAACTGATAATGAAGCATTATAAATGGCATCGATGAAAGTAGCTAGAATCAACGGGAGATGCGCGGAAGTAGCTAGCTAGTAGTACTTACTTTCGGGTATGTATATCGTAGCTCCTTTGGCAGTCCTGGAGCTTCTGCGGTGAACTTTTTCCAAATCCTGCAAGACAAAGATAATAATTATTACTTGAGATATCAAGAAATGAACAAAAAGTTGCCGATATGGTGCGATAATGATCGATTGAACTTAGTTGTTGAGAATTCTAGTCATGTCCGCATAGGTCTCGGGATCTTTTCGTCTCGAGTCTAAGACGATTACTAGTCCCTGCTCAAGCTTAATCTCCAGGAGAATATAGTGGAAGCTACGCACACATGCATAACTCATTAATTAATTACATTACTATAACCTCGAGTGATAAGGGAAACCAAATATGCACAAGACAGTAACACTCACTTGAAGTTTTAAGGAAAGAGTACTTTATCTTTGTTTTGATTTATTACCAACGATTTGAGCAAGTTGGCCTCAGCTTCTTTGGCATTCTTTTTAACAACATATTCATCTATGAGATTTGTGTTAATGAACCCAATATCATATATTTCTGCTTTTCTGCACTCGATGATCTTCAATTTGCATAATATAGTGAGGATAATTATAAATACATGCAATGAAAAAAGTTGAGCTATATATAGAGACTTAATGATAGAAGTAGTACTTACAGACAGTAGCAAGTGACCGTTAATTTATCGAGGGCCTTTTGATTGAAAACTGGAAGAACTCCTCAAATGGAATAGACAACAGATCAATTCCAACGAGGTCGTGCTCCTCTTTAACTCTCACGTCAAAGTATTTGTCTCCCCAGAATCTCTGCAGGTTTTCATGTACCAATCATGCAATCTTCGCATCATCGTTGTTAGAGATTTTTCATCTTTGACGAGAAGCTTCCCGTAATGGTATTTGTGTTCGTCCACCTCCAAGAATTCATAATGTACATCGTCGGGCAGGTAATCATCAAGATTGGTATAACCGGGCACCATCCTCTGATCATTAGCAACGATATCGCTAGACACCTTGAGCGGGGGGCACGATTGGTTCGCTTGTTCGCCGAGCTGGGCAATTTTTTTCCAAGCTCGTCGTTCTGCTAACCTTCGATCACTGATAGTACTTCCCGACCGCTCCGCTTCAATATATACCTTTTCAGTAATGCGCTCATAGTTTGTTTTCGGCGGAGACTTTGGTGGTTTCCTCAGGGCAGCGATAGTGTGCTTTAATTTCACTGAATCTATCTTCTCCTCCGGAGGTGGATGTTTCTTTGCTTTCGCCCATCAAAGAAGTCCTTCACTTCAGTTTCCATGATCTTCGCGTTTTCCTCCGCGGTCCTCTCGTATGGTAACTTCTCTAGAGGCTTGAGAGATGGACCGAATCTGTATTGCCTCCCGCCTCTGGTTGTACTGCTAGATGCCGGAGCAGACGGAGTGGCTGCGGCTGTCTTCTTTCATTGCTTACGAGGCGGAGGAGAAGGACTACAACGCGCCGGAGCAGCCAGAGCGGTGGCGGGTCTCTTCCGTCCTTGGTGGCGAGGCGGATCAGGAGGAGGCTGGCTGCTCGGGCACGCCGGCGCAGGAGGAGAAGGAGGCGGAGTGCCGCCACGCGCCGAAGAAGGAGGCTGAGTGCCCTGATCACTCGCCGGAGGAGGAGGCGAAGGAAGAGGTGGAGTGCCCTGACTCGCCGGAGGAGGAGGAGGCAGAGGCGTCCAGTTTGGAAGGTTGATGAGCTCCTTCCGCCATAGGCATGGAGTCTTCAGAGAAGAACCCGGCCGAGTCTCCCCTTCACCCATAGGGTGGTCAAGATCGAGGTCCTCAAATCCTTCAGTTATTTCATCCACCATCACCCTAGCATATCCTTCTGGAATCGGCCGGCAGTGAAAAGTTGCGTCAGGTTCAGAGGTGCAACAGAGCCAACAGCCGCCTTCACTTTCAATTTCATCCATTGCGTCATAAGGTAGCAATGTTGAGACTCCGTGATTAAGTCCACGGGGTAGCTAGCAGGAGCCGTGGAGATAGGCTCCAGCTGAAGCAGCTCGGTGGAAGCCACGCTGCTTCTCCGCTGAGATGGCGGGGTAGCTTCAGGGGAAGCTTTGGCAGGTCGCTTGCTGCGATCTGCTTCTCGTTCCTCTATCGCTTGTACCCTTGCGTGCAGCGCCTGCATTTGGGTCTACTCCACTTTCTTCCTCCTCTCCTGGCATTTGTAACCGCTTGCGTCCAGAAACCCAGCCTTCCACAAACGAAGCCTAGCGTGCCTCGTGTCCATCCAGGGTGCTCAGGATTCCCGAGGGCCATTGTGAGCTCGCCGTTCTCTCTGTCTAGAACGAACGTCCCTTGTTGCGCTGCATCGATATACTGCCGAAGCTTCGTGACGGGTATTCACAGTTGCTCGTTCGTCCAATGGGACTTCCCTGATACAGGGTCTAAGGTTCCGCCAACCCTGAAGAAACAAGTCCGGCAATGGTCTGGCCAGTTCAATGTCTCTGGTTCGACCCCTTTATCAAGCAGGTCATTCTCAGCCTTGACCCACAACGGTTGGGCTTTGAGGTAGCCACCTGACCCCGTGCGATGGTGAAGCTTCTTCTTCGCAGCATTTTTCTTATTTTTCGCTGACATCTTCTTACTCTTGCCCGATGTCTTGTGGGCCACAAATTCATCCCACTGATCTCTGATCTTCTCATACCGGCCGGTGAATTCTGGTGTCTCTTCTTTGTCGACAAATGTTGTTTTCAGCTCATTCTTCCACCTCCTAAATAGTTCTACCATCTTTTTAAGATCATGAGACTTGATCAATTGCTCTTTAACTGGCTTCTCCAGATCCTCCTCTGGCGGTAGGGTGAAATTTGCCTTCAACGCGATCCAAAGATCATCTTTCTGCATATCATTAACATAAGACACCTCAAGGTCATCTTTAGCCAGCTTATACCACTGGTGGATGCTGATCGGGATCTTGTCCCTAACAAGAACCCCACACTGAGCAGCAAATGCTTCCTTTGTCCGAATGGTTCAATCGGTTGGCCATCACGCGTGATTGTTGTGATCTCAAACCT
The DNA here is from genome assembly GCA_034509565.1 of Triticum monococcum. Lineage (NCBI taxonomy): Eukaryota > Viridiplantae > Streptophyta > Magnoliopsida > Poales > Poaceae > Triticum > Triticum monococcum. The sequence continues at coordinate 696,684,709 of CM067842.1, forward strand.
TTCATCCGAGCGCAACTTTTTCTTTGGGCCTTGTCTCTTTACCGAAGATGTGCTTGATCTGGAGGGCTAGAAAAAAGAAGAAAGATGAGAGTTATTAATTAATATGTGTACATACCAAAAACAATTAATGCATCAATTAGCTATAGTCAGCACATGCTTAATTAATATATATACCTGGCCGAACTCTGTTCGGTCACCGGAGTTGTCATCACGGTGTCCTTCTTCCACCGGCATTCGGTCACCGGAGCCGTCATCAAGGTGTCCTTCTTCCACCGGCATTCGGTCACCAGAGCCATCATAATCATGTCCTTCCTCCTCCATTGTTCGATCACCGTAGTCTGCTTCTTCATCCTGTCCTTCCAGACCATCGGTTTCGTTGAGAAACGACATGACGGCATCACTTCCGGCTGCGATTATGCCCCCCCAACATCGCTTCTGTTTCTTCATCTCGGGGGTGCTCCATAGTTTCTGCAAATATTTACAACATGGAAATTATTATTCAAACATGACAGATGGATATATTAGTGGCAAACGTAGAACTAGCTAGCTAATCACAATAAGGAATCATATTAGTGGCCTCGACGCTTCTCTAGGGTTTGGGGTGGCCTCGGCAACGCTTCAAGGGTTTGGGTGGCCTCGACGACAACACTCTTTTAACTTGTTAAATTTGGGTGGCCTCGAGAGAGTTTGTCGGGTAGGGGCGCGGCGGGAGGGGGTAGGCGACCGACATTGTTTTTTTCTAGGGTTTGGGTGTCCTCGAGAGTTTTGGTCGAGCGAGAGGGTCGGGGGGTACTCCTGTGGTATAAGTTATCACGGTCAAGAGCGAGTATATATATCGACCGCCCCTCATGTCAAAGTTATCCGGGAGGGGATTATATCGACAACGACGACATACATACATGGGAAAATAATGTTATCAGGGAGGGGGTATATCAGCCCCCCCTCGCATTGAAGTTATCGGGAGGGGGTATATCGACAACGACATACCCGATAAAATATAAGACGACGAAGAAGAAATAAAAAGATGAGAAGATCGAAGAAAAAAAGAAGAAAAAAGAAGAAGAAGAAAGGAATAGAGGAGAAGAAGAAAAAATAGAATATTCTTCTTCTCTTTTTTCCCTTTTTCCCTCTTCTTACTTATTTCTCCTCGTCTTCCTCTCCTCTTCTTCTCCTTCTTCCTAAACTAAACATAAACTAAAATAATCCTAAAACTAAACGAAACTTCTCCTCCTCCCTTTCTTTTCTTCATCTTTTTTCATCCTAAAACTTTATGAACAAAATTACAACCGAAAAAAAATTCTATAAACAAAATTACAATAGAAAAAAATAAAAATTCTATGAACAAAATTACAACCGAAAAAAATCATTAAAATTCTATAAAAAATGACATATTCTTTGCATATGAACATACAAACATTTGCATATTCTACAATAATATCACCAAAAAAATTCTATGAACAGAAACAAATCCGAACTTTTGCATATGAACATACATACATCATCATCCTCATCATCTACTACTACAATATGACCAAAAAAATCTATATATGTGAACAGGGCCTTCGTCGGCGACGTCGGGGCGGGCGGCGGCGGCGTTGGGGCGCGGGGGGAAGGGGGAGAGGAGGGGGAACGTCGCGGTGAGGCTCATAGTGCAGGCGAGCGGCGGCGAGGTCGGGGCAGGGCGAGTCGAGGTCGGGGCAGGGTACGGCGAGGCCGGGGTAGGGGTGACGGCGATGACGGAGACGGCGGTCGGGGGCGGCAGCCTGGCGGCGTCGATGTCGTCGGGGCGGCAACTACGAGATGAGAAGTGGAAATTTTTCACAAGTCTTGCTTATATACACGAAGCATTGGTCTCGGTTCGTGCCACCAACCGGGATCAATGCCCCCTTTAGTCCCAATTGGTGCCACCAACCGGGACCAAAGGTCTCTTTTTAGCAGCCCAAAGGGCGGGGGGGTCCCGGTTGGTGGCACCAACCGGGACTAAAAGGGGTGGCATTGGTTCCGGTTGGTGCCACGAAGCGGGACCAAAGGCCCCCTTTCGTCCCCGTTCGAGCCACGAACCGGGACCAATGGTCTTGTGCTAGAACTGTCGCGGTGTGGTGGGATGTTTAGTCCCACCTCGCTAGCCGAGAGGCTTCGATAGTGGTTTATAAGCGTTGATGCGTTGACCACTTCGAGCTCCTCTCTAATGCAGGCGTACGGGCCTAAAGTCACTTTTATCTGCCTGTGGGCCTACTGGGCCTAATGCGGGCCTGAATCCTGGTCCATGGGTGGGTTTCTAGTCGTATTCACGCCGTGGTGGCCCAGTAGGTGGCATTTTTTATTTTTTTCTAGTTTTTTTATTATCTTTGTTGCTTTATTTATTTTATTTTGTTTCTATTTACAACAAAATACTTAGTATTTTTCAGTGATTCTTTTTGATTTTAGGTAATAAAAATAATAAACTTTCTGTTAGTGCCATTAGTTTTCCAATTTGAATAGTTTAAATTTGAATTCTTTAAAATTTGTGTGAATCACTACTTTGTGATTAACTTTACTATGAAAATAAAATACTTGCTGTTTTTGAGTGATTCTTTTTGATTTTAGGTAATAAAAATAATAAACTTTTTGTTAGTGCCATTAGTTTTCCAATTTGAATAGTTTAAATTTGAATTCTTTGAAATTTGTGTGAATCACTAGTTTGTGATTAACTTTACTATAAAAATAAAATACTTACTGTCTTTCAGTGATTGTTTCTTATTTTAGGTAATAAAAATAATAAACTTTCTGTTAATGCCATTGGTTTTCCAATTTGAATAGTTTAAATTTGAATTCTTTGAAATTTGTGTGAATCACTAGTTTGTGATTAACTTTACTATAAAAATAAAATACGTACTGTTTTTTAGTGATTCTTTTTTATTTTAGGTAATAAAAATAATAAACTTTCTGTTAGTGCCATTAGTTTTCCAATTTGAATAGTTTAAATTTGAATTCTTTGAAATTTATGTGAATCACTAGTTTGTGATTAACTTTACTATAAAAATAAAATACTTACTATTTTTAGTGATTCTTTTTGATTTTAGGTAATAAAAATAATAAACTTTCTGTTAGTGCCATTAGTTTTTCAATTTGAATAGTTTAAATTTAAATTCTTTGAAATTTGTGTGAATCACTAGTTTGTGATTAACTTTACTATAAAATAGATTTTGGAGTGATTCTTTTTCCTGTTATTTAATATTACAGTGTTTTATCATTATACTCAAAAACATTTTTTTATATTTTAGTTTCTAACAAATTTTTTTATGATAATTCTTTTTTCTATTAAAGTTTCTAACAAAAAATTATTTATGAAAATTCTTTTTGCTTATAATGTTTCGAACAGAAAATACTTTGATAACTTTAGTTGCATAAATTTTATATAATTTTAGTTTCAATAATACTAGAGGTTTATGAAAGCTTTTTAGTTGATTCCTTTTGCTATTAGAGTTTCATTAAAGTTTTCTAGTTCATTGTTCTTTCTATTAGAGTTTCATTAAAGTTTTCTAGTTCATTCTTTTAGTTTATTATTTTTTCTATCAGAGTTTCATAAAAGTTTTCTAGTTCATTATTTTTGCTATTAGTTCATTCTTTTTGCACTAAATGACCCTGGAATTGAAAACCACTACAAATGAACTCTGAAAAGGTTGAAAGTTGGCATGGTATCATCATTTCACCCACATAGCATGTGCTAAAAAGTAGAGATGGTTACGGCAAAAACTAGATGCACTTCGTGTACAAAATGGACAATCTCTTTCGAAGTATCAGGGTTTCATACGAAAACTCATCTGTTACAAAGGAATTTCATTTTTTTGAACTTATTTGAACTCCAGACTTTTTGTGTGTTCATAGTGCACCATTCAAAGCCACATCATTAATTTTCAACCCTTTCTAACTTCATTTGTTTTTTTTTCATGTAACCATTCTGCTTGTTTGCCTCAGCCACTTCGAGAAACATAATTATGTGTGTCTGTCATCGTACATCCATTGCCGGTTCATCTGCTTGCATTATATATAATTATGTGTGTCAAAAACCATTACAGATTCACATGAATAGATAAATGACCAAATTAATAAAAGTTCATCATCACATTAAAACCAAAGTATATATATAGTTCAAATTGAACAACATATAGCTCTCTAGAGCATCTACTTAAACCATACATTGAAACTATTTAAAACATTTCAATGCAACAACAAATGCGATCATTATCACATAACCAAGGTAACAATTGATCCAACGGTATAATGATACCAAGCCTCGGTATGAATGGCATATTTCGTAATCTTTCTCATCTTCAACCGCATTGCATCCATCTTGATCTTGTGATCATCGACGACATCCGCAACATGCAACTCCAATATCATCTTCTCCTCATTTTTTTTATTTTTTTCCTTCAAGTAATTGTTTTCTTCTTCAACTAAATTTAACCTATCGACAATAGGGTCGGTTGGAATTTCTGGTTCAACTACCTCCTAGATAAATAAAATCTATGTCACATTGGTCGGCATAATTGTCATAAACAATAAATGAACCAAATAGTTATAAAAAGATAATATATACCACATCTGAATCATAGCCAGGACGAGGGCCGACGGGGGCGGTTATCAAAACCATCACACAATATTATAACAAGCAATAGTAATAGTAAGAAAATTAGACAAGTATCTATCTAAAGTAAGAATATGTTTTCTTTCAGAAAGAAGGTAAGAACAAGAGGCTCACCACGGTGGTGCCGGCGACGAGATCGACACAGGCGATCGACGACGGTGAAGACGGGGACGGGACGTGACGGACCGCTAAACCTATGCAAATCTCGGGGAAAATGGAGCTTGGAGGTCGAGCTTCGAAAGGAGAAAGCTTAACTAGTGTGGCTCGGGCATTTCATCGAACATCTCATGTGCATAGGAGGTGAGCTAGAGCACCCAAATGCCCTCCCCTTGCCGACCAGAAAAAACAGAGCACTGTGGAGTGCTCTGCTGCGGCGATGGGATATATATAGGCAGCTCATTTGTCCCGGTTTGTGGCTAGAACCGGGACTAAAGCTCCACCTTCTGTCCCGGTTCGAGCCACGAACCGGGACAAATGTATATGGGCCAGGAGCGAGGCCAATTGGTCCCGGTTCGTGCCTAGAACCGAGACGAATGGATCCAGACGAACCGGGACCAATGCCCACGAGGCCCCGGCCAGCCCTCCGGACTCACGAACCGGGACATATACTCCCATGGGTCCCGGTTCGTGACTGAATCGGGACTAATAGGCTGGCTAGGCCCGAACCAAAGCCCTGTTTTCTACTAGTGATGATACTCCCAGTACAACCAGGCTACTAAGATATAGGCATTAAAAGTGCATCGAAATTGTTTACACATTCAATTTGGAACGATTAAGCATTATATCTGCGTGGTCAAACGTATATCTTTTTTTTTTGCTGGGCAAACGTACACGTCACTCCATCGATCTTCATTTCTTCGGCGCGAGAACACGATAAAGGATCCATCTGGTACTGATGGGTGTTGACACATACATGATCTAGCAAAATGCCATGTGGCTTCAACACCGCTTTGGCAATCTTCAACACCAAAACAAACGGTGCCGCCTCTTTTAAAAAAATAAATGATGAAAAGGTGCCGCCCCCATTTTCGACGCTTCTCCGGCGTATCATATATATACCCCCACAGGAAAACATTTTAGGATCGAACAGAGCTTGGCACTTGATTCCACTCAGAGACTGCAGCGAGAGTGGAGACATTGCACGAGTCACCGACCTTACGAGCCCTACACAGATGGTACGTACTAATGTCGTCTAAGCAAATATTAAATAACTAGATTAGTGCACACACTCTATGGTCAGATTCATCTGTAGTTTATAGAGTAGTAATAACAACTACGTAGTACTCGTACGTGCTGGTGAATTGGCGATAAATGCAGGTGCGTCCGCGTGAGACGTGCTTACTAATTACTCTTGCAGGGCATCATCGGCATCCGCACGGCCACCCTGCTCCTCGCTGCCCTCGCGTGGCGTAGTGTGCTCGTTGCCGCCGCCGGCGAGGCGGACGGCGTGTTCAACGTCAAGGACTACGGTGCTCGAGGCGACGGCACCACGGACGACACCAAGGTACGTACGCACGCGCGCGACACCCGAGTTGACGTTGCGCTCTCGATCGATATAGCTCACACATACGTGATGGCCGGATGTGTGTTGACTATCTGTCCTGGGTGCGAAGGCCTTCATAGACGCATGGACCGCGGCGTGCGGCGCCAGAGGCTCGTCGACGTCGCTGCTCGTACCGGCGGGCAAATCCTTCCTCGTCGGCCCCGCCAGATTCAGCGGGCCCTGCGCCTCCACCAGAATTACCGTCCAGGCACGCATGCACCGTCCGTCTTTCCTGATCTGCTCTTAGATCTGGGCCGTGGTTTGCGTGGCTTCATCTGACGGTCAGGAAATCTGCTGCCCTTGCTTTGACTGTCGTAGGTCATGGGCACGATTACGGCGCCACCGCCGGGCGCATGGAGCGGGCAGAAATATTGGATGATGTTCTACCAGGTCCAGGGGCTCACGGTTACCGGCGGCAGCACCGGCTTGCTCGACGGCAGAGGCCGGTCGTGGTGGTGGAGCGATCAATGCAACCGCTACGGTGTGAGAGCCCAACTCACCTCTTGCAAGAAAGAATGAAAATCTTTTAATTCCTCCCTGCATTTGTGCCTTTAGATTTATTTGTCAAATCTTCGTCTGAGAGAAAGTGTATTTAATTGTCTATCTTTTCTTCAAGGCGAAGCATTTATCAGTTTTCACTCACCTGTTATTGTTCTTTTCTTTCAGGACATATATAAGGCGCCGACGGTTAGTACAAACGTGTAAAGCAAGTATAGTGTCGGAGGCAGATTTGTGGTTTATGGGGACACCTACACACTATATGAGAAAAAATTAGTAATTCAACAAAAAGTCAAAAATTCCTGAAAATATTTTTGAAATAAACTTGACCTTTTATTGTACTAGTGAGAAAAAATTCATAAAAAGAAAAATCTTCCTTTGACTTCTTTTTAAAAAAGACAAATTTTTGGCTAAAATAGTGTGAATAGTGACCTATAATAGCAAATAAATTTTGTCTTTTTTGCTGTGAGGTCAACTTTTGTTTTTTTCATGAAAATTTATATTCTAGTGCAAAAGTAAGTCAAGTTTTTTGTCAAAATAGTTCTTAGCTATTTTGACTCTTTAAATATTTAAAAATATCTTCATATAGGGTGCATATACAACCAGGAACACAAGTGTATTTCCCGTATAGTGTCTAGATAATTAGCATTCGCAAATCAACATGCATGTAACCTCATTGCGTACTGCGTGCCACCGCATGGATCGATACCGGCCCTGGTGGTCATGAACTGCACCGACGTGGAGCTGAGCAAATTCAGCAGCAAGAACAGCCCGCAGATGCATATTGCCGTCAGCCAGAGCAGCAAGGTCCACCTGACGCAGCTGACCACCACCGCCCCCTGGGACAGCCCCAACACCGACGGCGTGCACATCGACCAGAGCGAAGACGTCCGCGTCACCAGATCGACCATGGGCACCGGCGGCGAATGCGTCTCCATCGGCCCCGGGAGCCGATTCGTCACCGTGGACGGAATCGTCTGCGGCCCCGGCCGTGCTGTAAGGTAACAAAGGGTTACAATAAGAAGGCTTCTTCCATCTGCATTTTCTATTTACCATGCACTCCAAGAAGAGGAGTAAAATGACGTGATTGTGTTTCTTGGCTAGTGTGGGGAGCCTTGGCTATAAAACGTTGGTGGAAGCGTTGAACCCTTTGCTCGGGCCGCAGTTCTATATATATGTTGTATGTCGTGGCTTACAAGTATCAATCGAGAGAGAAGATCGACCGGGATTGTTACAGGAGGTTGGAAGAGATAAAACAGAAGAAGAGATAGAAGTTTAAACAGCTTTCCTATACAATATCTTCTAACAGTCTCCCTCAATCTAAGCCTTAGGAACTTGCGCAAGGTTAAGATTGTACTTGAATTCATCCAACCTCCTCATAGTAAGAGGTTTTGTGAAGCCATCAGCAAGTTGATCTCCAGTAGGTATAAAACGAATATCAAGCAGCTTTCGAGCTACTCTTTCTCTGACAAAGTGGAAATCAACTTCAATATGTTTGGTGCGTGCATGAAAAACAGGATTAACTGAAAGATAGGTTGCTCCAATGTTATCACACCATAACCTAGCAGCTTGTGGAGCCTTGATTCCAAGTTCATAGAGCAATGTCTGTATCCACATTACTTTTGCTGTAGCATTTGCCAAAGCTTTATACTCAGCTTTTGTACTTGACCTTGAGACAGTAGCCTGTTTTCTTGCACTCCATGATATGAGATTAGTTCCCAGAAACACAGCAAAACCACCTGTAGACCTTCTATCATCAGCACACCCTGCACAGTCTGCATCAGAATAAGCAGTGACAAGTAGAGATGGAGACTTGGTAATCTGAAGTCCAAGGCCTTCAGAAAACTTAAAATACCTTAAAATCCTCCTTACTGCAGTCCAGTGAGTTGTTCTAGGTGCATGTAAATACTGACATACCTTATTCACAGAGTAAGAAATATCAGGACGTGTAAGAGTCAGATATTGTAGAGCACCCACAACACTTCTATAATTTGTTGCATCCTCTGATCCAAGTGCTTCTCCACTTTCAATTGTAAGTTTTTCAGAAGTTGAAATTGGTGTACTCACAGGTTTGCAATTGTGCAGTCCTACTCTCTTGAGTATATCAGCTGTGTACTTCTCCTGTGTAAGAAGAATACCACCTTTGACTCGATTGACCTCTATGCCAAGAAAGTAGTGAAGATCACCCAAGTCCTTGAGAGCAAACTCCAACTTCAGATCTTTAAGCAAACAAGTGGTGGCCTCTGAGCTTGAACTTGCAATAATTATATCATCAACATAAACAAGTACAAATATAGTGATCTTGTCTTTATGATAAAAGAACAATGAAGTATCAGCTTTAGATGGTGTAAATCCAAGTTGTTGCAATTGCATGCTCAACCTTGAGTACCAAGCTCTTGGGGCCTGTTTCAAACCATACAAAGCTTTATCCAACTTACAAACATAATGTGGTGTGGTTTGATTCTCATATCCAGGTGGCTGCCGCATAAACACTTCTTCCTCAAAAACACCATGAAGAAACGTGTTCTGAACATCTAGCTGCCGTAAACTCCATCCTCTGGAAATAGCAATAGACAATACAAGTCGAATAGTGGCTGCCTTAACAACAGGACTAAAAGTATCTTCATAATCAATACCAAATCTCTGCTTAAAACCTTTGGCAACTAATCTAGCCTTGTATCTGTCTATACTTCCATCAGACTTTCTTTTTATTTTATATACCCATTTGCAATCTATAACATTGCTACCTTGCCTTGAGGGTACTAAGTGCCAAGTTCTATTTTTCATGAGTGCATCATATTCTTTATCCATAGCCTCCTTCCAATCTTTATGTGCTAGAGCATCATGCAAATTATTTGGTTCACCAACAGTACTAAGAAAAGCACGTTTGCCTCTGTCATATCTAATCGTACCATCAGTATACTCTTTATTTCTGACGATACCTGACCGTGACCTGGTGTGACGACGAAGAGCCGGAGATAGAGCTGCTGATGTAGGGGCAGAACAATCCACAGAAGATCCCAGCGCCGGATCCACAGAAGATCCTGCACCGGCTGCTGTGTCTGACGCCTCAGTTGTCCCCCTGTCACCAGCCGCACCCGTCACGTCCTCCTGCGAACAAGTGGCGCTCGGTGATAGGCACACACGCGCCCGCGGTGATAAGCGCTCGTCCGCGCCGCGCGGTGATAAGCGCTCGCCCGCGCCTGAACTGGCGGGCTCCACCCGGTGCGGGCTGTCGGCCACGCGCTCGTAGACACCCGCGCCTGGGTTGGCGGTCTCGTCCAACCGCACATCGGGACAGGCGGGGTCCACCTGGTCGACCACCCGCGTGCGAGGCGTATGCAGAGGAGAGCGATCTTCCTGGGATCGTGCGTCGCCAGGTACAGATGCGCTGACGCAAGGATCGGCTTGGGATCCAGCGCCGCTGCCAGCAGGATCAGCATGGGATCCCGTGCATGTCTCGTCCTGATCTGTACACATAAAATGACGGCCAAAATCTGCAGAATCACAATTTTCATTGGAATTTTTCACAAGGTCAGCATTATTTAATTCACCCCCGTGATCTTGAAGAAGAGCTATTTCAGCACGGAGAAGAGCTCCTGCGTTTGGATGAAGCTTGGCAAACGGAAAGAGATTTTCATCAAAAACAACATCTCGAGAAATATAGATACGTCCAGTAGCAACTTCTAGACACTTATAGCCTTTGTGAAGATTACTATAGCCAAGGAAAACACATTGAGTTGAACGAAACTCAAGTTTATGACGATTGTAAGGACGAAGATTGGGGTAGCATTGTAACGCCCCGAGACCGATGTGCCAGGTGTCGTGCAGTTATTCGATGTTGTTGCGTTGTCATGTGCTTGCGTGTTGCATCATGTTTTGTCATCATGTGCATTGCATCATGTCATCATGTCATCATGTCATAATCTTTTGCATCTCAAATTATGATTCGTATGGGTCTTCGATCCATTTAATTCGAGGGAAGGATGACTTCTCTTTATAACATATCCTCCCGATATTAGTGGAGCTACTATAATAAATATTCCATTCTTTTGGAATTAACCGGAACACACTTGCAAAATCCCAACGCCTTTTATTATTTCTTCTCTTGGCCTCTAACTTTGTCACGTGTCCTTTCATCATTTTCCGGAGCTCCACATAATTTCTCAACATTTTTGGACTCTCCTAAATCCTAGTCCTTGTGCAAACCTTTCTAATTAAATTCAAATGACTTTGAATTTAATTCTTGCAATCTTGCCCACTTCATTTTTCTCGGAACGAGTGCATTTTTGCGAGTCCGGAAAAATTATTCGCGTGTCCACCTTCTTCCCCTAACCTCCTCTTTCTTTTCTTTCTCTTTATTCGTTTTTCTGCAAAGAAAATAAGAGAAAGGAGGGAGAGAGCAGCCCAGCAGGCCTCCAGCCGGCCCATCCCTGCGGCCTCCTAGGCCAGCCGCAGCCAGGCCACCTACCTTGGGCCAAGGCCCATCTCCCATCTCCCTTACTCCTCCAAACCCTAAGGCGCACCCTAGCACCCCTGGCCCGATCCCCTCCTCCCCCGCTCTTTCCCTCGCGCCGCCAGGGAGTCGATCGAACCGATCTCCCTCTCCCTCTCGCCTCGCGCACGCATCGCACCAGGGGTCGATCCCATCTCCCCTCGATCTCCCCGATCCCATCTCCCTCACTCCTCTCGTCCCCTCGCGCGCCCGGCAGGAGCGCTCGTCCCCGCGCCGTGCCCTGGCCGGAGCCACCAGCCGCGCCCCGCCTTCTCTCCACCTCACCTCCCTTCTCGCGGGTGGCTTCGCCGCGCCGGACCAAACGAGCAGCAGCAGCAACCGAGGCGTCCGCTCCTGCATCCCCCTTCCTCTGCTCTCCGCCGAACCTCCGTCTTGCCGGAGTTCAAGCCGCGCCGCGCCGCCCCACAGGGGATCACCTGCACCGCCGGAGCCGTGTCTTCGTCCGCGCCAAGTCCGACGCCGTCCCGCTTCGCTAGGTCGGGCACGGGCGCCTGCCTCCTCGCGCGCTTCGCCCGGCCGCACGCGGCGCGCCCCTGCTCCTTTTTCTCCAGCCGCCATGGCCGCCCCGAGGCATGGACCCCCAGCGCCAGGTCCCATGTCGCCGTCGTCCTCAACCCTGCCAAGCTCCGTCGCACCCCCGCGCCCTCAAATGTCTCGTGCCCTGCCGCGTCCGTCTTCTCGATCCAGCGCCGCCCCTGCAGCCCTCTCCGTCGAGCAGGATCAGGGCGCCACGAGGACGCCCGCGTCGACCGCGCCTGGGCTGCGTTCTCGCCCTTGCTGCTTACCCAGGGACCACGCGGTCCGATGGCGGCCCCACCAAGGCCCGCGCCGGCCAGCAACCTCCTGCGAGCACCCTATCTGCGAAACCTGCCGCCGCCGGAGGCGACCAGTGCATCGTGTCCTTTTGAACGTTGTCAACTGAGGCATTTTGGTGTTGTTTTGGATCTCGCCAAGGCCTTCTTGTTCTTGAGTTTTCGGCAAGCAGCATGAGGACCGAGGACTCGGAGCGACCAGTCCTTCAAGTTTTTCAGAGACCACGCGGAGTCGCCAAGTACCTCGACACCGGATCCCCTTGGAAACATCAAGTTCCTCTCCGAACGTGAACGACTACCGTCGCCGAGACCGCAAGTACCACGACCACCCCGAAAGGATTCGGACCCGTCAAGTACCTCTCCGAAGAACAAGCATGTACCACTATGTTCGAAGGCATCGGATCCGTCAAGTTCCACTACCGCCGTGAACAACTACCGTCGCTGAGATCGCGAGAACCCCTACTTCCTCCTCGAAATGTGAACGACTACCGTCGACCCCAAGTGACTCGGTTTCGTCAAGTCCTTCTACGAAAACGAGAACGACTACTTCCCCTACTTCCCACAACGACCCCGTGAACAACTACTTCCTCGTCGACACGTGTACCCCTACCGCCGAACTCGATCCGTTTCGATGATGCTCGCTTCAAAGGTATAACCGCCGGAACGATGCCCGTGAACGAATGCATGTGTGATGTATGAAATGCTCGTGTTTTCTCCGTGTCGGAGTTGTTCGGTGCACGTTGCCCCTCTTTTGCCTTGCCACCATCTTGTGGGAACCCGGTATCCGGGATCACCCCACCTTCTATCGCGTGTCACGCTCCCGTCACTTTTCCTTTTGCGCCGGTATCCCCGCGAGTTACCGGAACCGATATGTTGCCGTGGCATCATTTTCGGATTCGTTGCCGTGGCACCCCTTTTTCCTTCCACCACGGTGACAATGCTTCATGATAATGCTCTTGTCAAGTCTTAATAAAACTTGCATAAACTTGTTCATGTCATCCGCATCATGATAACAACAATTTAAAAAATGTCTAAAATGATGTTTGTTTAAATTTGCCCCTATGCCATGCTAAAATGCTTTAATTCATAACTAAATAACCGTAGCTCCGATTTAAATAAAATTTATATGTAAATGGGGTAGAATTTTGCCTAGTTTAACATGGTGGCATCATCTTGCATGTTTAACAACTCTAAAATTGTGTTTAGGACAGATCAGGACCAAACCTAATATTTGCACATGGGGATTTTCCGGAATTGTTGTTCGTTGCTTCCGGCCTCATTTAAACTTGCCTAGATTAGATAGCTTCATCATGTTTCCCCTCTTGCCATGTTAATCAACATTTAATATTGTTGGGTACATAAACGGGAGAGAACTAAATAATTGACGTGGTGTTCCGTCAATATGCACCTCGTTGCATATTGAGCTCCACTTAACTTGTAGTGTTGTTTGTGCACTTTGCCATGCCATGCCATGCCTCTTTAAACCGGACATGCATCATACTTGTTGTGCATCGTGCCATGTTGATGTGTTGGTTGTTTACTATGTTGTGTGCTTCTTTTCCGGTGATTGCTTCTTCGGGTTGATTCCGGTAACGTCGTGTTGTGAGGATCCGTTCGTCTTCGTCCGTTTGTCTTCTTCATGGATTCGTTCTTCTTCCTTGCGGGATTTCAGGCAAGATGATCATACCCTCGAAATCACTACTATCTTTGCTATGCTAGTTTGCTCGCTCTTTTGCTATGCCATTGCTACGATGCCTACCACTTGCTTGTCAGCCTCCCAAATTGCCATGTTCAGCCTCTAACCCACCATTGTCCTAGCAAACCGTAGTTTGGCTATGTTACCGCTTTGCTCAGCCTCTCTTATAGCGTTGTTAGTTGCAGGTGAAGATTGAAGTTTGTTCCTTGTTGGAACATGGAGATCGTTCCTTGTTGGAACATTGTTTACTTGTTGGGATATCACTATATATCTTATTTAATTAATGCATCTATATACTTGGTAAAGGGTGGAAGGCTCGGCCTTATGCCTGGTGTTTTGTTCCACTCTTGCCGCCCTAGTTTCCGTCATATCAGTGTTATGTTCCCGGATTTTGCGTCCCTTACGCGGTTGGGCTATAATGGGAACCCCTTGACAGTTCGCCTTAAGTAAAGCTTTGCCAGCAATGCCCAACATTGGTTTTACCATTTGCCACCTAGCCTTTTTCCCTTGGGAGTCGCGCATCCCGAGGGTCATCTTTATTTTAACCCCCCCGGGCCAGTGCTTGTCTAAGCGTTGGTCCAAACCGTCAGCCGCCGGTGGCTACCAGGGGCAACTCTGGGCTGGCCTACCGGAAGTTTAGACAATCCGGTGTTGCCCTGAGAACGAGATATGTGCAGCTCCCATCAGGATGTCGGCGCATCGGGCGGTGTTGCTGGTTTAGTTTTACCCTGTCGAAATGTCTTGTTGTACTGGGGTACCGAGTCTGATCGGAATGTCTCGGGTGGAGGTCTATTCCTTCGTTGACCGTGAGAGCTTGTGATGGGCTAAGTTGGGACACCCTGCAGGGATTTGATCTTTCGAAAGCCGTGCCCGCGGTTATGGGCAGATGGGAATTTGTTAACGTCCGGTTGTAGAAAACCTGAACTTGACCTTAATTAAAATGAATCAACAGCGTGTGTAACCGTGATGGTCTCTTTCCGGCGGAGTCCGGGAAGTGAACACGGTTGTTGGAGTTATGCTTGACGTAGGTAGTCCAGGATCACTTCTTGATCATACTTTTATCGACCGTGCTTTGCCTTCTCTTCTCGCTCTCACTTGCGTATGTTAGCCATCATATATGCTAGTCGCTTGCTGCAGCTCCACCTCATGCCTTTACCTTACCCATAAGCTTAAATAGTCTTGATCGCGAGGGTGCGAGATTGCTGAGTCCCTGTGGCTCACAGATTACTTCCCAAACCAGCTTGTAGGTGTCGATGAGTCCGAGCAGATGACGCAACCCAGCTCAGGAGGAGCTCGATGAAGATCTTGTCCTTTGTGTTGTTTCGTTCTAGTTGATCAGTAGTGGAGCCCAGTTGGGGTCGATCGGGGACCTTTGTCGCATTTGGTGTTCTTCTTTATTTTGGCTCCGTAGTCAGGCCCTGATTGTACTTGGTTGATGTAATGTGTTATTCATGTAATTGTGTGAAGTGGCGAGTGTAAGCCAACTATGTATCTCTTATTCCTTATTATATTACATGGGTTGTGTGAAGATTGCCTCACTTGCGACATATGCCTTCAATGCGATTATGCCTCTAAGTCATGCCTCGACACGTGGGAGATATAGTCGCATCGAGGGTGTTACAAGGTGGTAATCAGAGCCTTCCCCGACCTTAGGAGCCCCCATTGCTTGATCGTTTTTAGCGGCCGAGTTGTGTCTAGAAAAATGTTTTGAGTCATTAGGAATTATATATCAGAGAGCTTAGGAATTCTTTTTACTTCCCAGTCTCCTCATCGCTCTGGTAAGGCATCCTGACGTAGAGTTTTGACTCTTCTCTTCTCAAATTTCACTAAAAAAAAATTTAGGATCACGCGAGTATCTTGGTTTTGTTCCGATGGCTTATGATGAGAACTCTGTCTTGGTGCCTCCTGTCAGGGGTTTAGTGGAAGTGTCCCGGGGAGTTGAGCGCTGAGGTGTTGTCATCATAATTCTATCATTGCAATTCTGGCATACTTGAGATATGTGCGCGACATCGAAAATCTCCTTTATGCAGTTCGTTGGTGAGATAACCTCGACGCCACCCAGTACTGGGGCGGGAGTTCGGGAGTATCGCCATAACTTGTATAACGGATGCTTTTCGAAGGTTGAGATAGATGGTTTCCGAAGGTTTCTTGGTTATGTGTTGAAGGATGGATGCAGCTGGATGTAGGATTTGCTAGCTTGGGTGAGATATTATGCTTCCCCTGTATCCTCAACACCTGATTGCATAACTGGAAAGTTTCGGGAGTTTCATAGGTGGGAATTCAAGTAGCTCTTAGGATATCTTTCCGACAGATGTGTGATATGAAATTGGGGTTCGACGTCTAGTGGTTCGCCTATTCACGGTCGATTTTACAGTGGTCTCGTTGTGTCTTAAAGAGTCCTTGGCTATGCTGACTCGGGGACGCTTCGTATGTCATGTGCATTGCCTTGTACATGATGGTGCTGTACGATCGAGCCCGTGTAGGTCCCACCACGAAAACTTCGGACGAAATCTCTATCATATGTTTGTTCTGGCTTATTCTGCAAGCCAATCCTTTGTTTTGTTTTGAGTTGTGGTATTCGAGTTGCTTCGAAGTCAAATGTTGATTCCATACCTTCCCCAAATGGTGTTCTCATATTCCTATGTGAATACTAATCCTTCATGATAATCGAGATTGTCATGTTAATTCTTTTCACCGGCGTGTTTTCTCTTCAAGTGGATCCGTCCATCTCAACTTCCGCAAGATCAATTATCATTTCTTCTCAACGGTGTTTGTTTCATCCATCTCCAAGTCGCCTTTGTTTTTCCCGCCCACCCACCCCTTTTTCGTCAAGGATTCGGATGTCTTAATCAAGTATCATTTTATTCATGTGAAGTCTCCCCATTCTTTTCCTTCAATATTCTTACCCGATGTTGCTCATCAAGTTTCTAACGGAGCTTCAAGCTCGTCACTCTTTACTCATTTTCCTTCTCCGGTGGATTCAAGTCAAGCCTTCGGTGTTGATCATATCCTTTTCCTCGTTTCAGAAGCTTTATCATACCGGTGCTCATCATATTCATTCGTTTCTCGCTATTCATTTATTCTGGAGTGCTCAAGATATCTCGAAGATTCCTGTTTCCACTCTTAATCCGTTCAAGCTATTTTGAGGATGTTATCATTCAAGCCTTTTAATTCAACCGATGCAACCTCTCTTTTAAATCGTTCTACGGTGTTTCTTTTCAGTGGGACCTAACCCACAGGTCTTTTCCCAGGATCTTACCTGACTCTTCTTATTCTCCCGGAGCTAGCCTAAATTCTTTCGAAGTTTGACGTAAGAATGATTTATCATCAGTCAAATGTCTTCTCAAGATTTGTCAATTCTTTTCATCATTGGCTAAACCTTTCCATTATTCATTCCGAAGTGCCTCAACAATTCACGGTGGTGTTTCTCGTTGTCATTTGAAGACCGAAGAAGATTCTTCTTTCAACCTTGCTCCATTCTCTTCAAGTTTCGTGATTCTAGCTTGTTGCCATCCTCATAATTGTTCGATTGTGAGATATTCTTTTCAACCATCCGGAGTAATTCAGGAGCCTTTTCAGTCTGTTCATCCGGAGCCCATAATCTAAGATTTATTAATTCTCAGCTTTCAGTTATCATTCTCCAATCCTACCAGTGCTTCGTTCAAGTGATCTTTAATCGGCTCGTGTTCTCTTCGTTCTCATGTATCTAAATCCTCTCAAGCATCTTTGTTCATTTTATAATTCTTCCCGGTGTGTTCTTTATCTTCTCTTTGTTCATGCTTAATTCTTACGGTGGTTCATTCAAGATTTCTATTCCTTTCTTATCGTATCAATTTTATTCATTGTTTCTACCCTACCGGTGGTTCGTCGAAGATTTTCTCGAGTTTATGCGATATCTCTCTAATCTTTTCTACAAGAATAAGTAATATGCCAAATCCGTTGATTGTCATCAATTTAATTGGTGAAGGATAAGCATAATGTAATTCTTATTCGTGTTTCATCCAAGTGATTAATTCTTATTCCGGAGGCCCTTCAAACTCTCGGTTTCATTTGTTTCATCTTCTCTTTTTCCCGGAGCCCAACCTCTTTCAATTATATTATCATGGAGATCTCTATCTAAATCATTGCGAGGCTTCAATCTTATTCTTTTCATCATTCAATTATTTTGGATCATTCTTTTATTACCGGAGTTCTTCATGGAGGTTCTACATGATGATTTCATCAAGGATTTAATTCCTTCTCCAACTTTTAATTGAGATTCTTTTCTAAGGAGCTCAAGCCTTCTTCATCTTGCTATCCAGAGTGCAATTATTCTTTCTTCTGTATCATTGGAGGTGGTATTATGTCATTCTTGATAATTTCCCTTCGTGCTTCGTGTTTCACAAGTTATCAAGATGAGATAGTTAAACCCATCAATCTCTTCATTGGAGTTATCTTGTGCCATGTTTCACCTAAAGCCTTCCCTAAGGATTGTCGCTATTCATGGTGCTTATATATGATCCAAGTTTCTTCATTTATCCTCCCGGTGAGATAAGTTTCTCGTCTTCTTGTTCATATCAATCCAATCTTGTTTTCCGTGAGTGGCAGGTTATCACCTCATAATTTGAGATGCATTCCATAAGACCATATCAAGCTTATTCTTTTCATTGTTGGTTTTCCAACAACTCCGTTCGACCCGTATCCTAAGGATGTCTTTTCAAGCTCACTCGTAGCAGAGGTTGGCATTTTCTTCTCCATTCTCTTATTTCAATTATCTATCTTCTATTCTTTTGTTCCGGAGGCATTGTGATGTTGCTCTTTTCAAACCTTCTTATTGTTCTTGTCAGGATCTTGTTTTTATCATGCTTATCCATTTAACCGGAGTGTTGTGTTTTTCATGCCAGTTCTCTCATCTTATCAAGTTTTACATCCTTTATCAACCGGAGTGCTGTCTGAAACCTTTCTTAACCATTGTTCCATTCATTCAATAGTTCCGGTGGCAGTGTGTGGTGATTTCATCAAGTATCTTCTCATCTTAACAAGACCTTATTCAATTCCTTTTCTTTTCAACCGGAGTGCTGCCCGAATTTTGGTCTTCCTTGATCCCCTTCCTTAACCGGAGTGTTTTCTATATTTATCTTTCCTTCAACCTCAAGGGTTTCGCAATTCTCGTTGTCCCCCTTTTCTAACGAGTGTTTTCGACTTTGTTCACCTTCGTTGTATCCTTTTTCTCGAATTTGTTCAATCTCTTCAAGGTTATTGGTTTTCACTCGTTTGTCAAAGAAGCAACTTAGTTTTACCTCTCCTCTTTCCTCTTCCGTTGTTTCCCCGGTGCCATTCTAGATCTCGGGAAGAGATCCTCTCGTAGTGGTGGAGTGTTGTAACGCCCCGAGACCGATGTGCCAGGTGTCGTGCAGTTATTCGATGTTGTTGCGTTGTCATGTGCTTGCGTGTTGCATCATGTTTCGTCATCATGTGCATTGCATCATGTCATCATGTCATCATGTCATAATCTTTTGCATCTCAAATTATGATTCGTATGGGTCTTCAATCCATTTAATTCGAGGGAAGGATGACTTCTCTTTATAACATATCCTCCCGATATTAGTGGAGCTACTATAATAAATATTCCATTCTTTTGGAATTAACCGGAACACACTTGCAAAATCCCAACGCCTTTTATTATTTCTTCTCTTGGCCTCTAACTTTGTCACGTGTCCTTTCATCATTTTCCGGAGCTCCACATAATTTCTCAACATTTTTGGACTCTCCTAAATCCTAGTCCTTGTGCAAACATTTCTAATTAAATTCAAATGACTTTGAATTTAATTCTTGCAATCTTGCCCACTTCATTTTTCTCGGAACGGGTGCATTTTTGCGAGTCCGGAAAAATTATTCGCGTGTCCACCTTCTTCCCCTAACCTCCTCTTTCTTTTCTTTCTCTTTATTCGTTTTTCTGCAAAGAAAATAAGAGAAAGGAGGGAGAGAGCAGCCCAGCAGGCCTCCAGCCGGCCCATCCCTGCGGCCTCCTAGGCCAGCCGCAGCCAGGCCACCTACCTTGGGCCAAGGCCCATCTCCCATCTCCCTTACTCCTCCAAACCCTAAGGCGCACCCTAGCACCCCTGGCCCGATCCCCTCCTCCCCCGCTCTTTCCATCGCGCCGCCAGGGAGTCGATCGAACCGATCTCCCTCTCCCTCTCACCTCACGCACGCATCGCACCAGGGGTCGATCCCATCTCCCCTCGATCTCCCCGATCCCATCTCCCTCACTCCTCTCGTCCCCTCGCGCGCCCGGCAGGAGCGCTCGTCCCCGCGCCGTGCCCTGGCCGGAGCCACCAGCCGCGCCCCGCCTTCTCTCCACCTCACCTCCCTTCTCGCGGGTGGCTTCGCCGCGCCGGAGCAAACGAGCAGCAGCAGCAACCGAGGCGTCCGCTCCTGCATCCCCCTTCCTATGCTCTCCGCCGAACCTCCGTCTTGCCGGAGTTCAAGCCGCGCCACGCCGCCCCACAGGGGATCACCTGCACCGCCGGAGCCGTGTCTTCGTCCGCGCCAAGTCCAACGCCGTCCCGCTTCGCTAGGTCGGACACGGGCGCCTGCCTCCTCGCGCGCTTCGCCCGGCCGCACGCGGCGCGCCCCTGCTCCTTTTTCTCCAGCCGCCATGGCCGCCCCGAGGCATGGACCCCCAGCGCCAGGTCCCATGTCGCCGTCGTCCTCAACCCTGCCAAGCTCCGTCGCACCCCGCGCCCTCCAATGTCTCGTGCCCTGCCGCGTCCGTCTTCTCGATCCAGCGCCGCCCCTGCAGCCCTCTCCATCGAGCAGGATCAGGGCGCCACGAGGACGCCCGCGTTGACCGCGCCTGGGCTGCGTTCTCGCCCTTGCTGCTTACCCAGGGACCACGCGGTCCGATGGCGGCCCCACCAAGGCCCACGCCGGCCAGCAACCTCCTGCGAGCACCCCATCTGCGAAACCTGCCACCGTCGGAGGCGACCAGTGCATCGTGTCCTTTTGAACGCTGTCAACCAAGGCATTTTGGTGTTGTTTTGGATCTCGCCAAGGCCTTCTTGTTCTTGAGTTTTCGGCAAGCAGCATGAGGACCGAGGACTCGGAGCGACCAGTCCTTCAAGTTTTTCAGAGACCACGCGGAGTCGCCAAGTACCTCGACACCGGATCCCCTTGGAAACATCAAGTTCCTCTCCGAACGTGAACGACTACCGTCGCCGAGACCGCAAGTACCACGACCACCCCGAAAGGATTCGGACCCGTCAAGTACCTCTCCGAAGAACGAGCATGTACCACTACGTTCGAAGGCATCGGATCCGTCAAGTTCCACTACCGCCGTGAACAACTACCGTCGCTGAGATCGCGAGAACCCCTACTTCCTCCTCGAAATGTGAACGACTACCGTCGACCCCAAGTGACTCGGTTTCGTCAAGTCCTTCTACGAAAACGAGAACGACTACTTCCCCTACTTCCCACGACGACCCCATGAACAACTACTTCCTCGTCGACACGTGTACCCCTACCGCCGAACTCGATCCGTTTCGATGATGCTCGCTTCAAAGGTATAACCGCCGGAACGATGCCCGTGAACGAATGCATGTGTGATGTCTGAAATGCTCGTGTTTTCTCTGTGTCGGAGTTGTTCGGTGCACGTTGCCCCTCTTTTGCCTTGCCACCATCTTGTGGGAACCCAGTATCCGGGATCACCCCACCTTCTATCGCGTGTCACGCTCCCGTCACTTTTCCTTTTGCGCCGGTATCCCCGCGAGTTACCGGAACCGATATGTTGCCGTGGCATCATTTTCGGATTCGTTGCCGTGGCACCCCTTTTTCCTTCCACCACGGTGACAATGCTTCATGATAATGCTCTTGTCAAGTCTTAATAAAACTTGCATAAACTTGTTCATGTCATCCGCATCATGATAACAACAATTTAAAAAATGTCTAAAATGATGTTTGTTTAAATTTGCCCCTATGCCATGCTAAAATGCTTTAATTCATAACTAAATAACCGTAGCTCCGATTTAAATAAAATTTATATGTAAATGGGGTAGAATTTTGCCTAGTTTAACATGGTGGCATCATCTTGCATGTTTAACAACTCTAAAATTGTGTTTAGGACAGATCAGGACCAAACCTAATATTTGCACATGGGGATTTTCCGGAATTGTTGTTCGTTGCTTCCGGCCTCATTTAAACTTGCCTAGATTAGATAGCTTCATCATGTTTTCCCTCTTGCCATGTTAATCAACATTTAATATTGTTGGGTACATAAACGGGAGAGAACTAAATAATTGACGTGGTGTTCCGTCAATATGCACCTCGTTGCATATTGAGCTCCACTTAACTTGTAGTGTTGTTTGTGCACTTTGCCATGCCATGCCATGCCTCTTTAAACCGGACATGCATCATACTTGTTGTGCATCGTGCCATGTTGATGTGTTGGTTGTTTACTATGTTGTGTGCTTCTTTTCCGGTGATTGCTTCTTCGGGTTGATTCCGGTAACGTCGTGTTGTGAGGATCCGTTCGTCTTCGTCCGTTTGTCTTCTTCATGGATTCGTTCTTCTTCCTTGCGGGATTTCAGGCAAGATGATCATACCCTCGAAATCACTACTATCTTTGCTATGCTAGTTTGCTCGCTCTTTTGCTATGCCATTGCTATGATGCCTACCACTTGCTTGTCAGCCTCCCAAATTGCCATGTTCAGCCTCTAACCCACCATTGTCCTAGCAAACCGTTGTTTGGCTATGTTGCCGCTTTGCTCAGCCCCTCTTATAGCGTTGTTAGTTGCAGGTGAAGATTGAAGTTTGTTCCTTGTTGGAACATGGAGATCGTTCCTTGTTGGAACATTGTTTACTTGTTGGGATATCACTATATATCTTATTTAATTAATGCATCTATATACTTGGTAAAGGGTGGAAGGCTCGGCCTTATGCCTGGTGTTTTGTTCCACTCTTGCCGCCCTAGTTTCCGTCATATCGGAGTTATGTTCCCGGATTTTGCGTCCCTTACGCGGTTGGGCTATAATGGGAACCCCTTGACAGTTCGCCTTAAGTAAAGCTTTGCCAGCAATGCCCAACATTGGTTTACCATTTGCCACCTAGCCTTTTTCCCTTGGGAGTCGCGCATCCCGAGGGTCATCTTTATTTTAACCCCCCCGGGCCAGTGCTTGTCTAAGCGTTGGTCCAAACCGTCAGCCGCCGGTGGCTACCAGGGGCAACTCTGGGCTGGCCTACCGGAAGTTTAGACAATCCGGTGTTGCCCTGAGAACGAGATATGTGCAGCTCCCATCAGGATGTCGGCGCATTGGGCGGTGTTGCTGGTTTAGTTTTACCCTGTCGAAATGTCTTGTTGTACTGGGGTACCGAGTCTGATCGGAATGTCTCGGGTGGAGGTCTATTCCTTCATTGACCGTGAGAGCTTGTGATGGGCTAAGTTGGGACACCCTGCAGGGATTTGATCTTTCGAAAGCCGTGCCCGCGGTTATGGGCAGATGGGAATTTGTTAACGTCTGGTTGTAGAAAACCTGAACTTGACCTTAATTAAAATGAATCAACAGCGTGTGTAACCGTGATGGTCTCTTTCCGGCGGAGTCCGGGAAGTGAACACGGTTGTTGGAGTTATGCTTGACGTAGGTAGTCCAGGATCACTTCTTGATCATACTTTTATCGACCGTGCTTTGCCTTCTCTTCTCGCTCTCACTTGCGTATGTTAGCCACCATATATGCTAGTCGCTTGCTGCAGCTCCACCTCATGCCTTTACCTTACCCATAAGCTTAAATAGTCTTGATCGCGAGGGTGCGAGATTGCTGAGTCCCTGTGGCTCACAGATTACTTCCCAAACCAGCTTGCAGGTGTCGATGAGTCCGAGCAGATGACGCAACCCAGCTCAGGAGGAGCTCGATGAAGATCTTGTCCTTTGTGTTGTTTCGTTCTAGTTGATCAGTAGTGGAGCCCAGTTGGGGTCGATCGGGGACCTTTGTCGCATTTGGGGTTCTTCTTTATTTTGGCTCCGTAGTCGGGCCCTGATTGTACTTGGTTGATGTAATGTGTTATTCATGTAATTGTGTGAAGTGGCGAGTGTAAGCCAACTATGTATCTCTTATTCCTTATTATATTACATGGGTTGTGTGAAGATTGCCTCACTTGCGACATATGCCTTCAATGCGATTATGCCTCTAAGTCGTGCCTCGACACGTGGGAGATATAGTCGCATCGAGGGTGTTACAAGCATGCACACCCAAAAGTTTTGAGAGAATTGTAATCCGGTTTTTGATTGTAGAGACGTTCCAAAGGAGTAGAGTTGGCAATGACTTTGCTAGGCAAACGATTAATAAGATATGTGGCAGTGATGAAAGCTTCATCCCAATATTTAAGAGGCATAGAAGCATGAGCAAGTAAAGATAGACCAACTTCAACAATATGACGATGTTTTCTCTCTGCAGAGCCATTCTGTTGATGAGCATGAGGACAAGACACATGGTGTGCAACACCAATACTACGAAAGAAGGAGTTGAGTTTCTCATACTCCCCTCCCCAGTCACTTTGGACTGTTAAAATTTTCCTGGCAAAGTGTCTTTCAACAAGTTTTTGAAACTCTTGGAATATGGAAAAGACTTCAGATTTATACTTGAGTAAATAAATCCAGGTAAACTTGCTATAATCATCAATGAAACTGACATAATATTTCTTTCGTCCAAAAGAATCACGGGCATGGCCCCATACATCACTGAAGATAAGCTCTAAAGGAGCATGAGAAACACTACTTGACCTAGGATAGGGAAGTTGGTGACTCTTGGCACATTGACAAGCTTCACAAACTGAATCACTAAGAGGACTATGAGACAAAGAAAGATTGCCTTTATTGATAACTTGCTTAACAATGACTGAAGAAGGATGTCCTAATCGTTGATGCCACCTTGCCAAAGAGGGCTTGATGACGGAGTAGACCCGACGACGCGTGCGACTAAGTGCTCCAGATGTGATGGGGTAGAGGCCTCCAATGCATCTACCGTGGTGTAGAAGTTCCCTCGTTGCCCGATCCTTTATAAAAAAGTAATGAGGGTGAGTTTCAAAGAAGACATTATTATCAGTGGCTAAACGAGACATAGAAGCAAGGTTTTTGTCTGCTTGAGGGACATGAAGAACATCTTTCAGAACTAGATCACGTTTAAGCATGGGTGAATTAATAAAAGCTTGACCAATATGTTGGATATCCATACCTCCACCGCTTGCGGTGTGAATCTGATCATTGCCGTGATATTTTTCACGGAGAGCAAGCTGCTCTAGCTCACTCGTGACATGATCCGTGGCGCCGGAATCAACATACCACACGCCATCACCTCCTTGCTCACGCATGGCTGCAGCAACATGTTTAGCATCGGGAACGTAGTCCTCATCAAAGCGGTGCCAGCAGTCCATAACCTCGTGGCCAGCCTTCTTGCAGAGTTGGCAGCGAGGACGACCACGAGAGGAAGAGGAGGGGCGGCGGCTAGTGTTGTTGTTGAAGCCACCACCCCCTGATCTGTTGCCGGAGGTGTTGTAGCTGCCGCCTCCAGCGTTGCTGTAGTTGTTGTTGTAGCCACTGTCCTGGGAGTTGCCGCGCCCACGCCCTCCGCCGCGTTGCGCGTGGTGACCGCGCCCACGGCCGCGGCCACGCGAGACGGCGTTGGCAGAGGATTGACGGAAGCTGGCACCATGAAGGAGACTGAGGCGGGCGTCGAAGCTCAGGAGCTGGCTATATAGCTCCTGGACAGTGATCGGCTCCACCCGAGCTGCAAGGGCCGAGACTACTGGATTGTAGTCCATGTCCAGCCCGGCCAAGATCTTGGACACGATCTCCGGATCGGAGAGTGCGGCAGCGGTGTAGGCAACTTCATCTGTGAGGCTCTTAATCTTTCCAAGATATTCAGCCATAGTCATGTTACCTTTTTGAAGATTCGTAAGCTCGATGCGGGTATTGATTGCTTGTGCTTGGCTCTGGGCGGCGAACATGTCGTGGATGGCACGCCAGACTGCAGTCGGCGTCTGCAGCGTGGCGACTTGTGCAAGAATGTCGCGGGAGAGGGAGCCCATCAAGTAGCCTTGGAGCTGTTGCTGCTGTGCAAACCAGAGGGATCTCGCAAAGTTTAGTACCTGTTCTTCTTTGCCGTCTTTGGTGATGGTGAGGGTGGCCGGTGGTGCCGGACTCTCCGCGTCGAGATGATGTTCCATCTGCGCGCCCTTGATCTGTGGCAGGACGATGGCCTTCCAGAGCAGGAAGTTGCCCCTCGTCAGCTTCTCTTGCGGCGGCGACCCGAGGAAGGAGGTGGTGGAGTTGGAGGTGGATGATGACGCAAACGTGGAGGAGGAGGAGGTGGTGAGCGCACCCATGGTGCTGGGCGTCATGGATGCGGAAGTGGTGGACATGGCTGCGGTCGCCTGGTAGCTAGATGCGATCTCTATCCAATCTATCGAGGAAGAGGCTCTGATACCATATAAAACGTTGGTGGAAGCGTTGAACCCTTTGCTCGGGCCGCAGTTCTATATATATGTTGTATGTCGTGGCTTACAAGTATCGATCGAGAGAGAAGATCGACCGGGATTGTTACAGGAGGTTGGAAGAGATAAAACAGAAGAAGAGATAGAAGTTTAAACAGCTTTCCTATACAATATCTTCTAACATTGGCAAGAAGGGAGCAACCGAATCCGTGGAGTACATCGACGTAAAAAACGTCCAGTTCATCAATACCTCGAGTGGAGCAAGGATCAAGACGTGGCAGGTACAGTACTGAGGTGCCATGAAACCAAGCTGAAACCGTCCTTCTCTTACTAACTTCTGGGTGATTACACTGTTTCTTCGCACTGCAGGGTGGGAAAGGTTACGCGAGATCCATCTCCTTCACCAACATAAACTTCACCAACGTGGACAATCCTGTGGTCATCAACCAGTTCTACGCAGACCCCTACCACGTCCCAGACATGGTAGTAGTGCATGTGTTCATTAACTGTTGGACTATCTGTGTACGTGTGGAGCAGCTAGTACTAATGTTTGTGCGTCTTCTTCTGGGGATCATAATTTGCCGTAGGGGGCGGTGGCGGTGAGCAACATAACGTACACGAACCTCAAGGGGACTTCGAGGTACAGGACGGCCGTCGAGTTCGTCTGCAGCGAGAGCGGCAGCTGCACCAACATCCACGTCAACTCCGTGGCGATCACATTTCCGTACGGAGAAGCCCTGGCCCTCTGCCAGAACGCGCAAGGGGACACCTCCGGATATGTCTACCCCAAGATCCCTTGCCTTAGATAATGTATGTAATAGAAGAAAAAAAGATAATGTAATAATACCCAGGCCAGGGTTTAGCAGGTGCATTTGGAGAGAGTATCCGGTGATGCCATCTCCCACATGTTCCCATGCTCCAATTTCAAATGAATCTGTTTAAAATGTTTCAAAAATTCTGGAGAAAATTGTGAATCTTCGCAAGGAATATGTCTACAACCCTTAAATATTGCAAATCGGCTGAACTTCTGACTTCTGGAATGCCCCTATTTCTTGGACGACCTCTTCTGCTAGAAAAACACGATCCACAAATTCGAAGGCGTAGCCAACTGAAAATTGAAA